>JASKON010000008.1:1942500-3185625 GCA_036010255.1 Myotis pilosus
CTGCGGCTCAGCGTCCGGAGCCAACCTCCACGACTCCGTGGCTTCGTATTTATTCTCAGACTCGGCTCTGTGATTTCCATCTTTATAAAAAGGTGCGGACGTTTTAAAAACCTGCCAATAGAGAACCATTCACAATTTGCTCTCATACATCTGTTCAAAGTGCTTTCCCGGAGAAAGGGTCCTGCGGGAGGAGTGAGCAGCCAGTTCCCACTTTCTGATTGTTTATCAACACACCGCTCCACGCGGTAACAGTTCCCACGGCAAAGGCCACAACCTACAGATCTGAGAGGAACACAGTGTCACAGGTTAGAGCCACTGGGGTTTCCAAGGCCCCTCTTCACTAAGCAGGAAACACACATTTCACACTCCTCCAGGCATTATTCTTTTTTCTTTTTTAAATTGAATTTAACGGGAGTGACACTGGTTCACAAAACCATATAGGTTTCAAGTGTACAACCCAAACATCATCTGTACATCGCCCACTGCCCCAAGCAAAATCTTTTTTTTAAAAAATATATTTTATTGATTTTTTACAGAGAGGAAGGGAGAGAGATAGAGAGTTAGAAACATCGATGAGAGAGAAACATTGATCAGCTGCCTCTTGCACATCTCCTACTGGGGATGTGCCCGCAACCCAGGCAGATGCCCTTGACCGGAATCGAACCTGGGACCTCTCAGTCTGCAGGCCGACGCTCCATCCACTGAGCCAAACCGGTTTCAGCGCAAAATCTTTTTCCTTCCTCATTTTCCCCTCCCTGTGCCCCCTCTCCCATCCCCTTTCCCTCTGGCTGTCAGCACACTGTTGTCTGTGTCTGTGTGCTATGTATATGTGCTTTTGGCTAATCCCTTCACCCACTTTCATCCAGTCCTCCAACCCCCTCCCCTCTGACAGCTGTTAGTCTATTCCATGTATCCATGCCTCTGTTTCTATTTTGTTTGTTAATGTCTTTCTCCTTTCCCACCCCATCCATCCACCCACCCATCTACCCATCCATTTACCCATCCAGCCAGCCACCCACCAATCCATCATCCATCCCTCCAACCATTCATCCATTCATCTATCCATCCATCCATTTACCCATCCACCCACGCACCCATCCATCCTTCATCCATCCATGCATCCATCCAACCTATCCATCTTCCATCCACCCACCCACCTACCCATCCATCCATCCACCCATCCTCTGTCCATCCATCCATTCATCCATGCACTTATCAATCCATCCATGCACCCATCCATATATCCACCCACCCATCCATCATCCATCCACTTACCCATCCACCCACCCATCCATCCATCTATCCATCCATCCACCCATTCACTCACCCATCCACCCACCCACCCACCCACCCACCCATCCATCCATTCATCTATCCATCCATCTGTCTACCCAGCTTACCCTCCTCCTTCCCTCCCTCCCTTCAGCTTCTTCTCTCCCTCCCTCCCATCTATCTGTATGTCCGTACATCACCATCATCCATCCATCCATCCATCCATCCACCCCCCCCCCCCCCCCTTCTCATGCCCACTGAGGTAAACGCTATAAAGGCAGGGACCTGTGTAGATGCCAGGGTCCAGGCTGGAGAAAGGTGCGTGGCAGTGACGTGTTGAGGGCAGTACTGGATCCACCAGCAGCTGAAACCCACTGGGCCCTGTGCTCCCTCCCTCCCCTGCTGTCTGTCACACGCTGCTGCACAAGGCCCTGTCCCTCACCGCTGCAACTCCCCAGGGTCAGTGATTGAGCTAGGCAGACAGGGGTTTGCTGAGGGGTGGCCTCAGACCTGACTACTGGTGGGTGGCTCGAGGCTGCAGACCCAGGCAGGGTCCCGTCTGCTCGGAGACAGGCTCCTGCCAGGAAGGGCGCAGCAGTGCCATCAAAGGCACAGGCTTGGGGACGTACTGACACCTGTCCACTCCACAACCCTCTGCAGCTTTGTCCTGCGGGGGAACCCTGGTGTCTCCCAGCGTGTGGGGGCTTTGGCTCAGAGAGAGGTGGGGTGGGCTTGCCCATCATCGCCTTCATTACCTGGACAACCCCATCCTGCTCTGTGAGACAAACACGGCCACACCCCAGAGCCTCAAACAAAGTCAGCCCTGGTCCGGGACAGCAGGCGCGGCTCAGCAGCCCACACCAGAGGCCTCTGGGCCTGAGTGTCAGGGAGCAGAAGTGTGGACTCCCTGACCCAGAGCTTCCTCCTGGGGGAAGGGACCGGTCTGGGCGCCACGTGTGTGGGGACCTGCCGGTGAACTGGGCAGACGGCCGATGTCACATCGACTGAACGTGGGGCTGAGCTGGTCCTCCTGATTCGGGCACTCGGTCTGGTCCACAGACCAGCAGCGTCAGCATCGGTTGGCACGGTGGGCGGCATAGTGGTCCCACAAAAATGTCATTATCCGCTCCCCCAAACCTGTCAACATATCACCCTCCACGGCAAAGGGAGTCTGTGATGAGACTAGGAACCTGAGGTAGCAGACCGTCCTGATGACTGGCGTGGCCTGGCAGAGCGACAGGGGTCCCAGAACTGGGAGACTGGCCGGTGTCACGTGCTGGCTTTGGGGTGGAGGAGGGGCCGGGGCGAGGGCTGGAAAGCAGGACCAGAATTCTCCCTCCAGCAAAACGCACCCACCGACACCTTCACCTCAGCCCGGCGACACCACTTCACCTCCACTTCGCCTACCCATCCTGTAAGATGGGTATTTTTTAAGCCGCGAGGCTTCTGGTCATTTGTTACGGCAACATCGGAGACTAACACGCTCGGGACTGAAATGAGGGCTCTCAGGCCCGGCTGGCGTGGCTCAGGGGCTGAGCATCGACCAACGAACCAGTAGGTCATGGTTCGATTCTGGTCGGGCACATGCCCGGGTTGTGGGCTCCATCCCCAGTAGGGGGTGTGCAGGAGGCAGCTGGTCAATGATTCTCATCATTGATGTTTCTCTCTCTCCCTCTTGCTTCCTCTCTCTGTAAAATCAATTAAAAATACACTATATAAAGCAGGCCCCTCAGGCCCGCCCTCCGAGCTATGAAGTCGGTAGCTGCAGGGATGCTGCCCAAACCTGCATGTGGACGGGTCTCCGGGTGCCCCTGGTGCCCCGCGGCGTCCCGGCCGTCCCACTCACTCCACATGAGGACACCCACTCAGCCCTCCATGTACATCCTTGCAAGCAGCTCTCACCCACGCCGCACAGAACCTGGGGCGTGCAGCCCCCATAGCAGGGACACAGATGGACAGCCGGGCCGCCCTGGTCCCTGCGGCTCACGTGGGTTCCCGCCCATGTGACCGTCAGCGTCACGGTATCGCTTCCTCAGCCCCCGCTCCACCCACTGGTTTGCTTGGACAGGCTCCAAGTCCAGGAGAGAAAGGCATGTGGGCCAGCCTGCCAGGAGCCCTTCAGAGGCAGATGCAGAAGCTCCAAACGCACCCATGCCCATCTGCGGAGGGAACCCCAACTTTCTTGGGGCTCTGCAAGGACCACTGAACCCCACACCTTTCTCCAGGAGGACTGGGGCTTTCCTCCAACCATGGCTAGCGCCCCATGCTCGCCCCCCTATCCCCCGGCCCCCGGGGTACACGGGCTGGGGACTCAGACACCTTCAAATGTGAAACACAGTTATAAATCTCCAAGAACTGTCTAATGTGTATCGTTGTCACACATTTTTGTCACCTTTGGGTCATTTAAGCCTCATTAAATGTGTGGCAGACAATCTTAACAACTCAGAAAGGGTATTCTGTGTGATCTGGACGAGAGAGAAAGTCAACGGAACCCGGCAGAAAGCTACCGCAGACAATTTGTAGGAAATGCACAGCCAATTACGTCGCATCTGCCTGCGTGAGGCTGAAGGAGGAGGAGCAGCAGTGAGGACCTGAGGCCGGTGCTTCCCCCTCCCCATGGCCATGGAGTCTTCTCCGCAATCTCTCCTGGCATCACACATGGAGGCGACTCCATCATCCCTGCCCAGGTGACTCCATCATCCCCGCCCTGTGTCACACATGGAGGTGACTCCATCATCCCGCCCCGTGTCACACATGGAGGTGACTCCATTATCTACGCCCTGTGTCACACATGGAGGTGACTCCATTATCCCCGCCCCGTGTCACACATGGAGGTGACTCCATCATCCCTGCCCCGTGTCACACATGGAGGTGACTCCATCATCCCCGCCCTGTGTCACACATGGAGGTGACTCCGTCATCCCTGCCCCGTGTCACACATGGAGGTGACTCCATCATCTCGCCCTGTGTCACACATGAAAGTGACTCCATCGTCCCCGCTCCGTGTCACACATGAAAGTGACTCCATCATCTCGCCCTGTGTCACACATGAAAGTGACTCCATCGTCCTGCCCCGTGTCACACATGGAAGTGACTCCATCGTCCTGCCCCGTGTCACACATGAAAGTGACTCCATCATCCCTGCCCTGTGTCACACATGGGGGCGGCTCCATCATCCCTGCCCCTCGTCACATATGGAGGCGGCTCCATCATCCATGAATGAGCTGTCCGGGGTGAGAGAGGCCACCTCGCTTTACACTCACTCTTCTTTCTGGAAGGGGACCCATCTGTCTCCCCAGAGAAGTGGGCTCAGGAGTGAGGATGCTCAATCCCAGGAGATGTGGGGGCTCAGAGGCAGGAGACAGATGGGCTGTTGAGTAGCCTGACCCCAGAAGGAAGTGGAATTGTGTTATCATCTCCTCCTGCCCCTTCTGATCCGAGTCTCCCGAGGCGTCTGCCTTCACCCGAAAAGGAGTTTCCAGAGCTTGGAAGGGAGTGGGGAAGGGACAGGGCGAATGGTGGCATCTTGGGCTCCCCTCCCGGCTAGATCTCCTTTCAGAGCCGGTGGACTAGGGTCCCTGAGTCAGGCTCCCTGTTCCTCTAACTAGGGCTCCCTGAGTGTGCCCTGCAGTGTTCTAGAACCTTCCACACACCCTGAAAAAAGAGGGTCCCCTGTAAGGAGCCTGGGCTGGTCATCTGTCTCCCTGAGGGGACACTTCCCTTCAGGGAGACTCAGCCCCTGCCTCTGAGCCCCCACAGGGGAGGCGGCCATGAGCCCGGGGTGGGCTCACGTTGGCCTTCCGAGGCGGCAGGATGAGGGCTGCGTCCATGGTCGGGTCAGCGCACACCTGTCCTCGTCCTCCCATCCCATCCTCTGTCCCACTCCATGTGACCATGTCTACTTTGGGACAACTACATTGTGAAAGCCACGGCTAGAGTTTTCAGAATTCCCTTTCGGCCTTCAGAGGCTGCGCTCAGGGGGCTTGCTGGGGAAGAGGTGGAGGGCTCGCCGGGCTGGCCCGCGCAGACAGCAGCCCCGGAGCGGCCTCCTGGTGGCTGGTGCCTGTCGCATCGACTTTTATGTGAAACCCCAACATTTTTAAATGCTGGCAACCAGTTAAAATAACACAGAACTCTGCCAGGCAAGCGAGGCTTACTTGCTGCTATTATTCTTTTGAATCAAGTTTCCTTAGATCTTTGCCCTTTAGAACTTTTTGAATAAAGTTTCCTGTTAGATCAATCCAGAATGAGAAAAATAAGATTTTATTTTACCTTCATTTGCTCCTTCTCTGATCTGAGTCTCTGACCTATGTATCATTTCTCTTCACTCTGAAGAACTTCCTAGAATGTTTCTTGCAAGAAATCATAAACGCAGCCCCCTTAAGACGGAGCCTGAGCTGCTGTCCCAGACGAACTGCCCTGCAGGTCTCACGCCTCAACCCTTTGAAGGTTAAATCTGGACAAGTAACCTCTGGACCTAGGGCAACATTGTATCTCAAACAACTGCCTGTAAAGGTAACAAGAAAGCGCACATTATGGTACCAGACGGAAATCAAAACATTGTTTAGAGTCAGCCTCACTGTGTCATCGGGTCTGCACCAGTAGCCGCGCCTTCCTGCTGAGGACGGAACTGTCCCTTCCCTTTCTCGTAGACACCCATTGCCTTGGTCTCCTCATCAGAACATTGTGTGGGCTTCTGCCTGAATTAATGATTCCAGAATAGCTATTGTTACTAATCTCAATAAATGCTTGTCACTTCTTACATTGAAGGGCTGGTTTACTGGTGACAAATTCTCATTTTTGTTTGTCTGAGAAAGTCTCTATTTCCTTCACTTTTTTGTTGTTAATCCTCATTGATTTTTAGAGAGAGTGGAAGGAAGGGAAGGAGGGAGGAAAGGAGGGAGGGAAGAGAAAGAGAAACATTGGTGTGAGAGAGACACATCGATTGGTTGCCTCCTGCACGTGCCCCTACCAGGGCTGGGGATCTAACCTGCAACCCAGGTACGTGCCCTTGGCCGGGAATTAGGCCCAAGACACTTTGGTCCTATAACCACTGAGCCCACCGGCCAGGGCTAGTTCCTTCACTGGAAGGAGAGTCCGCTGGATGCAGAAGTCCAGGGTGGTGGTTTCTCTCTCAACACCGGGGTTTGTCGCCCCCTCTCCTGGTGAGCGTGTTCTCCGACGAGGTGGCCCCGGAACATTCACCCCGTTCCTGTGTGTGTGTCTGTGTGTGTGAGTGTGTGCCTGTACTGTGCGCACATGCTCTTTCTCTGGCACCTCAGGTGTTTCCTCCCCGCTGCCTGTGGCTCCTGACCCCACAGGCGGCTCCGCCTGTCCCAGGCCTGCTCCTCCCCCACGTCCAGCTTCCATGGGAGGGTCCTAAGGGTCCCAGGCTCGGCAGCCCCACCACCCATGGGGAAATGCCTATGCAGCGGGGGCATGTCAACAGGGCTTCCTCCCAGGAGACTGGAGAGTCCGTCTCCTCCTGTGTGCCAGGCCCTGTGCCAGGCCCGGCCACATGTGTGACACACATGACAGACCTACTGTGTGTTCGAGTGGAGGGTCTCAAAGCAACTTCAGGACCAGCTGCCGCTGCCCTGGGAGCTTGTTGGCTGTGCACCTCTGGTCCCACCTGGGCCTCCTGACTCAGAGTCTTCTGGGTGGTGGGTGGGGTGCCCTTCTTCCTGACACACCTGTGATTCCCTGCAAGCACATCCCTCCCACAGCCAGGCCCCTGCCCCCGCCCCCGCCCCCACCCACACCTGTGATTCACTGCAAGCACATCCCTCCCGCCCCCGAATGGACACACAGTGCATTTTTAATGGATTAAGTGCTTTCGCTGGTGCGGATTTAGTGCTATTGATTTTTGGTTCATGACAAATCCGTGAAGCCCTGCCTCCATGTGAGGCGAATGCTTGCTTACATTACTACGTGTTCTGCGCATGTCTTCATGTTGAAACCCTCTGGTCAGCGTCCCTTCAGCAAAACACAGGGTGTCAACAACCAGGCCCAGAGACAAGGCATCTTCCGAAGCTCTTTCCACAGCAGTGGTTTACTCCCCCACCCCCGCCCCCAGACCTTGAACATGCCACAGGGACCGGCCCTCCATCTCCTCACAGGGGAACCAGGGAGCAGCTACCTGTCGCATCACGGGCTTCAGATTGGTTCTCTGATAATCAAGAAAAAAGGGCCTAAAACTAATGGTGTAAGACGAGCATCTACAAACTGCTTTGAAAATAGACTGTGGAGTTATCATTATAACCCCGAACCCTGGAAATCACTCAAAAATATACCCACAACAACGTGCACATTTACCATCTGAGACTGTTGAACAACCTGTTTTGGGAGCCAAACACCCCTCTTCAGGATTCGGGGCACGGGGAGGGATGACCTTGTGTGGTTGGCAATTAAGTTTACATGTTCAAGGGTCAGCTCCACCTCCGTGCTGTGTGGGACAGAGGAAAGCCAGCCCCCGAGGACGACAGGGCACAGAAGTGCTTGCGCCAGCCTGGCACGCAGTGATGGGGCCAGAGGGTCCCACAGACAACTCCTGTGAGGCCCTCGCCATGTCATTCCCTTCACCCCAACACGTGTCAGCCCTGCTCTGACCCAAGAATATTCTAGATGCTGGGGATGTCTCAGCACCAGTGGGTGTTTCTGGGCGGTAACAACAAGGAGCCCTAGCCCTCGTGGAGGTTGGTGGTGTCACTGTGCCACCTGCATCCTTGAGCAATGGTGCAGGCGGCCAGAGGGTTTGCCCAAGGGCACTTGCCACCTGCTCAGGAGAGAAACTGCAGAGCCCGAGGCCCCTGGTGACTGAGGCGAGTGACACACAGCAGCACATGCAGCCACCACCACGGCCAGAGAAGGAAGCTGCTCCCAAGCTGGTATCTCACCCTCCGCTGGGCCTGGCACCCTAAGTCCAATCGCCACTGTGGGCACCTCACCCAAGAAGTAATTTCCAGCAAGTCCTTCCTCCAGTCTCTCCACTTTCACTACAGGGTCATTTAGCTCTGTCTTGTCTGGGGAAATGCATCCTCAGTGCCCGGTTGCTCTCTCTCAGCTGGTCGCATTCCCTGGGCTGCCCTGAGCACCTGCTGAGAACTGGGGACCACCCTAGGTGCCCAGGCTGCAGGGACCTGTGCTGGCTGTTCCCTGTGGTGTCGATGCCTAGAACAGAGCCTTGTGCCTGAATGAGTGAATAAATGAATGAATGGAGGACCAATGGACAAACTAATAAATGAGTGAGTGTAGGAATGAATGAGTGTAGAAATAATGAATGAATGAACAAAGGCATATAGGACTAGATGAATGAATGAATGGACAAATGAAAGAATGAGTGTAGGAATGAACGAGTGTAGAAATAAATGAATGGATTTGTGAATGAATGAAGGAATGCAGAATAATGGATGAATGAATGAATGGCTGGATGAATGGACAAATGAATGAATGAATGTGTGTAGGAATGAATGAGTGTTGGCATGAATGAATGAACGAAGGCATGTAGGAATGTATGAATGAATGAATGGACAGGTGAGAATGAATGGACAGATGAATGAATGAATGGGTGAGTGAGAGGAATCTACTTTTTGAGCTGATGGGCCAATGGATGCACAAACTACCCACGAACAAAAATGCAGTGATCTGCTTGGCCAGGGTATTACCTTCTACAGAATCTGGACTCTTGGGAAGGTGGCCTGGCCTCCTGGAGAGGGGGCTGTGATGGTAGCCGGGGAGGCCAGGCAGTACCTGCAACATGACCACTCCTTTAAACGGGGTCCTGTGATGGGCCAGAATAAAAGTATGTGTGTGTGCGTCTGTTTGTGTGAGTGTGTGCCTGTACTGTCAAAAGTGACCCACACATATTTCTTCTTTTAAAGAAGTAAAGTAACTATTCAAACACTGGAGGCACACACGTGAGTGACAATCCAGAGCCGCTGTCTCACCACGAAGGACTTGGGCTGTGTGGCATGTTTGCTTCCAGCTTTTTCTGTGTTCTGATACACACATAAGGACACACATGCATACCTGCAGACCGTTTTAATGTGATTCCAAATGTAACATTCTTTTTTAAAGTGTTTTATTCTTGGTTATCATATGCTCCTATGTGATACAGGAAAGCTTCGTTTTATTTTTATTAACTTTTACAGAGAGGAGAGGGAGAGAGAGAAACATCGCTGTGAGAGCGAAACATCAATCGGCTGCCTTCTGCACACCCACCACCGGGGATCAAGTCCCCAATTTAGGCATGTGCTCTGACCAGGCATCAAACTGCAACCTTTTGGTCCACAGGAGAACACTCAACTCACTGAGCCTCACTGGCTAGAGAAAATGTAATGTTCTTGTTAAGAGAACTAGTAACCTGGAATATACGGGATAAAAACGAACATGCCTCCTGGTGCATGTTCCCCCCGGCCCCACACAGCATCACCTGCTCCCGGTGGCAGGGAGCGAACCTACACCGAGCACCGCGGGGAGACCGTGCCGGTGAGCCGCCGCCCTCCGTGCCAGGCTGCCTAGAGTCACATCCTGCGGTTTGATGGCTGTTCTAGGCAAGGTTTACACTGGCGAGACCACTCTCCCTATAAAATTTTACATCCTGCTTTTATTGTTTAACCTAATTTTATAACCGTGCTATGCCACTGAACTCTCTTTTGTAAACATTTTCAGTCAGTGTGATTTGGTGCCAAATGAACCCCAGCAATGGGCTGAGACACATCTAGTAAATAAGACAGCGTCACAAAGCACAAAAGAGCAAAGTGAGAAGATCCAATAATGGCGCATACAGCTGTTTGTAAAAGCAATCCACAGCTTCTCATGCAATGTAAACACACAGCTAATTCACACAGCTTCTGCACAATTCCTGAACTTTCTTTGGAATAATTATGGGAATGGAAACATACATTTTCCCCAAATGAAAAATCAGCCCAGGGATTAACATCTCCAGCATGACCCTGGGGCAAAAATCAGATAAAATTAAACTTCAAGATTCCATGGATTTGAATGGAATTTTCAGACACTAATAGTGGTAATGCATACAATCATTTTTCTCAGGTAGCATTTAGTAAAAGCATTACAAAGTCCATGCTTTATAACCTGATAGTTTTATTTTTAAGAATTTATCCTAATGAATAATAGACAAATGCAAGGATGATTAGGAGTGTTAATTATCCTATCTTATCCTATCTAATAAAGAGGGAATATGCTAATTGACCCTCACACTGTCACAAAGATGGTGGCAAGCACAGCCAATAAGTAGGAAATATGCTAATTGAATGCCCCACCCTCAAAGATGGCAGTGCCTACAGCCACAAGATGACCGGCAGGGGAGGGCAGTTGTGGGTGATCAAGCCAGCAAGGGAGGGCTGCTGGGGGTGACCAGGCCTGCAGAGGAGGGCAGTTGGGGGCGACCAGGCTGGCAGGGGAGGGCAGTTATGGGTTGATTGGGCCAGCAGGGGAGTGGTTAGGGGGTGATCAGGCTGGCAGGCAGGCGACGGGTTGGGAGCCAGCAGTCCCGGATTGTGAGAGGGATGTCCGACTGCAGGTAGTCCGACATCCCATGAGGGGTCCCAGATTGGAGAGGGTGCAGCTGGGCTGAGGGACATCCCCCTCCACAGTGCATGAATTTTATGTACTTGGCCTCTAGTTATTTATAATATTGGAAAATTAGAAGTAACCCAAACATCAGTCACAACGGACCAGCTAGATGACGATGTCCCCTAACAGGGAAGCCAGTCACTTACCATGCCGCTGTGGGTTTGTAACATGGACAGGTGCACGGCTTAGGCCGTAACCGGCGGTTTCCTGTGGAGAATACAAGCCTGTGCAATAAACGAACCCTAAACAGGGCGGGGCAAAAGTGGGGTTACAGCTGTGAGTACGCAAACACAGAGATATCGTATTATTATTCATTAATTACTATATTATTTTCCACATGGACAACTGCATCCCTCCCTTTGCCCCTCCCTTTGCCCCGCCCTTTGTTTACATAGAGAATAATGGGCATGTGGAAGGGCCGGTGTGAAAGGATACGGACATTACACAGTCACTGGGGTACAGATGCTTTTTCTTCTTTTCTGTAATCCCCACTTTTTCCTCATGAATGTTTGTGATGTGCTTTAACGAGGTTAAAGAGACAGTGACATTAAAATATGCTGACACTGATTCCAACCCCCTATCATCCAACTGGCTTCTTTTCTGTGCTTACAGATGACAGTCCTAACCCGGGAGGCCCTCGAAGCAAATCTGTGGAGACCACACCCGTCACCCTTGCCATGGACGTCTCCCCTGTTCTCTGAGGATCATCTTGGCAGCAGGACAATAGCAGGGGCCTCCCCTGGGCATACAACCCACCAGCAACCCCAAAATGGAGCCAGTGAAGAGAAGAACACCATTTTTCACGATTTTGTTTGAGAGCAGGGAAACTGGGAGGAGCCTGAGGCAGGTCCTAAAACCACCAAGTCATTGGAAAATAAATGCGCATAGAGCAACACAATTGAGCCCTGGCCAGCGTGGCTCAGTGATTAGAGTGTGGCCTGAGCACCGAAGGGTCATAGGTTTGATTCCCGGTCAGGACACATGCCCAGGTTGTGGGCTCGATCCCTGGTCCAGGAGCATGCTGGAGCACCAATCCATGTGTCTCTCATATCGATGTGTTTTTTTCTTTCTCTTTTCCTCTGCCTGGCTGCTGGTGGCTGCTCCCCAAGGACCAGAGGCGTGGCATCCGCCTCCCGCTGCTCACTCCCTCCTCCCACTCAGAGGTCCTGGCTGCTCTGAGGGCTCTGGGGAGCCGCTAAGCCCAGGGAGTTTGAGGGGAGGCACCTCGGGCCCCAGGCCCGACACAGAGGGCGCCCCCCCACCGCCCCCCCCCACCCCATGCCACGAGGGCCTCATCTCTGGGCCGGAAAGCACTGTGCTCTGCGCCTTCGTGGGATGGGGCTGCTTTACCTCTGCTCCTCCAAGTGCTGCTCCCGGCTGGCGGGTGTGGCCGCTCCCTGCGCAGAGGATTCCAGAAACCCGCAAAAAGCAGCGCCGTGCAAGGGTTCCTGTTGAACAGGGTCCGTTCCGTTCCCCGCTTTGCCTGGACGCCTCCCATGGAGGCGAGGGGAGGTCTGGGGGCCTCCTCCCGATGAACCTGCCCAGATGAGGCTCCGGGGCCCGGCTGTCTCACCTGTGCTCGGCTGGGTCCCCTCTGCCACCGTCCCTCACGGACCCAGCGCCAGGCTCGGGGACGGACAGCACAGAGGTGGAGGGCAGAGCTGCCCAGGGCGTGGGTGTTGGGATCTCCAGGACTTGGCTTTTGGCTTGTTCCGCTCCGTGTGGCCTGATACAGTCTCCAGGCCGCCTGGCCGAGGCTCCAGGCAGGCTCCGCTGCGCCCTCCTCTCTACCAGGCGCCTGCCTGGCTGCCACGCTCAGCTTCACCGAAGAACCGAAGGCAGATTAAGGACCCCTCCCGCTCGTGCCATCTGCTTGTGTCTCACCCCACCCTTCACAGCCAACCACACGGCAGCCGTTAGTGGGAAGCGCTACCCTGACCTTTAGCCAGCTTCCTCTGTGCCCCTCCCGGTCCCTCTGGCTGCTCGGTGACTCCCCCCGTCGTCTTGCCGTGGGAGTCGGGTGCAGCCTCTTTCCCTATTGCAATCACCTCAATAAAGTCCTCCTCGCCCTCCCTAGTGAGCGTGAGAACGATTTTTTCTGTAACACCTACAGCTCAATTCACGATGATGCTGCAAGATCAATGCCAGAGGCAGGAGGAAACCCAGCCGGGCCAGGGAAAGGCAGGGCCAGAGTGAGAGAACGCGCACAGAACCTGAGGAGCCGACGGCAGCGGCTGGCCCCCACCCGACGCCTGCAGCATAGCGTTTGCTCAGCCAGAACCAGCAGCCGGGAAACGGGGGAACCTGACCCCTGGTAGAGGGTCCAGTGAGGCTCTGCAGACCCCCCGCCTGCCAAGCTGCCCCCTTCTGCCCAGGCACCCCTTCTGAAGCTGCCCCCTTCTGCCCGGGCACCCCTTCTGAAGCTGCCCCCTTCTGCCCGGACACCCCTTCTGAAGCTGCCCCCTTCTGCCCGGACACCCCTTCTCAAGTTGCAGTGTCCCCCAGCGCCCCCCCCCCCCGTCCGCCGCCAACAGAGAAAAGAGCCTCTTGCCACCCAGGGCGTCTTTGCCAGTCTCAAAAGGGGACATGAAGGGCCTGGACACAGGGCACAATAGGGAACTGACCTCACCTCTGATCTGTCATAGTCCCATGGTACCAACCCACATGCCAGGATGGCACACACAGGCCAGCACGCCTCCCTGTGGGAACGGAAACGCAGACCAGTGTTCCCTGAGCAGCTGCTCCGCCCAGCACCTCCCGTGGCCACGGTCACGCTCTCCGACTCGGAGCGGGAACATGTGGGTTAGGAGTTAGGAGCAGAACTGGAGCCACTGATCAGAGAGCCCGCAGTGGCCTGACCCGAGGCTCCTCAGACAATGGTCGGAATCGCGTGTTTAATTAACCTCCGCTGAGTGTGCTGGGTGAGGGGGCAGAATGTTCTAGCAGCGGGGGGCTCACACGTGTATTCAAGGCTCTTCTAGAACTCTCTGCCGGCAAATTCCTGCAGACTCTAAAGACCCACCCCCAGTCCTGCCCCTATCTCCTCCCAAGGGGGCGTGTCCAGGACCTCGCGCAGCCTTTAGTTCCACCTTTCTCATGGTCATGGTAGGACTTCCTGCTTGTACATGCGTCTCGACTCACGGAAATGCCCCAGGACAGTGGCAGCCCTCCACGTGGGTCCCGGCAGCCGGCGGGCAGGGCGGCTGGTCTCCCTCAGTAACACCTGGCTCACCGCACTCTTGATGCTGCGCTGTGTTTGCATGTGCCCGGGCCAGGGTCCCATTCCCCTCGGGAGGCGGCCTGTGCACCCTGGACAGAGTGGGGCCACGGGGTCCCAGCGAGCGTGGCCACAGAGCCACACGCGGCCATCACTTGCCCTCCAACGAGTTGGCCTTCAATCTCTCCATGCGGGAAGGCGCACCTGGCTGCACGGCTCAGATGCCACGAAGATCAAGAAAAGTAAACGATTTTGTGCACCTGCCTTCCTCCAGCTAGAAAGAGATGCTGCTATTATCTCTGGGCTTTTTCTATCGAAATCCACCACTAAACATCAAAGCCGCCAAGTTTCGCGGGGAAGGCAGATCTGCAGCTCCCTCTCTCCCCCCCGCCTCCCGCCTCCCGAAGTGAACCGTCACCGAGATAAAGCCACAAAAGCTCCTCTGAGAATGCAATTACTTCAAAAGCGAACAGAAGGCAATTATGACAAAACAGAAGTGCGTTTGGGTTCAGCGTCTGACAAATCAGCTCCGAGATGACAACACGGGCGTTCCCAGTGCCAGAGAGCCGTGCCGCCCGCGCACCACGGTCGCCTTTAAAACACACATGTTTTTATTGATTTTAGAGAGAGAGGAAGGGGGAGGGAGAGAGAGAAACGTCAATGATGAGAATCATCGACCTGCTGCCTCCTGAACGCCCCCTACTGGGGATCAAGCCCACAACCTGGGCCTGTGCCCTGACTGGAATCGAACCATGATCTCCTGATTCATGGGCCGATGTTCAACCACACCGGCCAGGCACCATGGTAGTCTTAATATACAAAAGGATGTGCAGTAATTGGCTGGCTGACCCCAAGTCCACCAAGAAATAACAGCACTGCTCACGGCTCTGAAAGGTCCTGCAGAGCCTGTGCCCGCAGCTCACTCTAAGAATGTGGGTCACAGAGGAGACTCGGTGGGTCTTTTGGGAAAGCAGCCTCCCTCGCTGGACTGTGCAGGGTCACAGCCCACCCGTGGACAACACGGCCTGGACCCCCATCAGGTTAAACTCCAGTTGATCAAGATGACCTACTGCCCCGCGTCTTTATCATGTCTTCGAAGAGGTCACGTGCTCAAATTAATATTGTAAACGGTTTATTTCAGGTTGGGAATGGCGAGCGTACAGAGACAATGACTGCGGCTCTCAGTGGCGCAGCCCACAGTGCAGTGATCACCTCAACACGCGATCGCCCACCTCCTGAGTAAACAGTGGTATCTGATCGTCCGCCTGCCACAGGCGGGGTTAGGAAGAGAAGGTTCAGGGATGCAGGTAATCACCTTCCAACACTCGCCCCTCGCACCCTGCCCGTCAGACCAGCCTGAGGACAGGCCTCCCGGGGCCACTGTCTGAGTGAAGCCCCCGTGGGGCTGGTGTGCTGCCGGTGGCCCTACGTCTTGACGACCCAACTCAGATGTTGGCTAACAAGACAACCGCACAGGGAGGTGAGGAGGGTTAGAGAAGCAAGAAAACAAACAAATGCTCTGGCTCCTGGGAGGGGTGGAGGGGGAAGCTGTACCTTGAAGGATGGATCCAGAGCTGTTGAGGGAAATGTCCCTGAACCTTCTCTTCCTAACCCAGCCTGTGGCAGGTGAACGATCAGATACCACTGTTTACTCAGGAGATTGGCGATCGCGTGTCCACAGAGCCAGCCCAGTGTGTCGCACAGGCTCTCCTATCACCAGGCCAGCCGCGAGCCTGGGTGCCAGCCAGGAGCACAACCAGGTCTCCAGTGAGCGGAGGACACCGCGACAGAGTGGAGGCGGTGTGGAGTGGGGGTGTGTGTGGAGTGGGGGGCTGGTGTGGAGTGGGGGCGTGTGTGGAGTGGGGGCGGGTGTGGAGTGGGGCGGGTGTGGAGTGGAGGGCGGGTGTGGAGTGGGGGGGGTGGGGGGGGGGGGGGTGTGTGGAGTGGGGGGGTGGTGTGGAGTGGGGGCGTGTGTGGAGTGGGGGCGGGTGTGGAGTGGGGCGGGTGTGGAGTGGGGGCGTGTGTGGAGTGGGGGCGGGTGTGGAGTGGAGGGCGGGTGTGGAGTGGGGGAGGGTGTGGAGTGGGGCGGGTGTGGAGTGGGGCGGGTGTGAAGTGGGGGTGGGTGTGGAGTGGAGGGCGGGTGTGGAGTGGGGGGCGGGTGTGGAGTGGAGGGCGGGTGTGGAGTGGGGGGCGGGTGTGGAGTGGGGGGCGGGTGTGGAGTGGGGGGCAGGGGCAGGGCTACCGTGACCCCACTGGCAGCGATGGCAGGCAACAGGTGGAAACATGACCGCTCTATGGGTCCCCTGACGTCTCCCATGCCCCATGACACCGAGAACTTACAAAAGGGTAAATCAGGGGATGAATGTCACCGGGCATTCATAACTGCCCAGGCCGCTACATTCAGAGAGACTTCTCGGTGAGCTTCAGACGGAGCCCTTCGCAGCACCAGTGAAGAGACCGGGCTACAGCGGGAGGCCCCAGCACAGGACAGGCTCTGTCACCGCCCGGGCTTTCAGTGAGACTGAGCTCAGGGACAAGGAGGGGAGAGTTCCCACTAGCCGTCGGGAAACCGACTTCATGTAGGAACATCCACCACTCAAACAGGGAAAGGAAAACTCCCAAAGCCGGTCCCCGCTGACAGCCTGCAGACGTTCCCTGTACCGTCCAGTACGCAAGCGCAGGGTGACTCGGGGGCAGCGAAGGAAGGAACCGGACTCCGAGGACAGAGGAAGAAATGAGTGACCTGTGCACGGGAGATGCCGGAGGCGTCCTGTCTGCAGGGCTGCACAATCCATAATTTGTAATCGATCGCTTCTCCAAAGCACATTCAATATCCCCTGGTAGGACAACCTAGTTTTGCAACAATGCAAATGCGATCAACATGTGATTATTTTTATGTCACTCTTCTTATAATGTCACGGATGCTTTACGCTTGAAGAGGACACGGCTAATATTTCGTAAGGTTGAGATGCTTGCTAAGACATGACAGCAGAAGGAAGAAAAAGAAAAAGACAGAGAAAAGGAAGGTGAAATGACGGGACACATCAGGCCAGGGCGGCGAGAGGCCGGTCTCTGTTTCTGCACGGATCCAGCTTCAAGGGAAGCGGACCCTGGGCGCGGGTGCACCGGCCTGCCAGGTCCCAGCGCGAGGCCGGGTCTCAGGAGCAGAGCAGGGCGTGTGAGCGCGTGCATGTGTGTGACAGAGCCTGGGAGAGACACAGCCAGAGGCAGAGGCAGAGAAGGAAGCGCCCAGCACACCCACCTGGCGGCAGAGCAGCGTGCCCTTCTCCCGGGGGCCTTCCTCAAATCTGAGTCCCTCAGCTGCCAGCGGGTCCGCCTGCCTGTGCCAGTGGCGCAGGGCTCATTAGTCTCAGTCACAGTAACGCCAGCCCAGCACCTGACCGCGGCCGTCCTTGCGAGCTGATGTCATGGAGAAGTGAGAGCAGGCGCGCCCTCCGCCCTCCGCATGTCCACGCTGCCATTCCCAGGGCAGGATGCTCCGAACCCAATCAGCCTGAGCCCAGCCCCTTCCCAGATGGGGCCAGTGGCAGCAGGACCCGCCCTCTCTCCTGTCCATTCCCCAGATAGCGGGGTCCTTGCTGTCTCCACCCCCCCCCCCCGCCCCGCCCTGTGAGCCCTGGCAGCGCTCAGCAGGAGCTTCCTCATGAGGCCGTGGTTGCAGCTGCTGGAGGTAGGGCAGCCTTGGCACAGGCCTTGCCCAACAGGGACCATAGCAAACCCACACGTGCTGGTGCTGGGGCGCACGGGCAGGTGTTCGCTCAGGTACAGCCAGGGAGGGGGAGCGGCACGAAGCACAAATGCCAACGGCACAGACTCCTCCGGAGCCTCTGTCCCCGCTCCTTCCACACACGGGGCAGGACCCCAGCGAGGCGGCCTGGCTTCTCGTTGGTCGCTCCCGTCTGCCCGGGCGCAGTCGGAGGGAGAGGCCACAGAGCACTTCTTCAGCTGCCATGTCTCTTCCCCTCGGGTCCTGCGCTCTTCCCGCGATTATCTAAGCTGCATCACAGTGTCAATAACGCACACAGATCAGCTCAGCATCCAGGAAGGCTCATGAGGGCACAAGGCAGGCCCCGCCACGGCCACGGGCAGACCCTGTAATTCGGTGAGAATCTCACCCTCTGCAGCCTCTCCGCTGTGGAGAGGGATGGATGCCTCTTCCAGGCTTGAAGTAGATGGTCTTCTCGGCTTCAGACACCGGTGACTTGGAAGAAAGCAGCGAGCGCCTTGGACTGGAGTTAATTCCTTACAAACAACCGTCTCATCCTGGTAAGGGCCGGGGTGGAGGACGGTGGTCATTGTTTCCAGGTGGGTTTAGAGGAGAAGTCCCCCCTATGCGTGTGCATGTGTGTGCGTGCTTGCATGTGTGTACACATGTGTGTCGTGTCTATGTGTATTGTAGACTCGCACGTATATACTGGAGCTTATTAAAAACCTAATGCTTTTCTTGAGGAATCCATTGCCTTATCAGACTCTAGGAGTCAAGCTCTGGTTTCGTGGGTCCTTGGAGCCCTCAGAGCTCCTGCCCCAGGGCCTTTACACTGGCCCCTCCTCTGCCCGAAGCTCCTTTCCCAGCTGGGCCAGCCTCCTGCCTGCAGGACTCTCTGGTGGTTACCTAGCCAGCCCTCCTCAGGGCGTAAGGACCATTCCCTGCCGGCTCCCTGTCTCAGCTGTGGTTGAGACCGTGGTGGCCCTGACTACACTTCCCGCCTGTTGTCTATTGTGTTGGCTGACCTGCTCTTTATATGCCTCCCTGAAGTCTGGGAGTCCCTGGGGCTGGAGACCTCGCCTTCCTATTTCACCCTGAATGCTCATCACCTCGCAGGTCACCCAGGACGAATAAGTTTTGGATTGTCCTTGCATGCTCACCTCTCCATACGTGACTGTTGGATCACGTGAGCTACAGGCCTATTAGAGTCCCCAACACAGTTTTTCCAGCAGAAAACAGCATCTGGTAGTTTATCCCAGATGAAGAGAATAAACAGAGCCGGCTCAGGTAGCTCCCTCCCACCGGCCTGTCAAGCTCAGACGGAGAAGCAGTGGCTCCTGAAGGGTTGGATCTGCCTTACACCTCAGTGGAGCCCTTTGCTGCTCCCGTCACTCAGCGCGTGGGCAGCAGGAAGACGAGTGTCTCCGGACAAACGCCGAGTCTTATTCACCCACTTCCACGGGAGCACAGGAAGCTCCAGGAAGCCCGTTTGCCAGAAGCTAATCAGAAATCGGAGATTAAGTTGTTCCTTTATGTGATGTCCACATTTAAAGTCATGAAGAAAAACTCAAAGCCCACAAGTCATGTTCTACAGATTACTAATACTGGGGGCAGATTGAGACCCGAAAGCAGCCGTGTGTGACTCGTGTCTAAGTGCGCACACGCGTCTGATCTATTGTCAAACGGCTTTAAATAACACAGTTGGAGATGTTTGCCTGTATTTATTTTCTCGGGCTTTTGCGAGCGATGCCGAGAGTGCTCGGAGCTGCACAGAAGATGAAACGGGCCGGCCGAGCCTCGGGCGCGCCATCAGAGCGAGACAGATGAAACAGCGCAGGCACGAGGTGCCGGGCTCGGCGGCTGCTCTGGGAGAGGCAGGACGGGAAGGGGCCCAGTGACTGAAGGCGCCATGGACGAGGGAAGCTGAACAAAAGAGCTGGAGGGAAGGGGGGGTGTCCGTACGCGGGGTGGGGTGCGGGTGCAGAAACAGGGTCCGCAGGTACAAAAGCCAAAAGGCCACCTGGGCCTCAGGTCCGGATGGACGACTGTTTCCCCGGGGGACGTGCCATCACACAGGTTTATAAAACAGCCACTTGGGTCTGGAACCGGCCCCTCCACTTAGAATCCGGGGCCTCGCACTGAGCACCGGCTGGGCCTCTGTGGGAGGGGAGCAGCGCAGAGAAAGAATCGCCTTCTTCCCGCCCTCACCGCCTCGCTCTCTGCCCAGACGCTGCCCCTGGAACCTGCCCGCATTTCCGACGCTGGGACCCAAGACCAAGGCGCTTTAGAAGTAAGTGACCCTCTCCCGGGTTCAGGTACATGTTAGCTGGGATTAAAGCCATTTCAGAAGCCAGCAGAGAAACCGGGAGTCTTCCCAGTTCACAAGTCCCAGTTGGGCCTCTTCCCCAGCTCTGCCATAATTAACAAGAACAGGTCACACTCAGAATCGTGGCAAGGGCCAGGCCCTGGCTAAGTGCTTCCCGGGCACCACAGCGGGCGCAGAGTGCAGTGGCACTGCCTGACGCGCAGGCCCTCGTCGACGCTCCCGCATGGAACAAGCCTGGCACTTTCACAGGGGCGTTGACCTGCACAGGGAAGCCAGCACCAAGGCTGGAGACATGGGCGACGCCAGGGGAGAATCCATCGAATGGCGCTGTTGTTGCTTGAACTGTACTCCGTGACTTTCAACAAAAGTGGGAAATCACTCAGGTGTTACTTGCGCAAATAAAATGAATTTAAAACAATGATTGTCAATGAAAGTGCTGCTTTCTGCTGTTTAATTTTCCTTCAGAAAAGGCGCCAGGAAGTGGGTGGGCTCTGCTGGTGATGGGGTTGGTGGGGGAAGGGAAAAGGGCACAGGACAGTCGCCTCGCCGCCGGCCCTCAGGCCCTCGCTCGCGGCCCAGAACTCTTCTGACTCAACGAGCTGAACCCAAGACCTCGATAGGGAGACACACGTCCAGGTCTCAGAGTCAATGTCACCTTGGTTAAATTGAGGTGGAAATCAGTATAAAAGCCCAGCAGGGAAGTTGCTGTGGCCCCTGCCCTCTCTGCTCAGTGGGGCCGGCGGCCCAGGGCCTCTGTGGAGGAAATGGTGAGCAGAAACAAAGGGGCAGAGCCGGGGGAGGAGAACGCCTCCCCATAGAGGTGTTCATCTCTCAGGCATCCAGTGGCTCCCACCTCGAGCCACCAGGCCCTCCCACCTTCCTCAGGGATTTCTCAGCCGGCCTACCAGGAGCCCAGCTGCCAGATCTCCACAGGGCGCCTCCCCACCTGGCCCTCCCCCTTTGTCCTCTCCGTTCTCAGTCTTTCTTTAGTAACCACGTGGAGACCCCTGATGCCAAGAAGCCCTGCCCACCTTTCCCAGATCCTGCAGCTATCGCCCGCCACACCTCTTTCCTCAGTCGTGGGTCACCTGGGACCCGGGAGGGCAGCTTCTCCCTCCTGCCTGATGGTGATGATGATGGTGGTGATGATGATGGTGGTAATGGTGATGGTGGTGGTGATGGTGATGGTGGTGATGATGGTGGTGGTGATGGTGGTGATGGTGATGATGGTGGTGATGGTGATGATGGTGATGGTGGTGATGATGGTGGTGATGGTGATGATGGTGATGGTGGTGATGATGGTGGTGATGGTGATGATGGTGATGATGGTGATGATGGTGATGGTGGTGATGATGGTGATGATGGTGATGGTGGTGATGATGATGATGGTGGTGATGATGATGGTGACGGTGGTGATGGTGGTGATGATGATGGTGACGGTGGTGATGATGGTGACGGTGATGGTGATGGTTGTGATGGTGATGGTGATGATGGTGATGGTGGTGATGGTGGTGATGGTGGTGATGATGATGGTGACGGTGGTGATGGTGGTGATGATGATGGTGACGGTGGTGATGATGGTGACGGTGATGGTGATGGTTGTGATGGTGATGGTGGTGATGGTGGTGATGATGATGGTGGTGATGGTGATGGTGGTGGTGATGGTGATGGTGGTGATGATGGTGGTGATGATGGTGGTGATGGTGATGATGGTGGTGATGGTGATGATGGTGATGGTGGTGATGATGGTGATGGTGGTGATGATGGTGGTGACGGTGGTGATGGTGGTGATGATGATGGTGACGGTGGTGATGATGGTTGTGATGGTGATGGTGGTGATGGTGATGATGGTGATGGTAAAGAGTGAATCTTATATTCTTCAGCACTGATGGATTACTTGGTACAGTTCTAAGCTCTTCACACATATTAAATCATGTGATGCTCACACAGATGGGGAACCTCAGGCATAGGAAACTGAAGTGATTTTTCCCGCATTGCTCAGCCGATGAGTGGCAGAGCTGAAATCTGCACCTAGGCCGCCTGTATCATAGGTCATGCTCTCAAACCTCCATCCCACCTGCCTTCTTGGAGAACTTACCAAGTATGGGAGACCACACACACACACACACACACACACACACACACACACACACTAATGAAACAATCGTCCTGAAATAAGCAGCATGGCTCATCAAGCATTCCCAGAAGAGCTGGGGGTGGGAGGGCCCCAGCACTTCCTATGCATCATTAGATGCCACCCACTGCGATGCCTGATCTCGTTTCCCAGGTGGTGGGCTGAAAACCGACACCTAGTCTTCCGCAACAAGGCCCCTCAGCTGCAGCCAATGGCAGGCGACAGGGACTCACTTCCCCTCCAGAGTGTCAAGCTCGAAACCAACGGCTTGTCCTCTGCGCACAAGCTCAAACGGCCCCAGCACTTCTCATTAGCCTCGAGGATCTGCTGCACATGCAACCCCACACTGATGACGTGGTAATAAAAGCTCACACATTTAAAAAAATAGAGTTTGTCTTGACTTTATACAGATCCCCCTTTGCACCAACACGAGAGTCTGTAAGTTGAGGCCTTGACCCTGGGTTTCATATGAACAGAAAGGGGGGGCTGCAGCGGACTAGCTGATTTCTGGCTGATAGAGATGCAACATTTGGAAGGTGCTGGACGAACCTCAAGTGCACAGATGTTTGTTTTAGTCTTTTTATTCAGAAAGTGTATGCAATTTAATTAGCCATTTTATTTTACACTAGAGGCCTGGTGCACAAAAATTTGTGCACTCGGGGGTGGGGGGGGTGGGGTGGGAGGTTCCTCAGCCCAGCCTGTGCCCTCTCTCAGTCTGGGACCCCTCGGGGGATATCCATCTGCTGGCTTAGGCCCGCTCCCTGGGGGTTTGGGCCTAAGCTGACAGTCAGATATCCCTCTGGCAGCCCAGCAGCCCTCGGGGGATGTCCACTTGCCAGTGGGGAGCAGGCCTAAACTACAGTCGGACATCCTTAGTGCTGCTGAGGAGGCGGGAGAGGCTCCCACCACCACCACTGTACTGGCAGCCATCAGCCTGGCTTGTGGCTGAGCAGAGCTCACCCTGTGAGAGCGCACTGACCACCAGTGGGCAGCTCCTGCATTGAGCGTCTGGCCCCTGGTGGTCAGTGTGTGTCATAGTGACCAGTCATTCCCAGTCGCTCTGCTGTTAGGGTCAATTTGCATATTACTCTTTTATTATATAGGATAGAGGCCTGGTGCACGGGTGGGGACCGGCTGGTTTGCCCTGAAGGGTGTCCTGGATCAGGGTGGGGGTCCCACTGGGGTGCCTGGCCAGCCTGGGTGAGGGGCTGATGGCTGTTTGCAGGCTGGTCAAGCACCCCCCCCCCCCATGACGAAAGCTCCCAGCCTCTCCTTTTTTTCTTTCTTTTTTTTTTTAATTCTGGGATTTATTTACCTTCTATAATTGAAACTTTGTAGCCTAGAGTGGAGCTCAGAGCCGGCCAGGGCAGGCAGGAGGGAAGCCTCCTGCTCGCTCCAGCTCTGTGGCCATGGCCAGCTGAAAAGAAGGTATCTGGGGTTTATTTATCTTCTATAATTGAAACTTTGCTGCTTTGAGTGGAGCTCAGAGCCAGCTGGGAAGCTTGGCTTCCTCCATCATTGGGGCAACCAAGCCTCCTGCTTGCTCCAGCTCCATGGCTGCCAGCCGCCATCTTGGTTGGGTTAATTTGCATATAGTTGCTCTGTCTGGATGGTGGGTGTGGCTTAAGGCGTAGCAAAGGTATGGTCAATTTGCATGTTTGTCTTTTATTAGTGTAGATAAAAGGGTGCTACTTGGCTCCAAGAGCTTCTGCATAGCTCTGGTCTAGAGGAACATCTGTATTCGCAACCAGTCGCCCAGCCGCATGCAGCAATTGGACGGAAGCTTTGACATGAAGGCAAATGCCATCAGCTCTGCATGGAGGTTGGCAGTGATTTAACTCCAGTTACATCTGCTGCCCACTCTGTGCTCTGCACCAGGCTTGGTGGAGGAGGACATGGGCGAGAAGCCAACATGGGCTCTGAGTTCATGGACCTCAACCTGGGGCCTGGCACCTTTGGAAGGTGGACATTGTGACCTCCATAGGGGAGAGTTGGAGAGCATTCCCAGCTCACCTGAGTAGGTGTGGTCCTACCAGTTGCTTAGGGACAGGGATGGTCACCTGGGTCGGTGTGGTCCTCCCAGTTGCTTAGGGACAGGGATGGGTCACCTGGGTCGGTGTGGTCCTCCCAGTTGCTTAGGGACAGGGGTGGGTCACCTGGGTAGGTGTGGTCCTCCCAGTTGCTTAGGGACAGGGGTTGGGTCACCTGGGTCAGTGTGGACAGCGGATGGGTCCACTAAGTTCCTGTAGACATGTGTGTGAGGAAGGAGTGAGTGTGGTGCATATTTGATAATTGGGACTTTATATCTCCCTTAGGAAGCCCTCACCCCTGTTCTCAGGTGTTGGGTTTGAGTGGATGGACCCGTACCCCCTGCCAGTCCTTGAATGGGCCCCAAAGGGCTAACCAGCATTTCCTGTCCCTCAGCCAGAGTGGCTCAGGGATGGAACTCAACCCTGGCCAGGGGACTCGGGGAAGACGAGTACCCTCCCTTTCTACAGACCCACGGGGCACTACCTTCTCTTGCCCTGGGTGGGGCACGTGACAGGAGAACCTGGACCTAAAACGAAGGACAAAAACTGCTGTAAGTGACATCAGCCATTTTCAGATTGAATTTGGTTTTGTGTCTCTCACAACCTAGGCTTTCAACAGAACAGCAAGCAGGGGTCAGCATGTGATGTGAGGAAGGTGGCCTGACTGTGGCCTGAATTGTTTGGGAAGCTGCACGAACACTGTCTCGTGAGGTTGAGGGGTCTGTGTGGGAAGTGCTGGGGTACATGTGGGAAGTGTTGGGTGCAGATATTTCCTCTGATGAGCTATACGTGGTCTTTCTCTACCTTTTACTCACTGTCAAGTTCAACCCCAGGGAAGTGAGACCATGCCCATGGTTTCACATTTATTTGAAGAGGGTGTTGGCATCTGTGTCCAGTGATGTCACAGATGCTATGGTACCGGGAACTCCTGACAAACCAAACAATTAAATAGGTTTAGAGTGCCCGGGTCTGCACACGCCCGTTCCAGGGGGCCCTAGCCTCGCCGTGCCTGGTGCCAGTGGGCCGTCAGCAGAGCGGTTCTGTCGCCTGCGGGCGGGAGGGACCTCTCTCCTCTCCAGGGGTCCCCCTGCAAGGAAGTCAGCAGTCTCTTCCTGGGTGACGGCCAGCAGAGAGGCTTGGGAGGTGCCGCTTGATGTGAACAGAGTGGGGGTCAGGATGCAGAGAGATGATGGCCCTGGCGGAGGCAGATCCACCCGGAGTCTTGCCGTCACGGGGACGGGTAGGGGGCGGGGAGCTGCTGAGCAGGAGCTGGGAGGAGGGAAGCTTGAAGGAAGGAGCGGAAATTAAGAGGGGTGACGGGGGAGAGGAAGACAGCCTTGCCCATTCCACAGCTTTGCCTCAGGCTAGTTTGCTTCTGAGACGGTACAGGGGAGGGAAGACAGCGATGAGAAATGTTAATTACATGAAGACACACGCATCCCGTCCTCCTGGGGCTGCCCAGGGCCACCAACAGCAGGGTTTCATCAACTGAGGCACCTCCTCCCACTGTTGGCTTCCAGAACACAGAACAATGGGCACCCCAACAGCTCATCCACCAGTTCCATCTGTGCCCGGGACCCCGATTCCAGGCCCACAGCTGTGTCCCAGATGAGACATTCAGCTCAGCTCCGGGGCTACGGTAGTCTCTCCCCTGCAGACACCCCGACAGGAGGAATCTGTGTGGCTGACACAGGTGGACGTTCCACACGCCTCTTGCAGCCGTCAGCTGAATTTTCTATGCCGCTGCTTAATTTCCTTCCGCACTTATGGCTGTTGCAGTGACATTCTTGTCTGGCATTAAAAATAAATAAATCTCCCAAGACCTAGAGTCCCAAGGCTTAATGGGCTAATTGTGGGTCTGCATTTCAATCTTCCAAATGCACTGCCTAGGGGTGCGCTCACTGCCAGGAGAAAGGCATGCACTGCAGGCTGCCCTCTTACTGTCATTTGCCCAATGTTTCCAAACACCCAGGGCGAGGTGGCAAACGGGGTTCCTGCTGGGTGATGGCAGTGGCTGCAGGGTGCCGAGTTAAGTGATTTCGGGAGGCTGCATTCAGGCCTTGGACCCCAGGGGAGAGGCGCACGGGGAGAGCACACCCTGCGGGGTGGTGATTCATGCAGCGTGACGCGAGGCATCCACAAGCCGTCCGAGTAGAGCCCACACCCTGCACGCCCAGCTCAGGGCAGAGAGGCACCTGGGGGGCCTCCCCACTCTGCACCCTTGTGAGCAAGCACGGTGCATTATCAGCCCTAAAATGTACCCTCTCCCGGGGCCCCGCACCGACACACAGACCCACGGAAGCTCCGAGAGTGGATGTCTTACTGGGAGAAGCTGCCTTCGCTCACTGCATCCCGAACAGCACACAGGGGGAGGCAGCAGACACGGAGGCTATGGGCAGGTGGCAGAGGCATCGCATTTATTCTAGAGCTTCCTGCAAACCGCCCTCAGAAAAGCCGCCCCCCCCCCCAAACGCTGCCCACCTGTCTCACATTCCTGCGTCATGGGAGCCTTGTTTTCCGAGTCCCGGCTGACCAGTCCAATGTCCTTATTACAAAGGAATGGTCGTCGCCTCGCATGCCCACCACCGCCCTTCATGGGCAGGGCTCCAGGCCTCCGCGAGCACAGAGCTCAATGGGACCCCAAACAGAGGCCCTGTCATCTGCATTCACAGCCCCATCCTTAAGCTCGGCCCCAAACACCCGCCTCTGGAAACAGCACAGACCAAGATGCCAGAGCCGCGGCTGCCAGGACCCTCGGGCCACGCTGCAGCCCCGCCCGGGTGCGTGTCCTTGAAGCAAGGTTTCCTGAGAGGCCGGGGACGCGGCTGTGCTGGGCACCACTCGCCTGCTCCCCCCGTCTGGCACCTGCAGATTCTCTTCCAGAATTTTAACTAAGACACCGACACACACGCATGTCTGAGCGTCCTCTCGCCTCCCCCGTGATCCCAGGGAGCCCAGCTCATTGAGGCGGAGCTATGACGCCTCGTCCAGAGCCTCCCACCCGCTGCCCGAGGAGCAGGCCTAGATATTGCTCCGTGTGTTGCTGTCGGTGTTGAGCCCAGCAGCCTCTTTTTCCAGTAACTCCTGCATGTCAGCACCACAGTCACTACTTCCCTACCCAAGTGGGCACGGGATGCAGGCATGCTCAGTGCCAACTGGGGACAGGCCGGCTCAGCGTGCTCCCATTTTACCCGCAAGGCTGGCCCTGGCCTTCTGTGAGGAGACCTCGCGTCTACGATGCCGCTGGCGAAAGCGAGAGCAGCTTCATCAGGCCACGGCACACAGACCCACCTGAGGCACCGCGCAGTGCGGAGTGCCAGCCGAGGCTAGAGGGCGCGAAGAGCCTTGTGGGACAGATGGCAGCACTGGAGCTTGGGCTGTGGGGCAGGGTTAGGGCTGTTGGTAAGTCCCTGAACCCACTTCATTGTCATGACCTTAGTCTGAGCACTCGCTGTGTGCTCATGTCTCTTATTTTATGTAACTTCCACGGCCACTCGGCAGGTCACAGACCAGAAGACCCATCTTGCAGATGTGAACACCAAGGTGCAAGAAGTTCGGAGGCTCAGCACAGCAGACAGGTGGTGCTCCGGAGCTCATGCCCCCTGCGGCCCACGACCCAGTGGGCCCTCAGCTTGCTCATCAGTTTTAGGGTTGCCCTTTCATCTGTTGAGCCTTCAGGGAGGGCTTACTATGTGCCAGGCCTGTGCTGGGCGCGGGAGATGCATGCTGACCGTGTACAGACGCCGCCGCCTTAAGGGGGCAGAATGAACAACGCAGAGTGGGTGCTGCCTCAGCACCAGAGGGAGAGGCAGAGAGAGAGGCCGGAGCCCTGGGGTCAGGGCCCAGGTGTGGAATGAGGTGGTCGGGGGGTGGGGGTGGCCACAGGACACGCCAGTCCCAGCAGAGCAGAGAGGGGCTGAGCTCCCCCTCACAACCTCCCTGAGGCCGTGCTGCCTGGGTCGGCTCGCATACGAGGGCGAGCGGCAGTGACGCCAGGACACCAGGAGCAAGTTCTGAGGAGGTGGAGCAGGTCCCGCTGCTGACCCAGTGCCGCCCTCAGGTGCCGGCGCTCAGGTGCCCCCCGCGAGCCAGGTGCCCTCTCTCAGCTGCAGACTTGCCCAGTTTTGGAATTCTGTATTCAAAGGGACCTCGTTCCCAGGTCACATCAGAAAGTAGAACAAGAAACTAACCTGTAACACGTGAGCGTCTGTCTTTGAGATGCTGTCCCTACGTCACTTCCCTGGTGCCAGCAAGAGGAGGTTGGGCACAAAGCTGGCACGGTGCAAAGGCAAGCTCAGTTCCCGTGAGTTCACGCCCAGATTTTGCAGGTAACAGAGGCTGTGCCGGGGCCAGGAGGAAACAGCTCTGATCAAGCCAGATTGGCCTGGCCTCCTGGGAAGGACGCCCCGCCCGGGAGCCAGGCCCCCACAGGTGGAGTTACAGCATCGGGCAGGTCGAGTTTAGTGACTGGGGACCTGTCAGGATTGTGCGCTCATGGCTGGCAAGAGCCTGCATCTGTTACCTGTGATAATTCCCTCAGCCACGATTTACATAGAGAGACAGCATATTTAACTTTTTAAATTAAAGATGAAAAGCTCTTCATTAAAGTAGTAAGTCAGGGAGCCATGCCTTCGTCTGGCGGGAGTAGCTGATGGAGCCCCTTCTCCACAGGTCTGAGTTGTGGGGCGCCCCCCAGTCGCCCCCCACAGGATTGCCTTGCGACCCTGCGAAGCTGCGACCCTGAAACCCAAGTGCGTTCTTCTGCCCTGGGAGCGGGGTGTCCAGGTCTCAGGGAGCGGTGTTGCCACCATCTGGTCCCAGACGTTGCCCAGAAAGAGGGAGGTTCAGGGGCTGGAAGTGGAGGTGAGCCAGCCGTGAGCGGGGAAGAGTGTGAGTGTGGATTTCCTCTCTCTTTGTTAATCCTCAACTGAGGGTATTTTTTCCATTGATCTTTTTTTTTTAGAGAGAGAGTGGAAGGGAAGGGAGGGAGGAGGGGAGATGGAAGGAGGGAGGAAAAGAGGAAATTAAATCTGTGACCTAGCCAGTATGGCTCAGTGGAGAGAGCATCGGCCTGTGGACTGAAGGGTCCTGGGTTTGATTCTGGTCAAGGGCACGTACCTGGGTTGCAAGCTCAATCCCTGGCCCTGGTCGGGTTGCATGTGGGAGGCAACCCATCGATGTGTCTTTCTCACATTGATGTTTCTCTCTGTCTCTCCCGCTCCCTTCTACTGTCGCTAAAGTATCAATGGAAAAGTATCCTCTGGTGAGGACTGACAGAAAGAACCCAACAAACCGACAAACAATCCAGGACCTTTTGGTGCACGGCCGGCGCTCTAACCATTGAACCCACCTGCCAGGGCTTGTTTTCTCTTCCCACCCCCGGTACTGGAGCAGGGGCTGCGGACACTTCCTGCACAGGAGTGGGTAGCAGGTGTTTGGGGTGGTGAAGGGTAAGGGCTCGATCACCCCAACTCCACGCTGCAGCGGTTGCGGGGAGCAGCCACAGACGATGTAAAAGCACCGCTTCCAAGGCAGCTCTGCTCGGAGGCCACAGGCTGTGCAGGTGCGTCTGTCCCTGCGCCCATGGCCAGCTGTGTCCAGAGCAAAGGAAAGGCTTATTCTTAAACGCTCAGGACCTCCAGGGCCTGACCCAGTGGGGCCTCCAGGGGATGTACAAGTCCTCCGAGTCCTCTAGGATGAGTGGCGTTATCCTCCGCCATCGAGAAAGGGGAGGCGACAGACGGTTAAATAACCTCCCAGTCAGCGGTGGCAGGCAGCTTGGCCCCAGGCAGCCACTTGAAGATACTGACCACTAGGAACGCTAGAAACGTCTACGGGACAGCTTTCACCACAGCTGCTACGTGCACTTATAAACTTTAAAAGATGCCTGGTTTGAGTTAGAGTTGCTCCCAAAACATTGTGTTTTGGTAAAGGACACATGCCCTTTAAATCTGTTCTCCTGGACTTAATTAAGGAGCCAGCAGCCCCTGGAGAGGGAATCGCTGTCCGTGGTGCTGGTGCTGTGCCTGCACCCGAGGGCGCCAGCCTCCAGCCCGGGAGGATTCCGTTGTCTGGGTGACCGGATCGCGGGAGCAGTGTCGGTGTGTTGCAGGGCTCATCCACTCTACAGGAACTCTGCCCGGGACTCCACTACCTCCTCTTCGATGGCAGCCTGAGTTATGAGATAGTTCAGGGGTGGGGAACGTCCAGGCCCGTGAAAGCATTTGGTCTGGCCCTGCCACGACATTAAGGGCGAGTTAATTGAATGTTTGACCAAATACAGCAGACTAATTTTTTTAAAAAATATGTCTTTTGCCGGAGACCAATTCCAGCATGACAGCAGGGCTGAATCTGGGAATGGCTAAACGATTTCCCCAAACCTGAATAGGATGCATTAAATTGATTTCTTGGCTGCCAGACAGCTAATGGGCATCTTAATCTAGATGTTATTGCCTCCTGCTGGCCAAACACCTGAACAGCCCCAGGCTATTCCCCCGTTCTGACAGTGGACTCTAGGAAACCTGACCCTTTGAAGTGTATATCTCTGTCTCGCCTCAGGACAAACTGTGTTAATAAAAAGCATGGGGTTCTGGGACGAGGAGACCTAAGACCTTAGATCCTAGATCCTAGTTTCCTTTAAACTAGGCTCCTCTGACCCTCAAATGCCTTTAAAAATTATGCTTCGTCTCTGGACTCTTTATTAATCTATGCACAGCCTTCTCCAGATTCCTGAACCCTTCTAGATGCTGGAACAAGAACCCCGGCAGTCTTTATTGATTTTTTTTAGAAAGAGGGGAAGGGAGAGGGATAGAGAGATAGAAACATCGATGAGAGAAACATCACTGATCGGCTGCCTCCTGCACTCCCTTTACTGGGGATCAAGCCCACAACCCAGGCATGTGCTCTGACTGGGAATCGAACCATGACCTCCTGGTTCATAGGTCGACACTCAGCCCTGGGCCACACAGGCTGGGCTAGCAGGCTAATTTTTAAGCTGCTGATTTTGTATGGCCCATGAATGATGTTATAAATCCCAAATGGCCTTGGCAGAAACAAGGTTTCCACCCTGAATTAGTCAGTATCAGCGGACAAGAGGTGCCATGGTGTGTGCAGCTGAGGCCTCAGGTCTCCCAGGGAGGAATGGGCGTTGCCCGGGAGCAGCACCTCGCCAGCGAGAGGACCAGGGGAGAAGGAGAAACCCACCAGAGAACGGGGTCAGAGGCATGGCTCGCCTCCCCGCCTGCACGCTGCCTCTAGCTGGCCACACACAAAGGCCCCTTCTCCCAGGGCAGACCCTCAGACCGCAGGGAGCAGGGCGTTTGTTTTCCGGTCGAACTTCTCCCAGGTCTGCCCAACAGGAAGGAAAGGATTTCGTATTTACAGCCACTTAGCGCAGCTGGGGGCTCATCAGTGACATGAACGCGAGACCGGGGCCAGCAGGCAGCCAACAGACTCATCAGAGGCCCAGCAGCCTTCTCCACAGGGGACGCCCCTCGCCACGGGGACGCCCCTCACCACAGGTGACTCCCCTAACCACGGGGACAGCCCTCACCACGGGGACACCGCTCTCTGGCATCTCTGGAGGTGAGACCTCTACAGAGCCTCCTGTGTGTTTGTTCCCTGGGCAGGAGCTCAGTATGAATTTCTCTGACCACCTTGACACAGGCAACCATGACTCCACTTCCTTCCTATAGGCTTACCCTCCCCGTGCCTGTTCCCGAATTTGTGCCCTGGGAACAATACTTGCCTCTGCCCACAGGGCCAGGGTGACTGTCTGATGAGTAATGTGACAGGTAGGGCTGAGTGCAGACGACAACTCACCACTGCAGCAGTGGTGAGTGCGGGCACCTGGGGAGGAGGTGATGGTGGGGGGCGGTGCGGTACACCACGCGGGACTCTCCCGGGCTGGGCTCAGTGCTGTCATCACAGCACCCTCGGGGATCCCGGTGTGGCCACTGCAGAGACCTCCCTCATGGAACACGTTCATCGGCGCCTGCTCCACCTGCAGGGCCCTGTGGGGGTGGGAGGCCCGCACAGAGGTCACAGTCCAGAGTGGGAGCAGGGACGCCTAAGACCACAGACGGGTAAACGCCCCCTCCGGCCCTTGGCACTAGGAGGCAAAGACTTAGAGAGGAAATCTAAGACCTACAATCCTGTCCGTGAAACAGCTCCTCCGGGCACTGTTTGCACTGAACACAGAACAGGGCGCAGCCAGCACTCGGCCTCAGAGGCTGGCTGTCGGCTGGGCGAGCTCTCCCCGGGGACAGGCCCTGTGTGGCTTCCTGGGCATTCCTCATTGTCCCGGACACAGAGGGGACAGCGTGCTCCGAGGCCCGCCCACCACGAGCTGGACGAGCTGAAAGGACCCATTTAACGATTAGCAATCCTCAGCTTCCCGGGTGTGCCGTTATCACATCGGTAAGAAAGCTGTTCAGGATTCAAGGACAGTGAGCAAGTGAAACGAGCCCCCCGAATTCCCGCCTGAAACACGGCTGTGCTCACCGGAACCAGCAATTTCTGAACAAACCCCAACCTGCTACGGAACCGGTCATCCTCTCAGCTTGAAGTTTGGATTGAATCACCTGGATAATACGCATCCATTCGGCCCCGGAGCCGCCTGCCGCTGGCTCTCGGAGGCCTGTTTCTAGAAGTCGGCTGCAGTTAGGGTGTAACTGGCAGCAGGGACGCCCGTCAGGCGGAATGGCCGGGTGTGTCTTCCTGGGAGTCGAGCAAAGGTAGCTGCACATTAATGTTGCTCACAAGACGTCTCGGGTTCCATGGCAGCACCCGGCCAGGAAGCACAGGGGCCATCCCTTGGGTTCCCTCCGCCCTGCAAATCCATATGCGTCCACAGGGTGGCGATTCCGTCCAAACAAAGACTCGGTGGGAGGCAGATGGGGTCTCTGCCCGGAGTTTATCTCCTCTCCTTCCTCGAAGAGATCAGAGCACCGGTGCCGCACGGAGGAACTCAGTTAGTAGACAAGCCCGTGGCAGAGCGCATAGAATTCACTTCCGCTCCAAGCAACCCAGGAACCCAGTTTGCTTCTCATGACCTTCTGCGTCCCAGGCAGGTCACACAGCACTGAGGGCGTCTTAGACAGAGGTGGGCGGCTGTGGCCTGTGGGCGGGCTGGTGTAGGAGGGAGGCTGTGCCTGTTGCTCGCTGACTGCCCACGGCTGCTTCTGTGACTCTGTGGCACAGCTCTACGGTGACGACACCGACATGTTCACTGCCCCTTTACAGAGAACGGTTCCCGGCCCTCTCAACCACAGAGCCCCCTATGCCAGGCTGACTGCCTGGTGCCCGGGGAGCTGGGAAGTGTCAGGGCACCTTGGCCGCCCAGGCCTCTACCCCTCTGACCTCACAGGGCCACTGTGGCCTGGAGAACGATTAGCTTGTGGCTTGGAGGGTGACAGCCAGAAACAGCCATGGGAAGGTCCAAGATAAAAGTCTCGCTAACTCATCAAGGGACGGCCTTCCATTTGGAAAGAACCAGAAATAAATTTCCCTTCCAATTAAATGGGAAATCAATTTCCAGTGACATTTCTATGGATCAGGTCCCAAACAGGGGCAGAGGCCAGAGCTGTGAGGACTGCAGGGCCGGTTTCCCTCCCACCTGTCTCGGGGCCAACACCAAGGGATGTGCGACGGTGAAGACTGGCCTCAGCGGAGGGAGCAGGTGCGCTCACGGGCGGGGCCCAGGTGAATGTGGTGCCTCGAGCGCACATTCTGGGAGGGGATGCTGCCAAGCGCGAGTGCAGACCCCAGCACTGCGCCGTGATGGGTAAGAGGCCCCTCAGCCTGGCTCCGTGGACGGGAACATTCCAGTTTATGCTTCGACTGGGGGATGTCCCTGTAAGGACCCTTCTTGCATTTAATAAAAGTGTGTGACGAGCACGCATGTGACCTGGTGGCTGAGAACCCAGTCTCTCACACGAGGACTGGATAACCTCCCAGACTCTCTCTTCTCAATCACATAAAGGTTGCGGGGCTCTCTCCCTCCTGGGCCCCGGTGGCTCATACGTTGGGAACCTACGAAGGAGTGAGGCCTGCATCTGCCCAGCTCAGCTGGGTGTGTTTTCTGGAAGAGGCCAAGCTGTGCAGGCTCAGCGCTGCCCAAAGTGAGAGCGGCTGTGGTCACAAGGAGTCTTGCACAGACAGGGGAGGAGGTGTGCGCCCTCGGGTGTCGGGGACCAGCCTCCTGCGGGGGGAGGGGGGCGCTCCGGCCACAGGCAGCCTCCCAGGGCTGCCTGTTTCTCTAACACCGTCTTAATGTACAGCCAACCTCTAGGGCCACCCCGCAGGGAGCAATGGGATGAAGTCATCGCCCCACTGCAAACCCTGTGCACCCTGTTAAAGCCGGGATTGTACCCCATTTCCCGAGCAACACCAACGGTTCCTTGGGGTGGATGTGACTTGTTTCTAAAAAACAAACATTCCTCGTGATTTAAACAAACCTCAGATGATGAAAGCATGCGCCCTGGGCTCTGACGAGCCCGCAGCGCACTCTGTGGGTCCAGTTCATCCTGAGCTGGGCTGCCTTTGTGGGGGTTTTCCAGTAAAGGGGTGATCCTGGGATTCATCACACCAAGTCCTTTCAGTCCCGCCAAGTGGCTCCAGAGGTGAATCTAATAAAAAAGACGAGCCCTGACCTGTTTGGCTCAGTGGATAGAGCGTCGGCCTGCAGACTCAAGGGTCCCAGGTTCGATTCCGGTCAAGGGCATGGTCCTTGGTTGCAGGCACATCCCCGGTGGGGAGTGTGCAGGAGGCAGCTGATTGATGTTTCTCTCTCATCAATATTTCTAACTCTCTATTCCTCTCCCTTCCGCTCTGTAAAAATCAATAAAATATATTTAAAAAAAAAAAAAGACGAAAGCAGCGCCCCCATCCCCCACCGGTAATGACACGTAGCGCCCACCGATTCTGGTAACTTCCAGTCCCTTCTCCGATTCCTAATCTGTGACGTTTCTTTTGGTGAGAACAGTGTCGTGTTGTACCCAGTCACCATCTTTTAAAATCTCCCAGGGCCCAGCAGGTGTAGCTCAGCGGTTGAGCGTTGATCTATGAACCAAAAGTTCACCGGTTTGATTCCTGGTGTGGGGCGTGCAGGAGGCATCAACGTTTCTCTCTCATTGATGCTTCTGTCTCTCTGTCCCTCTCACGTCTTCTCTCTCTAAAACCAATGGAAATACATTTAAAAAAAATCTCCCAGGGTTGTGCTGAGCGATCTGAAGCTACTCATTCCTGCTTTTTCTCTTTGAATTGCTGCAAAATGGGAACTGTTAGAGGCAATTAAAATTTCTATAAAATGCTTTAATTTTTTTAATAGAATGTGAAGCTACTAAAATGCAACCAATCCGAATAAAATGTTGCCCCAAGAACTGAGCTCGATAGCTAAAAAATTAAATTTAAAATATTTCGGAGCCTCAGAGGAGGGATTTAATTTTCACATGAACAAATACCTCCGTTTCTTCCTGCTGTCTGTGCTCTTCACCGCTCCTGGCCGGCTGACCCTGGTCCGCGCCCTCCCTCCTGGGCCCAGCCCACAGCCCCTGACCTCGCCCACAGCCCCCACCCCCCGCTCCTCCCGGGCCTCCAGCCCAGTGCCGAGGTACTGCAGGTCTTCGAGGGAAGCATCCCTTTGTCTGCGGATCGTGTGGGTCTTCGACTCCCTCCCGTCACACACCCACGAACACCCCTCGTATTTCCTAGCTTTAAAAGCGCACGTGGAACCGGCCCTCATGCCCCCATGGAAGCTCCGCTGCCTTTGAGAGTCTGCTTCTTCCCCACAGCAGGTTGCCCGTGACCCTGGCCGGCCCTGTCTGACTGCCCTGAGAGCGCTCATGGAGGAAGAGGGGCCCCTAAACCACACCCAGGGCATCGGACACAAGTCCAGGGCATCACAGCTGCTCAACAACCCGAGACAACGAGGGAGACCCGTCCGACCAAAGACAAGGAAAAGCCCAACAAAGTGTGGACCTGACTGGATCCTGATTCAAACAAGCCATTTAAAATTTTCTTTTTGTTAATCCTCACCCAAGGATATTTTTCCATTTTTTTTTGTTTGTTTTTGTGTGTTGTGTGTGTTTTTTAGAGAGAGTGGAAGGAAGGGAGGAAGGAGAGAGAGAGGTATTGATTGGTTGCCCGCAAGCCAGGGACATGCTCTTGACTGGGAATTGAGCCTGAGACTCTTTGGTGCACGGGCCGACACTCTAACCACTGAGCCACACCGGCCAGGGCTCAAACAAACCATCTTCAAGGACAATGACACTCGAGAGCCTGGGGCATCTGAACTCAGTCTGCAGGCTGTGGACGGGGGCTGCCTGGTGTGAGGAGTGAGCGGCTTGCGGAGAGGAGTCCCGGCACCACACATGCTCCAGTCGCCAGAGCAGGTGGAAAAGGCAGGAACTGAGCCACGGTGCAGCCTGTCTGAGCTCCGGGTCCGTCTCCGGGAGGAGGACTCGCCCTGGTGAGAAATGTGCATCTCCAGCTGCCCCTCTGGTCCTCCTCAAAGGAGCTGCTAAGCGGAACTGGGCGGGACAGCCCTCCACCAAGTGCCCAGGTGAACCCTCAGGTCAGAAGGCCCCTGTTATGCTGTGTGCACAGTTGCCTTTTGTATGTGACGGTTCCACACCCACATGCCTGGGGCCTGGACCACTGTAATGAATACGCCGCACCATGCTGCCCTCACACATACGCACACCGCACACCCACACAGACCCCCACAGGCACACCCACGCACGCGCGTGTGCGGGACAAAGCCCGGTCTGGGCCGCCAGCACCAAGTGTGAGGGCGCCAGTCCCTAAGGCCGCTGCTGCCTCGAAGGCTCTGTGGACAGTGAAGGATGACAAGAGGAAGCAGCCTGAAGTGAGAGTGCACGACGACCATGAAATGGAAACCGCCTCGCCGGCGCCTTCACAAGAAAGCGAGGACGGTGGGGTCGGGGCGCCCAGGCGGGTGACCCTGCATCAGACGCCAGGGCTCGGAGACGCTGCAGGCGAGGCTGGGATGGGAGCCCACATGGGCGCTCGTGGGCCCTCCGGTGCCCGTGACAGGCCCATAGCCACGGCCCTAAGGGGAGAGGGGGCCTAGCTCTGACGGCCATCACATGTCAGTGCACTTCAGCCGCGTCTGAAAAGTTAACTGGTCTTGCATGGAATTTACCACCAGTTCCCAAATGTGCACTCGATGAATGTGGCCATAACTTTAGCATTTTAAGGGTAATTTAAAAAAAATATATTTTTATTGATTTCAGAGAGGAAGGGAGAGGGAGAGATAGAAACATCAATAATGAGAATCATTGATCTCTGCCTCCTGCACGCCCGTACTGGGGATGGAGCCTGCCACCCGGGCATGTGCCCTGACTGGGAATCGAACCGTGACCTCCTGGTTCATGGGTTGACGCTCAACCACGGAGCCACGCCGGCCGGGCTAAAGGGAATTTTTAATGTGGGACTCCTTGGCCTTTAAAAAGCTGTGTGCTCCCAGGTGGGAACAACCCACGCCACTGTCCCCGAGGCTGTCGGCACAGCGCTCCTGGCGTGGCATCTGCTATTGGGCCGAGTCACCCCAGCCCTGAACGTGGCCGGGAGGTGTGGCCTTCCAGGTCCGGCCCTTCGGGATCCGAGGTGTTCCTGGCTTCTCAGACAGCCCGCCTGCCCCCGGTCACCTGCCATAGCAGTCCTCATCCATCTGCACATTTCATTCCTTCTGACATACATTGGCTTTACTAGCAGCTGTATTTGCCAGATTCCAACATCCCAGTGTTATGTCCCTCCCCCAAGTGCAAGATTCAAGTTTCAGAATTTACTAGAATGCTTCTTCCCAGGAGCAGAGAGCGAGCCAAGTCTCATGAGCAAATTGCTGGTGGATAGGATTGCTGCCCACGGCCCCGACCTAATTCATGCAGCTGGTTTCCGCTTTCTCCTCCAGAACGAACCTGAACTGGCACCCATCCCTCAGGGAGCAGGCGCTGGCAGTGTGGTGTCTGGGTCCTGCTCTACCCTCACAGCATCCATCGCTGATGTAGGTCGCACCCCCGTCACCACAGGACACTGCCATGTCTCCCACGTGCTGTCTTAGTTAACGGACCTGCATCCCCCAAGCTTTCCGTCGAGGATCCCAGAGGCCCTCTGCTCCCAGAACAGCCCGGATGCTCACAGCTGTCCAGGGAGGCCCGTTCCCACTCCCCTGGGAAAGCTGTATGGAGAGGGTGCCCACCCTCACGCGGACCCGCGACTTCGGGGCCGGTGGTTCTCTATGGACTGAAGGATGTTGAGCGCATCCCTGGCTCCTGCCCACCTGGCAGGCGACAACTGGCAATATCTTCAGAATCCCCCTGGTTGAGGACCACCATCCAGAGAGACCCACGTGGTCCTGAGGGGTCACACACCTGCGGGTCCATTCCCACCGAGGCCGCTAGGGGTCTGGGAGGCCCTCCATGATTGTGTGGCTCGGTTAAAAGGGCATCCTTGCTGCTGCCAGAGGCACCAGGTCGGAACCGGAGTGGCAGCCCCACCTACATCAGTGGTTTGCACTTCCTTCCCTCAGCAGCGTCAGGGCGAGGAAGGAACCGACTCTGGGGAATAATTGTTACAAAAGGCCAAGGCACCCTTCGCGATCACCTGCGTCACGCGGCATGGGGGAGAGCCCGTTCCAAAGCTGCCGTTGTGGGTTTTACAGCAGCACTGGCTGCGGGTCCCCGGCCTCGTGCTTCTCCGACTTCCACCTCTCCACCTTCATCTCAGCACCAGATCGCAGAGGCGCCATCAGCTTTTTGGGTTTAAAACAGTGTTTTTTTTAAAGTTACTGAAGTTAGAAGGAAACTACTGCTCAGTTTGGCAATGTGGTAAGTGACAATGAAACCTATTAAGGTTGTGTAATTAGCAGACATCCCAGGATCTCACTCTTTCATTGCTCAACCAAACGCTGCGCCCAAATTTCCACTCGCCAGAGAAACTGTCATCTTTCCAAGCCAGGGGGCTGGAAACATCGTTTATGGAGTCATGCGGACACTCCGAAGGGCCAAGGCCACGCCCCAGCTTTCGTCTCAATGACAAGCACACGCCGTGCTGGTGGCCCTTCCACGCAACAGCTCTTTATTCCAGGGAACAGAGAGGCCCTTTTAGATGCTCTGCTCATGAAATATCCCCACATGTTACCAAAAGTTCACTCGGCTGGTATGGGCCTTGCTGTTTCTTCTTATGCCAACAGAGAAAAGTCCCCAATTTTGTGCAAAACTGAATTATTGTTCATCCCATGGGCTGTTACTTTCATTCCCATGGAAAGCTAATATCTCAGAGCCTCGTGTGTAGAAAGAGAGCACCCACTGCAAATGAAAGCGATGAAATAAGTAACTTCACACTCATCGCCTGGAAAACGCGGTCTCCAGTGTGTGCTAGGGTGAGGACTCACACGGTGGGGTGCGACTGGTGCGGCCTCTGTGGGCAGCAAGTTAGTCACGGCAGGAAAAGTGAAAATGCAACTCCCCTTTGACCCAGAGAATGCTGGGAACTGCTTTCTTTTATTTTGAGAGCACATTTATTTTTTTAAAACGGGACAGTGAAACAAACGAAGGGCCTAGTTCAGAAGCAACAGGAGAGCCTAGGCTGGGCGGTCCTGGGCAGTCAGAGGAAAGGGGGCCTGGGAGGCAGGCTAGGGCAGTGACGGCGAACCTTTTGAGCTCGGCGTGTCAGCATTTTGAAAAACCCTAACTTAACTCTGGTGCCGTGTCACATATAGAAATTTTTTGATATTTACAACCATAGTAAAACAAAGATGTATAATTTTGATATCTATTTTATATATTTAAATGCCATTTAACAAAGAAAAATCAACCAAAAAAATGAGTTCATGTGTCATAGGTTTGCCATCACTGGGCTAGGGGGTGAGCCTGGGACGAGCTGCCACTGCCCGTTGCTGCCCTGGTGGCAAGTCTCATGGGGTCCCTTAGAGGTTAGGGGATTCGTGCCTGTGGGGGATGAAGAGGAGGAAGGGAAAGGCGTAGGCGTGCTCCTGGGAGGGGGAGCATGCCGGTAACTGGTAACCGCTGTGGAGAGGCTTAAGCATGTGGGCCGGAGATGCAGGGGAGGCTGCTCTGCCACGCGGCTTACGTGGCTCAAAACTGAAAGCTTCTGCTATCAGTCAGGACAGGTGGGTTCTGCTGCACCAACAACCAGCCCCATGTCTCAGCAACTTCCCCCAACACGAGTTTACTTAAAGCCTGGGCAACCCTGCAGACCAGCTCCCTGTGGGCGCTTGATGGGTTTGCCTAGGAGAAAGAGGCCCCGAGTCAGCAGCTCACAGGGGCTCCTGGTGACAGTCCCCGTTGTCACTCACAGCTCATGGCCCCGAGTGAGCTGCGGTCACACCTGACTGGGAGGGGCTGCAGCTTGGAGTCAGTCCTTTGCCCCGAGGAGCAGAGGTGGGACAATGGCCACATACCCGGTGTCCTTGGGGGGAAGGGATGCCTGAGGCACATTCCCCCGCACACGTGCCAATGAAGGGCTGCAGTAAACCTGACGAACCAGCGGGCTCCACAGCCCACTCAGACGGTAGGTCAGTCTGCGTGCAAATCTAACACAATTTCTGTGCACATGCAACGCAGAAGGAGGACAAAAGCATGGACGCAGAGACATCACACTCCGAAGTGCTGCTTTTGGGCACTGTCACCTCTCCCACGAGGACCTGATTTCTGCAGAAAATCTAGTAACATCCACTAATTCTGGACAGTGGACACCCCAGTGCTCTCTAGGTCAGTGATGGCGAACCTATGACACGCATTTCAGAGGTGACATGCGAACTCATTTTTTTGGTTGCTTTTTCTTTGTTAAATGGCATTTAAATATATAAAATAGATATCAAAAATATAAGTCTTTGTTTTACTATGGTTGCAAATATCAAAAAATTTCTATATGTGACACGGCACCAGAGTTAAGTTAGGGTTTTTCAAAATGCTGACACGCCGAGCTCAAAAGGTTCCCCATCACTGAGCTAGGTCATCTGCACTTCTCAGTGCATCCTTGATTTTTGTTGTTGGTGTTAATCCTAACCTGAGGATATGTTTTCATTGATTTTTAGAGAGAGAGAGAGGGAGGGAGGAAGAGAGAGAGAGAGAGAGAGAGAGAGAGAGAGAGACATCCATTGGCTGCCTCCCAATTGAGAGCCAACCAGGGCTGGGGATCAAATCTGTAGCCCTTCTGTGCGTGTGCAACACCAGCAAACCAGTGTGCTTGTGGAAAGCAGAAACACACCTGCGGGGTGACACCCAAATGGAGACCTGGAGGAGCGGGGACGCGGCTCACCTGGGCGAGGCCCCCAGCGCGTCGCTGCGGTTTTGAGGGGGTGGCTCTCCTGACTTTTGTCCCAGAACAACCGAGAACTTCACGTCTGGATTAATAACCTGAACAAATATATGTGGGATGAAGGATGACGGGGGAATTTAATTATTCTCTGAAGAGGGGTGGAAAAGGCGTATACAGTTTCCCTTCCAACACTTTCGGGGCACACGGGTGACACGGCAGTTCATAAGCTACTTTAGGCAGCCGCAGGGAATCCTCATATTTGTCCTCCTTCCCACCCTTCCATTTTCGAGGCTTTGTCAGGTCTTCCCTGGGACAGGAGACTCTGCCCCTCACTACCCCTGTTAGCACCCAGCATTTTATAGGGTGCACTGCACACCCTGCTAAGAGTTTATGAATGGAGGCGAGACCCACAGGCCAGAAGCTGAGATTATGGGACGGAAGGCACACTGGCTGGTCTCACGGAGCCGGGAAGTGAATTTTCCAGAATCAGATTCAATATCCAGGTGTTTGTGCTCCTGTTTCAAACATGGCTCTCAGTGCTTCAGGAATATTCCCAGTTTCCAGACACAAGGGCACCCTAACCAATACATTTTGGGCTGGATTTTCAGGTAATTTCTTCTCTTTCAATAAAGGCAATTCTTTAAATGTGCGGCCACACACAGACCTTTTTTTTTTTTTTTACATTTTATTTTATTGTTTAAAGTATTATAAATAGTAGTACATATGTCTCCTTTTTTGCACTTTTAAATAACAATGACCTTTAGCAAAAAAAATAGATAGATGATTACTAGATAAACAGACAGGTATACACATAACATGTATATGTTCAAATCATTCAACATATGGAGCACTTACTATAGACAAGACAGTGTGCTACTGGCTGTAGTGGATCCATAGGTAAGTAAAGACAAGGCCTCGTCTAGTCCAGGTTCCTCAAAAGACGACACATATAAACTTCCCAGCACAGAGCAAGTGCTAAATAAATGTTAGTTCTCTCACCTCACTTTCTCCCTCCCATATTCTCATTCTTTTTTTTTTTTAAATTTAATTTTATTGTTTAAAGTATTACAGATAGTAGTACATATGTCTCCCTTTTTTCCCCCCTTTGACATTCCCCCGGCCTCCTCTACCCCCCGCCCAGTGTCTTGGGTCCATTGGTTGTGCTTATATGCATACATACAAGTCCTTCGGTTGATCTCTTACCTCCCCTTCCTCAACACTCCCAGCTTTCCCGCTGTAATTTGACAGTCTGTTCCATGCTTCTCTGCCTCTGTATCTATCTTTTTGTTCATCAGGTTATAATGTTCTTTATTATCCATAAATGAGTGAGATCATGTGGTATTTTTCTTTCACTTCCTGGCTTATTTCACTTAGCATAATGCTCTCCAGTTCCATCCATGCTGCTGCAAATGGTAAGAATTCCTTCTTTTTTATAGCAGCATAGTATTCCATTGTGTGGATGTACCATAGTTTTCTAATCCATTCATCTGCTGATGGGCATTTAGGCTGTTTCCAAATCTTGGCTATGGTGAATTGTGCTGCTATGAACATAGGGGTGCATATATCCTTTCTGATTGGTGTTTCTGTTTTCTTGGGATATATTCCTAGAAGTGGTATTGAGACTATTCCAAAAAAATGCAAGAAGAAGGCACATTTCTAAGCTCTTTCTATTAAGCCAGCATCACCCTAATCTCAAAATCAGATAAAGACACCACAAAAAAGAGAACTACAGGTCAATATCCTTAATGAACAGAGATGTTAAAATCCTCAACAAAATCCTAGCAAATCAGATTCAGCAATACATTAGAAAGATCATACACCATGACCAAGTGGGATTTATTCCAGGGATGCAAGGATGGCTCAATATCCACAAATCAATAAACGTGATACATCACATAAACAAACTGAGAGACAAAAATCACATAATCATATCAATTGATGCAGAACAAGCATTTGACAAAATCCAACACCCTTTCTTGATAAAAACTCTCAGCAAAGTGGGAATAGAGGGATCATACCTCAACATAATAAAAGCCATATATGACAAACCTACAGCCAACATCATACTCAATGGGCAAAAACTAAAACCATTTCCCCTAAGAACAGGAACAAGACAGGGATGCCCACTCTCACCACTCCTGTTCGACATAGTACCGGAAATCCTAGCCAAAGCGATCAGACAAGAAGAAAAAATAAAAGACATCCAAATTGGAAAAGAAGAAGTAAAACTGTCCTTATTTGCAGACAACATGATATTATACATAGAAAACCCCAAAGACTCCATCAAAAAACTACTAGACCTAGTAATGAATTTGGCAATGTAGCAGGATACAAAATTAACACCCAGAAATCTATGGCCTTTTTATACACCAATAATGAACTCACAGAAAGAGAAATGAAAAAAACAATCCCATTTACCACTGCACCAAAAAAATTAACATACTTCGGAATAAACTTAACCAGGACGTAAAAGACCTGTACTCAGAAAACTACAGGATATTGAAAAAAGAGATAGAGGAAGACATAAACAGATGGAAGAACATACCATGTTCAGGGACTGGTAGAATCAACATCATTAAAATGTCCATACTACCTAAAGCGATCTATAGAGTCAATGCAATACCTATTAAAATACCAATGGCATATTTCAAAGATATAGAACAGCCGTGGGCAAACTATGGCCCATGGGCCAGATCCAGCCCGTTTGAAATGAATAAAACTAAAAAAAAAAAAAAAAAAAAAAAAAAAGACCGTACCCTTTTATGTAATGATGTTTACTTTGAATTTATATTAGTTCACACAAACACTCCATCCATGCTTTTGTTCCGGCCCTCAGGTCCAGTTTAAGAACCCATTGTGGCCCTTGAGTCAAAAAGTTTGCCCACCCCTGATCTAGAACAAACTCTTCAAAAATTCATCTGGAATAAAAAAAGACCCCAAATAGCCACAGCAATCCTGAGAAAGAAGAACAAAGTTGGAGGGATCACAATACCAGACATCAAACTGTATTACGAAGCCACGGTTCTCAAAACTGCCTGGTACTGGAACAAGAACAGACATATAGACCAATGGAACAGAATAGAGGACCCAGTAATTGACCCAAGCCATTATGCTCAATTAATATTCGACAAAGGAGGCAAGGGCATACAATGGAGTCAATACAGCCTCTTTTTTTTTTAAATTTTTTAAAAAAATATATTTTATTGATTTTTTACAGAGAGGAAGGGAGCGAGATAGAGAGTTAGAAACATGGATGAGAGAGAAACATCGATCAGCTGCCTCCTGCACATCTCCTACTGGAGATGTGCCTGCAACCCAGGTACATGCCCTTGACCGGAATCGAACCTGGGACCTTTCAGTCCGCAGGCCTACGCTCTATCCACTGAGCCAAACTGGTTTTGGCAATACAGCCTCTTTAATAAATGGTGCTGGGAAATTTGGTCAGATAGATGCAAAAAAATGAAACTAGATTACCAACTTACACCATACACAAAAACACACTCAAAATGGCTAAAGGACTTGAATGGAAGATGGGAAACCATAAAAATCCTACAAGACTCCATAGGCAGCAAAATTGCAGACATATGTCGTAGCATTATCTTTACAGACACAGATCCTAGGGCAAGAGAGACTAAGGAGAAAATAAACAAATGGGACTACATCAAAATAAAAAGCTTCTGCACAGCAAAAGAAACCATCAACAAAACAAGAAAGCCCACTGCACGGGAGAACATGTTTGCCAAAGTTATCTCTGATAAGGGTTTAATCTCCAACATTTACAGGGAACTCATACAACTCAACAAAAGGAAAATAAACAATCCAATCAAAAAATAGGCCAAGGACCTAAATAGAATCTCTTCGAGAGAGGACACTCAGAAAGCCAAGAGACACATGAAAACATGCTCAAAGTTACTAATCATCCGAGAGATGCAAATCAAAACGACAATGAGGTACCACCTCACACCTGTCAGAATAGCTATCATCAACAAATCAACAAATGACAAGTGCTGGAGAGGATGTGGAGAAAAAGGAACCCTCCCTCACCGCTGGTGGGAATGCAGACGGGTGCAGTCACTGTGGAAAACAATATGGCGTTTCCTCAAAACTTTAAAAACAGACCTTTCAAAGTGTGGCTTCTATACCTGGGTACGAACAAGCTGCTGCTGTTTCATCGCCCACCCAGCTTCCCGAGCCGCCCGGAGGCCCTGCTACAGGTGCCAAGGGTGGGGCAAGGGACCGCACAGTGGAGGCAGCTCTGCCACCCAGCCCGGCTCAGACTTGACTGCCTGTCCTTCCTCTACCCTCAGGTCCACACCTGGCCACAAAGCAATGAGTCACCTCCCTGGGCTGAGGCTGCTCAGGATTTGGGGAGGTGTGGGGAGCTGAGAAAAGAGTAGGGGACATGGGGAACACCACGCTGCTCACCCATGTGCCCTTCTCCCTGACACCTCGTGCACAGAGAATGGCTCTCTGGGCTCCTGGAATGAGGCCTGACCATGTGACTGGCTCATCCAGTGAGAAGTCTCATGGCCCCTGGACCAAGGCATGACCATGTGACTGGCTCTGTCCAGTGAGATGTTTCATGGCCCCTGGACTAAAGTGTGACCATGTGACTGGCTCTGTCCAGTGAGATGTCTCATGACACCTGGACCAAGGCATGACCATGTGACTGGCTCTGTCCAGTGAGATGCCTCAGGGCCCCTGGACTAAAGCGTGACCATGTGACTGGCTCTGTCCAGTGAGATGTGAGCAGCAGTGAGGTGTTCCGGAGCTCCTGCTGCCATGGTGACTATGGACACAGTGATATGGGGAGGCATGAAGTCGAAGCCACAGAAACTGCAAGCCAACTCATGGCCTCAATTGCCCAGAACAGTCCCCACAGATAGGGGCTAAACTGTGTCCCCCAAATTCATACGGTGAAGTCCTAACCCCAGACCTAAGAATGAGACCCGACTGCAAGAAATGAAGAGTAAGTAAATGCAAATTCAAATATTAGAGTTCACTGGCCCTAAGAAAAATTAGGCTAGCAATCTTCTTAACATGCTCCTGGCACCGCAGCGTCGGGCTGACCCCCGGCCGCCGCACACATGCCAGTGCTAACATTGCTCCCAAGTCACTGAGAACCGTGGGCCTGGGGTGGTGGTTTGCTACCGGTGGCACCGGGAGGCCTCACACAGTGCAGGGAGGCTGGGCCCCTCGGAGGTCCCGTGGCAGTGGCCAGGGGCGCGAGCACCGGCTCAGGGGCCTGGGAGGAACCCGCAGGATCCTGACTCCTTTCACGGTGCTGTGACGTCTGTCACTCAGGGGACCATTCTCTCCAAATCCAGGTCCAGCGGCTCCTTTTCAAGCTTCCCTTTGAAAGGCTCAGCATTTTGATCTGCACGGGAAGGGGAGGCGGCAGGGCACCGGGCGCTTCACGGAGGGGGCTGCGCAAAGCCCGTCCACCTCCCGAGCCTCACTCTGGCCATGGCGTCCCCTTTTCCCTTGAGTGGAGGCTGCTGGGGCGGGGAGGCGGGGGGGCACATGCATGCTCCGCGGTGTCCCACCAGGGAGGCCCCGGGGACAGAGAAGGCGCAGGTTAGGGAAGGACCCACAGAAGCAGGACCCCATGAGTGCAGAAGCAAGAGGGGTGGCTCCTGCAGCTCCAGACCCGAGACCCGAACAGACAGCAGCCTCAGGACTTCTCCTCCCTCGCTTCCTGAAGCAGGCGCCTGCGGGACAGCGGGCTGCCCGCCTGCCGGGTCCCTGGCCTTGGGGCAAGTCCATGAGCCTATTTGCTTTTTACCAGCTTTTTACAGCGGTATTAAATATGGAATGCACACGCCAAGGCACACACATAGTCATGGAAACCAAACAACAGGCCCAACTTTGCCCAGTCCCACACAGTCCACTCTAGCCCCAGGTCGCCTCCCAGACACCCGTGATGTCAGGCAGGGCCCCATCCGCACCACGTGCCCCAGTGAGTGGGAAATGAGGGGAAATGGGACAACCTCCACAATACTTTAAGCCACAGAGGAATATTTCTGTAGCAGAGTGCAAATAGAATTTACCTAATGCACAGAATAAATGCCTCCGAAAATCAATATTTCCAGCTGGCTGTACAAATTAAATGATGATATTCAAGTGCGAGATTAAAACAATGACTTAGGATAGAAATTGAGTTATATTATCTCACGCCTGCCTACTGCTGAATATGTTAATAGAACAAATTTGTTAGCATTCAGTCAATTTATCTCCCTAAACAGGAGGTCGAGATTCCTGTCTGAAAAGCAAAAGGAATGAAGAGAAACCTGAAATGAGTGTAGGGTGGTAAGACTGTAACCAGATGCTCATTGGGGACCGAGGAGGCCTGGGCGTCCTGCCCTCCCTCTTCAAGGAGACACGGGGTTAATTTTCCAGAAGATCCTGGCTCCCTCCCTGCGGGTCTCGCTGGATACCTGTGCAGAGCGGTGACCAGGCCTCGCCCAGGCCAGGCCTGCAGAGCATGCGCCCGGTCACCCACGTCACGTCCTTCCTCCGTGTTCCCCTTGGAGAGGGGGAGGCCTGCTCCAGCCCCACGAGACGCCTGCGCGATGATGTTCAGGAGGCCGTGTTAATGGCTCCTGCAGGGGAAGAGCCTATAATTGCAGAGAAGGGACCAGAGGAGACTGGAACGGAGGAAGCGAGGGGGCGGCCGCTCTCCATCCCGGCACTGGCCAGGCCCTGGGCCCTCCCATGCGAGGGGAACAAAAGGCACTGAGTCCGGGCACAGCTTGCTAGCTGCCGCTGCAGGGTCTCAGCCTTGGTGACAGTGCGCCTTAACGGCGGAGCAGGGCACACGCACTCAGGCCAGGGCTACCTGTGGACTGGAGGTGGCCGGTGCCCGCTCCTTCCCCGAGGCTGCCTCGCTCACCTGCAGCCCCAGACCTGCCCTCCGGTGCCCTTGGCCTGATGGCCTCCAGCTGCTGAGCTGGATGTGCTGCTCTGGATCCTTCCTTTTCCTTAAATTCAACTCCAGTTTGAGCTGCACCTTGCGCTCCCCAGGTCGCCCCCTTCCTCTCCGACAAGGCCTCCCGGAGCTGCTGCTCCTGGGCAGCCCCTCCCACAGCCTCCGGAATCCTCGCCCAGGAGCCGCTGTCCCAGGCACGGATGCTGGGTGGCTGTGGGAGAAGCCAAGTGGAAAGCAGGAGACAGATGAGTCCCACCACAGCTCTGAGCCACGAACGGCCCAGACTGGATGAGAACGGCAGCCCAGGCGGGCACCTGGCTCTGACACCGTGAGGCCCTGAGCAGAGCCGGGCTTTGCCGATCCCCCCCCCTCATCCCTCCCCCCCCTGCAGAACTCTGACCTAATGAATGAGTCTGCTTTTAAGCTGCCCCACTTTTGTGGTCACTGTTACTCAGCAACCGAAACGAAGATATCTATCAATACCCCAGACTGAGCCTTGGCATTCTGTGGGCGCTCTGCCCGGGACCCGTTCCCCAGCCTGCTCAGCAGCCCCGAGCCTGCAGCTGCTGCTGGTTAGTTAGCAAGTGTGGCGCTTTGCCTTTAACGGATTCCCAGGCGGGTGGAGCGTTTCCACGTGCTTATTAACCAGTTCCTCTGCGTTTTCCCGTCTACGGCTCTCGCCCACTCTTCCATCTCATTTCTGTCGAGGGCCCTTTGCTTACCAATCTGCCCACGAAGCTGGTCTTTCTAAATGAGAGCTGCATTTGACACAGGGTCCATGGCGTTAATCTCATCCGATCCTGCTTCCCCGTGACCCATGTGTGTGGGGGTGTGCGGTTCAGGGACCCACTTTGCCAGGTGGCCCAGACTCTGAGTCTACACTCTGTTACCTGTTCTCCCATCAGAGCACCTTCTGGAAGGTCCTTTCTGGGTTAAGGCCAGGTAAGGACAGAGGGGCCTGCAGGTGATACAGTTTGGGGACCGTCCTGTCTGGAGATGGGGGAAAGAGAAAGCCCAGCACCCTCACCTGCAAATCTGTGTAGCCTCCTGGTGGCCCTGCCCGTGGGGCGCGTCCCCGGGGACGGATCCAGGATGGCCCTGCAGCCACGGGAATGGAGTCAGTGGCTGGTCCGGGTTTTGCTCACATGAACGGTGATCAGCATCGCCTCCTCGGACAGCAGCAAGCCTTGGGTCAGCAGCGGTGTCTGAGCTGGAGACCCCCGAGCAGGGCCGGAATCCCTCAAGTCCCCACACTCGAGTGTGCAGAAGGTGGAACACACTTTAAAATCCCGATAAGCCTCCTGTTACTAATCAGCAGTTTTATCTAAATCCTGCTTTTGAAATTGTGCTTCCCTGACTGATGCTAGCGGAAGCAGGTCTCTACATCCAATTTCCAGTTTGCACCCAGAGGGCGTTAACCCCGGGACTCCGTGCGGAGGCTGAGGGCTCGGCCCCACCCCCACCTCATCGCAAAACCACCCTCAGTCCCCCGCCACCCGCACTGCTGCCCTGCCCCCACCCGGCGCACCTGGGAGAAATGGGAGGCGTCTCAGTTTCTTGTGGGTGAGACGGATTCCCTGCCCCCTACGGGCCCACCCCAAGGATGCTCCATGAGCCCACTCAGGAAATGTACTTATTTTCATTTAGGACACATTTTAACAGCTCACACGATTGTGTGCCAGGTACTTGCACTTTAATGCTGATCCACTCATTCTGTACAACAATGAGGTAGGCCTCTTGCAATGATAATTTACAGATGGGGAAACTGAGGCAGGAGAGAGCCACGTGCTGAGTTCTGGAGCCGAACTGAGACACATCAGGCTGGGTCCAGGGTATCTCTCCGTCCCCCGCCACCCCCCCCCCCCACTCTGTCCCCAGAGAGCAGATGTGGGTGGTGAATTCCAATGGCGTTAATCTCATCGAATCCTACTTCCCCTTGACCCATGTGTGTGGGGCTCCAGAAATGAACTATAAACGTGGGTATTGACTGTCCCAGTGGCAGTGACGGCAAAGGCGTATTCAGCACCCCACAGTGGACAGCGCCAGGCAGCTAGGGAGGCAAAAGGATGAAGGTGACAAGATGCTTGAAAAGTCTGTCTCTCCTGTCAGATCACCCGGAGAGCCGGGCTCCCTTCACCGGCTCTTAGACGAGCTGCCCGTGCTGCTGGGCCCTGCCTCCTGGGTCCAGCGTCCACGATTTGGCGAAACAGACCTATTTCATGATATTAAACACTTTGGGGTACCCTCTTCCCACCAAAGCATGGTTCTCATTGCCAGCCCATTTCCTCGATCATCCCTGCTGTCTTCCTATAGATCTGCCCGGTTCTCAAAGACTGTCCTGAGGTGCCAGGGTAAGGGATTGCTTTGCTAGGACCCAGCCCTGTGGGTTCCAGTGGGCCCGCCCCCACACTGACCGTGCCACTCAGCCTGCCTCCCCTGCCACGTGCGGCTTTAATCAACCTCGGACGACCCAGGTATCATCGGAAAAAGAGTCTAAGAAAAGGGCCGTTGGGAGCAAAAGGGCCATTCACAGTTAGCTAAAGGCAAAAAATAACGCTTATGAACATATTCTACCCGGCAAATAATTCTTCTACTAAAAGAATCCAGGGTAAGAGAAGTTCTGAAGGTAACCTACAAATTCTTGGAGAATCATGCTATAGATTTCCTGCAAATGGGTTCCACGTCACGTTATAACACATTTGAATGAAATTATAAAAACCAATATTCACCCCGGGATTGCGCAATAAATAGAATTTATTAAAGTACTTGTGAGGCGCCTCCAGTGAGAAATTCATCTTCAATCCAGATTTTAATAAGGATTATATAATCATAATGAGACTGTAATAAAACCACATTACCTGAATAATCCATTTTATTACCAGTTTTATGATGAGTTCTCATTTATTACGACTCATGGGATCTTTAAGGCGTATGTAAATGACGCATTATAAAATACACGAGGACCGGGAATGATGGCCCAGGCCTATGTAAATTCACCTTCCTGAGGCCTGCGACCTCCGATTTTCCCATTCACACCACCAGCAAGGATCTCAACAGAAGCTCAGACATGCAGCTGTGGGTCTCAGGAATGAATATGAACATCTCGCCATGAAAGCGGACATTCCTCCCTAGGAGATGAAACCCGAGGTCTGCAGGGTTAAACCTTTATTAGGCAGAGAACACTCCGGGCAACTGAAACCCAAACAAGCCCCACGAGCAAAGCCTGTACTCTGTGGCCGCTGCTGGAAATCTCTCTGAAATGTGTGACTTCGCCGTGTGGGCCATTTGTGATCCGTAATCAAGGACCTAAGAAGGAAGGAAGGCAGACGGCCCCCATCAGATGTCCTGACAGTGTTTCCACCTTGGTTTTTGGGTAATTTCTAAGTTGTCTAAATAATGTGTTCTGTCTCTCAATGCTCTCCTACCTTTGATTCTTAGCATTTCCTGCCCTTGTTTTCTCTCTCTCCCTTCAGCCTCTGCTATCCCAAAGTCCAGGATAAATGCTCTGTAGATTGTCCAACATGTCTGATGGCGCTAACACGCCCCTTCACTCTCCAAAAACCAACGTGCCACAGAACAAAGGCAAGAGGAGGCTGCCCAGCCAGCTCTCGTCACCGGCCGCCCTGCTGCCTACCTCTGCAGCCTTGGTACAGTGTCAGGTCCTGTTCACGCAGCCCTCACGCAGCCGGGACAAGGACACGCTGCCTCTGTGTGGGAGACGCCAGGTCACGGCGACAGCTCGTCACAGTGCACCCGCCGGGGGCATGGGGACAGGACTGTCACTCTCTTTCACAGGAATATACAGAGCCATGCGTGTGACTCCCAAACCACAGGGGACGTGGGGCAGGAGAGGAGACCCTGGTCCCTCACTGCCTGTCCCCGGGGCGGTCGGCACAGACCCTGCTCAGCTGGCACCCAGCCCTCCGATGTGAGCACGCAAGACGGAAGGACTGGATGAGACAATGAGACGAATGGTGACCGCTGGGGTGACAGTCACATGCACATGGAGGGGCAGGCCCCAGAGACGCCACAGCACAGCCCCCGCGGGTAGTAAGGAGGCATCCGTCTTCCTTAAGGGTGGAGCTCGTGCTGCGTGTTCTCACCACCAGGAAACAAAAGCCACCACCTAAGGGGCACTTGTGGGGGTGCCGGACATGTTCATCCCCTGGAATGTGAGAACGTACACGTATGTTCACTAATGTCAAACACATGTTCAACGGCATACATTAAATACGTGCAGTGTTTCGATCTATACCAGTTGTACCAGGAAGCTGGTGGGGGGGCGGGGGGTGGGGAGACAGGTCCCAGGCTTTTAGCAGCAGCTCTTATTTAAAAAGTGTCTTGAGAGAGGGAGTCAGCAGGGATGCTGGGGGGCGTGTGTGTAACTGCGCACTTTTCTTGTGTGGCTGTGAGGATGCAGGGGCCGTGTATACACCTGCTCACTCTTCTCGTTTGTTGGATTTGGTGGAAAGTTTGAGACTGTCAGCAAGCCGTCCCAAAGCCTCGACATACCATGAAGTGCAGAGAGCCCGGCCCAGCCCCAGCCCAGAGGCCCCTCGGTCTCCGTTCTGTCACGGCTGCCGTGTCAGTGCACTTGACAACCAAGATTGAGCCAGCTTCCACAGCACGTCCCGGAGAACGTAATTGGATTAGAACGTTGCATTTGTTAATTTTTTAGTTGCCCATTACAATTGGCATGCCATTTGATTTTGACAGAAACCTTTTCATCTCGATGTAAGGCTGTAGGCTTTTTTAAAGCTGTATTTGGGGAGTTCTGAAATATGACAACTGCAATAATGAAGTTGAAACCACTCTCTCCATCACTCACATCTAAGAATCACAAAATAAATCACCTTCCCCATAACATTTAAAAAGAAAGACAGCCGGGGCCGTGGTCTTTAACTAAACGTTTACAAAGCCGAGTGGGTCTGGGTCTGGGTCCGGGTCGGGGGATGGGCTCTGCTGAGCTGCTCGGGCTCCGTGGAGTGCAGAGGGCCGGGGTCCGGATGCGGGCAGGCTCTAGGACGGCTTTGTCGACCCCCCGCCCGCCCTCCGTCCCCCCCCACCCCCCCAGCCCTGTGCAGCACAGTGCACTCCAGCTCTCCCGGCATAGCTGAGGGGCCCTTCTGCTTCTGACCGTGGTGGCTTCTGACAAATCAGAACAGATGCCGCCGGGTGGGGGGCGGCGACCCTCAGATAAGAGTGGGCGTTGGGACATGAAGACCCTGGGCCTGGGGGCCTGGGTGCAGCCCCTCCTGTACCTTAGCCGTGTGCTCGGGGCCCGTGAGCTCAGTGCTGGGCCCTCCGTTTCCCTGCAGGAGGCAGCCGGCCTCACGCCCCTGAGCCCTGCATGGGGACCGGTGGGGCTGGGAGCCCATGCCCAGCGGTGCCCCTGCCATGTCATGCAGACAGAGGTGTTTCCTCAGCCGCTCTCATGCTGGCGGCCCTCCCATCCATTTCCCACGTGGCGTTGTTTGGGGTTAAACACACTGCCCAGTTCCCCTTATCAGGCCGGCCCTCCCTGTCTGATTCCTCCGCAGCCGCCCCTGCGTACCGGGGGCAGGACAGCAGGACCCTTCCAGCACTCAGTCCCGTGAGGGGCTGTGCCCTGGTCCCTGGACCCCTGGACCAGATAGGACCCAGGGCTCCACTGTGTGCTCACCTAGGCCACCCGGGACAGAGCATGGGAACCTGGTTCCCACAGACAGTGTGCGGCTCCCCCCAGGAACAGAGACCCCCCCCCCCCCGCCCCCGGCGACACTCTGGGGCCATGATTCGCTGGGTTCACTGTCTGTCTGCTGGAGAGCTCATCTCAGTGGATGGGCCGGTGGGCGGACACCCCATGGGGCAGCCTTCAGGGCCTGATGCCCTTTTGTGCTGACCTAGCCCCTGAGGGCCCCAGCCCAATACTCTGCAGGGGCTGGCCAGGAGGTGACCCCCATGCTGGGCCTGCAGGGCGCCGGGCTACATGGCGCTCGAAAGCTTTCTAACCATCAGCGAGTGCAAAGCAAGCAGATGCCACGTGAGCAAGGGCTCCAGCTCCTTCTCCCAGCCCCGGATGATGGGTCCTGTGCCCTGTGTGACCAGCCCACAGGGACAACGACGCCTCGTCCTGGTGAAGGTCGTAGCCCTGTGGTGTCAAGGGTCCCGGGTCACCCGCCAAGGCCATGCATCTCGAAAGAACCCATGTCTGAGGCCTCGACTGTGGCAGTGGGCCTCTTGTCACCGCTCCTAGAAACCGCCACATTGACGGCCACCTCGTGGGACACTCCGGAGCTGCTCTGGGAACGCTGTTTGGGCCGACGTTCCATCTTCGTCCCCGAGGCGAAGGAAACCGCCGCTGGAGCTTAACTCGGCGCCAGGTCCTGCCAGGTTCCTCCGACGCTGGCCCCGCACAGAGGGCTCCGGAAAGGATCCGGTCACTCGCTAGCAGTTAATGCCGGGCACCGTGTGGACCGGTGACAGAGAGCCAGGACAGGGCGGCGGAGACGGAGGCCCACCAGCAGAGCTGGGGGAGCGTGGGGGGAGCCGCGGGGAGGGCGTCCTCCTCACCTTAGCCATGTTGGGGTGCAGCCGGGGTGTCGATTTATTAAATATGTTTTTAAGAGACTCCGTGGGAGGGAGTGGAGGCGCTGCTGAAGGCGAGCGTGAGTAACCCCGTGAAAAATGCTGGGCCACGGCGCCCAGGATCCCCAGGTCCCTGTGCTGGCCTCCTGTGCCTCGGTTTCCTCCCTGTAAGGTGGTGGCAGCAGGGCGTGGCCTGTGGCTGCTGTGGACGGAGCTGGGTGTAAGTAAATCCCAGCAGAGCCCCGAGCTGCGCAGGCCTCGTTGTGTCAAGACCACGTGGAAAGCAGACTGGGAGCTTCAGAAGGAGCCAACGCCGGCCACCCACGGAGACCCACTGCACCCTGTGCCTTCAGGCTGAGGGACCTGCTCCAGGTGGTGACAACAGGGGCCCCAGGGGTGGGAGGGGCCAGGGCGGGCCTGGAGCACAGGCTGTGGCCGGGCACAGGCAGCCTTCAGCGGGGAGCTGAGGGTGCTGCACTCCATTGACATGGCTCAGGTTGCGAACTGGCCGCGTGGCTTCCAGCCTCGTGTTGCCATGGGGGGCTGGGGGGCACTGGATAGAGAAGAAAAAGCCCACTGGTGTCCTATTCAAAACAATCTGGTTCTGATGAACTGAATTTATAACTTGCCAACAAACAAACAAAAACCCACCCTCAATTTCAAGCCGTCGGTGCCCTTGTTCAGGAATGAAAACTCCCTGAGCTCAGGGCAGTGAGGTTACTCAGCAGGAAGAGACAGCCACCGGCCCCGCAGGCCAGGCCCCCTGACGAGGGGAGGACAGCGCGGACGCTCCAGGCTGCTCGGCCGCGTGGGAGGCCAGCACCGGGCACTGGGGTGCCTGCTCGGGAAGGATCTCTCGCCCTCCTCTCCCCGGCCCTATTCTGCTCTCGCAGAGCCGCACCTGTGCAGCTGGGTCCTGAGGGGAGGAGGCGTCAGCGACCTGCGTCCACAGGCTCAGCCACAGAGCCTCCCGTCCTTTGCAAATTGTTCAAACTGCAAACAGGCGACACGGAGGCCAGACGATCCCTTCACATGACCAGGGCCTGCAGGCCTGGTTGCTGGGGCTCTAGAGCTCACACAGTCACCCATGCACACTCCACTGCCACCCAGGGGCCTGAGGGAGGGACAATCTGGTTTGGCAACTGATTTGAGAGCACAGCAGAGCAGACCAGGCCCCATGTGGGCCTCACAGAGCAGGCCAGTTCCCCCCCCGCCCCCCCGCAGGCCTCACAGAGCAGGCCAGGCCCCCCGCCCCCCGCAGACCTCACAGAGCAGGCCAGCCCCCCATGGGCCTCAGGGAGCAGGCCAGGTCCCCGTGTGGGCTTCACGGAGCAGGCGTGTGGGATTGTCTCACTGCACGGTATCTCCATGAAAAGAAGTTTCATACTCCAGTGCATCAGTGCCTGCAGGTAGGAAGCCAGTCAGGGCTGGACCTCGTGCCTCCACCACGTCCTGGAGAAAAACAGCAACACGCAGAGCGCGAGATCAAGGCCCGACTAGTAAAGCAGGGCCCGCCGGCTCCGACATCCCGAGTCCTCGTGCCCACGCCTCTCCTGGGCAGTGCGCGAGAGTGCAGACAGCGCATCCAAATCACCACATTTCTGGTCAGATTTTCAATCAAGTTTAAGCAAATGACACTCCACTGAGGCACACACACAAACTTTCATTGGGAAGATTTAAAATGCTGAGTAGGAAACTGCTGGTATTGACAATGATTTCCGAAGGAGGCTGACCCCGCCAGCAGCAGACCTCACAGCCCACTGTCTTGAGGAGCTTCGCCATCTGGAGCCCCACCCCCTTCTCTCCCTCCTTTTTATCCCTCAAATATGACACTCCCCGTTGTAGGGTCCTGAGACACCAGCTGCAAACGGGAAGTGAATGACACACCATCTTTCTCAGACTCAGGAGGCCGTCACCTCTTTCCTGCGATACAGGCACTGCTAGCGCTGGCCGCCTCCTCCCCAGTCCACGACCCCCCAGGCTCCTGCCCTCCTCCTCTGGCCTTACTTGGCTTCAGGTGAGTCAGAATGATTCCCCTGTGCCTCAGATGCGTGCGTCGCCGCGCCTCCTGCCTTCCTGTCCAGTGGTGGGAAGAGCCTCCCCATCTCTGTCACTCACATGCCGCCTCCTCCAGGAAGCCTGTCTTGATTGCCCCAGCACACAGAACTGAATCTCAGAGGAGCTATCGGTGCTTCTCTATGGCTCATGTGCTACCATCTCGAAGCACTGTTACTGTCGTCCAGCTAATCTTCCTTTGCCGGGAGGCACTGGGGGGACTGGTTGATGGGTGGGAGGCTCCGAGAGCTGGCGCCCAATGGACGACCACACAGCTGGGAACCAGGCCCTGAGCTGGCCCGAGTTCTCCAGGCACCATGAACCCTTACTCTAGGCGGAAGATCCCAGTCACCTGCCTTTCCTCCTGCAGGGGACACCGTGTTCATGTGCCCACACCACCCCTCCCTCCTCCACTGTCTGTGGTGGGCAGGGGTTGACGGTCCAAACTGTTCTGGAGAGCCTAGCCACCCGCTTCCAGAGGCCGACCCCAGAATCTGGCAGGGGAACATGCCCCTGGCAGCAGCAGGGGCGGGGTAGGGCTGGGATGGGTCTATCTGTGGGGAGGACACGAGCACAGAGACCAACAGAGGCAGGCGGCTGTGGAGTGGCTATCCCAGCCTGAGTGTGTGCCAGCCCAGCAAGAACCCTCCTTCCATTCTGGGTGCCAAGCACTGAGTTAGTGCCACCTCGGTCCTGCTTTCAGGTGCAGACACAGCTGGGAATCCTGGGGCCACCATCCTAAACCCTCACGTGGGTGCACCACCCCGGGCTTGGCCGTCCCCACGGCTGCTCCTGAGAACACCTGCCTATAGCTCTTCCAATACCCCTCACACAGGCCACCTGCTCAGGGTCAGCCAACAGCAGGAGGGGACTCAGAGGGGCACACGCTCTGCTGCTGGCTGGACAGTGCCTGGGACAGCTTCCAGCGGGGAGGAGGCTGCTCCAGCTCAGGCCTCCTGCGAGCACCAAGAGCCTCATGGTGGGCAGACACGGGCCACCAAACAGAAGCCATTTCTGAACGTGCTTCCATCTCGGGAGGGTGCAGTGTTCTCCGAGATAGCATTTGTTTATATATCGATCAATTGATCGATGTCAAATCGTTTTTAGTGACACAGAGACAAAGCTTTTGTTCCTACAACATTGGGGGGGGGGGCATCACAGGAGCTTGTGTGCCCACTGTGGTCTCACTCTGTGACACTCTGTGATGGGGCAGCAGCAGCATACCCCAAAATATCCAGTGATTTCCCTCAGGGCAGAATGATGGGTATTCTTGTTCATACTTTTTAAAGTAGGCCTTTTATGTAAAACTAGTGGCCCGGTGTACGAATTCATGCACATTGAAAGGAAATTAATTAGAAGATATATTAATATTGTTATTTGCCCTTTCTCTATAATAGAAGTGTCAACCAAATTCATGATCGACAATGACAGATGGAAACACATGCATGCGATTGGCACCAGTGAGAGCTTTATATGTATCGCACATGTGTGAGTCAACTTAGCCTTTTATAGATATAGAATAAACTTGCTTAATTAGACCTGCTTTCTGATGTAGCTAAACTTTTTCCAGCCCAGTGAAGCACCCCGACTTCTCTTTCAGGTAATTGTCAGCAACACGGCAGTAAATACCAACACGAAGCAGATTATTATTATAGGTCACTCAGGGAGAACAAAGGGTAAAATATTTAACTGCAGCAGTGTTTGACTATATTCTGTGCAGTGAGAAAACCTGAAGTCATTTTCAGTGGCCACCATTTCTTACTTCTTTTCAGTCGGGTCAAGTTTCTAAGCTTTCTAAATCTCCATTTTCTGGCTAATGAAAGAAAATAGGATTCTACCGAGTCTCCTATCTACCTACTCCAGGACTTCTGTGAGAATCAAATGAGATGAGGCACGGGAAAATGCTTCACAGACATTTGGTTAAAGTGTAAAATGTTTGCACCTGGCTATAAAGCAAGTCATGTTCCTGGGCTGAAGAAACTGCAAGGAGGCTAGTTGCTAGGGAGAGGAAACCAGGCGTTATTACGTGACATCAATGTGGACACTTAGCATATTAGCCTTTTATATATATAGATAGTTTGAGATTTACAGAAAAGTCACCGAGACAGCAGAGAGCCCCATCCACCAGCACCACTCCCCGATGCCAATGCCTGCCTTTGTGTGCAGCATTTGTGATGACTAATGGGCCAGTGAAGTTCATACTCTTTTCAGATTCCGTCAGTTTTCACCTTATTCTGTCCCAGGACCTCGTCCCATGTTGTCCCCATGTCTCCTGAGGTTCCCACGGCCGTGGCAGTTTCTCAGACTTGCCTTGCTTTGGGTGACTGGACAACTGGAGGGTTCGGGTCAGGCCCTGGGTAGGAGGGGCCATTCATGTTCACACACACCACAGCTGTTTGCTCTCCTGGGAGCGGAGCTCTTCTGAGACCCGTGAACCCTCCCACATGCTGGCTTGTCTTCAGCTTCAATCCGGAAAAGCTCGGCCAACTCCTCGGAGTAGCCGCCAGGCCGGGCGCCTCGGCCCTCTCCTCCTCGGCCTCACGTGCTCACTGCCAAGTCTTCTCCACTTGGATGCCTGGCTTCAACAAGAACTAAAAATAAACCACATCCACTTACAACATAGATGCAGAGTGAGCTAATTTAGTGGCATTATCTGGAGACTGTTATTATAATCAAGATGGTTCTGTCTTGTTCTACAATCTGCTAATTAGATGTGGCACTAGAAGCTACTCTGGCTGTTAGAAAGTCACCTTTGGAGAAACTGTATGTATTTATACATGTCTGTGTGTATGTGTGTGTGTATTTGCAGTGTGGCATCTGACTTAAGAAACCACATTCTACTAAAAAACTCATATGGCATGTTGCAAACTTAGGAAAACAAAAAACCTCAAAACTCAAAATGGGGTACACGAAGCTACAGCTGCTTTGTAAGGAAACCGGGTTAGCCACTGGCCACCAAAGGATTCTGGATTCTTCCAGCGCCTGGAGTGGCCCAGCCGCACAGCCAGTGCTTGCGCATCCGCGTTTTCTGTGCCTTCCCACGGCTCAGCTGCGGCTCCTTTCTGGTCCAATGTGGTCCCACTTGTTTATTTTTACTTTTGTTGCCACTGCCCAGGGAGGCATACTCCCCAAAATATTGCCAGGACCGATGGCTTCTGCTTTCTTTAGGGGTTTTTGATTTCAGGTAGTACACTCACGTCCTCAGCCGCTTTGAGTTTGTTTCTGCATACGTGGAGGCCGTGTTCTGGATTCATTTTTATGTGTGCACCTATCTATCCAGTTCTCCCAACACCATTTCTGGAAGAGACTGTAATTTCCCCTTTGTGTAATCCTTTGTAGGTTACTTGACCATATCCTTCTCAAACTATTCCACAAGTCAAGAGGAAGGGACGCTTCCAAACACATGCTACGAAACCACTACCCCAATACCAAAGCCGTGGTTCCTTCGGCAACATTCACAGCCCAGCCGGCACCGGCTGCCCCCACCAGTCCTGGCCCGCAGGTTTTAATGGATCCCCAAGCGCTAACCCTGGAGGGGCAAGTGCCCCTGGCGAGCTAGGAAGCTGCCCTCGGGGTTTAGGGTCGTGGCAGCCACCCTGTGGACAGCCCAATATCGGGGTGTCACGGTGTGGTGGCGCTGCCCTTCTCCCGCTCTGTCCTTGTCTTTGTTTAGCAATTTGTGGTCGTGACCTTGTGGTAAACTCTGAAACGCCCCATGCCGAACCAAGCCTGTCCCACACACTCCATCACAGCCCTTCCTCCCGAGACGTGAATGACAGCAGAAGCTAACAAAAATAATTTCCGCAAGAAAAACCGCATCGAGCCCTTCATCTTCAGTAAAATGTTAAAACATGAAAAAATGAACCTGAGCTGCCTCATGAAGGAGACACCCGTCCCCCACGCTCGGGGCGGCCTGCTCTGTGGCTTCATCCTTTCCCTCCACATTGAACCAGACACTTGCTTGGCATCAAGCCCTCGGGGCGGAGTGGGAAATCGATGCAAACACACCGTGTGGATATGGAAGTGAAGCGTGGTCTCCCTACAGCCTCCGGGCCGAGATCAAGGGGACATCCCCATCCCCAGTCATCAGGGAGGAATCAGTGTGATTCTGCCTCCGGTACCAATCGAGGTGATTAGTCAGATCTGCACGCGGCACAGACACCAGGTCTGGCACGTCCTGATCGCCTGGCAGGAAGGCTGCCAGCTTCGGCAGGAGGTGCCCCAGGGGCTACCGAGGGGAAGATCGGGCCCTCTCCTGTTTGGGTGATGATTGATCGATCTTGGGCAGCTTCCTAAGTCCTCTGGGCCTCAGTTTCCCCATGTCAAAGTGAGGGTAAGGATCATGTATGCCTCATGGAGCTGAGCATTCAACAAGCTAATGAATGAGGCGGGCTATAGTAATTAAACGAAGGTTTATGTAGCATTATGTTAAAGTGTTTGCCGTCGGTTAACTCAATCTCTTAAGCTCACCCTGTTGGCACTGTGGGCCAGTGTGCCTCTCTGCTGGCTCCCAGGCAGCGCCAAACATCCCTGGGACCATCAGGCTGGCCAGGAGGCACCGGGTTAGAGTGAGAGGAGCCCAGAATGCCGCCGCCCATGTCTGAGATGCAGAGCCTTCTGGGTTAGTATTTAAGGACCAACTCTGAGCCTCATCCAGCAGCAGACGTGTCCCTGGAGGTGGTGGGAAAGCACAAGGTCTGAAGTTGGTATCTAATAACACACGTTTGCCTGCTGAGTTTCAGACCAAATGAAGACATAAGTATCCAGAGAGAACCATGAGCTCGGGTCCCGGTTGGCATCCAGCCACGGAGCTTGCACACCGGCACGGGTCACTGCCTGGCACTGGCACGGAGACCTGGGACTCGAATGGCCTTGCAGACATCTGTGAACAGTGAGGTCCCGTCCCGAGGGCAGCAGTTCCCCGACCCAAGGTTAGGACACGAGAAAGGCCACCCACTGTAGCCCCAGGAGGGGAAGCCCCCTTTCCCCTCAAGCAGAGAGAAGGGAGGGCATTTCCACAGAAACCCAGCCTCAAACCAGGCATTTCCAGGGGACCTGCCTTGTCTCTCTGTTGTTTCAGGGTGAGCCAGGGACAGAGCGTTCAAAGGGCAAAGTGCCTTTTCCTTGTGAGAATAAATACCAACAGTGAAACGGAATTTAAAAACGAACGTTTTATCCACAGCCTTACCTGACATGGTGAGTGTTAAGCACATGATTCATTGAGAATGTGGCTCGTTACGCCTTGGATTCAATTATCCTAAAGCCAAAAGCTACGCCCGGGCTCAAGGTGAAGTTCGACCTGTGTCCTTCTCGATTCGGGGAGATAGGGCAGGGCGGGGCCTACGCGTCCAGAGAGCCAGAACACCTTCCCTTCCCACACTCAGGACCCAGCCAGTGCACTGTCTCGGGGGACAGCTAGGCTGCTTTCCAGAGAGGCCGTGCCTCCGGCGAGTAGCAGCGTTCTTGGTTGACCTCCTTTTCTGCTTCTCTTTGCCCTGTTTTGAAAGGAAGGCCTTCCCTTTTGCAATGCAGTCGCAGCCTGCGGTGCCCGTGATTTCAGAGACTGGTCAGTGCCGCCGGCCTCCGCTCGGGTCTGGGCCGAGCTGCTCCTTTTCCCCAAAGGACCACAAGCTGCTTGTGCCCGTCATGCTTCCTAAAGCCAGTTACTCCACTGACAGCCCATCTCTGTTGGTCTCACGCAAGACGGTAGGACTGCAGGTGCCTCCTGTCCCGGCCTCACCCTGTGCTCCCAGGGAGCGTGCTGCCCTCAGTATCTGACTCACCTACTTTTCCAGGCCCGCTAACTCTCCCTGAATCCCGCAGCCACTGCATGCTAACCCACGCCGGCCACAGAAATGCTCCCAGCGAGCTGCACGTCATTGTTGGTCCCCTCTCACCAATCAAGTGGCCAGGCAGCCACACGGAGCCACCATGATGTCTGTCCAGGAACATTAAGGGTGGCATCCAGTGCGTTGCTCGGTGTTGCCCACACGGGAGGCCCGCCCCTACAGAATATTCTTTTAGAAGCTGGTTCTGGTGAGAGTATTCCCTGCCATGAACCAGGAAGAAGGAATGTTTCTCTTCTCAGTGCCTGCAACTGTCTTCACTGCTCTAATTCCCCTCTACCCTGCGGGCACCAGGAAGCTCACAGACACAGGAGGGCCAGTGCTCAGGGAGCCTTCACTGCGCGCAGGCTGGGGGAGCTTAGACCAGCGATTTTCTTTTCTTTTCTTCTTTTTTTTTTAAATATGTTTTTATTGACTTCAGAGAGGAAGAGAGAAATAGAAACATCAGTGAGAATCATGGATCAGCTGCCTCCTGCACGCCCCCTACTGTGGACCGAGCCTGCAATCTGGGCATGTCCCTTGCCTAGGAATAGAACCTTGACCTCCTGGTTTATAGGTTGATGCTCTACCACTGAGCCCCTCAGCCGGGCTAGACCAGCGATTTTCAACTGGTGTGCCACGAAAATGTTTAAAACATGCAATACCTGACTCCTTAGTCAGAGGCATAAACTTTTCCCCCTCAGTTTGTCAAATACAAATGTCAACAGCCAACACAACAACCATATGATGTGAATGAATCAAAATTAGATCTATTTTTTTTTAGATCAGCAAAAAATATAATAGATTTTTTGGTGAACTGCACAATTTTAGTACTTAGTTTATGTGCCATGAGATGAAAAAGGCAGAAAATCGCTGGCGCGCTTCTACCCTTGGCCAACGAGCTTCTTTCTCTCCATTTTACTTTCTGACTCACTGAGCTTCTCCTCACTACTGCGTATGCCATCCCCGGGGCAGGGCTGCCGCTCCATCAGCCTCATTGCTTTTCAAGTGTCACACAGGTAAGCGGCCTTGTCTGGCCCAGCACAGGCCGCATCTCCGGACCCCACGAACTCAAAGCTGCCTTTCAGTGTGCAGGATGCAATCTTTAGATCTTTACTTTGAACATTTTCTTTCAGCAAAAACACTTTTGGACCAGTTGCCACAAACCAAAAGCACAACCCTGCCTCATCGGAAGCAGCCTCACTGCAGCCCGGGAAGGTGGAAAAGAGACACTGGGGAAGGTTCAAGCTTAGAAGTGGATGCTCCGGCCAGGCCCCCGCTGCTCTCCCAGTGGGAGCAGCTTCCAAGGGCAGGGTCCCTCCGAGCGGAGGCGGCTGTGTGCGAGGCTGCTTCTCGTGTGAGGCGTGCACACCACGGCCTGTTTCCTGGCGCCCTGCTGTTCTCTCATTGCCACCCCCTCTTCTTTTGCCTGAGTTTGGCCAATAAAAGTCAAGCAATGGGTGACAGGCTGGGAATGTGACCGTTAGGGCTCACATGCGGACCAGAGACCGATGCCTGGGCAGATGCGCTCACTGGGACCACGGCACCCTGGGAGCAGCAGGAGGGGACGCATTCTGGAAGCGAGGAGGTGAGGGACGCCCTTGTGTGCAGGCGAGCCTGGGAATCACTTACCTGGAGGAAGAGACTAGAAAAGCCCATTAGTGGAGCCCAGCGGCCTGTCCCATCTGGCGCGCTAACGAATTGGTGGCCTGGCAGGTGTGAGAGGAGTCATGTGACCAGTGTCCTGGCCCCTGTGCAACGTGCAGCCAGGTCCTGTGTCTGGGACACGCCCCTCTGCATGCTCCTTTAAGCTCACAACAGCTCTGTGGGTGAGCAGGGTCATGGAGAGGCGGGGCCCGGGCAGCGCCCCTCATCCCTCCTGGAGTCTCAGTGTCTGAACAGGGAGCAGAGTACCAAGAACCTGCATTTCCCAAGGAGGCTGCTCCTTCCCATCCATTGAGAACTGCTCTTTGCACAGAAGCCACATGTAATGTAGCGTCTGTATTATTTTGAGCTGCAGGCTTACAGGAACCTTCAACAACGAAACTGAAGCTTAAGCATCAGATATGGAGAAGTAGTTTGAATCAAGATGTGTACGTAGACATGGCCTGGGTCGGGCTCTAGGACAACATGATTCTGGTGCTAACCAAGACAGGCTGGAGGTCGCGAACCACATCCTGGAGAAGAAAGGCATTTCTCCCCGTGCCCCTCACCACCGGGCCAGTGCCATGCTCTGTGGTATCACTGCGGTGGACGTGGGCGAACACAGTCTCCCGGAGATACGCTCAGTGTGCCATTCAAAGAGAGCTACGCGTTCCTGCCCTTTAATGCAATGAGCGCATGTCCTGTCCAGGCCCAGAGGTTGCAGGCCTCCTGGGTGTGCAGGGCTGGCCTGGCACTCGCAGGCGTCCTCAGGACCCAGGTTCACTTGGGCTTCCGGGCTATGAGGTAGCAGGACACGTGCGTGACGGCCCAGCGATCCTAAGAGAACACGACTTATAAAGATTAAATGTTAACATTTATTGGAAAGGCCTCCCCATACAATACCATTTTATGCCCCGAAGCACTGGGGGCCCCACAGGTCTGTTCCCCTCTCTGCCTCCAAAGGGAAAAACAAGGGCCAAACAGTCATGTCCATCCTGTGCTTTCCCCCCGTCACACAGGCGTGGTCACGGGAGTCCCTGGAGGAGAGCTTGGTGCGGCCTGAGATCACCTGGACCCCGGGCCAGGGTTAGGCACCGAGCACACGGCGGAGCTGTAATGAGCAAGTCCTGGGAATGGGTTCTACTTCCAAACAAGCCTTGAGGTGTGCGCTGCAGCTCCAGAAGCAGTGGGCGCTCCGGAAGCAGTGGGCGCTCCGGAAGCAGTGGGCGCTCCGGAAGCAGTGGGAGCTCCGGAAGCAGTGGGAGCTCCGGAAGCAGTGGGCGCTCCGGAAGCAGTGGGCGCTCCGGAAGCAGTGGGCGCTCCGGAAGCAGTGGGAGCTCCGGAAGGAGTGGGAGCTCCGGAAGCAGGGGGAGCTCCGGAAGCAGGGGGAGCTCCGGAAGCAGTGGGCGCTCCGGAAGCAGTGGGCGCTCTGGAAGCAGGGGGAGCTCCGGAAGCAGTGGGCGCTCTGGAAGGAGTGGGCGCTCCGGAAGCAGTGGGTGCAGGGCTTTGTGGTTAGTGACAGTTAGCAAGAGCCCTTGCTGGCCCCTTCCTGCCTTACTACTTTCATCCTGTTACACATTTAATTTCCATTGCCCAGCACAGCCTATAATATGTTCATTATTTGACAAACACAACAGTAAACAAATTACTGACAGAGTCCCCCCCACCACCTCCCTTGCTGAGGAGGATGCCCTGATGGTTCCCCAAAGGAGAGTGACCATCCTCACATGGCTATTGTTATGGCAACAAGAGTCATCTATACTAATAAAAGGGTAATATGCTAATTAGACCAGATGTCCTTCTGGACAAAGCCACGGTGGCAGGGCCGAGGCAGAAGCAGTTAGGGGTGATCAGGCCGCAAGGGAGAGCAGTTAGGGTGATCAGGCCGGCAAGGGAGAGCGGTTAGGGGGATCAGGCAGGCAGGTGAGCGGTTAGGAGCTAGCTGTCCCGGTATGTGAGAGGGATGTCTGACTGCCGGTTTAGGCTTGATCCCTGCGACACCCCCTGAGGGGGTCCCGGATTGGAGAGGGTGCAGGCCAGGTTGAGGGACCCTCCCCACACCGTGCATGAATTTCGTGCACTGGACCTCTAGTCAAAAAATAACAATAGTTACAATGGCCCAGGGGACAACTCGGTGACACCTGAAGTGCACCTGCTGCCCCTCTGAGCACTTCGTATGTGTCACCCATCGACTCTCACACATCCTGGAGCAGACAAACTGCCACCCTCCATCTTGGCTTATTGGGAGGCCCCCCTGTGACTGTCCCCAACTTACTGCAAAGTGGGACAGGCAGAGGCTCACCATCCTGGGAGTTTCCCTTCAAGGCAGTGCTGCTGACCTTGAGAATGGAGTCTGAAGACTCAAGTTCTTAGAGAGATTTTCAGAGGCAACTGAAAGGGGGGCTGCACTGTCCCGAGTGTTCACCATTAGTACAAAAACATCGCCACAGCTACGCGGTGGGGGGTCTGTGCGCATGTTTGTGGCCATGCAGCCAGCGCCTCTGGATGCCCGTCCTCCTTCACTGCCTGGGGAATGAACTGGCCAGCGTCCCTGACCCGGACCCCCTGGGGCCACCGGTCCCTGGGCTTTTCTTCCAGGAATGGCAAGGGAGACTGTGGTGCCCTGCGGGCCTGCACCGGGCTCTGTGAACGAAGTCTCTGCCTGGTGCAACCGCCCTCCAACATGGGCTCCCCGAGGACAGCACTACTGCCTCAGTTTCCCCAGTGCAGAACCTGAACCTGGCAGACAGAACATGACTAAAGAACGTAGGTTAAGACAGTGGAAGTCAGCTTTGTTATTTGTGCTTAATCACATTGAACTTGCACAAAATGCTTGTTTAAACAGTCAGCCACCGGAGTGCTGCCTCGTAGAAGAAAGGAGAGGGACGCACAGAGCGGGAATCGCCGCCTTCAATGAGTTCCTTTCTCTCCTGGGCTTTGTTACCCCAAAGTGATGCCTTTGACTAGATGTCTCTTAGAAAAAGTCTTAACTGCTATGTAATAAAATCTATTAGAGAGCAATTCAAGTTCTCCCACATATAGATTTTTGTAGACACAGGATGTTTCAGAAGAATTATTCTCTCACACGTAGTTATTGAAAAGCCGGGCTAAACATTGCGCTTCTTAAAGCAAAATTGCTACCTGCTAGGAGCTAGCGTGTCTGAAAGGAGGCGGGAAGCAGAGCCGCCCAGCAGGCCGTTCTGCCTGGCGGAGCGGCTGGTTAAGTACCGAAGGGATAATGAATAACAACGCGCTTGTTAAGTGACAAAGCTTCAAACATAAAGATTCATTTATGGGCTTCTTTCTTAGCAGCAGATGGGTTTCTAGGTCTATTCGAGGTTATAGATTTTAGCGATTTGCACACAGCACGTGAGAGCCCAGCCGGAGATTTCATTACCAAGTTGAGAGAAAATGAGGAAGATGAAGGCAGCACTGAACCAAGACTTCTCCACAGTTCAGGATGCAGAAGCAGTGCGTTCAGAATGCTCAGAGCCGGAACGCAGCCTCCAGGACTTGTCCATGGGGACTGTCCCATCGTGCCAGGGCGGCCAGGGCCCGCTGCCGTTTCTAACGGGACCTGGTGTCACGAGCTGCCATCTCTTTACCCATCTGCCTCGGTCCTGGGCAATCCCCGGGGTGAGCCGTCTCAGCAGGAGGAGCTGGGATTCCAGGCCTTGCTTCAGGGAGACTCGCAGGCCCCTCCCCTGCAATATCAAAACCTGGCACCAGGCAGGCCGCTTGGCCTCCCCTGATGCCACGCCCCTCTCTCCAGCCCCAGCCCCTCTCCCAGGTCCAGCACTGTGTCCAGCCATCTCCTTTACACGCCTCTGGGGTCCCCACAGGCACCTCAACGACTGTAGGCCCAAAGAGGCCCCGTCCTTGTTTCCTGTCTGAGTCCCCAAGCCTGCTCCCTAGCAAATGCGCAGAGGCCCCTGGAGCGCGCCCCCCCCCCCCCAACCATGACGCATGCGCATTTTATGGATTTTTCTGTTCTGATTCATAATATCTCAGAAATGGAAAAACAAAACAAAACTCGCTCACCCAGGGAGGCAAATACCACCCACAGTGCCTGTCTGCTCGTCGCATCCATAAACCTGCAAGAGTTCTGGGTGCTGACCTCGAACCTTCCACACGTGGGATATTCCGGGAGAGTCAGTGCTGTGCCCCCCTAGCCCCACATCAGCCAGGGAGGGAGGGCTGACGAGTGGAGGAGGTTGGCCTGCTTCCCTGCCACTCTAATCGCGTGAAAAGGCAGACTGAGGACAAGTCTCCGTCAGGGCTCTTTAAGGCTCGCGGCCGCCGGCCCATCCCACACAGACACATGGGTGCTGACTCAATTTTGAACTCAACTCCTTTGCCAAAATCATCAAAGTGAAGAGCAGGGTGCCAATTCCCGCCCGGAAATAACCCCCGTTGGACGGGGATGCGGCTCTTTATTTCCTAGCGGGGAGCTGGCCCGCCACGTTAATTTTCGCCCTCGTTCACCGTGCGTCCCGGCAGTCTTTCCTTCTTCGCCCCAGGAGAAAGCAGGGACAGGTGACGCTCTGATCTTATCAGATCTGCTCTGAAAACAGGAGACAAAACCCTGCACAGGCGGCCCGTGGGCAGTGGCTAGGAGCTGGCTGGGTGCCGTGGCCACGGGTTCAAATCCTGGCTGTGCTACTGGGCAGGTTGTTTAACTGCTCGGGTGAAGGGGGTCATGACAATTGCCCCCGCTGGCTGGCCTCAAGGATCTAATGGGGATGAGGCAGCCTCTGCATCTGCGAGCCTGGCGGGCACACTCCGCGAATCCAGGGCGTCCAGAGCACCATGACTGGTCCCTGCAGACTGACTGTGCAAAGCCTGCCCTGCCTCTTCCGCTGCTTACGGCCAGGCTGTGGGGATAAAGGGACAGAAGCCAGAGGCTGCTGAGCATCCGAGGGGGCAATTAGCAGCAGACAAATGGTCCTGCTGAAGAGGTGCGCGGGCTGGACAGACGGTGCAGGATTCCTGCCCACGTGTGAGCATCTAGGGAAGCAAAACAGGCCCGTCGGGCTGCCTCGAGGCTCCCCGGGGAAGCAGGCTGCGGGTCTCTAAGAGGCGGACAACCTTGGGAAAGAGATGTGAACAGTGCCGAGAAGGCAGTATTGAGGCACAGGAATAAACGCGGAGCGCACGTGGCAGGCGAGGCCTTTTTATCTGAGGGGTGGTTGCGCAACAAGCCTGGGGAGGCAGGAAGTCTAGACTTCAGGGCCCCAAGTACGGTCCAGACATTTGACCCTGGCGTCCTCCCAGGTGTCCGAGAGGCCGGAGCATCTGGAAACCTGGCCATCAGGGCGGGGCAGGCGAGGCCGTGTCAGGAAGATGTGCTACAGCGAGAAAGAGCCAAGAGCAGGTGTGGAACAAGGAGGCAGCTGAGGAGGAAATGTTGGAAGTGGTCAGCCATGAAGTGACCAGGGCATCGGAACGATGGAAAGGGAGCTAAAAGGAATGAAAAAGCATGGCAGGCCCAATGCGGCTTTGGCTGCTCAACCAGCGTCCAGACACCCAGAATCTGTGGACAGCAATCTGGCAAGTGTGGCCTGGGGTCACCTGTGAAGCCACCAGGCATGCGGGGGCCCATCAGGAGGCGGTTGGTGGGGTGCCCCTCCTCTTGCCTCAGTTCAGGCCTCTTCACACCCTGGTCTCGGGCTCCAACAATGGTCAGAGTGAGCCGGCCCAGGGCCTAGGCGGCCCATGCCTCCACTCACAGCACGTGCTAATGTCCCATTGGCCAAAGTGCGTCACCACTTGATCGAGCCCAACCCCGGAGGGAGAAGCGCCAATGTCGCATGCAGGCTGCACATGGTGGGCGTGTCTTGTAACCATTGCTGCACGCATTTGGCAAGCCGGAGGCAGAGGTAGCGAGCGGGCACTGGCGGGGCCCACGGCTTTGAGCTTGGGGGTTATGTTAGGACAGTCTGTTGGGAAGGCATGCACGCAGTCCACACTGGCTTCAGCTACGATGTGGAGGAGGGTGCTTCCCTCTTCAGGTACAGCTGGATCCAGGGCTCACCCTTAATCAGAGGCCCAGCTCTCCTTGTGGCTCTCACCTCCACCCTGCCAGCCTCGTTAGCCGCTGGCCCCCAGCCGCTCGGGGCTCAGAGCTGAGAGGAGACATCAGCTTCTTTCTCCCAAAAGTTTGTGCACAGAAGCTGGAGGGGATGTTGGACTGGCTCAGATGGGGAGCCGAATAACTGGTTTCAGATCTCACTCCACCATTCCCTAGCTCTCTGAGCCTCCTGCCTCAGTTTCCTCATCTTAAAGTGGGAAAGATGATGGCCTGACCTGCCTCTCAGGTGGCCTCGGGGAGGTGTATGGCACATGGGCACGTGCTGTCTGAGCGGCTGTTACTGCTGCTGGTGCCCTCACATCAGCCACGTGGCCCACAGCCCGTCTATATGGAGAGCGGTGCCCAGGGCAGGGACCACGCTGACTGCCTGGCTCTGAGGCACAGATCTGCCCCCAGCATCCAACCACACGCGGGGGACGGTCAGCTAAGTGACATGTAGGCCTCGGTTCCTTGGTGGAACGGAGCCCTGAGCACTGAGACCACGTGCCCAGAACTGGGGCCCTCCTGCCCCCAGAATGCACTGCAGCTTCTCTGCCTGTGATCTGAGCAGGTCAAAGGGACCGAACATTTTCACAAGCATCTCCTTATGAATGGAAGACATGTAAGCTGACAGATGTACACACATCTTTTGGGAAACGTTGCTATGCATGCATCTCCGCTTCCTCCCCCTGCCAGGTCTCTGCTAACACGTGGTGTTCCCGGGCCCTGCAGAACCGTTCCGCGGTTAATCTGCATTTTGCAGAGAAGGTGGCGGGTGCAGAGAAGTTCAGAGCCAGAACAGGCAGGAGCCATGGGACCTCGCACCTCACGGCCACGGCCATGGGCACATTCTTCTGCAAACCAAGCTGCAGATCTCTGCTTGGGCTGAGCCGGCTGAATCTCCCAGAGAGGAGGGGGGAGACAAAGTCACTGCAGACGAGAAAGAGAAGGCCACGGATATGTATGCAGCCAGGGGAAAGGCCATGTGGGAACGCTGAGCAGGCAAACTGTCCTCTTGACCTTAGCAAATGTTCCCTGGGGGCAAAACTGTGTTTGAGAACAGCTGGTGCAGAAGAAAATGGCTCAGTATGCCATTAAGAAACCTCAGCTCTAGACCAAGGATGGTCATTATTTAGTCGCGTGACCTCGGGCCAAGTTACTGTGCGTCCGTCCCTTGTCCGTCTGTAGGACAGACGAGAAGCTACCTGCCCCTGCCCCTCACAGATGTCATCTGACAGTCAAGTAGAGAACTCAGTGTGAATAAGCTTCAAACAAACTAGCATCTCAGCTGCATGAGCTTTCTATACAATCCACTGAGTCCTCTGTGCCCTGTGCAGCCCTCCCCCACCCCTGCCCCTGGTCTTCACTGCCTTTCCCAGATGTCACACAGCTGGGACCACACAGTCTGTAGCCTTTCAGATTGGCTTCTTCCACCCAGTCATGCATTTCAGCTTCCTCCCTGTCTCTCCATGACGAGGCAGCTCATTTCTTTTTGCTGCTGAATAATATTGCCCTGTCTGGCTGGACCGCAGTGCCCCGTGTATCTTACTATGTCAGAGACGTTGGAAATACATTACATCAGGAAGCAGGTTTCTAAAATGCAATGACTGAGCCAGAGCTCAAGACCGGCCCTGCAGCTGGGACTCCTGCCACGTGTCTGAGAGGCCCGGCAATGCCGTGAAATCTCACCCGCGGCAGAAACAGGCATGGGCCACAGCAGGAGTTTTCTTAATAGGACATAAGATACCCAGGCAGCATCCAAACACATAAAAAAAAGAAAGAAAACCTATTTCCAGGAAAGGACGCTAAAACAATCACAATTGCCTTGGAGCAAGGGTTTGGTTGTTTCCCCAAGTCACGCGGGGCACAGTGACTGTAACTCCGCTCTTCCCACCCATGACAAGAGGCCTCCCTAACATCCTAAACTACGGCGGCTCCCTGCCCACCTGTGAGGAGCAATGCTGTTCCCAGCCCGGAGGATCGCATGTCTTTCATCTCAAGAAACCCCAGTAGCGCATTATTCCATTACCAGAAAAATCTAGAGTTTTCTAAATACCCAGGAAATGGAGGGAGCTTAACTGCACTGTCTGTCTCTCCACAAAACAGCCTGGACCTTTCCAGAGAGCCAGGGGGGCCAATATTCTGTGATGCCTTTTATGACAGAACCCGTAAAGCCGCGAGCTGACGTCCAGTGAAAGGGGCGAGAAAAGGGGCACAGAGAGGTCATGCCGTCAGAGCTGGTCGCAGTCACTGTTCCCGCTTCCCTGACACGGATGGAGCCAGAGGCACATGCATGTGCACATGCGTGTGTGTGTGTGCGCGTGCACAAGCCATTCTGCGTTCCTCACCTGATTAAAGCTGCTTTAACAGAACCATACCGACATGGCGGACTTATTTCCCCACCATGAATTTTATCACAAATGCATTGAACCAATAACTATAAGCAATCTTCTAAATGGACCAGAAATTCAACTTCCTGTTTATGAGCTAAATTATGGCCCCTACGGGTTAACATGTGAGCTCCTGACATAGGTTGTTTCTGGACAGGAAGACGCGAGGTTGGTGAAAACAGCGTCTGGCCGAGGTGAGAGAGGGAGACGCGCGGCTGCTGTCATGCCTGATGCGGGGACAGCACTGCCTGCCTCCGTGGGGAGGGGACAGGGAAGCCACCCACGAGCCTCTTCCCTCAGCTGTGTCCTTTGCTGCAAGAAGCCCTGACCATGAGCAGACAGGTGTTCTGAGCTGAGCCCTTCCCGTGAAATCCGAACCGAGGCTGCCCTGCACACCGGCGGCCCGGTTCTCCCCCTCAACGGGGTCCCTGTCTGTGCCGGCCGTCAACGCGGCTCCAGCAGTGAGGCAGGACGGGATCCCCATCCCGCTGGAGACGCGCGTCTCAGGCTCGGCCACAGGGTCCCTAGAAGTATGAAAAGTGGGGAGACTCCTGAGCTCCTGCCGTTTGCTCTCAAGCTGGGACGTGGGGTGTGCTGACAAGTGCTCTCTAGTGGTCTGTGCCGGCTGGGTGGGGGGGCGTAGGTAAGTGTGGTGGCTTTGAGAATCTGCCGTAAAGACGAGTGGGACCTTGGGCAACATGCTCCCTCCCAGAGGCCAGCATCCTGGCCACCGACTCGGAGGCGATTCTGAGGCCAGTGGGCTGCAGGGGAGGAGCCCTGGCGTGCAGTCAGCTCCCACAGAACCGCAGGCATGATGGGGTCACTGGGAATATCCCTGCCCAGCTGCCTCGCTGGAATACAGGCTCAGGTGGGACTTTCAGACATGAGTGGATGTTTTCAGCAACTATGAAGAGTGCCAGTGTGACCACCAGCCACGGGGCCACCTACCAGCCCAGGACTGACCCGAACCCACTGCGCCGGCACCAGGGGCAGCCGTCTCTTCCTCAGGCGAGGGCTCTCCAGCCCGGGAGGTTCTGGGTGAAGCCGAGTCACCTGACACGCGTTTCTTCGTTGAGTCACGGTCTCATGACAACCGAGTCTTGTCGTTTCCCGTCTTAGCCACGTGAGGAGAAGAGCAGGGGGAGAGAACTGCAGCAGAGTCCAGCATCTGGGTAGAGATAATCCGCCGTGTTCACACATTGGCAGACATCTGGAGAGAAGGTTAAAAATAACCCTTTTGAACCACAGGGTCTGATGTCTGGGCCCCGGAGCGTGGCCTCTGCTTGGTTCTTGGCAAATAGGTATCTGACGAAATCTTTTCATTTCCCGTCAGCGGCTGGTGTGGGGGTGGCCACGGAGAGAAATAGTGGAAATGCACGTCTACTCCGTGGGACAGGAGCACTTACGTGGGATCCACGTGCTGAGCTAAATGGGATGCATTTTCTAAATTAAGGAGCATCCCAAGGGAAGATGCCTTCTTCCTCGGAGAACGCACGCGGGCAGAGTGGCTGGAGGCTGGCCTGATCGAGTGGCCCTCCCGCCAGCATCCTCCAGCCTCTCCTCCAGCTCACCCCAGCGCTATACTAGTAAATGCCCCCCTCGTTTCAGAGTTACGTTCAATCTCTCCCCGTTGCAACAGTTTGTATAACATCTTCCTCCTGTTTCACCGCCTGGTGCTGTGAATTGATGAGTGCGATTCATCACAGGATCCTCAGTCTCTCACCCAGAACCCAGCGGTGCAGCTCCGGAGCCTCGGTCTCCATCCACTGGCTAGTCCGACTCCTCACCAACCTCCGGACACCAGGCTGCTGGTAGCCGGTCAGGTCCATTGTGATGCTTAGGCTTCTGAGCTCACCTGGCCGGGTTGGAGCCCGGCTTCTTTGTGAGAGGAACCTCATCCTGCCTGGCTGAACGTCGCGCTGAGGTATTTAGTGCACCTTGTCTTTGTCGAGATCTCATTTGGATTTTCCGACTTGGTTTCAGCTACTTTGCACCCCGCTTCCCGCCCATGGGGATTCTTGCCCTTCTGCCTCTGCCCCCTGGGAAGCTCGCTCCCTACTGTGGTGCCCACTGGCATGACGTTACTCAGAGGACTCTGCAGCTTCCCCAGGGCAGCGGAGTGTTCAGGCAAGAGAGACCTGTTCCACTCGACTTTGAGAAAGGTTGGCCAGCGAGATGGAGGCGGGACCCAGCACCCAGCCTGTCCGCGACAGGTAGGCGGCAGGTATGGGCTGACTTGGGGCAGGAGTGCAGTCAGCAGGATTGGGAGGGAGAGGGGGCGGCCAGGAGACCACGGAGGGACGGGGACAAGTGAGGCGCCGGGCGCAGAGGGGAGCTGGGGATGAGGCAGTGTCTGGATCTGCCTGGGAACCAGGTACAAGCTCATAGGCAGGACATCTACAAAACGGTTCCTTTAACGTAATTTTGCTCCTTTCACAACATGGAAGCAGAAAAAGGTTAAGGAATCCGGAGTCGGACTGTGGGCCCTGGCTTAGCCAACAGGAGGACACGTCACCGAGAGTACCAGCTGTTTGCGTGAAAACGACGCTCCCTCCCTGTGAGGGGCGGATGCAGAAGAGGCCCGTGTGCTGCTCTGCTGGGTCAGACGCGGGTGTGGATTCCGGCGCCCTTAGGCTCCCTGTCCTCCTGAGGGCAGGGCGCAGGAAGGCAGGCATCCGCGTTCTGATCTGTAACGCGGTTCCAGGAAGGCTGACGGCGGAGGAACTCAAGCACCAGCTCACACCTCATTCTCGGTAACTTTCTCGTCAGAAAGCCTTACTGTTGATTAATAACTTCAAGTGCGTGTGTGCGCCACGCTGGAACCTGGGCCGCAAGTATTAACTGGCAATCCTCTTGCAAACTCAGTTTTGAATGGCATCTTAATTCTCCATGGTTTCACGCTGACTCCTTGACCCCGGGAACCGGCCCAGCCCTGAGCCGCGGGCAGCTGAGCAGAGCGGCTCTCAGCCGCACTGGCCCGAGGAAAGTGCACGTGGCCAGTAAGATGGCTCTGCACACGGCAGCGTCTCCAGGTCAGCGCACAGGTTAAGTGAACAACTGCACAATCACAGACATGACAGGGAGGACAAGACACCAATTCCGAGAGCAGCGGTTTCGGGGCCAAGTAATCAAGCCCCCTGCCCGCCTCCCGCCACCTGGCCTCGAGCCAGCACCGTCCTCTGCCGGAGGCGGCGGCTTGCCAGAGCCCCTCTGGAAAAATGCCGCACCACCAGGCCTGTGGGCTCATCCCTCGGGGCAGGAGAGTCCCTTTTAATTTCTTGCAAAGGGATCTACGGGGCTCCTTGCCTGCGCTGGCGAGTCACACTCTGACAGTTGCTATGTTACTTTTCAGTGAACCTATGAGCTCTTTCACCCTGAAAACTGACAAGGAGGAGATGTCTGAAAAGCTTGGCTTCCCCTAAAACGCTTTTCAGTGGCGGGGAAGACAGGCTCCTCCTCTGGGGGGGAGGGGGCTTGCAAGTCCAGACTTAGGGATTCTGCACTTTTTAATCCAGTTTGCTTCTGAGATTGCCAATATTCCCTCTGAAATGTTTTGCATAAAACTGAGGAGGGGCAATACCACATTCAATCTCAAAGTCCAGCCCAGCTCTGTGCCTGGGACTGTCCCTCGGAAACAGCGCCAGCAGCCTGGAGCAGGACGCTGCTTGTCAGGGCCGCCAGGCGGGGTGTTGCCCGATGGGTGTGGGGCTGCTGGAGCAGAGAGCTCCAGCATATGAGAGGGCTGCCCAGGAATAGCAATGTTATTCACAGAAACAGCAATAAAGTGAGCCCTGCCTGCTGGGCTGGTACTCCCACTGCTGACCTCACCCATCACTGCAGCCTCCGGTGTCTGTCTCCAGCCTCTCCTATCAGGCCAGCAATGAAGGGACCCGCCAGCCCTAGGCCCAGGTGAGGGAAGCAGGTCTCACCTGCACGCACCTGGCCCACCCTCCACATTAAAGGGGCCCAGCAGCCTTCCTCTGCAACGAACAATGCCGCAGGAGGAGGCGCTGAGGGACAGCCAGTTTCCCTTCCTGGGTAACAGCTGAGGTGCCAATAAACGTCGACAGCCCTACCAGCCAGGGCCACGTGCCGATTCCATGTTTGCTCCATGCCAGCCTCGGGTGGACAGCTCCTGACACCTCTTCTCCTTGAGTTTCACACCTGTGCACATTCATTTAACAAATATTTATTGAATTCCTACTAATGAAGCCATCGACTGATTGGCAGAGCGTGGTGGCGACCCCAGCGCCAGCTGCTGCGGAATACGGGCGGTTTCCTGGCCTCCAGCTGCCCAGCATCCTGCCCCCTGCAGGTGCTTCCTGGGAGTGAGACCCGGGTGGAGGTTGCTGTAGGCCCTGGGTCAGCGTGGTTGGCACTGCAGTGTGACTGTGGCAGTCACTGAGGTTCTCCGTGCCCCATCTGGGTGGTGTTGGGTTCAAATAGGTCATTTGTGACAATGCTCACTGCGGTCTCTGAGTGCACACATGTGCCAGGGTCAGGGGACCTCATCTGCCTCAGAGACAGACAGGCGCCTGGAAAGACTTGATTCTTCAAGAGAACAACAGGAAGGAACCTGAGAGCACAAAGCGCAGGAGAGGGCAGGCCTCCATGCCTCCAGGCTGCCCTCAGCCCGCCTCTGGAGTCTGCTCCATGTCTGTGGCGCCATCGTCCCTCTCCAGCATCTAGCCCAGCGCTCACTATGAGCTCCCATCACCCACTGGCTCTCAGCTTCTGCTGACATGGGAACCCACTGGGGGTCTTGATGGGTGGCCATCGCCTGGGCTGGGGCCTGGGCTCCCTGATGGCTCCAAGGTGTGCCCGATGGAGGACTGCTGCTGAGATGAGACGGGCTCCTGGCTGGGGACCTACAGCCACCTACACCCTGACCCAGTCCCACAGGTGCCTAGAAAGCTCTGGCTCAGGGGTTCTCAGTGGTGGCTTCTCCTTGGACCCCACAGGGATACCCAGTGCAAGCACCTGCTCTTGTGGGACTCACCACCTAGAGAAGGCGATGACCAAACAGGCCAGAGATAAGCTGAACCCTCTACCAGGCAATGCCAGCTCCTGAAGGCACTGAGGCGGTGATGGGATATCGAGGGCACAGCTGGAGTTGCAAACTGACAAAAAAAGAAAAAAAAAGACAACCAAAGGGAGGTCCGGGTGAAAAGCTGTTAGAACAGAAAATGCAAAGGCCCAGAGGCTGGGCCAACTTGCCAGGCCCAGGAGGGATGAAGCGTGGAAACAGCCAGACCTCAGAGGCAGGAGGTACAGGGACGGAGCAGGAGCTGAGGCAAGAGGTGTGCAGGCAAAGGGTGCAGATCACTGGGGGGGCAAATGGAACAAGAGAGGTTCTGCTGACCCCACTGCACCCATTGCCACCACCACCACCATCACATCACGGCCACTGATATCATCACCAGTACTACCATCATCATCTTCACTACCACCATCATCGCCATCATCACCATCACCATTACTGCCAATTTCATCATCAAATCAGTGCTACCAGCATCATCACATCATCGCCCCCACCAAATACTGGCTGCCTTGCTGGTCAGTTGTCTCCAGGTGGCCCTCTATCCTCTAACATCTCTCGCTCCTCTACCCTGGTGGTTCCTTTTTCCAAGTTACTTGAAGGAGGATAAAACAGGCTACCCCTCACTCCAGAGAGGGCACAGGGAAGGCAGTCCTTTGTACTGCTCAGAACTTTCCAAGAGTCCTTCCCCATTTCAGAGAATTACGTCACCAACAGCAATGCTGACTCCAGGAACCAGAGTTGAGAATCTAACTTGTGTCCATCAGCATATGTGGCTGTCACCTTCTCAGAGGTTCTACGGACAAGCCACAGGCTCCTCATGGGTCTTCTGGCAAACTCCTGCCTGGGTGTTTACACGCTGAAAATCCCAATGCTTGTGTAATTTTCATTACAGTGACACTATGCATTGATTTATTCAAAAGATGGAACAATCTGGTGTTTCTATTGTGGTGGTTAAACAATCCACACGTAAGATAAAATTGCACAGAAGTTTTTGGGGTGATGGAAATGATCTAAAATTGGACAGTGGTGCCAAGAGACATATGAAAAAAAATGCTCAAAGTCACTGATCATCAGAGAGATGCAAATTGAAACAACAATGAGGTGCCATCTCACACCTGTCAGAACGGCTACCATCAACAAATCAACAAATGGCAAGTGCTGGTGAGGAATTGGAGAAAAGGGAACCCTCTTGCACTGCTGGTGGGAATGCAGGCTGGTGCAGCCACTGTGGAGAACAGTATGGAGTTTCCTCAAAAAATTAAAAATGGAACTGCCATTTGACGCAGTGATCCTACTTCTAGGGCTGTGTCCTAAAAAACCCGAAGCACCAATCAGAAAGAATGTGTGCACCCCTGTGTTCATAGCAGCACAGTTTACAGACCTGGGAACAGCCAGAGTGCCCTGAGTGGACGAGTGGATAAAAAGCGGTAGTACCTTTACACCATGGAATACGAGGCAGCAGTGAAAGAGAAGGATCTCCTGCTGTAGGCAAAGAGTTTCTTTGGGAAAATCTACAGTGTGTGTTCTGAACTCATCACTGATCTGCCACTTCCAATGACAAAGTAAATGTCCCAAACACAGGAGCCACTCCCTCACTGTGTGGGGCGGGTCTCCAGGCAGGGCAACCACTCAGGCCAAAGACCATTCACAGTGAGGGCGGGTGCTGTGGCCAGGGTCTGAGCGCTCTCCATTGCTCTCTCCCCAACATGTTGAATCTAAACCTTTGGGTAGACACAAGCTGAGGGCAGGTGCCCTGGAGGGACGTGCCACTGACTTCCACTTGGTGTCCGAGCCCCTGGGGAGGGGGCCTGAGGGGCAGGTCAGAGGAAGAGAAGAGGAAGCTGAGGCTGAACCCCGGCCCCAGGCCAGGCCTGCAGGGGGGCTCTGGCCCTGGGAGGAACTCTTGCTGCCAAGGTGAGTGGCCGGCGAGGGGTGGCCACCTGGCGCTTCACCTCATCAGCATTTCAGTGAAGGTCGGGGGAGCACGCACGGGCCCCCCACCCGCAATGGACTATCGGCATCTCACTCACTAAGACACGCAGAAGGTTTGGCTTGTAAATAAATAAAAACGGTCTGCAGTCCACACCACCTTTTCTCCCTGGTGGGAGCGCTTCCCCGGACCTGGCCCCAGGCGAGCGAATTCCACATGCGCTCCTCTGCTTGGACGACCTGCTCGCACCCAGACAGGATGCTGACTGGGGCCAGGAGAGGTGCCATCGCCTGCTGGGGGCCTCGTGGGAGTGGGTGTGAGGTCTGGGCGCCTCTGCACGTGACCCGGGCGCCATTGGTCAGCGCTGCGCCCGCACCTGGAAGACGAAGGCTTCAACGTGGCAGTTGCGAGAACTGTAAACTGTTCCTGCTCCACGGCATCACATGTGACATTGAAATCACTTAATCTAATATCCACAATATACTCTTCATTGGCTCCCCCCCTTTCCAATGCCTTATTGTAGACGGTGTAATTCCTTCCCAGGAAGTCTGATTTCCATTTCCTCATTTTCTTCTTAATAAACCCCTTTCCCCTACAGTTAGCCTGGGAGGAGACCTTCCCTAGTCTATCTTTTAAGAAGTTGCAAGATTAAGTTAGATGCCCGCTGTGCTTCCTCCAAAGTGAGTTATTAGCACAGGCGCCTCGGTGAGAGCACAGGCCGCACACGAGGGGAGAAAGGCGGCCCCGACCCCGTGCACCTGCCCCTCCTGCCGGCGCAGCTCTCCAGGGGCTGCCCCTGCCGGGTCCGCAGGCTCGAGGGGTGCGTCTGAGGATTCAGTGAAGGGAAGAAATCAAATAACCCATCTCTCATGCTCCCCACTTGACTGTCCTACAACATGTGGGGAAACCCTTCAACAACCACAGACATTTAAAAACCGAATAAAGAACAAACCTCGGACAGCAAGCCCACCAGCTAAGGTGCCTCAACAACCCTCTACCGGTGAAGCTCATTACCTCAGCGACATACAAGCCGCCGGACCTGGCATCCACCTGCGTGGGAGGTCCCGGCCCGCAGGTGCTTCTGCATAACCCACCAGGTCAGCGACCTTCCACCCGTCAAACACCAGAGACCGGCATGCTTCTCCACAGGCGGTGCGAGGAAGTCTCTGAACGAGAAACTCCGTCTTCCTGGCCCAGAACGAGGCATCATCTGGTATGATTTTCTGATGCGCAATTAATTCCAAACACACGGGGAACGCGGCGTGTGAGCCGCCCACCAGTCTGGGCCCAAATGGGGAAGAGCAGGGCTCCCAGCACCGTGAACCCACAGCCACGACGCGGCCGGGCCTGGGCACGTGCGCCGCCCGCCAGGGACACGGAGACAAACAAACACGCCCTGCTCTTGGGCTTCGGCCAGAGCGATTTTCCAAGGACACAAAATGCGTGCGTGTCGGGCTGACAATCAAGTTTACATTTTATAAACGGAAGTTAAGTGTGAGTCAATTATCTGGATAATTAATTTTAAATGGCTTCTGCCTAAATCATCTAAGAGCCCATCCATGCGGCGAAGCTGGGCGCAGTGTCGGGACTCCCTCCGCGTGAGCCTGCAGATCCGGCCTGTGCAACAGCGGGGTGGGCGCTGCGCTCACGCTCGCGGGGCGGCCTGCTCTGCAGACCCCACGCCCAGCAGCACTGCCCAGACAACAGCTGTCTAGATGCACAGGCCGCGCTGGGTCTGGGCTGGCTGGCCTGGCCGGCACACAGCCTCCAGGTGGCCGCTCAGCTCCTGCCTGTGCACCCTCCTGCCTGCTGGCCCCTGGCGGGGGGGGGGAGGGGAGATGACTCAGTTTCTCTGACCCTCTCCTTCTCCCTCTGCGAAATGAGGATGAGGATGCTAATGCCTGGCGCACTGCCACGCCGGCCACCCACACGGATTAGGGTTTCGGATGAAAAGCACTCAGGTTAGTTCTTGTTATTTTTATTGACGGGACAGAGCAACCTTGTGTAGCGGCTGCTAGTTCCCTGGTGACAGGCCTGTGGGGACTGAGGGGCCTCTCCCCTTCTCCTTTCCCGACATTTGCCAGGTCCTCTGGGTCACCCAGTCCTGCACCCTCCCCTCCCCTGCCAGCCCCACCCCCAGGCCCGAGAGCAGGTGACTGACAGGGAGGATGGGGAGCCTGGGGGGTCGTATGAGAACCTCCTGCTGCAGGCAGGCCTGGGGCTGGGGGCTGGCTTGGAGTGGGAGAACTGGGGGGCCAGGCTGCCTGCTCCTGCCCTCTCCATGGGGCTGTCTGCTATGTGAGAGCCCAGACCTCCCAAACTTCAAAATGGTGGGGACCCAGATTTCAACATGGAGTCTCCCGACTGTGGGCGGCCTATCTCCTTACAGACGCTGCCGGGTACCCACGGCACAGGTGACGCCACCCCCGGCAGCCGGTGCAGGCCTGTTCTGTGGCCTCCCCAGCTGCTCCCCATCTCTCCACCGCCTCCCCAGCCCCATGCCTCCGCCTCCCGCCTCTGCCTCCCCTGAGCAGGTGCACAGGTCCCTGTACACAGCTGCCATCGAAGGTCCAGGCCAGGTGCCACCCTCCAGAGCTGCCTGTGCCCTGAGCCGACCTGGAGGGACTTTTCCACAGGCACCTGCACCCCGACAGGGGCTGGGCCCCAGCCTCAGCCTCTGGTGCTGCGCTGACCCGGACTGAGCCGTTCACCTCACTGAGCCTGGACTGCCCGTAGGTGGGACACCGTTGGCTCGGCGATGCTGTAAAAGCAACACAGCAAACAGCTGCAGGAGGGCAGTCGCCGCGAGGAGCTGCCTGGCCTCCAGGTTCACCTGCCCCAGCAGGGCATCCGCCAGGCTCCCAGCAGTGGACTCAGGGCCCCGAACCCCAAGGACAGTCCCCGTGAAGGGGCAGCAGAGTGTGGGCCGGGAGGAAGAGCCGTCTCGGCTCATGGCCCAACCCTGCAGCTCGCTCTGTCACCGAGCTACTAACAGCACAGCCACGCTCTGTCAGAGCACGTGTCCACCTTCGGCAGCCTCTGTCGGAATCCGTGTTCCACAAACCCTCACTGGTGGGGTCAGAGGGTGGTGTAAACATGTGGCACCCTGCATGGAGGGTGGTCCGACAGAAGAGCCAGCCTCGGGCCTTTGGGTCCTGTGCCCACTCACTGGGCAGTACCATATGGACATGCAGGTGTGGGAGCCTCCTGTCCTGGGGCCTTGCTCGGCCTCTGCTGGAAGCATTGCTTTCCTGACCTCCAAAAGATCCAGCAGCCCGAGCGTGGGTCCCACAAGGCCCAGGCCTGGGGTGACCCGGGGAAGGGGTGTGAAACATTGGCACACACGCCCACTCAAGGTTACTCAGAACGACCTCCAAGAATCCACTGACAGAGTTTCAATCAGAACAGCATCATCGTCTGAACAGCCGCATTGTCACCCTGTAGAAACTAGCACCTACCCACACTCCAATCTGAACGAGGGTGCCGATCAGACAGAGGAGTGGAGATCAGCGCTGTTACAGCGGCCCGGTCCCCCAGCAAACCCCACCCACTTCCTGCTGGTGCCACAAAGCCAGTCCACGCAGAACGCCCTTTCCCCCTTTAATGGTGGGAAAGTGGAAGTAAAGCATGTTCTGAATAGGTTATAGAAATCCCTGCACGATGACCCTGGCATCTATGCAACTCTTTTTTTAAAAATATATATTTTATTGATTTCAGAGAGGAAGGGAGAGGGAGAGAGAGATAGAAACATCAATGATGAGAGAGAATCATTGATCGGCTGCCTCCTGCACGCCCCCCACTGGGGATCGAGCCCACAGCCCGGGCATGTGCCCTTGACCGGAATCGAACCGGGGACCCTTCAGTCCACAGGCTGACGCTCTATCCACTGACCCACACCAGCTAGGGCTCTATGCGACTCTTAAACACATGGTACAAACTACAGGTAACAGAGAAAACCACAGTGCAGGGCTGGGAGAAAGGCGTGAGTACACAGAACACAGAGTTCATTCTTGTATTATTATTTATTGGTTACCTATATTAGTTTCCATAGGAACAACTGTAAACCTACTTTTGCCCAACCCTATATATGAATAAGATGGGAATACACCGAACTCATTTGGCATGGTTTCACTTTTGCAGTTTTAAGGCTAGGAAGGATATTTGTTGATCAAACTATCAACAGCGGCGATTTTTCATTCTTAATTCTTACCCTTATTTTATCCTCACCTGTGGACATGCTGCGAGAGAGGAAGGGAGAGAGCGAGAGAGACATCGATGTGAGAGAGAAACATCAATCTGTTGACTCCCCACTGGGGATCAAACTTGCAACAGAGATATGTGCTCTGACTGGGAATTGAACCCGCAACCTTTTGGTGCCCAGGACGATGCTCAGCCGACTGAGCCACTCCAGCCAGGCCAATTCTTACCCTTTTTTATTAAAGTTTTCTGCATCAATATACATGCCTATTAAAAGTAATGTTTAGACAGCAATGAAAGTTGTTGTTCTTTCTTTCCCCCGATGAGGTGACTGCAAAATTTTTTAAGCAAGATGAGCTACACGTTCAATGAAGAAGCGTCCCCATGTCCTGTGAGGTGAGTGTGAGCCTCTGAAGGCAGGACACAGTCCTTACTAGCACAGGGACTTGGGGAGCGATCAGGGAGTTGAGAGGAGCCCCCACAGAGCTCAGGGGAAATCTGGCTACTGGGACGATATAAATGAATGGCTTTAGTTTCCTCTCTCCTTGGGTTGGGTGGCAGCTGCCCGCCATCCACACTGACCCTTGCTGCCAGGCCCTCCCTCAGCAGAGATGAATGGGCCACGCTGTGCACAGCCTTGGCCGGGGTTCAGGCTGGCAGGCTGGTGCTGGGCCCCAGGACGCCCCGCCTCCAGCCCCCAGGCTGCATGCCCTGGGGGCGGTGCCAGGCGGCTCCCAGTCGCTTCCCAGGCTGTGTGTGGAGTGACAGAAGCTCATGAGGACCTGGTTTTAAAAAATGGGAGCGAAGACCCTGCATATTCCAGACCCAGCGGCCCGCACATGACCTGCTGTGCAATCCTGTCGCCACAGCTGTTTCCTAATGAAAATCTAAATATTTCAGGGCCTTTCATTTTGTTCTTATGTGTGCTGCTGTCATTGCGATGGTGGCTACTTTTCCATCACTCCACTGGACGACTGCCTGGAAAACACACAGAACGGCTTTTTCAGAGTAACGGGGAACGCCTCGGGGCGCGGGTGCCCATTTGTCTCTTCAGTAACAGCCGCGTCCACGCCAGGGAGAGCGCGCCATAGCAAGGTTAATGCAGTGACGCTTCCTGAGGCCCCGGCTGTGTAAGTCGCTTCCTCCCCAAATGGCAATAATGGGACCTGGGCACCCCTCCTGCTCCTACCGCCGGCGGCTGGCGGGCCGACTCTTTGTCCCAGAGAGCACAATGTGTGTTTATCTCACAAAACCGCCAACACACAGGCAGGAAGCACGTCACGGAGGAGGTGAGAGGAGCCTGCGTCAGGTGTACGGTGAGCCGTGTCTGCTCCGTGAGAGCAGCAAACACTGCCCAACAGCCTGGATTTCCAGTATTTTCTTCGCTATTGTTTCCTACAGTCTGCTCATGAGGTTCACATACACCTTTTCGGCCTGGGAGAGGGCAGGGCTGCTTAATAAAAAGCCCTCGGAGGCCTGGCGCTTCCTGGGCACCAACAGGCTTTGGTTCCATTCCCGGTCATGGCACGTGCCTGGGTTTCAGACTTGATCCCCAGTCAGGGTGCCTGTGGGAGGCAACCGATCAATGTCTCCCTCGCATTTATGTTCTTTCTTTTTCTCTCTCTGTCTCTGTAAAATCAATAAAAGCATAAGGAATCCCCATGGAAGCTCTAACAGCACTTCCTTTCCATCAGGACTGGTCACGCACGTCGTCTGCAGCCGGAGTCCTGAGTCATGGAGGTCAGCCGTGGTCTCTGGGCAGGTGGGCATGGGGGTGGAAGAAGCCAGCAGGGCCGGGCCATCCTGGATTTCAGATCTTTCAGGTCCTCTGTAAACTGGCTCTGTAGGAAATTCAGCGCCCAGTGAAGGAAAGGGAGCTGATGGCCAAGCTGATGACAGGAACCTGGGGAGACCCAGTGAAACCCAAAAAGTGAGTTTACAGAAAAGGAGGGAGGAGGACAAAGGAAGGAAGAGGCACACCCAGGAGAGTGAGAGACAGTGAGCAGGGGTGGAGCGTGGGGCTGAGACGCAGGTGACGACGGAGGACGAGGTGTGTGTGGGAACACGGCGGGCAGCCTGTGAGTCTGAGCCGGGACCCACCCACAATGAAGCCAAGGCCCCAGGAAAACGAGGGTGATACTTGTCATGAGTGAGGCAGACAACACAGGGCCCCCCAGACCCCCAGGGAGAGCTCAGTGAGCGCCAGGCAGAGGGCCCCCCCTCTGGAGCTGATCTAGAACATGAACAGGTCCCTGCATGGCAAAGCAGTGGGGCTCCAGAGGGGCCAGGCTGACCCTGCCTGACTCCACAGCCCCTGCTCTGCCTGCAGTCCATCTGGATTCTGCAGCTCCATCATCCAGCTCCATCGTCCAGCTCCATCGTCCAGCTCCGTCATGTGGGAGCTCCTGATGGGTCTCTGTGTGCAGATGGCCGGCTGGGATGTGCTCTCGGCAGTCAGGAGCAAGGAAGGAATGGAGAGAAAAGGAGGGAGAAGCATTGTTGTGCCAAGACGGGGTAGGGGGTGAAGCAGGGGGCGGGGGAGAGTTCCTCTTTAACACACACACACAGACACACACAGACATACACACGCACAGCACACACAGAGCCCAGTCCTGCGAGCCTGACTTGTAGTACACATGACAGGAGTTCTAGTTCTCAGATGCCTTCATTTTCACAGCTTCGCTGCAGTCCTCTCCGGAACTAAAGTCTGCCCCAGCGCCGCCAGCTCTCCTTGGAAACTCGCGGTGGTTAGGGGACAGGCCGCCAGGCGCTCCGCCTCGGTGCTGTCTGCTGAAGCCGTGTGATCAAGGAAGAGAGGTGTGTGAAGGCAAAAGGAATAATTAAAATGCGCCACCAGAACCAGCCCTGGATTTAAATGTTTAAATGTTTTAATTTGGAAGAACAATGGCTTCTGGAAGCGGCTTCTCCAGCGGTACTGACAACCTGCCATTTACTAATCAGCGTTGCTAACACCTCGCCGGGTTTGACACCAAACACCAGATGACAGGCGACGATCCCTAAAATAGCAGCCACGTCTCAGAGCCGATTCTTAAGTGACTGGCAGAGCAGGGGGGTCGGGAGTGTTCACTGTAGCAGCTAAAGAGCACGAACAGTGCTCACGGCACAGAGCATCCTGGGAGTGGAAGTTCAGTGCTCAGAGCCCTCCAGGGAAACCGAGGTGCCGGACGCGGAGGGGGAGCCAGAAGTACAACAGGGCTCACAGCAGAACATTTGCATGTTTACAAAAGCACCTCACTTCCAAGGCTCCCAGTCAGGAGCTGTCTGGTCCCCGGGAGACCCCGAGGTGTCAGGAGACATGTTTGATTGTCATAACTGGGGACGGGGACGGAAAAAGGGTGCTACTGGCATTGAGTGGGTGGGGCCGGGATGCTGGTGATGCCCTAGTGTGCAGGACGCCCCTGGGAGAATGACTAGGCCCTGACGCCAGTGATGCCCAGGGGACAAACCCTGCACCAGCAGGTCTGTGATTCTGGGAATACAAAACCCGCATTCGCACAAATATGGGCTTTTTTCACTCAGCTAACAGAGACCTTCTGCGCTGTGCACTGTATGGAGAGCTGCCCAGGCACCCTGTGAGCCTCCCCATGCCCTCCCTTCTCTGGCATGGCTGGCAGTGGCCCAGGCTCAGTGACCACAGTCCCTGCCCGGCGTTCTGCATCTTGTGCCCCAGAACACACGGTGCTCCGACCGCCAGCAGCTTACGTAGGGTTCAATGTGTGGCCCCAAAGTGAAACACTGACATGCCCCTGGGCCACTCAGAAGGCCCCTTTTACTGGAAATGGTGCCTCACTCCGCAGTAAGTTTACTGGAGTTCACACACCTGTTATTAGTATTTTCACCATAAACATTTCCACAGGATAAAAGCACGAAGCAGAGCACAGGTCTCCTTGATCTGACAATGATGTTTGTTTAAAATCATGACTGGAGGTGAAGTGTTTGGAGGTCCCCACACAGGAAGGCGCTGTCCTGTAACAGCATGGTCCGCTCGTCCACTGTGTAAACACTGCCTGCACCCCTAGACCCCCACTTCCACTGTGTACACACTGCCTGCAGTCCCAGAACCCCCTCTTCCACTGTGTGCACACAGCCTGCACCCCCAGACTCCCTCTTCCACTGTGTGCACACTGCCTGCAGCTCAGACACTCCTCTTCCACTATGTGCACACTGCCTGAAGCTCAGACACTCCTCTTCCACTATATGCACACTGCCTGCACCCCCAGAAGCACCTCTTCCACTGTGTGCACAATGCCTGCACCCCCAGACCCCCTCTTCCACTGTGTGCACACTGCCTGCAGCTCAGACACTTCTCTTCCACTATGTGCACACTGCCTGCAGCTCAGACACTCCTCTTCCACTATGTGCACACTGCCTGCACCCCCAGAAGCCCCTCTTCCACTGTGTGTACACTGCCTGCACCCCCAGACCCTCTTCCACTGTGTGCACACTGCCTGCACCCCCAGACCCTCTTTCACTGTGTGCACACTGCCTTCACCCCCAGACCCTCTTCCACTGTGTGCACACTGCCTGCACCCCAGACACTTCTCTTCCACTGTATGCACACTGCCTGCACCCCCAGGACCCCCTCTTACACTGTGTGCACACTGCCTGCACCCCAGACACCCCTCTTCCACTGTGTGCACACTGCCTGTACCCCCAGACAGCCCTCTTCCACTGTGTGCACACTGCCTGCACCCCTAGACCCTCTTCCACTGTGTGCACACTGCCTGCAGCTCAGACACTCCTCTTCCACTGTGTGCACACTGCCTGCACCCCAGACACTCCTCTTCCACTGTGTGCACACTGCCTGCATCTCAGACACTCCTCTTCCACTATGTGCACACTGCCTGCACCCCCAGAAGCCCCTCTTCCACTGTGTGCACACTGCCTGCACCCCCAGACCCCCCTCTCCCACTGTGTGCACACTGCCTGCAGCTCAGGCACTCCTCTTCCACTATGTGCACACTGCCTGCACCCCCAGAAGCCCCTCTTCCACTGTGTGCACACTGCCTGCACCCCCAGACCCCCCTCTCCCACTGTGTGCACACTGCCTGCAGCTCAGGCACTCCTCTTCCACTATGTGCACACTGCCTGCACCCCCAGAAGCCCCTCTTCCACTGTGTGCACACTGCCTGCACCCCCAGACCCTCTTCCACTGTGTGCACACTGCCTGCACCCCCAGACCCTCTTTCACTGTGTGCACACTGCCTTCACCCCCAGACCCTCTTCTACTGTATGCACACTGCCTGCACCCCAGACACTTTTCTTCCACTGTGTGCACACTGCCTGCACCCCCAGAACCCCTCTCCCACTGTGTGCACACTGCCTGCACCCTAGACCCCCTCTTCCACTGTGTGCACACTGCCTGCACCCCCCGAACCCCCTCTTACACCGTGGGCACACTGCCTGCACCCCAGACACCCCTCTTCCACTGTGTGCACACTGCCTGTACCCCCAGACAGCCCTCTTCCACTGTGTGCACACTGCCTGCACCCCTAGACCCTCTTCCACTGTGTGCACACTGCCTGCACCCCAGACACCCCTCTTCCACTGTGTGCACACTGCCTGCACCCCTAGACCCTCTTCCACTGTGTGCACACTGCCTGCACCCTAGACCCCCTCTTCCACTGTGTGCACACTGCCTGCACCCCCAGAACCCCCTCTTACACTGTGTGCACACTGCCTGCACCCCAGACACCCCTCTTCCACTGTGTGTACACTGCCTCTACCCCCAGACAGCCCTCTTCCACTGTGTGCACACTGCCTGCACCCCTAGACCCTCTTCCACTGTGTGCACACTGCCTGCACCCCTAGACCTTCTTCCACTGTGTGTACACTGCCTGCACCCCTAGACCCATCTTCCACTGTGTGCACACTGACTGCACCCCAGACCCCCTCTTCCACTGTAAGCACACTGCCTGCACCCCAGGGCCAGCCAGTCCTCCAGGCCCAGGGGCACTAGCAGGCTTTATACACACTTCCATAGCTCCTCATTTACTTGCTCAGTTTAGGAAAGACAGATGAAACCCCTCCTATTCGCGAGCAGCCCTTGAACAGTGATCACTGTGGGAAACCCAGCCTGGTGTTCTGGGTGGTTCCACGTGTGGGCACGTCCTCAGTCTCTCTTGTCGCTGGGAAGGACACACTGATATGGAAACGTGGTGTTTGAAAACTTGCAGTGATTTCCACCTCACCGAGACCAAGCTTCTCTGAAGCTGTTTTTTGTTGGTTGAAAGGAGGCAAGGGAGTCTGAATGAGCACACCTCGAAAAGAACCAACGCCATCGATGCTCTCTTTTCTATGGACCCACGGGCGTAGAGGGTGCCACTCCCAACTCTGAAAGGTGTCAAGCCCCAAGACAGAAGCTTCAGAAAGGAAGTGGGTAGAGTCCTATCCGACCGAGCTCAGCAGGAACTTCCCCTCAGACTCGGTCTCCGGCTGATGACCCGGGTCCGCGGCTGCTCACCTGGGCTCTTCCCCATCACCACATCTCAAGTAGTGGTCCTGAGCCTCCTCATGATGGGGAAAATGAGACATTTGGGGGGCTAGCAATCTGAATCTGTGCTACCTAATGCACATTCTTGTTAGCCTAAAGTCTAGTCACTGCCCCTTCTTTAATTATCTGGTCCTGCAAGACCTGTTTACCTAAGTACTGCTCCCATTTTAGAGAGGCCATAAACCATGAATACACAACCCCCAGACGGAGTTATCAGCACTGGCGCCAGGCCTTTAGATGTGGTCTCAGGGCCCCCCCCCCCCCCCGGCCCAAACACAGGGCTTTTTGCAAAGCCCACGAAAGGTCCAGAAGTCCCATCCCATATTTGGGGGACAAAGAAACCAAAGGGTATAAAGGGAAAGCTCCCTCCATATTGGCTTGCTCAGGATTTGGAGAGAAACAGTCTCCCCTGAGTCCTATACTAGTACCTGTGAAACATCTGAAAATAAATGGGTTTTTCCTGTGCCTCCGGTACTCCTGCGTATTTTTCGGTCACCTGGTAAATTCTGTAACACTCACACAGATGCCAGACCCCACCTTCCCTTGCTCTGGCTCGGCAAAGCACCCCAGCACCTGGCGACACCAGGTGGGGGCCAAACACAGCAGGTGCTCTGCAGAGCTTGTCCCCCGGGGGGCGGACGGCTGGACCTGCCCCGTCACCTGGACTTCATTCGGGGGAGATCCTTGCACAGAAGATGGTGCAAACTCTCAGAGAGACACTTAAACTGAAATCCCCGAATACTGGGGTGCTAACTTATAGGAAACAATACAAATCAAATATCTAATTAACACTTCATAATGAAAAACGAAACTAAAATTTATTCACAATAGTTATTTTATTTTTTAAAAATACATTGTTATTGATTTCAGAGAGGAAGGGAGAAAGAGAGAGAGGGAGAAACATCAGTGATGAGAGAGAATCACTGATTGGCTGCCTCCTGCACACCCCCTACTGGGGATCCAGCCCACAACCCAGGCATGTGCCCTGACCAGGGAATCAAACCATGACCTCCTGGTTCATAGGTTGATGCTCAACCACTGAACCATGCTGGCCAGGCAAAATACATTTATTTCATATTTAATAAAACTTCAGTTATGATGACAACGAAATGCTGCTTTTCCGAGGGAAGACATGACTCCACAGCGCCGTGTCTTTGGTGCAGCTGGCTAACAAAAGCCCCTGGCAGCCCCCGGGGTGTCCCATACAGCTCCTGCTCCCTGGGAGAACAGCTTTCATAAAAACAGTCTACTTTCATTAATTTCCCCAAGGTGCTTCTTACTCAGTTAATGCCCCAGTAATTCTCTTTTAATGAATATATATTATTACTATTGGCAAAAAGTGGATTTTTGCATCTTGGATGGTTACCTGGTCAAACCTCACCTTCATCTGCCAGCAATCATGGGTATAATTCCTACAGTTTTCCAACAGTCCTCTCATTGTCATCGTGAACTCCTGGATTTTCGCATTATTTGCACTGTCACTTGGCAATCAGCTTACACTGCCTGTGGGGCTTTCTGTGGCCATTGGCAACACTGGGCAGCAGGCTAAGACTGGCCTGAGGAGCGGAGGCGGAGGAGGCAGAGGGGTCGGAGCGGTGAGCAGAGCACACGTTCGAGTGGGAATTTGGCACATGAGTGGTCTGCCTGAGGACGCCCTGCTCTTCTCCATCGGCCTCCCAGTGAGGGAGACAGAGTGAGCTCAGGTGTGGGGACCTGCCCTTAGGGCTGAGGTGGGTGGTCTCCAGTGATGGTGTCATCGGCCCTCTCGGTACCTGTAGGCTGCTCTTCCCACCAGCGGGCAATGCTAACCCCTCTCCTTGAATCTGGACTGGCCAGTGGCTGCTTTGACCAACAGAATGTAGTGGGAGAGATGCCCCTGTCCCTCTGAGGATGGGTCACCTGGGCCCCTCGCAATGCTCTCCTCTGGGGTACACCCCTCAGAACCTTGTCCCTGCGCTCTGAGAAGCCTGAACCGTGACCAGCCTTGAGTCCCAGCCAATCTCCCAGCGACGCCACCACCAGGCATACATGTGCGCCACCGCGAACATCCAGGCCACCCATGGCTGGGGAGGATTCCAGCCCTGCCCACCACCGGATGGCAAGGGCATGGGAAACGCCAAGATCAACCATCTGCCAGCCCTTCTTGGTTACGCAGACCAAGGACATGGCAATGTGCTGCTGTCTTGTGCCTTGGCGTCTGGGAAGAAAGGCTACACGGAGACGTGGAAATGCACAGGTCAGCATTCCTCCTGGAGGTTGGCACCCGCGTCTTCAGATGACATAGCGTCAAGCACCGAGATTGTTTTGACCATTTTGACAAAAAGTCAAACTATTTTTCAGTTAGAGACGAGTCTTTTAAAAGGTGAAAAGAGGTTCAGTCAGAACAGTCAACACGGCAGACACACTACACTGAGCAGGCAAACAAAAGAGGCGTGGACGCCCCCCCCCCCCCGCAGTGTTTTCATGAAGTAAATAATCGAGTTTGTTTTCTTGATGTTTTTAGTGACTTGCGTCTCTTGACTAATTTTTGGTATTTGCTGGGAGCATTGAAAATGAATAGGGCTGCTTCTCTCAGGTTTCTGGGAATATTACTATTCTTTTTAATTCTCATTAGAGGATATTTTTTTCCATTGATTTTTAGAGAGAGAAGGGGGGGGGGAGAGAGAGAGAGAGAGAGAGAGAGAGAGAGAGAAAGAGAGAGAGAAACATCAATGTGAGAGAGTCACATCAACTGGTTGCCTCTTGCACGCATCCAGACCGGGCCTGGGGATTGAACCTGAAACCAAGGTACATGCCCTTGACCAGGAATCTAACCCTTTGGTCCTCAGGCCAATACTCTAACCACTGAGAAAAACTGGCCAGAACTCTGGGGATATTATTGACTTAACTAGCAGTCCAGTGCACAAAATTCGTGCACTTGCGGGGGGGGGGGGTGGTGGTCTCTCAGCCCAGCCTGTGCACTCTCACAGTCCAGGAGCCCTCAGGGGGATGTCTGACCGACAGCTTAGGCCCACTCCCCACATGGTGGGCCTAAGCCGTCAGTCGGACATCCTTAGCACTGCCTTGAAGGTGGGAGGGGCTCCCACCACCACCACTGCACTCGCCAGCCGTGAGCCTGGCTTCTGGCTGAGTGGCGCTCCCCCTGTGGGAGTGCACTGACCACCAGGGGAAGCTTCTGCGTTGAGCATATGCCCCCTGGTGGTCAGTGCATGTCATAGCGACCGGTCGTTCTGCCATTTGGTTGATTTGCATACTAGCCTTTTATTATATAGGATAAGACGGCAGGATGTATTTTTTGCAAAGGATATGTTTCAGATACTGTGGGGCCTTTCTGTGGGCAGTTTATTCAGCATCCCATCAGCACAGGCTGCAAAGTTTGGCCGAAAGGTTTAGAAGCACAGAATCTTCTTTTCCATAGGCCATGTTTCAGGGGCAGCTTTTCCCTCCCTGACCCACTCACCAAAGCTCTGACACTCAGATACATGTTGCATGAGCAGAGATACACAGCACCTCAGTTCAGGGCTATGGCCAATCAATTACCCCACGTGCCATTTGGCAGTTTCACAAATGCCCGATAAAAGAGAAAATCTTGAAGAAAGTGCTTCACACATAAAATGTTTCTTTTACCGCCAAATGTGTCGAGTTGATTTGTGAGGTCCCCTCCGGGGTCGGAACACACACTGTACAACCGAGATGCGCAGCAAGGCTTCCGACTTCCCCACAAGGAGTCACTCCACTTGCGTGATTGGTTGCCTCCTGCACATGCCCTGCCTGGGGCCAGAGGTTGAACCTGCAACCTGCATACATGCCCTTGTCCGGGAATGGAACCCGAGATCCTTTGATGCAGGGGCTAACATTCTAACCATTGAGCAACACCAGTCAGAGGGAGATTATAACTTTTTAAAAGTCAGTCAAATTTCTCAAGTGCTGAGGCTTTCATTTGAGGCATACTTGGTAGTTTGATGCATAAATCAGGGCCCTGTGGGGTCCATTTTGCCTGTCTTGGGGTGCAGAATCAGAACTGCGGGCAGACCACAGCCCATCTGGCTGGCACTGTATGTGGGAAGGAGCTGGTGGGGTCTGGCCATCTGCTGACACTGTCTCCATGTTGTGGTGGCAGAGCAGACTAGCTGCACGGACCCCAACACTGAAGACATTTCTGGTCTGGCCCGTAACAGATCCAGTTAGCTGCCTTTGGACCAGCTGGGAATGGCCACTCCCTTTGGAATGATCAGGGTGACTTCATTGTCCAAGGGACACGTGGGCACAGCGGGACTTTCCCGGCAGTCCCCCGTGTGCAGGCGGATAGAAGCTCCGTTAGAGCGTCATTAGGGCCCCGCGCGTAATTCCTCCCACGTGGAGCACAGTGGACCCAAAGGACTTGCCGACAACACCAGGCAGTGACATGGGAGCATTTCCTTGTTCCCTGAGCTCACTGAGAATGCACTTCTCTAAGTGGGCCCAGCCAGTGCCCTCCCTCAGGCAGCCCCCCTCCAGGCAGCGCCCCCCTCCAGGCAGCCCCCCCCTCCAGGCAGGAGGTCCCTGCCTGAAACTGATTAGGACCCTCTCAGGATGAGGAGTGAAGCCGGAACCCTGCTCAGCAGTCAGGGCCAGCGACTTGCTCCGCCCACGAGAAGAAAACCAGGTGTGTTCACAAGTCACAGCGGTTTTGCTGTGTCACAGGGAGACAGACAGCTGCTGTTTCGTCGGGAAAATGCTATCATTTTAAGCACCATTCCAAAGAAAACAGGGATCTTGCCAGAGGAGAGTAACATTCACCAAAGAGGGAAAAACGTACATTCCGGTAGCAAATAGACTGCTCCTGTGGGCCCAGGACTAGCCGGGAGCCGCTTCTCTGGATGAAAAGCCACTAAAGAGCAGGAGACCAAGGGGCTCGGAGGGGCCCCTCAAAGACACTGAAGCTTCCGCTGAATGGCTTTCTTCTGCCTCCTCCCAAGTCCGCTGCAGCCCCGCTACCACCAGGTGGATGGACTCCCTCCTTCAAACATGAATATTTGGGGAGCAGCCCCGCGTTCTGTGCACAGTGCTGGGAGCCAAGATACAGAGGAGAGCAGACCCAGGCGCGGTCCTGCCTTCCCGAGCTTCCTGGGTGGGAGGGGGGGGCGCAGACAAGAATGAAACAACCACACTCTGTGCAGTAAGAATTGGGTCTTTGTCCCTGGTCCCTGGCACAGAGCTTTGGAAACCCCAGGGACTTCCTGAGATGGGGTGTCTTTGTTATGCTAATGAGGATGCTCACTGCAGGCTCCAGTTTGGGGATGGGGGCTGGCGAAGGGAAGATCCACTGGAGGCCTAGGGACTTGACTCAGCCTGACCTTGGGGAGGGGAGGCACTGTCACACGGCCCAGAATGTCATCAGCCAGGCCTCCTAACGAAAAGCCACTGACACTGCACAGGGAGGGACAGTGAGCTTCCTGGCTGGGGACCACTCTGATGTGTCCCAAGTCACACCACCTGTCTCCTTTACTATCAAGCCTCGCCCCTCCCCCAGTGCTGCTCCTGGGTTCCCAGAGCTGCTGCTGAATTTGAGCCTGAGGGTCCTGGGAACTTGGTGATTCATAACCAGCTGGTCAGAAGTACAGGTAGCCTGGGGGCCCCGAGACTTGAGACTGGTTTCTGAAGTGAGGGCCTGTCTTTTGCAGGACTTTGCCCTTTGCCCTGGGTCCGAGCTCACTCTGGGTAAAATGCCCGGATGGTGTTGAATGAAACGGAGACCACACTGACCTGAGTGAATTGGGACAGTGACCACAATAGTGTCCGGAGGGCAGGCACGTCCAGGCTGAGACTGGCAGGGCCTGGCCTCTTCCTGGAGGTGGGAGCAGCTTCCCGGAGGATCTGAAGGCCGAGTGGGGCTCACCAGGCCAAGAGAGGACACTGCAGGCAGAGGGAGCAGCACAGGCAGAGGCCCTGGGTGTGGCCAGAGGGGACAGAACAAGGGGAAGGCCACGGCACCTGGCCTCCAAGGTCGTGGGGAGGTGGCCCCAGCCCTGGGAGCCCACACCAGTGCCAGGGGCCCTGAAAGACTCTCTAAATCCCAGAGGAGTGGCCCAGTGCGGTCACCTCCACACGAAAGCCCGGGACTTGGCTCTACCAGCCCATCTGGGCCCCACAAACCCATGACCTTTGAGTGTAGTGGTTACTGAAAGGAAAGGAAGGAAGGAAGGAGGTAAATCCCTGTGAACCACTGGGCTCGGCAGCCAGGCTCTGCCTTGGCACTGGGGGCACCGGGGGTGGGGCGGCATCTGTCACCTGGTCAACGGGGTGGGCTGGGCCGGGGCCAGACAGTGAGCAAGGCTGGGGAGGCCACTGGGAGCAGACGCCTGGGCCCTGTGAGCCAAGCTGCAGGAGGTCACCTGCCAGGGTGGGGCCACACCTCACAATTGCAGGTGGGCGTGGCCTGGGCCTCCCGGAGGTAAGAGGCTCAGAGCCAGCCTGTGCAGGGGGTTGGCCCTGTGTCACCTGAAAGCAAATCCTAGCGCAAACTACGGCCCACGGGCTGGATCCGGCCCGTTTGAAATGAATAAAACTATTGAAAAAAAAAAGACCGTACCCTTTTATGTAATGATGTTTACTTGAATTTATATTAGTTCACACAAACACTCCATCCATGCTTTTGTTCCGGCCCTCTGGTCCAGTTTAAGAACCCATTGTGGCCCTCGAGTCAAAAAGTTTGCCCACCCCTGGTCTCTCCTCCCCTCCTCCCGGTCCTTCTGCCTCACTTTCCCTTTCCTCTCCTGTCTGTGGCCGCCCTCCATCATGTCACCGAGTGCACCCGGAGGGGGACTAATGAGACAGCATCCTGGGGATCTCAGCCCAGGAGGAGCCTCAGAAATGAATCCTGAGTGGCCGCGCTCCAGGTGGGGCCAGGCCCGTGGTCTCAGAGATGTGGGTTCGAACCCTCCTTCCTCCGCTTTTTACTCCTGTCCGGACCAAGCCAGGCTGCCCCTCAGAGCCTCACTCTCCGCAAATGGATGCAAAACGCACACAGAAAGGAATCCAAGCCCCGGCATTCTGAAGACGCGGTGATCACGCCGCCGCTGCCCGCCCATCGCAGTTAGTCCTGGAGCTTCACGGTTTCTGGAGAAAAGCCATGTGTCCCCACACTATCTGGCTTCAGCAAAGGGCAAAGTCATTCACCCGTGGGGGCTGGGCTGAGGCAGGAGCACCACGCACTGGGTGCAGTTTGCCCTGTTGCACCCTGGACAAGCGCCTCTGGTGGCCTCTGGGACTGTGGAGGAGGCGGGCGGGGCCTGGAAAAAGCTTCCGCAGCTCTGCAGCGTCCAGGACGTTCTCCGTTCTTCGTTCTCTGACTCCGAAAGGCTCCAGCAGCAGGTGCGTCCTCCCAGCCTGGGTGGGAGCAACTGCACACTCAGCTCCTGCAGCTGCCTCCTCGGCCTGGGGGGCAGGGCACCTCAGGCAGCCTGAGGGGGTCAGGCGCTGAGGGCCAGCATGCACTCTATCTCATGAATGCGTCACAACGGTCCCCCAATCACCCACAGTTCCCCCCGGGACCTCTTTAACTTGGGGCTTAGAGCTACTAGTGCACGGGAATTCTCCCAGGGATCTATTCTCTCAGACAGCAGAGAGGGAGCACAGCGCTTTTGTAGGGCCTGGCGAAATGTGACCATGCAAAATCCAATCAGGATTATTTAGAAAAACAATGGAACCACAGTGGGTCTGAGCTGCAAGCCAACTCCCATCCGGGCAGTTATCCAGGGGTCAAATGTCACCGCCGGGTTAGTTCCAACAGCGACAGGGTGGTGTGACTTCTGGAATTAAGTAAAGCGCTATGTGGTTTTAGCCCCAGTGCAGATATCTCTGGAGATGGCATGTTCTAGAACAGCGGTCGCCAACCTTTTGGACCTCATGGACCATCAGTGGTCCATGGACCACGAGTTGGCGACCGCTGTTCCAGAAGGTACAGCCTAACCCTTGATGAGGTATCACACCTCCCAGGATTATGATGGTCAGGACACAAGAAAGCCAAGCTTCTGCATGAAATACCGTCTTTGACAGGCAGGCAGGTGGGTGGGTCTATGCAGCTACATTTACTTGAAATCCACAGCATTTGCAACTTACCCACCAGGTGCCCTATTTTATTTAATCCTCCCAACACTGAACAGCTCTCATGCCCGCGGAAGCTGCAGGGGCTAAGACAAGGGTAGGAGCCTGGAGGGTTGCTATGGGAGCAGCTCTGCTGCTCCTCAGTGGGAGGGAAGGGAAGCTCTCTCCTGGCAGACATAGGCCTGCACGCACACCCTACAGCTGTTTTCTTTCCTCATCTCCTTTGGCCCAGATCCCTGGTTCCCCACTTCTGTACATACCAGAATTCATCACAGGGTCCATGCCCTCACCCTTGCATGGAGCACTTCAGAATCAACTTGAGTGATTTTAAGAGTGATTCTGACAATCCCCATAAACATTCCAGAGGAGGCAGGACTTACTGCCAATCTCAGGACTCCTGTGACGGTAGTCACATCAGGCAGAGGCTTTGGTAGAAGGACGGCGGCTAGAACATGCATGGGACAGGAAATTGAGATGCAGAACCATAAGGGAAGGGCCAACGGTGTTTGACAAAACTGCCAAGATAACAGAGCAGGAAAAGGAAAGTCTTTTCAACTAACGAGCTGGACAATTGGATATTCCTATTGAAGAGATACATTGACCCTTAACTCACCCTGTACATCAAGTTTAACCTAAAACAGGTCAGAGTTCTGAATGTAGGCCCTAAGCCATAAAACATCTAGAAGAAAACATAGGGGAGAAAAGAAGTTCATGACTTCGCAGTAGAAAAAGATTTTTAATATACAACACATAAAGCATGAACCATAAAAGGAAAAATGGACAAATTGGATCTTATCAAAAATAGAACCTTTACTCTTGGTATTCGCAAGGAAACTAGGCAAGCCACAGAATCTACACTAATAAAAGACAAAGATGCTAATTGACCGTACCTTCACCATACCCATCAGCCAATCAGAAGAGTATGCAAATTAACCCAACAAAGATGGCCATTAAATTTGCATACTGCAGGCAGGGTGGGACAGCGCAGTCTGCTGCCCGCCTGTTGCCATCAGGCCTGCCATGTGCGACCCGGGGCGGTGGGGCAGGGGGCAGCACGATCCGCCGTCCGCCCCGCTGCCATCTGGGCCTGCCGTGTGTGACCCAGTGCGGGATCCAGGCCTGCCATCTGAGACCCAGGGAGGCGGGGCAGGCACTGTGGGATCGGGACTGCCATCTGCCACCTGGGGAGCGGGCCTAAGCCAGCAGGTGGTTATCTCCCGAGGGGTCCCAGACTGTGAGAGGGCACAGGTCGGGCTGAGGGACACCTGCCCCCTCCCCTGCCAGTGCACAAATTTTTGTGCACTGGGCCTCTAGTGATAAATATTTTTCAATATACATAGACAAAAAATCCTATCTAGGATGTATCAAGATCATTTCCAACTCAATAGTATTAAGACAAACAATGTAATCTAAGAATGGGTCAAAGATGTAAGTAGATACTTACATAGATATGTAAATGGGCAATGAAGACATGAAAAGCTGCCTCAAGTCATTAGTCTCTGGGGAAATGAAATTAAAGCCTTCCCATCTTTTCCTGCTCATGTGGAACAGAGATCCCTAGCACATGTCTAATGTCACTTGGGTACATGGATGTCACATGCTACAGCTGAGCAGACACATGAGGTCCAGAGCACTCGGTAAAGCCGATGGCAGCCCTCTTTACCAGGAGGCATCTCGGCACCTTGGAGCATGGGGACTTGATCACCTGGTAGACCGGGTAGCTTAAAACTCAGTTCCACAGGAAACCCAGGGCCGGTGGCTGTGAGCACAAAGGGACCCTTGGGCTTCTCTGGCTGGTCTTGGCCAGTAGGAAATAAAGAACACGCTTGGCTAAATGAAAGCTGGTGTGCTGGAGGGGCGCCGGCAGTACATGCAGGCCACCCAGCAAAATCCAGTTTCCAGGTGCTGTGCAGGTGCAGTGCGTGTGGAGCAGCTGCTCCGCATGTTACACCAGATAGCAGGCACTAAGGAGGAGGCAGGACCTGCGATGGATCTGTCACCGGCAACACCTTGATTGTCCCCTTCCCCACCTCCTCTAATCTCACACTGCAGTGTGGATTCAGAACACGGTGGCCCATGTAAAATGTCACCATTCTGCCACAGCAGCTGCCGCACATAAAGGTGATAAGGCACTAGCTCCCGCCACGCTCAGCAGCTTTTCCGTTCCTCCCGCAACTGCACATCAGCTGTTTTAGCTTCACAGGCTTCGGCAGAGGCCGCCCGGCACACTGAGTGCAGGCTCAGGTGTGGGGGAGACTGCCGACACCCGGTCGCCTTCTTCCCTGCATGCACACACCCACTCCGCAGAGCCCTGAAGACACGCCCTAGAAATGATCCTTCCATTATCTCTCCTTAGTCCCACTAGCAGAGGGTTAGGGAAACATTATGAAGTTTCCTTGCAAGAGACATGGCACCAAAGCACGGAGAGCCTCCTCGCCCTCACCTCCAGTGTGGTCCCCAGCCAAGCACAGCAGCATCTCTGGGGAGCTTGTTTGGGGTCCCGAGAGCCATCAGGGACCTGCTGATGCAGAGACTCTGAAGGTGGGCTCAGGAATCTGCTTTAATGGGCACCTCCAGGTGAGAAGCACAGCTCGCTCTCAGCAGCACTCTCAGAACCCAAGCATGCCCAGGCTCCTGGTGCTTTCTCAGGAGCCACTAACCTGCGGACCCAGAAGCCAGACAGGCTCAAAGGGAGGCTTCCGAAGGAACACCTTGTGAAAATCTCACCCACACCATCCATCCATCCATTACCCATCCTTCCATTCACACATCCATCCATCCATCCATCCATCCACCCATCCATTACCCATCCTTCCATTCACACACCCATCCATCCATCATCCATCCATCCATCCATCCATCCATTACCCATCCTTCCATTCACACACCCATCCATCCATCATCCATCCATCCATCGTCAGGAGACGTGAGAGAGTCTGATGGTATGTGTGGGTGCTGGAGACTGCCTGTAAGGCTTAGAGTGTGGCCCCTGCCACTGACCAGCTGTGCAACTCTGGGCAAGCTGTGGGCAAGATGAGGCTCAACTCTGTTGGGTTTGTGAGGTGGAGATAACAATAGCCTCTGCCTCACGGTTGTTCGTAATGATTAAATGAGTTAATAAACGGAGGACAGTATTTGGAAAGAGTGAGCAGTCAAAGATAAGCTGCCATTATTATCACAATTTTATTATCATTGGTGCGAACAGGGGACAATGCAAACAAGTGTAAGGTAATTTCTATAGAAGTGCTGGACAGTACAGAGGAACACAGAACACGGAGCAAATGGATCTGTCTGCAGTTACCTCTGGGACACAGTAAGTCATAACCATCTCTCTCTCCACCCACCCACCCACCTCCCTCCTCTCCACCATCTTCCTTCCAATCTGACAGCCTTTGATTTGGGGTTAGTCTGATTTGGGGCCAGCCACTCTGCCACTTGGGGACGGGAGGTCCTGGTTGCAAAGCATGGATGCCCGCCTGGCATGGGGGTGGGGGCGGAGTAGCTAGCTATGACGACAACCGGTCTGGAGTTGGTTCCCAGGCAGAAGACCCAGCAGGGGCTGCACCAGAGGCTGCAAGTGCTGGAAACCGGAGAGCAACTCGGCCTGGCGGAGAACATGCAAGGGGTAAAGAGTGAGGCTGACAGACCGAGCTGGGCGGCTGGAAGGCACAGGGGGTCCAAAAACAACCGTAACTGGGCCACAGTTCTGACTGCCGGCAGGTAAATGGATTCGGGGAAGGTGGCTTCTGCTTCCATGCCACAGCCCTAAGACCTGCGGGGGATTGGCTGATATTTCCGGCCGCGGCGCTGCCTGGGTGGGGCTACGAGCTCCTTCCTGGCCCTCTGAGAAACAGGCCTCGGACCCCACCTGTGGGGTGGACAGCGGCACTCAGCAGGACACACAGCCCTCACTACGCAGAGCCGCATTCCTTACACAACTCAGCGCAAAAGGTCTCCCCAGCAATGCCGGGAGCTCCGAGCTCCAAGCTGCAAAGATGAGCAGAGCAATCAGGGTGTTTCCATCTCAGGACGCGAAAACGCGCAGGAAGCTAAGCGATGGGCTTACAGTTGCTCTTAATTGCTGTTCCGAAGCTGCCAGATTCTTCGCCCTAATTAGACCTGGAGCTGCTACCATACATACAGGGCACACGAGTGACACAGACATTATTAAAGAAAACACCGCCTACCGGGAACACGGCAGCCAATACAGAGAAGTTACTAACAATTAGCCAGGACTCTGCACTGGTTTTACATGAAGGTCACCACTTAGCTCTCTATTTAGAAGAACATCTTCATTGCGAAATCCTAAAGCCCAGACAGGTCCCTGCACGGTGCTTCCCAGACAACCTGGAAAGAGGCCCTGCCTCCATCCTCTCAGGAAAGGGCCTCGGCCCACACGCTCCGCCACCCCTGCTGCTGTCAACAACCCAAGTCGCCTGTGGTCGCGGGTGACGCTGTGATCTCAGAAAGTCTGAGAGGGCCCAGCCCGCAGCGAACAACGCAACATCGGTGCGGATTTCCGTGGCGGTCCTAACTGGGACTGTGTGTCACACCAGACGGGGACGGTGAGGGAGGAGGTAGCGAACAGGCAGAGGGCCGAGAAGACCGCGAAGCTCCGCACAGGGGCAGGCGCGGAGAATCTAGGTGAATGCAGTCAAAACGAGGTAATAATTAATAAATCCATCTAACCGAGGGCATCCAAATGAACCCAGTCCCCATAAACTGACACTGAACAACGACAGAGGTGCCCCACTCTGCCCCACGTCCCTGCCACCAACCCTCCGGAAACCTCTCAGCACCTCAGACCCAGGCATGGGGGGAGGGGCCTCGTTAGTCCCTGTTGAAAACCTCAGCCAAGTTCAATCCCTTCTTTCTGGCTTTTCGTGAAGCATAACATCTCCCGAGGTGCGGACGCATCACAGGTGTGTAGCCGTGGCTTTTCACAGCTGACTTCTGAGAAACAGCACCCAGAAACCCTGCGTTCCCCTTAGGCATCACACACCCTCCACGCCAAAGAGGAACACTGCCCCGACTTCTAACAGTGTAGGCGAGGCCACCTCACTCCGTAGTTCACATCAATGGAAGCGTCCAGAATGCTTGCTCTGGCGTCCGGTTCCTTTAAATCTAAAATAGGTCTGTGCCTGTCATTCATGCCCCTTCTGGTGGTTTCCTATTGTCGAGGACAGGGATTCTCAACCGTGTGTCACAGAATTGTTAGCACATGCGAACGCCTGGCTATTTAGTTGGGGGCACTGCCCTCGTTTCTCTTAGATTATCAAATTAAAAAAATGACAACAGCCAACACAACAATAGCCATCAGAGTGAATGCCCTGTCTTGAACCATAAATATATAGGTCCTATACTAGAGTTGCATCTTATTGGTCACATCGCATAATAAGGTTGCATTTGATTGGTTAATCTTGGCACTAGAAGTCCTTATATACAAGTATAGGCACCTGATTTTGCTTCACCTGGGAGCAAAAAGGGTAGGTAATTACTATTATTTTCTTGTAAATCAATCAAAATTATACCTTTTTATTTTGTCAGATTGGCAGAATATGTATTTTTTTGGCGTGCCACAGAATTTTAGTAATTACTTTATGTGTGTCATGAGATGAAAAAGGTTGAAACTCGCTAGTCTAGGATTATGAAGTCTCCTCCTATTTTTGGGTTAAATAAAGATTTCCTGGTAATTTGCTTGGTGACTTTTTGAAATTGAAATGCACAACCTATGTAGCCACCCGTCAGTCAAGGTGGAGATTTCAGGCTTCCAACTATCCCTCAGAAATAGGACTGGCGTGACTTTGTTGGCATGGGCTAGCTTTGCCCGTCTTGGCACACCACACAGACCTCGCGTCTGTGAGTTCCACCTGCTGCTGGTCCTCACCGCAGCATACACTGCCCCGCCATGTGACGATGCCCGGTTCACTCACCCAGCCTGCTGTGGACGGGCAGTGGGGCCCAGCCAAACCTGGACTGTTGTGAACCTTCTAGAGCATGGCACACATTCCTGTTGGCATAATGTGAGGAGAGAAGTAGCTGGGCCCTGGCAATGCGTGTGTTCAGTTTGAAAAGACCTGCCACATGGTTTTCCAAAATGGTGGGGCCATTTATTTTCTTTTTAATGACAAAAATCACAGACAAATGTAAGCAGAAGTTGTAGTGAGACCTCCCAGTCTCCAGAGACGTTCGCACACACTCCCTGCACCCTGCACTCGGTGTGCCCAGGACAGGTGTATCTTCCCCTGCTGAGGTGCCTCGCTCCACTGTGCCTCGGTGACCAGGCCAGCCCACTCCTCCTCCTCTGGCTCCTTCATCCCTTTTAGCTCCAGACCCGCCAGGTCCTGGTCCTGGGCCTCCCTCCCACCCCGAGGTCTGCCCGATGCCCGCTGGTTCCCCTCCAGCAGGAGGGGCTGTCTGCAGGAAGGACCCTCTCAGAGAAGAGGATCCCCACGCTGCCCACACTCCTGTGGCCCACAACCCTCACCGAGGGCGGCACGGGAAAGCTCCGGTGTGCGGTCAGGCGGCTCTGGTTAGTTACCACCGGAGGCCCGGTGGCCAGCAGGAAGCCAAGGACCACCTTCCTTTACCAAACGTGACTCTGAGAATAAAGGCGTCCTGGCTGTAACCTGCTGGACTGCTGGACAGGACGGCCAGGGGCTCAGCACCTTGGGAATGGAGGTGCCCTGAGCGCCACCTTTGCCTGGCCTCAGGGGGTCACTGTTGTGTACCCCTCTGCCTCTGCACAGCATCTGTCTCCAAACTTCTCACCCGTTTCAGAGGAAAAACAAATACAGAAGTCTGGAGAAACTGACATTCCAAGAGGTAAACTGAGAGATTTCCTCCCAAACCCACGGTGCTCATTTACAGCCCGTTACACATCCACATGTCAGTGTGTCCCAGCCGGAGTGGTGCGAGGCGTGCTGGCAGTTGTTAATAATAATCAGCTGAGAAGGGGAAACACTGTGCCGCTGGACTCCATGCACCGGACCGGACTCCGTGCACCGGACCGGACTCCGTGCACCGGACCGGACTCCGTGCTCCGGACCGGACTCCGTGCACCGGACCGGACTCCGTGCACCGGACCGTGCTCCAGCACCGGCGGCATTTTTAGAGGAAACAGCTGGCGCTTCGGTGTGTGTCCCACACCCCACAGCTCCGGTAGGAGAGGCAACTTCAGCAGGTTTGTGGGTACAGAGGCGGGGGGGGGGGGAAGGGAATGAAGGAGGAATCGAGGGAAGGGAGGAAGAGTGAGTGAGCAAGAGAGAGACAGAGAGAGAGAAGGAGGGAGAGAGAAAGGGGAGGGGGAGAGAGAGAGAGAAGGAGGGAGAGAGAAAGGGGAGAGAGAGAGAGAGAAGGAGGGAGAAAGAAAGGGGAGAGAGGGAGAGAGAGAGAGAGAAAGAGAGAGAGAGAGGAGGGAGAGAGAAAGGGGATGGGGAGAGAGAGAGAGAGAGAAAGAGAGAGAGAGAGAGAGAGAGAAGGAGGGAGGCAGGCGGGCAGAACACACAGACTGAGGCGGACAGACAGCAAGTCTCCCAGAGACTGAACTGCATGCCCCCAACAGAGGCCTTTTCTTGACAAGAAGGAAATAGGCCGCAGAATCTGGGTCCCCTCCAAGCCCCAGGGTCAGCTCTGCCGCACGCACTGTCCCCAAGCCGTGGTGCTGGCTGGGCCGTCCTGCTGCACCATCAGTCAGTGTCTCCAAACACCTCCCCAGCGAAGCCTCTGTTTGGACCCCAAGTCATTTCCCTCCAGCAGCTGGGTCAACCCCAAGACATGCACCTCCATGTCCACAGGCAGACATGAGTCAGGAAAGCAACTCTTCAAAGATTTCATCCCCTCAGAACAAACAACTGCCTTTTATTCAAGTGGATGAACCCACCGTTCTTAAACCACATGTAGTGAACTCTGTGTCCAACATTCGTTAATGATGAAAACTCAACAAACTGGGCAGAGAGGAACACACCCGAGCATCATGAAGGCCACGGGTGCCGAGCCCCAGCTCACGTCACACTCAGTGGTGAAAAGACGAAAGCTTTGCCTCCAAGATCAGGAACAAGACGAGGATGCTCACTCTCACCACTTCTCCGCTAGCCCTGGAGGCCTAGCCAGAGCAAGGAGGCAAGAAAAACAGAAGGCACCACGCTGGGAGAGAGGAAGTAAACCGTCACTATCTGCAGGTGACATACTCCCAAATATAGAAAACCCTAAAGAGTCTCCCCCAACCTGTTAGAGCTAATCCCTGAACGGAGTAAAGCTATAGGATATAACACCAATATGTAAAGAGCAATGTGTGTATGTACAGTAACAATAAACTATCAGAAAGAGAAATTAAGAAAACAATCTCATTTACAATCACATCAAGAAACAATAAAATATCTGGGAGTGAATTTAACTAGGAGGTAAAAGACCTGTACCTGAGAACCGTAGGACACAGATGAACGACACTGGAGACAAGTGGAAAGATATTCTGTGCTAATGGATCGGAAGAAGTATTGTTAAATTACCCATATGACCCAAAATGACCTACAGAGTCAATGTAATTCATGCCCAAATGCCAATGACATTTCTGCCCTGGCTGGTGTGCTCGGTGGTTAGACCACTGGCCCACACACCGAAGGGTCTCAGGTTCAATTCCCGGTCAAGGGTACATACCTAGGTTGCAGGTTTGATCCCCAGAACAGGTGGGGGTGCATGCAGGAGGCAACCAATCGATGATGTAGAAGAGGCAACTTCAGCAGGTTTCTTTCTTTCTCTCTTTTTTTTTTCTCTCTTTTTTCTCCCTCCCTCCCTACTTCCCTCCCTTCCACTCTTCCTAAAAGTCAATGGGAAAAATATCCTTGGGTGAGGATTAACAACAACAAAAATTTCAATGGCAATTTTCACGGAAATAGTACAATCTTAAAATTTGTATGGAACCACGAAAGACGCTGAATAGCCAAAGCAATCCTGAGAAAGAAGAACAAAGCTGGAGGCATCACACCTTCTGATTTCAAGCTGTGCTACGAACAACAAGCAAACAAACAATGTGGCGCTGGCATAAAGAGAGGCACACAGACGAATGAGGAGCCCAGAAATAAACCCATTCCGGACGGTCAATCCATTTATGACAAAAGGAGCCAAGAGTATACGGTGGGGGAGGACAGGCTCCCCCATGAGCGGTGATGGTCAGAGTGGACAGCCATGTGCACAGGAGGAAACTGAACCCCTAACTGACACCATCTATGAAAGTCAACTCAAAATGGACTGAAGATGTGAACACAAGACCTGAAACTATGAGCCTCCTTGAGGAAAACCCTGGGGTAGGCCCCTGACATTGGTCTGGCAATGATTTTATTTTTATATATTTTATTGATTTTTTACAGAGAGGAAGGGAGAGGGATAGAGAGTTAGAAACATCGATGAGCGAGAAACATTAATCAGCTGCGTCCTGCACGACCCCCACTGGGGACGTGCCCGCAGCCAAGGTACATGCCCTTGATTGGAATGGAACCTGGGACCCTTGAGTCCGCAGGCCGATGCTCTATCCATTGAGCCAAATTGGTTAGGGCGGGCAATGATTTTTTAAAATTTATTTTACACCAGAAGCAAAGGCAACAAAAGCAAAAAGAAGCAGAACTACATCAAACTAAAAAGCTTCTGCACAGCAAAGGGAACTGTCAACAAAATGAAAAGGCCACCTAGCGCATGGGAGAACATATTTGCAAATCATGTAATTGACAAGGGGGTAAGATCCACATGATACAAAACACTCATGCCCTCAATAGCAAAAGGAAGCGAGAGCAAACCCAGGCAGGAAGGCCCAGGCGTGAGGCAGAGAGCTTAGCAGTGAGGGGAGGACGGGCCGGCCCCGCTATTGGGCCTGCCCAGCACCAGGGCCAGTCCTCGGGCCTCAGCTCCTCACGCTCCCTCTGACTTAACCCCTTAAGTTGGGTGGGCTGCCCCTGCCCCCACCCCAGCTCAAGGGATGATCACATGACCCAGCCTACACAACCCCAACATTCCATTTAGACCGGCTGGCTCTGGGGAATGGAGAGGCACGGCCGCCGCCATGCAATCCCAGAGCTTTGGCGGGAGCGCCTCGGTTCACCGGGTTTGCTGACTCCATGAACGGGGTCAACCTGGAGCTGACAGGGCCTCCCTGGAGGAACCCCAGTCCTGGGGACACAGCAGAGCCCAGTCCTGGAGCTGGCAACGCCCCCGGCAACCAGGGAATTCCAGTGGAGTGAGCCAGATATCCCCACCCCCACCCACCCCCACCAGACCTAGGCTCTGTCCAGCTGGCCATGCCCACTGTCGCCCACGGTGTTGGCATGTCTAGGCTGCACCCTGCCCCCAACATCCACACTCTCCTTCCCTTCCAGGCCCGACACTCGCTGCTCATTTTGTTTTTATTTTTATTGTATTGAGCTCAACAGTTGCTCTGCATGAGAGGAAACGCCACGGAATGAGCTGCTCAGCACACAGGCAGAGCATGTGGCGGGCTGTGTCTGAGATGTCCCTGCTGGTGGCATCTCTGAAGCGGTGACACAGTGAACTTGCAGCGGGGCCGTCTGTGGGGAAGCTGCCTGTTGGAAACCGAAATAAAGACGATGAGAGTCTCCAGAGGTTGTGCCAAGGCAACTGTCCAGGCGCCTGTCCGCTGAGGTTCCCATCCATGGGTGCAGCGTCCGCGCCTGAGGAAGGGACTCATGCCGTTCTGAAATAAGACTCAAACTAGAGGAGCCCCGAGGTGGATGCTCAGTGGGGCCTCGTCAGGACCCTACACAGGCCCCTATTTTGATGTGGTACCTGATGGCCAAGAGTGAACAGGAAGGACTTGAGATTCATGAAAGTAGGGGCTGTCGGCCTCACTGACTGTGGAATCCCCAATGTCTGAGATTGGTGGGTGAGTTGATGATGAGTGAGTGGGTGGGTGGGTGGATGGATGGATGGATGGATGGAAAGACTGATGTTCAGGTGGATGGGTGGGTGGATGGACAGATGGATGGATAAATGTGTGGTGGATGGATGGATGGGTAGATAGATGGGTGAGTGGACAAATGAATTGACGGATGGATGGATGAATGGGTAGATGGATGAGTGGACAAATGAATGGAAAGATGGATGGATGGGTAGATAGATAGGTGGATGAGTAGACAAATGAATGGAAAGATGGATGGATGGATAGATGGATGATGGATGGATGGGTAGATGGGTAAAGGAATGGGTGGCTGAGAAGATATGTGGACAGATGGTCACAAAGTAGTCTTCATTTCCATAATAACTTAAGGGAAAGACATTAAAGTGTCACCACATTTTCCCTACAACTTGTCTCAGTGTAAAAGCCAACAGTCCTGAGAGGAAGCTGCCTGTTCTCAGGACTTAGACTGATTGGTCCACATCCCTGCTCATGCCTGGTCCGTGTGCCCTTGAGTAGGTCACTTCATTTCTCTAATTTCCTAGTTCTCATTTGGGCAAAGACAGTGAATGACACTCAGCATGAGGTCTGCACAAGGACGGACTGTGACACAGTCACTCTGCACCCGCCTGCAGTGCTGTGAGCCCCGGAGTGAATTAGGATGCTCTGTTTCTAACATCAAATGTGCCCAGCCACCTGACGTGAGGGGCCTCTGACAGCTTTGACTGAAACCCTTTTAACATTTCCCGATTGAGAATATTAGAAAGTAAACGACACATTTCAAAGCCCCAGTGAAGGTGTGGGGTTAGAGAATACAGTTGCTGCCCTGCCGGCATGGCTCCGTGGTTAGAGTGCCAGCCCATGCACCGAAGGGTTGTGGGTTTGTTTCCTGGTCAAGGGCACGTACCTAGCTTCTGGGTTCGATCCCCAGCCTCGGTTGGGACATGTGCAGGAGGTAACCAATCAGTGTTTCTCTCTCACATTGATGTTTCTCTCCCCCCCCACCCCCCTTACACTCTACCTAAAAGCTAAAGCAATGGAAAAATATCCTCAGGTGAGGATTAAAAAAAAAACTGAACACACAGAAAAAAGCAATACTGCGATCCTGACTTAGCCAGCACCCCAAAATCCTTGTCATTGATTAGGGTGCTGGACAAAGGGCCCCACAGATGCCACATCCTAATCCCTGGAACCTGCAAGGATGTGACGACGTGACAAAGGGGACTTCACAGATATCCTCCAGCGAAGGCCCTTGAGAGGGGAGGTGGCCCTGGGTTCTGGGGGGCCGGGTGGCATCACAAGGTCTGTGTAAGAAGGAGGGAAGAGGTCGGAGTCAGAGAGGGACACGTGACAATAGAAGCACAGGACGGAGTGATGGGGCTCATGAGCCACGGAATGTGGTGGCTCTGGAATCTGGAATACACATGTGACTGGATCGTCCCCCAGAGCCCCAAGAAGGAACATGACCTGGTGACGGGTTAGACGTCTAACCTCCAGAGCTGCAAGAGAATAAATGGATGCTGTTTAAGCCACGGTGTCGGCGTTGACTGCAGCCACGGGACACCAAGGCGTCATGTGCCTGTTCACAAACTTCACACATGGAGTTAGCTAGCAGGTCCCCTTGGGGCTCACCAAACCCAGTGTCCGTGACCGCCACCTACGTCACTGCACGTAGCTCCTCCCTCCGCTACTGTGCCTTATCCCGCCGGGGGATAGGCCCCGGCTTCCTACCCACTCGCCCCTGCATGCAACATGGGTAGCTTCTACGAACATTCCTGCTATAGGCACTCCTTTTTCTTGGGGAAATACCCAAAAGAAGGATTTCTGGAGAAGCTTCATGAAGTCCACGTTTCCCTTCAGGAAATGCTGGCAAGCCATTTTCAAAGTGGCGGCTGCGGTTTCCACCTCCTGACCATGCGTGGGTTACCACGTCTCGGGTCACACCAGGCGGAGGGCAACCTCTCCAGGCCTTCAAACACAGTGCTGGAGGTGAGGAACAGCCTGCCGTGTAAGGAATCAGGGGAAGAACCTTCTAGAAAGAGCAAGAAGCAGCTGGGTGACAGCAACTAACGTCTGCTCTCTTGCTGCCATTGCAGGCATCTCGCGGTCACCTTCGGGGAGAGGGTGCCCCCTTGCAAGTGAGGGCAGAACACAGTGTCTGTCTTATTTGATGCTGGGTTCAGGCCCAGAATTTAAAAGGATATTAACAAACCAGGCCAGCGGGCTGATCCTGGCTGCTACGGACCAATGCGTGTGCCCCCCAAATTTCCATCTTGAAGCCCCAATCCCCAAAGTGATATCTGGAGGTGAAGCCTTTGGGAGGTAACGAGGGTTTGATGACGTCATGAGAGTGAGCCCCCTTGTGGGATTAGTGCCCTCACGAAGAGGAGGAGGCGGGAGGGCTGGCTCGCTCCACCAGGTGAGGACACAGCCACAGGTTGCCCTCACCCAGGACCTGCCCTCACCAGGATCCAGGCAGGCGGGCATGTCCTGGCCGGCAGCCGGAGCTGGGAAAACACGCTGCAGTGTCAGCCCATCTGTTGTTTCTGCTACAGTACAAGCCACTGGCCTGATAGTGTTCTTTCGGTCCCTTTGGTGGATGTTCTTTCTCATCTGCTGGCTCCTCAATAGCTTCCGGTCTCAGTTCAAATCTCTCTTCATCATACAGGGAGGCCACACCCCAACACACAACAATGGCGCCCCACCTACCGCCCACCTGTGTCACGCCCTCAGAGCTCTTGCCAACAGGACGTATCTTCTGGCAGGAAACAAAGCCTGTCCCGGAGGATGCCCGCTCCCGGGAGGGCAGGCCCCACAGTCACCCCCACAGGACCAATGAGTACCTTTCATTGGACCAATGAGTCCACGACCCAGCGCATTCCCCGTGTCCTCTCCATGCCAAGGCTAACACCTCCCAACCAAAAATCCGACAGAGAAACCGAAATCCCGGCTTGAAGCCCTGAAAGCAGAGCCCAAGCTCTTTTCTCCAAATGAAGATCGGGAGGATTTGCTGCAAACCAGGGTTCCTGTGACACATCCACTTAAGATCCACACAGAGAAGCACGTGATGAGATGGCTCAACGTTGGCAATTCCACATTCTGTCAGGCTCAGTGTGTGTCTGCCCAGCAAAGGCCTCGCAGGGCGTGGCGACCCCTGCATTACATTTATGCCTCGGCCTCAGGTTCCTTTCCCCTTCGGTTGCAGATGCGAGAATATTAACTAGTTCGTAATATGAACACAGGGCGAGGGCGTGGCCACGGCGTCTGTGGTTCCATTGGTTCCGAACACTGACGCTGCGAGGGCTTTTCTTGTCTCTTATTCTGTAGCTCACAGAGGGGCGAGTTCCAGTCCCCAAGGTCCTCACGGGCACTGGGGCCCATTGCTGAGCCATGGGCTCTGGCCGCGCTGTGCAATGGGTGACAGATGTCTAAGATGCTCGATCAAGCGTGGCATCTCTCAGGGTCATCAGTATGGAGACAGCGTAGCATTTCACAGGTCAGAGTGAGCGGGGCACCCTGGGCCCACCACGGGCAGTGGGGTGGGGGGTGGGGGCGTGGCTTCCCAGAGGTGAGAGGCAGGGGAGGACAAGCTTCAGTGTTACCAACAGTATCAGTAAGAGTGACCCGGGGTTTTCTTAACTGTTCTTCCTACAAAGGACAAACGCTCCCCTGCTCCCCAGTCCTTGAGTCCCTAGAGGTTTGGCGTTTCCCCTGGAAAAGACTTCGATTCACGGGAAATTTGCCCCCAAGGAAACAGAGCGCAGGGTCTGAGCCAGGCGCACCGGGCTTGTTTAATGCCATGGGATATTTCCGAAAAGGCAAGAAGCATGACATTTATCAGATGCCTCGACGCAAAACCGCCGTACCTTGGTGGCGGAGAGTGAAAGGCGTGGAAGTGAGACCAATCACCCCACTTTAAGAGCAGCACCCGGTTCCAGACTTTCAAGCTGTCCGTGTGATTGTGGGGAATGAAAGCCAACAGAAGAGCAGAGGAATGGGAGGGGAGGGAGCACCTTTTCCCGTGACCGCGGCGTCATGGCCGGGCCCATGCCGCTGGTTCACCGCCGCCTCTGCCATGGGCCCCCACCTGGCGCCCAGCCCATGGTGCGCGGGGCCGCCCTGTGACAGCAGCACGTGCAGACACGTCTCTCCTTAGCGCCTCGCTGAGGCTGCCAGTCACCTCACTGCTTCCATAACTATAACCAATGAAGAATAGGGTGGAGATAGTTACATGAGGTGGAGAGGGCACACTGCAATTTCTAGTAACACTGCAGATTCTCCTGGTAACTGTGTGCTGCCAGGCCCGGTGTTGCTGTGTTTCGATGGAGGGAGACTTCCCACAGATGTCGCTTTCCCGCCTGCCCTTGGCATCGGCGCACAGAGGTAACCAGCTGCTACTGTCTGCGCAGAAACAGTCCCAGCAAAACCCAAAGCAAAGGGGAAGTTGCTGGTGGAAGAGGCAGACAGGAACACTTGAGGCGAACTCAGCCCGGGCACTCGACCCCTGGAGAGTCATTCAGAAAACGACACCCTGAGGTCTGGGCAGAAACGAGGGCTGTGGAAAGGACCCTCCCTTCCCTGGTTCTGGCTCACACAGTGTCCAGCAGATTGTTTGATTGTTGCCCTTGCACCACATGGAGGTGCGGGGCACAACGTGGTCCAAGCGTCCTGACTTCTGGCAGGTGACCACATGCCTCAGACGATGACAACCCATGGTGCCTACCAGTAAAGCAACACGGGGGTCAGGGTCACCCCTTCCCGAGCACACACTCATCAATATCCAGAAAACATGGAAGTTCCACAGTGTGAAAGCTGTGTGAGGCTTAGGTTTGCCTGGACACACACTCCCTCAGACTCGTAAAGGTACGCTTGCTGGGAAACAAAGCCCCGAGGCTGGCAGTGGAGGAGGATTGTAGTTGTGGCAGGTGGTGTAGACCCAGCCTCTTCCTCTTCCTCTGCTCTAGAGACATGTGTTTTCATCTTTGAGGTCACCTCATGGTTCAAGGTGGCTGCTGGGCCTCCCGCCATCACTTCTATGCTCCACACAGGAGAAAGGTAAGAGATTGAGGGTGAGGCTCCCACAGAGTATTCCCACATAATTGCACTGGTGACACCTAGTCGTGGGGTGACACCTAGCTGCAAGGGAGCCTGGAAAAAGAGCCTTTCTTGCTGGGGAGATTATTAGTCCCAGGGAAATTTGCAGATCTGTCAATAAGAAAGGGAAAATGAGACTCCAGCATGGTGACCAGTGGGAATGTGGCCTACCCCTTCTGCTCTCTACTTCTGAATAGTCTTGACATTTCCCATTAAAAATAGTTTATTAAAGAATGAGTGTGTTTTTTTTCTTTTAGCCATCTGAAGATCCCCTTTGGAGGGTCCAGTCTTTGAAGAAGGTAGTAGGAATAAAGCCTTTGGGTTCAGTTTACAACAAATTGAACCCCAATTAACCCAATGTGATGCCCGCACTGCGCCCGGGAAATGCTGGAGGAGGTGCACCAGCTCCCGGGCCCACAGGGAGTCCCGTGCCAGTGCTGTGCTTGCCACGCTTGGTGGCATTAAAGGAACACCCAACGGCCTATGTGTATAACGCTTTTCCAAGAAACAAGGGCTCCATGCAGTGGAGGGGAAGGTTCTTCTGTGCGCACAAGTCTGCCTTCACCGAGACACATGCAGCAGCTCTTCTTGTTCTAGAAAAAATGCCATTGGGTGGGAGGGAGGGGGAGGACTTTAGCTCAATGTCCAGCAGTGCCCATGTGGCCCAGGGTGTCTTGCAGCCGCGGTCCAGGCACAATGGGTGAGCTGGGTGTGTGTGGGGGCGGAGGGTGCGTGGACAGCATCTCAGCTCCTCTCAGCGGACGTGGGGAGGCGGCTTCACGGACCACAACCCCCTGTGTACTCAGGAGCCTCAGCCACAGCTCAGGGCTCACATGCAAACCAAAGTGTGCACACACATTTGTGACAAGAAAGAGTTACTTTCCTAACTTTTCCAAGAGCCAGGACGTCCTCAGGCAAGAATCTGAATCAGAAAGGCAGCCTGGAGCATGTCTAAATCCAGTGTTTGCTGGAACCCACACCTGAATCCAACAGCTCAGAACCTACGAGGCCCAAAATAAATCCTCGCTCAGTTGGCCTGCACCGCCCCAGGCAGGGCCTCCAGCCTGGGCGCAGCGCTGCTTACGTAAAGCCACCGGGTGGCGTGGGGGCCGGTGCCACGCTCCGGCTGCTGACGGGGTAACGGTCCTGGGCCCCAGGAGGAGGAGGGCCAGAGGGGACGGCCACCATGCCCCTCGTTGCTGTGATCCTGTCCATGTCGCAACGCCAGGCTGATGTAGCGGCGGTGAGTGCCACTGTCCCCCTTCAATGGGAAGAGTCACCACCAACTGACTCGCGTTTCGGTGGCTCATGAAGAACAGCACCGCCTGCTTCTCTCAAGGGGCGGACGGTTCCTCCAACGCCGCCCACTGACCCATCTCATCCGCTAATCAGCTCAGGCCCTAACGAAGGGAAAACAGGTCCCTGGGAGACAGGAGGGCCTGGCATCCAGGGCATCTGCTGTTTCCTGGGCTCTAGCCTGCCCCCCACATTTCAGGCTTGTCCCCAAGTCACCTGAGCCTGAAAGCCAGCTTCCTCTACATTCACCTCCGACTGGTCCTCCGGGCACCTCCCTAATGCAGCCCGTGCTCTCCCCGGACCCCGCAGGGGACGTGTCTCCGCTGACAGTACTCTCTCCCTCTTGTGAGTAACACCCTCTGGAACACCACCCACTCTTCTCTGTAAGCTGTAAGAACTAGAATGCAAATCTACCGTGTGCAAAACTGGGTCTCCGTAAATACTGAGGACTGCAAACTTCCGAGGGGCACGCCCATTCCAAATAAATAACCAAGACTGATGGGTTGAGGCACGCTCTCCCTCCCGGAGCACCCTGCATCTTTCCCTCCCCTCTTCTCCCACAGGCACGGATCTCCTAAACTCTAAGGGTCCCCGAGAGACTTGCAACCAGGGGAGCTCCCCCAGGCTCACCCTGACCTGTCCCCAGTGCCCTCTTTTCTCCGGCTTCCCAGTGAGCTGACCGTAGCCCTGCCGTGCTCCCTTCTTTCCCATGGCTGTAGAGAGCCACGCCGCCACCCGGGCTCTCCTGCTGGTTCCACTGCCCCAGCATTAATAAATGAAAAGCAGAGTGCAATGCTCTCCCAATGCCAATGAGCATACAGTCCCTGGTGGGACAACCAGCGACCTCTGTGGGAAAAGACATGTTCAAGCTCAACTCCCGACGCTGCTGCTTCGGCTCCGCCATACGTGGCCTGCAAAGCTTGCCATACAGAGGTCACGCTCCTCATCCAGCACTCAGTTCCCTGTTGCCAATATATATCTCCATTCCATGGGTTGGGTGTGCTTAAAAGTAAGTGAATGGAATACAACCAGCATTTCAGATGTAGCCTTAGTAATGTGGTTCTTAAATTTCCACGCGTGTGAGAACCCATGCACCCATCCCACCTTTGCCTCCATCCACTCGGCACAATTTCCTGAGGCAGGTGCGGGTACCGACAGCACAGATGCCAACAAGACATGGGCTCCCCATTTGGGTGGAAATTATTTACCTTTCTATCAAAAACCGTAGTATAATTTCCATGTGTACCAATAAAACTTTATTGACAAAAATAAGCAGAGGGCCAGATATGGTGTTCCTATTTCTAGCCCTAATCCAAGCTGTCTCTCAGCCACATTATGAGGTTTGAGACCATGGAGCACAGAGTGGATTTGATAAAATCATCTAAAACATCTGAAATTAATAGGATTGTGAAATATGTATTATCCCACCCCATTAGTGAGGGAGCACCCTAATGCTCTATGGGCCTTGAGAATGCTATCAAGGCAGAGTTAGCAAGACCTTTAAAAGCTAAGTGCTTGGAATATTAGTAACATTATTAGCAATGCCAGGTATCTATACTAATAATAGAGGAATATGCAAATTGTCTGGGATGCCATCACAGTAATGACCGAACAGCAGGCTGTGTGGGGCGACCAGGCCAGCAGGGGAGTTAGTGAGGGATGACCAAACGACTGAACAGCAGGCTGCATGAAGTGACCAGGCTGGCGGGGGGGGGGGGGGGGCAGGTGGGGGCAACCAGGTTGGCGGGGGCAGTTAGTGAGGGATGACCAAACGACTGAAGAGCAGGCTGTGTGGGACGACCAGGCTGGCATGGGGGTTAGTGAGGGATGAGCAAACGACTGAACAGCAGGCTGCGTGGGGCGACCAGGCTGGTGTGTGGGGGGGGGCAGTTGGGGGTGACCAGGCTGGCAGGGGGGGAGCAGTTGGGGGTGACCAGGCCAGCAGGGGGAACAGTTTGGGGTGATAAGGTTGGCAGGGGGGCAGTTAGGGGCGATTAGGCAGGCAGGCAGGCAGGTGAGCAGTTAGGAGCCAGCGTCCCGGATTGTGAGTTAGACATCCCCCGAGGCGTCCTGGATTGAAGACGGTGCAGGCTGGGCTGAGGGGACTCCCCCAACCCCGTGCACAAATGTCATGCACCAGGCCTCTAATATATTAATAATGCCATGTATGTAAAGGTGCTATTAGTAAATTAAGGAAATATTTATTGTTTCTCATCCTCTAAAAGTTGATTTGTGTCGTGTGTTGTTACTAAATAACAGTATAGTAGCTCCTGGACATAACTTATAGAGTAACAAGTATCTGCACTTTGGGGCTTAGCGGTCCAATCTGTTTCTCTGGCGTGGGAACTGCCGCCCCTGGGGGGGTCCCCAGCAATGTTTCTTTGTACACAGCCTCGAGGTTTCAGGCCTGGGAGCGCTGAGGGCAAACCCAGGGCTCCCCTGTCTGCACTTCAGACACTCGCAGGCAAGACCTCCCAGCCCCAGTGGATGGAAGACTGGGTGTTGGTCTTGCTTTTCTCTCCAGGCACCTGGGCCTCCTCAGCCTCCTACACGGTGTAGGGAGGTTGGGTCCCGCTGCCTGGGCCGCCGGTGAGGATGTATTACTCAGTCCGGCCAGTGTCGCTGAGACTTCCTGTAGAAAGCAAAGGCCCAGGGCCAACAGAGGACCAAAGGGTGTTCCTACAGAGATTCAGTGGGGACCTACTGAGAAAGAAATTAAAAACAAAATAAGTGCCACTAATCACAGGCTGAGCCCAGCAGGGGGCCAAGTGCCACTGTCCTCATGCTTCCTGCCCAGTGGGCCCTCCAGCGGGTGACCCAGGCACGCAGGGGCCTGACCCGCTGCTGGGGAGCCTGGGGCCGTCCACACTGCCTTCCCCGTGGGGGGCCTTTGTGTTGGTCAGCTGGCTATTACCAAGTCCGGTGGCACAGGAAACCAGAGGCCAATGCATGTGACACCTCTGGAGAGCTGCGCCCAGTGTGTGTCCCCACCCCCTGCAATACGCGTGCGCAGTGCGTTTCTGCTGGGCGCTGGGCCGGGTCCAAGGTTCTTCAGAAATGTCAGATTTAACAGCGCGGGGAAATGTCTTTCGAGTCAGGAGATGAGAACCCAGGGGAGTTGAATTAACAACAGAGCACAACATTTTACCAAGTAAGAGGCCATATTTCCTCTTTATGGGACACAGCTCGGGGCCATATTTAATCTCTGGAGTTTAATGAACTTTCAAAACTACTCAATAAATCCTCAAGGCCTGACAGGCACTGCCAGGAGGTGAATCCAGCCCTATTTCAGTGGCCTATATCATTGTTGTTATTTAAAAGGTTAATTTTCTTATTCAAGGAACCCAGTTCTCTGGAAAACAAGCGTCAGAGCCTTGCACGTTCTGCCCCGTGTCTCCCTGGGTGCTGCCTGCCGGGCAGGGTCCGAGTCCAAGTCAGACTCGAAGGACAGGCACCTGCCTCCACGAAGGGCGGGTCCCTCCACAGAAGCACTCAGCTCGGCCCCGGGCCACCACCCACAGGGAGCCCATCTGGGCTGGTCGTGTTGAGATCAATCGTCATGTTGGAAAAACGAAAGGACGGGTTGGACATGGACAGCTGCTTTTACCTCGTAGCCCCGGGTCATATCCGTGGTGTGAGTTGATTGTCACCCAGAGCAAATTTGTCCACAAAGTTCTGCGGGCATTTTTTGAAAGCCCACCAGGAAATTTAAAGCTGAGTCACCCCAAACCTCACATTCAGACTCTGGAGTACCCACAGTTCAGAGGTGCCCTGGTCGTCCCGTGCCCTGATCATCCTGGTGCCCTCGTCATCCCGTGACCTTGTCATCCTGGTCCCTGATCATCCATACCCTGGTCATCCCATGCCCTGGCCACCCAGTGCTCTGGTCATCCATATCCTGGTCATCCTGATGTCCTCTCATGGAAGGTTGTCTCCCCACTGTCTCATCAATGCCTTTTGGCTGAAGGGAGGGACAGGGCGGGGTGCCTAGCAGAAGTAAATTCCCCAAACCCTGTGTCCATGGCGCCTCTTCCCTCCGGCCTGCTGGCTGCACGAGGGCATGCCTTAGGAAGGCCGCGGCACAGGCATGCTGGGCGCAGGGCCGATAATCAGGGACAGTGTCCGCCACTGTGACTTCCGTCCACCAGGCTCAGAGGACAGTCTGCTGGTGCAAAAATGCTGCTTTGCCAATTTTAACCTAAGGGCCATTCGCTGACATTCTGAGGGACTGAGGCAGGGACACGAGCGAGACAGTGATGCTGGAACGAGGGAGCACTCCTGCAGGACATTGGGACGGGTCACTGGGTCACTGCCCACAAAGACCCCCCTCAAAGAACCCAGGACCCCGAGCCAAACAGGGCTTCTCCCCGAAGGCTGCAGGAATGGTGCTTAGCCTCGCACAGCCGTTCAGCAGGGCTCCTGGGGGCCAGGAGGCTGTTCTTGTCCTGCTGACCAGCCAGTGCAACCAGCTTCCCCTGGCTTTTCTTCCCCTACAGGTGGCAGGCAGGTGTGCTTTGTGGGCATCTGGCTTGGCCTGGACCAGCCGAGCCTATCCTATCCCAGCCCAGCCCAGCCCAGCCTCACAGCCCAGCAGCATAATGGCTCTGCCCCTCCCCCTACATGATGCTGATTCTGCCCCTTTTGGTAAATACTGCTCACTTATGTGGCATGTCACAGTGGGGATATTCAAGGGTGCTACCTAGAACATTCTTTGAGCTTCCAAGTGCTCTAAAACCTCAGGGCATGTGCAGACATTCAAATTGGAACCAAAAATGTGCCCCACAGGACAAAAATCTGGCGGCAGCAGCAGCGTGCAGTGGCCAGGCCACCTCTGCGAGCTCAGCTTCTCTACTCCAAGCTCCTATTAATTTATAATGCCTCTTTAATGAGTAATTTTTAATTCCAAAGTTGTTCCAGAGAATTTGGAAAACAGATACATGGAAAGGAAGGAACTAGCCCAGGAGGTCATGACTGAGAGCAGGGTCAGGCCTATGACATTCTGGGCAAGGCCACCTGTGTTGTTGTGACCCGAGGAGGTTTCGAAGTGTCGATGATCCCTCCACACTAGATGCCAATACCAACCCACCTCCCAATTCCTGACTAATAGAAATGTCTCCAGACCTCGCCACATGGGCCCTGGGCCCAGCTGCGAAGCCCTGGCGCAGGTGCCCAGAGTGGTGTGAGGGCAGACACCTCCCCATCTTGTCTCTACACGTTCATCAAACCAGATCACATCAAATATGCATTCAACAAATATCCGTGAAGTACCTACTGTGTGCTGGCATTAGGTGTGAGAGACACTGTGGTGAATAAGAAAAACATGCTCACTTTTTTAAGGGAGCACACAGATGTTTATAAGTGGTGCAAAGTGCAAAGCTGTAGGCATCGGGACACCGGCGGGGCCAGTGGGCAGCAGCTGCTTGGACAGGCCACCCCAGTGGTCAAGGGGGAAAGCCACTGCTGGGAGGTGAGGTGAGCCAGCCGAGGGTGAGGAAGGGAGCAGGCCCAGCTCCCCCTCCCTCGCCCGGGAACAACTGCTGTCTATTTTCTCAGAAAACAAAAGCGAGCACCACTACCAAGAAGCCTTGATCGGTTTAGCCAAGTGCAGATCAGGAAGCTTTTTAATGCGCCCCAGCCTCCACACTCTGCTGCTTAAATATCTCCCAGGGCAGAGAGATTCAAATGCAAAACGATTTAACTTCTAGGCTATTTATCCCGAAGCTGCTTATAACTGTGGAAAACGGAAGCAACTTCCCCGTCAATATAAAGAAGTGGTTAAAAATGGCATGTTTGCTCACACAACAGCATAATTAAGGTTATATTTGGATATGTTTTGTTTTCATGAAACTGCTTCAGGAGATACTGTCAAATGGAGGAATCGGACGATTCAAATGTGTGAAATGTGTCTGAGTCTGTGCGTGTATCTGAGTGTACACACGCACCATGCATCGCTTGTCACATGTTAACACATCTGTCAGTTGTCTGTGGCATATTCAAAATTAAGTTGTAGCACAATATAGAATAAATATGTGTTTAAATTAATAACAAGGTAGAAACATGGGAGCAGACACAGTAGAAGTATTACAGGTGGCACACACGGTGTTCATGAAGAGATGGGACCGGATTTGCTAGCAGTGATTTGTCAATCAAAAGTCCAGCATCACTGTGCACTCAGACCCCACATGGGCCCCCGGCCCCCAGGTGAGCGGTTCCTCCATGCCCCATGGGCCCCCGGCCCCCAGGTGAGAGATCCGCCATAGGAACATGGACCATGGCTCAGAACTGCAAAGACGTGGGGCAGGCCTGCTCACAAACTGGGGGGTAGAAACGTTGCGGGATGCAGACACGGGAGCCATCTATGCGATCAAATGTGCGCTTTATATGACCCTCGCCAATATCATTTTGAGTGAAAAATAGAAAGTGCCCAAAGATGACATGCAGAGATACCCATTTATCAAAATTAAAACAACCCAAAGGAAAGGGTGTATACTTTCCTAGTCAAAGAAGCCCTTGGCCACAGACATTAGGTGTGCCTGCTCTTACTTGTTTCTCTGAGAACAGCCTTTTTAAGTTCTCGGAAAGACATTACCTGGTTGAGGTTTTCCCCTGGGACTCGACTGTGCAAAGGCCAAATTGGAAAAAGAGAAAGAGAAGTTAACATGAATTCTCCTGGGTGACCGATGAATGGACGGACGGATGGATGGACAGATGGGTGGCTCTGATTCTCTAAGTGGGACTTTGGGCTCCCCACCCCCCGCAACTGCCACTTTTGCTCTGAGCTGGAGCCATCCTGAGCAGGGACAAGGCCCAGCAGGAGAGCACGCTTTCCATCGGTCTTTCTTCTCTTCTGAAGCCCAAACAATCTCTCGCTAAGTGGATGTTTTTGTTTACCGTAAACTGCCAGGCTGTATGCTATGGACTAATTATTTCCTGAGTCTAAAACAAGCCCGAAAAAACTGTCCACAATTTTCTGTGTTTGCTTCCTCCCACAGAAAGTGTTTTCCTCCCTGAAATTTCAAAACCCGAGCTCCTGATTGGGCCCTGGTGACATCATCTATAAAGTACTCAGGACTCGCATGGAGCGTCAGTCACACGCGTCCCAGGGGCCTGGCAAGGGAACGCTTGAGGCGTCTCTGAAAGACAAACTCCGGAGGGCTCGGGCCTGACCTGCTGCTGGCAGAGGCTGGCGGAGCTGGACTCGGGTTGCCCCGCGTCCTCTCCTAAGTTAAGGTGCGGTAGCCTAGGGCCTCCTGGCCTTCCCCTCGCAGGTACCCTTCTGAGCTCCCATCTGCCGGTTCAGGTGGTGGCCATGCCGCTCAGCACGGCTTGCCGTTGTCAAGTAGCTGCTAGTTCATGAAGGGTGTCCCGTGCCTGCATGGCGTTTGCCCAGCTCTCCCTCTTTGGGGCATGTCTGATGGCTTCCAATGCGGCTCCAGGAGAGACAATTCTGATGTAACAGCCCAGATGCCACACTGCTTGGCAGAGCCCCGAACTTTTCCTGCACCAAAGCTGCAGTGGGTGCACCCTGTTTCTAGCTGTTAAAAATCTGAGTTGTAGCAGCTGTGCAGGTGGTACATGTTGAGCCGCTTCGCAGGTCAGATGCTCTTTAAAATGCATATCGCGTGACAAGGACCTGAGCTCACGAAAGACAGCTTCTCATTAGAACTGCCTTCCCCCGTCTTGCAAGGCATGACCCCTCTTCTGCAACTTGTCAGCAACACCTTGAAGGATCCGGGGAGGGGTCCAAACGGGGGAGGAGAGGTCCGGAACAGGAGCCCCTGAGTCGCATGAGTTTATGCCAAGTGGGTCACACACCTGTCCACAGACACCGAGTCAGTGAGGTGGTCCCAGCTCTGCCCAGCGGCCCAGGACGGGGTCGAAACGGAGACAGTGTGACCAGCCCACACTTGGCGTCCGTTCACGCGTCAAGGCGGTAATAAAGGCATGAGTGTAGCTGTAAACATTCTAATGTGCACAGTGAGATGGATTTTCCTAACAGTTCAGTGTGGCATCACCCGATTGCAGCACAGAGAAGTCATTCATTATAAGGAATAAATCGCTTAACGAGACTGGAAGCTCCCAGCAGCCTCCCGGTAAAGGTGTGATGAAGTGAGGCGGGCAACGCTGTCACTGAGCATGAATTATGCAAAAATCACACCCGTAATCCTATCTCCCCCTGCGTGCTGCTGCTTTTGTTGAATATTCAAAGGGATGGCTTCCCAGGACAATATCAAATTAGCCTGTGTAATAAGAAAAAATTCTGTGACAAAATTACCTACACAACCGTTATCTGCATTAAGTCTCTTCTTTAAACAAAGGCCAATTATCGTCTGAGTTCCTCTGAATGATCTGTCCTCACGCCAAGCTCTGCTACCTACTATCGCGGTTTTCTTTTCATTGCACATTCTGAAGTTAACACTTCATTCCTCAAACCGGCCATGGAGAGTCAAGCGAAGAGTGTTGTGTACAGGGCTCAGCAGCGGGTACGGGCGGCACCCCAGTCTTTCCATGGCTCCCTCGGGGATTCTTAACAGATCCCTGCACTGAAGCGAGGCATTTGAATATCCTTATTCTTATTTTTAACATGTTTTATTGATTTTAGGGGAAAGAGGAAGGGAGAGGGAGAGAAAGAGAAAAACATAAATGGGCTGCCTCCTGCATGCCCCCTACTGGGGGATCAAGCCACAACGGGGCATGTGCCCTGACCCGGCAGGGAATCCAACTGTGACCTTTGGGTGCACAGGACGATGCCCAGCCAATTGCGCCACACTGGCCAGGCTCCTTATTTTTGTTCAGGTAGGGCCATGCTGGCCCGCATGTTAGGTTGCACAAAGCAGTGGTGACACTGTCAGAGGGGTGCGTCTGAAGGCCCCCCACGCTGCCTTCGCCATCGGGAAGATGTCCGGAATCTGCGAATGACCTCCAGGATCTGCCACAGATTCCAACGCTGGCTTAGCTTCGATAACTATAAAATCCTCGGCCTCACTCCTCCGCCCTCCTTGGTATTTATGGCGAGAAGTGCAGGATTATGCGCGAAGCTGACTGCTAATTATGGCAGCTCCATGCCGTGGGCTTGCCCATTCCTGATGAGGGGGCAGCCGGTCCCCGCACCCCACCGAGACCCGGCCAAGGTGCTCCCTGCACAGCCCCTTGCATGTTTCTTCTCTGACCTCCAGGCCCCTCTGAGGAGCACACTGTGAAACCTTCCCGTCTCTAAGCCCCGGCTTTAATCTATTAAAGAGAGTGACTCTCACCACGCCGGGCCAGGGTGCGTCTGCGCTTCCTTCTTGCACAATCTGCTCATCTCTGCCACCCCGACCTGGCATTCTCATGGTGGAGCTCAGGAGGTGGAGAATGTGCTGGAAGGCACACAGCGGGGAAGGGCTGGGTTTAAACATTCATCTCTCTGACTTGAAATTAATCCCACAAAAGAAAACCATGCCTACAGCCTGTGGATTGCACCAACTTCAATTCCTGATAGTGATACGTACTCAAGCTGTACAACAGACTAGCAGCAGAGGACACTGGGTAAAGGACCTCTCTGTACTATCTTTGCAACTTCCCTACAAATGTGTAATTATTCCAACTAAGAAGCTTATAGATGAGCTAAGCCATCTTTTTATCTGTCTATCCAAAACTATGCATAGTGGGTTCAGGGGCGACCTCAAAAAAGGTAAGTCCACATCACACCCCGGGAACCTGCATATGTTGCCTTATTTGGAAAAAGCAGGCTTGCAGATGCAATAGAGAATCTTGAGATATAGATCCTCCTGGATTATGAGGTGGAAACCTAAGTCCAGTGGCACAGAGGGGTGGCATACGGAGAAGAGAAGCCATGCGAAGCAGAGGCAGAGAGACGGGAGTGATGCGGCCACAAGCCAAGGACTCCTGGAGCCACCAGGAGCTGGGAGAGGTAGGAGGGAGCCTCCACTGGAGCCTGGCCCTGCGACACCTTGATTTCCGACCCCATTCCCGGTAGTTTGTTACAGTAGCCACGGGAACCCAGTACACTACCCTTCACACCTCTAAAAGAAAGAAATCTAAGTCCCAACGAAACCTTCAGAACCATTTTCCTAAATACATCAAAGTGGTCACATTATTCTGTGTAAACGAAGGAGTGTTTGAGCCTCTCGGCCACGTTGACCTGCTTTTCAGACACAGTCACTGGAGCTGCCCTCACAAGGTCCAGATGTGTGCTGGGGCACCCTAAGTGCTCAGCACGGGCCTGGAGGGCCGCACCACTGACCTGGCGCCGAGGGGTTGCTGCGACTGGGACTCTGATGCTGGAGCAGCCAGGACGCCTTGGTTCTGAAAGGGACTGGAAATGAGCTAACGTGGATGGAAGGTCTTTCCAGGAATCTGTTCACTGTCCCCACAGCACTGAAGACACGAAGCGGTGAGCTGGCCACAGAAGGCCATCACACACGTGGTTTTGTGTCGTGTCTGAGTTGAGGGGCAAAATCCCAGCTTCCCTTCAGGAGGAAGCATTCAGACCCCTCTAGGAATCTGTGTGTGGTCAGTGTTGCTTATGGGCGACAGGGGTTTCGGGACGGCAATGGATCCCATCTCTACACGTATTGGAGAAGCTAAGCAACGAGTCTCCATGCCCAGGCCCTGGACCAAGTACTGCTCTGAGCATCCCTAACACCCCCTAATCTCAATGACATTGAAGGTCACCTTGACAACCACTTTGTCCTCATCCAAGTCACACATGGCAGAGTATTAGTGCAGGAGGGTTTGTGTTCAGCCGGATGGAAGTGAGAGTTGATGACGGCAGGGTGGGGGCAGGAGGTAAGGCAGGACAGAGACCCTTGGCCACGTGGCCACTCCACTGTCAGCTGATGCTCAGATGTAGGGGAGGACCCTCTGGATTCGTCAGAGGCCAGGAGTCCACAGCAGAAGCAGTGGGGCCAGAGCACCTCACTGGGTGCCACCAAAGACAGCCACGCCTCCCGGGGCATCCCCGAGCTCCCAACCTCCCCAGTTCCAGAGTGAGCCACAAAGTCTTCAACAAATGCAGAGAACTGCTTGCAAAATATGTCACTCCGCTGCCCCTTCCCAACCCCAGTTACCTTGGCAACACAGACATGAGGGAGGGAAGCCTCCATCACGCACTGGAGGTGGGTGTGCATTCGGATTCTGGTCGCCCCACAGCTTCCAGCTTGCTAACTAGTGCTCACTGGTTGGGATGAAAGAGGAGTCCTACAGGCACACAAAGCAGGCTTTTGACTCAAGGAATATGCCCGTCGTGTCAGAACTACCCAGAGAGGCTGTCGAACAGGGATGCCTGCCAAGGGCCCTGCAGTGAGGAGAGGAGTGCAGGAGTGCCTCGCGCTGCCTGTGATCCTGGCTTTGGTTGTGCATCTGGGTGGCTGAGTAGTCTCACCAGGTTCCCTGTGCCTGTGGTCTTCACCTGTGAGATGGAAATATCAGTGTCCCCTCTCAGGGCTTGCCTGAGAGTCCGGGCTAAACAGGTGGTAAGGACAGCTGGTCACCGAGAAGGGGTGGGAAGAACACGCCAGAGTGGCATGCTCCGAGGCCAGCCTTTCTCTCGTGACTAAGCTAAACTCCGCCCCCGAGAGGAGTCTTCCATGACCACTGTGCCCACGCCCATGCCTCCCCTCCAGTTTCCTCGCCCACTGCTGTCCCGGCTGTGCCCCGGGCTTGTCCTGCCTCCACTCTGTGCTGGCATCTTCTCTCCAGCCTGGAAGACTGGCCTCCTGCATGCTGGGTCCACGCCGAGCTTCCCCATGAGACGACCCCACTGCATCTGTCCTCCTCTCCTGGGGTCTCCTCCAGGAGCGCCCACATCCACACTAAGAATTCCAGGGGTTCTTCCTGTGGCCACGTTCTCATGGATTCGATGCTCATCTCACCAACACCAACGGGATGCAGACAACAGCACATCGCCACCCTTTCTACCATATTTAACAAACACTGTACAACCACAACTGCCACCAGAACCACAGTTTCTACCACCATCACCACCACCACCACCATTACCACCATCATCTGCACTTTCATCACCATCACTATCACAATCAGCACCACCACCACCACGACCACCACCACTGTCACCTCCACTATGAAGTATGGGCCACCACCACCCATAAACAGTATTATCACAACCAATAATACCATCACCGCCACCACCATTATCTCCATCATCCCACCATCATCTTCACCATCACCACCACCATCATGGTCACCACCATCCCTCTTAACATCTCTACCATCACCATCTCCATCTTTACCATCATCTTCACCCCTATCACCATCACCACCACTGTGAACACTACTATCATCCTGCAACCAGGACTGTCACCACCAATACTACTGCCATCACCACCACTATCAGCATCTAACATTCTTGAGCACTTAGTAGTTGTCAAGCAGACTTCTGCACATCAACCTATATAAGCCCTGTGAGGTTGATACTAATCCCATTTTACAGCTGGGAAAACTGAGACCCAGACAACTTAGGCAACTTGTCCAAGGCCACAGGGGAGGGAAGTGAAGGAGCCAGGACCTAGTCCAGGCAGTCTGACTCAAGTTAACACTCTTTTAAAAAAAAACACAACAAACTAATTTCAGAGAGAGGAAGGAAAAGAGAGATAGAAACATCAATGATGATATAGAATCATTGATCATCTGCTTTCTGCATGCCCACCACTAGGGATCAAGCCCACAATCTGGGTGTGTGCCCTGACCAGGAAATGAACCATGACCTCCTGGTTCATGGGTCAATGCTCAACCACTGAGCCATGCTGGCCGGGCTCAAGTTAACACTCTTAATTGCACGCCCAGAATGGCTCCCACACCCTTCTGAGGACTCTGGGAACTCCCTGGGCACACCACGTCATGTCACAGGGCCACAAGGGGATATTGTAGTCAACTCACACCTCATCCCCTCCCCTCCCTGGCCACTGCCTCCTCTGGGCAGCCCTCCTGGATCCGTGCATAGAGGGTCGTCCTTCTCCATATTACATGACTGTGTTCACTTTTTTACATCACTCTTCGCAGCAAGCTCCACGCCTGATCTGTGACAGGTGCTTGACGTATGTTAAAAAACTCAAAGTGGCTGATCTGTCCAAGCCCGTGACTCACCACCATCCAGAAGCTCCGTGACCTTTGGAGCTCTGACCTCCCCTGCCCGCCATGTGCACATGCCCCCACACGCCTCCTCTGCTCTGTGGTGCAGCCACCACGTCTATTCCCATTACTATCCAAAGAGGTCAGCACGCCCCACGTGTTCAATGTGAGCAGGTCGGAAGGTCTACACAGGCTTCTCAAGCTGCCACGCTGAGCCAGTCACCCAGAGCTCGCAGGCTGCCCTCGGAGCGCTCCAGTCACTCACAGTGCTCAGCGCACCCGCAGTACCGGGGGTGGGGGTGGGGGTGCACTATCGCTGGTGACAGGCAGGCCCGGACGTCCCCAGCAGCTGGCCCAAGGTCGCCTGGAACAAGAACAGATAGTCCCCTGTTCTAGTCTGTTTTATGAGAGGTCAGACACAGCAGGGGTTTCTATAGTTTTATCTGTGCTTTTTCTCCATTAAGTCCAAATGGTCCTGGGAGGTCCCGGACGACACTCGTTATGAGAGCTGTAACAGCACCTCTGCTATTACCTGCATGGAACAAAGAACATCATTGCTGTTTTCAGAACAATAAAGGGGCCATTGAATCCGCCTATGACAATTCACAGTGAGCAGTTAAGGGCACAGCCCACTTCCCTCGTTCAGCACCAGACGGTGCAACCGGCCGCCCCACGCCCAGACCTCCGGCGGCTTCGACTCAGCCTCAGAACTGTCCTGGCCCTGGAGCTGGCTATGGTGACAGTCACGTGCATGAAGACACACGGCCCTTGGGCTACAGGACGGGACAGGAAACACATGTGCAGGGCTGGCGGGAGTGGTGGTGACACAGAGAGCACGCCCTGCCTCAGGCACTGCCTACACCAGCCATCACCGCCAGCAGGAACATGGCCCCGGGCAGTTGAAGGCACCAGCTTGCTAGAAAACAAGCCAGAAATCATGATTTCATGAAAAACATGATTACGCGCTGCCATGTAGATGAGAAAGCAGAGGCCCGAAGCATCGCACAAAGAAGGCGGCCAGGCTGGCGGAGGGGCTGGAGGCTGCCCTCCCACCCTGTGGGGCGGACGCTTCAGGCTCATTTCCAGGAGCAGTGGTGCCTCTCTGGCTGCCCCCTAGACGTGGCGTAAGGGATCTTATCACGAGTGGCCATCCTTCCCCTCAGATGGGGGACAAGGCTTCCTCCTCGTCACCTGAGGCCAGGCTGTGATGGGTGCAGCCGGCAGGCCCCCAGGTGCCAGAGGTCCAGCCAAGCTTGGGGGCTGCTCCTGGACGGCTTTTGGGGGAGGAACCTGCATCTTCCATCTGAAGAAAGCCACTGAGATGCCAGCCCTGATGCACCCCCCCCACCCCCCTGCCCCCACCGTCTGCAAGTGACTCGGGCCACACCAGCACCACGTGACCTCAGGTCAGGCGGCTGAGTCACACAAAGGGACAGGCCATGGAGGATGTGGTGTGTGGCCTCTAAGGACGACCAGGCAGCCGAAGCGGCTGAAACGCTGCCTATGGGACTGATACGCCCGTCTGTCAAGAAGTGGCTGAAAGGGAGGCCCGGTCAGGGGTGTGGACCACAGAGCTGGAGGCACAGTTCCCCTGTGTGGGTTCACTTAGAGCAGTGATGGCGAACCTATGACACTCATTTTTTTGGTTGATTTTTCTTTGTTAAATGGCATTTAAATATATAAAATAAATATCAAAAAATAAGTCTTTGTTTTACTATGGTTGCAAATATCAAAAAATTTCTATATGTGACATGGCACCAGAGTTAAGTTAGGGTTTTTCAAAATGCTGACACGCCGAGCTCAAAAGGTTCGCCATCGCTGGTCTAGAATTATCTAGAAGGGCATAGACGGGGGTTCAGAGTATCAGGCCAGCCCCATGCTCCAGGCGAGGGGGACATAAGCTCTCCGTGGGCTCCTCTCTATAAATCTCAGCATGACAAACACCCCCAGGCCCCGGCAGGGTCTCATCTCAACCTCTGCTTCCTACGCTGTGACCCGGCGACATCTCCTGCCCATGTCCCTGAGTCTCCAGTCTGCTGATGTTACACCGGCCCCACAGGGCGCCCTGTTTGTTCCTGGAGTCTAAGCTCGCCCACACCTCTACCCTAATTCCTCTGCGCTTTTAATTCTGGCCCTTTTCCTGGGCCTCCCGCTGAGCTGGGGAGACAGCCCACATTCCTCTTGGTGACACGTTTAAAATGATCCAGTCACATGTGAGCAGTCCTCATTTATCAAAACATTCTTCCCCAAATCGACTGTATATGCCTTTGATCATTCTGGTTGTTTTTCAACAGATCCTGTGAAGATGTTTTTCTATTTTGTGATAATTGCAGGAACCACAGGCTCCGACATGTGGCCCAGAGCTGAGCCCTGAGGAATATCTTTGTCCTTCTGTCTTCCCTCCTCCTGGGCCCCCTCCCTGGATGGCCTTTGTCCTGTGACTTCCCAAATGGGTCATCATCGCTGTGCTCATCCTGCGGCCCATGGCCTTGAGGTCCTGACCAGAGAGAGCTCTCTGCTGGCTCATGGAGGGAGGGACTTGCTGCTCCTGACTGCAGCTCGCTCTAGTGCCCTGTCTCCATGGCACACGCCAGTCCCAACGGGTACCTCTTCTGCTTCCTTCTGCTGCAGAGTCATTCCCACCACCTTCCTGAGCCCTCAAGGTCAGGAGCTCCTGCGTTCATCACCTCACAGCTCAGGTCCAGCAGGTCCAGGTGTGCCCTCAGGGGCCTAGCAGGTCCAGGTGAGCCCGCAGGGGCCCAGCAGGACCAGGTGCACCTTGGTTTCCCCGTGCTCCCTAACAAACCAGAGCTCACGTCTCGCTTCCCCGAGACAGTGAATCTACAGAGAGATACCCAGAGGCAGCCTGATCGGATTAATGACTGGATATAGTGCGCGTGCAATGAGAAGAGAAAACTTGTGCGGTCGTTTCCTTCGACTTAGAACCAAGGTCCTGCCAAGAGCCCCAGATTTCAGCTTTGGGATGTCATCTGTTGTTCCTTCCAAAAAGCCACAGTCCCCGTTCCCGTCGCTTCCAGAGGAGCTGTTTGATCTGTTGTCGTAGCGGAGCTTATTACAGCTAATCACTCAACAGAGAACTCCCTTGCAGGCCTTTCCCGCCACGGTGTCATCTAGTGGGGGACGCCGCTATCTTCGGCTTTTGATTTCACTCCATCACAGCCCGCTTTCATCAGGATGCACCGCAGACTCTGATGGGAGCAGTGAGTGCAAAGCGGGGCCTTCCCGTGCCCTGCTTGCCTGGCTGGTCTCCACAGCTGCAAGGTGAGCATCAGGCCGGAGATGCCGGCTCCCCAAGGAGGGGCTGTGGGGCCAGGGACCTGGCTGACCGTCATCTGCCCCTTTGCGGGGCAGAACAAAGGCCCCGGCCAGCCCTCCGAACCTGCTGTGCTGGGGGCAGTGAGAGCAAACCGGCCTCCTTGCGGGCCATCCATCCGTGCAGTGGGAATTAAGTTTCCAAGGCTACTGTTTCTCAAGTCAACTTGGCACTTGGACCTACATACATTTTAGTGCAGGTTTCCCCAGGAAGGAAAGTGGGGAGCACACATACATACAGTACACACATGCATACACATTCACACTTTCACACGCTCACACATGCTCACACTCACACACATGTACACACATCCACACCCACACATGGGTGCACACACACACACAGGAATGCACACACGTGCACACACAGAATTTCGGGAATTGTGCAGGACGGGGGTGCTGACAAGCAGAATGACCCTTCGCTGTACAGGACAGTAACACGAGACACAGAGTCAGTAGCTGGGTCTAAGAGGCCTGTCCCTTGCTGTGATGTGTGAGTTGCTTCTCTCCGAAAAGAAAAGGAGATGAGAAGTCACTGACACAGAAACTCCCCCTGGAATTAATGACGGCTGCAGGGAGAACGCAGGGCACATTTCTCTGCTGGCTGCCTCGGTGCCAGGCTCTGATTGGACCCCCGTGTTCTAAGGTGGGGTGCCCCGTGGCCAGAGCGGGTGCCTCGGGCATTAAACGCTCTCCTCTGCTGACCCTGGGCTGGGCTGATGGAGAGCATTTGGCGGTATGTTCCCTGTGGGCAGGCGGTTTATGTGGTTTTACGTGGCCTCCTCCCTTCAGCTCCCGCACCAATGCTCCCTTTGGTAAGAATTGCCGTCTGGCCCGGGCCAGGCTCGCTGCTGCCTCACGCCTCTCACACCAGCCCTTAAGAAAGGAAGCCAAGGTGCTCTCCAGACAAGGCAGGAACTGTCTCGAGAGGTTGGCGGTGTCCTCACTCTGACAGCCAGGAAACTGAGGGCAGTGGAGGGGGCCCCACAGCTGGCTCAGCCCTTATTCAACAAATATTTACTGAATGTTTACTCTGCCGAGGCCTTGAGGAGGCTCTGCGGACACAGCCGGGACACAGCCAGCCATGGGCCCTGCACGCCTGGGCGCAATGGTGAACAGGAGACACGCTGGGCCGTGGGAATAAAGCTCAGCTGCAGCCCTGTGCGCTGGCGAAGGGCTGGGTGTTCTGGGGAGGCAACGGGCAGTGAGATAAAGACCCCGTGCCCTGCGCTCATGGTCCGCAGGGCTGAGGAGAGGGCGGCGGACGAGCAACTCACAGGAGCAGTTGTCGGCAAGGGTTCAGGCCTCTGTGCAGGAGACCCTCCTGGGGCTTAGCTGGGGTTCTCTCCCAGAGTCCCCGTCCAAGCTGGAGACCACGTGCGCGCTTTGAACCGACTCATGTAATACGCGAGCATGTGCAACACCAAGCACTAGGCAATGTGTCCTAATGCTGCACACGCCCAAAGGTAAGAGCGACGATGAACAACTACGAGTGGTCAGCGATGTAGGCGTCATAAGGAGACCCAGGAAAAATAAAGGCAGAGAAGCGCAGTCCCAGTTCCAGGGACCACGGACGCCAGATCGGAGGTGACCCGCAGGTTCGCAGGCCTGGCAGGGCGGGGCAGCTGGGGCTGCTTTGTGTGGCCTGCACAGTGTTCTAAAAATGTTTGCATTGGCTGCCAATATTTTATGTGGGAGATCTCACATTTAATTCCACATTTCTGGCTTCTTCTGAAATCCGTGGTGATCCAGGGGCACTGGGCCACATTTGCTGCTGTGACCACCTGTGGTCCCCTGCGCTGGGTCGTGACCGCCCCATTCATCAGCTTCCCCCAGGGGACTGTCTGGAACTGCATGAGCCCATGGTGAATGGGTGAGAGAGACGGAGAGTTCACCCCACCCGACAGCTCCTCGCATGTGACTCACAGCAGACAGAGGGGCGCCTCCTGGGATCTGAGAAGCTAAGTGGTTACCAACAGTGCAGGGCAGGGGCAACTGCTGGGGTTAGATCTTGGTCAGCCATGTCCTTCTAGGGCAGCTGTTCTCAACCTGTGGGTCGTGACCCCTTTGGGGGTGGAATGACCCTTTCACAGGGGTCGCCTAAGACCACCCTGCATATCAGATATTTACATTATGATTCATAACAGTAGCAACATTACAGTTATGAAGTAGCAGCGATAATAATTTTATGGTTGGGTCACAACATGAGGAACTGTATTTAAAGGGCCAGAAGGTTGAGAACCACTGTTCTAGGGCATTCTGTCTTACACGCACTCAGAGAGGCCAAGAGAGACGCTCCATGTCCATGGAGAGGCAGGTCCCATGCAACAGGGAGAGGCATGGCGGCGGTCTCCCCTCTTTCTAATGGGGTTCCCAGGCAGCGTGCTGCCCGCCGCCACGCAGGGCACCGACGAGACAGCTGGGTGGGGGTGTGCTGAGCAAGGCTCCCCAGCGTCTGGCTCGGAGGGGAGCGATCACCTGAGACCCCCTGGGGGATCCAACCGGCTGGAAACGTCCTTCCTTTCTTAGCACACGTGGTTCTTGTAAGAACGTCTCTTCCTTCCACACGCTGCAGAGGGAGAGGCTAAACCTACGGAGCCTCTTTGAACTTGATTTCACATTTCTCAAATCTGTCCAGTTAATCCCAACCTAGATCCAATCTGCTGACTTGTCTCCCAAACTGGCTGATTTTCAGTTGCTTTGGCTTTTTTTTTTTAAAGAGATATTTTCTAATAGATGAAAAACATTTCTTTTCATGCTTCACTAGTGCAAAAACAGCGGAACCAATTTAGCCCGAACTTTCTCCATAGCTTGTTACAATCCTAATTAAAATATTCTCATCCGGCACAGGCTTTGGGGGACATAGCATCACGCTGTCAGTCAAATTCTGGCTGACATCTACAACCAGCTACACAGAAAAGCAACCATGCGGCTTTTCACTCTTTGTTGCCTCTTGAAGGAGCTGCAGGAAGAAAATTAATGGTGAGGGGATTAAAGCAAGGAGGGGCACCGTGCTTCTCCGCTTGGCTGAGCTCATGAATAACTGGGCACAGACTCGCAGGCACATGGCTGAACTGGGGGGACAGCGCTGGATTTAAGTGCTGGACCCTTCCCTGGGTCACCTAGGCAGCTCGGCTCTCAACGCAGGGAATGGCCATGTTGCTGGATGGGCGAGTGCAGGCGCCGTGACCCAAGGGTCACCTCCCAGCTTTGGTACCTCGGGCAAGGGGTGAGCCCTGCACACAGACGATGATGCCTCATCTTTCCCATGGAAATAATGAACCTTCCCACCAGGCGACGGCATCACAACCCACACTGGGCACAGGATCAGTGCTCCAGAAACGCTGTTGCCACGTTTTACCATCCCTCCTGACAAGCGCCCCGGTAAACAAAGATAAGCTCTTGAAGTAAAAAATATTAAAACAGAAATAGCTTAAACTTTCTAGGAACAAACTTTTAGCAAATGCACGGTCTGCTTTGTGCCTGCCGAGACACCAGGACCCTCTCCTGACAGCACCGGTCATTTCCAGAACAATCCATCAGTACCTGGGTCACTGTCCTTAGGTTGAGAAGGCAGGGACATTTTCCTAATTTCCTAATGCTTTTCAGCTCTTATGACTTCTGTGCATGTGTGTGTGCATGTGTGTATAGAGCGATAGCCTGCTAGATGCATTATTCACATGATTGACACATAGATATGTACACACAGAGAGGATAGGTAGCTGCATAGATGATTGACGTAGACGACAGTTATAGAGGCATAGACAGATGATTGACAGACAGAAGACAGATGTATAGAGAGGTGCATAGATAGATGGATGATTGACAGAAGACAGGCACAGAGCTAGGCAGACACACAGAGAGGACAGGCGCACGGACGTATGTGCTCACACACAGACGTGCATGTCTGCACGCAGCTCCCTCTGTTGCATCAGCTACCACCTCTCCACGTTCTTGGCGCCCAGGTCTCAGCAGCCCGTTTCTCTTCTGAACGCAGGAGACTAGGTGGCTGACCGTGTGTGACACGGAGCAGCTCAGGTGAGGCTTGTGCAGGCGCCCGGGGGTCCCAGTGGTTTCCATTTCAGGGGCACGTTCTTCTGATTTGCTGTCAGTGTTCGCCTTAGACCCAAAGGTCACCCTGAGAGGAAGCCCTACTGGCACCCGCCACCCTCCCCTTGGTGCTGTGGCCGCGTCTCAGCCCTGAAGACATTTAAAGGGCTCTAGGTTACGACCGCTCCCCACGCTCTTAACACGCCATCTCCCGTCAGCAAGATGGGATGAGTGCGTCCTCTGCCCCAGACTTCCACCGCCGCCCTTGTGGCCATGGCCCCGACCTGGAGCTCGCGTGGGGCCTGCAGCCTCCTGGGACAGCTCATTCCTGGGCCTGGAAGGAGCAGGTCTCCGCTGAAGGTACAGAATTCCTCCCTGCTCCATGGCGCGGCCACATTTGAGAAACTGGGTTCCCTCAGCGGCTGCACCAGATTGCTGAGTGTGAAGCCCAAACCCCCAAACCAGCAAGAATGCAGTTGGCGCTGCTTTTCGTTATGAGGAAATGGCCTATAAAAGGTTAATGCCTGATGCAGTGTGGCCGCAACACCTACTGCACAGGGCACTTCTAGGGGTGGGAGCTGCCCCGGACAGCCAGCGGCGCTCTGGCTGCCTCCCCGCAAGGCCCCCCCTGCCCTCCATCGGGCACTGCTCTCCCTGGCTTTGCTGGGACAGGAGTGTGACAGGAGTGTGGGGTGGAGTCAGTCACCACCAGCTGACTGCACCAGGGAAGCTGAGCCGGTCAGCAGTGCCAGCTGTGGCCAGAAAGAAGATTCCAGGCCAGAGGCAGGTGGGAGGAGCAGCAGGGATGTGAGAGGGACGGTGGAAAGCCTTCTTCTTTTCTCTTTTAATTATTGTCACCTTTGCTTTATATCAACAACAAGGACACACCAGGGAGTCCCCTCTGGACGCCGCCACGTGCAGGTATCGCGCTAAACTCTAACTGCGAGTTCTCCTACTGACCTCCCGGGACCCCTCACAGCGGTGGTTCTCTCCAGGGAACAGAGCAGGAAACTGTGTAGACAGGTGAAGGGGCAAACCAGAGGGAACCTTGGAATGCAAAGGACCCAGGTCCAGGAAAGTACCTTTTTGCAAACCCAGACCTTCCCACTGACCCTGGCCTGAGGAATGTCCCAGATGCAGAGCAGGGGCAGGCCACCTGCTGGCGGGGGCGGGGACGGGGGGGGGCGTCCTGGGCACCAGGGGCTGTGTAGCAGCATCCCTGGCCCCTCCCCACTAGAAGCTAGTAGCGCCCTCCTCCCTCCCGACAACCACGTGCCCCCAGACACTGTCTCTGAGGGAACGTTACCTGGTGGACACCAGTGCCACAGTCTTCAGGACTGTCACCCTGTGGTGGATGACCTGCTCCCATGCCTACAGGCGGGAAACAGCTGCCCGACACTGACACCGAAGGCCCGTCCTCTAGCCACAGGGGCACCACCATTCTCCCCTGCGCGCAAACACCTCATCAAGGAAGCCAGGCCAAAACCAATTTCCCTTTTCAGATGTTTCCAAAGCAGCCTATTCCAAGCTCTGGCTCACAGGGCTGCCGTCTATTGGAGGTGAGCAGGGGCAACTCCCAAGTATTGCACTTCCATCAACTTTTACAGGGAAAGAAGATGAAAGAAGCGGAATTAGCTTGAATTAAAAGCCGGCTGCAGAAGGAGTGGTTAATTTGAATGATGTCCACTGTCAATGCCGCGGAATGAAGTCGGGACTTCTATGAGGACGATATTCCGTGAGCCCGAGTACATTAAGGCAGTTTACAAGGTAATGAGTTAGATAACGGTGTGGAAATGAATTCATGGGCCCTGGTCAGAGGCATTATGCAATCCGCGAGGGCTTGGCACATTGCCTGAGAGTCTGAAATTAATTTTAATGGAAGAGGTGATGCTAGTCTGGGACAGGCTGCTTCAGAGAGGTCTGCCAGCTGCAGGTGCCAGGCCCTGGTGGCCCCGCTCCCCGGGCACCATGTCCGAAACCTTGACACCACCCACCTGTGACCAAGCTTTGCCTCCAGTGGAGGGAGAAGCAAAGCTGTCCTTTCCCTGAGAGGTGTGGAGCCAACTCGAGAACTGGGCCTTGGTGGAAAGTGGGGGCGCGGGCAGCTGACAGTGAGAAGTCTGGGAACTGAGAACACCTCACCCTTCATTTATTCAAAGCTGGAGGGGAGGAAAGACAGTGCTCCATCCCAGAAGTGGTGGACGCAAGCAAGGAGGGGCCCAGCCCGAGGCCCAGGCAATCCACTGGGACTCAGGCTGGATAAATGGACCCCTTGTTCATTGTACTTTGAGGTTTCCAGATTTCCGTAGTCCTCGACTTTCTGTGCCAGGAGTGGAGAATGGAAAATTGGCACCATTTCTTGCCCTCAGCATTGCACGCATTCACAGCATGTCAGGTGACTTGCTCTGTGTTCAGAAGAACTCAGAGGACCAGAGAAAAGCATGCAAACAACAGCCAGAAAGTGAATGGAACATGTGACAAGGAATGGAGGTGCAGCATATGTAAAGGGCTCCTACAAATCAATAAGAAAAAGCCAAGCCACCCCAAAGAATATATTCGTGCGAGTAGAAATAAAATTGGTCAATATAAAATATGAAATGGCCAACCCTGGCAGTTATCAAGAAAATGAAAATTAAAACAAAATGCCGTGCTCCAAGTACCAGATGGTCATAAACGGAAAGGGCTGAGACCACCAGTGCTGTAAGGCTGCCAGAGTGAGCACACCCATGGATTCTCTGAGGCAGTGAAACAGGTGAAGTCATTTTAAGGGCAGTTTACAGTGTTTCGCATTTTCATATGTGTTTACCAGAATGCAGAAAGACACTGGTTATAACAAGGGACACCATGGCAATAATACAAATGTCAGCAATAATAGTTAAGTAAATTAGAGGGGCACCCGATCTGTGGGAGCCCCTCCCCGGCTGGACTGGGTCTGATCGTCGCCTGCTCCATGAAAGGACACTGTCAGTGCGGGCGCTGCCAGGAGGAGGCACAGAGCCCTCACCAGGCATGGCTGGTACATACCCTTCTCAGCTCTATTTTAACTTGTGGGGTTTTCTTTTAAAGAAATGTTAGCCACGTAGTAAATGTCATGGAAGGGATGTCATTCCTGAGACTGTCCAGAAATGTCTAACACTCTCCTCTGCATCTGTCGGCTTTGTCGGCGCCTAGAATGATGGTCAGCGGGTCTCACTCACTCCGACCCCTGGCGGGCGTGGAGAGTGCCAGCCCATGAGGAGGCCAGAAGGCTGAGGCCGGAGGTGCCTTCCCCATGTCACGGGCTGCAAAGGACACAGCCACTTCAGCAAGTGAGACTAGAGGCTCTGAGCTCAAAGCCACCCGGGTGTGGCCTGGCTCCCCGATATCCGGTGTGGCAGTGGGCTGTCCGGAGGATGGAGGGGTGGGGCTCATCACGCCTACCAGGGCTGCTCACAGGAGCCCCCTACCGAGCCCAGCGCCAGGCCAGGCCAGCCTTGCCTGCACTCAGGCGTGGGGCCTGCGCCTGGTCCCTGCTTCAGGTTCGTTCTGCCTGCAGCCTGTTCTGTGTCTCTCACGATGTGCTCTCCAATCTGCACGACGCCTCCTTGCAAAATTAGTTTTAGAAAATCAAGACGAGCCACAGGAGCATGCTCACGGAATATGACCCTCAGTGAGGTCTGGCTCCCGGCGGCACGTCTGCCTGGCTGCGCACAGAAGCAGGTCCCCCGGACAGACACACGCCCGGGCTGCCAGACCGCTCCTTACCCGGAAAGGGCCACCCCTGGGTCAGGGGTGATATGCGCTCTGGGACAGGACTGGACAGTTACAGGATAATCTGATAGTGGTTCCGACACCCATGTCTGCATAACCTAGACATCGACGGCCCGAATGCCCAGCCTGCCGCCTGCGGACATGGAGGCCCGCTTCTCCTTCCAGATCAAGAGAACGTGGCCGGCCCTCTGTCAGGAAGGACTAAGGCGAGCTGACATTCCCCAAACACTCAGGCCGGGCTAATTTGCTGTACAAGCACCTGCCATTCCTGACTGAGCTCCATGTGGTCCTGAGTGAGAGGGACCTCAGAGTCTCCCAGCGCACCCCATGGCAGGGGAATCAGGGTTCCCAGCGCTCCTCACTGCGGGGGAGCTGGGGTTCCCAGCATGCCCCATTGCAGGGGAATCTGGATCCCAGCGCTCCTCACTGTGAGGGAATGGGGGTTCCCAGCGCTCCTCACGGGGGGAATGGGGGTTCCCAGCGCTCCTCACTGGGGGGAATGGGGGTTCCCAGCGCTCCTCACTGGGGGGATGGGGGTTTCTGGCATTCCTCACTGGGGGGAATGGGGGTTCCCAGCGCTCCTCACTGGGGGGGAATGGGGGTTCCCGGCGCTCCTCACTGGGGGGATGGGGGTTTCTGGCATTCCTCACTGGGGGGAATGGGGGTTCCCAGCACTCCTCACTGGGGGGGATGGGGGTTCCCGGCACTCCTCATTGGGGGGAATGGGGGTTACCAGTGCTCCTCACTGCAGGCATCTGGGGAGGTCTATGTCCCTTTAAAGAACGCTGCCAGCTGACACTCAGGATTCCTCCTGCGCCCGTCATATGTAGTCACCACAGGAAGAATCATGGGAGCCCACGTCCTGCTACATTTTTTTCCTCTTTGGTAAAGGATGAAGGGGAGAAAGTATGTTGATAGTGGGGTTTTTCCTTTCAGTGGTTCTCAACCTTCCTCATGCCGGATCCTTTAATACAGTTCCTCATGTTGTGGGGACCCCCAACCATAGAATTATTTTCATTGCTACTTCATAACTGTAATGTTGCTACTGTTATGAATCGTAATGTAAATATCTGATATGCAGGAAGTATTTTCATTGTTCATGACCCACAGGTTGAGAACCACTGCCGGTAAAAGCCAAGCGAGACCTGCCTGGAACCGGGAACCGGGAGGCAGGCCTGCCACCACGGACCCGTGGGCACTCACAGGTGTGACCAGGGAGCGCTGGCCGGTGAAGGGCGGCTGTGGAAGGGCTCCGTGAGGGCAGGGCTCGGGCCATGTGGGCATGAGGCTGGGGGACCTCACCAATGCAGATCTGGACAACCAGGGTCAGTGAGCCGGGCTGTGGGGCCGGCTGTGGGGTCGGGCACATCCAAGAACACAGGGAAGGCGTCGCTGACCCTGAAGAACCCACAGGTGGCGAGGGAGATGGGCACGGAGCAGTGTCAGACAGGGGTGTTTTATTACATGCTCGAGCCCACCTGCAGGGGCGAGGAAAGTGGTGGGTTACTGCGTCTGGGGGGCGGTGAAGACGAGGGGACATGCTGGCCCGCCGCATGGGTATGAGGTCCTATCCTGTTGCCACCGGCCATGGCCGCCACCTGGCGAGGCCCAGGGGGGTCCCTGCGCCCTGCTCCTCTCCGCCCTGGAACCCAAGCTCCACGCGCAGGGGTTGCTGTGAGCCAGTCACATGGCGGTCGCTGCTGATGGCCCTCCAGAACCACCGTGCACTGAGCACCGACCCCACCCCCTGCCTCCCACCTCCCCACCCAAACACTCCTTCCTCTGACGCGGCCGGGTCCCTTCAGGGCTCTGTTCTCCTCCTCAGTGCCTCAGCTGGAGATGCTCACAGCCCCTGCCCACCATGCACGCTGGTGTGTTTGCGCTTGCCTAGAAGCGACCCCCAGGGAGGGAGCATGAGAGCTGAAGGGCCTGGGGAAGAGCCGGCTCCAAGGCCGGGCTCAGGAAGCAGGCACCTCGAAGGGCCCCTCTCGTGCCCCAGTGTGCCACCCAGCGGACCAGCCCCCGGGGCCCTCAACTTGAGGGAGAGACGCCAAGGCCATGGCTCCTGACAAATCCCTGTCCATCTAAGTCCAAGCTCGCAGATGGTGACTCAACCTCCCTGTCATAACCGTTGTCATGGTGACAGTGAGTTCACAGAGTCCATGCCATGCCTCCGGTTCTAACGAGATGAAGAAATGACCCCAGGGCCTTGGACACTGGCACTGCTGCTGCAGACCTGGCCCCGGGCCCCGGGCAGGCTCCCTCATGCTGCCCTCGTGGCTTCTGGCGGCCTGTCTGCCCTACCTTAAGCCCAGTCAAAACTGGACACTGATGGCTCTGGGACATTCTATTCCCAAGGAAGCAGCGTAGGTGAGAGACGGGGCCAACGCTGCTTTTAAACGCTGGGGAGTGGGATTCTACTGATTGCTGGGTGGTGTCACCTGAAGTTTCAAGATACTCCAGGTGAGAAAAGAAAGAAAACAGCACACCTATCGCCCATCCCACATCACTCTGTAGATGACGGATGCCATCAACACGGCAAGTGTGCCCACAGAGAGGGGGCCGAGGAGGGCGGCACCTGGCTCACGTGGGTCTCCATCTTTCTCACCCGGAGAACTGAGACTCCTGGTAGAATCACTGACTGAAGGCGACAGCTAGGACTCACAATGACACAGAAGCACCTCTGCCCCGTGGTGCCGGAGCACGAGAGCCACACCCAGACTCTTCCTGAACCTCAGTCTGTCGCGGCGGGCGGAGCACCGCGAGGCACACCGGGCTGCTCTACAGGAAAAGGCTGGCAGCATAAAATCACTCTGTTGCTACGGAGATCTGACCCAGCTCTTGAAATCCAGTGACTTACGTAATTCTGCTGATTGTGGCACTTTATAGGGTGACCTCATATTCATAATTTCAAACTCAGGAAAGCCTTATGTTGAGTGCGTGCCTATGAGCTTGTGCTAAGATGATAGGTGTCATCAAAAATTGAAATATTAACATTGACTACAAGACCTGGGGAATAAGGACGCAGCTGAAAATTACCAAGAAAAATCAATGTAGAAACTGGAAAGTGGTGGAGAGATCAACCAAAGGACTTGTATGCATGCATATAAGCATAAGTGATGGATGTGGACAACAGGGGCTGAGGGTGAGGGCAGGATTGAGGGGATGAGGGGACATTGGGGGGATAAGGACACATTTGTAATATCTTAAGCAATAAAGGGAAAAAAAGTGGAACTTTATAAATGAAAGACAACTCACTGCTTCCCAGTGGCCAGGTGGTTTGGACCTGCCCACCTTGTCGCTGGGGGAAGCAGTGAGCCTAAGCAAAGACACTCACGGGCGCTCATAAGGGAAAACAGACACAGCGACTTGCCTCTTGCTTTCCATTTTAACAGCCTCAATGTCCATCTGTGTTAAACTGCAAATTACCGCCAATCCTTTCTGAATGTGGACAGAAGAATAATGGCAAATAAAGATAGAAAGCCCTACGGACAAGCTAAGTGACCCCTAAACCTAAGGGATTCCAAAGCAAGCAGACGTTGAGGATCTACTCCAGCACTCTGCCGGGGAGGCCCGGTGAGGTCCGTGAGGCCCAGTGAGTCCCGGGGAAATCTGGTGAGGCCCGGGGAGGTCTGGTGAGGCCTGGGGAGGCCAAGGGAGGTCTGGTGAGGCCCGGGGAGGTCCGAGGAGGTGTGGGGAGTTCCGGGGAGGCCCAGGGAGGTCAGGGAAGGAGCCTTAGATGGCCATCAGAGCAGGAACGTCCAGAGGACCAGGCGGCAGGGCCGGCATGTGGCGGGTCCTCTTGGCCCCTCTCGGCTCCCGTCGGGCCTCTCCTGGCCTCACACTCTCTTAGACATTCCGCGAGCCCCTGGCACAGGCTAAAACCTGTCTCGTCCCTACGGTTGTGTCCAGAGCTCTTCTACCTGGAACGTCCCCTCTTCGTTCTTCAAGAAGACACAACCCCGAACACCTAAGCCATGCTGGTTCCCTGGAGACCGTCTTGGCACTCACCTGTTTCATCTCTGTCCCTAACGTGCCAGGCCCCCTTCCTCCCAACGATGTGACTCTGTCCTCGCTGATGGGGAATGCGCGGGATGACGCTGACGTGAGGGCCCGTGCCTTCTCGGAGCCTAATAATCTACTGTGGATCGTACGGACTTTGAAATGCACTTTGAAGAGAAGGCGCCGGGGCCAGAAGGCACCTTCAGCCAGGGCTCCAGAATAGAGACGACAGGGGGCCAGCAACTAGAACATGTCTGTGACCCAAACTGAGCCTTTGCACAAGCCACGGGAGTCGGGACATCTGTCCCTGCAGCCACATGACTGGCCCCAGAACCGGTGCAGGTCCTGTGCCGTGTGGGTGGGGAGCGCGAAGGCTGGGGGTCTTCTACACACACGAGCCTGATGTCTCTAACACATCAGTGCTGGCCAGGGCCTGCCCAGCTCCCGCACTGCTGCACGGGGACACACCTGTGCCTGAACACGCCTTTCCCCCAACTGTTCAAATGTTCAGGTTGAATATTGTTCCCTTAATGTTCTTGGCTCCCAGCCAGTCCCCTGATACAATCTGAATGAAGGTTGCTTTTTGGAAGGACGGCTACCCTGAAGTTCCTTCTACCTTAATTCACAAATTTCATGTCTCCCTTTCCAGCCTGGACATCCATCCAGCAGCTTAGCCCCCTGCACTTGCCGAGCAAAAACCTTCCATACAAGGTGAAAGTAAAGGTTTCTCCCCAGCTACAGCGTGAAGAGCATCCCAGCAGAGTTCTGGGGTGACACCGTGACCCCATACACACAGGTGCCTAGGAAATCAGGCAAGCCATCCCTTGGGCTCCATTTTCTTAATGAGTCCAGTCATTTGTGAGGGTCCGAGGAGGAGTCGATATGCAGCATTAAGCCCGGGCGGGGCGATTTCAAATATTTAGGATTCTCTAATTCTTTCAATTCCTTTTTTAAAAAAATATTTTTAATTGATTTTTAGAGAGAGAGGAAGGGAAAGGGAGAGTGAAGCATCAATCAGCTGCCTCCTGCACACCCCCTGCCGGGGATGGAACAGGCAACCTTTCCATGCTCGGGACCAGGCCCGACCCACCAAGCCACGTAGCCAGGGCTGACTTACTGTTGTCATTAATCCTCACCCAAGCATATTTCCCATTGATATTTAGAGCTACTGTAAGGGAGAGTGGGAGACAGAGAGAGAGAGACATCGATGTGAGAGACACAACTGGTTGCCTTCTGCACGGGCCCCGACTGGGGCTGGGGATGGAGCCTGCAACCGAGGTCCGTGCCCGTGACTGGAATTGAGCCCGAGACCCTTCAGCCCACGTGCTGATGCTCTAGCCACTGAGCAACCAGCGAGGGCAAGTAACTGTTTCCTTTTTAAGGCTAAATGTAAGTTTCACTTAAGATACCACCGTTACAGGTGCGTGCCATGCAGGATTCTGGAACAGACTTGTCACTCATGGGCCCTCCGCCGTCGCCCTCCGGCTCCCGCAGGCCCCGTGACCGGGAGGAAGTCACTTCTGAGCTAAGACGATAACCAGAGAGAAGGTCGTGCACACGGTCCCCTCCGGGCACCTGTCCAAGCTCACCCACCTGCAGACCGGACACGCAGGACTGTCGCTCAGGCAGCGTCCTGCCACGCGGCCGCACCGCCCGCGGCCTCACAGGCTGGCCCATGCTTTTTTACAGAGTTTCACAAGCGCCAGAGCAGTGGTTCTCAATCCTCCTAACGCTGCGACCCTTTAATACAGTTCCTCATGTTGTGGTGACCCCCAATTTCATTGTTATAAATTGAACATAATTAAAGCATAGTGATTAATCACAAAACAGTATGTAATTATATATGTGTTTTCCAATGGTCTTAGGCGACCCCTGTGAAAGGGTCGTTCAACCCCCAAAGGGGTCATGACCCACAGGTTGAGAACCGCTGCTCTAGAGCCTCGGACTAAACAGCCCGGCATCAGCACTACCCGCAGCCGCCACGCCCTCAGGGAGCTCCCCCTGGGCCCTCGGTGCACCCTGGCTTGGGTCCCTCCTGATCTTCTCCGCTCGCCTGGCCTTGGGACGTTCGGCAATGAGGAGACACAGAATGCGAGACAAGAAGGGGGTGTGAGCCCTTCTGCCAATCATGTCCAATGAGCGCCGCAGTGGGATCTTGCCACTCTGCCCCTCCCTCCTGAACCACGGCTTCCCCTCAATAAGTAAGACGTACGGACGTAGGGATCTACGTGTATGAAACCAAGTGGGCTTTCCCCAGCAGCTTGGGAAGTGCTATCCTTCGGAATTCCCCACTCCTCCGTTGGGTCCGTAGGAGGCCATACAGATGTCTGCTTTGTCACTGGTGGTGTTTATCTCCCCCAAGTTCACATCACTGAAGCAGAAGTTCAACAAAAGTGACAACAGTGGCTGATGCTGACCGAGACCACATGACGTGGGCATCACAACCTGTGCGGTGCCTTCCACGCCGGGGCCTCTGTGGAAAGCGGGAAAAGCCCGGAGGGGCGGCCACGGACACCACGCCAGGACGCCTCTGTCCCGAGCTACCTGCGGGGCAGGGACCGTGTCATTTAGGTGCAGGGACACGACCTGTGGCTTACCCGAGGGCTCACCGTGGAGCCCAGCTACTGCCAGTGCAATGGCGGCGCCTTCCTGTCCCGGGAAGACCCACAGGAGCATCTGAGTCCTAATCCTGTGTCAGTGGCCGCCCCGCCTTGGCCAATGTGCTCCTTATGGGGCCAAACGTTAGCTTTGATGGTCGGCGCCTCAGCGTGCAGGGCTTTCCGAGAAAACAGAATCCCACACAAAGGAGAGGGCTGGGAAGCTGTCACTGGTCTGAGGGCCGACCCTCAGTGCTTGGTCCAGCACTTCCCTTAGCAACGAATACCTCGAACGGAGTCCTCACAGAAGCAGATCTAGACAATCCGAGGACCCAGCCACGGAGGCACCCTCTGCCGCACCCTGATGTGGGCCGCGCCCCTGCTCCTTCCCCCGACGCGGCTTCCTCCCGGGTGGACGGAGGAGCGTGGCAGGTGGCCCACGGTGGGGCGGTCTAGTTGGGGGCGACCTTACCGTCCGTGTTCTCACACAACCGCCTCCCGGATATCCCCGAGCTGGTTGCTGTGACCTCCAGGCCAGAATGAGATGCCTCCCTCCCCCCACCCCCTCCCCCCTGAAGCCTGTGCTGGGATAACTTATCACACAGCCAACAAGGACTGTCTAGTCTCCCCTTCGCTTCAAGGTATTAAATGATAGGATTACACTCACCTGGGTTTTTAATTATGTCAAGAGGCTTTCTGAGAATTACAATTTCTTAATTAACTCATCTTCTTAAACTCGGCAACATTCTTTATATCCATAAAATGAGCCCGGAGGCAATGAGATGGCATTTAAAACCTGCAAGCAAATAACACTTCAAATGTACGACCAATTCTGAGGGCTTTTCCCTCACGCCTTCTAAACTGGCCGATCCACGCAGGGTTCTGAGTCCATGCTCTGACCCCGCACGCAGGGGGCTGCTTCTCACACTCACCGCCACAGGGAATCACGCTGAGCCACGGGGGCCCCCTCGGCCTGGAGGGGACCAGCCGCGGGGATGCCGGACTGTCCTCCTCACAGGTGGGTCGGGGGGCACAGAGCAGGCGAAGCGCGCGTCACACTCAGCTCTGGAACCCTCTACAGAGCCCCACACCTCTCTCAACGCGCTTAACGTGACCCACGTATTTTATGTAGACCCCAAATCCCACCTACTCTGAGAGATCCTGATGTTTTAAAGCCATCGAGTCTATAACAAGTTCAACAGTACTTATTTAATGAGGAGATATTCCAAACCAGCAAAAACGTGTCAGAAATAGACACACACCCCACCTCAATGTGCCCCCTGGTTCTGGAGCCGGCACCTGCGCCCGCCTCCCGCTGGCTTCCCCTTGCGGAAATGGTTTGTGTCTTCTCGCCTCCGTTTTCGCTTCCATCCCGTCTGAACACATTAAACAAAGCGCAGGATTCGAGGGTGTTTTGAAACGCCACATAAATGGCACCATTTAGTCAATCCACTCTGCAATTTCTGTCTACCATTATGTTAGGGATTTATCCATGGGGATATGTTTATATAAGTAGTTTATCACAGAATCACACTGTTTCAATATGCCACCACTTACACTTCCTTCTCTTGGACCTGTTTGTTTTTGCCGTCAGGAAGGGCGCGGCGCAGCGCTCCTGGGGACCTGTTCAAGAATGTCTCTGGGGAAAAACCCAGAAGCAGGAACTCAGGAGTTCCCTGCACATGGAAGGATGGGTGGGGTTTCTCTCTAAGCGCCTCCTTCTCCCAAAGATGTTATGTCGGCCCTAAGAACAGTTAGACAATTTAAAAAATAAACGCTTTCCGGAGACCCATTAGTATAATTAGGAAGTCTTCTTTCAATTACAACTTAAATCTCTATGTTGGCCAAGAGCGTGGTACTATTATTAAAAATAAACAGTGATGGCCAGCCAGGGAGCAGTGAGACGGCCGTGGGTGACTCGCTGAGAAAAGGACATTAAGCCCCGTCAGAGGACGAGCAGAGCGGCTGGGCCGGCGTCTGCGTCAGAGAAAAGGCGAGAGCCTGTCCTGGAGCCCAGCAGTGGCGGCCCAGCCTCCCTCCGGCCGCTCCTCAGCCTCCTCGCTCGCCCCTTCGTGCCTGCTCAGGTCTTAGTGACAGCGACACAGTCTTCCAGACAGAACGCTGCCCCTAAAGATCTTCAGGTGCAGAAAAAGCCTGTTTGCTGGCTCCAAGCCCCTGACTTTCTTCTCAAGCTTCCCCCCAATCTCTCATCTTAAAGTAACTTGATGTGAGCTTTTAAGAAAATTTATTGGGGTGTCATGGGTTTCCAAACCATACAGGTTTCAAGGGTACAACTTAATAAAACATCACTGCACACTGCACCATGCGCCCAGCGCCCCAAGCGGAGTCTCTTTCCTTCCCCATTTACCCGCCTTTGCCCCCACCCCTCCCCCTCCCTTTCCCTCTGGCTATCACCACATTATTGTCTGTGTCTTTGTGTTATGTTTTTTGCGTAATCCCTTCACCTTCTTTCATGCAGTCCTCTTTCATGCAGTCCTCCAACGCCCCTCCCCATAGCTGTCAGCCTGTTCATGTATCCATGCCTCTGTTTCTACCTTGTTCATTAAAAACATTTTGAAACAAAGTCTCTAGAATAGGAATAGTAGAACAACTGGTCTACAAACGGCTGATAGTTCTCTCCTTGGTCAAACTGAAAGGCAAACCTAGCCTGTGGCTCTTGGGACAGCTAGAGGTGACTCCAATGCTTCCCTCTCTCGCTCCCAGCTTCGCTGCAAGCTGACACCCTCCCGCCCAGCCGAGTGTCAGAAACACGCAACAGCCCCCATGAGGAGAAGGGCTCCTTGGATGTCTGCCCAGTTAATAAGAAGACCGTAAATGCTATTGTGAAATAACCAAACTAATGACCCCCCTGCACTTTGAGGAAACTAAAACTCCAGGGCAGAAACTCACACCGTTCAAAATCACCAGAGGAGCAAGGAAGGGCAATTTCTACCTTCACAGCAGCGCGCAGCGCTGGTGCGGACAGGCTTACAGGGCGGGAGAGCGCACACGCTGGAAGGAAAATCACAGCTTGAACAACTAGAATCTCGAAGATTGCAAAGGCCACAGAATGGGACGCCAATATCCCTCAGGGAGGACAATGCCACCTGCTGTCACAGTGCAAGGGGACTGCCCCCGAGAGGGCTGTGACAACAGATGCACACCGGGTTCCTGAATGTGAACACTGAGGAAATTTCAGAACTAGACCCGGGGGTATCTATACATTTCGTATCATCACCACCACCGTCCTCCTCGCCATCATCACTACTGTTATCATTGTCTTCTTCATTTCTACCATCTTCATCATTTTCTTCACCATCATCAGCACCACCACCATCTTCTTCCTCCTCATTATCACCATCATCTTGATCATCATCTTCCTCCTCATCATCACCCAAGAGCGCACTCTGCCAGCTACGTTCAGGAAAACAACGCATTAAGCTCTTGGGCACCCATGGGGTGGGAATGCCTAGATCACCCCCACTTCACCGTGAAGCCCTGGTCATTCACAGAAAAACAGTAACTTCTCCAGGGCCATCTGGCCAAGAGGAGCGGAGTCAGGATTCTCCCCAGGCCTGTCTTTCCCCAGCCCTTGGAATGAGCCTTGTGGAGAGGAGTGTGGCTCTTCCCAATCAGACTAAGGCCCCGATCTACCTGCCTACCCCCCGATGCCCGCCCTCACCCTCACTGCATCAACTGGGTGCTGTTTCCATAGAAGACAGGAGGAGAGAGAGACCCTTCCCTATAAGGTCCCGCGGCAAAAGTAGGGCAGACAGACGGGCCCAGGCCCTCAGGGGCTCTCAGCCAATTCTCGATGACCTGCAACCTGTCCTCTATCTCAAGGGCTGGAGATTCTGCACTGATAGCTTCCCCTATTTTTGGCTATGTGTGTGAGGACTGGCCTCCTGCCATCAAACACTTAGTAAGGACCTACTGTGTGCACAGGATTGGCACTGACCAAGGGAGACTGAAAGAGGCCCACAAAAAGGCCGCCTTGGGAGGGGATAGAAAGGGATTTAAGAACAACCATGTGCTGTGCTGGGAACAGGTACCAGGAGATAGCAGGCCACCAAGGAGAATCAGTGACACGCTCACATGGAATAATAATGTTGATGGAGGAGGAGGAAAAATTGCCTACTGTGTGCTGGGACAGCGTGTATTTTACACTCGTCATCTCCTTCCACCCTCAGAATAACTCGTGAGGCAGCCCGCCTTTCGCAGATAAGAACACGGAGCTTAGTGAGCTCACTTAACTCGCCCAGATCTCACAGGCAGCACGGGGTTTGGGCCTTGTAGGGTTCAGTCAGGCAGGTGTGGGGTGAAGGCACCCTAAAAGGAGAAGTTCCCAGCTGGGTGCGTTTCTGTCCTGGTGAAGCAAAATGAGGTGGACAAAGAGGAACAGGCTGGGATTCCCAGGCAGCATGTGGTTGGAGGTGCGTGTGGTGTGTGTGGTGTGTGTGGTGCATGTGGTGCGTGTGGTGCGTGTGTCTGTTTTCATCAGAAGACAAACTAAGGACAGTGGGCCATTTGTCAGCAGATGCTTGTATGTACCTCAACGATTCTAACCAAATTGGAGAAGTAGAGACAGTCACCTGTGGGTAGAGACAGTAGGGTGACCAGCTCTTACGGGAGACACCCTTGAAATACCCATGACAGCCAGACGGAGGGCAAAACCCTTTGTAACTTACTCCCAAGGAGCTGCCCGGCCACACCCTGAACTCTGGCTCCCGGGCCAGGGCAGCACTCAGATGACACCCGTCCCATTCTCCTTCTGAAGGTGACCCTGATGCTCTGCAAGTTCAAGTCTCCCGCCAGAACCTGGCAGCTCTCCGACAGTTTGCACGTGTTGGATGCCATCCTGGTTTGAATTTTCTGCACATTCCTTAACGGACTCTGAGTCATGGGGTGCTCTGTTACTTCCCTGGTTGGGAACAACTGTTGGTGCAACTAGGGAACCACCGGAGTCCCCTCGGGCGGCAGGCGTCCCTGTGACATGCCGGGTGAATGAGTTACCGACTCCGGGGTCAGCGAGCCTTTTTGTAAGTAATTCGTGACATTTAGGACATTTAGACAGAAACCTGGGTTGCAGACACAGGCGGAGGGAACAGTCATGGGGGGTCATGGGGGTGGGGAGAGGCAGAGCCGCTTGGGCATCCTATGATGGGAGGGAACACATTGGGGGAGGATCCTGCTGGTTCACCCCCTTTAACACTCTTGGCAAGAGTCTTATGCTCACGACCACTGAGGCAGGGCCTCCCCTGCTCCAGGGAATCTGTGATCACATTTGTGAATGGAGTGGCTGGTGGGCAGTCCCTGCCCATGGCCAAAGGGACCCTGAGCCCCAGCTGCCAGGTGGGCACAGGTGGAAGGGAGCCCCGGGGCCATCCTAACCACTGGGCAATGCCCCACAAGGTAAGACCAAGGGGGTGAGACCACCCTTATTAAAATGTCTCATTTGCTCTGGCTGGTGTTTCCCAGCGGTTAGAGCATCGGCCCAAACACCGAAGGGTCTCAGGTTTGATTCCCAGTCAAAAGCACATACCTGTGTCGCAGGTTCCATCCCCGCATGCAGAGGCAACCAACTGATGTGTCTCTCTCACATTGATGTCTCTCTCTCTCTCTCTCTTGCTCTCACTCTCACTGTCACTCTCCCTCCCCCTCTATCCCTCCCTTCCACTCTCTCTGAAAAATCAATGGAAAACATATCTTCAGATGAGGATTAGCCAAAAATAAATAATAAAAAACTCATTTAACCCCAAACAGCTGGAGGAGTGCCGTCCTTGGTACAGAACATTAATGGGTGTCGTACATTCTTTTCCCACACGGAGCCGGGAAGCCAGCCTGCCTCTGTGCCGGCGCTGTGGCCCTGTGCTGACCAGCTGCCCCCAGCCCGAGCTGGACAGCGCACACCTGGAGCTCCCAGGGCCTGGCTGCCTGGGACAGGCAGGTTCTGAGGTCGTGGGCAGAAGTCAGGCCTTAAGGCGAACAAGGGAGGCAAGAGTGGAGTTCGGCAGAAATCCATGCACTTCCGTCATAGGGAGGGGAAGCCCAGCCCACTGTCACCAACACACGCCACTCGTCCATTTATTCATACAACATGTACACTGTTAATTTCCTGGAAGTACAGATGCAGGAGACAAGCTCAAGGCATGGCTACCTGACTCCACGCCTAATGCTGGCGTCTGAAAACCAGGAGCACAGGTACCAGTTCCCTCACCACGGTTCTCTCAGGGTCTGTCTGAACATCAGACACCCTTCATCCCTGAGTTTTGAAATGAGCCACGCCTTCGGGGAGATGGGAATTGGGGAAGAGGGTACCTGCGGACAAGGCCAGCTGGACGGGCTCTGAGAGGGCAGGGGATAAACCCATTAGGTCCCACCTGTGATCAGCAGCGCGCTGGGTCCCGGTTTCCGATAATCCCTCACTCGTGGCGGGTGTCGTGGGAGGCAGCCCCCTGAAGTCAGGGCCCCAGGACCCATTACAGAGAGAGCGGCCTCCGTGGGTTTTTAAATAAACATACAGCACATCTATGGACAGAGCACGTACCAAGCCTGCCTGTGGCGCTTACCAGCCCCACGCCACGTCCACGCTCCGCGCCCTCTCCAGCCCCACCTGGCCAGCAAGGCCACTTCCTACAGGAGTCCCACCTGACGCCCCTCGAGAAGGCCACATGGTCTTCGCTTGCCTTTTATTCTTTGTCAGGAAAATAAGACGTTTCGAGGCCCTGCTCTCTGAAGCCAGGGGACATAACAGAATTTAAAGCAGAAACTTCACATGAGAAAGGGGAGGGAACCTGTGGACTCGCCTCATGGCTACGAGACACAGAATCTGGGGAGCTGGGTTCCTTTAACAGCGTCAAGAGGTTTTCTACATGAGTTTACAAGCGAGGACTCTGTTTTTTTCTGTGACCAGATTTGTGACCCACCCAGGACAGTGAATGGTGTGACAGAAGCCAATGAAAATACCACCCACTCTGCTGGCGACGGGCTCCCTGCCAGGGTCCCGGGAAGCACCCGGCAGCCACTGTCTGGTTTCACTTCCACCCGAGCCTAGTGGGGCAGCATCCACGGCTGAGAGGATGTGACCACAGTGGGGGGAGCCAGGATTGCACCGCGGGCCTGTGGGCATCTCCTCCACAGTTAGGAGGAGGTTGACGGTGCTCTGACAAGCTGCTCGGTGGCCCCAGAGTCCCATGTCCCGGAATTCTCCCCGCAGGTCTAGACGTTGCTGCCCAGGCACCTTCATTATCCAGTTTGAGAACTAAAGGGTCCCGTGAAAGGTTTGTAGCTCCACTTCAAGGTGGGTTCTGGAAAGGCTGCAGGGACACAGGCAGGGAAGGCGGCCACGCCCACCTACAGGAGCCCAGGACCCCGCCTGGCCCCGCATCTCCTGGCTGCATCTCCGCTTTAACTGAGCAAATGGTTAGGAAACAGCATTTTATTGAGTGGGCGGCTCGCACCGCAACAGCCCGGAGCCCAGCCTGCACAGAGGAGGCTCCTTTCATCCCTTCCACATGGTCGGTCAACATTTCTTCGCTACCAATTAGCCAATCTGCTTGATCAAACCTCCCCCAGCCTCAGCACCATGGGTGGCCTCCTAAATGAATGGTGAAAGGCGACCAGGATTCCCCTCGCAGGCAGCACGGCCCGCTCGGAAGACTGGCGGGTGCACAGAAACCGGGTCGGACGGGCTTTGCCCCGCTTGGCCAGAGTTCAGCCCATCTCCAGGGAACAACACGTTTGTTTTGCCGCCTGACCCAGCTGAGGAGGACAAGAGGACTTCCTCTCACTCGGGGCCTCCAGGTTATACACTCAGTGACGCGTGGCCCCATGGGCCGGAGCGGCTCCTCTTCCACCTCCGATGTTCCAGGAAATCTGGTTTTCCTTTTCTTACCCACTCCTGCCAGAATGGGTTTTGAAAATTCAGATCCGTCAGCGTCTATGTGAGAACATCCTTCCTTTTCTCGTTGCACAGGTCACGTGGGACCCGTTGGTCCTAACCCCAGACACCCACCATCCCAGGAGGCCATAACGGAAATCCACCTTTCCCTGCCCTGGCCGGTTGCTCAATGGTTGGAGCGTCAGTCTGAGGACTGAAGGGTCGAGGGTTTAATTCTCGATCAGGGGCACCTACCTGGGTTGCAGGTTTCGACCCCGGCCCTGGTTGGGTTGCATGCAAGGGGCAACTAATCGATGTGTCTCTTTCACATTGAAGTTTCTCTCTTTCTGTTTCTCTCTCCCTCTTTCCCTCCCTCCCTGTCACTTCTCTAAAAATCAAAGGAAAAAATATCATTGGGTGAGGATTAACAAAACAAAAGAGAAGAAGGAAAGAAGGCCACCTTCCCCCGGAAGTGCTTCTGCCTCCCCGAGGACAGAGGCTGGCGGAAGCCTGACCACAAGCAGCTGGGCTTCTGGGGCCGAGAATCGGAGTCTGCTGGCTTCCGTCGGCCATGCCCGCCGTGCAGGGCCGGCTTTTCCTCTGTGCACTGGCTCCACGCTCCCCGGAAGCACGCCAGACTCCTGCCTGGCACCAGGCAGAGTTTCTTGCCCAGAATGTGGTTCTGTGAGGGGAGCAGCTGAGGGTTCACAGGGTGACCCATGAGGTGTTCACAGGTGAGACTCACAAGGTTCACAGGTGTGACTCCAGAACTGTTCACAGGTGTGACTCGGGAGCTCTTCACAGTGAAGCGTGGTAGCAACCATGCCTGGGTAAAAATGCTGTTTAATATTTTAACCCTGCTGACTTGGCTTCTGTAATTACTTGTTTGCTAAAATAAGAGAAAAGTTATTTTGATTTTCTGAACTTATATAAGTTATCCCATTCGATTGAATACTCCATTGGTTGTGGTTTGAATACCCCCATGGATATGATCTTACTGGTCTCTCGAAACACATTCCTCTGCACCTGGAGACCATGGCAGCACAATTACTCTAAATGGCCTCAGTGGCTCCAGATAATGTGCTTCCGTCGACTCAGTCCCAAGACCCAAAACTATAATTAATCTTTGTAAGGTAACTAACTTGCTCAATCTAAGCTTCTGTAACAAACTGCTTTTTACAAACTAGGTTCCTCATCCCAAACCTCGAGATGTAATCAATACCTTTGTGATATTTGCCTATATAAGTGTAATGTTTCGGCCAAGAGGGCACTACGAGATTTGGAGAGCATATTGCCCCCTCATAGTCCCGGCTTTGAAATAAATGTAGCTCCTTAATTCGACTTCTTGAGGCGTCCTTGAGTGATTCACAGGGTACAATACAACAACAGGTGTGACTTTGGGAGCTGTTCACAGGGCTACCCATAACGTGTTCACAGGTGTGACTCAGGAGCTGCTCACAGGTGTGACTCGTGAGGTTCACAGGTGTGACCCAAGAGGTGTTCACAGGTGTGACCCATGAGGTGTTCACAGGTGTGACTCATGAGGTTCACAGGGTTACCAGTGAGGTATTCACAGGTGTGACCCATGAGGTGTTCACAGGTGTGACCCGTGAGGTTCACAGTTGTGACCCATGAGGTGTTCATCGGTGTGACTCGTGAGGCTCACAGGGTTACCAGTGAGGTGTTCACAGGTGTGACTCGTGAGGCTCACAGGTTACCTGTGAGGTGTTCACAGGTGTACTTGTGAGTGGGTGAGCTGTGGTTCTGGGTCTCCCTGGAAACCAGACAGGACTCTCAGCTGGTTCTGCGGTTACAATCATACACTGTAAGGAATTCACCACCACCCTGGGCCCATCCTGCTACTACTCCGTCAGCACCACCGTCGTGTGTCTGTGCGGGTCACTGCTGTGGGCAGGGGGAACACGGGATGGAGGGACATGGCCCTGTTGTTGGGCTCCAGCTCCCAGAGCCGCTGGGGGGAGACAGGAGCACAGAGGGAGAAGCCGATGGGAGGGAGAGGCCCTGGGGGTGTAGTTGGCCCGGCCGCCGCCCACCGCTGCCCTGCAGCTGCATGTCCTGCATGTCCTGCCCACACTCCGGGTCCGCTGCGGAAGAGCTACATCTGGAATCAGAGACAAAATGCACAACCATTTCTCGGCTCTCCACCTACTTTGTCAACTTCGAGTTTGCATCTCAAGTCACATTTCTTGATGTGGAAATGCGAACTCAACGCATCTTGCTCAGCATAAATAACACCACTTAAACCCCCCCCCCCACCACCACCACCATTTAACTGGCAGGACGAAAGCAGCAGCACACATGTTCGGGCCCTTCCTGGGGACAGAGGAGCTGACACGCTCCCTGTGCGGTGACTCCCTGCCGCTCTGCGGCTTCTCCTCTGCTTCCCTCACGTCCTCACACTTAAAGGTGAGAAACGCTCCGGCACATTTGTCACAACTGTTTTTCCTAACCTGTTAGCCTTTTCAATGTGAAAATGCTTTAATAACAGTTAAAAAAATTTCTTGTTTGAGACCCAGCCAACTTTTCCTTCCTGGCTTCACCTCCGCCTTTTTGTTTAATGAGTCTTTCCTGCCGGTTGGAGTTCTGATAAACACTCGTCCCCACCTGGCTGGCAGGTGAACGCGCCCCGCGGGAGTGAAGAGCCCTGACAGGCTGGTGACAGGGCACCTCGCCCATCACCCTGGCCCCGCCGGCTCGAGGCTGAGCCATCCTGCAGGTGGTCCTCTGTGGCACAGTCTGGGGTTCAGAGGTGGGCAGATGACTTCGCTGTCTGATTGGCACGAGCCTTGGGGTCTTCGCAGGGCTGCCCCTGGACAATGACTGTGGCCAGCTCTGTGGCCACCAGCAAAGTCTGCCTGCAGACACCATCCTGCAGGGGCCAGAGGAACTCAGAGGCTGGCTAAGAGGCGGAGGCGGAGCAGAGGCTGGGGGCAGCGCGCTCACTCCACGCACGCCGAACGATCCCCTGCAGGGACTTCCTGACTCCGCCAAGATTGCTCCTCTGTAATGGACTGTTACAAGCTGGTTTGCAGCGAGCCAGACCCAACCCCAAGGTCCCCTGGATGTGCTGGCTCTGACTCAATCCCGTAGACCTTTATTGGACTTCGTTCTGCTCACTGCTGTGTCCGGGGAGGGCACTGGTAAGTGTTCAAGACATACTGGCTGAATGAATGAGCATGGCAGCCTAGAAACGAATGCTTCTGCTGCTCACCTCTTCGCCTGAACGTTACAGCGATGGCCAATGGCCGTGTGAGACAACGACCACTCTGGGCCGTGGTTCTGCAAGTTTTATGATCTAGCATCATTTCCCTTCCTTCCTCTTTCTCTCTCATTTTTTTTTTTGCCTCCAAATTGCTGTCTTGTTCACAACAGCCCATCACCCCTACAAAAACCTCCTTAAGTAAACATTCAGAGGGGGAGAGTGGTGCCCCCCCCAGGACAGAGGGGGTAAGCCCCCATCTCGGCGGGTTCCTGACCTGCAGGCTGACGCCTGCCCCTGAGCTCCAAGTGTGGGGAGCCCCACGAGCCCCACAGCCCCAACACTCAGGCGAGAGATCTGAGGACCCCGCTCCACAGAGCCTGCAGGACCCTCGGGGCTGCAGGTGTCCCTGAGCAGGGCCGGCTCAGGGCATGTGACCCTCACGGCCACACCAGCCCCCAAGCTCAGAAAGGCCTGTTCTTGGCTCCATGCTCTGCTGCCACCGTCTTGAACCTCTTGCTCATTTTGGAACGAGAGCCACACATCTTCATGCTGCACCAGGCCCGCAAATCCGCAGCAGGTGCTGCCCCGCCAGAGCTGTCTGGGTGGGACCTCCGGGGGCGCTCACCTGCTGGGGCCCGGGGCCAGCTCCCGCTACTGCGAGCCGCCCAGCTGCCCCTGCGGCCCCGCCTCTGGTCAGGCCTGCACAGCCTCAGGTGTGGGAAGGGGCTGTTCAGGACTGAGACCTTCTGGCAGCAAAGCCTAACCTCCAGGAGCCGCAGTGCCAGCCTCTCCACCTGCCGTTGTCAAGCTCACCTTCAAGGCAAGGCCTCCAGGAGCCGCCCGGCGGGTCCCCATGAGCAACTGGGGACCACACTCTGGATAACTGAGCGCTCTACTCGTTTTGTCTGGATTGTGCCTAAGCCCGGCTCCGCGCCTCCTCCCGCCCCCAGCACAGGCAACTGCCCCCCAACAACCCGCAGCCGGCTCAGTAGGGTGGCCCCAGAGACGCCGCACGTCTGACTGTTCCAGGGTGCGCAGGTGCACAACGCAGGGCGTCACTGACTCCGCTGCTCCTGCCACCCCTCCCACAAGGGACGCACGTGCCACGAATTCAATTCACACAGAACCACTTCCACCACCCACCCCCGTGGCTCACGGCAGCTGTGTGACAGCGTGGCTGAGTGTGTGGCTGCACACAGTATTTAATGCGGCAGAGCTCTGCACAGCCCTTCGGAGACACACCGCCCCTGGCGTGTCCGACCTGCGCGAAAACAGGCGACAGACACTTAAAACCAAGAGGCTCACCTGGAACCAAAGGGAAGATGGGAGGAGCATCTACCCCCCCCACCCCCCCCCCCGCCGGGCACTGCCGCTCAGCCTGACACACGCCACCGCTTCCAACTCCCATTGTACTTAGAAAATCCTGCATCACGAATGTGAGGAGAGCTGGGCTCCACGAGGGCACTGCAGCATCTCGCACGGGCCAGGCAGGGGGCCCAGGAGACATCACTGTCCTGGCACCATCAGAAAAACCCACATGCCTGTGGGCGTGCACTGGACACAGAGAGCGTGGGGTGTCCACAGAGAGGAGTGCTCTGCAGCAACGCCAGGGAGCCAGGGAGGGAGCTGCGCCAAAGACACCAGATGCGAGAGCGCAGGCGCTGCCTGAGTCCGCTGACCTGAGGCTCGTGGTGAGACGAAGAGGTGCAGAGCAGACCCCGTGGGCAGGGGCGACTGCTGGGAGGGTCCGGAGGGCGGCTCCACGCTGCCCTGGCCAGGCTGGGTTGGACATGCCCTGCCTATTGCCTGCTCACGGCCCGCATGCCTTTCCTTTGCAAATCGTTATATGTCAATCAAAAATTTTTTAAAAAATTGATGGCATCGCAGCAGCACAGCAAACCAACGGGTCCTGCAGAAGGAATTGAGGTGCCACAGGAAGCCAGCATGTTGCCAGGATGTTTCCAAGTGACTTGTGAGTCCAGACTCACAATACGCATCCTTCCCAGCGACCCGACAGACTCTTAAAACCAGCCGATGACAGTGAAGCCCTAACAACGAGGAAGACAAGACAGAACATTTCAAACTTCCCAGGAGTGACCGCCAGGGTGTGTCTGGGACGCAGCGCTGCCGGAGGGATGGCCGTGCGTCAAACCACGCAGAGGCCAGGAGAAGCAGTGAGGGTGCCGTTAGGTTTGTGAAGTTCAGCATGACTACGGGGAGAGGATCTAACGTACCTATTGGACCCAGCGCAGCCAGAAGTGCACCCTGGAAGCTGCACGTACACACATCATAGCTGCTGTTGCTTGAGCTCTGAGCGCCCACACATCCCCCTGGTGAGGCGTTTGCGAATCCATCTGGGAGGGAGGTGGAGGCATCCTCACCTATTTATTTCTGTCGTCCTAACACGTGGAAGTGACAAGTGCCAGGCCGAGGCAGCCGCCCGCTCTCATCTCGCAGTGACACCAGCCGCTTCAGCGCACGTGAGCAATGAGCCGCCATTCTGAGGCCTGCAAGCAAAGCCCTGTCAGCATGGGGGCTCGGACTGGGGTGGGGGAGCCTGAAGGGATCGCGGGGTTTGTTTCCAACCTCTCAGGCCCTGGCGTGGGGCCTTGGGGTGACGAGGGGACCCCAGGTGTGTGGGTGTGGTCCCAGCCCAGCAGCTTGTGCAAGTGGCACGCTCAGCCCGACTGGCCCTCTGACTCGGAATCATGTTTATGAGGTTCTGATGTCGCCTGTGACATTAAGTTTGAGAAGCCTGAAGCAAGTGAGACTGTAGCATCAGACGTCAGAGGCACACCCACACCCTGCAGCAGCTGTGAATATAAGGCTGCTCCTCTCCCCCTGGGATGGGGGGCGGGGGGCGGGGATTACAGAGTGAAAAGACAAGTTTACATGCAAAACATGCAATGTTTACTCCACGCTACATGCCAGGGGTTCAGGCTCAATATCAGATGCTGCTCGAAAACAAAGACATACACACAACACAAGGCAATACACAACACACAGGTAACATATAACAAACACACGTGCACATCTCTCTCTCTCTCTCTCTCTCTCACATGCGCACACACACACGCACACACGGGCCTCCTGCCCTCCAGGAGCCCACGACAGAGAGGAGACAAGGGTGAGAAGTAGATATGAGATAAAATGACAAGAGGGCCAAGCTTCAGGATTACAATGGCGACAACTGAGCAGTTCGATGGCTGCCTGGGGAGTGACCACTCACGGGAGCAGCACTGAGCGGCGCCCCGCACGCCATCCGCCTAAGAAACGGGTGTGGATTCCTGGGGAAAGAAGCAGAAATGCGCCAAGGGCAGCGTTGTCTGCGGGTTCCCGGGCTGCTGGAACTCACTCCACGGCATAAAGCAGAACACGTTTACCACCTGTGGTTCCAGAGATCAGAGTCTGACCGGGGCTCATGGGGCTGCGGCCAAGGTGAGGGCAAGGCGTGTCCTTAGAGGCTCCGGGAGAATCTGCTTCCCCCTCTTCAGCCTCTGGAGGCGCCCTGCTCACCGGACAACAACCTCTGCTCCCGAGCTCACACCTGTCTCCTCCTCGCATTCACCAGGGGCCCCTTCCGAGGGCCGCCAGGGCCACCTCCCCGCTCGGTGTCCCCCCGAGTCACATCGACAACGCCCCTTTGCCACATAAGATGATGTATTCTGGGGACCAGGATGTGGGCATGGTCGGGGGCCACTACACAGCCCCACACACGGGTCCCCAAGTGGGGTGCACAGGACATGGTGAGGGGCACCTGCCTCAGGGTGCCATGGGGTCGGTTAATACAGGGCAGATTACCTGGCCCTGCCCCACCTCCATCAGGACCTTCGGAGCAGGAGGGCGGGACCCCATTCTTGGGAGGAGGAGAGCTCACATCAAGAGACCTGACGTGCAGACTCACCAGACGCCTCCCCACGTCTGGTTTTTAACCTGCAGCCAGACGTCAAGCTGGCTCACCAGTGTGGCTGCTGTTATTCAGGGGAGACCTGTTTGCAAAGTCTAAAAGGTGCATCATGAATCGACAGACAGCAAACACATCTGCTCTCTGTGGCGAGCAGGCGTGGACCGCATGTGCAGGTACAGGCAAGGGGCCGGGACAGTCCGTGAGGCTCCCAGACTGAAGCCCACCTGTGGCCAGCGGCTGGGATGGCTCCCGCGGGTCAGCTGCCCAGCTGTGGCAGCCTGTCCCCTCCCCCAGACAGAAGGTGCACTGTTTGGGGTGGTTTCCTACTCTTGTCAATGGGACCTGAGAAATCAGGCTAACCTTCCCTCCCCTCCGCACTGCCCTCTAAGCACCGGAGTGTAATTACACCTGAGCCCACTGCCCACGGCCCCGGGCACTTCCGACAGGGCGTCAGCCACGAAGACAGCGTGCACGCGCGTGTCATTTCCAAACCCCCGGCTGCTAATGAAATCCCAAACATTCAGATTTTAATTGAACTAGATAAAGATTAAGAAGCTTAGCAGCAGCTGGCATTACGAATTAGCTCTCAGCCGAGTTTTATGTTGCACTAAATCACTGCTTTTGTAATCGTCCTAAATTGTCTTTATCTTGCTAACGCAGAGATGTTCTCTGCCGGCACCAGGCTTCCCGCGTCCCCACCGCCGGAAACAGTTTGATGTGTGAAGTCTTAGTAGCAATTTTAATAATATTGTGATCTACACGCATGATGTATATTCAATAAATTCTTAACACTAATTAGAAAAAGAAGTCGAGGCCTTTACGTGACCGGTTTTGGAGAGGAGTGGACTGCAGAGACGCAGGCTGGGAGGAACCGAAGGTGGCGGCAGAACTGCAGCGGACGCTCAGCCAGGCACCAGGAAGCGTGAACTGGGCAGCCAGGCACCGAACTGAGCAGCAGCCCCGCCTGAAGTGCACCTTCCTGCGTTTCCAGATGCTGTCCACGTCGGCCTCCAAAGTGGGACTGTCCATTATTGCGAGCACATCCACACGGGTGCCCTTGAGCCGTGCCCAGCCCAGCCTCCCCTCGACTCCCGCGTGGCAGAGGGCCCGAACGCCTTTCTGGAGTGACTACTGAGACTGGTGGGCTCCGCTTTGCTCCTTCACTTTCTGGGGCAGTGATGGCGAATCTATGACACGCGTGTCAGAGGTGACATGCGAACTCATTTTTTTGGTTGATTTTTCTTTGTTAAATGGCATTGAAATATATAAAATAAATATCAAAAATATAAGTCTTTGTTTTACTATGGTTGTAAAGATCAAAAAATTTCTACATGTGACACAGCACCAGAGTTAAGTTAGGGTTTTTCAAAATGCTGGCACGCTGAGCTCAAAAGGTTCGCCATCACTGCTCTAGGACCACAGCCAGTAAGCCGAAACTCCCCCATCTGTGCGGTGGGCTGGCAGTAGTGGGTGGCGGACCTGCAGGTGAGACACCGAGATGACCTGTGGCACAGTGCTCAGCTGCCCTGGCTTCCTCCTCACAGACACCTGGGGAGGGTAAGGGGGCTGAGAGTTGGGGAATCTGTGCTTCCCAGTGGCTCCTAGAGTAGGTGGGAGGGTCCTGCCATCGGTCAGCATGCAGGCAGGGTCAGTCACCGCAGCCTGAAATGGTCTATAGCCTGAAAAGGACCCCGGGAGGGGCCACTGTCCTGAGCACCTGCCTTCCAGGTGGCCCAACAGGGAGCCAGTGCCTTTCCACCACAGGAAATGGAGCCCCGGAGTGGGAGCCGGCTGTCCCACCCCTGCAGGGGCCCTTGGTGGGGAGAAGGGCTGCACAGAGGCCAGGGCCAGGGTGGCAGCTGGGTTGTCTCCCCACCACTGTGGAGAGAACCCACAGGGGACCAGCCCAGCCTGGACTCTTGGGGGGGGGGGCGCTGAGGCTGCAGGTGCTGATAGGAGGCCTGGGCTCACACCTGCAGCGCCACAGCACCTGCAGCACCTACAGCACCCGCACCACCTGTAGCACCTACAGCACCAGCAGCACCTGCAGCACCCGCAGCACCCGCAGCACCCGCAGCACCGGCAACACCCGCAGCACCCGCAGCACCCGCAGCACCCGTAACACCCGTAGCACCCGCAGCACCCGCAGCACCCGCAGCACCCGTAACACCCACAACACCCGTAACACCCGTAACACCCGCAGCACCCGCAGCACCCGCAGCACCCGTAACACCCGCAACACCCGCAGCACCCGCAGCACCCGTAACACCCGCAGCACCCGCAACACCCGCAACACCAACAACACCCGCAACACCAACAACACCCGTAACACCCGCAGCACCCGCAACACCAACAACACCCGCAACACCAACAACACCCGTAACACCCGCAGCACCCGCAGCACCCGCAGCACCCGTAACACCCGCAGCACCCGCAACACCCGCAACACCCACAACACCCGTAACACCGTAACACCCGCAGCACCCACAACACCCATAACACCCGCAACACCCGCAGCACCCGCAACACCCGTAACACCCGCAACACCCGCAGCACCCACAACACCCGCAGCACCCACAACACCCATAACACCCGCAACACCCGCAGCACCCGCAACACCCGTAACACTGTAACACCCGCAGCACCCACAACACCCATAACACCCGCAACACCTGCAGCACCCGCAACACCCGTAACACTGTAACACCCGCAGCACCCACAACACCCATAACACCCGCAGCACCCGCAGCACCCGTAACACCCGCAACACCCGCAGCACCCGCAGCACCCGCAGCACCCGCAGCACCCGCAACACCAACAACACCCGCAACACCAGCAACACCCGTAACACCCGTAACACCCGCAGCACCCGCAGCACCCGCAACACCAACAACACCCGCAACACCAACAACACCCGTAACACCCGCAGCACCCGCAGCACCCGTAACACCCGCAGCACCCGCAACACCCGCAACACCCACAACACCCGTAACACCGTAACACCCGCAGCACCCACAACACCCATAACACCCGCAACACCCGCAGCACCCGCAACACCCGTAACACCCGCAACACCCGCAGCACCCACAACACCCGTAACACCCGCAACACCCGCAGCACCCGCAACACCCGCAGCACCCGCAACACCCGTAACACTGTAACACCCACAGCACCCACAACACCCATAACACCCGCAGCACCCGCAGCACCCGCAGCACCCGTAACACCCGTAACACCCGCAGCACCCGCAGCACCCGCAACACCCACAACACCCGTAACACCGTAACACCCGCAGCACCCGCAACACCCGTAACACCCGCAACACCAACAACACCCGCAACACCAACAACACCCGTAACACCCGCAGCACCCGCAGCACCCGTAACACCCGCAGCACCCGCAACACCCGCAACACCCACAACACCCGTAACACCGTAACACCCGCAGCACCCACAACACCCATAACACCCGCAACACCCGCAGCACCCGCAACACCCGTAACACCCGCAACACCCGCAGCACCCACAACACCCATAACACCCGCAACACCCGCAGCACCCGCAACACCCGCAGCACCCGCAACACCCGTAACACTGTAACACCCACAGCACCCACAACACCCATAACACCCGCAGAACCCGCAGCACCCGCAGCACCCGTAACACCCGTAACACCCGCAGCACCCGCAGCACCCGCAACACCCACAACACCCGTAACACCGTAACACCCGCAGCACCCGCAACACCCGTAACACCCGCAGCACCCGCAACACCCGCAACACCCGCAGCACCCGCAGCACCCGCAACACCCACAACACCCGTAACACCGTAACACCCGCAGCACCCGCAACACCCATAACACCCGCAGCACCCGCAACACCCGTAACACCCACAACACCCGCAGCACCCGCAGCACCCGTAACACCCGTAACACCCGCAGCACCCGCAACACCCGCAACACCCGAAACACCGTAACACCCGCAGCACCCGCAACACCCGTAACACCCGCAGCACCCGCAGCACCCGCAACACCCGCAACACCCGCAGCACCCGCAGCACCCGCAACACCCGCAGCACCCGCAGCACCCGCAGCACCCGTAACACCCGCAGCACCCGCAGCACCCGCAGCACCCGCAGCACCCGCAGCACCCATAACACCCGCAGCACCCGCAACACCCGCAACACCCGCAACACCCGCAGCACCCGCAGCACCCGTAACACCCGCAGCACCCGCAACATCCGCAGCACCCGCAGCACCCGCAACACCCGCAGCACCCGCAGCACCCGCAACACCCGCAACACCCGCAACACAGCCCTGAACCCCTCTTCTCCTGGAACTCTCTTCCCCAGCACCCAGGCTTCATCCGGGAACACACCCCGCCCAGGGCTTTCGCACCTGCTGTTCCCTCTGCCCAGAAACCGTCTCCTCAGAGGCTCCTGTGTGGCTGCCTCTCCTCACTATTCAGGTGTCCCCTTCGTGTTGCCTCACCTGCCAGGTGCCCCTGCCTCAGACTTGACCCTGTTTTCTGCTTTGTATCACCAGCCTCCCCCCTGCAGTCTGGCTGATTCATGGTCAGTCTGCTCTGCCCTGGCCCGTGGACCCGTTCAGGTGCAATTATCAGTGCCTAGGAAGCCATGCTTGCTTGTTGAATGAATAAACACACACGCTTCCCTTTAAAATCCTTTTCATAATGTCCTTTTATAAAGCTGGTCCCCAACCCAGGCACCCTGCTGCAGCGTCCCCACCAGGAAGAGCCTGGCCGACGTCTTGGGCCTCTCACACGTTGGCAGGTTGCTGTTTGGGGCTTTGGGCCTCGTGCCTGCCTGCACAGAGTGATTTCATGAACCTCCCACAGGAGGACCAGGGGAAAGGGACAGGATCGAACACAGAGCCCACAGTGTCGCGACGTCCCGAGACCCACGTCTGAGTCCTCACGTCAACCCCGAAGTCTGTAGTGAGGCCGCTGCCCCGCAGCACAGCGGCGGGGACCGAACTCGCCCTCACCGTTCTCTGGAGAAAGTGCCTCTGGGAGTGCCTAACAGGGGAAGCCACCCACACACAGACCGGCCTTTCTGGTCCACCTCTTCCTCCCCGGCTTTCTCCACCTGCGCTGTCCCCGCGCATGTGAGTCCTGACTTCCGTAACACAGAGCCACAAGCGGGGCTAAAGCAGCAGAGCGTCACCTCGCAGATCTGCAAGCAACGTCGGGATCGGGGCCCGGGGTCTCGCTCCCTCTGCGACCTGCTGGGGGACCCTCCTGCCTCCCCCGCCAGCCTTGTCCTGGTTGCAGACGCAGGGTTCCCACTGCCACCTTCCACGGTCCCCTGCAGACCCTGCCCAGTGCTGGGGTAAGGGTCTCCTCCCTCCCCATCAGGACACAGTTCACGGACTTAGGGCCCCTCAGGCAGCGGGGCCTCATCTCAACTTGATTAAAACGATGAAGGCCCTTCCCGCCCCCCCCCCAAAAGCTACACTTCAGGACGTCAACATCTCTGTGGCAACACGCTCAACCCATAGCACCCGATGATATTCTTACTCAAAATTCTGCCACCGGGGCTACAAACTTCACCACTTTCAGAAACCACCGTCCCTTCAGCGCGTGCCTCGGGCCCGAGTCCACGCCGCTGCACGCACCGCCGCCACCGCGAGGGGCTGAGCAGCGACTGAGTCCAGACCCTTTGCCCATGACGTGGGGATTACGTTCTCCAGTACGTGTTCTTTTAAATTATTTTTTAACTCTTTTTGGCAAGAGAACGGGTGGTGACGAGAGCAGAATGAGTGCCCTGTGGCTGGGAGAGGCTTGGGTGCCGGTGGGAAACTGTGTTGATTTTCAAAGAAGCCGACAGCGAGACCCCAGGCTCGACCCTCAGGCGACAAGTGCAGACAGTACGGCATCATTCCACATCCACGGGGCCGACCAGGACCTGCTGATAAGGATGTCCCGGAAACACAACCCAGAGAGGAGAGCGGGGTCTGAGAGGAAGAGGCCAGGGAGAAGCGAGGCAGGCCTGGGCTGGGCTGCAGCTCCTTGGTTCTCCGGGGGGACTTGATCGTCTGGGACAAGTGATCAGTACAGACAACACCATCAACCCGGCCGGCTCCATGCACACATGCGACTTCCTTGGCTTCCCTGCTGGGTCCAGCCTCCCGCCGGGATGCCTGCCCACAGAGCCCAGGACTGAGACACTCGCTGGTGTCCAAGGTCAGGTGGCTCCAAACACAAGCCAGGAGCCAGCTCCCAGATAGGCCCCGACGCCAAGTCCCCGGGCAGCAGTGACACGTTACTGAAATCGCCACACAGCAGCAGCCTTCTGGTGCCCAAGCCTTCTTGGGACTCCTGGGTGGGGGGCCCTTCGGTGGGATAATGCACCCCAAGCCAGCCCGACACCCCCAAACCCAGAAGAAGGTGAGGGATGGAACACAGACACCGCCACTGCCAGGAGGAGCGTCCGGGTTGCCATGCCGACCACAGTTGCATTTGCCTGATCTCCCCACAGACCCACGGAAGTGGCGCCCAGGGCGTGTGCATATCGGATTAAAGGCACACGCTGAAGCAATGCAAATCCGTAAAGGGTTTGACGCGCACTCATGTCTCCATCGCACGAGACAGAGGGAATGGAAAACGTGCCTTGGCAGTGAGGAGGGCAGACACGCTCTCCAGGCGATGGGCAGGGCTTGCTGTGCACGAGGCTCTGTCCCTGGTGCTTGGAGAACAGTGCCGCCGCCCGGTCCCGGCCCTCACAGAGCTGGCCTGGTGGGGGCCGCACGTGCTCAATGACACTGAAAGCCACGCTCGGCACGGTGCTCGATGGTGACAGGCCTCTGCCACGGTGGTACTGCTTTTCCCCGCTGCAGGGCGTGCTCACCCGCAAGGCGGGTGCAGGTCCTTGTCGGCATTAGGAACCCGCCACCCACAGCAGGGGAAGAGAGCGGCTCCACCCGAGGCTCAGGTGGGCTTCCCCACTCCTGCTGCTCATCCCAGCCCCACGTCCTGCCAGCCCCATCCGCAGCCCCAGAAAAGCCTGCTGGGTAATAGCCATTATGAAGACATTCAAATTATACCTCCCCTCCCCCACCGGACCCACCAATCCATCCATCCTCCCACCACCCATTCCATCCACCCATCCATCCACCCATCCATTCTCCCTCCATCTATGATCCATCTATGCATCCGTCATCCACCCGTCATCCATCCACTCATCCTTCTGCCTGACTGGGCCTGAAACATTGCTCCCATAGGTTATGTCCTGTATCATGCACTGTCACCACACAAGCCTCTGACGCCCTTTCTACGCAAAAGCAGAAGCTGCCCTGGCCCTGGCATCCTCTCCAGGCACCTGCCTCCCGGCACCTGAGGTCCAGCTCCTCCCAGAGTGGCCAGCGGCCAGGCTCCTGACCCTTCCTGTAGGAGCACCGGCTGCCCTGAGGGCGGAGAGGGCCGCAGGGGCGAGACTAAGCCAGGCTCCCTCCAGCTAGTCGCTGCCCCGTGTGTCTCCGTGTCCACACCATGGAGGGGGCCCACCCCTCCGGCTGCTGGCACTGCGCCATCTGGAGGAAGTGAGCAGGCAGCCCCGAGCACAGTGCTCGGCCCGCACAGGCCACCACTGGGACCAGACAAGGCCCGTCAAGCAGGGCCGGCGTGGAGGAGCCGCCCCTTCTCCACGGTCCCCCATCACCCCAGAAACCCCCACAGGAGTGCCTCCGATTTTTCCACTTGGCCTGGGAGCCAAGCAACGGCTACTTCTGAAGGAGAGCGTTTCGAGGCCTCTCTCATGTGGTCATTGCTGGAGAGAGGAATTCCTGGCTTTGGGCCCTGTTTGCCTTCAGCAGCACCCGCGGGAGCCCTTCCCGGAGCCCCCTCTCCTCCCCAGGAGCCAGTCTGTGATTTCTGCCTCGGCGCACGGTGGTTCCCGACTGCTGATGACGCTGACCACTGGTGAACCCCGACAGACACAGCTGAAGAGCTTCTGTTACTGCCCGTCGCCCGCCTCCTCCTGGAGCCGCCGGCAGCGTCCACACAGGGCGGTGGCTCCAGCTGCAGGTGCCCATCTGCACGTGGCCTGCGGGGGCCGCTGCCCCAGAGCTGAGCCTCCAAGGATGGTGTCGCCTCCTGCGGCAGCACGTGCGGCCTGGGCCCATGGGGACCGCAGCTCTGGCCTGCCAGCCGCCATCGTGGGCAGCAGGGCCTGCGGACGGGCAGGCTCCTTAGTTAGGAACTGCTCAGGGTCCACTGAGAAGATGGTGCCATTAGTAGGATCCCCAGCCTGCCCGCCCCCACCCCAGTCCAGAACAGGCCTGCCTGAGGGCAGGTCACCCTGGTCACCCCCCCCCCCCCCACAACCTCAAATGCCCGTGGGCAAGGAAACTGGGTTGTCGGTTAAGAGTGACGAAGATGATTTTTCAGCTAAAATAGTTTACACGGTTCAGCTTTAGGGGCCTGAACGGCACACAGGGAAAGCCATTTTTATGGACCGGCCAGGCGGCATGGCCGTCCCGGGCGAGGGGGGAATTCTGGGACATGTAACGAGAGCTCCACTGAGGAGTGCATTCCACCCAGAAAGAGAAGCAGGAGGTGCACCGCCAGCAGCTCCCGTCCCAGGTGGGTCCGGGTGGATGAGCCACCTCAAAGCTGATCACTGTCCCTCCCAATCCCACTGGCTGGAATTTTCTTTCATTCTGCGGAACCCAATCTCACAGGAAAACTCTAGCCCCCACCCTGGCTGGTGTTTCTCAGTGATTAGAGTGTCCTGCGCACTGGAGAGTCGCGGGTGCAATTTCCAGGCAAGGGCATGTGCCTAGGTTGTGGGTTGGCTCCCTGCTCATCTATCTCATTGATGTTTCTCTCTTTCTCTCTCCCCCTCTTTTCCTCCCTTCTACATGCTTTGAAAAGCAATGGGAAAAAAAAAATATCCTCAGGTGAGGATAAAAACAAAAAGAAATCTGGCCCTTAAACGAACTCTCACCCCAGCTGAAGGAGAGGTGACCGAGCCGCACCCGGGCTCCCTGGTGGCACAGGCCGCGCGGCTCTCCGGGAGCAGCGCCATGCTGGGTGATGAGGCAGCACGCTGGCATTTGGGTTTCACATTGGTGCAGTAATCCTTTCATTTCCTTATCGGGGGTGAGCAGAGCAAGCAGGAGGCGAGGAGCCGGTTCGTGCATAGCTCCAGACTTTCGGCTGCAGATCATGAAGTTGAGAACTGAAGACACTATCCATCAGTGCTTAATCGTGTTTCTCTTCCTTTTATCTTCCCTTATTACAGCCGCGCACGCCGTCATTCCACTCGCCCGGCAGAAGATGCTGGCGGCAGGCGGCAGGGCGGGGAGGGCCTCTGCTCTCCGGAGTCCTGGGTTCTTCTGCCTCCTCCTTGAGGCCGCTCAGTCCCGGGCACAGCTGCCTACTGCGTGCTCATGGCCTCTGACCCCCGTGCCTGACCCTGCACTTCTGTGGCCACTGTGATGGTGCAGCACCCGTGGTTTAAGGCCCAGGCCTGCCTTTTACGGCGATCTGACCTTGCCTGTGCCCTCTGAGCTTGCCGACCAGCTTCCTCATTTGTCTAGTGGGGCCAATGACAACAAACTTCATAACATCGTTAGGAGGATTAAAAATCATGTCCTTGGGATCCCACTTCTAGGAATATATCCCAAGAAACCAGAAACACCAATCAGAAAGGATATATGCACCCCTATGTTCATAGCAGCACAATTCACCATAGCTAAGAACTGGAAACAGCCTAAGTGCCCATCAGTAGATGAATGGATTAGAAAACTGTGGTACATCTACACGATGGAATACTATGCTGCTTTAAAAAGGAAGGAACTCTTACCATTTGCAACGGCATGGATGGAACTGGAGAGCATTATGCTAAGCGAAATAAGCCAGTCAATGAAGGAAAAATACCACATGATCTCACTCATTCATGGATAATAGAGACCATTATAAACTTCTGAACAATAATAGATACAGAGGCAGAGCTGCCTCAGATTGTCAGACTGCAAGGGGAAGGCCGGGGAGAGTTGGAGGGCAGGAGGGAGGGGGGTAAGAGATCAACCAAAGGACTTGTATGCATGCATATAAGCATAACCAATGGACATAAGACACTGGGGGATAGGGGAGGCCAGGGGACTGTCAAGGGCGGGGGGAAAAAAGGGACACATATGTAATACCCTTTGTAATACTGTAAGCAATAAAAAAAAAATCATGTATGTAAAGGCTCGGGACTCCCCCAGGGCACTTTCCTCCCAGAGCACAGATCACAGGAGCCGAGGGAGGGGCTGAGGCAGGTCAAGTCCCGCCCATAGCCCAAGGCTCTAAGTCAGCGGTTCTCAACCTGTGGGTCGCGACCCCTTTGGCGGTGAACGACCCTTTCACAGGGGTCGCCTAAGACCATCCTGCATGTCAGATATTTACATGAGGATTCATAACAGTAGCAACATTACAGTTATGAAGTAGCAACAAAAATAATTTTATGGTTGGGTCACAACATGAGGAACTGTATTTAAAGGGCCAGAAGGTGGAGAACCACTGCTCTAAGTAAAGTTTTTTTGGGACACAACTGCACCCACTTATTACAAATCGTCTGAGGCTGCTTTTGTGCAGTGGCAGACTCGAAAAGGTCCCAAGGCCGCAATGGGTCACTGTCTGGCCCTTTACAGAAAAGGCCAGGCGACATGATTACAGGGGCCTGCCTTGACCTGGCAGCTACTTTAACCCTGATTTCAGGCCTTGGAAACCCCATGGCCTTTCAGAGAATCTGTGTGGAGTCTTTATCCAGTTTGGATAGGAGTTACTTATTGATATAAACGAACCATAACTGGGTAAAAGAGAGCCACACATTAGCACATGGTAAGCACTTAGGGACAAACTCTAAGAATGCACCAAAAGTACTTGAAAACGACCCAAAACTTTCCTGAGGGATTTCGGGGGTGACGGAGCCAACAAACCCAAGCCGTGTGTAGGTTGAAGACAGATGCTGGCATTTCTCCCAATGCATCTCTACACTCACAGGACGCAATGACCCCTGACTGAAAACTGACAAACATGAACACACAATTTGCAAAAGAAAGCGGGGAGGGCAGAACATATTGGTCAAATGCCTAACCTCTCAGCTAATTCAATACACCATCGTGTGCCTGTCCCGCTGGAAAACATGTTTAAAGGGTTGGCCATCGAGAGGCCTCAGTCAGGGAAGGTGTGGGAACAGGAGTGTTCCCACAGGTGAGGACCGGAAACATAAATGGGCCCTGCCTCTCTAAAACGTCCTTGAGCCGCATGGATCCAGGGCTGTGTACGAGCCGCCTCTCAACTAGAAATTCTGAATCCTGCTTCCACTGCTCCACTGTGATGAGAAGAGCTGTCAGACGTTTACACAGATTTTCATCATGGTGTCGTCTGCAGCAGCAAAGAACGTCCTTCTATCCCCCACACACATGCGTACCACACGCACATCCATATGCATGTGTGCAACACATCACGCACATGCTTGCACACATGACACACTGGCATGTACGTGTGTGCAGACACGTGTATACACAGTATACCACACTATATGCATGCCGGTGTGCACACTACATGTGCACATATGAACACACCATACATGTATGTCCACATGATAACATATCACATATATACAATGCTATGCATGGAAATTGAAGTGCTGGCCAAGCATGTGTTCCCACGGGCTTAGGCAAGGCACACCCTCAGGAGGCCCAATTCCCAGTCTCCCCCATGTCTGCACCCTCCCCTCAGCCGCCGCACCCCTTGGAGACACATAACCTCAGGGCGACTGGAGCAGAGAACACAGCTCTTCAACTGGCCCTGACTGAGGGTCCCTCTGAGCCGGCCTCTCAGTGGCTGCAGGGCGCAGGGACCCCTGGAACTTAGCTTCTGAAGCCCTTTATACTTAGGCAAAGGGTGGGTGAGAACAGAGTGAGAGGCAGCAGGCCAGGGTGAGGACTGAGCCGCCAACTGGGTGGCAGGCAAGCTGCCGCCTAAGCCTGGCTCCCGCCCAATGAGTTGAATGTTCCTGATGCGTGTTTCATAGAATGCTTCCGGATGCAGTGGGGACAGAGGGACAAGACAGCCCTAGGAACGGCAGTCAAGGCCAGTGGCTACTACGGGGCAGCCCTCAGTGAAGGAGAGGCAGGGCCTCTGAGCAGAGCCATGCATCCAGGTTAGAACACAGACCCTGCCTCTGGGCCCGACGGGCACCCCCAGCGGCTCCAGGGGGACCTGGGGCTGGAAGCCAGCTCTGCCTCTGGCTTATCTGAAGCTGGTGAGCCGCGGAGACGGCACACAGAGGGAGGCTGTCCGGCAGGAAGACTCCGGTACCGTATTGTCATTGTTATCCAATTACACCCTGGGTACCTGGAGCCCACACGGCCCACGCGGGGGCAAGCCCATTGGACGGAGACCCCTCATCTTACTGTGCTTGGGTAATGGCTTAATAAATAAACCGAGGAAGCCCCACTACAGAGACACAAGATGAAAAATATGCTGGCTTTTCCACCTTATGCCCATCTTTCTCTAATTATCTAATTACCGTGCTCTCGTATTTTCTTGCCTGTCAGTTCTGGCCTCTGCTGCTCTGAGAGGTGGGAGGGAACTCATCTGCTTCCTCCTGCCAAGATGCCTCCTGGAGGGAGGCTCAAGGCGTGCGACCGGGACCTCGGTCTCTCCATCATGCATACCCTCCAGTCACTCCCCAAGCTGTCACCCAGCACTCAGACACACGCAGACACACCCACTCACACTCACATTCACACATACACTCACTCAAATACACTCACATATACACATTCACATGTACACACTCACACACATACACACATTCCTGTACATATTCACACACCCACAGTCACGTACCCACACACATTCACACATATACTCACACTCTCACACTCACACAAGTAGACACACTCAGTCCAGTATTTGAATAAAACTATGAGACAATGGAGGGCCAAGTAAGTAATTGGCTTAGCGCAGGCAGAAGGGAAAGGAGAGGACAGCAAAAGATAGGTCAATGGGGAAATGACATTGGCATCAGGAAGCCCTTAAGATCCCACAGATGGCAGGGCCAGCCGGTGGGGGAGGGGAAGCGCAAACAGAGGGACAAAGCAGACAGGGCGAGGCGATCTAGCTGCCCGGGCAGGTGGGCGCCGCACGAGGGAAATGGGGGCCTAGGAGTCTCCAGGATCGGGGGTAAATGGGCTCGCAATGCCTATAGCTACGCTGCACCTACAGTGTTTATGAAGTGAGACACCACCACCAACAGTGATGCATCAAAGACAAGTGTGGCCCCAGCCTCCCTCTGCCCAACAGCTGCGGACCGTGGCCTCTCCAGGCGCCTGTGACATTGTAACAGGCCCCGTCTCCACCACCCAGAACCACCCGTCTGGGCCTCCTCAGGTGTCAGCCCATCAAGACACCGGCCTTGGCCCCAAGGGGAAGAGCAATTAGAGGGCGCGGGTCTGAACACCAGCTCAGGGCGTGGGCCGTGGTGGGGACAGGAAGATGGCTGCATACGGGATCACACTGACCCACGGCTCAAGTTGGCCCCTAACCCCTCTCCCCAGCCCCCAGGTAAAACCCAGGCTTAGCACAGATCGGTGGCTACACCGAGTCTAACCAGGGCCTCTAATCCGACAGTGAGACCATTTCAAGCAAAGCCCTAGGCTCCCCCTGGTACAGACAGCAAATATGTCTGGTTCAAGGCTGCAGACATGCGCTCTGGTGCCACGTCCTGGCTTCAGAGCCACAGAAAGGAGGCTCGCGCTCAGGAAAGTGAAAGGGGTGATGGGACGCAGTTGCTCCGTGAGGTTCCCGTGCCCAGCAGGCACTGTGCGTTGCCCTGAACGGTTGTCATGCTAACATCACAGCCCAGACCTGTGTTTTAAGAGGCAAAACCACAATCATCACTGCGTGGCCCGATCGCAGCTCCACATGCTCTGCACCAACGAACCAGCTGTCAGCGATGGGGCGGGGCTGCTGGCGGTGCCAGGCTGGACGGCGGCTCAGCCAGCTCCCACTGCATTAATCCTTCCCTTTCAGCAAAAACCCAATCACTTCCTGGAGCGGCCACAGCCTCTAGCAGTCAGTCCTGGGGCTGCGCGATGGAGATTACCCGCGCACTGTGTTAGGAAATAAGTAGATAAGTGCCCGCCGCCAGGCTCCCAGGGGACACGCAGGACGCAGACTCCTTCACAGAAACGCCGGCCAGTGTCCGCCCTCCACGCGGTCTCGCCGTCCGCTCCCCGCACCCTGGAGCGTGGCCAGGAATGTCCCCGATACACACGCTCTCCTCAAGGATGCCTCTCCCAACAGAAGTTTTAACCGGGGTGACATGTCAGCAAGGAGGAACAGTATTATTTCAAAACTGGTAAGGGAGGGATGCAAAAAGAGAACTACGTAGCAGGTAGCAGCATGGAGGGGCACTTTCCCAGGAAACACCCCCTTTCCCAGGAAGGAGGGGAGGCGCTTTTCTGTCTGGGAGAGGGGAGCACCCCCTCTCTTGCAGCCCCCCTTCGGCTCAGAGCTGGAGGAAGTGATTAATTAGGGAGCTTCTGCCTCAGAGAGCCGCTGGGGACTTCTCCTCAGAGGCCGTCCTGGCGGAATCCTCCTTTCAGAACCGACAATGGGCGGGGCTCCCACACCCGCCAACGGCACTGGCATCCACACTGGCACCCGCACTGGCACGGGGCACCGGGGCGCCAGGGGCAGGAGGCCAGGCTGGGAAAGGGCTCCCTTCTTGGAGCTTCCTTTCTAAAGGGAGAGGCCACTAATGACATGATTACAAGTGAAAGAAGGAAGCAACCAAGCACCTGCTCTCAAGCTCCGCTCCTCCCAGCCCCTCTCCACCTGCCCAGCCCCCCCAACCCCACCCCCTAAGCTGCCGGATTTAAACGTCACCCCTGCAAACCCAAGTGGGTCAGCCTCAGGGTCCCAACCGGCCCCCAAAACAAACCTTGGCACGTTGAAGAGAGACCCTGGCGACCGCTGTTTTCTTTTTCTTTTTTTTTTTTTAAATATATTTTATTGATTTTTTACAGAGAGGAAGAGAGAGAGATAGTTAGAAACATCGATGAGAGAAACATCGATCAGCTGCCTCCTACACATCTCCCACCGGGGATGTGCCCGCAACCCAGGTACATGCCCTTGACCGGAATCGAACCCGGGACCCCTCAGTCCGCAGGCCGACGCTCTATCCACTGAGCCAAACCGGTTTCGGCGGCCGTTTTATTTTTCAATTGGGAAAAGGCGAAGCCACAATTCTCATGCCTCCACAGAGCCACCTCGTTAGTGGCACCTTTTCTCAGGTCGCAGGGGAGGTGAGGCCTCCAGGCTGCTGCTGCTGCTGAAAGTCTAACGCGTGTGCAGGTGGCAGGTGGGGACCACGGAGGCAACAGCAGGTGAGCAGGGAGACTTTCAGAATTTAAATGCAGACCCCGGCCCTCCAGGCGGAGCCTCACAGTGGCTCAGGTATGTGGCTCCACGCCAGCCGAAGGGGGACTGAATCCTGCTCACAAGAAACCAGGAAGGCACTGCCCTGGCCGGTGTGGCTCCATTGGTTGAGCACTGTCCCAGGCACCTAGAGGTCAGTGGTTCAATTCTTGGTCAGGGCACATGCCCGGGTTGCAGGCTGGGGTGTGCAGGAGGGAGCTGATCAATGTTTCTCTCTCATCAATGTCTGTCTGTCTGTCTCTCCCCCTTCCTCTCTCTGAAAAATCAAATATATATATATATATATATATATATATATATATATATATACTTTTTTTTAATCCTCACCCGAGGATATTTTTTTCATTGATTTCCAGAGACAGTGGAAGGGAGGAGGGAGAATGGGGGGTGGGGGGGAGAGAGAGAGACACCTCAATGTGAGACACATCAAAGGGTTACCTCCCACACTGGGGCTGGGGAACCTGCACCAAGGTAGGCTCCCTTGACCTGGACTTGAACCCTGCGGGCATTCAGCTCTAACCACTGGGATAGCTGTCAGAACAATAAAAACACATTTTTTATAAAACACAGAAAGCCAGGCCCCGGGCCTCTGTGGCCCTGCCCCTGCCCAGCCGAATGCCATGTGAATGGGCTCCCTGTGATACAGCGGAAGACCCCAGGCCCCAGGGGCTGGGAATGATCGCAGCAGGAGCCATTCTTTGCCCGGCGAGGCTCCTGAGCTGCAGGCACACCACTCTGCCTTCCCACACCTGCATCCCAGGTAAGGCACCCAGACCAGGGAGAGGAGGGGAGGCCGAGTGAGGGGCTCCCTGCCCTCCAACCCCTGGTGCCAGAACCCCCATGGGCCAGAACCCCCATGGGTCAGAACCCCCGTGGGTCAGAACCCCGCATGGGCTAGAACCCCCGTGGGTCAGAACCCCCATGGGTCAGAACCCCCGTGGGTCAGAACCCCGCATGGGCCAGAACCCCCGTGGGGCAGAACCCCCATGGGCCAGAACACACGTGGGTCAGAACCCCCCATGAGCCAGAACCCCTGTGGGCCAGAACCCCTGTGGGCCAGGACCCCCATGGGCCAGAATCCCCGTGGGCCAGAACCCCCATGGGCCAGAACCCCCCTGGGCCAGAACTCCCTGTGGGCCAGAACCCCCGTGGGTCAGAACCCCCCATGGGCCAGAACCCCCGTGGGCCAGAACCCCCGTGGGCCAGAACCCCCCATGGGCCAGAACCCCTGTGGGCTAGAACCCCTATGGGCCAGAATTTCAAGCTAAGCAGTGCAGACAACCCGGTACCAATTTCAGAGGCTGCAACTACTAGGTGTACCAGTTAATAATGTGGATTTTTTTCAATAGCTGGAGTTACACATATGTTGATATATATGCAATTTGATATGTGTGCTATTTTGTTGTATTGACAGCAAGCTTCAAAACTTCATATGTCAAATTTGCTGAAGGTGTTAACATCATAGATATTTTTACCCTTAAAAATTTCATATTTTGTGCCAAAAAAAGAGCATTTGTGGGAAGTTTTAATTCATTACTTTATTTTGAAGAAAAAGTTATCGTATACTTTGGGAAGCTTATGGTGAACATGCTCCATCTCAAGATACTTGTGAACGCTGGTTTAAATGCTTTAAAAGTGATGATTTTGATGTGAAAGACAAAGAACATCCAGGTCAACAGAAAAAGTCTGAAGACCAACAATTACAAGCATTATTGGATGAAGATGCATATCAAACTCAAAAACAACCTGCAGAAAGATTAAACGTTGCTCAGCAAACAATTTCTGATCGTTTACACGCAATGGGAAGGATTTTAAAGGAAGGAAAATGGGTGCCACATCAACTGAACGAAAGACAAATGGAAAAAGAAAAAGTCATCAGTAAAATGTTGCTTCAACGGCACGAATGAAAATCTCTTTTGCATCGAATTGTGACTGACGAGGAAAAGTGGATTTATTTTGAGAATCCCAAATGTACAAAATCATGGGTTGATCCAGGTCAACCATCAACATCGACTGCAAGCTCAAATTGCTTCGGAAAGAAGACAATGCTCTGCGTTTGGCGGGATCAGGAAGGTGTGGTGTATTATGAGCTTCTAAAACCATGTGAAACCATTAATACTGATCGCTACCGACAACAAATAATCAATTTGAACCACGCTTTGATTGTGAAACGACCAGAATGGGCCAGAAGACACGGCAAAGTAATTTTGCTTCATGATGACGCACCATCACACACTTCAAAACCAGTTAAAGACACATTAAAAGATTTTGCCTGGGAAGTCTTAACCCAACCGCCGTATTCACCAGACCTTGCTCCTTCAGATGACCACTTGTTCCGATCAATGGCACATGCACTTTCTGAGCAGCACTTCAAAACGTGTGAAGAAGTGGAAAATTTGGGTCTCTGAATGGTTTGCCTCAAAACAAGAAAGTTCTATGGGGACGGTATCCACAAGTTACCTGAAAGATGGGGGAAATGTGTAGCTAGCGATGGACATTACTTTGAATAAAAAACTTTGGATGCTTCTCTTGAAATTATCATGTTTTCTTTGATTACAAAATCCGCCATTATTACCGGCACACCTAGTAAAGTCTGTCACCGTCACCCCGTTTGAGAACACTATGCTCAGTGTTTCCAGCAAACCCCCGCCCCCCAGCACATATCACAGCCCCACAGGCACAGCTCAGCTGTATCAAGGTGGAAGCCCCTCCTGCAATAAATGTGCACCCACAATTCCTGGGGCGAGGAAGACTATTTGTGAAATGTTTCAACCAAAAATACTCCAGAGAAACACCCCCACCTCTTGAAGATGCTCCCCCTCAACCAGGAGGGAAGTACCTGAGCTCCGACTCCAGCCCCGCCCCCATCACCTTCAAAGGATCCCAGACTTCAGAATGGGTTTCAAAGGCCCCTGCAGTTTTGGCAGCGTGACATTTTATGTCTTATATGCCACTTTTATTAGCCAGGATTGCAGAAAATTGATGCTTACCAGCCATTAACATTTCAAGCATGTAACTCTATTCCCACCCCCACCCCCGCTTGGAAATATAGCTTATATTTCTCTGCGGATCGATCTGTAAGCTGCCCAGTTCCTTTAAGAAAAAAAGTCATTGTGAAGATGCTCTATTCTCAGGAAAACACAAATTCTATAATTTTACGGACTTTTGATCACAATTTTATAGCCTTCAGCCCTCTACCGGTATTCTGTTTTTTATCTTAAAATGTGAGAACTGCCTAAGACTAGTTGTATAATCCCTTCTTTGTCTCTGAGGGAAGGTGGGAGCAAATGAGATAACTCAAGAGAAAAGTGTCTGAATCACACAGGGAGGAGGCTGTTGTGTGGCTACCTTTGGGTACCTGACTTTCTAACTCCATCAAAACCTCGAGGCTCCAACATTCAATATGACAGGACATGACCCAATCAAACCTCAGCCTAGTAATAAGTAACAACTGGCAACTTCTGTCCACAAGCTGCCCCTGCGACTCGGGGCTTTAAATAGTCATCCCATTATTTATTCATGCAATTTTAAAACATGCCTTTTGCCAAAAGATCTCTGGCCACACATAAGAATGTAAAGGCCAAGCAGATTAAAAAAAGAAAAAGTCATAAAAACAAACCAAACAAAATCATAAAAAGCTATCGAATCGAGCTGCCATCCACTGGAAATGACCGTCTCAAAGGCCAGCTCAGCGCATCTGGGGGCTGGGCCCTGGGACTGGAGATGGGGGTGGTCCATGGAGAACTGGGCCCATGTGGCAGGGAACAGAGGGCTTCCTGGGGGGCTGCAGGGTAAGGAGACAGGGGCGGCGGGACCCATTCCCCAGAGCCAGACACCACTGGGCGGGGCTTGCGGTCTACACAGCGACGAAAGGGGCAGTGACTGCGTGTCAGTCCCAGCGCCGGCTTTCTGCGGGCCAGGCACCGCACCCCAAATCACACACGTCTTCCTGTGCAAGGGAAACTGTCACCCCTCCCAGGGGAGGCGCCACAGCTCACACAGGTTAGGACCCGTGCCTGGTGCCGCAGAGCTGATGACTGGGGCATGACGCTGGAACCCCAGAAGCTCATCAGACCCTGGGTGCCCCGAGGTGCCTGATCTCTTTGGGGAATCTGGGCTCAGGGGACAGGCAGGTTGGGTAGAGGGGTGGCCTCAGGAGGCAGGCTGCCTGTTTAACTCGGGGCTCCTCCAGGATAGGCTGCAGGAGCTTAAACAGTTGACCCCAAACCTTTGCCCATCAGCGTCCCCCGCAGATTAAACCACTGGCCTGGAGAGGCAGCTGGTGCAGTGCCCAGCACACAAGGGCTCTATCGATGGGTGCTGGGGCAGGGACAGGCTTTCCGTGGGGGGACTCTGGGGCTCCCCAAAGATGGCAGCTTCCCCTGTTTACAGAGTTCATTCATCAAAGACCTGTGGTTCCTCCTCCACTGAGTGAGCCGCAGCCTCTGGAAACACCTCACTGAAGGACAGAAGCAAGCAAGGAAAAAGGATCTTTCCCCTCCAAGTCCTCCTGTGCAAACCAGCCTGCACATCAGGACAAAGCCTAACCTACCTGGCAGGTTCCAAAGACGGGGCCCCTCCCCTCCGCTCCTGCTCGAGGAAGGAAGAAGGCACCTGGGGACAGGTGTCAGATGCAGCCTGCGGCCAGCGGGAGAGGTGGGCGGGCCCTGACCTCCTGGCCCTGCTGCCCGGGTCATTTTCTGGAAGGAACAGGCCCATCCCATCCTGGCTGCCGGCCCCTGGGTTGCCCATCCCAAGGCAGAGAGAGAGGATGCCCAAGGTACTGCAGCAGCTCGGCCATAGGACCTGGAGCCCCAGCAGGTACGCGGGGCTCCCATCAGCCATAGAGCCAGCGGGCGGGCAGCTTGGACTGTCCCAGGTGTGCGTGAGGCTGCCTCAGTGCACCTGCAAAGAAGTGACGGGGCAGGGCTAGGCCCTCCGCACGAGCGCGGCAGCTGCTTTCCGGAGCGAGCGTGCAAACCTGGGCTTGCAGAGGAGCTACGCAGCCAGGCAGCAAGCACACGGCTGCTGGAAACACAGGCACGAGACACTCGGAGCCAGAGATGCCCTTCTGCATTTGCATCGTCAAGCAGTTCTGGGGAGAGAGACGCGTGTTCCTCTGTGGAGGCCTCGCTGCAGCGGGCGGGCTGCACACTCAAGGAGCAGCCGCTGCCTCTCCAGCAGCCGCGTTAAACAATCCATCGCACACGCAGCCCTTCACACTAGCACAGTGTTTACAGTGCATCTACGCGGGATGGTGGCAGCGAGGATCCCTGTTAGGACTGCACCTGACAGGGAAGATAATGCGGGGGGCACGAGCATGCCATACACATTTTAATTCTGATGAAACTGCTCCGCGACATAAAACACTACATTGCTGCCCTAAAGCCTCATTTGCTGTGCCAGCGAGATGGAAAGCAAAGCATCGCCCCCTCTGCCCACCCGAGTGGCACTGGAAGGTGCTGACCCCTGCCAGGGCCCCGGGAAGGCTGCCAGCATCTCGGACCCTGTCTCGGAGACCCGCAGGCTCCATGAGCGTCGGCTTCCCTAGAGATGGATTAAACAGCCCGACTCCCAGCCACAGCCCCAGCATGTCTGACTCGGGCTGTGTGAGGGCCCTGGGCTGTGGTAACGAGTTCTCTTGAAGGTCAGGAGGGCAGACGTCTGAGATCAAGGTGTCCCAGGGCCTTGCTGCCCCCAGAGGCCCCACCCAGCTTCTCCCGGCTCCTGTGGCTGCACCACCCCGTCTCTGCCTCCGTCTTCACGTGGCCTACCTGTGTCCCTGGAGTTCCCTTCTGTCTCTTATAAGGACCTTGTCCCTGGATGCAGGGCCCACCCAGATAATCGAGAATGTCATCTGGAGACCGTTAATTATACTGCAAAGACCCTTTCTCCAGACGAGGTCATAGCCACCGGGCCAGGGAGCAACCCATTACAGTAGGTCTGGGAGGGGACCCTGGGGCTTGCTGGGTTCAACAAGCGTCCTCCAGTTCCTGGACCACATTTGGACATCCTGCCCCTCTCCTTTGCAGATCAGGAAATTGAGGCCCAGAGAAGGGAGGGTACCCCGATTCAGGCCCTCTCCCATGAGTGCCCCCAGCTCCCGGGGCGGCTCCCGCCGTGTCAGCCGCCTTCTCCCTGGGTCCTGCTAGAGCAAACCTGCACCGCGGGCCCCTCGGCTTTCCATGCGGGTCCATCCCCACGGTGGTCAGACTTACACTTGGGCAGCGAACACCAACGCAAACCCAAACCCAGCGTTTCTCCAAGGCAGAGGCGCAAACACAGGAAGGCGAGTGGCCCTTCCTTTTTGCTCAGAGACAAAGAGCGAGGTTCTTCCAGCATGGATTGGGGTCCACAGGCCTCCCTGCCCTGCGGCTGGAGCTGCACTACATCGTGTTCCTCAGGGACCCGCACCTGATCTGGGCCAAGAGCGCCCTCCGGAGCCGCGGAGCAGGTAACCCCGTCCTCCACGAGGCGTCCTGCTGGCGCCGCTCCGCCTGCGGATATCATCTGTCACTGAAGGCTTACCCTAATCCCCCTAAATCCCCACACACAGTCGCAGGGAAACAGCAAAGCCAAACAAGACGAAGTTAAAAGCAGCAGGATCAGAGCCACTGCTGCAGAGCCCATGGGCTCACCCCTGTCTCCACAGCGCAAAGCCGGGCTCAGGACCCACAGAGACACAGCTGATTCCAGGCCCAGCCAGCCGGGCTGGGCCCAGCGCCTAGAGAGGCAGGACAGGGCGCAGGAGGGCTCGGAGTGGATTCAGACTGGCCTTCCTGTGTCTCCACCAGGTTCCTCAGTCGCCCCCCCGCCCCCACCCCCACCCCCGTTTCCTCCACGGGAAGGCGGGGGGAGGGGGGGGCAAGCACACCCGAAAGGGTCCCAGGACCTGAGAGAAGGACAGAGCGCAGTGCCCCAGACACAGCTCGTGCTCAGCTCGTGGGTGGAAGGACCCATCCTCACACCGGCAAGAGGGAGGCCCAAGGATGCCACGTCCTAGCCCAGTGATGGCGAACCTCTGTCACCTCTGACACGCGAACTCATTTTTTTGTTTGATTTTTCTTTGTTAAATGGCATTTAAATATATAAAATAAATATCAAAATATAAGTCTTTGTTTTACTATGGTTGCAAATATAAAAAATTTCTATATGTGACACGGCACCAGAGTTAAGTTAGGGTTTTTCAAAATGCTGGCATGCCGAGCTCAAAAGGTTCACCATCACTGCCCTAATCCCCGAACCTGTGAATTTGTTGCTGATGCAGCAAAAAGACGGCCAATTAAAGACCTTGAGGGGGAGGCGATCCTGGGTTATGCCGGTGTGCCCCGTGCCGTCACGAGGGTCCACGTCCTCAGCAGGCGAGGAGCCAGAAGGGCGAGCAAGAGAAGGGGATGGGAGCTTGGGGCCCAGGCACAGGGAGAGGAGCCGCGCTGGCCCGGCAGAGGGAGGGCGGGCCCGCCAGCCAAGGAGAGCAGGCGCGGCTACTAGCGGTGCTGGGAAGGCCAGGAGGGGGCTTCTTCCCTGGAGCCTCCAGGAGGTTAGCCCAGGGACCTGAGCTGGACTGCCAACATCCGAACAGCAAGGCAATAATCGTGTCAGTGAAGCCAGAGTCTGTGGCCTTTGGCACGACACCGAGAAACACATACAGCCATGATCTGAGCGAACGCCTCCCGGGAGAGGCAGCGTGGGGGGTGGCACGGCCTACATGCCTCCTGCGTAGCCAGGTGAGGGCCCTGAGCCCTCGGGATGGCTTTCGGGGGCATTCAATGAAGACACGCTTTAGCGTAAGGGAGTCCTCAAAACACAGCAGCCTGCCCTGATGGAGGTTGACAGGAAATGGCCTTTGGTACCACGCACTGGTCTAAAATAATGAAATAGGTTAGGTTTGTTTTGTTTTATTATTTTTTTTGTTTATTTGTTTAAAGGAGGGTGGGGGAGGGAGCCAGCCTGAGACAGTACTAGAGGCTACCAGGAGAGGGCAACCTAGAGCCCTGGCAAAAAGTCACCAACATACTGAGCCTTTTGACAAAAAGCAAGTGATTTCACCAGCCCAGTTTCCAGCAGGCCAGGGTCCCTGCTCAGAGGATTAAAGAACAAGCAAGGGCCACCAGGTTTTACAAGAACATGCTCGGGAGAACTTCATCACCCTTGACGGAGAGAAACTCAGCTCCCGGCGTTTTTTACAATGGAATTCACTCCAAGTAAAATCACCCCTTCAAAAAGTCAGAATAGGTACATTCTTTGAAAAGACAAATGCCTCCTGCTTGCTCACCCACTCTCAGGTTGCGATTAGTTCTGGCATCTACAAGGAAGGAAGGAAGGAAGGAAGGAACGAAGGAAGGAACGAAGGAAGGAACGAAGGAAGGAAGAGAGTCCTGGCCAGGTGGTTTAGTTGGTTGGAGCATCGTCCCATGCACCAAAATGTTGTGGGTTTAATTCCTGGTCAGGGCACATGCCTTGGTTGCAGGTTTGATCCCTGGTTGGGGCACCTACGGGAGGCAACTGACCAATGCCTCTCTACCCCAATCCCCTTCCTCTCTCTCTAAAAATAAATGAAAAAGTGTCCTTGTGGGGGGGGGGATTCTAAAAAAGAAATAAAAAGAGAGAGACCTAGGCACCTAGCTCGCAGGCCCTGCAACCCCCCAGGACCCGAGACCCAGGCAGAACCGACCACCTGCAGACAGAGGCGGACCTCACATGGAGCTGGCCTTGGCCGGTCTGCGGCCTCCTTCAGACCAGAGCTGTCAGCCTTGCTCATGGTCCGAACACACGCCTTGCTGTGTCCCCAGTGCTCCAAGCCACAGGTCAGTACCCGATGACGACGTCCCGTGCCTGCAACAGCTCAGCGCACGTGTGTGCCATGCTTCCAGGGCTGACTGGCTGCTCAGCAGAACCCCTCTCAGCTATTTGACCAGCTCTGGCTTCACGGGGTCCGGCTCTCCTAAGCCCAGGGCCGGTGTTGCAGATGCAAGGTGCACCGGGTCTGGACCCGCGTCGGATGGGCTGCACACAGGGGCTGCCGTCCAACGGGAGTGATCTTACCTCCCTGGAACGGCTTCCATGGGGATGCCAGGACCCGCTGCCGGAGGGCTGGCGCGGGCTGGCGGAACTCGATGTTACTACCTTATAATCGCTGTCTCACATGCCCTCATGTTAAGGTGCCACTAAAGCACGTTCTGAAAGGCATCCACGCCCGTCACTCTCATGCCGCTGACTGGTTGTGCCGCCTTCTGCAGCAAGGGTTCATCATATGACGGCCAGCATGGAGGGCAGAGCTCAGAGGGTGCAGGGTCCCCTGTCCATGGCCTTCGAGAGCCACCCTCAGGGGCCACGCCCCAGCCTCTGTCCACAAGGGCAGCAGGAAGCAGCGACATACAGGGGATGGCAAGAGCCTCTGTGGCAGGGGCCGCCTTTCTTGTGTTTACATGTGTCTATCGGGACCCCCTCTGTGTGTGCTGTGGCCGGCCAGCCTTCCCCTTCCTCCAGTAGAAGCCGTGTTCTCAGTATACAAACTGCCCTTTCTGAACCTCAAAACCTGCGACCGGGCAACGTCACAACAGGGAAAGGCTGCGGAGAAGCCCAAAGCAGCCCTGTCCCCAAAGGCAAGGCCAGCCTCAGACAGGCCTGGGGCATGCTGGCTCCCAAGGCCGGTGGACCTGCCTTCTCAGCGGAGGCCGGGAGGTCTCGGTCCTCAGGAAGATGCATTCCTCTGGCTTCAAGAGCAAGAGGCATCGCGGCGGAGTCCTGCTTGGCCTCCACGCATCGCTGCTTCTTTGTGGGGACCAAGGTTCCCTGGAACCAGTTGACAGTGTGGCCAAAGTCCCCACGTGATCTCCTGGCTTCTGAAAGAGGCGGCTGAGATGCAGGGAGAGCCTGTGTTCTGACGGGTGGGCCGGGTCGGCGGCCTTCGCTTGATGATGGGATGAGTCCCGAATGTCCTGCCACAGGATAGTCGACAGGCTCTCTGCGGCCCAGCATGCTGGACATGGATACTGACTCTCAAAGGAGTGGGGGCCGCTAAAGCCAGTGTAGACCTGAGCCCGAGGAACGAGGATGAGTAGAGGGAGCTGGACACCCAGGCTCCGGGCAGAGGATGAAGCCATGCTCTGCGCTGGCGGAAGGAAGGAAGGGAGGAAGGAAGGAAGGAAGGAAAGAAGGAAGGAAGGCAGGCACTTGCTAGCGGGCACAGCTCTGTTTCCCCTAAACCAGGACGACAGCAGCTGCGTAGGAGGAGAGGAGCTTAGCTGCGGTCTCACCCGTTTCCCTCACCGCTCCGGGGAAGGGCATCCACCTCTGTGGTGGTTCCAGGTGCCACCTGGGACCCACTTCCTCGGCCCCTGTCCTCAGAGTCACAAGATGGCTGCTCTGCCCGAGACATCACACCCGTGTTCCAGGCAGGAAGAGGAAGTCGAGGCAAAAGGCATTGCCAGCCACGTCTGTTCTCCTCTAATAGAACAACCTAATTAGATCTCATGACCAGAAAGGGGCCACAGTGCCGCCTTGGTGTAAGTGAGTCAGCTAGAGGCGGGAGCCTCTACGCCAGGGCTCAGTGTGAGCCAAGTGGACAGGTACAGGCCAGGCTTTGTGAGTAGGGAAGAGGGAGAGAATGGATACTGACAGGCAACATGCAGTGTCTAATAATTCTAACCACATTAGATAAATCATGTGTGGTTGGTTTATCATTGGTGCCATTTTTCTGGACATTTATGGCAGCTCCCACTCCTCTGCAAGGTAACAGGGAACTCGGAAACACACAGTGGCAGCATTTTGTGGCTCATTCATTACTTCACTTGACAATGTTGATTGCACACCCACCACCCACATGCCAGGCATGACACTGGGTGTCGGGCGTGCCATAAGCCTTGCCTGGCTCTTACCTGCAGGTCTAGCGATGCCTTCCACTCCGGAAGTTACCTGTCTGGACAGATGTGGGTCAACTCAAACCACATGGCAAAGAGGCTATTTCCAACCTGCTCACAAAGACCAGATAACGCCACTCCTGGCCGAGCCTGTTACACTGTGGCCAGTTCTTAGATGCCCACTCTGAACACCTGCATCTGGTCTCTCCTCAGCCCTCCCTCTCTGAGTGTGCCTTGTTATGCAAATGAGCCATTTATTCAACAAGCACTGCTGGTCCACTCGCTGCAGGTAGGGTCCTGGAGCCTGGAAAGCCTAATGGGAGATACTGATGCTCTTCTCAGCATCCATCCCTCCTCCCTCCTCCCTAAAACAGAGCCAATTTGACCTGGTGATGGATCCCAATAGGTCTAAGCCCAATGTGCTAACGCAATTCTCTGCTTCCCAGCACCAGCCCTGGCAGCTCTGTGGCATGTGATCTAGTTCTAGCCGATGAGAGTTCAGCAAGGGCTCTGAGCAAGGGCCTTCCTAACGCAGGGAAGAGGCGCAAATGCCGCCTCCAGTCCTTCCTTCTTCCTGCTCCAAACGCAAATGCAATGTCTGGAGCCACAGCAGCCAGTTTGCAAAGATGAGGCAGTAAAGTGACAGACGGAAGACGGCAGAATGCTAAGAGTAAATATTGGGCACATGAAGGTGCCCAGATCTGCTGCTCCAGCCCTCGGCCACCGGTCTTTTCACTGGTATGTGAGAAAATGAACCCTCATTTACTTAAGCTCCTGTCAACTGGGTTTTATCCTGTTGGCCAAGAACATTCCGGCATGATCCAAACGGTAAACCAGGGCAGAAGGGCTGCTGCCCTCCCGAACCCCATGGTCTCTGTGCGAGGTCACTGACCAGATGACCTGCCATCCTCTGAGGAGGCGAGCTGGTGGGGCAGTGCCTCGGTCCTAGTCGGCTGGGGGGCAGGGAGGCGTTCTGAGGCAGTCGCAGGGAACAAAGGCATCAGAGACAGCTCGCCTCTCCGCCTTTCCACAGCGAAGCCCCTGGACCCGCTTTCCTCAGACCCGCCCTCCGTGCCCGGCAGGCTGCTTCTGCTCACCTGTCACCCTCTCCAGGAGCCAGGGGTCTGACTCCCGAGTCCTGCATCCCCGCAGGCCACCTGGCACCTCCGGTCCTTGGGGTTTCCAGAGGAGCTGGTCTGGTTCCCCAGCACTCTGCCCGCCAGGGAGGGTGCAGTGCAGGTCACGGCTCAGCTCAGCCTCGGGGCTGACGGTTAATTATTAACAAGGCAGAGAAACGGACACCGGCTCACAGACGAGGCTGCGGCTTAGAGACGAGAACATTCCACTGCAGCCTCAGGAAAGGGTTTGCCATCCCAGTTAGGCAATGCCGCGCCCAGCGATCCCGGCCGCCAGCGAGTCATCCCCAAAGCGGCAACTCACAGGGGCACCCCAGAGAGGGCAGGAAATCGGAGGGGGCCGAGGAACGCTGCGAGCAGCAGCTAAACCAACGCCCGTATGCTGCCAACGTGGCGGATCTGCTGCTCGAAGGGTTTGCAATGCCATAGTATTTGCCACCCTATGGGGTAACCATTTTAAGCCCAATTAGCAGGAAATTTTTAGGATGCAAATGCTTTTCATTTAGACGTAAAACAAAATGCCACGACATTTCTCCCATCCATTTATCATCAACAAGTTAATTACCGTGCAGCTCATCACTCCCCCGGAAGCTGGGGTTCGGGCTGCTGGTGGGTGGGCTAACTCCGGTGACAGGAAAGGCCAGCAGTGTCAGGGGCAGATGGCGCTCAGAAAACGGCCAGTCTGCGACGCTTCACCTGTCAGGTTGATGCTAAGCTCTCTTTATTGGAATAACTCATTTAAATAGTCCTCACCTACTCAACCTGACTCCTTCCAGAACTGCAGAAATATCACACCTCATATTTACTTCTGACACACGCATACTGTGGGCTTGTCATTTGCGAAGTTTCCTACGTAAATAGAGCACTTTTTATCTGCCTGGTTTGAGTGTATGTCAGCTTTCGCCTTCAGGTGTAAAATGACTCCTAAGATTTACAACCTCTCTCTGAACCTGGGATCTTCACCTTCAGAAGAGCCAGAGGAAGAGAGCGGTGAGGGGCTGTTACCCCCGGGGTGCAGGGAGAACAACGGGACTCTGGCCCCCCAGGGAGGGAGGTGCAGGAACCCAAGGCCCGGGACCCACTCTCCATACCAGGGTTGGCCTGGGCCTCATCCCAGTGCTCAGAAAACGAGTCTCATGTCCACCAATCTCGGAAGCCGGTCCAAGTTCACCTATAATGAGGGGCTCTTCGTCCCGCACTAGGTGCAAACCATCTGTCCACGCCGGACAGGCCAACTCGCGGCCAACGATCAAGGCTTCCCCAACCCCCTGGCCAGGAGCCATGGCCACCAACACAGGGAGGAGAGACTTGTATGAAAGGCCACATTTTATCATAAAAAGGACGAGAATCTGCCATTCGCTTCCATAAGAGGTAGCACTGTCGTCACTGAAACAGAGGCAGTGTTTCTGGAATTCCTCAGTCACACTGACACGCCTGCATCCTATCGGGTGCAGCCCACATGTAGGGAGGCTGGGGCGTCAGCTGCAGGTCATGCGAAGGCGGCACCTGCACGTACGCAGAGCGAGAGCAGTCTGGGCCTCCTCCGCAGGCGCCCAGGGGTGCCCAGTAAACCACAAACCTGCAAGACAGCCTGACCTTTCCGGCTTTAAATCTTCACCATGCAGGTGCCACAGAGAGCAGCTCCCGAGACTCCGACCACACGCACCGACGCATAAGCATGCCCTCCCCTCCCGGCCAACCCCACAGGGGTGCGTACCCTCTTTTTGGTCATCAGTGACAGAGGCAGGAGCATCGCATCCTTGCTGAGCAGCCAACTCAGAAGACAACAAATAAGAAAAGCTGGACTCTGTGTAAAATGAAAATCCCGATTCACATAACAGGAACCTGCAAGTCCACAAGCTCTGTCCCCAAGGCGGGCTCTGAAGACTCCCCTCCCGCACAGAGGCTGCCCGCGCTCCCGGGAAAACCCTAGTCTCCCTCGGACACGGAACGAGGCACTGTTTTGTCGTGAGTGGTGAAACAGAGTTTGGATGCGTTCTCTAAAGTTCACTGCCTCCATCCCTTTTAAATCAGCTAAAAGCTGTGCTTTCTGGGAAACTGAGGCCGGGAGGGAAGATGCATAGCCATGCTGAACGTCAGGGAAGGGAGAGCTGATCAATTTCCCCTCCCAAGTCTAATAAGCTTGTCCTCAAAGGCAAATAGATCAACAGGCACAAGGACCCACTGTCCTTTGAGGTCTGAAGCCGTGTGTGACCTGCCATCCCAGTGTGGACAGAATCCTGCAGTGGCCAGACGGACGTGCACGGTGCGCCCTCCCGCCTGTGCATGTAAGTGTTATCGGTGGGACAGTCAGGAAAATGAAAACCACACTGGCGAGCACAAGGTCTGTGGGCTTATTTACCACATTTCCAACAACATCATCTGCTTTACCATGCGTCTCAAAGCCAGGATAATTTAAGAATCCAGACTTTCATACGTAAATAAACTTGTAGGGAAGTCTCTCTCTGCATATTACTTGGGTGATGCTACATCTGATTTCTAATTTGTGGTCCAGGAAATGATTCACTCCACTCAAAACTGACAGGGCTTCTGAATCATCCACCTGTGATCTGACAGGGCTTCTGAACGCAAACGCCTCTCAGGTGGCCCGAGCCGCACCTCGATGACCTCACAACCAGCGTTCTGCAAAGAGCGTGGCTCAGAGCCAGACCAGCCTGGCCTCTTACATCCAAAACTTTCCCCAAACCAGAGAAAGATGAGCAATTCCTCCTCGCCCCCACGCCCACCCTACCTTTGAGGAGTTTCTCTCCTTCCAGAATATTCTGGGAGATTAATGCCGTGTAATCTGCTTTGGAGAATCCAGCCTTGCAGGTCTCCCTGGCTGTAAGACCCCCACTGTGGGCCTGAGAGGAAGAGAGGTTAGAGCAAAGGTCAGTCCTCAGAACTCTAACCTGCCCACCCCCACAGAGCCTGCTGTGCAAGGTCTCAACTCCCACCAGACCTAGGGGAGGGGCGCCGGTCTGGGCCTCACTGGCACATGACAGGGATGAAAGTGTGAAGGCTTCAGAAGACAGCAGGCGGGGGAGCCAGGAGTAAGCCAATGACCACAGAGAGGAGGGGAGGCCAGGGAGCAGGCCCGGTCCAGCCACTTCACCCTTCAGGCCAAAGACCATGTGAGCTGGACCAGCAGGCTGTCTCCTCTCTGCAGTCACCAGGGAGGGGCTGGGGCAGAACCAGGAAGGGTTCTCCAGGGCTGGCTCAGAGGGAGCTGCCAGGAGGCCGGGGTCCTCTACGCCTCCTCCTACTTCCTTGGACCTTGTCCACCTTCAGGGCCCCCATCTGCAGCCAGGCAGGGAGAGCTGCCCTGACTGACAGGACAGGTGTCCTGTTCTCAGAGCGCCCCTGCTCTCCTGCCCCGCGGGAGGGGTCTGGAGGGGGACAGGGAGCAGAGGCAGGTGGGATGGCCCCTCCCAGCCTGGGAGGGGAGCTACAGTTCAGCCACGGGACTGGCGATGGAGGGAGAAACAGCCAGCGCCGGAGCGCTGCCACCACCTGCCACACCAGCTCCTGCTGCAGGGGCGCAGCCGGCACCCACAGTCCTGCTTTCCAGGGCTGCGGAGCAGAACATGCCTCCGCCCCAGCCGCGCTGCTCTAGCCCCTCGCGCCACCGCAGCCGCCGCCACCCTGGCCCAGAGGCTGCCTTCATCGCAGCTCCAGGCACCCACCGCGGGGCGCGGGCGCCCCTCGCCCAGAAACACACAAGCAGGGAGGGGCGTGGGGTCGTTCCTCGGGAAAGCGGGGCACCGTGGTTGGGTCCTCCAGCACGAAGCCCCAAGGAGATGGGGCCTGGGAGGCGCACATGCCCAGGAAAGTTTGGAGCCGCCCCCCCGGCGAGTGCCGAGCGCACCCGCGCCCGCAGCCTCAGGGCGGTCTGGCCCCCGGAGCTGGTTTATTTCCGAGGTTACGCCGCGCAGCCCAGGAGGAGCAGCGAGGCCGAACGGCCACGAGAGGGGGTTCCTGCAACTCCCGCGGCTCCTCCGCCTCCCACAGGGTCGCCTGCTGTACAGCCCGCAAGCCGCCCCCCTCGGCCCTGCCCCCAGCAGGCGCAAAGCCGGGCTGGGGACCCGCTCGCGGGCTCGGAGGAACGAAGGCGGGCGCCGGACCGCGCTCCAGGACTCCCTCGCTCTGCGGCCGCCTGGCACCTGGCTCCCTGGCCGCGCTCTGAGCAGCCAGGGCCCCGCCAGCTCCCCCCAAGCCGCGGGGTCTCGGCGGCGAGGGTGTCCCGGGTCCACATCGCCGCCCACCCGCAGCGAAGGTCCTGGCTGGCACCCGGACGACCCAGGCGGCGCCTAACCGCGAGCCCCCTTTCCTGGGCAAGGGTGGCCAAACCAGGGGTCCCCGCATCCTGATTTCCGGCCCGCTGCGGCCAGGTCCTCGCGCCCGCAGCCCTGCCCCGGCTGGTCTTGCCAACTCCGGAGGCACAAGGCTCCCGGGCGATGGAGGGCGCGCCGGCTCCGCCAGCGGTCAGCCTGCCCAGGCGCGGGCGAACCGAGCTCGGTGCAGCAGCCGCGGACCTAGGGCAGCCGACGGATGCTCCGCGGGTCCCCTTCGGGCAGAGCTCCTCTGACCCCATCCCAGCCAGCCACCGGCGCTCCCGCACCGCGCCGCGCCGCCGCTCCCCGCTGCCCGGCTCCGCGCTCCTCCCAACCGCGGGCGGCTTCGCGGGGCGCGGAAGCCGGCTCTCTGCAGCGGGGCGCGCGGCGGGGGCCGTGAAACCCGGAGAGCCTTTCCGGGTGAATGCGCGCTCCGCTGGCTCCGGGGTCGGCCCCGCTCTGTCAGGGCTCCGAGCGGCCAGGGCAGGAGGCGGCAACTTACCCGGAGCGCGCCGGAGAGCGAGAGCAGCAGGACGAGCACGCCGGAGACCGCGGGCATCTTTCCTGCCGCGCCGCGCCCGGCGCCCGTCCTCCCGGTGCCGGAGCCCCGAGCTCGCTGCCCGCCGCCGCTGCTCCGCGGGCTCCACGCCTCCAGCCCCGCGGCGGCGCGCTCCCTCGGGCCGTTAGTCCGCCGGCCTCCCAGCCGCCCGCGCCTCTGTTCCGCGCGCTCCGAACTGCAGGTGAAGCCGCGCGGTCGCCCGCCCAGGCCCCGCCCGCCGCCCGGCCCCTGCGCTCGCCCGCCTGACGCGGGCCTTAAAGGCGCCGCGCCCCCCGCGCCGCGCCCTCACCCCGCCTCTCTGCCAGCGCTGGCCGAGGGCGGGGATGTCTGGAGCCCTTGTTGGCCGAAGGGGCTTTGGACACAATGTGTGCAAGTAAAAGTGTGTGGGGGTGGGGGATGGGGGCTTGGAGCCATGAGGATGGAAGAAGTCCCCGCCCCCAAACCCTGGGCACCCCTTCTGGATGGGGAGCCCCTGCTGCTGTAGTCCAGCTTCCTGCGGGTGGGTGGGGGTGAGCATGTCGGCTGGGCGCTCCATTCAGACCTTTGTGCTCAGATGTCCTCTCACTAACTCCCAGACCCAGGCCGCCCTCCCGGCCATGCACCTGCATTAGCTAAAGAGAGGACCTAGGCTGGGTTCCAGCCCACAGCTCTGGAAGGTGCAAGTCTGGGCCCAGCGGGCCAAGGCCTTGGGGAAGGGACCAAATCCTATTGGTGCATCAGCGCGCTATTAGGCCTGAGAAGCCAAGAAAGAAATGAGAAACCTCTGGAAAGGAGAGGCAAGGGAAGGAAAGGGGGAGATTCCCCGCAGGCAGAAAAGCTGTCGCAGGTACAGGCAGGCCCTCGGGTGATTCCTGAGCTGGGGAGACACTTCTTTAGGGATCATCAAGTGAAAACAGCAAGGCCTGGAGAGGAAGGGATGCTTCTGCCTGCTCCCCTCGGCTTGGAGATTTAAAGAAAAGTGCTTTGTTTGCTCAGATATCTGTAAATGTCTTTGTCTTGGTTTTGGGGGAGCTCTATGTCCAAGATACGTTGCTTTTGGTTTAAGAAATGTGCTGCCAAGGAGGGGAAGAAGATTGAGTGGACCTTTTGAGTTCCAAGGTCAGAGTCAACTTAGACAAGAGAGCAGAACAGCCCCCGACCTCCCCCCGAGCCCACACACCTGAGCAGGAGGCCTCTGGTTAGGCAGGCGTGTGCTCATCTTCAGGAAATCAGATTTTAGGAAACTGAAAAAGGCAGGGTAAGAGAGGAGGAGGTGATGTAGGGTTTCTCACCCTGTAACCGTGACTAGTAAACGGTGCATCAAGCCTGCCTCACGTCACCCCGAACCTGCTCCGTTCCCTGCATGTGGTGGGAGAAAGCAGGGTTCCCCACTTATAGGGCTGAATGTGCCAGGCTTTTCCCATCAGACTCACACAGGGTCCTGCATCCCCAGGGAGGGTTCATGGCACACCCATCCTGGATCCCATGGGAAGGTCCGTTCTGAGCCTTGTGCTGGCATCTCTGACTTACCCTGGGTCCTGCCTTTCTGTGGAGCGCTTGCCTGGCCAGGCTCCTGAACTGCTATCTCTGGGACCTGCCTCTATCTTCAGAGGCCCAGTGTGATGCAGGCTGCTCCTCAGGGGAGGCGGCCTGGGCCCCGAACTTGCTCTACCAGCCTCCGTGACCCAGTGCACACAGGTGTGCCAACTTGAAAAAAGAAAGCAGGAAAGAGATGTTGGGTGGGGTCCTGAGGCCCATGCACAGGAAACATCCCTGTTGAGCCCCGTCTCTTGCCACTGCGTGTCTGAGCACTTTGGTTGGACGAAGGGCACTGGGACTTCCAGGAAGGGTATGGACACCCCTTCACCATCCAGCCTTGATCCAGGCCCAGATGCAGGCACTTGTGTGTATTAGCACACAGAGCTGCCCTCACTCCCTGCATGAGCGCTGTTATCATCCCCATCACAGACGACGGGGTGCGGAAGGCCCAGAAAGGCGGCTGGCCGCCGCTGCCATGTGAGCCTCCTCACCCAGGCCCCAGGCCCTGGCAGGGAGCATTTCCCAGCGCCACGGTGGAGGGAGCCCGCTTACACAGCAGATCATGTGTGGGAGCTGGCATCTCAAGAACAGAAGCCCGAGGCGCTGCAGTGACTGCGGGGAGCCCAGCAGAGAGCATCGGCTTCTCAGATTTGCTTCCTCGAGGCCGTGAGGGGGTTTTCAGAGAGGAGGGAACTGGGCAGTGGATTACAAAGGACGGTCTGCAGCCTGGCCTCACCAAGGGGGCCCCAGACCAGCAGCATGCACTCCCAGGAGCTTGTTAAAAATGCAGAAGCAACCGCAGGCCACGCCGCAGACCCACCCTGTTGGAGTCTGCGTGCTACTGACCTGTGTCCTCAACTGAGTCCTGGGGTCACCTGCTTCAAAACCCTTGAGAGGCCCTAAAACGCAGATTCCAGACTCCCAAAGACCTGCTGACCTGGAGCTCCGGGGAGTGGGGCCTGGACCCTGGTCCTTTACAAGCCCTGGGGCTGGTGTTCATGCAGACGGGTGTTGGGGACCACTAGCCTATGCCACAGGGAGCAGGCAGCTCCCGGGGGCCTGGTCCAATGTGCTTCATGGGCCCTGCCCTGCACCCACTGACCCTGTCCTCGGGGTAGCCTGGGAGTCAGCCCTGAGCAGGTGAAGAGACACTGAGACGCTGCCCTTAGGACCCCACGGCCCCACCCAGCACCTGGAGGAGGAGCTGCCGCCCGCCGCTGGGGTGAGAGCCCTGGAGAAGGGGAGAAGGGTGCCCTTGTTTCTTGGGGAGATTAGAAAACACATCTGGAGGGGAGCTTCTCTTCCCCTCAGCACCTGCAAACTATTGACCTTGACATGATTGGACCACAGATGTTCACGAGTCCGCTATGCTGGTAGGACTTCTCTCCTCCTCCCACCTATTGAGGTGAACTGGGAAGGGGTTCATCTTTGGAAGCAAATTGAGTGCTCCCATCAGGCCTGCGTTTCCCTGCCTTTTCATCGGGTGTTGATTTGTTTTTCCCCGTTTCTCATTATTTTTGTACACACTTCAATGTTAAACAAAAACTGTTTTGTAAAGAAAGCAGGGAGATGTAGCAAAAGGTGTGTTCCTAGAATAAAAGAACTTCTGTGTGGAAATGAAGATATTCAAGGTACCGAGGACACAGAACAGATAAGCATCCTCTTAGAGGAGAAAGCAAGAGAGGGACAGAGAGAGACACAGAGACAGAGACAGAGAGAGAGACATAGAGAGACTCAGAGATACAGAGACACAGAGACACACACAGAGAGAGAGAGAGAGACAGGCAGAGGGACAGCAGGCAGCACAGGAGGTAGCTCCCTCACCACAAAGGGGGCTGACACTGGGATGGAGGCCTGCTCACCAAGCTCACCTGCCTCCCTGGACAGCCCTGGGGCAGCAGAATGAGGACCGGCCAGCGGAGGGTGGTTCCGAGGCTCTGGAGGCGGGGGGGGGGTGGGGGGGGGAGGATGATAAAACAAATGTCTGCTGAGAGGAAGCCAATTAAACAGCAGAGTAGATAATATTAGATTTAGAGGGAGGGAGACAACAAGGGAGATGCTGAGAGGATGAGTAAACTGAGAGCGGCCATAAAATACCAGAGAGCCCTGGAAGCTGCAAAGAAAGTGGAAATGGACTTTACAATAAGACTCCTGCTGGGAACATGAGGCTTCCTGCTGGCCTCAGCTCTGTCCCCAGGGAGGCCTCCCTGCTTGGATGCTGTCCAGTCCTATTTAACCTGGTTTGTTGAACTTTCAGGGTTCATTGCTGATCGCCTCCCCCAGAACACACGTCCCAGCGCTGAGGGTGGCCGGGTGCCCTGAAGGCCCAGCAGAGCACTCTGCCAAGTGTGGTGGCCAGAGACACGAGCCCGTCCTTAAGGAGCAGCCCCTCCATTCGTCTGCTGACAACCCAGGGTCCTGCCCAGCAGAGGCACCTCAGCTCCACAGCTATGAGACAGGCAGTGGTTTCTGCTGGAAACTGGGGGGCTAACCTGGAGCTTGGATGTTTTACAGACACTCGGAGTGTCCCCAGGACCACAGGTGCCCACCTCCTCACCGAACATGAGGAAGATCTGTTTGACCCACCAGCCAGCCTGTGCTGGGCACGCCTGGGCTACATGGATGAGACAGCGGAGGCCAGGAAAGTTGCGCCCAGGCAGGCCCACTTCTCAGGTCCCTGCTGGACCCTCTGTATTTGTTGATTCATCCAGGCACAGCAATGCTCAGGCGCTGCCTTCTGTTCCAGGGAGGCAGCTGGGACAGGAGACGCCGCCCCTGTCCCCATCGAGCTCACAGTCCAGAGGGAGGTCTGACCTGAACACAGACACCGGGCGAGGGAGTTGGAGCCCAGCCCCACATGCTTAGCAGCAGGGCCTGGCACTCCCACACCTGGTATGTACTCATCCTGTTACCGAGGTGGTTTGTACAGCATCAGCCTCCATTTACAGGTGAGAAATGCCCTCGCTCTGGGCTGGAAACAGGTGTCCTCATCTTCCCAGGACACCTGCATTTGGGGACCTTGGCTATGGCGCCACCAGGGCTCAGGCTGCCCTCAGCTTTCATCCAAACTCCACTGCATCTCCAGCAGACACCCCTGGTGGTTTATTTCCCACTTTAAAATGAATAAACTTTCTGTTTGAGAGCAGGAAAGTATGGAGAGTATACCTACCTCTCCCGCCGGCACCTGCCCAACTCCTCATCATGAACTCAGCGGCAAGGGCTCCACTGTTGCACTCGACAAGCCAGTGGAAGCACAGGGCTACTGACCAAAGCCCAGGGCACATCAGGGCCGCTCTGCGCCACGTGCTTTGACGGGGCACCCACCGTGACAGTGCCATGTAGGACACTCCACTGCCCGGAAAGTCCCCGGGCCCCACCCATTCGTCCCTCTCCCCCACCCCAGCCCCTGCACCACCGGCCTTTTACTGCCTCAATGCTTTTGCCTTTTCTGGGATGTTCTAAGGTCGCAATCGCACAGTATGTAGCCTGTTCAGATTGGCTCTTTCACTTATAAGCCCCCCGTGTCTTTTTACCCCCGAATAATACTCCCCTGTCTGCATGCACCACAAGGTATTGGTCCACGCACCTATTTGAGGACATGTCGTTGCTTCAAGTCCCCCTGGGTTTTTAATAGTGGAGACTGAACGCACTTCTTCCCACCTTCCCCTCCGTGAGTGGCAGGTAAGCCAATGGCTGCTTTCCTGACTTACCTGGTCCTAGGGTCCCACTGCAGAGCACGTACCTACCCCTTATCGGTGGGTGGGTTACCACCCCAGCCTTTGAACTTGGGATGGGGCAGGGTGGAGGTGTGGCTCAGGATAGCTCCCTCTCATCCCTGTCACCTCCATGGCAAGCGCCCCCTCCACCGCCCCAGAGTGAGCCAGCTGCCCTCCAGCTTGCTGTGACACCATTGCCTTCTTTTTGTTAAAATATATTTTTATTGATCTTTAGAGAAAGAGGAAGTGAGAGGGATAAGAGATAGAAACACTGATGAGAGGGAAACATCAATGCCTCCTGCATGCCTCCTGCTGGGGATGGAGACCGCAACCCGGGCATGTGCCCCAACAGGGAATCGAACCCGTGACCTCTTGTTTCATAGGTCGATGCTCAACACCAGCTGGGCGACACCATTGTCTTCTGAGATGTAGATGCCGATTCACAAAGTGGCCCCCACTCTCTCCCACTTCGGTACCTGAGACAGGAACTGGCAGGGCCAAGCCCTCCTCGTGTACAGGTGGTCTCCTCTCCTTGGATTTCAGTGACGATGGTGACTGTTCTCGCTTCTGTTGAGCAGTGATTGCTGGGAAGGCGCAGTCTCAACACTACGCATTGCTCTTAGGTGGTCTTCATGGAGACCCACAGCTGCCCTCCGGCCGCCCCTCGGCCCCCCACAGCCGTCCAGCGGGAGCCCACTTCTCACACTGGAGAGACGTGTTTGTGTTCAGGGGCCGGGAGAACATTCCGGGAGGGAGGCCGCGGGAGAGGGCGGCTTGGCTGGCGGCAGCTCTAGCTAACGGGTCAGGAGCTTCTGCTCCAGACCGAAGCAAGAAGAGACAAGCTTCCCTGGGCCCCATTGGGGGGCCGACCGTGCCCCTTCTGCAGCAGCGCCCCTCCTGCCCTTTGTTCAGGAAGAAACAGGACCTGGAAGAGGCACTCTGCCCCTGGTGGAGGGGGAGGGGTGCGGTGGGGGGGCAGAGGGGCTCAGGGGCTCTTGGATCATCTTCCCATTGGGAGGTGGAGCTGGCCTCCCCTCTGCCGGGTCCAGTCTGGTCCTCCTGATGAGCTTGCCCCAGACTGACCTTTGAGTCCCCGGAGATCAGGGAGGAAGCTGTGCAGCTCCTGGGGCTTCTGGGAGCATGTGCTCGGGACCTGCGCTGCCAGGGAGGAGGCCCGCAAGGAGGCTGCTGTGCCCAAGAGGCCCGGCCAGGGTTAAGGCTGTCCTTGCTCTGTACCCCGTAAGTGGTAAGTGAAGCTTCCAGGACCCCAGCCCAGCCCGTGCCCAGCAAGCAGCAGAGTGAGCTCTATCCATGTCCCTTGGATCAAAGAACCCGGCAGCTGAGTCCGGCTGAATCCCAAAGCAGGGAGGTAGGACCGGAGGTGGATGTTTTATTTTTTTTGTTTCTTGTTAATATATTTTTCCATTGATTTTTAGAGAGGGTGGGAGGGAGGGCGAGAGACACACCAATTGATTGCCTCCTGCATGTACCCTGACGGGGGCCAGGGATCGAGCCTGAAACCAAGGTACATGCCCTTGACCAGAATTGAACCTGGGACCCTTCAGTCCTCAGGCCGACACTCTAGCCACTGAGCCAAACCAGCCAGGACAAGGTGGATGATTAAAACACTGAGCTATGGGTGATCTGCCTGGCTTGAGAGGTCGGTGGACTCAGGCCACGCCCGTGGTCCGAAAGCCTGCTTCCGCTGCTACAAATGCTCCGGTGCGGGAAGGAGCCCATGCTTACTGTCTCGGGCTGGGAGCCGCCTGTCCTGGCAGCTGGTGGGGTGGAGGAGGGGTGTGCTCTCCCACAGGGAGGCAGCTGACCTGGCCCCACATCTACTTACTTCCACCAAACACAGCATTGGGACCTGGAGGTCGGAGGTCCCCAGTGAGGCCCGCTGGTCTCCTGCAGATGGAGGGGAGCAGCTGTTCTCCGGAGGCCCGGCCATGCCTTCCCTTCACATATGGAACGCGTTATTCTGCACAAGCTTTTATTTCCAGGGGAAAGCAAGACAGGAATCTCCAACCTCATCTCATATTTCCCCGCCCCAGAAGGAGGTGTGTGAGGGGGAGGGGAGAAGACACAAAAATAGGAGTGAAACGATGCATTTCAAGAGACTAAGCTCATTAATGTCCCTCCTCAGCTCTCTGCCCGGTGTCTCCTCCTGCACAGGAGCAGCTGGGGGAGAGCAGAGCTTCCCAGGAGGTAGGCTGGCCGAGCGTGGGTTAGGTCCGCAGTGATCCCCTTGGGGGGAGGGGGACTGGAAATGTGCCACCTGGTCTTGCTCCTCGCATAGATACAGCTCCCCAAGAGGAAAATACACTGGGGGAGGGGATGGTTAGTGGGGGAACCAAGCCAGGCATTCTAAAACTTCCTGTTCCCCGACATTGAGGGCAGACACGGTGATGGTGTACCCCAGTCTCTGCTGAGTGACAGCTGCACTGGGGGGTGGCCGCTGGGAACTCTGCTCTCTGATGGTCCAGTTGCACATGCAGAACCTATAAAGCAAGGCCAGGGCGCTTGGGTTGTATGGAAGAAGCGCATCCTGTAGATGACCCTCTGAGCGTGTTCTAATCAGTCCGGGAGTCCCGTGAGCAGGAGCCCCAGAACCAGCTCCATGACGCACCTCCCCTTTCCCTGGCTCCCTGCTCCTGGGTCATCTTTATTGCTTTATGAATGCACATTCATTAATTTTTTTATTTGTAGTGAGAACAGTGACCATGAGATCTACCCTCTTCATGAAATTTAAGCTGCGCAGTGCAGCGCTACTAAAGCCGGTGCAATATTGTGCAGCTGAGCGCTAGAATTTGTCCCAACTTTCTACCCTTGACAGCAATTTCCCGTCCCCCGCCCCCGGGAGCCGAGGTCAGCTCCCGCAGCCACCCTTCATTCCCCGTGAGTCTGCCTGCGTTAGGTTCCTCACGGAAGTGGGATTGTTTAGTATTTGTCCTTTCGTCCGGCTTCTTTCCCTGAGCCTCCGGTCCTCCAGGTGCACCTGTGCTGCTGCATATGTGAGGGTTTCCTTCTTTCTATGGGCTACGTAATAGCCCATTGTATGTATCCTCCACACTGTCTTTTTAAAGCATGGGTACATGACCATGCTGGAGGCCAGGGTGGAGTCCACCCATCTGAGGCTCCGATGCAGAAGAATCCCCAGTGAAAACTGAGGGCCTGTGTGTTACCAGAAGGGTGGGTGGGTGCTGGGAAGGCAGATACCACGGCACCCATGGAACAAGGAGGCTGAGCCTCACCCTCAGGCCTGGCTGTGGTCTTCCCTCACCGCCTTACCTTGCTGGTCACAATGAAATTTTAAAAATGTTTTTATTGATTTTAGAGAGAGAGGGAGCGGGATAGAGAGATAGAAACATTGATGAGAGAGAAACATAGATTGGCTGTCTCCTACATGCCCCTATTGGGGATCGAGCCCACAACCCAGGCATGTGCCCTGACCAGGAATTGATCAGGTGACCTCTTGGTTTGTGGGCCGATGCTCAACCACTGGGCCACATACACTGACTGGTGGTACCACATTTTCTTCATCTGCTCACCTGTCAGTGGCCATTTTGGTTATCCCCACCTTGACTGCTGTAATAGCGCTGCAGTGAACATGAGGGTGAACAACCAGTCTCTCCAGCAAACAATGAACATCCTCCAACACAGATCACATATTGAGTCCCAAAAAATGTCTTAACGAACTTAAGGTGATTGATATCATATCAAGTATCTTTTCCAATCACAGTTGAATGAAATGAGAAACAAATGGAAGAAGGAATACTGAGACATTCACAAATATGTCGAACCTTGAAAACACACTCTTTAACAACCAATGGGTCAAGGAAGAAATCAAAGAGATCTTAGAGAATGCCTTGAGACAAATGAAAATAAAACACAAACAATAAAACTTGAGATGCAGCAAAAGCAATATTTAGAAGGAAATTCATTGCTATAAATGCCCACATTAAAAAAAAACAGATCTCAAATAAACACCTCTAGAGCTATAAGAAATAGAGCAAACCAAAACCAACATTAGCAGAAGGAAGGAGAGAATAAAGAATAGAGAAGAAATAAATAAAATAAAGGATTAAAAAATAGAAAAAATCAACAAAACTAAGAGTTGATTTTGGGAAAGATAAACAAAATTGACAAAACTTTAGCCAGACTAACTAAGAAAAACATAAGAAAAAAGGAGAGATGACTCAAATAAATTAAATCAGAAATGAAGAGGGAGACATTGCAATTGATTCCACAGAAATAAAAAGGTTCCCAAGAGATTACTATGAACGATATTATACCAACAAACTGCACAACCTAGAAGAAATGGGTGAATTTCTAGAAACATACAATTTATCAAGATGAGGCAGGAAGAAATAGAAACTATGAACAGACCAATAATTAAGGAGATTATGTCAGCAATCAAAACCTCCCAACAAGAAAAGCCCAAGACCAGGTGGTTTCATTGGAGATTCTACCAAACTTTTAAAGAAGAATTAATGCTAAGTCTTCTCAAACTCTTCCAAAAAATTGAAGAGGACAGAACACTTCCAAATAGGCCAGCATTACCCTGATACCAAAGCCAGAAAAAGACACCACAAACAAAAGCCTTCTCTGTTACCATAAGGCAGTATCCTTGATGAACATTGATGCAAAAATCCCCAAGAAAATGAGCACAACAGCACATTAGAAGGATCACACACCATGGGCAGTGGGATTAATCCCTGGGGTGCAAGGATGCTGCAGCAGACGAACATCGGTCAGTGTGACTCACCCATTACAGCAGGAAGGGTAGAAATCACATGATCGGCCCAGTTGGTTGGAGCATCGTTCTGTGCACCAAAAGGTTTCAGGTTGTTTTGATCCTACCTAGGTTGTGGTTCCATCCCCAGTCAGGGCATTTACAAGAGGCAGCTGGTTGATGTTTCTCATCTCTCTCTCTCTCTCTCTCTCTCTCTCTCTCTCTCTCTCTCTCTCTTTCTCTCTCTCTCTCTCTCCTCCTACCTCTCTCTCTGGACTCAATAAAAAAATACTTGGGTGAGAATTTTTAAAATAATTCATATGATTGTCTCAATGGATGTAGAAACATGTTTTTATAAAATTGAAGACCTTTTCATTATAAAAGTTCTCAACAGACACATAAAAGGAAGACCCTATGTCAACAGAACAAGGGCCATAGATGACAGACCCTCAGCGAACAGCTTGCTCACTGGTGAAAGCCTTCTAGAAGCTTCTCCTGTAAGATCAGAGCAAGGCAAGGCTGCCCACTCTCACCACTTCCACTTGTCACAGTCCTAGAAGTCCCGGCCGGAGCAATTGGGCAAGAAAAAGAGAGAAGAGGCATCAAAATTGGAGAGGCAGGAGTAAGCTATCTCTGTGTGTGAAGAACATGGTCTGATATGTAGGGGACCCTAGACTCCATAAAATAACCCTATTAGACTCAACAAAGGAACTCTGTAAAATTGCAGGATAAGAAAATCCACGTACAGAAGTCGCTTCAGATCATCTTTCAACAGACTGCACCCACGTCCCTGTCACCGGCCCCGCGTTCAGGGAACCCAGCTGAGAGCAGAGAACCCTGGACACCCACGTGGACTGTGAGAGGGGCCTCCTCCCTAGGAGCAGGAGACACTGGCCCTGTGTCTTTTGAAACCACAGCAACAGTTTCTGCAAAAAGGTTACTAAAAGTACAGTGTTTGGGTGGAGGGCAGTCAGTACGTTTTAACTGCATTTATGTAAAATCAAAAGCCAAGTCCTGGGTTTCAAACCAGCCACTGCTATTGGGCGTTGTGCCTCAGTGTCACTGAACTGAGGAACGCTCCTGGTCCAGGGGAGACCCAGGCCTCCGCCCGGGCTGAGCTTTTCATTGTGACCAGAACCCAAGTGTTGTCTGAGCTGCGGCTGTTTTCCTGGAACAAAGGGCACAGGTCACCCAGGCTATGCAATTCCGCGGCAGCCCTGCCACATCCAGGGCACATGCTTGCATAGCCTTCCACATAATTGCGCGTATTCATTTACATAGATTTTCCTGCAGTGTTCAAAATGCCATTGTAAAATTGTGAAATTGATAGTTCAACTTGAGTCAAGTGTATTCACATGTATTACTCAGTGCCGCGGGGAGAGGGCCATCAGCGGCAGCCAGCTGGGCAAAGGGCTCAGTCATCTACCTTGTTCTCTGAACCCAAGGGCAGGGGTTGGCCGAGCTGGGAAGAAGGACCATCTGCAGGCTATTGCCTCCAGAGCAGGAAAGTGAGTGGGGTGGGGCTGAAAGTTCTGGGAGGAGTGGATAACACACAGTTGCAAAGAAGGGCCATGGGAAAATGTTTCCCCTTTCATTTTAAAATGATCCATTTCCTGCACACATTCGGATCCTTTTGCACTCGGACAACTTGGTGGATGGATTTTCACAAACGATAGCTCTGAAAGAACCCAAAGACTGCCACTAACTCAGAATCAGACACTCAGGGTTGCAAGGAAAGCTTAACAACTGCAGGAAGATGAGGGAGACTCTTACTCTTGGTATTTGGGTTCTCAGTTGTATTATCAGGATTTTTTTTTCAGTCAGAAGAGAGTGAATCACCACTCATACTGGCTTATTTTATTTTATTTTTAAAGAATATATATTGACTCAGGTAACCCAAGAGCCAAGATATATGTTAGCTTCAGGTATGGCTGGATCCAGGTGCTCAAGAGATTTCTCTTTGACCTCTGGGCTTTGTCCCCCTCTATGCTGCACATGCTGCAAATCTTAGCTTCATTCTGATTGAGGCTGTCTCTTTCTAGTAGCAAGATGGCCACTAGCCACTTGCCATTTGTACCCTATCTTTTCAGTGACCCTGCAGCAGGAGAACTCACCAACTCAATCATCTCGGCAAAATGCTGAACTGAGCCTCCCGGAACCAACTATCCCTCTTAACTATCACTGGTCCAGGGTGATTCAGTGCTCTGATTGGTCAGATCTGGGTCACATGACCATGTTGGAGGCCAGGGTGGAGTCCATCAATCTGAGCCTCTGATGCAGAAGAATCCCTAGTGAAAACTGAGGGGCTGTGTCTTACCAGAAGGGTGGGTGGATACTGGGAAGGCAGATAGATACCATGGCACCCATGAAACAAGGAGGCTGAGCCTCACCCTCAGGCCTGGCTGGGTCTTCTCTCACCGCCCTTACCTTGACCGGGTATCATCTGTGAGTGTACATGCCAGTCTTTCCAGATTACTATTTTTAGATGCAGCCTTGAAAGAAAAATGAAAGGTTTGCTCTAAGCAAGCAGCTTGCATATTTGTCTAGAACCACTTTAATTATTCCGACTGGCTGCACCAAGGACCCTTCTGACTCCAGCCCACCCGGGGGGCTACGTGGCCAGGGTGGACCTCTGTCCCTGCACTTTCCCCAGGGAGCCCTAGTCCGTTTTCCCACCTGTGCAGAGTGTACCAGTAAAGCGCTCTCTGCGCAGGTCACTGAGCAGGAACCCGCAGGAGCCAGAGTGCATGGAGGCAACGCTTCTAAATCCACGAGAATGACGGTGGCGACATTTCACCTTCAAGGGTGCAGCTCCAACACAGTGGGTGGAGCAGTAAAATTGGAACAAAATGGAATTCCAGGGGTGCAGGTGTTGCGGGTGGGGGGGTGGTGAGGTTGCCTCTGAGGCATAAATTCATATGCGTTATCAAAAGTATGGCCTGAGCCCAGCTGGTGTGGCTCTGTGGTTGCGCATTGACCTATGAACCAGGAGGTTCGATTCCAGGTCAGGGCACATGCCCGGGTTGCGAGCTCGATCCCCAGTGTGGGGCGTGCAGGAGGCAGCCGATCAATGATTCTCTCTCATCATTGATGTTTCTATCTCTCTCTCCCTCTCCCTTCCTCTCTGAAATCAATTAATATATATATATATTCCAAATCTAAAGAAGTTGGCCGGGGTCCAGGAGACAAGCAGACACGGGATTGTGTTTACCCAGCATGCTTCAGTAGACTTTCAATCTATTTGCAGGTATGCATGACAAACTGCCTTGAATGTCTGAGTTATTGGCTCTGCTATAAATGAAATTAATAATATGAGGGGGAGGAGGTGTAGTAACAACACAACCCTGAAGCCAGCTCAGCTCAGAGCCCAGAGGTGCGTCTGCAGGTGAGGGAGGTTCCCGACAGCAGCGTGGGTGGCCGATTGAGCAGACCCCATGGGTTATCCGAACAGGAAGGAAGTCACTGCCTGGCTCAGGTGGTTAGCCAGTAAATCAACCCAGGAGGAAGGGAGGATGTGAAACAAAATCATGTCTCTCCATGATGGTGCTTTTGAGAGTTTTTTAGGCCCAGTCTGGTCATCAAAGAGGCTGCTGTAAAATCAGGAGGCCACCCCTTATTTGCTGATGAGGAAATTGAGACACAATATCAGTGGGAAAATCTCCCAATTTATTAGAGGTAAGAATGGGGCAGTTTGGTGTCTCCACTGCTCATGAGGAAGTCACCCCAATGCCACTTCCTGAGTTTGCAGCAGGCGTTATAAGGGTGCTCCAGCGTTGGGCTGCCATCACTGGTGACTTTCATGAGGTTTGGGACCCTCGTTGGTCCTGTGTATTCTTGCAAACCTGTTTCGCAGACAGCACCCTAGTCGGTACCTGTCCATGGCTGAATGAGCGGGGAATTGTTCCGTCCAACCTGGCAGCACACGGGTCATTCCTGTGCACTTTGTAAATACTCACCCCACAGCTCAGGGAGTGGTTTGATTCTCACCATCACTGCCACTTTCAGATGATGCTCAGAGAGGTGGGAAGTCCCTCTCCAGGCAGGGCTCCCGCACGCAGTGCTCCGTGCTCGCCATGCACAGTTTTGCAGAACAGTCTTTACAGGAAGCAGAAGTGGGGATGTGTGTTTTCTTAGAACACGCAAACACACACTCACACACATTTCTGTGCTCTCCACAGGCATTTTTTCTGTTCCTCGAAATATAAAACCTGAGTAATTCACCCCAAATTCATATCTGATCATGTAACACCTCAAGCCAAGAGCAAGGCAACAGTCGCTAGATCTTCCTTGGCTCCGCACAAACACTAATTAGGGAGAACAGAAGTGGGCAGAGGGCAAGGCCACCCAGATGCCAGCTCTGCCCACACGTGGAAGGCTTCCCACTTATCTGTCAGAGGCCAGGACGCCTTGTAATTATTGGGATAAAACAGTGCTTCAGTCATGTCCAGTAGCTGGCAGCGAACTGATTTTGAGGCACAACTTGCTGTCATACAACTGAACGAGGGCACTGTGCCTGGCAGGGCCTTTGTTTTGGCAGCTCCTGAAGGCTGGTCTCTGTCAGACCCTTTGATGGGCAGGTACATTTGCGGGAAGATGTGCCTTTTATGAACATTCAAAGACCTTTGGACAGGATCGAATTGGTCCCAACCTTCAGCTCCCTCTGTCTTTAGAACTCAGGGGCCTATTCACCCAATGGCAATGTTGCTGAGCCCTATCAGATAAACTGACCTGAATTGGCCTGGGTGTGGCCTGAGTTGACCCCAGTTGACCTAGGTTGACTTGGATTAGCCTTGGTTGACTTGGGTTAGTCTTGGTTGACCTGTGTTAACCTGAGTTGGCCTGAATTCATTTGGGTTAGCCTGGGTTGACCTGAGTTGACTTAGGTTGAATTGGGTTAGCCTGGTTTGGCCTGAATTGACTTGGGTTGACCTAGGCTGATTAGGGTTAGCCTGGGTTGATCTAAGTTAACTTAGGTTGACTTGGGTTAGCCTGGGTTGACCTGTTAACCTTGATTGACCTGGGTTAGCCTTGGTTGACCTGGGTTAACCTGAGTTGGCCTGAGTTGACCTGCATTCATTTGGGTTAGCTTGGGTTGACCTGAGTTGACTTAGGTTGACTTGGGTTAACCTGGTTTGGCCTGAGTTGACCTGGGCTGATTAGGGTTAGCCTGAGTTGACTTGAGTTGACTTGGGTTGACTTGGGTTAACCTGGGTTGGCCTGAGTTGACTTGGGTTGACCTGGGCTGATTAGGGTTAGCCTGGGTTGACTTGAGTTGACTTGGGTTGACCTGAATTGGCCTGAGTTGACTTAGGTTAGCCTGGGTTGACCTACGTTGACTTGAGTTATTCTGATTTTGACTGCTCACTCCAGGCTCAGCCTCCCTTGAGAAGTTCTCTTGAAGGATGAGCCTTTATCCTTGGAAGGGTTGCCTTGGAGTTACATACCCTTCTCTGAACACACCTGGAAAAGATTTGTCGGGCATGGGAGATATCAGGGCAATTCAGATGAGTATGAATCTAAGGGCCAAGAACACGAGACTAAGAATCAGGACCAGAACTGAGGGAGGCCCAGGAAGTGTCTAGGGTGCAAATGTGAGGCCGACCTTTCACTCAGGCTGTGCACATACAGGGTCAGCCCCTGAGAAGGCAAGCACTCTTAGCTGCCTAGCTTGCTTTACCCTTGTCTGGGGGCTGCAAACACCTGCCTGAGAACTAATGAGGAATGAGGGTCTCACTGATGGGGAAGTTGATATACGGCACCCCTCCCCACTCACTCAGAACCTCAAAGGCTCTGACAGGTGAGAAGGAGGTTCTAGGTGCAGAGCAGGCACCAAGCTCCAGCCCCACTCACCAGACACTGTGCTCCTCTGCGCACACATTAATCTCTGCCCACAGAGCCAGAGCCACTCTCAGCATTGGAGGGACTTAGGTTAGCTTGGGTTGGCCTGAGTTGACTTGGGTTGACCTGGGCTGATTAGGGCTAGCCTGGGTTGACCTATGTTGACTTGGGCTATCCAGCATAACTTCCCATCTGGACTTGGTACAACCAGGCTGCATGTGACCAATCTCAGTTCCTGCAGACATTGAGAACCAATGAAAGTGTTGTCTATAGGGATGGAGGGAGGTAGATGCCATTCTGGAGACTTCCAGCGAGGCTGATGCATGGGTTCACTCCCTGCTCCTTGGTTTACTAGCTGTGTGACCTAGAGCAAGTGAGTTCACCTCTCTGAGCTCAACTTCCTGTTCTGTAGAGAGAATGAGGACTCTCTGCAGGCAGACGGTGAGGAGTGGAGACTTCGACATGGGGAGGCAGTGATGAATTTGCCCCAGGGGACATTTGACAAAGTCTGGAGGCATTTTTTGCTGTCACATTGTCACATCTGGGGCAAGCGTCGGGTGGAGAGGGGGTTGTTAATGGTATCTCATGGGTAGCGGCCAGGAATGCTACACAGGACGATCCTACTACAAAGACTCATCAGGCCCCAAATGTCGCCAGTACCGGGTTGGGGAACTCTGGTGAACAGCATCTACATTGGGGTATTGTCCTTGGTGGATGGCAGTGACTAGAATCAGAATAACTTCCTAACCTCCAGCTAAAGCCAAGGGCGAGGGGACAGTGTCAACTCTGAGGAAAGTGGCTGTCCCTTCATGAGCACAGGCATCTGAAGTGACAGACTCGCTCTTTGGGAGTCACCTCCCCTCAGTTTAACACAGATTGGTTGTGTCTGCCATGGGCCTGGCATGCAGGGAACAGAGGACAGGACCAGGGCCCAGCTCCTCTGGAGCCTCCCCGTGGTGGAGATGGGCCAGCATAGCAGGCGATTGCCAGGGGGACACATGAGAGGAAGGAGACAGACTCGGTGGAGATGTCAGCATGCTGGGGGTTAGAAGCCCCGAGCAGGCACTCAGGAGCATCTGGGGCGGGTGGAGTGGCCAGGGCTTGGAGGGGCCGTGGTGGCCTGGTGAGAACATAAGAGGCCAATCCTCCCTAGCCTCAGCTGAGTGGACCGTCGTGGATATGTGACCTGTGGGGATGCTCCCCATGGCTAGGAGCAGCCAATTGTGGTCTCCCCTCAGGGTCTGGAATGGACATGTGGTGGCGGCGAGAGGCAGCGGGGTGAGAAGGCAGTAGTGAGCCAGTGTGAGAGCAGGAGGCTGATGGTGTGAACAACAGCAACCAGCCCACCCTAGATGGTTTGGCTCAGTGGACCAAGTGTCAGCCTGTGGGCTGAAGGGTCGCCGGTTCGATTCCAGGCTAGGGCACTTACCTCAATTGCAGGCTCCATCCTGGCCCTGATTGGGGCGCATGCAGGAGGCAACCAATTGCTGTGTCTCACATCGATGTTTCTCTCTCTGTCTCTTCCTCTCCCTTCCACTCTCTCTCTAAAAAAAAAGTCAACGAAAAAATATCCTCTGGTGAGGATTAACAAAAATGAAAGGAAGAAAGAAAGAAAGAGCAAGACCTTGAGCTATAGAAGCCAGTGTGGTGGTGAAGGGGACTGTGTCCGCCACTTGTCAGGAGGATGCGGCCACCTCCGCTCACAGCGACTGCCTCCAGCTCAGTCAGAGTGCCTCACACTCGGGCAGCCAGCTCTGAAGCTGCTGTGGGGGGCAGGGAGGCAAAGGTGAGTTCCTGTCCACATGGCCAGGGACATTCTCACCCCCACCCAAAGGCAGCCCTTCAGTGTCCAACACTCCCTGCACAAATACCGTTAGTGCAAAAACCCGTGTCTGGGCTCTGATGCCAATGACTCCTCTGGAGTCCCATGCCAGAAAGCCTCTGGTCTTTTCCTTCTCTTAAAGTCAGGGTCAGTATTTCCCAGGAATGTGTGTGTGGGCATATGTGTGTACATGTGCATGTGTGTATATGTGCATATATTCATGGTTCTGTGTATCCATGTATGCATGTGTGTATACATGTATGTATGTGTGTATATGTAGATAGGTAGGTAATAGATCATATTTTGTCACCAGTTCTCAAATAGAAATTATATAAATACTAGTGGCCTGGTGCATAGATTCATGCACATTGAAAGGAAATTAATTAGAAGAAATACTTTAATATCTCCCTCTCTCTATAATAGAAGTGTCAACCAAATTCATGATTGATAATGACATCAAAACACACACGCATGATTGGCACCAGTGAGAGCTTTATATGTATTGCATATGTGCGAGTCAATGTTTATTTTTAAATTGCCATTGTGCGTCATATATACTGGCCGATCAGTCAGACGGTCAGACGGACAGACAGACAGATGGTTGGTCACTTAGCCTTTTATATATACAGATTAGGCTGAACCACTAGACCACTTCATTTCACGTGTTTCCATTGCATTCACTAATACCCCAGTGTAGGCATTATTTAATTCCCTTTCATTCATACTGTGCTACTATCTGCAAATTCCAATATAGTTCTCAGATCCACAGACGGCTTTAGGGACACAATGAAAAGGTGACAAAAACCCTACTTTTCTTCCAGTCACCAAAACTGGCCTTGTGACCTGGCCCTGGGTGCAGCTGTGGTCCTCAACCATTAAGTGGCGCTGTCTGCAGCTCCGCCTCCCGGGCTGGAGGTGGAAGGGCAGCCACTGTGCAGGGGGATCAGAGGCTCACTTGCTGACATGGGTCCTTGAGTGGGCCAGCTAGCAAGGGGCCCAGCCCCAGAGGAAACAAAGATGGCAGGGGATGCCTGGGCGCAGGTTGCAGGGAACCGGAGAGGAGGAAGGAATGGATTTACAGGGATGGTGAAGGGCAGAGAGAGTATTCAGACTGTGTGGATAAACAAAGGCTTTGGTTTCATCCCTGGGACGTAAGGAGACAAGAGAACAGTTCACATTTCAAAAGACTCAGGAGTGTGGGACGAAACGCCTTTCCCTTCTGTGCTACCCTGAACCGCAGTCTCCAGCCTGGTCAGGAGGCCGCAGCGGGCTGCCCTCGGGGGAGAGGCCAGCGCTGCTTCTCCCCTGCTTTCTCCAAGGCTCCCCGGGTCACAGGAGCCCAGGGCTCACACTGCTCTCCCAGCGAATGGAAAACGAAGCCCAGGCACCGCAATACCGTTAGCTGTGCTTACAGGTAGTCGCTCTAACCTGGTGGCTCCGGGACACATGGTTTCCCTGCTGCTCTAGCCTCTGAGGTGGCGCATGCCTTGGCTCCTTGCCCCTCCCTCCTTCTTCAAGCCCGCAGCAGTGGCTCAAGTTTCTGTCGCGTCCATCTGTCTGACACTCTCTGTCTTTGCTCCTTTCTCTGGCCACAGCTGGGAAAGGTCTCAACTTCTATGGGCTCATGTGAGGACACTGGGCTCACCTTGACACTAGGGCAATCTCCCATCTTGAGGTGCAGAACCTTTCACACCTGCCAAGTCCCTTTTGCCGTGTGAGGGGCTTGTTCAGAGGTTTGCAGCATTAGCAGGGGAGCGTATTGGGAGGCCACCATTCTGCTAACCACAGAGCCCACAGCTGCCTGGAGTTTTCCACACAAGCCTTCCAACGGCCATTTCCAACCACGCTCTCTCTTCTGTTGCACTTTTCACGATTGGCCTCTCCACCCCCTCCCACTGGCTTTGGAGTGTTTTCCAATTTCTAGCTATAAAAATATCGCCTCTGTTTTAAATGCTCCCCAAACACTGTGCACATCTTTCACAGTCTGAATAGACAATATCCTAAAGCCATCTGCCCACTCAAAATGCTTGCTGCTCCCATACTGTTTGGGGAGGGAGGGGCAGCTGACCTCGGCCATAAATTGAAACCCAGAACCAGGGGTGGTGGGACTTCGCAGGGCCAGCTGGGAGGAGGCCCCGAGAGACCACTGACTTGCTCATATATCTGACCGGGTAACAGGTGAGTGTGGCAGAGCTGGCTGGCGTGGGGGCTTAGAGCAGGAATTTGGTCAGAGTGTTAACTCCCTTTAAGGCAATGTCAGCTTGATGTGGTTGAAGTCATCTCTTGACTTGTCCTTGGAACCCTAAGGGTTGTAGCTGTGTGCCGAGGAGCCACCGTGGGAACAGTGCGGACCTGAGTGCATGTGGCTGGGAAAGCACAGGCTGGGCTTTGTCTCTGTCTTTCCTCGGGGTGATCAATGTTGACTTGCTCCTGCCAACAATTCCTGGGGCAGTCTCCCTTCCCCGAGTCAGCGGTCACTTCGGAAAGCCCTGGGAGCGTGTGTGACGGTCTGTCCTGGCCCTTTAGCTGACGCGGAAGCAGCGCAGCCTGGGCTGAGCAAATATTTAAGAGCCGCACACAGCGCTCAGCGGGGCTCTGAGAGTTCACTGTCAGCAGGACCTGGGTCCTCAGGGATCGTGAAATAACTCTCGGCCAGTGTGTGGACTGCAAGACAGGCTCTCAGGAGGGAGGGGCAACCATTGTTGATGGAAGGGGCGGTGGCTGATTCCGGTGGCTCCCTAGCTGGGCTGGGGAAGCCGGGGAAGCCCCATCAGACAGCATCCTAAATAACACTTGTCAGACGTGCACTTCTTTGTATGAGGATCAAAACGTGAAACTGGCAAGTAAATCCATAAACCTCGTTTTCTTCATTTAAAAATGTCATTCAAGCTGGGCTACGTTCTGACACATCAGGAGATATCTGTGACCGTCAAAGAGAAGCTGAAAGATGGGAGTCTCGGACGGTCTCTATCAGGCCAGCGAGACAGTGGCCCCGAGGCTCCTTCTTCATTGGCTGCCAAGATGGAGATGTGAGATAAAGCCCCCCCCCCTCCCCTGGGAAAGCTGGGTGGGACACCCAGGATGGTCCTTACTCAACAAGATATCTGCCTGTCAGAAGTTCAAGGACATTTTGTGAGCTATGTTTTTAATCAGTGGCTATATCATTAGCCTTGCACAAATTCTGCATGTGCAATAAAAACACAGCATGCGTGGGCCACCCCAGGCCATGTATTTCAGCCAAGGGACAATGTGTGATGCAAATTGACAGGTGCAGCAATGGAGGAAATAGAACAAGACATGCAGAATAAAGGGCTCTTTAAGACAATGACAGGATGATGGATGAGTGAGCATGGCCTTCACGGAAGGATTCTATTTCCTGATTCTGGAGGTTGGGATGAGCCTGTCCACAGAGCTGATACTCCAAGGCCAATGGCCACTGCAGGGTCATAGACATTTTTAACTTCACACATGTTCCTTCGGTTTCAATACAAGAGCCACTGGCCTAATATGGCCTTAAATGTAGGTTAATTAAAATGAACTAAACTGGAATGCTCCGTTTCTGAGTCGCACCAGCCACGCTGTGAGTGCTCAACAGGCACCTGTGGCTTGAGGGTGCGGTCTTGGGTGGGGCAGACATAGGATGTTTCTAGCGTCACAGGAAGGATTGTGGGTGTGCCCAACCACGCCCCTGTCTCCCCAGTCTCTGCATCTTTGACTTCCACACTTGTAATAAATATGCAATTGCCAGTGCAGGAGAGAAGTTCTCACATGTAAATACCACTGTTGCCTGGAGTGCCTGCACACGTGCACACAAGACTTGGCCACAGGTCCCACTGAACTGCTGTCCATGGGCCACGGGCAATTAGTGGACCACACTTCAGTGGCACGTGAGAGGTTGGTTTAATAACTGAGCGCCCCCTTCGGCCTCACACCATTATTAACCCATCAAAACCACGAACTTGGCAAAGTGCTGAGGCTCCTGTTCATGCTCCTGTTCACTGACTTTGGATGTCAATCCGAACCCCCTCTCGGAAGACCCCTTTGGTGGCCTCTATGCGTGGTGCCCTATTTATGAATTTGGTCCCTAGCACTGGAGCTCCTATAACGATGGCATCGTGGCTGATGACAAAGAGCACTTGTTCGATGATGCCAGCTTTCTAGTAGGATAGTTAAGAAGATTATTTAATGAGGCTAAAGTCAGTGCCATTAACAGTGCATCACTTAACATAACATTGCAGCATCTCTCTATATAAAAGTGTAATATGCAAATGGACCAGACGGCAGAATGGCTGGTCGGCTATGACGTGCACTGACCACCAGCAGGCAGACACTCAATGCAGGAGCTGCCCCTAGCCCACAGGCTCCAATCGCCTGATCAGGGCCTGCTGGCCAACCTCTCGTTCCCTCCCCCCTAACCCCTCCCCCTGGCCAGCAGGCTCTGATCACTGATGGGGAATGGGGAACCGGGGCTGGGTGGCAGTGGATGTGGGTGGTGCCAGGGCCCTGATCACCCAGCCATTCGCTCCATGCACAGAGGGCAACCGGCAGAGGCTGCAGTGGTGGGGGCGGGGCCAGCTGCTGGCAGCTGGGGAAGATGGCCCTGATTGTAGGCCAGGCCTAGGGACCCTACCCGTGCACGAATTTCATTCACTGGGCCTCTAGTTATTTAATAAAATCCTTTTAAAAGGATGCTGGGAATTGGGTGTCTAATGCTCATTACCTTAACGGTTGTTTATACCTGATTCCCTGCTCAGAGCCTCCAAGTCCTGGCTGCAGTTCCTCCTCCTACAGAAATGAGCTTCCACGCATGTGTACGAGCCCCCTCCCCCAGGTGTGAGCACTTCTGAGCATGTGCAAAAGTCCCCTCCCCCCCTCAGGTGTGAGTGATTCTGAGCATGTGCAGGAGCCCCCACCCACCAGGTGTGAGTGCTTCCATGCATGTGTAGGAGCCTCCCTGGCCCCCTCAGGTGTGAGTGCTTCTGAGCATGTGCAGGAGCTCCCCTCCCCCCCTCAGGTGTGAGTGATTCTGAGCATGTGCAGGAGCCCCCACCCCCAGGTGTGAGTGCTTCTGAGCATGTGCAGGAGCCCCCACCCCCAGGTGTTAGTGCTTCTGAGTATGTGTAGGAGCCCCCCTCCCCCCCAGGTGTGAGTGCTTCCATGCATGTGCAGGAGCCCCTGTGCAGGTGTGAGCGGCTGCAGTGATGTTCCTTCGTGTGAGCAGGAATTAATTAGCCCTGACCGGGGAGAGGCGGTGCCTGCATACTGATTCAGTTTGACAAACAGTGGCATGTAAGGATCATTTCCAAGGAAATGAGGTAAACATTGAATTAGTTTGTATTGAATTTCACCTCAGAATGGGAATCTTGGGAACAGGTAGGACTCATCGCCTTCGGGCTCTCAGAGGTACTTGAACAGCTGGAGAACGGGCAGGTCCTGGGTGATGCTGGGAGATGGCAGGCACGTAAGGGGAGAGCAGAGGAATGCGCTGGGGTTTTCTCTAACCAACCCCGTGGCTGTGCACGGCACTCGGGGAGAAGGGCTGATGCCGCTGAAGAATTCGCTGCTTGGGTTTTGCTCCCGAGGTGGGATCAGAGCACGGCCTCGTGAACTTCCTCTCAGACTGAGCGGCACAGCCGCGCCTGGCCTGCTGGCATCTGGGTGACTAAAAATCAGCTCCCTGAGAGTAGGGGGCCTACTTACCCCGTTCATGCTGGGTCTCTGTGCTCACAACAGTGCCTAGAACATAGCAAGCGTCCAATAAATAACTGTCAAATTTCTGGCCAGGACAGATTTCAAATGTAAAAGCAGGTGTTTGGGACCCTTTTCTTGGCAAGTGGCAGAGATCCAACTCAACCTGAGTTGAGAAAAAAATGCACAGGCTCATAGGTCACTGAGAGGTCCTGGGCCACTGGGCTCCAGGCATGGCTGGATCCAGGTGCTCAAGTTACTTTCTCAGGGTTCCTCCCCCAACCTTCCCCTGCTCCTCACACCCCTCCGAACTCTGGCTTTTTGTTAGGGTGGCTTAAGTCTCAGGCATGTTTTCTCCTGTAGAGTCAAGTGCTTCAGGCTTACCAAGTTGGAAAAACAACAAAAAGATAATTTCCTTCCCAGTAATTTCCAGCCAAAGACTTGTGATTGTGTCTCATTGGTCTATCTTAGGTCTGTGCAATCTATCTATATATAAAAGCTTAAGTGACCAGCTGACCAGCTGACCATCCGACCAGTAGCTATGGTGTGCACTGACCACCCAGGGGAAGACGCTCAATGCAGGAGCAGAAACATAGGCATGGAAACATGGAACAGACTGATGAATCTCAGAGGGAAGGGGGAGGGTGGAGGGTGGGAAGAGATTAACCAAAGATCTTAAATGCATACTAGAGGCCCAGTGCACAGATTCATGCACCGATGGGGTCCCTCAGCCTGGCCTGTGCCCTCTCGCAATCCAGGACCCTTTGGGGGATGTTGGAGAGCCGGTTTCGGCCCGATCCCTGCAGCCAGGCTGAGGGGCCCCACTGGTGCACAAATCCGTGCACCGGGCCTCTTGTGAGCTAATAACTGGCCAGGGGGTGGCTCTGTAGACTCTCTGTCCTGGGTCTGGGGTCAGTCTCTCATGAGCACATGGACTCAGGATGGGCAAGCTGCCTCCTGAAGGGAAACGGTGCCTTGGTGATAAACCACCGGGACCCAGGTACAAGTCACCTTCCTCTGTGGGAAGGTCACCTGTCCCTCCAGGAGAGCCATGGGCAATGGTGAAATGACAGCCTAAAGGCCTGGGTTTGGTGAACGTTTTGCCACCTGGAAGTGTTGTGATTTTAGCTAAACATCTTCCTTTCAAAGCAGTTAATTCGTTCGCTGTGCTCCCCCATTGGGTTTTCATGAGAACTGAGTAGGACCATACCATCCATGACAGGGTTTGTCACTGCAGAGCTCAGCTCAGCAAAGCACACTGTGTCCCCAGCTTATCCCACAAACACAAACACTCCTTTAATATGAATTTAGGAGAAACAAGGAATGATTTTCTAGGGTAAGTGTGCTCCGTGCAGTATTTGGGATATACTAACACTAAAAATTGTTGCACAGGACATGCGTATGCTAGAACTCATCTACCTGGCATTTAAATTTGACTAGATGTCCTTTTCCTGACCCGGCAGCCTCTTGTGATACTCTGTAAGAACAGCACCTTCCACTCTACACTCGTCGAGCCTTTGTCTCCTTCTCCAGGCGTCGGAAGGTGGTGGTCGAGACATCTGGAGCCGTTTGGTGCCGGCCACGTGGCTCAGGGACCCACAGAGCAGTCACTCTGAGAGGAGCGGAGGGTGGCTTCCCCAGGAGACAGACCCAGAGGATGAGTCATTTTCCAAATGGAAGGCCGAGAGGATGTGAATTACATGTATTCAGTCGTGAAGGGAATAAAGAGGGGGAGAAGGGTTTGTTTCCAAAACCCAATTCCCAAATTAAGGAGGTGTTTTTGAGCAATGGAAAGAAAATCGTCTTAGACTAAATAAAGGCACGTGATTTCATGCAGTTGAGGCGTGTGGAAGTCATTTCTGGAAGGCCCGAGATGCACAGACGTGCATAAAGAACTCCAATCCCCGTGTGTGTGAGCATCACCCAGTGAGTCCTGTATGCCCCCTGCGGCTGGCCCTGGCGACGCAGGAACTCACTGCCCAGCAGGGGAGATCGTAAGTCACAGTGAGTAAGGCATCTCAGGTCTGAGATGCGAACTAAGTGCTCATCCTGCCTTTCCAGCCAGCTTCACCCTCACCACTCAGGCAGGAGTAGCAGTGGATGCTGCAATCACAGATGCTATAGTCGCCGGATACAGGACTGCTGGTGAAGAGGATCCCCACACTGTCCCGTCTCTATCGGAAGTTACAGTAGAATCTCGCACTTGAACTTGATTTTTTCCGGAAGGCTGTCTGAGAAGCGATTTGTTCGAAAACAGAGTCATTGTTCCCCATTAGAAATAATGTAAATTGAATTAATCTGTTCCAGACCCCTAAATGATTCCCTGTTTTTAACCTTTCTTAGATACAGTGCAAGTCTAATATGCTGTTTAATCTATAAATAAACATGTCTTTTCTTAAATTTATCAAACCACCCCCTCCTGGCCTTAAAGGAGTCACTTTAGCGCCCAGTCCAGGGGTGTCTCTCAGGTCAGCACGCGGCATCTTTGCTGGTTCATATGTCACAGCTTCCGGTTATCCAAATGCACAGCAGTTTTCCTACCTCGTCCATTGCGTGTGAGCATTGTTCCTCTCACACCCTTAGCAACATTAACACTATTGATGGCCTCTTCACGTTTGGAAATTGTGCTAATAGTGGATTTCACCAGCAACAAAAGGATTCGCTCCTTTGTTTATTGCCTGAGAGGTGATTTTTGTCATGCGGCGGTATCACACAAAAGGTTGTAAGGTGGAAAACCAAAGTTTGGTTCAACAAGAGATATTTTTTCTGACTGTCCGAGATGGGAGATATTGGAGAAACGAGGTTTGACTGTACTTATTAGTTGCTCTGGCAAAGGATAAATTAATAAGGAAAAGGCTGGTAGACACCCCCTTAACCCAACGCTCCAACCTACCAAAGGCACAACGGGCAAGAGCCCTTCGTGGCCTGAGGCTGGGATGTACCAGAAGAGAATTTTCCAAAAATGATTCTCCTGCATGAGACCCTGAGGCAATCATCAGACAGGTGTGTCTGAGGGGAGTCCGCACCCTCACCACCCGGCCCAGGAGGCCAGGAGGTGGGCAACGCCAGGCAAGACCCAAATCAGAGTCCAGCCGGGGGCTGGTCCAGATGGAAAAGGGGATTTTTGCCACTCGTGGCGGTTTGTGATCCTTAATTGATCCTGGATTTCTTCCCGGATTAAGAAATAAAGTGGCTGCAAAGGTGACTGGGACAACTGGAGAAATTTGAGTACAAACAGTGTTTTAGATGATAAGATGCTGCCCCCGTCGCGTTTCCTGTGTGCGCTGCTGGTCTGACCGTCGCGGAGAATGCCGTAGTTTTGGGAATCGCATGTTGAAACATTCGGTGTGAGGAGTCCTGATGGCTGTGAGTCATGTGGCTCAGTAAAGTGGCACATCCTCCAAGTGTGGGGCAGTGTCGGTGTGTCTATGTGTCTGAACTAGTCTTGCAAAACCAGGGGCAGGTGTGCACACTGTGAGAGGTTGCAGGTACGCTTCTGAGTCTATCTATGTACAGATACAACACCCCGATGGCCATCACCATTCTGATGGCGGAGCAGGTCCTGCAGAAATGAGAGCGCACACTCGGGAAGACACCTGCCTGAGGACCCTTCGCATCAATAACGAAACCACCCGGAAACGAGCTGACTGGCTGTCCATCAGTGATTAGAAAGCGGGCCATTTATAATGCTGAATTTGTGCCGCTGTTAAAAAGAATGCCTTCTAAGCAGAACGGTGGGCTAGATATGACAGCCACCACTGAAACCAACTGAAACTTCCGGGAAAAACCTTTAAAATGCATGATGTGCCAGCAAGAAAGCCAATTATCCTTGGAGGCCAGCGACTGATTATTCCTGGGAGCCAGAGGTGATGAGAGCCGGGAACTGGTCCTGCCTGGAGGGCATCCACAGCCAAGTACATTTTAGAGCTCTGGGCTGCGGGGGCTAGAAAGCAAAACTCCGATCTGTCCAAGGTGCTAAGTCGGTCAGGAACTTCTCCCACTTGAAATTGGAGCCCCAAAGGGCTGCACCCTGTATAGAGGAAGTGGAAACAAATTCCCTCTCAGGTCGGCATGGCCACTGGAACCTCAAGGCAGATCTGAGATGGAAAATCTACTCTGACACTGATAATGCATCCTCTTGGTTCTGTGCTGCTGGAGAAGCTAGGCTCATACAACGCCTTCCCATTAAACCTTTCTTCTGCTGGTCCCCTCTGGATAAGGTCACAGCCCCTCCTGTCACAGGAGGGGCTTATAGGGGCTCATGCAGCTCGCCTCTTGCTGGGACACATCCCTCTACTCTGCCTTCCAGCCCTGCCTGGTACTTACCCAATGTTCTTTCAAATGCCACTTTCTCGTCTTTCTTCTTGACAGACATGTCCCTTCTCCCCAACGCTCTGTCATCAGGATTCACCTCAGACAGAAGCCTGGCTGAACCCTTCCTCACTTCCCCAGGCTACACAATGTACATCCCTTAATCCCTGTAAGTTATGACATTACACCCGCTTTTACTTCTGTAAAGACGGGATGATAATGTTTTTGGAGCCAGACAGATCAAGGCTTGACTCTTAGCTCTGCCCCTTCTAACTGGGAGCCTGGTGGCCACTTCAGCCTGAGGGAACTGGAAAAACATTATTAAATTTGGAAAAGATACCATTACCGGCCCTAGCTCCGAGCTGTAGGCCTGTATGTTGAAGGAGGACATTAATTCATGTTAAAGACTCACCAATGCAGTACCGAGGCTTTCCCCTGAGCAGTCAAAGGGTCGGATAGATTCACGGTTAGTTACCTCCCGTGCCTGTAGCACCAAAATTAACCCGGGCACCTGTGTAACTTCTGCCTCTTGCTGAGACCACCCGGAGGGTTTCTAACAAATACCCACGCCTACACCGTTCTGGGGAGTCTGGCGGCACCCAGGCTCCATGCTGAGGAGAGTCTCAAATACCCAGGAGGCTGCAACTTTGTGTGTGAATGTGATGGTGATGGGAACCACCTCCGTTCACAAGAGCACCCTCCCTGTGTTATGCAGTTGAAGTCTGAAGAGTCTCAATTCTTAAGTGTCTATTAGAAACACAGCACCCAGGGTCCCCCGACCCCCAGGAGGTGGCAGAGACAGCTCACCATCAAGAAATGAGGAGAGCTACACTATGGATGGTTAGGAACCTGAACCATGACATCAGGTTTTGGGGGAAATTACTCAGTGTGTGTGCCTTACAGACGCAGGCCATGCACCACACACATTCCTCCTAGACCTCGGGTTTGGTTTTATTTTATTTGGCTGTGGGGACTGGAGCCCGAGAAAGAAGAGTTAGTCCAGGAATGGCTTCCCCAGTGGGGGCGTGGCCAGAGCGAAGCGTGAGAGGCGGGCAGGGGAAGGGAAGTTTGAGCGACCATGAGTTTGGTGGTGGCCATTGTTATTCTAGAAAACATGGACTGAACCTGAGCTTTCCCAATTGCAACTTCTGCTTTTCCGTCTGGGCCAATGAGAATGACTGCGTGCTTTTTATGCAAATGTAGTTTTCAAGAGCCCATGAGGTACCATTGGTTAAACAGAATAGAGGTGCAGTCAATTCCCCAGCAGGAGACAGGGAAGTTATTCTTTCCCATGGAAAATGAACACCACGTTCGAAGTGGTACTTTTAGACGCTTGCATTGAGCATGGAGATCAGCCAGGCCTCCTCTCGCTGAGTCACGTCTGGGTGACAAACAATTGCCGAACTACTGCCTGTGACGGCCTCTTTCCATCCACAGCCTCGCTCCGATCCTTCGCACCTTTTGTCCATGACTTAAAATAGTTGACAGGTTTGTCTCAGTCCCTCCAACACTGTGGGGGTTGCGGAGAGAGAGCCGTGTGTAAAGCCCAGCTTTTGAGGGACCCTGAGCCTGGAGCTTCAGTCCAAGATGAAACGGCGAGTGAGCAGCCGAGGCCGAGACTTCAGCGCCAACTTCCTCTTCTGTCCCAGCCCGTGGAACACAACATCACACCCACACGGGCTTCGGGTGCTCATGACATCACAGGAAGACGCCGCCTCCTCACTCCCTCCCAGCAGGTAAAACCTTGTCGCTGCTGAGATGGGACTCCCCCCGGAAGTCCGGCGGCGTCCATCACACGCCATCGGGACACTCACACCACTGGCTCCTCCCGCGCACAGCGCCGCTCTTTGCGGCAGTTTTGGGGCCTGGGAGGTGAGAACAGCCAGGGGAGTGAGACTTCAGATATTCTGGGACGTGTCCGCGGTCCCGGATCTCCTACTTTACAAAGTGTGGGCCGTAGGAGGCCGTCAGGCGGACCAGAATCAGAAAAACAGGAACTCAAGGTGCTCAGAGTTCACCCCATCGACCAAGAAGAGGGGTGAGCCCTCCCAGGGTCCCAAATTGGGTATCAGGATCTTTGGTTACTTTTTGCTGTTTATCTGATTCACACTAAAACCCCAGCTCTCACTGGAGTAGGCAGTAAGGGGAGGACACCGGCTCCTGCCGCTGAGAAGCATGGATGAGGCCTGGCTTATGTCCGCTTCGATCCCGTCAGGGACACGTGTCTGTCTGCTCCTCCTGCGGGTTGAAGTGGGGGTTGTCGGATCTCCCTAGTGTGTGATTGCATTTCCTCTCGTTAACCAGCAGGTACTCTGGGGGCTACAGGCTGTCGCCCGCACATCCCCATCCCCTCAGCCTTTCAGTGAAGGCTTGAGGAACTGTACGCTGACTTCCCCACTTGGAGCACCGCTGTGGGCCCTGGTTTTCACTGAATTGACTAGTTCTGATTCCTGTGATGGCTGCTTTCCTGGTGATGGTGTTTTGTCCTGGTGGGCCCACTGGGAGCCTCTTGGGTAGCGTTTCTGCCTTTTGATGCTATTCGTGAACGTTTAGAAAGGCCGGCTCGTCAGCAGCAGCTCCGTCTAGGAGCCTCGTGACTTCCTGCCTCTGCAGGACACGGAGCTCCAGGGCCTCAGGCGGAGGCCAGCCTCAGGGCCAACCCTGCGTGAGGCTGAGGCCCATGACCCTGAAGGCTCCTTTGCTGACAGACATGGGAAGGAGTTGTTACAACATGAGCTCACAGATCAATGACCGCACACGAGGTCGGTGAAGCACATCTTATTCCAGTGTCAAAAAGGATTGTGTTTGCCTAAATGTTTCTCTGTAACTAACGATGATTCTTCCACGTGCCACTGACCACCAGGCTGTGGTTGCTTTGTTGACCTCGGCTACTCCATTCTTGGCCCCGAGCTCACTCTTCCTTTCAGCGGAAGCCTCTCTGTGCCAGGCATGGAGTTGTCCTGGGAGTGGGCTAGGCCTAGGGCTAAGGCTAGGGCTAGGGCTAGGGTTAGGACTAGGGCTAGGGCAGGGGTGGGCAAACTTTTTGACTCGAGGGCCACAATGGGTTCTTAAACTAGACCGGAGGGCCGGAACAAAAGCATGGATGAAGTGTTTGTGTGAACTAATATAAATTCAAAGTAAACATCCTATCTAATAAAAGAGAAACATGTTAATTAGCCATACGGCTGCTACCCTTCCCATTGGCTAATCAGTGAGATATGCAAATTAACTGCCAACCAAGATGGCAGCCAGCAGACAGGCAGCTGACACGAACAGGGAGGCTTGCTTGCTTCAGTGACGGAGGAAGCCAAGCTTCCCCGACTGCCTTGACAGCCTCTCAGCTGTACTCTAAGCAACATTGTAACAAATATAGAAGCTAAACAAAACCTGGGCTTCAGCCAGCAGGACCGCAACATTGTTTCAAATACAGAAGGTAAACAAAGGCCAGAAACCTGCTTTCAGGAGCGGAGGTCTCATAGCTGGAGCGGAGCCTCAGAGCTAAAGCTGGCCCAGAATAAAAAAAAGGAAAAAAGGAGCGGTTGGGAGCTTCAGTCACCCCCCAGCCTGAAAACAGCCCTCAGCCCCTCACCCAGGCTGGCCAGGCACCCAAGCGGGACCCACACCCTGATCCAGGACACCCTTCAGGGCAAACCAGCCAGCCCCCACCCATGCACCAGGCCTCTATTCTATATAGTAAAAGGGTAATATGCCTCCCGGCACCGGGATCAGCGTGACAGGGGGCGGTGCCCAAACCCCCTGATCACCCTGTGGCTTTGTGTGTGACAGGGGGCGGGGCCACAACCTCCCTATCTGCCCTGATCTGTTCCTGACAGGGTGGAGCTCCTCAACCCCCTGATCAGCCCTGCTCTGTGCCTGATAGGGGGGATCTCTTCAACCCCCTGATCACCCTGTGGCCCTGTGTGTGACAGGGTGTGGCGCCCCAACCCCCCCCCCCCCATTGGCCCTGCCCTGAGTGTGACAGTGGCGGCGCCCCAACCCCCTGATCTGCCCTGCTGTGTGTGGCAGGGGGCGGTGCCCCAACTCCCCTATCGGCCCTGCTCTGTGAGTGACAGGGGGGAGATCCTCAATCCCCTGATCGACCCTCCTCTGTGTGTTACAGGGTACGGAGCCCCAACACCCCTGATGGGCCCTGCTCTTTGCGTGACAGGGGGTGGCGCTGCAACCTCCCTATCGACCCTGCCTTGAGTGTGACAGGGGGCGGTGCCCCAACCCTCCAATCGGCCCTACCCTGAGCATGACTAGGGGTGGCATCGCAACCTCCCCATCCACCCTGCTCTGTTCATGACAGGGGCCGGCGCCCCAACTCCCCAATCAGCCCTGCTCTGAGCCCGACCAGGGACTGCACCTAGGGATTGGGCCTGCCCTCTGCCACCCGGGAGCAGGCCTAAGCCAGCAGGTCGTTATCTCCCAAGGGGTCCCAGACTGCGAGAGGGCACAGGCCGGGCTGAGGGACCCCCTCTCCCCCCTGAGTGCACAAATTTTTGTGCACCGGGCCTCTAGTCATTACATAAAAGAGTACAGTCTTTTTTTTTTTTTAGTTTTATTCATTTCAAATGGGCTGGATCCGGCCCACGGGCCATAATTTGCCCACGGCTGGGCTAGGGCTAGGGTTAGGGTTATGGTTAGGTTTAGAACAAGACAGACACAGGTGGTGGGCTTGGTGGAGCTTGTGACCTGTAGGAGGACATGGAAGGTGCCACGGGAGCTGTGATCTGAGCCTCTGAGCATGGGAACTGCACCCTGGGTGAGCAGGGCGAGGAGTCGGGAACATGGACTTTTCCTCGCTGTCTCAGGCTCATCTCCTGCTCCGGCTCCTCTCCCCCTTCCAGGACCAGCTTTCGGAACCCCTTCCCATTATGGTGGCAGGGAGATGGCTCAGAGGCATGTGGGTGTCCTTCAGGGTTGAGGGGGCCCCTAAGGCAGGGCTGTAGGACATGGTGTGTGTGTCCTGGGCACTCAAAGGACGACACTGCTTTCCCATCTGCTACCTGCCCCGGTGCCCACTCTCCACCCACTCCCTCCCCCTGGCCTGGCCCCGGCTCTCTGTTTCTGTTAGGACAGTGTCCTGGCTCCCGATGGACCGTTCCCACAAGGATGCTTAGAAGTCCCAAGTTCAAGACTGAAGCCAGGGGCCGTAGGACTCGAGGGGGATTAGGGCGCGCCGTCCCGAGGTGATTCCAGGAGGACAAGGCTCCGTCTGGACACCAGGGCAGAGTGAAATGTGCTCCCTGCTGACACCTGCCCCACAGGACACTGCCGTGGCCGGCGGACTCACGTCCCAGAGCCCCCAGCGCTCTCCCAGAACCTGAGACGGGTCGTTTCTCCTTCACACATAGTCTTGTCGGTGGATTCTTGCAAATTTTTTAAAGTGTTTTATTGAGATATTTAATTTTAAAATAGCTTAATTTAAAAACAAATTTCCTTATAGTGTGTATCAGGAATTAATAAGGCAGAAACAGCTCTCCTAAACCTGAAGAATTCGCCCCCCCCAAAAACAAAGAGATCCAAGCAGCCTTGAACCCCATCCCGAGGGAAGAAGTCACGTGGCAACAAGCCAGGCAATGACAGGGGGCGGCCAGGGAGGGAGGGCCCAGGCAGGACGCCGGGCGTTTGTCAGGAATGGTTCCCCTTCAAGCAACTTGGTTCTGGAGGCTTCGCTCAGAAAATGAGTCAGAAATGAACAGCTGCTTTGGATGGGGCGTCTTTGCCTCCGGAGAGGAGCAGCCTGTGGGGGTGGGAGGGGAGCTGCTGTGGTGGCCCAGCGCGGCCGACCCCAGTGCGACTCCAGGGGAGAACCCAGGACCGCTGCTGCGATTCTGCCCATCCTTCTAGTGAAACCACTGACCCAGGGGAAGGAGTTTTCCTACAGGTTTTAAGTCCACTTTGCATGTTGAAAGCTTTTCCAGGGATTCCCTCAGCGGCATGGGGCGGCCCTCTCAGCAGCGGGACCCAGGCAGCGGGCACTGTGGGCGCTCCTTCGCCATTTGCGAGAGCTGAGCCCCAAGTTCACGAGTTCACCGTGTGCTGAAGGCTGCATTCCTGCCTTATCCCAAGGGTCTGCCTGCTTGCCGGGAGGTGAGCATCACGCCACGGTGTGACTGCGGGGAGTCAGCTGGTCTTTCCCGAATGCCTACTGTGCACACTTTGTTGGTTCCTTTTTTTGTTTTGCTTTGTTAATCCTCTTCCGAGGATATTTTTTCCATTGATTCTCAGAGAGTGGAAGGCAGGAAGGGAGAGGGAGAGAGAGACAGGGAGAGGGAGAAACTTCATGTGAGAGAGATACATCTGTTGGTTGGTTGTCTGCCACATGTGTCCCGAGTGGGGCTGGGGATCAAACCTGCAACCCAGGTGTAGGCCCTTGACTGGGAGTCAAACCCATAGCCCTTGGTCCGCAGGCTGGTGCTCTAACCACTGAGCAACTGGCCAGGGCCTTAGTCTCATTTTATCCTCAGCCTCAGGAGGCAGCTCTGCATAGCTCAGGTGAGGAGCTCGGGCTGAGAAGATGACGAAGCTCGTACTGATTCATAGCGAGTCCACGGCAGAGCTGAGGGATGGAGCGAGCGGGCCTCACTCCAGCCCCGCGTGCTGGCTGCAGGCACCTGCCCTGCCCGCCTGGAGCAGGTGCTGGCTCCCTCGGCAGCGCCTCCCTGCTCGCCGCTCCTTGGTGTCAGTTCCTGCTCAGCGCTCTGCGGTTCTGCCCAGGCGTCCCTGCAGTGCAGGTCCGGGCCAGGCCTTCAGTTCAGAGCTGAGTCCCCTCTCTCTCAGGCCTGTGACTCCCCTCGCCGCGGCCTGTGGTCTGTGCTGCAGACTGGCCTGCTTCCTGGGCACACGCTCTCTAGAATGTTTTCCCATGTCACCGAGAACTGGGGGGGAAGGTGGGTGAGTGTGTCCAGGCCACACCCCTCACCCTGTGCGTCTGACCAGCTCCGAAGCCGGTGTCTACAGTGTGGCACATGACACTCTTACTTTGTAAATTACACGTTTCTTTAGGGGGCCTTGGCAAACGTTGGTATTGATTGCGTGGAGGTGCGTGTCGGGCCTGGCTCAGTACATCTTTCAGAATTGATCTCCTCTGTGCCCACCTCGTGTTCCTGTTCGTGGTTTGCCTCGAGCATAGAGAAGCTAAACAGTGAATTTCAAATGTCAGCAAGAACTGCCTGTCTGTCTTCGCATGTGCGGCAGAACGACGTCTGTCTGTCCGCAGTGCTCTGCTTGGCACCCTGGGTCTATCACCCGTGTGGCAGTTGCTTGCATTTTCAGAGCTGGTGAGAGGATGGAAGTGTTGGGAACAGCCCCCCGTCCTGCCCCCGGGGCTCTGCAGGCTCTCACTGCGGATCTGAGGTGAACGGGCTCAAGGGACCCCGTTGGTTCTTTCTTGTGACGAGGGAGGAAGCATAGAGGACATCTGTCTGGGAGTATGAGCGCCTCCCGGTTTAAAGGGGAGCAGATACCCCTCCCCACAACTTGAACATGAAGCTAATTTTCCAAAACGGGTGGTCCTAGGCTGGAAGGACCCCTGGGGTGCCCAGTCCTGGGAAAGGCTGGCCTGTCTGGGATGCCTTCCAAGGAGTTAATTACCAGAAGGTCACCATGGAAACGCATTCTAAGGGAGAGCAGAACCCATGTTGGCTGGTTACCGAGACCGTAAGTTGTGGGAAGGCAGGACTGGTCTGTCTGTTCCATCAGAGGTGTGGGCTTTGTTTTAGAGGGGCTGCCTGCCGGGGCCATGGTCCACGTGGGAGAAGAAGCCACAGCTCTCGGGTGAGGACGGCCCTGTGTCTGCCTCCTCTTCCCTCTTCATCACTCCCTCCCCTCACTGGACGCCATGCTCGCGTCCTCTCGCATTCAGACACAGATATGTACTGGCCAGGCTCTGTGCTGGGTGCTAGAGACACAGGCGGACAAGCGAGGTGAAGTCGCTGCCAAAGTGCCTCCCCGAGCAGTGAGGACAGGACAGTCACAGGAAGTAGAGGAGCCCCTGAGCCGGTCATGGGTAAGGGCTCCAGGAAGAACTAGACCAGGGAAGGCCACGGAGGAGGTGAGGGAGGGCGTCTCCGTGTGTGAATGTGTGTGCACGTGAGCGGGCACGTGTCTGCGAGCATGCGTGCATGTGAGTGTTTGAGTGGTGTGTGTCTGTGTGTGAATTCCCTTTTAACATCTGTGTAATTGAGAAGTATGTTATGTAATTTCCAAATATCTGGAGATTTTCTGGGTTTATTTCTGTCATTGATCTTTAGTTTAATTCCATCTCTGTCTGAGAATAAATTATGTGATTCCTCTTCTTTTTTATGAATTAAGGTTTTTTTATGGCCTAGAGCAGTGGTTCTCAACCTTCTGGCCCTTTAAATATAGTTCCTCATGTTGTGACCCAACCATAAAATTATTTTTGTTGCTACTTCATAACTGTAATGTTGCTACTGTTATGAATTGTCATGTAAATATCTGACCTGCAGGATGGTCTTAGGCGACCCCTGTGAAAGGGTCGTTCGACTGCTAAAGGGGTTGCGACCCACAGGTTGAGAACCGCTGGAGAGTATCACCTTTCCTGGTGAATATCACAGTCTCCTCAGGAGAAAGTGCACGTCTTGCTGTTGGTGGTGGAGAGTTCTATACGTGTCAGTGAGGCCACATGGCTTTTATGTGTCCATGTCCTGACTGACTTCTGTCTACTGGTCAGAGACAGACACTGGTTATGGCAGCTGCTGAGAGAGGAGTGTTGACGTCTCAGCTATGATTACCGATTTTCATGTCTCCTTCGTGATCGATCTGTTTTATGCTTCAAGTGCTTGGAAGCTGTGGTGTCAGTTGCAAACTCGGCGCATTGTTTCTTCTTGGAGAATTAACTCCTTTATCCTTATGTGTTATCCCTCTTATCTCCAGTAATATTCCTTATTCCACGTGCTGCCTCATGTAAAATTCACATAGCTACTCCAGTTCTATCACGTTGTGTTCGCATGGTATATCATGTGCCATCTTTTACTTTAAATGCATCTGTCTTTATATTTAAAATGATTTCTTTTAGACAGCCTATAGTTGACCTCACACTTTAAAATCCAACCTGACAATCTCTGTCTTTTAACTGTTGCATTTAGACCATTTACATTTAAATGATTACTGATATACTGAATGAAAATTTACCATTTTGCTAGCTGTTTTCTATGTCTTTCCATTGTTTGTCTTTCCCTCTCTTTCTGTTTTCACTTAGTTTAACTGACCATGTTATGATTCCATTTTATTTCTTCTATTGATTATGTATACCTCTAATTTTTTATTGTTTTTCTCATATTTACAATATAGACTTCAAATGATATGATGCTATCTCATATGCAGAGCAAGGGACTTACAGCAGCCCGTTCCTAATCCCTCCCCCCATTCTTGGTGTTGTCGTTGTCCAATATTTCACTTTTGCTGCACATACACTCCGTGAGCGTTTGTAAGAGAATATGACCCCAAGCCATGTCTGCCGTGCCCATGTGCCCACACTCCCAGGCTTGCCCAGTTGCCTTTATCAATTAGTTAGCAGTTTAAGTTGCGTTTTCTCGCCAGGCAGCAGCTGCCCATGTGAGAAAAGCCTGGCTCTCCTCTCCCTGCAAGCATCTGGCTCTCCCCGGGTTTTGAGTTTTTTGTTTGCTCGGCAATCGAGGTTCTTTGCTGGGTTTGAGAAAAGCCTGTGGCTTGCAGTTTGTTAGGTTTCACTCGATGTAAAGATGGAAGCACTCATCTTGCCTGGCCAGAGTAAAAGCTGGAATCTTTGACTCCACTTGGCTTAAATTGTATCTCACTCTCGCTCGGTAAAGAAAAATTCCATTATGGAAGCTCGATCATATCTGGCTATCTGGCTAGTGCATCTCCTCAGAACTGTCGGTGTGCCTGCCACGGCTCGTGAGCATCTGCACATCGTATCTCCCACTAGAAATCTTCGGGATGCTATCTCACCTTTTCATTACTTTCAAGATCTCTTTCTTTTAAACTCCACAGAAGAATTCTTCAGAATCATTCTTCAAGGTGCCCTTCGAATGGCTGTTATGCTGGAACAGGCAGCTCTGGGCTCACATTCATGGTCCACCATTTCTAGTTGATTGACAAAGTCAGTTCCTTACTTCTGCTAAGGGGGTGACCCATTCCTCCCTTCACAGCCATGGCAACCTATTGTATGGTCATGCCCATTCAATGACCAACCCTATCTAATTATAGACAAACATGGTAATTGACCATACCTTCGCTATGCCTCCCGTTGGCTAATCAGTGAGATATGCAAATTAACCGCCAACAAAGATGATGGTTAATTTGCAGGCAGAGTGAAGACTGAAGGTGGCTCTGGCTGGAGCGAAGGACTTGGTCCCGGGTGCTGGAGGAAAACCGGTGCCGGCAGCCAGGGTAAGGGAAGGCCTATTGCACGAATCTTTTCATGCAACAGGCCTCTAGTATCTAAATAACTCAGTAAAAGACTCAAGGCCATCTGTTTCTTTAGGAAAGATTCTTTGGTGGGTATCCATGAAGTACCAATCCCTCCTCAATCCAGAATAGCCACATCTTCAGTACCCGTGACCCTTTCTCACGGGACACAATGGCTCCTGGCCTCGTGTTCCTCCCTCCAGTCAACCTCCACCATTCAGCGAGATGAAGCTCAAAACCTGAGAACCATTCCTAATGCTTCCTTCTCCTTCGCCCTCACATTCCGTCCATCTCAGCCTTATCTTCCCGACTGTCTCCTTCCCTTCCGGAGCTACCGTCATCCCGCCAGCAGAGCTGTGTAACCATAGCTGGTTTTCCCTCAGCTGTTCTCCTCCCTCCCACAGACGCTCCTTCTCAGAGGGAGGCCTGGCTCTGCGGGCTTCCTGTCCTTTGAGCTTCCCACCACCGGCCCAGGTGGGTCCCTGCCTGTGTCCCGCAGCACCTGCGCTTCTGCCTCCGCCTCACCTGTTCCTGATGTCAGGCTCGCCTGTTCCCTTCAACCAGCAGAGACCTTGTCTCCAGCTCTCCACTCGTGTTCATGACGATTGTCTGCCTGTGGGGGCCTTTGCTCATTTGTGGTGTTATTTCTAGATAGATTTAGAAATCAGATTGGGTCATTGGCATCACGTTTTAATTTTGAAATGATATGGCCCACGTGCCCTGAAAATTTTTTTAAAAATCAAACCAAACAAAAACAAAGTAAAAAGTTCCATAGATAGACTCTCTCTAAATAGCTCATATCCCACACCCTTGGCAACACCGAATTGAGATAATAGGGCTGACAACCCCATTTCCCTGAAGATAATGGGATGGTTGACCCTATCTTAGTGGTAGCAGTGACCTTGGGGCCGCCGCCCTGTGGACAGATCCTTGGGGTCCATGACCGGAAGAGGATGGCGCTGCGACCCTGCATGTAAAAAGTAGCTCAGCTTGAAAAGGGACAAGTAGGAATTACCATGTCAAGAAGAGTTCTATTTCAGACTGCTGCCCTCTCCGCTGGGCACAGCCGCACATCTGCTCACTATCGCACACAGGCTGGTGTCAGAGGTGACAGTGGACAGAGATGCTCAGCTGTCTGTGCAGAATGGGCCACTTGTGCCTCCGCCACCCAGTTCACAGATGCGGCTCTCAGCAAGACCTGGCCTGCCTGTGCTCGACATGGCTCTGCTGACTGTGCGTGACCTTTGACTCACAATTCCGAGATGTGAATTTGCATAACCAGCTGCACCAGCAGCCTGCTGGGGCCATGTCTGCGTTATGGCCCGGAAAGTAACCAGTTGCCCTTACCATTTAGAGCAGGACCACCTCTCTCGCTCTGCCTCTCTGTTCTCTACCCCGTGCCCTGTCTCTCATGTCTCACTTTAACATATGCAGAGAGCCCCAAAATAATGGGGGCAGTAAGTCATGATGGGGGCAGTAAGTCATGATGGGGGCAGTAAGTCATGATGGGGACAGTAAGTCATATGATGGGGGGCAGTAAGTCATATGATGGGGGCAGTAAGTCATATGATGGGGGCAGTAAGTCATGATGGGGGTCAGTAAGTCATGATGGGGACAGTAAGTCATATGATGGGGACAATAAGTCATGATGGGGGCAGTAAGTCATATGATGGGGACAGTAAGTCATGATGGAGACAGTAAGTCATATGATGGGGACAGTAAGTCATGATGGGGGCAGTAAGTCATAGGATGGGGGCAGTAAGTCATGATGGGGGCAGTAAGTCATGATGGGAACAGTAAGTCATGATAGGGGCAGTAAGTCATGATGGGGGCAGTAAGTCATGATGGGGGCCAGTAAATCATGATGGGGGGCAGTAAGTGATATGATGGGAGTAGTAAGTCATATGATTGGGGCAGTAAGTCATGATGGGGGCAGTAAGTCATGATGGGCGCAGTTAGTCATGATGGGGGGCAGTAGGTCATATGATCGGGTGCAATAAGTTATTATGATGGGGGGCAGTAAGTCATGATGGGGGGGTATTATGCATTCTATGCTCCCATCTTATGACTTACTGCCCACATCATGACTTACTGCCCCCCATCATAATGACTTCCTGCCCCCATCATGACTTACTGCCCCCATCATGACTTACTGCCCCCATCATGACTTACTGACCCCATCATATGACTTTCTGCCCCCATCATGACTTACTGCCTCCATCTTATGACTTACTGCCCCCATCCTGACTTACTGCTCCCAACATTACTTACTGCCTCCATCTTATGACTTACTGCCCCCATCCTGACTTACTGCCCCATCATATGACTTACTGCCCCCATCATGACTTACTTCCCCATCATGACTTACTTCCCCATCATATGACTTAGTGCCCCCATCATGACTTACTGCCCCCATCATGACTTCCTGCCCCCATCATGACTTACTGCCCCCATCATAATGATTTCCTGCCCCCATCATGACTTAACTGACGCCATCATATGACTTACTGCCTCCATCTTATGACTTACTGCCCCCATCATGACTTACTGCCCCATCATATGACTTCCTGCCCCCATAATGTGAGTTCTTACCACCATCATGAATTACTGCCCCTATCATATGACTTACTGCCCCTGCATCATAATTACTTACTGTTCCTTCTCCCCACTCAGTCCAATCATTTGGCCTGTAGGACCTGCTGTGTTTGCAGTGGCTCCTGAGCCCATGAATCAAAGCGTACTCTTGTTTTAGGCAGGCACAGCGGGGACTGGTGTTGGTCACAGTGAGAGGACTTGCACCCTGGACATCAACAAACACCACCCGTCAGGACCTCCACTCTTCTTTTGAAAGCTGCTTGCTGAACACGTGCCAGCTCAGGAGTGCATGGGTTGCCTCCCAGAGCTCACATGTGTGTGTGTACCACCCAAGGCCAAGGAGCACGAGAGGGTCAGAGACACCCTGCAGGCAGGCACGCAGGGGAGAGTGAGGCCTCTGCAGGGAGCAGCCCATGGGGCTGCGCCCACAGCAAGCCCTCACCCATGGCACCCAAGGCCCCGAGAGGGAGAGAGGCCGTGATGCAACCCAAGGCTCGTGAACAGAATATGGAGGGTGTTGGTCTCGGATCAGTAGGGAGTCCAGCATCTCTTGGCTGATATGTGATGGGTTTACCATGTGAAAATGGTGAGGAATGAAATAAGGGAGGTTAGGGGAAGGAATATGGAAATCCTTTCTAATAAAGAGGGAATATGCTAATTGACCCTCATGCCATTGCAAAGATGGCAGCACCCACAGCCACAAGATGGTGCTGCCCACTCCCCTCATGGCAAGGCCGGCCTTTCTGCGCACCTGCCTCCGGAGTCCCCCAGTCCCTCAACCCCCCAGGGGCCCAGGGCCGGCCGAGGCTCAGGTAACCAGGGCCGGCTGAGGATTGTGCTGCCGGCAGTGGCAGCAGCAGAGGGGTGATGGGGGCATCACCTTCCCCTGATCGCCGGGTCGCCTCCCACCCCTGAGGGCTCCCGGTCTGTGAGAGGGGACAGGCCAGGCTGAGGGATACCCCCTCCAGTGCATGAATTTTCATGCACCAGGCCTCTAGTTATGAATATAAGAGATGTTAGACTGTGGATGTAACCAAGAAATAGTTGGACTATATGGCTTTTTTTTTTTTTTAGGCTCACCAGAATTTGTAAAGTAGGGGACCAATTGATGGATTGATAGCTTCAGTCATTCATTCAACCAGAACTTATTGAGCATTGACAAAATGTGCTCAGATTGCCCCAGCTGGTTTGGCTCAGTGGAAAGAGCATCAGCCTGCAGACTGAAGGGTCTAGGGTTTGATTCTGGTCAAGAGCACATGCCAGGGTTGTGGGCTTGATCCCCAGTAGGGGGGTTGCAGGAGGCAGCTGATTAATGATTCTCTCTCATCATTGATGTTTCCATCTCTTCCTCTCCCTTCCACTCTGAAATCAATAAAAACATATTTTTAAAAAATGTGCTTGGACTGTGGTATTGACATATTAGATAAAACCCAAAAATTACTGCCTATGAGGAGCTAAACATTAATGCAATCATGCCAGAATAATCAGATAATTACACACGGTGGGGTTTACAGACACAGCACAGCATATGCAAAGGTCCTGAGTACAAGGCAGCAGTGAGCAGGAAGGTGAGAAATCACAGAGTGCCAAGGATTGGTGGTGAGGAGGTCATGACCCCCACACTGGTTTTCTGGGCCTTGGTGGTAGAGCCACAGGAAGCCACCAAAGGCATGAGGACAAGCAGGTATGTGACCAGATGTGCTGTTTGAAGACCACTGGCCAGAATGCTGTCTGTGTGTGCGTGTGTGTTGCGGGGGTGGGGGGGGTAGCCTGCTGTTGGCAGGTCCTGTCAGGAAATAATGGACAGCGTGGTCGACATGGCTAAGCTTCCCTGCCCTCTCTCTTCCCGGCTCCTGCTCCGTGCTCCCCCAAGCTTGGTAAGTGGGCAAACTGGCACCTGTGTCTGCACTGACTTTCTGATTTTCATAAATGCAAATGAAAATACTTACGTGCTCTGTAAAGACTTGGCATGTTTAAATAACCATTATCCTGTCAATGAATTCCAGGGATGTCGGGTTCATTATTCTCCTGGAGAGAATAGGCATTAAACCCACAGGGAGTCATTAAGAGATGGCTCTTTCTCTCCGTTTGACCGGAGCGGCAGTTGTAATGTATTTATTCAGGATTTAGAAAATGGAATTCAATTCCAAGTGAAAGCCTGTTCAATTAAGTAATTCCTACTGTATCTGTAGGACAGACGGGGTGGCCTGACCTGGGGGTCCCTGTGCCGGCTGGCAGATGTCACGACCAGGGCAGGCACTGCTCAACCCCCTACCCACTCATTTAATCCTGTTGGTGGCATGGAAGAACCAGGTCCACTGACGCCACTGGACACCTTAACGCGAATGTCTTTATCCGAGCCGAGCGGGGGGCTTCCCTTTGCGTCCTTACTCTGAGGTTCAGGTGCCGTGGCTGGACCGGGCTCCCTCTAATATGCAGGTGTGATGGGAGGTAAAGCAGGTGGGAAGGGCTAGGCCAGTGATGGCGAACCTACGACATGCGTGTCAGAGGTGACACGCGAACTCATTTTTTTGTTTGATTTTTCTTTGTTAAATGGCGTTTAAATATATAAAATAAATATCAAAATATAAGTCTTTGTTTTACTATGGTTGCAAAGATCAAAAAATTTCTATATGTGACACGGCACCAGAGTTAAAGTTAGGGTTTTTCAAAATGCTGACATGCCGAGCTCAAAAGGTTAGCCATCACTGGGCTAGGCCGTCCCCTCTGTGGGCTGCTTCTTCGCAGCCCAAAGCCCGAGGTTCCGGTGACCAGGAGACTTGGGGCCCCTGGGGAAGAAGCTGCTCTGATGGCGGATGTGCTCTTGAGGCCTCGGCTGCTTCTATAGAAGGGGCTGCACGGCAACGGTTGCCAACCTGAGGACAGAATGTCCCAGCCATTGGGAATGCAAAGTGAAAAATAACAGCGATTTAAAAACACAGAAACACTAAGAAGAAAGCACACGTGGATTTCAGGTTCGGCTAACCAGACGATGCCGCAGGGCCACTCCTGCTGTTTGCTGCACGGCTGGGCGCCCGGTGAGTATGCAGGTACGTTGTTGGGACAAACGTCCACAGGCAGCACCTGCGTGGCTCTCACGACAATCTCAGGTTCAAGTGCACATTTGGAAATCGTCCACGCACCCTGTGCCTGACTTGAAGTGACGGCCACAGGGCTCTGGCATTTTCCACCGAAGCCGCACTGGTCGCGGGGGACCCCAGAACCCAGTGCGTGACGTTGCTTCTAGTCGTAGGAAATACCTGCGTGCAGACAGATTGCTCTCAGGAGCGGGAGGACGCAGGGCTCGGAGCAAGAGTTTCAGAGGTGGGTGTTGACACCCAGACGTGAACTCAGACAGATGACAGGGGATGCTGAGTCCCTTGACAAGCAGCACCCTCGAGAGCTTTAGTACTCGCAGGACGAAGGCAGGCGGCAGCTCTCCCTGTTCCTGCGCACAGAGCCGGCTCGCATATGATAAACACCACAGTCTCTCTGCAGGGTTGGAAGCAGCTGGGAGGTCTTTGTGAAAACAAGGGAAAGGGGCGTGCGAGCTCTGGGGAGCGGCCGACCGCGGAGCGCTGGGCTCAGCAGGGTGCTGCCCGCCTGAACCCGGGTGCCAGCTCTCTGCTGATCAGGAGAAAACCCCGGAGTTCGCATGAAGGGTTATTTGCCTCCAACACGCTGAGGAAGCAGGAACTCGCACGTGGACTTGCTGCTGTAACTAATGTCGGCCCTCACTTTGCACTTCCAGCACCTTCTGAAAAGCCAGGAGAGGAGCAGGCAGAATGAGGTCATCAGCTGGGAAATGGGTTGGAACCCCAGGGGATCCCCGTACCTGCGACCGATGGGGGCTGCTGGGACGCGGTGCAGACTATGACACGCCAGCGGGGCGGGCGGCTGTTTGCCGGGCGCGTGTGTGGAGAGTCCGTGGGTTTGCTCCCCAGACGACGAGGGCTTGCTTCTCTCTGTGTTGAGTACATTCAAGGGACTGCACGTGCCGTTTAAGAGACACGGTTCTGGCTCACGTCCCAAACAGGAAGCCCAGCTCATTCTAGCCTCCAAGTCACCTGCAAGCCCCCAGTGCCCAGTGTCCCCGGGCTCCCCTCACGCGCTCATTATCTGGTGCACTTTGTGCTCCTATTAATGGTCTGTAGTTTGTTCCAAAGAAATCCCAGCAGCTCTAGCAGAGGTTCCACCCACTCACGGGCACCTGAAACTGTGCTCGGGTCACGCTGACACTGTTAAGCGGCGGCTGACTGGCTGCGGCTGCACCGCTGGGCCTCTGGCAGCACCAACGAGACAGTGCTCGCACTCTGTCCGGGCGAAGCCTGGCCCAGAGACTGTCTCCAGGAGGCTAGTTAACCGCATCACATCCAGGTTTCCTTCTAAGGCCTGGCCCGGTGGCTTGGTTGGTTGGAACATTGTCCCACACACCAGAAGGTTGTGGGTTCAATTCCCTGTCAGGGCAACACCTAGGTGTGGGTTCCATCCTTAGTCAGGGCACATGTGGAGGCAACCGATCCATGTTTCTCTCTCACATCAATGTTTCTTTCTTTCTCCTTCCCCCTTCCTCTCTCTAAAATCAATAAACATCCTCCGGTGAAGATTAATAATAATATCCTATCTAATAAAAGAGGAACATGCTAATTGGCGTATGACCACTATCCTTCCCATTGACTAATCAGGGTGATATGCAAATTAACTGCCAGCCAAGATGGCGGCCGGCAGCCAGGCAGCTTAAACTGAACATGCTTCCTTGCTTCAGTGACAGAGGACTGCAACATTCCCCGCCTGCCTTGCCGGCCTCTGAGCCTGCAGTTTCAAACATTGTGACAAATATAGAAGCTAAACAAAACCCCAGAAACCAGCTTTCAGCTGGCTGGGATCTCAGAGCTGGAGTTGATACAGAGTTTCGATTATAGAACCCAAACAAACCAGATACCTGCTTTCAGCAGCAGAAGCCTTGAGCTGGAGCCTCAGAGCTAAAGCTGACCCAGAATAAAAAAAGAAAAAGAAAAAAAGGAGCAGTTGGGAGCTTCAGTCCCAGCCTGAAAACAGCCCTCAGCCCCTCACCCAGACTGGCCAGGCACCCCAGTGGGGACCCCCACCCTGAAGGGGGTGTGACCAGCTGCAAACAGCCATCATCCCCTCATCCAGGCTGGCCAGGCACCCCAGTGGGGACCCCCACCCTGATCCAGGACACCCTTCAGGGCAAACCAGCCAGCCCCCACCCGTGCACCAGGCCTATATGCTATATAGTAAAAAGGTAATATGCCTCCCAGCACCAGGATCAGTGGAGCTGAGAGACCTCCCGGCACCGGGATCAGTGTGATGAGGCAGTGCCCAAACCCCCTGATTGCCCTGCGGCTCTGTGTGTGACAGGGGGCGGGGCCACAACCTCCCTATCAGCCCTGCTCTGTTCGTGACAGGGGAAGGCACCCCAACCCCCTGATAGGCCCTGCTCTGTGCCTGATAAGGGGGAGCTCCCAACCCCCTGATCACCCTGGGCTCTGTGTGTGACAGGGTGCGGCGCCCTGCTCCCAACCCCCACACCCCACGGGCCCTGCTCTGTGTGTGATGAGGTAGAGCCATAACCTCCCCATCGTCCCTGCCCTGAGTGTGACAGTGGCAGTGCCCCAAACCCCTGATCGGCCCTGCTCTGTGGGTGATAGAGGGCGGCGCCCCAACCCCCTGATTCTCCCTGCTCTGTGTGTGACAGGGGGCGGTGCCCCAACTCCCCTATCTGCTGGGGTCCAACCCCAGCAGGTCCAGGGGTCCCCAAAGGTGTGGATGGAGTCGGCGAAGAAGGAATGACACAGAGACAGTGTTCAGTTGATCAGCAGCCTTGCCAGGATCTCTAGCCACAATCTCCAGCCAAGTTCTGTGTCCATGTTCTCTTGCTATGTTCTCCAGGTTCTCCAGCCAGGTTCTGTAGCCATGTTCTCTCGCTAGGTTCTCCAGCCAGGTTCGGTTTAGGTTCTCCAACCAAGTTCTGTAGCCAGGTTCTGTCCAGGATCTTTTGCCATGTTCTCTCCAGTGAAGTTCTTCTGTCTCTAGGTTCTGTGTAGGTTCTGTCTTCTAAGTTCTGTCTTCTAAGTTCTGTCTCTTGATGTCTTGTTACATCTGTATTTATACCAGTTGATTCAATCCTATCAATCTCTATTCCAAAGGTTAGGGTGTTTCTTATTTCCATTCCAGGGAGTAAAGATTATGTAGCTTAAGCATGATTGTTTGTAGTTAAAGAGATTAATTACCCGCCTGGCACTTAGTGAAGGGGTTTTATTCCCTCCCTAACTTCAGGGGAAAATCTCTACCTGGGGAAACAACCTTTCTCAGAGAGGTGACCTTGGTTAAAACACATAGTGCCAAGAAGGTGAGCAAATATATTAAGAACAGTATGCCATATATGCCAGGTCCCTTGAAACAGCAAGGATGGACTGGCTCCCGGCAAATTCTCCCTTTTTTATTTTTTAAAAGCAGGCATTAAAAAGAAAAACCCCAAATGCTCTCTTGTATCCATTTTAAGAGTAGGATTGGCGCTTTCTGCTATCACCTGAGTCCTGATCTATCACCCCAGGGAGAGCTTGCCAATCCTGCACTTTCCCGGGGTGGAAGGGCTGCAGTGGGGTTAAGGATAAGGCTCCTTGGGCCTACCTTCTCCCATGCCTCTATATTTACCTTTCCGGCACCTTTCCTTCCTCAGAAAAGCATGGACATATTTCTTGTATAAAATGTTCCATCTGACTGGGAGTAACCTTAACTCCTCTGCTAGCAAGCATATGCGTTAAAAGATCAATACTGAGTCTTTTTTCTTTAGACTCAGTATGGCACATCTTCTTAATGTAAAGATCAATACAGAGTCTTCTTTCTTTGGACTCAGTATGGCACATCTTCTCAATCTAAGTTCTGTACTATCCACCTTCTTACCCTACTTATCCTCTATAGGGGGGTTTGCAGCACCCTGGTGGAGTCCTATCCATCCTGAATGTGGGGGTTCTCAATGGGGGGGGCTTACCTATGGGAATCCTGTTCCAGGGGTTCCCAAAGGTGTGGACAGAGTCGGCGAAGACTATCCACCCTCTTCCTACGGTGGAGTCCTATCCGTCCCGAGTGCGGGGTGCTTACCTAAGGGTCCCTGTTCAGGCGCCATATGCTGGGGTCCAGCCCCAGCGGGTCCAGGAGTCCCCAAAGGTGTGGACGGAGTCAGCGAAGAAGGAATGACACGGAGACAGCGTTCAGGTGATCATCATAGCCGGGTTCTCTTGTCAGGGTCTCCAGCCAGGTTCTGTAGCCATGTTCTCTCGCTAGGTTCTCCAGCCAGGTTCGGTTGCCAGGTTCTGTAACCGGGTTCTTCAGCCGGGTTCTGTCTAGGTTCTCCAACCAAGTTCTGTAGCCAGGTTCTGTCCAGGATCTTTTGCCATGTTCTCTCCAGTGAAGTTCTTCTGTCTCTAGGTTCTGTGTAGGTTCTGTCTTCTAAGTTCTGTCTTCTAAGTTCTTCATCTAAGTTCTGTGTCCTGTTGTCTTGTTACATCTGTATTTATACCAGTTGATTCCAATCCTATCAATCTCTATTCCAAAGCTTAGGGCATTTCTTATCTCCATTCCAGGGAGTTAAGATTATGTAGCTTAAGCATGATTGTTTGTAGTTAAAGTGATTAATTACCCGCCTGGCACTTAGTTAAGAGGTTTTATTCCCTCTCTAACTTCAGGGGAAAATCCCTACCTGGGGAAACAACCTTTCTCGGAGAGGTGTCCTTGGTTAAAACACAGCGCCAAGAAGGTGAGCAAACATCTTAAGAATAGTATTCCATATATGCCAGGTCCCTTGAAACAGTAAGGATGGACCGGCTCCTGGCACCTATCGGCCCTACTCTGTGAGTGACAGGGGGGAGCTCCCCAACCCTCTGATGGGCCCTGCTCTGTGGGTGACAGGGGGAGCTCCCCAACCCCCTGATTGACCCTGCTCTGTGCGTGACGGGGGAGCTCCCCAACCCCGTGATTGGCCCTGCTCTGTGCGTGACAGGGGGTGGTGCCACAACCTCCGCATCGACCCTGCCTTGAGTGTGACAAGGGGCGGTGCCCCAACCCCCCAATCGGCCCTACCCTGAGCGTGACTGAGGGTGGCAATGCAACCTCCCGATCCGCCCTGCTCTGTGCATGACAGGGGGCAGCGCTCCAACTTACCAATCGGCCCTGCTCTGAGCCCGACCAGGGGCTGCACCTAGGGATTGGGCCTGCCCTCTGTCACCCGGGAGCAGGCCTAAGCCAGCAGATCGTTATCTCCCGAGGGGTCCCAGACTGCAAGAGGGCACAGGCCAGGCTGAGGGACTCCCCCTCCACCCCCCGAGTGCACAAATTTTTGTGCACCGGGCCTCTAGTGTATATATAAAAGCCTTAGTGACTATCTGACCATCCAACCAGTAGCTATGATGCGCACTGACCATCAGGGGGCAGGAGCTGCTGAGCTGTAGTGACTTGGCAGCTGGGGTTCTTGGGTGACGTACCCAGAACCAGAGAGGAGGGAGCTTCATTATGGGGTGCATCACCTGAGAACCACCCTCTCACAATCTGGTACTCCTCTGGCGATATTGGAGAGCCGGTTTCTGCCCCATCCCGCAGGCCAGGCCGAGGGACCCCATTGGTGCATGAATCTGTGCACCAGGCCTCTAGTAACAATAATAAAAAAAGATTTCCTTCCTCAAGAGTAGGAAAGGTAATAATAGCCAAGTCTATGTAAAGAAGATAAAAGTTTCACTTTGTGACCCAGGTCTATACCCAGGGGACAGCTTGTTTCCATGACCTTGGCCAGTCCAAGGTCACTCACTCACTTCTCAGTTGCTTTACCAGCCATAAGATTACACAGTCAAGTGGAGGAGCTGGTGCTGTGTCGGGCTGCCTTTTTCACGGAAAACAAATTCACCTCCTCCCCCCCCCCCAAAAAAAAAAATCACAGCTTCCCAACTTCATGGCCCTATCTCTCACTGGGATTTAAATTTAAAATGTTTCTATTATAATCCCCGGAGCATGGTTTCTGCAGAGTTCATCTCCCGTTGCTGGAGAAAGCAGTCGGACTTGGTAATGAAAGGAGAGTGGAGAATAGAATGATAGAGACTTTCACAAACACCTTTCCCCCATTCGGGGGGGGATGACAGTTTTGTTTACTTGGCTCAGGTGAAATTCTAGGCACATTGCAAGCATTTTAGAAGAATGAGAAATTGATTTTCTTCCCGTACAGCACGGAGCCCACACACACTCACAGTGTTTATATCATCTTTACCGTGATGCACAAAGAGCCAGCGCGGCCTATGAACGTCCCAGGGCCGGGCAGCCACATCTCCTGGCCGAGCCCGGGGAGATGGCCCCGTCGAGTTGGCTGTCGGGGGAGGACTGCTCGCACATGGGCTCTCAACAAGGGTCTCAAACTCAAACGTGTAGACGAGTAAAACACAGCGAACTGCAGAGCAGACAAACTCCCTCTCCCCTCCCCGGGCTCCAGCCAGTTCTGAGCCCACGGGAAGGCGCCCAGTGCCGACAAATATTAGTTTTCCATGGAAAACCAGGAATCCAGACCTCTAATGAGAACGTCCCAAGTCTCTAGTAACAATAATAAAAAAGATTTCCTTCCTCAAGAGTAGGAAAGGTAATAATAGCCAAGTCTATGTAAAGAAGATAAAAGTTTCAGTTGGTGACCCAGGTCTATACCCAGGGGACAGCTTGTTACCATGACCTTGGCCAGTCCAAGGTCACCCCCTATGGGCACGTCAATTAAAAAGCAAAGCAACCAGCAGGACACGTAGGCTGACGACCCCGGCCTGCGCCCCTGCTCGGTCCCCAATGTCAGGTTGGACCCAAATATTGCCTCGAACTTCATCTGTGACAGGTGGTTGGGCTGGGCGCCTGCTGTGGACGTCGCAGCTTTATTCTCACCCATTTCCCTGTGTTTATTAACACTTCTGCTCGCCCCGTGTGCCGCTGTGTCTCCTGACCTGTTGTCACCCAAATTATTATTATCAGCAGCCCGATCTGACAGGTCATCTCTGTCCTGCTCACATTATTATTGCACTTACTCCCCCCTGTTTTGCTATATTTTATGCATATACTAAGCTTCAAATGCATTCACACCAAGCAATTTATATAATAGAGTGATTGCTTACTGCCCTTTGCACAATTGCATTTCAAATGTCTCCTTCTTTTATTTACTGGTCCAGTCTGCACTCACTACTTGATGCTAACATTACTTGACTTACCATTCAATCAATAATTCTGAACTCTCCCACAAATGCCCTTAATTTCCTGGCTTTAATTCCAAGAGTCATCGGTATTAACTCCCCAATCTAGTGAGGTTACTGCTTCACGCCTTCTGGCGGTTGGTTGAGAGGGACCCGTTCAAAATGCAGAAGATAATTTAAGCTGGTGTTTTTCCGAGGTCGGTGGCTTCTCTCTCTCTGCTTTTCATTTCTAACCCTCCCATGCGAGCTATTTGATTTATGTGCCCGGAAGTAACCTCCTTTCAAATTCACCTGGGTCGTCATTAAAAAAACACACCAAGTCCCATACGTACCTAAACGTGTGATAAGCACCCCGCTCTGAGATGTGGGGGATTCAGGAAACATCTCCTATGAATTTCCTATGAAGATACATGCTCGGGCTGGGAACAGAAGAGTGCCGGGGCAATTGCTTTTTCTAGCAATTTATTTTACATAAAAGATGTGCTCTCCAAGCTGGGCATTAACGGTGGAACATTGGAAATGGACACGAGCGGGGTTTGCACTGGGCTGTGAGGTTCCTGGAGCCGGGAGAAGCTGGCTCGCTGGAAATCGAGGATTTTATTAAAATGCACGGCCCGTATCCTCATCCTGCTCAGAGGCTCTCTAATGAGGTCGGTGCTGCGGACATGGGTTTTGAGGACATGCTGAAGGCTGGCATGCCAGTCCTGTTAAATTGCAGTTCTGTATCTATTTTTTCACCTTTCCCCCCAAATGTAGCAACATAAATAGCCCGAGCAGCGGATGCCAGGTGGTCTTGTTAAAATGGGTTACTCGCTCCTGAATTAAGCCCCAAAAATGAGACTGAGTCAGCACTGTGTCCTGAGACCACACCCATGTCCGGGCGTCCAGAGGCCAGCAAGCTGCTAGCCTCTGTCATCTGGCCATTGCTGCTCATTAGTGTCCCGGTCGGTGCGGTCCTCGCTGTCAGAGCTGCTGCAAGACCTAATTAGACGGAACGAGTGATTTCGAACCCTCCAGGCTGTGGCTGGCGACCACTTTGCACAGTAAATCGCGCTTCCCCTGCCTGTGTCAGGGTCTGGGGGGCGGGAGACAACAAATGCAGCCTGCCTCTGTCTGCGTGTCCGTGATGCTCATTGTTAAAGTCAGAAGCACATCCTGTTGTTGCAAAGGCTGAGGCGAGAACATCTGGCTTCGTCTCTAGTCTTTAGGCAACACCATGCAGTCAGCAAGTCTTCACTAGAACATGTGCTTCTCTGAGAGGAGGGAGGACAGGGCAGCTTTGGGGACACCCTGAAGCCCCTTCCTGTATTTCTGATGGGTGTTCCAAAGGCAGACCTGTCATGCCCGCTTGCAAACCGAGCGCGGGGAGCAGCCACGTGAGGCAGTGTCTCCCCTGACGCCGCTGCCCTGCCCAAGCACAGGCATCCATCGCCGGCAGATTTGCCGGGGGCACGTCAGAGGGCATTGCTCGTGACGGCTTCATACGTGTCCCGTGCGCTGCCACAGTATCTGCACCTCCTCCCAACGTGTATAGGAAGCTCTGCAGCATGCGGGTCACACCATTACCCGGAGGCCGGCCAGCGCGCACAGTCTGGGCGGTCCCAGGTAAGGAGCATCCGAGGGCCGCGTGCGGGGGAGCCCCACGCAGATGGCTGCACTCACTGTCACCGAATCTTTGGGAGAATTTAATTCCCAGTGAAGAGAACACGTCGTTTCTCTCCGTGCTGTGATTTTGAGACGCTCACTCGTCCTTCCCTGGGCAGCGCATTCCTGGAGTTCAGGGTCAGTTCTGTTCCCAGGAAACGCCCGCAGCACGAGGAGCAGCGATGCCTGAGGATTCATGCAGCATCGCTGGCATCATCTGTGTGAGGGAACCAGTGAGCGTCCCCGCCTCCATGCACAGGAGCAGTTCACACGGCGCCACGCAGCGCGGGGAGAATGTGTCCGTCCGCGGGGACACGGGCGTGTCAGGGCATGTTGTTAGTGCAGAGTGCCCTGCCCGGCGGAACCCTAATTTTGTTACAAAGGCAACAGGAAGACTGCATTTACTGTGTGTGTCTGTGTGCATGTTTGTATGTGTGTCTCTGCAGGTATGTGTGTCCATGTGTGTCCATGTGTGTGCACACGTGTCTCTGTGTGTGCATACACACATCCTAGAACACTACACATGCATCCATTCTCTGCTGTTATCTCTGTAGACCAGTGATTTTCAGCGGGTGTGCTGGAAGAATTCTTAACACGTGTACCTGCCCACTGAGTCGGGGCCCTGACCTCTGTTCTCTTAGATTGTCAGATAAAAAAGTGACAAGAGCCAACACAACAGTAGCCATCCAGTGTGAATGAATCAAAATTATACCTTTTTTCTTTGTCAGACTGGCAAAAAATCTGGTGTGTTTTTTAAAAATATATTTTTATTGATTGCAGAGAGGAAGGGAGAGGAAGAGTTAGAAACATCAATGATGGGAAGGAATCATTGACCATCTACCTCCTGCAGGCCCCACACTGGGGATCGAGCCCACAACCCAGGCATGAGCCCTGACCGGGAATTGAACCATGACCTCCCGGTTCATAGGTCGATGCTCAACGGCTGAGCCACACTGGCCGGGCTGATGCGTTGTTTGGTGTGCGGCAGGATTTTAGTGACTCATTTATGTGCCAGGAGATGGAAAAGGCTGGCCATTGCTGCTGCAGACAGTCCTGAGCACTATTTATTCCTGCAGCACCTGCCTCCCACAGCGGACATGCAGGACTTTGTAATTTTCAGCCGCCTAGAAGTGATGGTGGGTCAGCTGGCAGGAAATTCCCAATCCAGTCCTGCCATGGGCCATGCCCCACCTGGCTCCCGCAGAGCCGCTATGGGCTCTTTCTACAGGAAGTCGTGGTTTTTGGCTGGAGTCCCTTGGGGAACCACGCCCTTACACCCGGGATCCCCCTCTGCAGGTGCAGACACCAGCTCCAACAGCCGCGGCAGGGTCCTTAAAGTAACAGGAATTCAGAACCCTTAACAATGTCATCATAGCAACCACTCCCGTTCAGTCACTGTCCTTTCCCAGCTACTCTCCAAGCATCGCCTCCATGAATCTCCGAAACAGCAGCTGGAGGGAGACACAGTGAACACCGGCAATGTTTGAAGGACAGTACACGCCTGACAACAGGACCTCCCTGCGAAGGGAGCGGCTGGCTTGCAGGTGACTTTAGACGGCCCAGCCCGTGTGTGACCTCCCCGGTGTTTTCTGTCTGCCTCCGCGGGAAGCAGCTCCCGCAGAAGGAAACCCCACTCGCTGCAGGAACCTGTGAAAGGGCCTGAAACTGCGCAAGCCACACCCCCGAGGCTGCGCTGGACCTCTGAGCTCCTGGGAACCAGCGCAGAACTTGGCTGGGATCCCAGCCTTTCTCCTGTGAGCGGCTTAGACAGGGACTGGGCCTTCAGAGCCGCTGGCCCCGGGCTCACCTTGGGGACAGGCTGGGTGGAGCCAGGAGCCCACCTGGCCGCCAGACGCACAGGCTGCTTGCTGTGGCAGACAGGGCCTCCCACGGAGGGGCCGGGCCAGGGCCCGAGCAGAGGCTGTCCCTCTCCCACCCTCCTGGACAAACGCTGTGGCCCAGGGCCGTCCTGTGTCCTCCTGAGGCTGCAGCCTGGTGGCTCAGGGGAGGAGGCCCGGAGGCGAGGAGGGGAGAAGGGACAGGCTCAGAGGACTCTCCGTCCGTCCTGCCTTGTGTGGACTTGGCTGTAAATGGCCTCCTTGGCCCCTGCGCCTGTCAGGAGTTAAGGGGAGTCCGTGGCTGCCTGCACACAGTAGGGCGGGCAGCTGCCAGGGAAGCCGGCGGTTTCTGGAGCCGCACCTTGAGCAGAGGCCCAGATGCCACCAGGGGAGACAGGCTGACAGCACGTCAGGCCTAGTGAGCTTGGGCCTGGGGCTTCCCGATTCGGGGGTTTCCCTCCTGGCAGCACCACCCTGGGCGGGTCCCTGGAGCCAGGCCTGGGCGAGTCCCCGCTGCTGGAGGGCGTCTCTGGAGCGCCTGTCATCACCATGCAGGGTGTTGAATACCCTGCGCTCGCTCCCACCAGAGTGCGCTTTCACCAGGGTCCCGCTCCTAGATCCACAGTCATCACATTCAGGGGGGCTGTCCACTCTCACCCCCAGGGGCTGTCCGCTCTCACCCCCAGGGGCTGTCCGCTCTCCGGTTACCCTGCCTTTCATGGCGGAGGAAACAACATTTACAAGGGAGAAGGCTTCATTTCCTCCCGCTCGGTGGAGGGGAGTTTCATGCTGGACGCAGAGCGCCCCCGAGGGCTCCGCCTTGTTCCAAAGGGTCTGAGCAGATCAGGCCTTCATTTGTCCCCGCTCTGGTCTCGCCAGGGCTGGGCCCCTGGGACAAGGCACGCACATGCCCGGCCAGCCCGGCCTCCCCACAGACTCCAGCGCCTCCGAGACCTGGATGGACGGGCCTGAAGCCTGGGCCCGGGCTCAGGGTAGGAGGCAGTGACCCGGAGAGCAGTGTGCACTTAGGTGCCGTGGACGCCCTGTCCTGTGTCATATTCAGAAGCAGTAGACAGTTCTGAGAATAAGCTGAGCTGGCTGCTGGCAGAGATGCTGCTAATGTGGGTGCTTTCTTGTGCAGATGGGTGCGTTGGCGGCGTCTTCAGCACTGGGTACCTGTGGGCCCCTATGCAGAGCCACGCACGCTCAGAGCAGGTCTGGCGGTCACATGCTCGGGACTCCTGGGGGGGTATGGTGACACATGGTTCTGGGACACCACAGTCTCAGCCTTGGTGTGGCCTTCACCTTGTGGAAACGTAACCCCAGTGCAGATGCCGGACCAAGGATCCGCGTCGCCTCCCAGGTCCCCCTCACTGAATGGGTGGTGTGACTTACTCAGGCCCCTGCCGGGATGGGGTGGGGGCGAGGCGGTGGCAGCAGCAGGTAGAGGGCAGACCCGTGCCCCTCTGTCACAGCGCTGGGTGGACGAGGGGCAGGGAGCGACCCTCCAGACCTGTTGTGCCCAGGCCGTTCTGGCAGCAGCCGAGGGCCCTGTGCATGGGGCCCGGCCCGGGAGGGGCTCCTTTCCCGGCAACACAGTGGGAGAGGCCCGAGGACCCTGTGCATCCCTGGATCTGACAGACACTGTGCCAGGGGCTCGGCCCAGGCTGTGGTCTGTGCAGGGGGTCACCTGCAGTCCCCCAGGCAGGCCCTGCCTCTCTTCCGATCACCTGCATGTCCCACTGTGACCCTTTGACGCGAGAAGCTTGAGCCCAGAGGCACGGAGGAGAGCCCGTTGCTCCCCCACATCTACCATCGTCCTTGGACGCTGCCACCGCGGGTTCCACGATGCATTGGGAGGGACCCCCGTGCTGCAGGGTGGCAGGACCGGGCTCCACCATCCAGGCTGGGAGGGGTCCTGGCCACATGGGGGCACAGGGGAGGGGGCAGGCTCTCCCGGGCCCACCATCACGTAACTGAGGGCAGACACTTTTTACTTTTGTTCAACCAGCCAGTGCCCCTTAGTGAGTGGTCAGTGAATGAGGACTGACTCACTCGGCAGGCGATGGATGTGGTGCCACTCGGCCTGCTCGTGGGCCCTGCAGAGCACGTCGGAAGCGAGAGGGGCCTCCGCATTCGCCCAGCCAACTCAGCGTCCTGTTGGAAGGACGGGCCGCAGGCAGTGATCTAGACCTTGGCAGGGGCTCCGACTCGGCCACGAGCAGCTCATGACTCTTCAGAAGAGTCAATTGTTGCTTTGTCTGGCCGTGGGCTGCACCCTCCCGTGTGCCTGCGTGGTGAGTCACCAGAGGGCTGTTGCTGTCACTGTGTGGTTTGGGTCCCAGGGGCCGAGTGCACAGAGGACAGACGGGGAGAAGTCAGGCAGGTACCGGAGGGTGGGGAGCAGCTGCCACGGGTGATGATGTTCGAGGAACTCGGCCCTCCTGCCTGCCACGCCTTTTTGCTGCTGCAAAAAGGTGAGCTTACTCCACAAAGGAGGGTGGGTAACATACAGCAAATCTATTGCTTTGAGACACAACATCATTAGTGAGCTCTGGGCTGGTTAATTTTATTGTCAAGTTGCTGGGCCATGGGGTGCCCAGCTACCGGTCACACATTATCCTGGGGCCTGCAGGGGGTTTCTGGATGAGACTGGCATTTAAGTTGGTGGACTGAGGAGAGCAGATTGTCCTCCCAGCATAGGTGGGCCACACCCGATCAGTTGAAGGCCTGCATAGAACCAAAGGCCTCCTGCCCCCTGCAAACTCGAGCCACACCACCATCGCTCTTGGGTCTCCAGCTTGCCAACTGCAAAGCTGGGACTGCTCAGCTTCCACATGGTGAGAGCCAATTCCTAATAACCCCCTCTGGCTCCATGTACGTGCTGCTGGTGTTTGGGTCTGTTTCTCTGGAGATCCATAAGGAATCTGCACCCAGGCCAGGTCAGTGCTGACGTGTGTGTGTGTGTGTGTGTGTGTGTGTGTGTGTGTGTGTGTGTGTATGGGGGGGGGTACAAGGAAGGAGTTTGCAGAACCTGGGGAGCCGTGAGACAACCTTGGCCTTCGTTGGTCACGGCAGATACACCCTCGTCCTGGGCCCCCAGGTCCCTGACTGGGGGTCCCGAAGCTTCCATCCCAAGCTCTGGTGTGGGAATCTGCAGTGTCGGGGGCACCACCCAGGCCCATCTCCTGTGAGGGCAGGATCTGCCAGGAGCCGCATGTCCCATCCTCTCCAGTTAGGACCTCGCCCTTCCCTGGGCTGCCTCTGCTCCCCACTTTCAAAGGCATCACCTCTTCCTGTCCCCTCAGAAGCTCCCAGGCGACTCTAAGTTCCCCTCCCGCCCAGCTTCAGGGCCTCGCCTTTCGGACAAGGGCACCCAGGTGCTCTCTGAGGCGAGCAGAAAACAGTGATGCCTCCAAAATCGTGTTTTCTCACAGGAGTGCAAGACCCCTGATGCCACAAAGGGGAGTGAGGGCTCTGCAAAGGAGCACATGCTGTGGACGACTCGCCTCACTTCTATGGGACGTTCTGCATTAATAAATGTAATTTCAAAGCAGCTTTGTTAGTCCACACTGACCTCCGAATGGATCGCCCCCCGGGTTTACTGGTACCAGTACTGGGGTAAAGGGGCGGGAGCCCGGTGCACCCAAAGGCTGCTGGTCCACGCCCACTCAGGCACACACCTGGGCTGCAGGTTCGCTCCTCGGTATGGAGGCAACACATCAATGTTTCTCTCTCACATGGACGCCCCTCCCTCCTTTCCTCTCTCTAAGCATGCCCTTGGATGAGGATTAAACAAACAAAAAACAGGTGAGGATCAGGGAGAGCATTTGAGAAGCACTTAAGAAAGAAAACCTCGCTTTTTATATTATGCGGTTTGGAGCTGGTTTCTATTATAAAAAGCCACATCATAGCACGAGTTAAACACAGGTTAGCAAGGTTTATCATTAGCACAGGGTGAGAATGTACGGGGACACCCATGTGTGTGGGAAGGTTAGGCTAAATCTAATTGCCCCAAAAGATCACAAAGTTAATGTCTGAGCCAAAGCCTGCCTGCACCACAAATTCCAAAGCAGCAGAGTCGGAGCCGAGGACAGTGTCCTGCAATTACAGTCGCTACCAGACAACCCCCGGCTCCCTTTGCCTGCTGGTCTGTGTGCTCCACACTCACAAATGGCAGGGGAGGAGGGGTGGGGAGGGGGGGGGGTGGCGGGGGAGGGGCATTCCCTTTGCTGAATAAATAGGTGAAATGTGTCAGGAGCACAAACATTTATTTTCCCTCAGGCTTATAATTTCCCGCTGTGTCTGTGCAGAAGGGGAAACACATCTCTGTCTTTTCATAATTCACACGCCTGGTGTGCGGGTCTCCTCACTGTCCCCATTGCTCATCTTTTCTCTGTGAGATGAGGTTGGAGCAAGTCCATATGCTAGTGTCCACAGTTAATGCTTGCTGGACACAATTGGTATATTACATGTTTTAAAAACTGAAAAGGAAAGAAAAAGCATCACTCCTGCAATAAAGTTTTGGGCGTGCAGATAACCGCTACATTCAATATTCAGGACCTGTTTATCTTATGATTATTAAGAAATATTAGAAATATTTGCAGCGGCAAGATATCACTAGAGCCGTCCGCGAGATAAATTAGCAGCAAGGCTATCTTGCTTTTGATTTATTGCACAGAAAATATAATTGTGGTCCTATGAGTATCACTCAATGAGTGAAAAATGCAGGAATGGTGTATTGTGATTATTCTGGGCTAAACCCCCTGTCCCGTCAGCAGACTGATGGCAGGAACTTCAGCCGGTGTGACCTCCTTTTCTGGGGGGCCTGGGCGTTCCATCCCGGTTCTGTGGCAGAGGGCAGGTTGTGACTGTGAAAGGCGGCACCATTTCTTGGCTGAATGGTCTCGCTGGCCTCTGACTGCTAAGCTGATGCAGGTTGAAATGACATGTTGGGCACTTGGCAGAGCTTGATAGTAGCCCCTGCTGGATGACCTGTGGTTATGCTGTTGTTAGTTATATGGGTGTTGCATATGCAGCTGTTAGTTATGCGGATGTTCAGTATGTGGATGTTAGCCATGAGGATGTTAGCTAGTGGGTGTTCGCTCTGCAGGTGTTAGTTATGCAGGTGTTAGTTATGTGGGTGTTAGTTATACAGATGTTAGTTATGAGGGTGTTAGTTATGTGGGTGTTAGTTATGCGGGTGTTAGCTCTGCAGGTGTTAGTTATGTGGGTGTTCGTTATGTGGGTGTTAGTTATACAGATGTTAGTTATGAGGGTGTTAGTTATGTGGGTGTTAGTTATTCAGGTGTTAGCTCTGCAGGTGTTAGTTATGCGGGTGTTCATTATGTGGAAGTTAGCTATGAGGATGTTAGTTATGAGGGTGTTAGTTATGTGGGTGTTAGTTATGCGGGTGTTCATTATGCAGATATTAGTTATACAGATGTTAGTTTTGAGAATGTTTGTTATGTGGGTGTTAGTTATACAGATGTTAGTTATGAGGGTGTTAGATATGTGGGTGTTAGTTATGCAGGTGTTAGCTCTGCAGGTGTTAGTTATGCGGGTGTTAGTTATGCAGGTGTTAGTTATGGGGGTGTTAGTTATGGGGGTATTAGTTATGAGGGTGGTGTTAGATATGGGGTTGTTCGTTATGTGGGTGTTAGCTATGGGGGTGTTAGTTATGCGGGTGTTTGTTATGTGGGTATTAGTTATGGGAGTGTTAGCTATGAGGGTGTTAGTTAGGTGGGTGTGCCGTATGCGTAAGTTAGGTAGATGTTAGTTATGTGGATGTTCCTATTCGTATGTTGCGGGGTGCACACAGGTCCCCATGCTGGGCTGCTGTTCCCCTGTGTCCTATCTGATGATTGGTCACCGGGCTCTCCCCTCACCGGCATCTACTCTATGGGTAAATCATAATGAAATCGGCCAGATAAACCAACCAGGATGGGTGCATTTTACACAAGAATAAAGATTTAAAAATCAAGAAGGAAAAATTTAAAAATTTAAAAATCAGCGCAGGGCTCAGTGCTGCGTTTCAGCTGTGGGTCATGAGCTTGTGTGTGCTGCCCAGGCTACTGGTGTCTGCCGCTGGCGAAGAGCAGCTCGGGCTGGAGCCCGGTGCGGGCCCGGGCGGGGTCTCTGTACGCCGCCTTTCCTCATGGAGGATGTGGTTGTTGATGTGTTTGGGAGACGAGAGCAGGAAGACGGGTGAGCCCCTCTGGTGCCCCCTCCCTGTGGTCACTGCACCTCACTGAGCCCACTGGGGACAGCCTCCTGCGGTGCCATCTGCGTCCCGGGGCAGAGGGTGCTGCCCGACTCAGTGCTCTCCCACCCCCTGACCTGGAGCGCAGCTCAGCCACCATCCAGGCCGGAAGCCTCCAGGCCCCAGGGGTACGGTGGTCAGTGAGTCCCTCCATCTATCTGTTTCTAAGAACTGGGATGCCTCTCGGTTCCCACTAACACAACGAGCTGCCCTGCACGCACGCAGCCCACAGCCGCTTCGTGACCAGCCTGGACGCTGCGCTGGCCACCTCCAGGTGGCCTGGGTCCCAGAGCGTCGTTTCTCAGCTACCCCAGGGGGCCTGATGAGAAGGGGGAGCAGTGGGCAGAGCCCAGCGGGCAGAACTCCTGTCCCGTCAGACAGCGGGAGACGCTGCCTCGGAAATAAGCCAGGAGACAGAAATGAGGTGCAAACCCCCTAAAGCGATAGAGAGCACTTGGACATTTAGAGCCAATCTGGTATCAGAAATAGATTTTTATCTCCGCTTCTAATGCGCCCGTTAGACATGGGTCACAACTCAGGAAAGCAAATGAAAGGACTGGGTGTGGGCCCTGTATTTGCACGTGATGGAGACAGCGCACCGAGGCCTTCCAGGTCGGTGAATGAAAGAAGATTCTCACAGAGGTAATCAAAGAAGTGAGAAATACTGCTGCTGCCGCTGCGGGGGTCCAGGTGGCTGTGCTGGGGGGGGGGCAGGGGGGGGGAGGGTGGATCGCTCGGGGCGGGAACGATGCCCTGCAGGCGGTGGTGTCTGCCACTGACAGGAGTGGAGCCCAGAGCCTCTGTGTCCCGGGGCCGCACGGCCTCTGCTCCAGGCTGCAAAGTAGACACCCGAGTGCAGGGCCGTCAGCAGGGCCCTCCTGGGCGGTCGGAGGTTCCAGGGCCCTGGGATGACCAGTGTCGGGGCCCAGGCTGGAGGAGGGAACAGGAGGGGGGGTGACAAAGTAGGACACACAGGAGCGATGAGTCCACAGGGGCCACAGTCAGCAGGGGGCCCCCGCCCCATCCCTGCGCTGGGCTGGATACATCGGTGAGTGCTTTCTGATGAGCTTCTTATAGCCCACCGTTCCCCCCACTTCATCTCTCCACAAACCAACCTGCCTGGTTAATTCAAAAGGGCATGTCTCCCTCCTGCATCGCTGACCTCAGGGCTCAGTCTGAGGGCACAGCACCGGGGTCTGGACCTCGTAGACTCACGTGGAAAGAGGCACCTTTATAGATAAGCCAGGGGCAGGTGCTGCGGCCTCGCCCACCATCAGATGCTGAGCGCAGCCGTGGTCCCCTCTCCTTTTCCTGGACACGCACTGGTTTCTCTGCACACTGGAGCCCCGCCTCTGGCGGATGCAGACACGTGACGTGGTGATGAAGACCAGCAAAGAGCAGCAGCTGTTCAAGGGGACGCCACTCAGAGAGAGCTTCGCCGGCCACACGTGGTCGCCTGGTTAGACAGGCAGCACGAGGGGTGTCGGCCATTCCTCCTCACCCCTCCCTGCCGCGTGCTGTGAGCCTGCGCTGCTGCCCTGCGTCCAGCCTGGTCTTCGGACGTGAGGGTGGCACAGTTCATCGCCGCCACACGTGTGCTTTGCTTGGTGACAGGGACACCAGGCGTTTCTCAGCAGACACATTAAGTACACGCATGCAGTGGAGTCTCCGATGAGCTCTGCTGGTGTGTGCCTTAGGCTTGAATCTCTGCCTGCTGGTGGTCACATCAAATCCAACTTCTGTGCCGAAAAATAAAAGGGCCAGGCAAAGATAAACGACTTCCACATGCTAAGTACAGGTAAGGGGCGGGGCTGTTCGGGGGATGGGGCACACATGCACGCACATGCACGCACACACGCGCATAAACGCATATGCACGCATGCATGCACACCTTCATGCACACACGTGCGCGCGCACACACACACACACACACACACACTGGTATACTTAGCACTCGGGCACAGGCTGGCTTGCTTCTCCTCCCATCCCCCCCTCCCCCCCCACACACATTAATGATGCAGCGATGGCATGATCAGGCATGATGCTGACCTCCTGCACTAGAGGGCAACACAACCCCAGCGTAAGAGCCTCCGCATTTTTGGTGACGGGAAGCGTTTAATAAGGTGCTGCGTGGGTTTTACAACGAGCACCCGCTCATTACTCAGGTGTAAGGAGGCTGGGAATGCAGCGTGGCCCCGCCTCTCACAGGGCGAGGAGCCCTTTCCTACCTCTCGCCGCTGCTGGCCCTGGGCACGCCCTGTTCTATCGGGGCGCCTTCTCGGAGAGCAGAGGCTTCCAGGGGTGCAACCCACCCGTGCCTGCCGCTCAGAATGGAGTGCCCGCTGAGACCAGACTGGCTGACCTACAGGCCACCAAGCCACAGCGGGCCAGCCACGACGTGGGCCAGAACTGGCGCCTTTGGCCCCCGGACCAGGCTGGCTTTCTGGGCATCGCCTGGTTCTGTCACTTCCTTCTGTGCCTCCTGCCTTGGGAGGGCCGGGGGGTGGAGGCTGCAGGGCTTGAGGGAGGCTGCTCTTTCCGGGTCATTCTCTGGTCACCTTCAGAGGACGGGCTGATTGTGAGGTGTGGCGTTCCTGCTCCTCTCTGCCCCCGGAACGTCCATGGGGCTTGTCCACCAGGACTGATCTCCGCTGGGCTAAGTTAGTTCTGGAAAAGTCTACTCGGTCAGCCAGCGGGGCTCCGGGCGTTCTTCCCACGCTGCGCAGGAGGGAGACGCTTTGCAAACCTGAGAAATTGCCGCGCAGACTCGGCACTGGAAACTGATGACACAAACCTGCCTTTCGCCCCCAACGTGTTAAACTGTCACAGCCGCTCGGGAAGAGGAGGAAGTGGCTGCTGCAAGGGTCAGCGCCGACGGCCACCCTGCACACGGCGCGGGTTTCCCCGCAGCAGCCCTCAGGCCACCGTGACTGCCAGGGCCGTGTCCCCGGAGGACAGGACACTGCCAGTGCCCGACGCAGCGTTCCAGTTTTGCTTAATTAAACCCGGGGAAATCTAATACTAATTCAGCCCCCCCCCCCCCCCGTTCCTGTCTCTGAGCTGGGTTGCTCCTCACTCTCTTATTTTTTAAAATATATTTTACTGATTTTTTACAGAGAGGAAGGGAGAGGGACAGAGAGTTAGAAACATCAATGAGAGAAACATCGATCAGCTGCCTTCTGCACATCTCCCACTGGGGATGTGCCCGCAACCGAGGTACATGCCCTTGACCGGAATCGAACCCGGGACCCTTCAGTCTGCAGGCTGATGCTCTATCCACTGAGCCAAACTGGTCAGGGCCTCACTCCCTTATTAACTGGGAAAACACACTGGCGAGAGTGAGAAAGTCAGACGAGAAGGATGGAGATGCGTCTACATACAACCGAGCTGTGTTCATGGGCCAAGGACAGAAATGGTTTTGTAGTTCCCTGGCTGGTGGCTCAGTGGTGAGAGTGTTGGCCTGTGCACTGAAGGGTGGCAGGTTCGATTCCCTGGCCCTGGTAGGGGTGTGTGTGGGAGGCAACCAGTCAATGTGTCTCTTGCACATCAATGTTACTCTCTCTCCCTCTCTCCTCTCTCTTCCACTCTGTCTGAAAAGCAACGGAAAATATATCCTCAGATGAGGATTAGCAAAAAAGAAATAGTTTTGTAGCAAAGAAATTGCATGAACATTTGACCACGCCCAACAGCTGTAAGGTGTGTGTATGCCTCGCATCTCATAATTGATGTGAAATATATTAATTGGGAATGGAAACACTTAACACTTTAATCTGTCCATTCACGTGTGTATGCATATGTGTATGTGTGTGTTTGCATATGCATATGTGTGTAGCTGTGTACACACATGTGTTTGTGCATGCACACGTGTGTGTGTGTGTGCACACGTATGTGTGTGTAAACGGTGGCTTTCAGACTGGACTTTCCACATTGGAAACTAACAAAAAAATGTGACGAATCCTACCTTGGCCAGGAGCTTCCCAACAACTCAGACCTATTAATGTGCTGGGGGACACACCGGCTGCACAGAGGAAACCTCTAAAGATTTAGTATTTATCACAGAAATGTAACCTCTCTTGATACCGACAAGAGAGTGTGAAATTATTAATTCAATTCCCCACACTCTGTGTCTCCAAAATAAAAAAAGGCCGCAGAGCCTCCGACGCCACTGCAGTCCCGAGAAGCACTGTGTGCACCACGTCCGTCGTGTTTAAACTTTGCTGCTGCTTGTGAGGTTGCATGTGCACTTCTCCTATGAACGCATCGCAGGTACCAGAACGTTGGCTGCCTCCAGGTCAGTGAGGAGGGCCTTGCAAGGTAGAACAAAAGCCCCAGCTTCCGCAACACCATGGGTACAAAAATGTAACTTGGAGAAATGTATCCCACAGACATAAGCATGTGATGTGGGTGTTCCCAGAGATTTAACTAGACAGCTGTTCACTGCATTGTTGCTTAAAACACTACCACCACCACCACCAACAACAACTACAAAAATAGAAACCTCCCAAACGTTTCTTCTATACCAAGAAACTTACACAAAATTTCATTGTGGAAAAAATACTTCAATACTTGGGGTAAATATTTAAGTAAAACTGAGCTGTATCGTTGCCATTTGGGCTTCTAAGCATGGGGATGACTTACCGTCTCCGGAATCTTGCGTGTCTGGAAGACGGGGGTCTCAGCCCCACGCAGGGGCACTGGAGGGAGGAGGACAGGACTGGGAGCCAGAGAGGCGCGTCTGCCCACCATGCGCATTCCCGGCAGAGAGAACAGGCCTGGCTGGTCAGAGGGCACTGCAGTGAGGGCGAGTCTGGTGTGGGGGGACGGGATCCCCTGGTGTGAGCGCCTGGTGGTGGTAGTCTGGGGGTGCAGCCAGGGACCAGGGTCAGGGCTCGCAGGCCACCCCGTGCCTGGCAGTCCTGGATTGTGCAAGCCAGATTCTCCCTCTCCTGGTCGATTCTGTAATCCCTTCCAATACGTTAGTTTTCTATGGCTGTGCAACAAAAGAGCAGTGTGTTGTGCCTTAACAAACACAGACTACCTTACAGTTCTGGAGGTTGGAAGTCCAAAATGGGGCTATGGGCCTAAAGTCAAGATGTCAGCATGTGGCCTCCTTCTGCGGTCCTGGGGGAACCCGTTTCCTGGCTGTTCCAGACTTAAGAGGCGCCTACATTTGCTGGCTCATGGGCACGTGCTGTTCCCACCTCTGCTGCATCATCCCGTGTTCTTCAGACATGAACCCCGCCTCCGCCTCCCTCCTACACAGACTGCTGCGCTGACTCCAACCTCACAGCATCAGCATACTCTCCCAATTCGTGATCCGCAGTATAGCTCCATCTGTGAAGTCTCCATTTCTTGTAAAGGACATAGTCTGACGTTCAGCCATTAGAACGTGGACATCTAGGAGAGCAAGGATTCTCCTTGGCAGTGCCTTCTCTGCAGGATTAACCCAAGGTTGTGCTTGTTTTGTAACCAAGATAGTCACCAAGTGTAACCCCGGATAGTCACCAAGTGTAACCCAGGAGAGTCACCAAGTGTAACCCAGGATATAACCACGTGTAACCCAGGATAGTCGCCACGTGTAACCCAGGATAGTCACCAAGTGTAACCCAGGATAGTCACCAAGTGTAACCCTGGATATAACCAAGTGTAACCCAGGAGAGTCACCAAGTGTAACCCAGGATAGTCACCAAGTGTAACCCAGGATATAACCACGTGTAACCCAGGATAGTCACCACGTGTAACCCAGGATAGTCACCAAGTGTAACCCAGAATAGTCACCACGTGTAACCCAGGATAGTCACCAAGTGTAACCTAGGATAGTCACCACGTGTAACCCAGGATAGTCACCATGTGTAACCCAGGATATAACCAAGTGTAACCCAGGATATAACCAAGTGTAACCCAGGATATAAACAAGTGTAACCCAGGATATAACCAAGTGTAACCCAGGATATAACCAAGTGTAACCCAGGATATAACCAAGTGTAACCCAGGATATAACCAAGTGTAACCCAGGATATAACCAAGTGTAATCCAGGATATAACCAAGTGTAACCCAGGATATAACCAAGTGTAATCCAGGATATAACCAAGTGTAACCCAGGATATAACCAAGTGTAACCCAGGACAGTAACCAAGTGTAACCCAGGATAGTCACCACGTGTAACCCAGGATAGTCACCAAGTATAAACAAGGATAGTCACCAAGTGTATCCAATTGTAATTGCTGACTAATCTGAGGTTTTCTGGGGCAGAATGGGTCCTTTGGGGTTCATTCATGCCCCATTTGCATATCAGTGTGTCCACTTAATAATGATGCAGAGAACAGACTGAAGGGTGTCTGCCCAATGCTCACATGGTTATTGCTGGGGGGAGGGGCAGGGGAGTGATGGATGGCTTAATTTTTCTCTGTTTGTCTACCTCTACCTTCCACATTTTCTATTTTGGTGTTACTTTTGCATTTTGTATTACTTTTGTTACAAATTCTAAAGTCCTATCATCCACAATGTGAGAAATGAGCGTAGGGCTAACCAATCAGTCCTCACAGGAAACTGGCCAATTTAGATATGAACATGACATTCATCTTTTTGGCAAAATGACCTAGTACTTTAAACTTAATTACCCAAAGTCAAAACATTTTCCTATCCACAGTCTAACTGAGCTGCCTTTTCCTACGCGGCTATCTGTATAAGCTGCAAAAACGACGATTCTTTCTGTAAAAGCTGAGAGGTTCTTGTTGGAATATTACACTTTAATGGTTTCTGACCCTGGTGAGCCTGAGACTCTCCTGTCTGGCCCTGCCTCTCCTCCAGCCCCACCAGCCAGCCTTTCTGGGGACCAGTCAACACTCCTCTGTGAGGCCGGTGATGGGTTCCTGCCGCCTTCCCAGTAGGGTTCACGGGAAGAATGGGCCTAGGACCCAAGCCCGCATTTCCTGTGGGGCCAGACAGTCTCCATTTGGGTTTCTCCTCTGGCCGCGGCGTGCTGTGTGGGGTCACTGATGCGTGCCGTGCGCCCCTCATCTGCGACGCGAACGGACCTCTCCCCTCTTCCTGGAAAGCCCTCTCATTCCCAACATCACTTCCACTGTCCTTTCTCACCTGGTTAGTGGCAGCAGGCTCCACAGGACCTGGGCACACCTGCCCCCGTCTGCTCTCAGTCATCAGGTCACAGACGAATGTGGCCAGGTCACCCCTCTCACCACCTCCCCTTGTTCCCAGGTTCTGGGGACGCAGTCAGGTCACCTGCCATCTGGTGAGCGCCCAGGCCCCTGGCTCTGGCTGCTCATTGTGCCCCGGCCCGGCCATGCCCCATCTGGCAGGAGGTGGGGACTGGGTCAGTTCTGTGGAAGCCGCTGTGTCCCCAGGTATTCCCGGTGGGGGTGGGGCAGCCCCACGAGCCTCGCCCAGCCTTGGGGTCTGTGGTTCCATCGTCTGTGGGCGGCTATTTTCTATAAGTATGAGGGTCACAGGTCCAGGGGAGTCCAGACCACACCCTGGAATCACAAAGAGGTGCCACCGACAGAGTGGGAGACACGGTCCTGCTGATGGAACCTGTGTTCATGGCCCCCCCAGGCCCCTCACCTGGGAGCCAACCCTGTGGCCCAGGATTTTCGGAAACATCTGAAAAAAGGTGTCGTGGGAAGACTGGCCTTCTTCACCAAAATGACACTTTCTCTGGGCAAAGAAAGGTGATGCCTTCAAATGTGGGCTACAAATGACATAGACACACATAGGCACATGCACACACAGAGACATATAGACACACACATGCACACACATGTACACACATATGCATACAGACACATGCACTGACACAGACACACATACACATGTACACACATATGCACACACACTGACACATGCACTGACACAGACACACACATGCACACACACTCTCAGACACACACACTGACACAGACACACACATACACATGCACATGTACACACACATGCGCACACACTGACACACTGACACAGGCACACATATACACATGTACACACATATGCACACACACTGACACACCACTGACACAGACACACACATACACATGTACACACATATGCACACACACTGACACACCACTGACACAGACACACACATACACATGTACACACATATGCACACACTCACAGACACGTGCACTGACACAGACACACACATACACACAGACACATGCGCACACCCCCCCACAAGGAAAAGACAGAACCCCGTCTTCCTTTTAGATCTGACGCCCAGGAAGAGGAGGGGCCTCTGCGGTGATCTTATGAGGTCCCTGCCATCATCGTTCGGGCGGATTTGGCTGCGCGGAGCTGAGGGCAAGCTGAACGCGCAGAGGGAACACGCAGCCCGAGCGTTTTTCTGGGCCTCCTCTGGAAGGCAGCGTGCCTGCGGAGGAGGCGCACACACAGCGACAGGGTGCGCACACAGCTGTGTCCGGAGGAGTGAGGCTGAGTCGGTCCCCAGCTCCTTGTTCTTGGCCTTGGTTTGACCTCCAGGCATCGCTGCCACATGGGTGCCGTGGAGAGTCACAGGGGCCCGGCGCTGTCTGGCCAAAGGCTGGGGTCCGATGGGAGGGATGAGCTCTGACTTGCTGGGGACAAGAGGGCTGACAAGCGGGGAGAGACTTTCCGCCCGAGACGCCACCGCAGACCAGATTGCTTGAAGGGTCAGATGAAACTGGTCCAACGGCCACACTGCAAAGTAGCTTACCTTCTGCCACAGGGGCTGGGGGAGCAGCGTGCTCTGCGCACCGTCCGGGTGCCGTCTTAGGCCCTGTCCTGAGGCGCTAGCGTGCAGGTCCCCCGCTTGCAGCCGCATCACTATCTTCCTCACAAACGCGCCAGAAGTGAGCCCGGGAAGATTCTATTCAGGGAAAGTGTCAGTGACACAGACCGAAAGGCCCGTTTACTGTGTGAAGTGTGATGGAATTATACATGTGAAGAGTAAGTAAAGGAGAGGGGGAGCGACCCCAGGCAGACACGAACACTGCACCCCGGGGGAGCATTTAGCAGCAGCAGGGTGATTGCGAACCAGAGTAGCTTTGCAAGGTTGTAACTCTGGCCACTTCGACTACCTGTGCAGCCCTGGCCAGTCGGGCAGTCCTGTGCACTGGAAGATTGTGGGTTCGAATCCTGGTCAGGGCACGTGCCGGGTTGTGGGCTCCATCACCGGTGGGGCACGTGCAGGAGGCAGCCAATCAGCATTTCTTTCACATCGATGATGTTTCTCTCTTTCCCTCTCCTTTCCTCTCTCTAAAAGACATAAAAACAAATTTTGAAAAAATACCTGAACAGAGTCTATGCATCCCAGCTGCCCCTGGATGAAGGCTCTCCACGCCCAGAGAACCACCTAAAGTGCATTCCAACTCTCACGGGGTTTGCGTTTCCTTCATTTCCAGCCGGGCCTGCCTCACGGCTGCCGCTGCCTCACTGTCTACGTGTGAGGGCCTCACCCTGAGCAGGCGGCTTCCCAGGAAGCCTAACAGCCTCCTTCTGGTGCCCAGATGCCTTTGGACTCCTCCCCCCTCACTGGGAGGAGGGCACGGTGACCACAGGCAGGCGCTCTGTACGAGGACTCGAGTCAAGGCCTGTAAAGGGCGCCTGTGCTGGGAAGGTTTGCCTGAGCTCCCGCGGGCACCTTCGCGCTGATGGCACTTAGGGTCGGTTTCCAGGAGCAGAGCCTCCCGGCCAGGCAGGCACCGCCGTGTGAGAGCCGTCGGCGGCTGCGGCTGCGGTGCGTGCTGTGGGCAGTTAGCAGGTGCGCGTAGGAGTCACGGCTGCTGGGCTAGCCTGCCGCCCGCTGCCTCCGACTGCAGACAAAGGAGGCTGCGCTGGGAAGAAACAGCCACTTGATCCCCTTCCACTGTGTCCTGGCAGCAGGCACTCGCGACTCATCCCGCACCCTGGGCACGGCCCGTGAGAGGCTGGGCAGGCCAGGAGTCAGGGAATTGAGGCTGATGGGAACAGGCCTCCTGGCGACCGAGTTCCGAGCGAAGTCTGCGGTGACATGGGGACCGGTCATTAATTTGTGGTCCCCAGAACACACTTGGAATCAAGTTCTGATTTTTCTTACAAGGGATTCAGAGAAGTCGGCGAGAGAAGGCTGCCTGTGAAAGTCCCCGTCAGAGGCAGTGCAGCCGTGCCAGTCATGGGCTCGGCATGGGCACCAACGCTGCGCGGTTCCAAGACAGCCCGTCACTGGACACGCACATCCGAGGAGTAACAGAAGTGGTTGTTGTTCTTTCATAAGGCAATGGACCCTCAGTGCCCACCCAGGGCACCAGGTGAGGCCAAGGTCTCAGGGAGAGAGCCCACACAGCCCTCCTCGTTGGCCAATCAGAGGCCAGAGGGCGGCTGCCTCCTCTCTCCCGCAGTGGAACGTGGGTTGCTATGCGATGCCAGGCATGCAGCGGCCATGCCCAGCCTTTCATCTCCGTGGCAGAGGCAGTTCTGGGAGGAGACGATTTAAACAAACAGCCACGATTCACTCTAAGTAAGATTACAACCAAGGTGGACAAGCAGGCGTTGTGCCAGCGTGCAGCGAGCAGTCAGCTGTCCCCTGCTCGGTCAGATCCCTAGGCTGACTCACTCAACTGCAAACCTATGACACCCCTTTGTGGCAGTCACTGCGTTTAAACTCCCAAACTGGCTAATGTCCAGAGAGAGGAAGGCAGGGACGGAGGGAGAGAATGAGCCCCAAGGCTTGAAGTTAAGCAACTGGAAGGCAACAGGAGACTGCGTTCAGGCCGCGGTCACCAGGCGGGTCGCTGTCTGGGTGGCCAGGTCCCCGTGCACAGGGCCTCGCCGTCCTCTGAGGCTGTGGAGGCTGAGTGGGGAGCATCGGAAAGGCCAGAGAACTTTTCATGCACAGATGGACAAGGTGCCTCAGGTTTTTGCTCAGAAAGGTATTTGCAAAACCTCCAAATTGTCTTGGCCTCCCTTTGGGAACAAAAGTCCCAGAATCAACACTGAGTCTTGACACGGAGAACCACAGACCATGTCCCTGCTCCACGTGCTCACCTGCAGTGCGCTTGTGGCAGGAGAGAGTGGGCGACCGAGGCTGGGGAGCCCTCAGGACAGAGGACTTAGAAGGGCAGCGGCTGGTCTCAGAACCCACCGGGCATTTGAGGAACAAAACCAACAGTCAGGGCGACTTCACAGGCAATAGCACTGGGAGTCCTGTGAGCTGTGCCATCGGAGACAAGGCTGTCCCAGGAAGAGCTGCCGGACAGTTAGAAGTGATGCCCATTTGGAGCATGAGCCACCGTCCCCAGCAGGGCCTGCGGGGTCTCACCAGCTGAGGGGCACCCTGTTAGGACCGCAGTGCTCCCTCTGCTGCGTGCTAGGTAAACCAAAGTGGCCGAGGCTGAACAGCCTCAGCCCGAGAGGACGAGGCGAGCTGGACCCCGAGCAGTGAGGGAGCGAGGTGCCGTGTGCAGGTGAGCAGCAGCCCTGATCTCGGTCACTAAGCCCCTGCAGCGCTTGCTGGGACCCACGCCCCCACGCCGGAGCTCTGCAGTCTACAGCGCCTACGCCTGGGCTGTCGCAGAGGGACCCGGGCCCTGGCCTGTGACGCCCGCCACGGCCTCCCCTGGAGCGAGCAGGGCCCCCTGCCCGGCGCCCGCGGCCTGGCCTGCTCTTGTTTGGACGCGTTGTGACCGTTTCCTTCTGGGAGAGTGTTTCTTCACTCCTGTCTGTGGGGACCGGTGGCCGTCTCACGGGACAGACCGCCTATGCAGACGGGAGCGGGGGGCATGGTGCAGAGCGGGGTGGAGGGAGACGCGTTCCTGCTCTGTGGAGCGTGGCCAGTGTCCTTCTGTTCTCGTACTTTCTCAGGCAGAGGAAGTGTGCAGAGGGCACGCCATCCGATCTTTGTGTCATTTCCAACTTGTATTTGTCACCGCAGAGTTTGGCAAAGAAGGCTGCGTCTCTTCCAGGAAGCAGGCTCAGCAGGACGCTGTGACTGTAGCTAGAATTCTCTCCACTCCACCAGAGGAGCGGCTCTGAGTCCCGTTCTGGGGGATCTGAGTGAGTGAAGGCAGGATGGAGGCTGGGTCACACTGGGGTCTTTGAATCAGGAAGTGGGGGCCAAGCCCACGATCTCATCAGCTGTTTGCAAAAGCCCAGAGAAGAGGGAGGCTGCTATTCCTCACTGTGCAGAAGCGGAAACTGAATCCCCGCAGGGTGAGGCCACCCTGGTGGCCCCTGCGCACTGCTCACACTCCGCTTCCACCAGGGCCTGCTCCCAGGACAGTGCCGCAGGGTCACGTAACGGGCTCATTCCTAAAGGAGCCTCATTAGGAATTACTTTAAGTTCGTCCTCCCTTGCTTTCACCAAAGGCAGCATTATGACCCCTGTGAATAATAATATAAACACAACCCCTTTAAGACGGAGCCAGAGCGGCCACAGAGAACTGCCCTGCAGGTGTCATGCCTCAACCCTTTGGATGTGAAAACGGCAAAGTAACCTCTGGACTGGGCCTGGAGTAACATCGTATCCCAAACCACTGTTTGCAAAGGTAAGAAGAAAGCGCACATTATGGTACCAGACGGAAATCAAAACATTGTTTAGAATCAGCCTCGCTGTGTCACCGGGTCTGCACCAGCAGCCGCGCCTTCCTGCTGAGGACGGAACTGTCCCTTCCCTTTCTCGTAGATGCCCATCGCCTTGGTCTCCCGCAGGAACACTGTTTCGGCTTCTGCCTGAATTGTTATTCCAGAATAGCTATTCCTATTGATCTCAGATAACGCTTGTTGCCTCTCACTTTGAAAGGCTGTTAATATTAAGCCAGCACCAATCTCCTTTCAGACGGACTCGGTGGACCTGATCCTGTTCATTCCAAAGTGTTTCCAGAAGCAGCTGCTTATTAAACGCTGGCAGGAGCACCTCATTTCCGAGGCTCCCAGTGCCCCCACCTGCTGCCTGAAGGCATCCGGCGCGAGCAGCCGCCCGCGGCAGGGACCTCGCCGGGCCGCCCTGCGCGTGCTGTCCATCTGCCCAACTCCGAACAATGTCCTGGCCGTTTGCCTCTTCGCAGACACCTGGAGCTTCTGAATGAGAGGAAAACAACAAGCCCAAGGGCCTGCGTTAGCAGTTGGCACTGGGACCCAGGAGACATCTGGGAGCTGACGTTCCTAAGGTGGTGATGGCCCAGGATACCCTGCACTGCATCTGGATGGGGATGGAGGTGGGTGGGCTGTGGGCTACGGCGGGAAAGTGTCTTGGGCACTCAGACCCCCATCTCGGTGTGTACAGAGCGTCTGACTGTGAATCTCACTGTGGTGGGCGGTGGTGTGGGCAGAACCCCGCCTCTCACGTCTTGTGGGGAACGCTGAGGAACCGGAACCAACACCTTGGCAACATCTTTCTAGCCCTGGGGTGCTGGGAGCCACGCACAGGAGGGTCGCTTGGGGGCAGTCACGTGGATTGGAAAAGTCAAACCAGCGACATGCGTCTTGGGGTAGGACATGGCGCAGGTGGCAAGTTTCTTGGAGAAGGAGGCCCATGGCCCCCAGGTGGGTGGGGCTATGGTTGGAAAGAGCAGGAGGCACAGGGTTTAAAAAGCTCCTGCCCATGGCCAGAGGGACGGCCATGAGCGAGGGCCCCAGGCTCTGGAAAGTCCTGTGACCTGGTTCCTCCACTTGGAGTGGAGCCTTCTTTAGACATGGAGCCGTGTCCTGCAGCGGGAGGCGTGTGGGTGCCCATAGGCACCAGTGGGTACCCATGGGCATCCATGGGCATCTGTGGGCACCCGTAGAGATGGCCATTGGAACATTAGGGGCTGGTGTGTCTTTGCTTAAAGGGAAGCCTCCTAGCACCTGTCTGTCTTCACACGTGTGCATATTTGAATGAAAGAGTTTTTGAAGATAGAATTAGCACCCAAGTGGATTTTATATTTGTACTAGAGGCCTGGTGCATGAAATTCATGCACAAGTAGGGTCCCTAGGCCTGGCTGGCAATCAGGGCCAATCTGTGGGGCAACAGGCAGGGTGATTCCCCCCCCCCCCCCACTGGCACCTGCCTTGGCTGGCCTGGGACCTGTGGGCTGGGGGCAGCTCCTGTGTTGAGTGTCCACCCCCTGGTGGTCAGTGCATGTCATAGCAACTGGTCGTTCTGCTGGTCGTTCAGTCAATTGGCATATTAGGCTTTTATTATATAGGATGTTTTCTTGGAAACTGGAATAAGCAAGAATTAAGCAGGTCCTGGAGGTGACTAGGTAGTTAGAGTGTCCAACCCTATTGTTATGAGAACATTCAGGTCCTACTGGGGTGTGAGCAAGTGATGAATGCAGTCGTCAATGCCAAGATCTATATTACTCCTCTGGTGGGGGGACCCCGAGGGCACTCCGTGGTCTCTGACACCTAGGCCATTTTTTTAACATCACGGCTGGAGGGAGGGGTGTCCCTTGAAGATGTCCTTGGCTGGTTTTACATTTCACACCATTGCTCCCACTTCACTAGGAGAGTCTCCTGATGCAGCGGGAAGAGGACTCGGCCAAATCAGGACAGCCAGCTCCCTTCCTGCTGGCCCTCCCGTCATCCACCCCCCGCCTCCCAGATAGCTAGCCTCCCTGGTTCAGGATGGGCCTCTCCACCGGCAGGAGGGTGCAGGGCTGGGCCTCACCATCACCAGGAGGGTGCAGGGCTGGGCCTCACCATCACCAGGAGGGTGCAGGGCTGGGCCTCACCATCACCAGGAGGGTGCAGGGCTGGGCCTCACCATCACCAGGAGGGTGCAGGGCTGGGCCTCTCCATCACCAGGAGGGGTGCAGGGCTTGGCCCCAGGTTTTAAGGGCCCTCAGGTTGGAAGAGGAAGAGGTGGGGAGCTTGGGGCTGCTTTCCTCTGCAAATTTCAGGACTTCAGCTCTTACTGTCTGCTAGCTTTGAAGGTCATGGAGAGATTGTTTTCTGGGCCATGTTCTCGGTTGGGGTTTTTGGAAGTGGCTGGAACGTGGCCTCATTTTCATAAACGCGTTTCTAAAATGGGGGGCTCATTCCTGGGAACCTCCGGGTGCCCAGGGCCAGGCGTGAGGCGGGCTGTGCGTCAGCCCATGGGAGCAGCCCTCTCGGCCACGCTGCTCCTGTTTCACGGGACTCAGGCACGGGGAAGGCTTTGTTACCCATGTTTCCTGTTACCCTGCTCACTGTACACGGGCGACCAATTTTCAAGCAATGAGAATGAAAGGCACTTAACAGTAATTTTAAACGCAATTTCAGTTACGTTCCTTGTGAACCTGATCTCTGTGCCGTGTGAGGGCTGGGTAAGGAGGGTGCCCAGTGTGGGCTCCTGAGGGAGCATTGCTGTGCCCAGCACAGGGCCAGGGGCCAGGGCTCCACTCCGAGTGTTTGCACCCGGGGGCCCAGGCCCAGGCTGGCTGCCAGCGAAGGCCTGGCCACGGTAGTAGTTCTGCGTTCGGGACTTTGGGCAACAGCTTCCGGGCCTGTTTCCTGGTCTATGAACAGCTGTCACGGGAAGCCCACCCAGCAGAGGGCCCTGTGGTCGGAGTGAGATTGTGCAGCAACCTGAGCAATGTTGCCCGTGATCCTGAGAAAGGTCAGAAGTGACTGATTTGATCATCCCACTGGATAGCACAGCACCACTGTACAGATGGGAAGACTGAGGCTTTGGGAGTCTGTGGAGTCACCCGAAGGTCTCCACAGGCAGGAGCCAGGCGCTTGCTGCAGCCAGTGGCTTGGGGAGGCTCCTTGGCCTGTCTCGGGACAACAGAGCAGCACGTCTGCCAGGTGCTCCACCTCCAGGCCGGCCCAGGGGTGAACATGTCTTATCCCCACCTGGGCCCTGCCCGGCGGCTGCGTGCTCAGGGGACCTGACCCTGCGTGGTGACCTCACAGCAACGAGGAGGTGGGCAGCAACTGGCAGAGACTCGAGGGGTTTCCGCACCACAGAGAGCAGGGAAGCCTCAGGCTGGAGGTGGAGGCCGAGGGTCCGCACAAGGAACTGTAACTGAAGAGGGAACCAGGCTTGTTTCCAGAGAAACAATTTAGATGCCTTACTTTGAATTAACATCTTGTGGCTCTTAACGTCCTAGAAAACCTGGAATATTAGTCAGGTTTTTAGTTGCTAAGTTGCTGAGCAGGCAGGCACGCTCAGAGCCGGACGCCTGCCCTCTCCACAGCCCCCTTCCTTCTTCACACAAAGGCGCCATCTCCCTTCTCCTCACGCTTGTTCTAGACCCAGCTCTGAAAATGGCAAGCCTGCCCCACAGTCTCCAGGCCCTGGGAGTCCAGCTCAGCTCACACCTCCCCCCCACCCCCTGCCCCTGGGGTGGACCGGCCACCCCATCCGCACCTCATGAGCTCACAGCTGGCACAGTTGGGTGGGTGCTCGGTGGACACATGACCAGAATTGGACGATCAGGCCTGTGCCCGGGAAGTGGATGTGGGTCCGAGAGGTCCTCGTGTGAGTGTCTCTCCAGCGCAGGCTCACATACACTGGGGCACGGGGAGACTGCACCACCGCTGGCCTGGGCTCAGAGAGAGCGGGGCGAAGCTGGGAGGCCTGCACCTCGGGCTTGTGCTAGAGAAACTCAGGGATCCTTCCCAGAGCCTCCCTCTCTGGCTGGTGCTAGCTCAAGTCGCTTTCTATTCTCGCACCCGAAAAAGCCCCCTGAGCCCCTTGGGTGCGGGAGCACACTCCTCCGAGGGACGCTGCTCCCCAGTCTCCATCTCCACGGCTCCGGGTCTGCAGTCCTGGCCGGCGACCACGCGCTGCCCTGGGTCACCAGGCACACGCACCTCTGCAGCCTCCCCACCAGGGATCCCAGGCGGTGACGCAGTCGCTGTCCTCAGGGACCACCTGCTATTTGTCAGGGTGCAGGTCGGCTGTAGCTCATGTTGGGGGGAGGTGAGTGTAGGAGTATTTAGGCTTGGTGCTTGCTGGGCTGAGTCCTGGCTCCTTTCCTTCGACGGCTGTGGCTTGGGGCACTTTTGTTCATCTGCTTGAGCCTCACTTCCCACATATGTAAATCGGGGGGAAAGGTGCTACTGTTTTTGAGGATTCAGTGAGGTAATCCATTGTTATGCATTGAACTGGTCCCTCCAGCCCCTCGCCAGCCCCCAGCCCCCAGGATCTGCCCTTACCTGAGGAGAGGGTCTGCAGGGGCGAGCCACTGAGACGAGGCCATTCGTGGCCTTATCAGTGCGCTCCTGCTGAGGGGACGCGTGGACAGAGATGGCACTGACGGAGTGCGCAGGGTGGGGGCAGGTTAATCCAGGAGGCACTTACAAGTCAAGCAAGACCAGCACTGCCAGCCGACCCTGTGTGCGGGCTTTACCGCGTGTCAGCCCAGCCCGGTTTCTGTTTGCTCCGGTGGGGCCGGAACCAGCAGCCTTTCTGAGGCCTCGGCACCCACAGGACGGTCACTGCAGGCAGGCCTGTTCCAGCGCAGGCAGGGCACTGCGGCTGCCCAGGTGAGGCGGCCACGGACAGGGCAGCCAGCAGGCAGGACCCGCGCCTGTTAGATGTCCTGGGCAGGACGCGCAGAGCAGCGGCACATCCTCTTGGGCGAGATGCCTCTTGGCCCGAGTCTCCTGGCTCAGTGTGCCCGGGCTCGGAGGTCCCAGGTTGGAGTCCTGCCAAGCGCCCTTCCCACGGGCTCGCTCTGCATCCGGCTAGCCCAGTGGTTCTCAACTTGGCTGCACATGAGAATCCCCTGGGAATCTTTTTAAAATCCCAATTTCTGGGCCTCATCCTCTGGAAATTCTGTTTCTTTTTTACTAATGTTGTGGCCTCACCCCAGAACAAAGAAACAGAATTTCCGGAGGATGAGGCCCAGAAATCAGGATTTTAAAAAGATTAACAGGTGATTCTAATGTGCAGCCAAGTTGAGAACCATTTGGCTAGAGAGATGCCAGCTCTGGGGGGACCACCACTCGGACAGGCGCTGGCTGGAGTGGACCAGTCGCTTCTGTGGGTTTTTCTTTTCTGAACTTGTCACCTGAGACGCATGGGCTGGAGTGACACATGAGGGACCGATGGTGCACGGGAGGCCTTTCTGTGTTGCCCCTCTACTCCCCTGCCAGCCCCAAGGAGCGTGTCCTGCAGAGAAAACTGCCCTCACTCGGTGTCCCCGCCTCCCTTATCCCTGCAAGTCCTCCAGGACAGAGGGTCGGGCTGTGGGCAGGTTAACCATGCTTTGTGCCAATGCCTCCACTCCCAATGCCCAGGGGCCCTGGCCGGCATTCCCATGGAGACGGGTCCACACAGTGGGCTTCCCAGGGATGTGGGCCTGGCCACATTCTCCTTGAGGGGGCATTCCAGGCAAAGCACATCCTGCTCCCCTCCCCGAGGTGGCCCTCCCTCCCCAAGGTCCCCCTCCCTGCCCCAAGGTCCCCTTCCCTCCCGGGGGTGGTCCTCCCCCCATGAGGTGGTCCTCCCTCCCCCAGGTGGTCCTCCCCCCCGAGGTGGTCCTCCCTCCCCGAGGTGGCCCTCCCCCCCCAGGTGACCCTCCCCCCCCGAGGTGATCCTCCCTCCCCGAGGTGGTCCTCCTCCCCCCGAGGTGGTCCTCCCTCCCCGAGGTGGCCCTCCCCCCAGGTGACCCTCCCTCCCCCAGGTGGTCCTCCCTCCCCGAGGTGGCCCTCCCCCCCGAGGTGGTCCTCCCCCCCCGAGGTGGTCCTCCCTCCCGAGGTGAAAACTAAACCAAGTGCAAGCCCTTCAGAGATGCACTCTCCTTGGTGAACAACCCAGCCATTGCGTGGTTTTCACTCTCCAGCGAGGAGAGCAGTCCATTTCCGAGGGAGCAGAAATGTGTCCCTGGCACAGGTGTCACATGTGTGGATTCTAGTTGCTGGGAAGGGAGCTCCCGGCTTAGGGTGGCGGTGGAGGAACAGCCACAGATGCCCATGTCCTAGTCCCCGAGCCTGTGCGCATGTCCCCTCCCATGGTGATGGGGACTGTGCGGACATGAGGAGCTGAGGACCTGGAGGGGGACGGGAGGCTGCATCCTCTGCTGGGCCCGATGTCACCATCCTCAGGGGCTTGGAGGGAGCAGGAGGGCCTGAGCCAGGGCGAGGTGGGCATGCTGCCTGCTGGCTTGGAAGGTGCAGAAGCCGCTAGCCAAGGAGTGCCTGTGGGCCCAGAGCCTGCAAAGCAGAACAGACATCCTCCCGGAGCCTGGGCTGGGACACAGCCCCGGGCACCTGACCCCACAGGTGCGGCCTCCCAGCCGGGAGAGAGCGGCTTGTGCTCAGCAAAGACCCTGCAGGCCTTCCTCCCACTCCTCCTCCTCCCCGCTCTTCCTCACAACATACAGAAACACAAGGTAGGGTCTGGCCAGCGTGGCTCAGCGGTTGAGCACTGACCTCTGAACCAGGAGGTCACAGCTCAATTCCCAGTGAGGACACATGCCTGGGTTGCGGGCTCGATCCCCAGCGGGGGGCGTGCAGGAGGAAGCCGATCAATGATTCTATCCCATCATTGATGTTTCTATCTCTCTCTGCCTTTCTCTCTGAAATCAATAAAAATGTATTTTAAAACAATACGGCATGGGCTCCGGGCAGGGAGGCAGGTCTCAGGTAGCAGAGCCACCGCAGTGGCCGACCCTGGTGCGCCCTCTTGGTCCCCGCCTGCGTGATCGGTCTGGGATGCACACGTTGCCAGGTGACAGGCCAGGCTCATGGCTCGGCTCTGTCTTCCCCAGAAGCGCGGTCTCCCCCCGAACACAGACGCTGTTTGCTGCACAGTGTCCCTCCCCCCTCCCCCCTCGCCCTCCTCCTGCCTGCGTGCACTTGCCCGGCGGCACTTCGCAGCCACTTGGAAAATGACAACCGCCTGTTAACAAGGCCAAAGTGAGGACAGCAGGGCCATATTTTGGCATCATCAGGTCAAAATGAAATGCAGTGAATGAGGGAAGCTGTGCTCCCCGTGCCAGGGTGTCCCCACCCTGGGAAGCAGGCCCTGGGCCCCTCCCCCGTGTCGGCCCCTGGCTGCCCACAGTGGACAGGCTGTTCTCAGGGAAGTGCTCCCCTGCTGGCTGGACCCGACGCCCTAACCCTTTTCATTGTGGCCATTCTTCCAGGTGTGCCGTCACCCCGGGAGCACTGCCTGCTGCTCCCAGGAGCCCTGTGGTGGTACCTGAGCTCGCCGGACTGCCGCCCCCAGTGCAGTCCAACCCTTCGGCCCCAGGGGAGAGCTGGGCTGTTTGGAACCATCCCGGAATGTCACTCACGATGAGCCGGAGGGCTGGCCATGATGGGAGGGATAGTCACCTGTTCATCACTCAACACAGCAGCTTAAACACCTGCCCCCCTCCCCCCTCCGCCAGCACAGATTTCCTGGAGGTGGCTGTTCTAACTTCCCACGGGCAATCACAGTTGTAAGAGCAGCCACCTCACCTGCTCTTTGTCCCCACCACAGGCACGTGGGCACACACATAGGAAATAATCGCAAAAGAATGAAGTGCAATGTTTTCTCAGAAAACATTCTGCAGAAATGCTGGGTGTGCCCCCGACCATCTCGGTGAGTGTGCATCTCTGGGTAGCATCTGGCAGCCATTCCCAATATACTCGCCTTCTGATGTTCTGCAGAGAAGGACCCAACAGCCTTGGAAGCTTGGGAGGGTGTGTCTTGGGCACCTGAGGCCGGAGGCAGGATCTGTCCAAGGTCCTGAAGAGGCTGAGCCTCCTCCCCATGGTCAGCTGTGCCCAGGACAGGGACACTGTTACCTGGGAAAATGGGGCGTCAGTTGGGGCTGTTTTATGATTTGCCAATGAGAGCTTCCCAAGCCCAGCAGTGTGCGCCTATAACTCCAACATTACGGTGGGATCATAAAACAAGGAACGCACTCTCTCACCCACCGCCATATGTACGTGCTGGCAGAGACTCGCCTCACCGGGCACCCCGGCACCCATCACCCCGCAGGTCCCGTGGGCTCCCTAGAGGAGCCCTGAGGGTCGCTGTTTAAATGAGGAGAAAATTGGTTATACATCAACTTAATTTTCAAGGATATTAATCCAAGGAGAACGCAATTTCATATGAAACAGTGGCTCCATTAACAAGTACCAGGACTCCCAAGGAACAGAAAATGCGTCTCTTAAGCGAGAGGCATAGAGATGTGTGAAATCGTGGCAATATCACATTTTAAGGAGTGTTTTCCCCAATCCCGCTTCCTTCTTGGTTTTCATTTATTTCAGCAGTTTGGCATAACAAGGAAATATTGTGTGCTGGGGGCGCACAGCAGGGGCAGGGCTGCGTGTCTCCAAAGGACGAATGTCTCCTGTCCTCCAACCTCTCCACTCCCTGGTGGGGCCTCCCTCCCAGGACAGGTGGGTCCTGCCTCCCCAGGGCCCCCCTGCTCTACTGGAGGTGCTTGGACTTTGACCTCCGTGGGGGAGGGGAAACCGAGGCAGAATAGCCCCTGCAGCCTGGGCCCTGATGGACGGGCAGCCTGCCGGGGCAGGGGTGTGTTTGGGGGGTCAGTGAAGAGCAGTGCAATCGGGTTTGTTGATTGTGTCACTGAATTCCCACCACGGGCTCTGGGGCCCTGGGGCCTGAGTGGCCGCCTGTCCTGGGTTCCCAGGGCAGCCTTGCCTACGGAACTCCCTGTATTTGTTCTTATTTTCTTACAAAAACATGACTTTTTTCTAATCACAAAAGAAAGTCACATCTTTGTGTTCCTTTGGAGAGCACAGGTGGCCCTGAGCAGGGGCAGAAGCCTGGCCTCCCCCTGCCGCCTCCCCCCTCGTCTTCCCCCTGGCCTCCCCTCTGGCCTCCCCCCTGGCCTCCCCCCCTCGCCTCCCCCCCTTCCCTCCCCCCTCACCTCCCTCCTCCCCTCCCTCCCTCGCCTCCCCCCTCGCCTCCCCCGCCTTGCACAAGGCAGTGGCTCTCGCTGTGTCCGAGAGGCCACACAAACCCAGGTGACCCTTTATTCCCAAATTTCCATCTCGCCTTTCCCCTGTGTCCATGCAGCGCGGGCAGTTTCCGCCTTCCCAAGTACTGCTGAGACGGAGCTGTGTAGTCACAGTCCACCTGTGGCCGTGGCATAGTGCCTACACCTGGCCCTCTGTGGAGTCTTCCCGGAGTTGCCCACATGAGCGCGCTTCCTGCGGAGGCTTCAGGTGGGCCCGCGGGGGAATCAGTGGTGTTTTGGGTTGAGTGGCCCTGCTGTCCCGAGGCTTGGACTGGACTGCCTGTTGAGGGAGGAGCTCCCACCCTCCCTGGGTCTCCCGGCCGCAGGCTGGGATGAAGCTCATGAGCCAGGTGCGGGGAAGGGTTCCTGAAAGGCTCGCACTGCCCTGGTGCCACACACACAATCCCACCAGGGAGGCGGAGACAGAGGACAGGGTGGGGGTGGCCTGCCCAGGTCTCAGTGAAAAGAAACATGATCCGAAATGAAGCCGGCATCATTCACAGGTGACGCTTCTCCCCCTGCTTCATGGGGCGCCTGCGGCGTGGGCTGAGGGGCCTTCAGGACAGACGACGGAACCCCCAGCAAAGCCACGTCGCATCCATTTGAGGGGAAAGCTCAGCGCTGCCAGGTGTGCACCCAGCGCCTGGCACCTGCTTGGCTGAGCGTGATGCCCGCCAGTCCTGCCCGAGGAACAGCGGCCACTGGGGTCAGAGAAGACACATGGCTGGGCAGAGCATGACCCTGAACGCTCTGGGCCAGAGGGTTTTGGTACAGATGCTTGTTTCTGAAAGGTTCTGTCCCTCGGAACCACATGCTGAAGAAGACTTTTCCAGGACGCCCTGGGGAGGCGTGGCCGAGGTCACAAGGATGGGTCCACAGCCTGGGGGTGGCTCTTGCAAGTGACTCAGGGGGAGTTTGTGATAAGAACCAGGGAGACAGGAAGGGACCGCAGGGCAGGAGGTGCCGGTTTCCCGTGGAGAAATGGAGCCAGGAGGGGTTCCTAGTGGGAGCCGGGCCCCCCCTCCTTTGTTTCTCCGAGTGGGTGGGGCCAAGCAGGGCTCCCTCCAAGTCCCTCTCAGCCACTGGCAGGGAGGCACTGCTTCCTCTCTGGCTCGAGTACATGTGTGTTCATCTAAAATGAAAGGCCCAGTGACAGGCTACGAGCATTGATTGAGATCAACAAGACCCGCTCTTCCAGGTGCACCAGTTGAGGCAGGAGCCCAACAGTGTTCCGGGAGGACACAAAGGGAAGGGACAGCTCCGTCCACAGCAGGAAGGCGCGGCTGCTGGTGCAGACCCGGTAACACAGCGAGGCTGATTCTAAACAACGTTTTGATTTCCGTCTGGTACCATAATGTGCGCTTTCTTGTTACCTTTGCAAACAGTTGTTTGGGATACGATGTTGCTCCAGATCCAGTCCAGAGGTTACTTTGCCGTTTTAACATCCAAAGGGTTGAGGTGTGAGGCCTGCAGGGCAGTTCTTCTGGGTCTGCAGATACAACTCCATTTGAAAGGGGCTGCATTTACATGACTGCATGCTCTACAGAGGGATGCATGGATGGGCACAGCCTGGCCACAGACGTGACTCCCACACTCCTCCTTGTCCCTTTAGACCTTCCTGCTGCAAAGGTCCGGCCGCCAGTGCATGGGGGTACCCAGGAGCCCTTCTGGGTGTTGGCCTTGGTCCACTCTGGGAGGCCCCTCGCTCTCCTCCTGCAGCCTGTGGGCAAGCCCACCCTGCCGCCCCACAGCTGACCACAGTGTGTCAGCAGCGACAGCTCTCAGGGAGCTCTGGCTGCAGCAGAGAGACGCGCTGCCCCTCCCCACCTGTGCCCTCTGCCCATCATGGCGATTTGCACCAGCAGCATGTGTGGACACTGGCTCCACAGAAGGTGTCATTAGGTGTGACTGGGAGTCAAGCTGCTATTTCCGTAATGGGCCCACCATCAGGAAGCGCGTGGCTGCCCGCTGTTCCCATAGACCAGTGGTTCTCAACCTTGGCTGCACATTAGAATCACCTGGGAATCTTTTTAAAATCCTGATTTCTGGGCCTCATCCTCCGGAAATTCTGTTTCTTTGTTACTAATGTTGTGGCCCCACCCCATAATAAAGAAACAGAATTTCCAGAGGATGAGGCCCAGAAATCAGGATTTTAAAGAGATTCCCAGGTGATTCTAATGTGCAGCCAAGGTTGAGAACCACTGCTATAGACGCACCTCCGCTGCCCTCCTGAGCCACGCCTCTGACAGACACCTTCATCCTAGGAGAGACAGGTGGTCTGCATTGCAAGGCGTTCAGCTGGTGAAAATGCGGTGGATGCAGATGCCGAGGGAAGAGCACAGTGTGAGTCTCTCCTCCCAGTACTATTGTCCCTTAAAAACTTTAAAGCCAGCCGGTCGGTTCCCCTTCCTGACTCCAAGGTGGCGCGGCCGAGTGAGGTGACCACGCAGCTTCCGCAGAAATACCAACGGCCGATTCCCTGAAACGGGCACTGAGGCCCTGGGAGCAGCCACGAACGTGTTTATGGAATAAGCTGCTTCTTAATGTTTTCTCGTGCCAAGTTTGCAGGAAATAAGCCAGCAATGCTTCTGGAATATTCTGCTTTTCCCTCCTAAGCGGCCTCCGCTCTGAGCTCGGCTGCCCCCACAGTTCCCAGCACCTAAGACTCCAAACTGCCCTTCAGCCCTGCGTGGGTATAAGCTTCTTTCAAAGCCCGGAATTGGGTGGGCCACTTCCTGGCTTACACCCCTCCTCGTGCCCCAGTTGGTTTATCTGTCCCTCCATCACCTGCCTCGGTCCTGCCAGCATCCTCTCCCTCACTGTCTCATCCTCGGCCTGGTGACAGGTTCCTGCTGTCACCTGTCTTTGTATCCCTGGGCCCTGCTGTTGCAGGCTCCTCCCTCTCCCCTTCTCTGCTATCCCCTCCCTTCACTGGCAGCCTTCCCCTGTTCTGTCCCCGTCATTCTCCAAACCCTGACCCACCTTGGAGTCTGAATGGAAATCACTGGTGCTGCTGACCTGCCTCTACCATCACCCACCTCCTCTGGCTCCACAGCCCTCTCTGCCCTGCCCAGTGCCCGCCTCTGTGCCAGCAGGCCAAGTGCCAGAGAGCTCACACCACCCAGGATCCTGGGACAGCGTAGACCAAGCATGTTAAACTCGCGGCCGGCAGGCTGCATGGAGCCTGCTGGCCACGAGTTTGACATGCTTGGTGTAGACATGCCCCAGCTCCCCCACCCTCTGGCACGATGACTTCCAGGCACACATTCTCCCTGGCTCCGTGCGGCCCTCCAGTGGGTAAGCCCCAGTGTCCCTGGTGGCCGCTGGCTTGGTGACACACCTTTGCTGTGGCCCTTCCCTTTCCTGCACATCTCCGGGGCCCTGCTGAGGTTTCCTGGGACTCCCTCCCAAACAACTTCTTGCACTTGAACCCTAGCCTCAGGCTCTGCTTCTGGGGGAACCTGAGTGAAGGCAGGGACCCTTCTCATGCTGCGGTGGGTCCCTGAGGGTTGTGACAGTCTCACCCACCACGCTAAGAAATTTGGGGGGATAGTGGCCTCTAGGGCACTGGTTTGTGGCCCCAAATGTGCCCCATCATTTGTATTGAAGAAATAGGGGCAGACATGCCAAAGAGGCGCTGTCAGCTTCTCTCCTATGGCTAGTGGGGTCCGCCCTCCTCAGGCCTCAGGCACTGAGAGGGTGGGGGGCAGGGCGGGGTACCTGTCTTCAAAACACGTGGGTGACCTTTGCCCTTCTCTTGTTGGAGAAATTCACAAGCTCCTTGGCATTTTGGGATCGCTGCTGGACACACAGTCATGTACCCGTTATTCCTTCCAAGTTTAATTAATCGAAAATATATTCTCCTTCAAGATAAGCCTATATATACATATTCGGAGACTGGGATGTCCTTTAGGTGTTCCTTTCTGCTTTAGATCTCATTGTGAGCATTTAAAAATAGAAAAAAATTAAGGTTATTTATTGACAGAATTTCCTGGCACAGTGTTCTTTCTTTATTCAAATGACTCTTATTACTATGGAAACAGTACCCAAACAAATAGAAATTACCCGAGATTTCCTATTGTCAAAGTTCACTGCTGAGATTAGGCAGCTGAGGTGAGTCCGGGAAGCATGGGGAGATTATATAATTATCCAAGAGACATGCTAATCTTGCTGAAGAAGATGGCTTTTTGTTTCTTTGGCCAACCTTGACCCTGAGCCCAGATGATGCGAGCAGGAGACGGCCCACTTTCTCACTGATGGGCAGGGGAGCTGCTGTGAGATTTGAGGCTACTCTGAGGACTCCAGGTGATTCATTCTCTGGAACAGGAAACTCGGTGCCACATGAGGGTGGCGAACAGGTGAAACTCCCACAGGGACGGCGTCTGCCTCCGTGTGGCTCAGGGAGGATGCTGTCAGGGTGGAGGGATGACCCCGATTCGAGCCCCGCCCCCTTGGGAGGCAGCTGGGACCAGGGAGGAGGTGCCTGTGGTCCTGGTGGTCCAGGTGGGATTGGGTAGAATCCAGGAGGGACCAGCCAGCCGCCCTGCAGAGTGAGCACCGTTCTAGGGCAGAAATGGGCTCTCCAGACCAGAACAGGGGAATTCAGACAGGATGCGAAAGAAGAGGGGAAGCAGACAGACCCTCCTGACCGACGCACGCTTGTTTCAGGAGGCCTTCCCACCACAGCCACCCCTGAGGCTCCCTCCTGTCACAGGCACCTGGAGGTGGAGCTAGGGCTTCCTCCTGAGTTGCTCACAGTGGCCGTGGGAGAGTAACCCCATGCGGGGTAATAACGCCCATGTTGACGTGGGTGTTCATCTACAAAGCACTCCACGTCCCAGGGTGCATGAGTTCCCATCATCGGGGAAGAAAGCCTCCTCTCCAGTGAGAGGGCTCTGCTCCCAGGAGCCTCCAGCACCGCCACAGCCAGGGCCAGGGAGGGTCCCTCTGGCGCCTGTGTGGACGCCCTGCATGCGCCTCCCGACCCGCCTGTCTTCTCATGGGTCCCCGACTCTTCACAGCTCCGAGCAGCTTCCTGTTCGTGTCCTTTCTCAGATGTCCTGCAAGGCCCTAGCAGACCCAGGACGGTGCTCTAGCGATCGGGAGCCATTGGACTTTAAAGCAATGGAATCGTCATATTTTCCTTGGTGTTACCAGCCTCCTGGGAAATATTTTCCTTTCAAACAGGAAAAGGAGAAGAGGAGGAAGCACCGTGGGAAGTCCAGGGCCTTCCCATGGACAGTGAGGCTGGGCCCCGCTGAGCTGCCCAAGCCGCTGCCACCGGATGGACCCCTTATAACAATCAGCCTGGACTCACCGGAGGCGAGGGTCATCGATGCTGCGGGGCCACTCCGTTAGGCCACGCTTCTCCTTTTCTTTCACCCCAAGAATTCGGAGCCACAGGAGAGGGAGACATCCAGGTGGGGGTCTCCGCAGCCGGCCTCAGGCCCCACTCCAGACCTGCTGGCTGGGCCGCTCTGCTCTAAGTCCCTCTTGGATGGGGACCCCCTGATCACCAAATGCCCTGGGGACCTTGGGTAGGGAATGATGGTGGGGGGATCACGGGATGGGGGGAGGCCTGGCCAAGACCGGGCATCGCTGCGGCAGTCCATGTCGGGGAGGGGATCTATTTCTGGCCTTTTTTCTCCTTTCTTTCCCTTCTATAGTTCTTTTTTTCCTCCCCCTTGTGCCCCCTACCCACCCCACCCCCCTTTTTAAAATAAAGCTTTGCTGGCTTGTTGCTTTTCTTTTCACCAGATAACGGAACAGGGAACCAGACCATCAGTGAGGCAGCTGCCGCTCATGGATTTGTTCAGTTTCCACATGTGGACCCTTGTAAATCACCCAGCATCAAACACAGAGATTAACATGTAAAAGGTACAACCCTGAAGATTATTTTATCATCTTCAAATACGCTCTTTGGGGAGAGAAAACCAAAGCCATCACTAGACACACTTGCCCAGGTGTCAAATGCCTCCTCTGGGGCTTGGGGCGTGGGTGGGGGGCGGGGGGGAGACTTGCTAGAATGAGATCAGAGTAGAAACGAAGGACATGCTACTGCGCTGGGATTCAGGGAAAGGCAAGGCCACCAGCTTTGGAGCACCATTCCTCCCGAGATCAGACCTGACGAGAGAGAAGTCTGAGCACAGCATGCGCAGTGGGGGAGACAGGGCGGCCGCGCTGGGGGCGTTCACTGCTGGGAGGGAGATTTGCAATGTGCGGGCACCTGGGAAACAGGGAAGCTCAGGTCTATGCAGCAATCCCACCCGAGTTCCTGCCCTCGTGCCATGCACAGTGTGGAAGGCTGCCATTGCCCTTTGTCAGCAACAGGGAAGCTGTGGGGAAATATTCATCATTGGGAGGGGACAAAGTGGGGACCGCCAGGCAGTAGTTGTTATAAACAGGCCAGACCACGCATAGCAGCGTGGACAGATCTAACAATTTATAGTCTACTGAGGAGGTCAACATACACAGTCCGATTCTTGTGTAAATTCTCTCTCTCTCTCTCTCTCTCTCTCTCTCTCTCTCTCTCTCTCTCTCTCTCACACACACACACACACACACACACGCTATACAAAAGCCATGAGCTACACATCAAAATTATTGTACCAGTTCCCTCTGCTATGGAAGGTAGAAAAGAGGGAATTGATATATAGGAAAAGAAGTGAACTTCATATTTTAATGTTTTATTAACATTTGAAGTTAAGCAACTAATCCTATCTAATAATAGACAAACGTGGTAATTAACCATACCTCCGACACGCTTCCCATTGGCTAATCAGGCGATATGCAAATTAACTGCCAACCAAGATGGTGACCGGCAGCCAGGCAGCTGAAGTGAACAGGAGGCTTGCTTGCTCCAGTGATGGAGGAAGCCAAGGTTTCCCGCCTGCTGCTGCCGGCCTCTGAGCTGCACTCTAAGTAACAATGTTGCAATTATAGAAGCTAAACAAACACCAGAAACTGGCTTTCAGCCAGTCGGGCTTCAGAGCTGGAGTTGCAACAATGTTTCAATTATAGAAGCCAAACAAACCCAGGCACCTGCTTTCAGCAACCGAGGTCTCAGAGCTGGAGCCGAGCCTCAGAGCTAAAGCCAGCTCTCAGTTCCAGTGACAGCCATAGAAGGTAAATAAACCCCAGAATAAAAAAGAAAAAAAGGAGAGGTTGGGAGCTTCAGTCACCTGCCAGCCTGAAAATGGCCCTCAGCCCCTCACCCAGACTGGCCAGGCACCCCAGTGGGGACCCCCACCCTGAAGGGGGCATGACCAGCTGCAAACAGCCATCATCCCCTCATCCAGGCTGGCCAGGCACCCAAGCGGGACCCCCACCCTGATCCGGGACATGCTTCAGGGCAAACCAGCTGGCCCCCACCCATGCACCAGGCCTCTATCCTATATAGTAAAAGGGTAATATGCGAACTGACCCTAACAGCAGAAGGACTGGGAATGCCTGGTCACTATGACACACACTGACCACCAGGGGGCAGACGCTCAATGCAGGAGCTGCCCTCTGGTGGTCAGGGCACTCTCACATGGGAGGAGCTCTATTCAGCCACAAGCCAGGCTGATGGCTGCCAGTACAGTGGTGGTGGTGGGAGCCTCTCCTGACACCTCAGCAGCGCTAAGGATGTCCAACTGCAGTTTAGGCCTGCTCCCCACTGGCAAGTGGACATCCCCCAAGGGCTGCTGGGCTGCCAGAGGGATGTCTGATTGCCATCTTAGGCCCAATCCCCCGGGGAGCGGGCCTAAGCCAGCAGGTGGTCATCCCCTGTGGGGTCCCAGACTACGAGAGGGCACAGGCTGGGCTGAGGGACTGTGAGCAGCGTTTCAACATGATGTTTTTTGGGAATAAGCAATGTGTTCCTTTTGCATTGTCATTGCTGCTCAATTTACCTGATAGTCAATGCTTCAACTTTTCTAGAAGTGTGGATATACTTATAGAGTTTATGTGGGGTGATATATACTCTACAGGTTAGCTTCCAAATTTGGACTCTTAGAGTTCCCTAATTGCAATGCCCCATTTCTTTTTTCTGATCATTTCTAAAATTTCCTTTTTTACCTTTGGTTTTTACTTTTTTGACTATGATGTGCCTAGATAGATGCTGTGTGTTTCCATGTTTGTGTGTTCATCCTGCTTTGGGTATAACAAGCTTTTTAGATCTAAAGACTGTTCATTTTCCTCAAATTTGGAGCAATGTTGACCACCATTTCTTCACATGGCACCTCCCTTTGGGATTCTAATTGCATCTATGTGAGACCTTTTATATTTTACTAGGGGCCCGGTGCACGAAATTCGTGCACTGGGTGGGGGTGAGGGGGAGTGTCCCTCAGCCCAGCCTGCCCCCTCTCACATAGTGGGAGCCCTCAGGCATTGACCCCCATCCATATCCAATCGCAGGATCGGCCCCTTGCCCAGGCCTGACGCCTCTGGCCCAGGGAGTCAGGCCTGGGCAGGGGACCCCCAGACCCCTCTGATTGCTGGCTCTGCCCCTGGCCCAGGCCTGATGCCTCTGGCCCAGGATTCAGGCCTGGGCAGGGGACCCCCCTCTGCCCCCATCACCGGCTCTAACCCCCGCCCAGGCCTGATGCCTCTGGCCCAGGAATCATGCCTGGGCAGGGGACTCCCATCTCCCTCTGATCGCTTGCTCCACCCCCCCGCCCAAGCCTGACGCCTCTGACCCAGGCTTCAGGCCTGGGCAAGGGGACCATCATATCCCCCCAATCCCTGGCTCCGCCCCCCACCCAGGCCTGATGCCTCGGCCAGAGGAGTTGACCCTCATCACTATCCGATCGCTGATCACTGGATCAGTACCTTGCCCAGGCCTGAGGCCTCTGGCAGAGGTGTCAGGCCTGGGCAGGGCACCCCCAGCTCCCCGCAGTTTCAGGCTCCGCCCCTGCCCAGGCCTAAGGCCTCTGGCCAAGTCATTAGGCCTGGGCAGGGGCCCCCAGCTCCCCGCAATCTCCCGCTCTGCCCCTGCCCAGGCCTAACGCCTCTGGCCGAGGCATTAGGCCTGGGCAGCGGGGACTACCAGCTCCCTGCGATCTCCCGCTCCGCCCCTGCCCAGGCCTAACGCCTCTGGCCGAGGCGTCCTGCCCGGGCAGCGGGGACCCGCAGCGGCAGTGGCCCCATGATTGTGGGCTCTGCTTTAGGCCCAGGCAAGGGACCCCTAGCTCCTGGGACTGCCAGCTTTGACCCTGCCCAGCTCCCATCACTGGCTCCACCCGTACTTCCTGCTATCACTGGCCAGGGCTGAAAAGGCACCTGATTCTCCAATCATGGCTGGGGGGCAGGGCAAAGGCGGCCCTGGGGGCTCTTAGCACCCTCCAGGGTTTCCGATCACTGTCAGTGGCAGGGGGCTTCTTCCTGCTTTCCCTTTTGCCTCCCTGCATTGTGACTACATATGCAAATTAACCGCCATTTTGTTGTCAGTTAACTGCCATCTGAGTTGGCAGTTAATTTGCATATAGCCCTGATTAGCCAATGAAAAGGGTATCGCTGTACGCCAATTACCATTTTTCTCTTTTATTATATAGGATACTAGAGGCCTGGTGCATGAAATTTGTGCACTGGGGGGGGGGTGTCCCTCAGCCCAGCCCAGCCCCTTAGGAGATGTCCAACTGCTGGTTTAGGCCCACCCCTGCCAGCCCGGTCACCCCTAACTGCCCTCCACTGCAGGCCTGGTCCCCCCAACTGCCCTCCCCTGCTGACCTGGTCCCACCCAACATCCCTTCCCTGCCAGTCTGTTCTCCCCTAACTACCCTTTCCTGCTGGCCTAGTCACCCCCAACTGCCCTTTCTGGCTGGTCTGATTGCCCACAACTGCCCTTCCCTGCTGGCCATCTTGTGGCTGTGGGCACCACCATCTTTGAGGGTGTGACAGTCAATTAGCATATTCCCCCCTTATTGGCTTTGGGTGCTGCCATCTTTGCAATGGTGTGAGGGTCAATTAGCATATTCCCTCCTTATTGGCTGTGGGTGCTGCCATCTTTGCGATGGTGTGAGGGTCAATTAGTATATTCCCTCTTTATTAGATAGGATTCTCCCATAGGCACTGTGTTTCTCTCTCTCTTGTGTTAATCCTCACCCGTGTATCCACGTCCCGTGTGGGTACTGTGCCCGTGGGTGCCTCTCACTCCCTGTGCCCAGTGTGGGTACTGTGCCCATGGGTGCCTCTTGCTCCCCGTGTCCCATGTGGGTACTGTGCCCGTGGGCGCCTCTCGCTCCCCATGTCCCATGTGGGTGCTGTGCCCGTGGGCGCCTCTCACTCCCTGTGCCCCATGTGGGTACTGTGCCCGTGGGCGCCTCTCACTCCCTGTGCCCCATGTGGGTATTGTGCCTGTGGGCACCTCTTGCTCCCCTGGACCCTGCTCTGACTGCAGCACTCTCCTTTGCTCCTGGTGTGGGGAGGCCTGGCAGCTGGTGCCCTGGGAACAGTGCACTTGGGCGGGAGAGGGGCTGGTGTGCTGGCCTGGCTCGGGCTCTGGCACCCACTGGATACTTTCATTTCACGTTCATTTTCTGTGGCTTCTCCCAAGTCTGAATCCGAAGGTGAGATGTTTGGAAACCGCAGTTACCAGTGTTCAGATGTGGCCTCATTATGTTTACGTAAACGCACCTCTTCTCTCCCTCTGTCTGGTGGTAAGAAATGGATGTTGCCCCAGCTGGTTTGCTCAGTGGGTAGAGCGTCAGCCTGCAGACTAAAGGGTCCCAGGTTCGATTCAGGCCAAGGGCACATGCCCGGGTTGCAGGCTTGATTCCTCTCCCCCTCCCCCCTCCCCCCAGTAGAGGGTGTGCAGGAGGCAGCCAATCAAAGATTCTCTCTCATCACTGATGTTTCTCTGGATCTCTCTCCCTTCCTCTCTGAAAACAGTGAAAAAGATATATAAAGAAAAAGAAACAATGTCCCCTGGCCTGTCTCCTGTCACAGGTCAGGGACCACAGCTTCAACCTGTGGAGGGCGAAGTGAAGACAGTTATCTTGGACAGGGCTCTCCCCCAGGGTCCTTGGATTGCAGGGACAGGGGAGTGTGGCCAAGAAAGAGGGGGGACAGGGGAATGTAGTCAGGAGGAGGGAGGGGGACAGAGGAGTGTGGTCAGGAGGAGGGAGGGGGACAGGGGAGTGTGGTCAGGGAGGGGAGGGGGCAGGGGAGTGTGGTCAGGAAGGGGAGGGGACAGGGGAGTGTGGTCAGGGAGGAGGGAGGGGAGAGGTGAGTGAGGTCAGGGAGGGAGGAGGGGGACAGGGGAGTGTGGTCAGGGAGGGGGGAGGGGGACAGGTGAGTGTGGTCAGGGAGGGAGGAGGGGGACAGGAGAATGAGGTCAGGAGGAGGGAGGGGACAGGGGGGTGTGGTCAGGGATGGGGGAGGAGGACAGGGAATGTAGTGAGGGAGGGGAGGGGACAGGGGAGTGTGGTCAGGAGGGGGAAGGGGACAAGGGAGTGTAGTCAGGGAGGGGGAGGGGGACAAGGGAGTGTGGTCAGGGAGGGGGAGGGGGACAGGGGAGTGTGGTCAGGAGGAGGGAGGGGCATTCTTCGTGACCTCAGGCCTCTGACCTCTGGCCTCTCCCAGGTGTGGAGGAGTAATGTTGACCAGAGCCAGAGTGTGGATGTGCTTTATGGTAGCTCTGCCATTTGGGGACCCAAAGGTCCGGGTCACAGCTGCCCGGCATGGGCAGGGCATCCAGGGCAGACACCACCCCGTGTGGAGGAGGAACCAAGGGAAGGCACCTCCTGGTCAGCACAGCCCAGGGCACAGGGCGGAGGCCAGGATGAGCTTTTATTTCAAAGGGGGAGGGAACCAAGGAGCGCGGGTCCTTCCAGCCCCATGGCCTTGGTCGGGCTCTTCGGAGAGGGCCGTGATCTGGCCATAGCGGCACTGGTGTCCCTGAAATGACCAGTGGGTGAGTCTGTGGTTGCCTCGTCAGACAAGCAAGCGAGCTTCCTGGGAGGGACTCAGAGAACAGTGTCAGGGGCCATCTTCTCGGTGGGTCCGTTTGTGGAAGCAGAGGCTGTATGCGTGGTGGAACCCGGGAAGCCGCAGAGCTATAGCTCCCAGGAAGCCCCGTGTGGAGGGAAGGATGAGAGCTGGTCTGGCCTGGAGGGTCCGAGCTCCATCATTTCTAACCTTGGCCAGCGGGCTTGCTGCCTGGGTCTGGGTTTTCTCAGCTGGAAAACGAGTGGAGGAAGCACCAGCTTCAGAGTTGGGGCTGGTGGGATGGCCGGATGGGGGAGGGGCGATGGCCGGGTGGGTGAAAGGGTGGGTGGGGGGAGGAGGGGGTTGGCCGGGTGGGGGAAGGGGGAGGGGGATGGCCGGGTGGGTGAAAGGGTGGGTGGGGGAGGGGGTTGGCTGGGTGGGAGGGAGGGGGATGGTCAGATGGGTGAAAGGGTGGGTGGGGGAGGGGGGAATGGCCGGGTGGTGGGGGGATGGCTGGGTGGGTGAAAGGGTGGGTGGGTGGGGGTGGCTGGGTAGGAGAAGGTGGGATGGCCAGGTGGGGGAGGGGGTGATGGCCGGGAGGTGGACACGGGCCTGTGTGGGCACAGGTTCTGCAGATGTGACCTGGTGGCAGCCATGGCCTTTGGCCATGGAGGAGATGGGAGTTGGGAGACCGCCCCTGAGGTGCTGATCCCAGCAGCACGATTGCTTGATGGGAAACTGGGCTCAGAATCTGCTGCTGTCGTAACTGGGAAGCTGCTCAGACGGCAGTGGCAGCTGGGCTGGTGCATGGCAGCTGCTGACCTGGCACAGCCCACGGCACCCAGGAGATGGCCCGCTTCCTGCTTCCCTATCTCGATGGGCGCGTCTGGGCGGCAGACTAAACCTCACCCACACTGCAGAGGCGAGGTGCATTCCCTGCCGGCCGCTTTGCCCCGAAGCCAGCTGGCCTGGCCACCTCGCCCTTTCTGTGGCCGGGGCAGGGAGCTGGGCCTGCTTCTCTGCTGCAGGCTCTCATGAGGCTGCGATCCAGGTGTGGGCCAGGGCTGGGGTCTCATCCGGAAGCTCACCTGGGGAAGGACTTGCCTCCAAGGCCAGGGCTGGGGGACAGAGGCCTCAGTCCCAGGTAGCTCTCGGCTAGGGTCATCATCAGGGATCGTTGGGGCCACCTCAGCATTAGGCTGCTCAGAGGGTTCTAGAACGTGTCGTTTTCAGCTTGTCAACCCGGGCAGGCAGGAGGTACTCAGGTGTGAATGGGTGCTCAGGGCCATTCATGTCCGGTGAGGGAGGAAATCAAGGCCACGCGGCCAAACATGGACGACACTGGGCAGCAATGCACAGCCCTGGGGTCCCCAGCTGAGGCCGTGGGGCACCCCTTCCTCAAGCCGGTGTTCGTGCTTCCAGCTCAGTAGTCGCTCCAAAGCAGTGGCCTGTGCGAGCAGCTGCAGGAAAGACCGCTGTGATGGGCTGGCTGGCGAAGGAGGTGGGTCCTAGGGGCCAAGGCAGGTTCCCAGCTGAGCCCTGAATTGTTTGGAAGGAACACAGTGCTGTGGGGCAGAGGAGGGGCACGAGGCGGCCCCCACGGGGGAGGTAGGACACCCATGGCAGCAGGTGTTCATGGGAGACAGGATAAGGGGAAACAACAGAACCTGTGGAAATTGTAAGAGACCCCCCGCCCCAGGTTATGTCATTTCTCCTTGCATTGGGCGGAAGTTCAATGGAAACAGTCACGCGTGGTGAACTCTGCCTCTACCTTCAGGCCTGCAGGTGCTCCCCGGGGCAGTCTCTGCTCCCCACGGGGCGGCAGAGGACAGAGGCTGCTCGAGGCTCAGAGGTGAGAGAGGCACCATGAGAGAGTGGGGTGCGGCGGGGGCCCCTGAGCCTCCATCCCCTCCCAGGAGTCAGTAGCCTGAGGTCATTTTGGGGCCGAGGTGTTTGCTTTTGACCATAAGTCAGCCCCAGCTCAGGGAACTGAGGCTTCGTTGGGACCATTTGGGAGAATCATTGCCTGGTTTGGCCAACTGGGGACCCGCTCCCTCACCTTTTCCTCTGGGGACGCCCTAAAACTATTCTCTTTCATGTAGAAGAGCAATTTCCTCTGATGGAGACCCCGGGCGCTCTGGGTGCCAGGCTTGTTTTATGATATTAAACATTTAAATAAAAAGCTGTGGGTGCCCCCCTGAGATGCTGGGGGGTGATTCATTTGTTTTCATTTTGCATGTGCTAGGGCCCTGGGGACTGCTGTTTGTAAGCAGAACCAATTACTGTCATGAATACTGCATGGGCCCTGAGAATTAGTCCCAGTGGTCACAAACGGTGGTAACGGGAATTTTCCCACCCTGGCAGCTGCCGCAGGGCATTATCGCCACCCTCTCCACCTGGTCCCTGTCTCTCAGCCCCTGAGCTTTGCAGGGCGTCCTGCAGGGGGCAGGATGCGCTGGCCATGGTGCTGGAGTTAGGACGTCTGTGACCTCCCCCCCTGCTTCTGGCCATGTGATCTGGAGTCTCATGGAATTTCCTTAAGCCTCAGTTTCAACATCTGTGAAATGGGCAATTGCCCTGCCTAACCAGCTGGGGTGCCTGGGAGACCCATACAGTGTCCCCAGAACCCAGAGGGCTCTGTGGGCCTCACTGGCCAGGCCACATCACCTCCTCTGCTCTTACACCACCTTCGCTGGCCCTGGAATAGACTGAGCCATTCAGTCAGAATTGGAAAGAATACCGTACAATCTTTCCCCAGGGGCCAACGTCCAGGTGCTACTCAGCGAAGTAACTCATCAAAGGTCAAAGGCCGAAGCTGAAACCCAGTGGGTCAGACACCAGGGTTCGGGCTCATGGTGCCGTCCACTGAGCCTGGACGGGCCACACTGTCCTTGCCTCCCCTAGAAGCAGAGTAGTTCGTCTGCTGGTTCTCCCCCCGCCTTTGGTACACCTCTCGCCCAGAGCCAGGAGAGGGTGCGGGGACTCCAAGAATCTGCTCTGGCCTGCTGGTCACCTGAGCAACACTCACCCGTGTTTTAAAACACCAGGGCTCATTAGTGGGAGGGGCAGGCAGGGTAACACAGACACAGCGGACCACGCAGAGGGCTGTCTGCTGTGCTGTGTGCGTGCCTGATGCTGATGGAGAGATGTCAGGTTGATTTCTCAGCTTGAGCATCCGGCATGCAGCCTCCAGGCTCTTACCTGAGATGCTTAAACAGCAGGTGAGAACGCAGATCGGCCCTTGAAGTCATAATCCTGTTTGTGATTTGGCCTCCAGTTGCCATGGGGATGATTATGTTATCAGAGGATTATCATCTCCTGTGAAGAGCAGCTCAGGGACCAGACCAGCCTGGAGGAGGAGGCCTTGCTGGGAGCCGTCATTCTGGGAGACTGAAGTGCAGCCCCAGGAGCCACACACCAGCCGGCAGGCATGAGGCTCCCCAGATTCCCTCCTTCCAGTAACACGGGTTGCAGGTTTTTAAGTTCAAAGCTCATGTTAGGGGAAAAGGCATTGCAACAAAGAAACAGAAAAGGGCAAGTTCAGGGGAAGGGTGAGGAGAGCAGAGGTGAGAGGAACGTTGAGATGTCACAGGAAACACAGAGGGCTTCCAATAAAAGGGTCAGCCTGAACAACACAGCGGGGAGAGAGAGTTTAACTATTGCATTGCAAGGGGAAAGCAGTCTGTGTCACTGGCAGGAAACATGTGTCCATGCATTAGAACTGAATACAGGGGAAAGTTTTCAGTGGAGATGGACTTCAGGGAAGGACCATGATGTGAACTGGCTGCCGGGGAGCTGGTAGTCCTGGTGACCTTATTAGATGATCAATTGACAACAATTGAAGTGACTGAGTTAAGCATTAGACAAAAAAAACCCTTTAAAATGTTTTACTTTTTGTTTTTATTTTTTGTTAATTCTCACCCAAGGATATTTTTTCCATTGATTTTTAGAGAGAGTGGAAGGGAGGGAGTGCCGGAGGGGAGAGAGAAACACATCTAGGTGAGAGAGACACATAGGTTGGTTGCCTCCAAATGTACCCCGACTGGGGCTGGTGATTGAACCTGCAACCCAGATATGTGCCCTTGGCTGGGAATCAAACCCATGATCCTTCTGTGCCAGGGTGAAACCTTTAAAATTTTTGTTAAGTTGAGAAGTAAGTGCATTGGTGGACACCCTGGTCTTATACACCCTACAAAAGACCTCATATAAAAGACTGTCTCATTTCAAGTTCAAATTTCCTTTTAAACTGTAAACAGCCATATTGTTTTCCAGATGGCATGGAGCCATCTATTCTGGGTTTCAAGCTGTGCTCACTTTCGGGATGAGAGAATGCCTATCAATGTTCTTAAGGGATATTTCATATTAGAGGCCCAATGCACAAAATTCACGCAAGACTAGGTCTTCCTTCCCCTGGCTGCTGGCTGCCGGCACCAGCTTCCCTCCAGCACCCAGGACCTGGGCTTCCCTCCCAGAGGGAGGTCCTGCCCACCCGCTGCAGACTGCTGATCAGTGGCCTGGGCCTGCCTCTTGGGGGCAATTATGAGGCGATGGTTGGGCCCCCAACCAATCGCATTACACCTGCCTTGGCTGGCTTGGCACCAGTGGGTGTCATAGCATGGTCCCAGATGGTCATCTGGATGGTCATCTGAATGGTCATTCTGCTGTTCGGCTGTTTGGTCTATTTGCATATTATGCTTTTATTATACTAGAGGCTTGATGCACGAAATTCATACAAGACTAGGCCTTCCTTCCCCCAGCTGCTGGCACCAGCTTCCCTCTGGCACCCGGGACCCGGGCTTCTCTCTGGCAGCTGGCAGGCACCCAAGACCCGGGCTTCCCTTCGTCCAGAAGGATGGAAGGACGTCTGGAAGGACATCCGGTCTAAATAGCATATTATGCTTTTATTATTATAGATTATTATAGATAGGATTTTTTGACCATCACACTGAGACTCATCTGTATCAGTCAGCAGCAGCTGTAATAATGCTGAGTAACAAACATCCCCCAACCCCAGAGGCTGGAAACAAGGAGTGTTTCCTTCTGGTGTGTGAATCAGCAGGTCACTTGCCCAGCTCCCTGGCAATGCTGATGCTGCAGGTGACCTTGAGGTCTGAATTATCAGAGCCTCCTGGTGGCTCAAGTGCAGCCTGCTCTGTGCTGTGACTTCTGCATGGCCTTACCCTAATTAACTTAATAGCCAGCATCTACTGAGCTGTATTGAGCTTCTCATGGGCAAGATGATCTCATGGAATTTACCAACCACCTGAGGCACAGACTGGCCCTCTGCCTATGTTACAGATGGGGAAACCAAGGCTTGGATGACCTGCCCAGATGCAAAGTCACTGAGTCTCATTCCAGCACCTGTTCTAATAACCACTGCTCTGTTGGGAACAGGTCCCCCAGAGGTCTCCCTGCCTCCAGTCCTTACAGCTCCTCCTGCAGCCCTACACATACAGCAGGTGCTCACTAAATGCTTGCTGAAAGAATAAATTTAACCTGAGGTTCCAGTGAGTTCCCTTCTCCTACCTCTAAGGTGTCTTCCTAGGAGATAGGCAGGGGGATGCGGGGTCCGCAGCCAGGCAGGGACAATTCGGAGACTTCTCTTATCGTCTGCTGCTCAGCAGTTGAGAGTTTGGCTCTTGTCCTTCCCCCGCGGCCCAGAAAACGCCAGCCCGAGACATGTTCTGTACATTTCAGAACATGTGACTTTTCTTCTATAAAACCAAGGGCACAGCCACCCTCCGTCCCACCAAGGACACGAAGGACACGGGCAGAAACGGGACCCTGACAGCGCCTGGTTGCTCTAGGAGCCGGCCTTTGGGAGTGCTGCGCGGCCCTGCAGGTGTCCCGCTGCAGAGAGGGAAGCTCGCAGACCTGACCCGCTGCGGTTCTTTATGGAAGCCTCCCCTCAGGAGGGGGCCTCGGCTGCAGGGCACCTTGCAAGTCACTTTGTCCATCGTCTAATCGGCTAATTAATTGAGGACCCAGAAGTGGGCAACAAAGAAAAAACACCGACAGGAAGATGGATGGTTGGCTGGGAGGCGATGGAGGCGTCATACTCTCCTTTCCTAATAATCTAAGTTAATATGCGATGATCAATCACGCCATCGCGGGCATTTTCACCGGCTCATCACTGCGTAGCGGTTCAGTGTCTGCGCTCTGACGTGTTCTCAATACCAACCAGAGAGGCGCCGGCGATAGTCATCTCCGAACTCGAGGGCAGGTCAATGCCTATCAAAGTGGCTTCGACCTCAGGAAACTGCACCTGATGAGGGTGAGGGAGGGCGGCTGGGAAGCTGGTCTGGCTGGACCTGCCCACAGTCCTCATGGACCACACACAAGTTACCGCTAACATTCATGGGGTAGCCGCCCCCTCCACAGCGCCCCCTTCCTGTGTGCTTGTGAGCGGAGACCTTCCCGAAATCTTCGGGTCCAGCGAGACATTGGGAGGAGCGTGTGGTGCAGACCAGGAGGCGGTGGGAGCTGGAGGCCCTCCTGCGTCCCCCCCTTCAGGTGCGGCCATGAAATGCCCAGAGGGGCTTTCTTGCTGGAGTCAGCCCCCTCCCTGGGGCCCCCCCCACAGGAGGAGACAGCAGAGACACCGGAGACCCTTGCACTGCTATTTCCTCACCACCTGACCCCCCCCAAACTATGCCTCAGGCCTTGGGGAGCCAACTTTACCTAGAGGCGGGGGTAGGTAAGTGCCTTGGGGTTTCTCCGCCCTCTGCCCCTCCCTCTCTTTGCAGGAATAGATTTCCCGAGGGACTTGGTGCCACACCCTCTCCAGGAAGGAGAGGTGTACCGGCAGGTGATAGAATGCCCCTCACCTGGCCATTGGTAACATGTGGCCTGTCTGAGCCAGGGAGACACAGTGAGGAGTTTTCTTGGGTCACACAGAGAGGTGCAAGCTTTTGTGTTTTCTTGGTGAATCTCGCCTGGGGCAGGTGAGCCTGGAGTTGCCAGGTGAGCCCGAGGAGGAAGCCTCAGAGGTGGGGCTGGAGGCACCCAGGCCTGCGGGCGACTCTGAGCCCGGGATCCTCAGGGCTCCCTGCGACCTGAGCAGCACTCCCGCTGGTTTCGTTTCTTTTCACCGGCAACCACTTCCTGAGACAGCCTGCCTACCTGGCATGTGCTATGGCGCCCCCGCCTTCTGCCCCCGCAGCGCCCCTCAACGTCCCTTACACTTTGGGGTCAGCTGGTCACAGGGACAGGATGCACTGTGAGGCTGGAGACTGTTCCTGCAGTGAGTCTGTCTGTCCCCGGAGTGAGGTGACAGGAGCTGCCTCTTGGACCAAGGAGAGGGGACCAAAGCTTTGAGGGAGCCGGCAGGGGCCCCAGGCCCAGCCTCTCAGCTCCTTTGCCGCAGGCAGCCTGGGGCCGGGCCGCTCCTCAAAGACCAGTGTGGGCGTGACCGACGGCAGACTTGGGTAGCTTGTGCCAGGGGCCACGGCAGGCTCGCCGGGCCCGGGAGGCCCGCCCTGCACAGGCCTGGGTGACAGGAGACCCGGGGTAACTCTGGGCACAGATCTGTGAGACCGCTGCCGGGCCCAGCGTGGGGGCACAGGGAGCCCCGATAAAGTCCGCTCCACCTGACAGCCAGGGCCTCTGACCCACCAGGCCCCTCCACCCTCTCCCCGGAGCTCGCGCCTCCACCGCCTGCACTGACGGCCACGCTGCAGTCAGTCCGATGCGAGGAGGGACACTGGCGGCTCACTGTCACCGGGAGGACGGCGCCTTCGCTGGGTGACCTCAACCAAGTGAACAGTCAGTGGGCCTGAGCGTCAGTGCTGGGTGCCCAGCCCCCTGCCACACATACCCCAACCCTAAGGGCTGGAAGGCCCGCGCCCACCTGTGCTCCCGGGGAGTCCAAATTGTATCTTGACTCAGGGAGTCGGCATGAGTGCCCCTCGCAGACGTAATGTGTGAGAGCTGCCTGGTCACCTAGCTGGGATTCAGTCCCACCGTCTCCCAGGAAAGACAAGGAGTCTTTGTGGGGAATATTACAAATTGCCACAGGAGAGTATGACTCCTCCATCGCCTCCCAGGTCAACAGCGCAGCCCTGCACACATGAAAGTGAGCACTCACGGAGCACTGTCTCCCCGAGGGTTACGGAGGCTTTATACCCAATCACAACTCACCAACAGCCCTGCTGCCGGGTCCTGCACCAGAGACTGACTCCGCAGCAAGGCTGAGCTGGGCTGCACACAGCAGCTGATGACGGGAGCCAGACACACAGGGTCCGCACGGTACACTCTGCCTTTCGAAGGCAGAGCTGGGGAGCGAGGAGGGGGCTGGGCTGGTTGGTCAGGGGGAAGCTGGGGCACCAATCTGTGTCCCCACCGTGAGGGGTTACCAGAAGCTAAGCTCATGCCAAAGCGTGACTTGTACACCAAAAAGGTGAATTTTACTGTAGGAAACTTTTAAAAATAATAAAACTGTGCTCAAAGGGGAAGAAGTATTTGCTATGGTGAATGGACTTCCCCCGCCTCCGTGGAAGCGGTGTCGGGTGCAGGCGGCCACCCTGGCTAGGAGCCCGGGGTGCATGCTCTCCGGCCCACAGATCGGGTGGCTCTGAGACTGACCGCAGGCCCCGGTCAGCAAGGAGCTCTGACCTCGGGTGAAAGCAGAGGAGCTGGGCAGACACGCTGGTGAGGCTCGGAGACAGCCTTTCCCTGTGGGCCCTCGGGGTGAGGACAGCAGGCGCAGAGGGATGGGGGGAGCCAGTGGGAGGGCCGAGGCAGTGCGGAGCGCTCCTGCAGGTGAGAGAGCGGGCTGCCAAAGTCCCCTAGCGGATACACATGTAAAATTCAAGTTAAAGTTGTGAGGAAGCAGAGGCAGGCAGTTGGAACGGTTAACTAACAGCTTTATTGTCTGCCGCCTCTACTTGGAAACCAGAAAGAGGTCGGAGCCCCGTGTTTCCATCAAGGTTCCAGCTCTAAGTCAGAGAAAGTCTAACTTAATAACTTAAACCAGCACGGGAAGGTCGGTGTGCCCAGGGTGCTGGGCAATGGCTGGTGATGAACTTTGGAGCAGTACTCTTGCATCTTTCCTTTCTGCCAGCCTGTCGGCTTTAATGCCAAGACTTGCCCCTCATGGTCACAACGTGGCTGCTACAGCACCGGCCATCTCGTCTGTACTTGGTATCACCCCAGGCGGGAAGAGAGAACAGTCTGTGCCTCCTTTTAAGAGGTAGGAAGCCTTCTCCAGGAGCCCTTAGCAGACTGCCCTCCACGCCATGGTTTCAGGAACCTTAAACACGTCCTGTGGAAAGGACTGGTGAACTGGTCAAGGGTTACTGCCCACAGGGGCTGGACAACGAGCTCAGCTCCTCTCAATTACATGGTCACCTGCTGCACGAACACAATAGATTTTTGTACTCTAATTAAGAAGGGGGGCAAGTTTGGGTCCACAGTAGCTGCCAACCCTTTTTACGGTTTACAAAGTAGATTTCATAGAATGTTTTTGGCCTTTAATTTGGCACATCCTACTCCACATGCTCACAGAGCTTTGGGTTGAAATGGGAAAGTGATTGCTGACTCATGTTTAGGAAAAGAAGTGCCCGGGGCCATGCAACCCTTAGGAGAAGGCTGCCCGGCAGTGAATGCCGAAGGCATTGAGGGCAGGCAGCCTGGAGAGCCGACTGTGACTGTCGGGAGGAATGCCGAACCTGTCATGAGCTTTATCCAACAGGAGTTCAATTATGTTCATTATATTCCTGTTCCTAAGACAGATGGGCACGTCTATATTTAGAAATACATTCAACAAGGGGTTTCATGGCAACCAGAAAAATGTTTGCTGATTACTCTCCAGTTAACTTTAATCATTCATTCATTTGGTTAACTAGACCATCTTTCGCAGTTAATTGAGACTTCCCATTTGTTCTTGCACAGCCAGGAAGGAAGAGAGAGAATTGGGCAAGAGGAAGGCCTCACGCTCCAGGAAAGTCAGACGGGAGCCATGGGGAGTCAGGGGGTCCCATTAGTTCCTTCAGCCGATGAACCTCTGCGCTGGGCATGTCAGGGAGATGGAGAACCGGACGCTGCTGTTTAAACATCTTCTAACCCAGCAGCGGAGGAGACACGCGTACACACACAGTCACGGCGCACGGCATTATCCTAAGTGGCTGGAGAACACTGGGTGAGACCAGCAGAGTCAGAGAACTGAGGCTTCCAGACAGGGGGTTCCACACGGTTGTTCTGATCAAGGTCTCGTGATTGAAAATGTGAGGGCCTGGACATTCCTGGGGAGAGGGCAACAGTGAGCTACATTTACTGCAGGACGAAGTGGCCCTGGCCAGTGTGGCTCAGTGGTTGGAGCTTCGCCCTGCACATGGAAGGGTGTTAGGTTCGCTTCCTGGTCAAGGGCATGTACCTAGGTTTCAGGTTCCAGCCCCTGTCGAAGTGTATGTGAGAGGCAACCATTTGATATGTCTCTCTCACATCGATGTTTCTCTCTTCCTCTCCCCTCCCCTTTCCTCCTTCCCTTCCACTCTCTCTAAAAAATCAGTGGAAAAAATATGCTCAGATGAGGATTAACCAAAAAAAAAAAAAAAGAAAAAAGAAAAAAGGAATAAGTGAACCAGTTTGTGACCTTTTATAACTCAGGGTGGACTCTGCGATTAAACAACCATCCACAGATTTGGTCCACAACGGACCACCAGCCAGCCCTCGGCCAAAGCGTCCAACCTCCTGACCCACAGCACCCTGCTTCCAGCCACCTGGCCTCTGTTCCCCCGGGAGCACAGGTGGCTAGCAATTTATTACAACAACTCGAGCGCTGCCTTCTCAGACCCGGAGAGACCTCTGGGGTGAGATCTAAGATAAGAGGCGTAAACACCTTCTGTCCTTCTGGAAAATTCTTCAGCTGTTAAGGCCTGTATCACACCCTGAAATATTACTTGACCCCCCATGTGAGAGCGCTGGCAGGAGCAGCGGGCAGGAAGAGGGGTCCTTCCTTTCCCTCCTCCCACCTTGCCAGCTCCCAGCAGCCCCATAAAACTGTCACCTCCTCGACTTTCACCTTGGATTGCATTCAACACCAAGGTCATTCTCAGCCTATTCCAGCTGGTTCTGAGGTCCGCTCGGTTTTCACGGGCCCGCTAGCGTTCACGGCGGCATGTGAAAACCTTACTGCTGGACGGGAAGTTTCAAACCACGAGCTAGCTGGCTTCTGCCATGTGGAGCGAGGGCGCGGACCCGTCTCCACTCCAATCGGAGCCCAGACAGGCGGCGGTGCTGCTGGGCCCACGGACCCCAGGAAGCTGATGCTCGGGGTGACTGTCCCTGCGGCTCAGGGACCCAGGAAGAGCCTTTCCTGGTTACTGAGGCAACCACGTGGCAATGAAATCCCCACCCATTCTAACAGAAATGCTCCTCCACTGGAAACCCCTCCACAGGCCCCTGCTTGGAGTGTGGGCCTCACAGACACCACGTGGGTGTAAGTGGTCATCACCGACAGACCGAGGCCTTCGGGGCGGGCCCCTGGGGAAGACTGAGTTGTCAGCTGCCTGGCCCATTTCCTGTGCGGCCGTTTCTGACCCCCGTGGAGGTGTCCATGTCGCTGCTGGCCTTGGATGGAGAGATGGGCTGCAGGACGGGCCCACTGCCCGGTGTGGAGGCACCTGGTTGAAGAGGTCAGCAACCCGCACCTCATCTCCATGCAGCCAACTCGGGGCAGCCCCTCCCTCACACATTCTGTCATTCATTCACTCAACATGTGGGTGGTTGCTTAGCAAAGGGCGTGTGTGCTCTTGTTTTCGCCAACCTCGGAGGGTGCTGGGTTCTGCATGTGGCACTTCCACACTGACACAAATCTCCAGGACACCCACACGGGCGCGAGAAAGCAGCCGTGGACGGCTCTCCCTGCAGAGGGCTGCGCCTCATCCGCTTCCCACGCTTCCCACGCCGTGGTCAGCACAAGGGGCCACCTCCCTGACCGGCCTCCCAGAGGCCGTCATTCTGCCATTGAATATTATTTTGATAGAAAAACAAAAGCAATAAAACAACCACCGCAGACGAGCAGTCGTGTGTACTCATTTTCTCCCTCAGGTTCCGTTGTGCGGACACGCGTTTCCTGATGAAGCGCCGTCCTGCCTGTTAGGACTCACAGTGCTTTGTGCCTCCTGTTCCCGTGCCCCGGAGGCCGCCTGTCCCATCCCGCAGGTCCGCTCCTCCGGGTCCCAGACTTCCCGTCACCATCAATTTCCCGTCTGAGGGTCGGCACCGAGGTGGCCCGTGGAAATCATCTCCACTTGCCAATTCATGCCACTGCGTGCTTTCATAGCATGTCTTCTCTCAGCTGAGGGATCTGTGTCCGTGGGTGACTGTAGCCTGAACCAGAAGTTTTCACACCATTTTCTGCCTCCAAACTCCACCCTCCCTGCTGCCCCAGCGTCTCCCCAAAGGGAAGGCTCTTTTGTTGGAAGGACAGGTGTACCCCACAAGTTTCCCGGAGAGATGAGCCACGACGGAGCAGATGAAGGGGGTGCACGGCGCACACCCTGCCTGCGTTCCCATGAGGCCATTGGTGCCCTGGAAGGGGGCGCCCCTCCTCGCTGAGCCCAGCGGCACCCCGCAGGCTGAGCCAGCTTCCTCCGCTCACAGAGCCTCTGAGCTGCTGGTGGCCCAGGTGTGGAGGGCTCCCTGAGCCTCTGGTGAGGGAGAGGAGGGTGCTGAAGTCGGGGTGGCTGAGGGGACTGGGCCCAGCGCAGGTAGGAGAGGAGGTTCCCCCAGGGCACTGTCAGGTGTCAGAGGGGGGCGGGCCGAGTGGGGATGGCGGGTGGGGAAGAGACGGTCATACCCATAGCACAGCTTCTCTGTCTGCAGCCACCGCATTCCCTCCCAATGCAAAGCCCAGCTCCACCTCCGCTGTGGCCAGAGCCAGCACCAGCGAGGCCATTAGCGCTGGTTAAGGCTCCAGGGGAGGTCCCCGTGTTCCCACTGCACCTCATGTCCGGCCTCCAGCTGCACCCCAAGCCAGGCGTGAAGGGGAGCCTCCCTGCCCCGCAGCCGTCCCTGGAGGCGCGCCTGGGCCTGTGCCAAGGATCGCGAACTTAGCGGCTCCCAGGACAAACAGCCACTTCGCGTGGCAGGGAAATGAACAATCCATCGCCAATTATTTGAAGGCAAATCACTTTAAGTGTAAGAAATAAAAGGCAAATTGGCAATTGGGTTTTGTGTGAGGCCTTAAGTGGGTGATTTGCACCGGCGAGGATGCTACGAACGCTTCAGTGAGTTGGGGAGGACCCATCTCGGGGTGGAGGGAGCTGGGAGGCTTGCGGGCCAGGACCTGCGCCCCTTCCAAAGCTGTGCGGTCCTCAGTGCGAGGCCCAGGCCGCATCCTGGAAGCCAGTGTCAGGGCAGCGATGCTCACACCACACCTCCTGACCGGCATGGGCGTGGATGCTTCTGGAAGTCTTCCTTAGATTGGGCCCTTCCCGGAGCCCTGGCCGAGGCTGTGTGCTGGCTCTATCAGGTCCAAGTTCAGGTCCAAGGGTAAACCCAGAAGCAATTGCCTCTAAATGGCGGAGGTCTCCTGGGACAGAACCCGCCACGGCTCTGCTGAAAACATGCCCCAGAGCCGCCCTCACGGAGGGAGCTTCTCTGGAGCCCCTGATGAGCCCCTCTGACCTGACCCCAGAGGCCCCGCTGGAACCGCTGCCCCGCAGCCTGGCAAGCACCCGTGGCTGTGTGCCCTCCCACCTCTGCTCCCCTCCTTCCCAAAACAGCATTTCTAAACCTGACCGCCTGGTGCTGGAGGGCCTGCCGCACTCCCCACCTGGTGCGGCTCACGGTTCACCGTTTATGGTCCAGCAGGTGGCTGCGCCCTGCGGCCGCACAGATGGTGAGGGGCTGGGACCTCCCTGCCTACCGCGGGAGGGCTGGCACCGAGGCCTCTGCACCCCATAAGGGCGTCCTGCTCCTCCTCACCTGTCCCAGTGTCACACTCAAGTCTCTGTAAAGACTGTCCCAAAGGGCACTGCACTCACCAGCACCGGCTGAGAGCCTCCTGCTGCTGTGTTTGCGCAGGTGCCTTTGGGAGGGGAAGCCCAGGAGCAGGGCATTTGCAGGGCTTCCCAGAGCCTTGCTCACGCCACGTGGGCAGTGCAGTGTTTCCCGGGGGGCCTTCCCCACGCGTCCCTCAGTGCACTCCGTGGCCCGTGTGTGGTGCTATCTGCACACACATGTGCCTGCGCCTGTGTGGTCACCTCTGCACCAGCAGGGCAGGCTGCCAGCATTTCCTTTGAAATTCCTAGAAATCCAGGCTGAGCCACGGAACCCCTTAGACCAGGTATTCAGGGCCCAGCAACACCTGTGAGGCCCGAGCCACTGGCTGGGGGTGGGGGTGGGGCGGGTGGGGATGGGGGGAGGAGTAGCCCTGGGCCCCTGGTGTTCCTCCCACCAGGCACCAGGGGCTTTGATGGTTGTGGGCTCCTCTATGCCCTCCCAGCCCCCACTGTACCACCCACCATAACTTGTAGTGGCAGCTGGATTGCTGAGGGTGGGGGTGTCCCTGACATGTGGCCCTCATCCGGGGCAGTGCCCCCACGTCCCATGTGGCACGGGAGCGGTGGCCCCTTAGATTCCATCTGCCTGCCTGGACAGAGGCATGCCAGAGACTTCGGCCGGGGGTCTCCAATGGCTTTTCTTCTTAAAGGTCCCTGTGCTCTCCCCAGGTCCCAGGGGGGCGGGAGTGAGGAGGCCTGCCAATGGCTGAGCTTCCATCTGGTTAAATTTCGTGTGCATCTGAGTTTGCCTTTGCCGGAGTTGCCGCCCCTGGCGTTGCGCCTGGCAGAGCAGTTCCGCTTGTGATGGGCCCAGTGGTCCAAAGTGCCACCTTGCAGAACAGCGACCAGGCTCCCTCAGAGCAAGGGCGACAGGCTCCTTTCCCCACCCGCGGACACTGTTCTGCTTCAATCCTTACAGCCCACGGCCAGTTCCCAGCCGACCTGCTGTGGCAGCCGAAGGTGCCTGGTGCTGGGGGAGCTCGCTTCATCTGCCTGCAGTGCGGCTGTTGCTACCGTTCACCGAACGGAAGACGGTCCATGGGTGCCTGCGTGCAAACCTTGCCAGACAGAGGCTCGCCTTTTCCTAAGGACGCACCCAGCTGGCTCTCATCTCCTGGCCATGCGCAGGCTGCAAAGTCACAAATACTAGTACAGCCCCAGACAGAATTTGAGCATGAACCGCCTCCTCACCCAAGGCAGGAAGTGCTGAGCAGTAAGCAAAGCCCCCCTCTGTCGCAGGGACACAATGAGAGCCTGAGGGGCCGAGCAAGGAAGGCCCACAGCTGCCCAGGCAGAGCCCGCCCCGTCTCCGTGGCCGCTCATGTCCACGCACCATCACCTTCAGATCCTGAGCCTGAATGTTCTCTGCTCCAATTTGGAAACAATGAGGGCAAACGTATTTCGGCAGGTCAGTGTGCTAGGCCCAGTCTCAGCTTATTTTGTCTTTAGTGTGAAAATGAGAAAGGGCCTGGGAATCGGGCCGTCACAGTGAGTGTGGGAGGCATAAAGCTCCCTCACGGCCAGTTCTGTGCTTGAAAAACACAAGTGTGTTCATTGCCTGGGGAGAGGGCGGGGGTGCGGGGGGGCGGGGGGGGGGGAGAGAGAGAGAGAGAGAGAGAGAGAGAGAAAAGAGAATTAGCAGATTTAAAAGCCTAATTTAGATTACAATTCCCTTATTTCCCCATAAGTAACTTATATACAAGTTAAGTTGATTTTTGGAGCAAAGGAATAAATTTACACATCGGCTTTTAACACGTCAGTTCTCTCTGAGAATTCGTCTCCATAAAAGAGTAACCATGTGTGCAATATTAAAACGTGCGGTTGGGAGGTGTTGAGAATTGCCATTTCCATGCCGAGGGCTTGCCAGAGTAGCTGCCTGCACGCCCCTCGCAGACAGCCTGGGAAGCAGGCCTGCCCATTGCCATGTCCCTCCCGGCGGTGCCAGCCGCGGGCTTTATCCCAGTGCCAAGCTAGCAGCACAAGTTGCTAATATGCAGTTCTTTTGTGTTGCATCCAAGTCTCACATTAAGCAGTTTGCACCTCAGAAAGCATTATTGGGCTTATGTCTCTGGAAGCACTTTTCATTATTCATATTTAAATTATGTTCCTTTGAGAGGGAGATAAAGGCTGGAAAATTTTAGCAAGAGACAAATGGTGTAGGTAGTGAAAATCTCAGCCTTTCGTCTCTGAAGTTATAAACCGTTCCAACAGGAACCGAGGTGCTTAAATAGCAGAAGGTCTGAGTGGGACATATTTAATGATGGACGTGATGGGAGGGTCAGATATTTTAAATCAATGACTGTAAACTTTCCTATTTCATTGGGTTGAGCAGGTGGTTGGCAGAGATAGGGGTGTGCGTCCCTGGGCTCCAGGTGTTGGACAGTGAGGCTCCTCAGAGGTGCCTGACTCAGGAGCAGGGTGTGTCCCACCCGCCGTCACTCGGCCCAAACCCAGAACACGCCGGTCAGGTGAGGCGTAATTGTCCCCAAGGAGAGCAGTTCCCGCAGGAAAAGGGAAGGTAACGCAGGCCATGCTGTTGCTACTGAAAAAAGTATTTCCACTTTGATAGCATTTCATAAGAAATCAAAACAAGAAAATAAATAAAAGACTTTTCTTTCAATTTCTTATAACAGTGATAACTCAGAATAAACTCTTTTTAAAGGAAATTTGTAAATAGTGAGTTTGTTACCACAAAATAAATGGAAATCACAGAAGACCCCATTCTGGGATGGAGGCTACGTGACCTTAGGCGTTGCTGAGCCGAGCAGCTCGGAGGAAGACGGGAACTTCCCAAGGACAGAAGGGAGGGTTCCAGAGCTCACTAGGTACCCAGTGCACTGTCCCGGGCAGGGCTCGCACCCCAGCGACCACAGGAACCAGCTGCGTGCCCGCTGGAGACGCAGGCTCTCGCTGTGCGCCAGAACTGACCGAGAGGCCACCCTGATTAACTGGGGGCCTCAAACCCCAGGACTGGCGTCCTCACAAACACAGAGGAGCAGAGACAGAGGAGGTGACAGAGCAGAGATGAGGTGACGGTACTCTAGGCCAGGAACCCTGGCCGCCATGGGAAGCTGGGAGCTGCAGCAGGGAGCGGCCTGGAGCCCTCGGAGCAGCCTGCCTGCTAAGACCTTGACTTTGGACGTCTGTCCTCCAGACTCAGATGGTGAGAGGGTTCATCCCTGGCAGTCCCCCTTGTGTGGCACTTAGTGTTGGCTGCCTGGGAACTGCCACACCGAGGGACCAGGTTAGCAAATGCTGAGCCCAGCCACCAGCCCCAGGCCCTGCCTTCCTTCCCCTGTAGGTGGGACTCACTTAACCCGTCCAGGTGCAGCGGGGCGGCGGCCCCCTGAGCCTCGCAGGAACCCGCTCTCTCCTGCCTGTCCGGTGAGCCTGTGACTGGGGGAGAGCGGTTTATCTGTGCACCTGTAGGAGGTGATTGCCTCCTGTGATCTCTGAGACCTGCCTTCTTCATTCTAAAAGGCTGGGCTCCTTGGATTCGAGTCTGGAGATCAGACGGGTGGGAACGGGGAGAGCACAGAGGAGGCATTTCAGGAATGCACGCCTTTCTCTCGGCTCCCAGCAGTGGCTGCACAGGTCGAGTCCCCTCCGGGTGCAGCTCCACCGGCCTGGGCAGCAGAAGCCCAGCAAGTGTCCCTTCTCAGGAGTCTGTTTGTGGCTCAGGGGTGCAGATTCCCCTCAGCCATCATGGGTCCCCAGCCTGGGGCCTGCCAAAGGCCCCCAGAGTTTCAGGGCATGCCCAGCGCCTCCTCCCTGCCGGGTTGTGGGCTCCTTCCCTGGGTGGACCCCAGTGCGTACTGTGAACACCATGGTTTTGAATGTCCTTGTCATGCAGCCCTGTCTGCTGAGGCCAGCATCGGGCTGTGCCAGTGCTGCCCGAGCCCTGTCTCATTTCACCTTTCCTAGAGCAGCCCCACGCGGCAGTCATACCCATTGCACAGATGAGGACACTGAGACTCAAGGAGGGGAAGTCACACCTTGGAGCTTCTCACAACTGGCAGGCAGAGGCCGCGGGAGCCGCAGGAATGTTGGCCGACCACTGAGCCCAAAGCTTGATTCCCCACAGGTGCTCAGTGACCTTCACCAGTGACAATCCAGTAAGTGGTGGGTGAATTTCTTTAGTGACATAAATACACCATCAAGTGCCTGTCAGTAGGGTTTACACAAAGCAACTTAAAGGGATCCACTGAGCACTGAGCACCTGAGCACTGAGCACTAAGCGCCAAGCACTGAGCACCTAAACACTGAGTACTGAGCACTGAGCACCTGAACACTGAGCACTGACCACCTGAGCCCTGAGTGCTGAGCACTGAGCACTGAGCACTGAGCACCTGAGCCCTGAGCGCTGAGCCCTGAGCACTGAGTACCTGAGCACCTGAGCACAGAGCACTGACTACTGAGCACTGAGCACCTAAACACTGAGCACTGACCACCTGAGCCCTGAGCGCTGAGCACTGAGCACTGAGCACTGAGCACCTGAGCCCTGAGCACTGAGCACTGAGCACCTGAGCACTGAGCACAGAGCACTGACTACTGAGCACTGAGCATCTGAACACTGAGCACTGACCTCCTGAGCCCTGAGCACTGAGCACCTGAACTCTGAACACTGACCACCTGAGCCCTGAGCACTGAACACTGAGCACTGAGCACTTAAACACTGAGCACTGAGCACCAAGCACTGAGTACTGAGCACTGAGCACCTGAACTCTGAACACTGACCACCTGAGCCCTGAGCGCTGAGCACCAAGCACTGAGTACTGAGCACCTGAACACTGAGCACTGAGTACTGAGCACTGAGCACCTGAACACTGAGCACTGAGCACCTGAGCACTGAGCCCAGGCTGGCAGGCTAGCCTCGCCTCCCTTCCTGTTGTCTTCTGCTTCGGGCAACCACCCGAGTCAGAGGGGCTTCCGAGGGCTCCAGTCATTTATTGGCCAGGAGTCTCCTCTTTGGGGAGGATGCTGGGGAGACAGCTCATTGCTGCCAGCACAGGCGCCAGCTGAGGGCCTCCCCTGGGGCTGGAGGCTGCACTTCCCAAACGGCTCACTGTCCCAGGAGGGCAGGGCCCCGGGGCTGCTCCTCTCCAGGGACGCGGGCTTCCTCCCAGCATGGCCCTGGGCTCCAGGCCTGGGTGGGAGCTGCCTTCTATGACTGGTCTCTGTTTTCACCAATCTGCTCAGATTCAAGGCCAGGAAATGCGGGAACCCTACTCCCTGGGGGGTCGTGAACGTCACCTGATAAGATGATTGGAGAAAGCGGCATTTTGGGAAAGGACTGCCTGCCAGGGCCTCGAAGAAGCCTCACTCACCTCCACCACCAGGTGACGCGCCTTCTTGGGGCTCCGGGAGATCCAGTGAGCATCCCTGTGACACCCAGCTCGTGCCCGGGAACTCCCCAACCTGGCCGGTGGCTTCCTCGCCCTGCCCGGCCCCTCCCAGACTGCACGCCAGGCCTTGGCAGGGTTTGCTCCGCTGCCCAGCTCTGGGCCTGACAGAGCAGGTGCGAACCACTGTCCCCGTGAATGGACTGCGCGAGAGGGAGCCCTGGTGAACCAGCGAGGGAGGCATGTCTTCCTTCTCTGGTTTTCTAGTTGCCCGGTTTTGAGAAAGTTGCCCAGTGGCTTTGATGGGCAGTTTCCCCTGTGGACAACAGCGCTGAGACTGCCTAAGTCACAGGTGTGGTAGAGGGTGGCACCTCCTCTTTCGGAAAAGCAGGTGGAGCAGGGGACGCACTTGGCTGGAGGGTGGCCGGTGGGAGTGCAGGCAGAGGTGAAGGAAGTGCTAGAAAAGCACAAACGCTATAGAAAGTCCCCACTTAGCGTCGTTGATAGGTTCTGTGACTAATGACACATAAGCAACCAATTTGACTACAGGCTAATTGACATAAGAGTTGAGTTCTTCCATCAAGGTTTTAACAAAACAACAGTATTGGAGGACCTGCTGTTATGGCGCCTCCTGGAGGAGAGAGCTGGGACTGAACCTTAACTTAGGGCTGAAGACCCTTAAAGAATGCCTCAGAGAGCAGGAGCCGCTTCACCTAGGGCCCGAATGCGCTCCTCATGATTAGTTATCCACTTAGCTCAGTAAATCCCCTGCAAGGATATGATTCATTGTAAATAACTATTACCATGGAGATGCCATGATTATAATAATTTCAGTGTTTACGCTACATGAGCATTTTTAAGCATATGTATATGCCATTGTGTAGTAAATCCCTAAGCCTTCTAATAAGTAAGCTTTTGTTTAACAAATATTTTTTTTATTGATTTCAGAAAGGAAGGGAGAGGGGGAGAGAGAGAGAGAGAAACATCAATGATGAGAGAGTCATTGATCAGCTGTCTCCTGCACGGCCCACATTGGGGATCGAGCCCACAACCTGGGCACGTGCCCTGACCAGGAATCGAATCATGACCTGCTGGTTCACAGGTCGACTCAACCACTGAGCCACACCAGCTGGACATGAACAAGCTTTTTAATATTTATATTCTGATTATTATTTTTGTAAGCAAAATCTTGCAGACAGAGTCGGGAACAGCGTGAGACTGGGACGGTCTGTGACAAGGTCTGCTGCCACTTCCATTTCAGCTGGGTCGTGGCTCTCAGGACCCAGGGGGTGGACTGATCTCACAGCAACACGGAAGGTGGTTGGCCTTTCTCCCTGTACTTTTGGTGCGTGCTCAGTGGTGTCTTCTGGGCCACCCCACTATGACATTACTCTGATGGCCAAGGACATGCGTGTTGCCCTTTCTTGAGTTTTAAAATGTTCTCAGCTTTAACTTCAAATGTGGTAAATGCTGACAGACACAGGCAGCAGCTCTTTGGGGTTCTGAGTGATTTTCAGAGACTATTAGGTTTGACAAAGATGATCTAAGTTGTATCCTTCACCCTCGTGCCTGGATAGGACCCATACTCTTCCCTGGGGGTACAACAGCCGAGGGCTGTCTGGGGAGAGAGAGGGAGGAAGGAGGAGGAGAGGGAGGAAGGAGGGGGAGAGGGAGGGAGAGAGAGAGGGGAGGAGAAAGAGAGAGAGGCTATTGGAGTCTGCACTGGTTGAGTCTTCTTGTACAATAAACACTCTAAAACTTACTGGATTAAAGCCAGCTAAGCTTGATTCTGAGGCTTGGCCCTTGGGCTGAGCTGATCTGGGTGGTCCATGTGCTTCCAGCTGGGCTCTCTGTCCTCTGCAGTCCACCATGAGTGTCCAGGCAGCACAGTAGCCAGGGGCTGGCTGGTGTTGGCCATAGTCCCTTAAGGCTTCTTGAGACTCTGAGGGTGCAGGACACAGACCCTCGTCCTGGGACAGTTGTGCAGTCTCACTGCCAAGGCATCAGGCAGCACTGAGTGGAGCCGCTCTGCAAACTGACTACCACCAGACACCCCTCTGGGGCCTGTCACGTGGCCCCTGGCTCCGTAGGGTCTGGGCTGCTCCCTGGGGATCCCTGGGGGTCTGGGCTGCTCCCTGGGGCTTCCTAGGGCCTGGGCCACTCCCTGGGGGTCTGGGTCACTCACTGGAGCTTCCTGGGTTCTAGGCCAGCTCCCTGGGGTCTGGGCCGGCTCCTTGGGGTCTGGGCCGGCTCCCTTCCCCGAGGGGAGGACCGAGGATCACCCATGGACCATGTATGGTGCTGTTCTGAGCAGCGCACTTGTTTTAGGCAGAAACGCCAGACTTTGCCTTCAGAATGTGCACTCTGTCCTCCTAAGTGGCATTATTTGTAAGAAGGAGATGTTTGGATTAGAGTGCGTTTTCTGGGAATCCAGGGCAATGTGGGCTCCGTGATGGCTCTGAAGCGTGCGCTGTGCTGCCGGGATCTGGATGGTGCCCGTCTGTTCACCTGAATGTTTGGATTCAGTGCTTGGCAGGAAGGCCCACGACGCCTGAGCCTCCGCTCCACTCACATCCATCGTTTTCAGTAGCTTTTAGCACATAAACGCAGCTGTAAAGGGGGTAGGGAGACATCAGCCTTTGAGCGGCCAGACGGTTCTTTTTTCAGCGGCAAAGTGGGCGCTTCCAGGCCCCGTCTGCGTGGCGGGCGGCTTTTGACAGAAGCTGGATGACAGGACCCAGGGAGCCGCTCTGTGCTGGACCATGGCCACGGGCTCTCACGGAGGAGAGGGCCGGTCCCTCTCATTATTGTGATGCAGGCCTTTTTGAAATGGCAATGTTTGGTTTTAAAGGTCAGGATGGAGGCACTGACTTCCACGGGGGTGGTGGCGGGGGCGGTGCGGGGAGCATGCGTGCGAGATGAAGATGATCAGCTATGTCTGGCTGTGAGGGGAGAACTCCTCCTCATCTGGAGGAGCCTTCTGTCAGGGGTACCGCGTGTGGGTCAGGCTGCGGGCTGCTCGCCCAGTGAGGGGCCGGCACCCCTTGTTGCCAGGCCTGGCTCCTCTGGGCCCGCTCCTGGGGAGCTGGGCGGCCTCCCGGGTCCTGCCAGTGAACCGGCTGTACTGATTCCCCAGGACAACCCGAGGCTCCTTTTCAGGATGCGGCTTCCGACCGGGAATCCAGGGCCCAGGAACCATTTTGCTGATATCGGGAGACTCGAGGGTCGCTTCCTCTTTCCGACAGAAAGTCCTCGTCAGCGTTGATACCACTTTGCTGTTGTGACAGACTTGTGCACAGGACAGGGTTGGGGGGAGGGGGGAGGCCGGGGAGAGCTCTGACTGAGAGGCTGGGAGTCTGTGGGCAAAGACAGCATCCATCCAGCTTTTCCCATCTGATGCACAGTCATTCATGACCTTGCCGACGCTTGTCCTTTGCAAACCGATGTCCTTTTAATGAAAAATTCCCCAAATGCCTCATGCCACGTGTTGGGTGTCAGGAAATACGGCACCGCGCCCGGGTCTAGAGGGTCAGGGTCCCACAGCCTTCCTAGGGTTCTGCCTGGAGAACATCCCGGTGGGAACTCCAAGGCTCTTGTCAGGAGGGCGCGTCTTGGGGTCCCTGTGGAGACGGGCTGAGCGTAAACTGGAGAAGAATGACCTGATCGCCCACTGCAGCCGAGACCCACGGCTGCCTCCCCGTATGCGCCCCCGGGATTGAACTGCAACCTGGGCCTGTGCCCTGACTGGGTGAGACCGCCACCTCCTCACAGGCTGTGCTGGCCTGGCCTGCCACCTCCGCTGGGTCCCGGTGACACTCTTGTCCTGTGGCCTTCCTTTTGGTGTCTGGGATGAGGCTCAACCAACCAAGCTACCCGGCCAGGCAGCCAGATCTTGTTTCTAAGCCAATGTGTTGGTGACCGAGTTCTGTGGGCTCTCGGAGCCTTGGTTTTCTCCCTGGAAACAGAGGCAACTATAATTACATGGCGGGGCTGTCCTGTGATTAACGTGGGTGAAGGCAGTGTTTTTTTCGTTGTTTTAATCCTCACCCAAGGATATTTCCCCATTGATTTATTTTAGAGAGAGAGTGATAGGGAGGAGAGACAGAGAGGATGTGAGAGAGACACATCGATTGGTTGCCTCCTGCACTCCCCTGACCGGCATGGGGGATCTAGACGTGCACTTTTCTCCATTAAAAGCTACTTAAGTGACAGAACAACCCATTGCGATTAGTGCATGTCGTCTGGATTAGATTTGAACAAATCAATTGTAAGAAGACATTTTTAGGGCCATTGGAGAAATTTGAATGGGGATGTGCTATTCTATGCCATGAAGGAAGGATGCTTCTTTTCTTATGTTGAATGATGTTACTGTAGTTTATAAGCCTCTTTCCCTTTAAGAGACAGGTACTGAGTGCCACACTAGCGACACTCACACTGGCAGGAGCCGCTCACATGCCCGAGCGAAAGGCGGCTGCCGCAATAGAGCTAAACAGTAGTAATTATTCCATCAAGGCGGTCACGGAGGTTTCTTATGCTAGTCTCTCTTCTTGGGCGTTTACACTTTTTCACAATGAAAAGTTCAAAAATGATTTTATGCATGAAACCCTTCTTGTGGACCTAGAATTTTGTGGGGCCCCAAGTGCAGTAGGTGCAGCCATCCTCTCTTCCCTGGGGGAGAGAGGACAGCAAGCGGGTGGGCGTGGCCGGGGCCCTGGGGCATAGCGTCCTGTGGGGAAGGAGGGTGGGCTTCATTCCCTGGTTGCTAGGTCCTTTACTGTTTTCCAAAGAGCAGAGTGTGTGTGGGTCTGACCACAAGAGGTCGAGATCGGAAGTCAGTGCCGTTTTCACTGTGTGTCAGGGCGGAGGACAGCGTGACCCCCATGCCTTGACTCTCCCGTGTCCCCACTCCCCACCTTGACGGTCACTCAGATCCCACGACCTGCTTTGCCAGTGGGATGTGCGTGAGCGGACAAGCGGGAGTGGGAAGCTAGTGGGGCATCGGCGTGTCTGCCGAGGTCCTGCCCCTGACAAGACCTGCTCCTCCTCCTCTGCCTCAGATTCTGTGACCAGAGCGAGGAAGGGGCCACAGGACAAGAGTGTCCCCAGGACCCGGCAGAGGCAGCCGGCCTGTCCAGCACATCCTGTGAGCAGGTGGTGGTCTCAGCCGGCACACCAGCTAGAGAAAACACTGTCCTCTCCAATTCTCCCTGTGGGGCTGGGAGCCACAGCTTAACAGAAAGAGAAGAAACCGCAGCGTTTTCAGCTGCAGAATCGCAGGGGCGATGTCTGCGGCCTCAGTAATGTTTCCTTAGGGGGTACGGTCCCCCAACCACCAATAATGTGTTCTCGTAGTCACTGCCCTTCCCCCGAGCATGTCACAGTGGGTCACAAAACCCTGGAATTGCCTTTAAATGCTGCAGCCATACAGGCCACTTCGTAAGTCCATAGGGAGCTTCAGCTCTACAGATAGACGAGGCTCTATAAAGAGACTGCACGAAGGAGAGCCCTGGTGATTGACAAATGCTAGTTCCTGGCCCACGCTGAACCCCTGGATCGGAACTTCCAGCTCGACGCCTGGGCATGCACCACACAGCTCACCTCAATGCTGGTGAGCATCAGTTCAAGGCCCAGGGGCTGCTCTCAGCCCCTCCTAGGGGAGCCTTTCACCCAGAACATGGCACCCTCCAGAGGCTCAGGCTGAGCTCTGCCTTGAGAGGAATGCGTGCCTGGCTTGGTCCTCGGTAGGCATCCTTCCTGGGGAGGCATACTTCCTGGGGAGGCACGCTTCCTGGGGAGGCATCCTTCCTGGGGAGGCACCCTTCCTGAGGAGGCATCCTTCCTGGGGAGGCATCCTTTCTCTCACCGACACCTTTGCCAGGGGCAGGAAAGACTGGGATGCTGTCCTGGAGTGAATACCCAGCGACTCCCAGGGCCATGGGCAGCGGGGGCTGGTAAAGGAAGCTGGCCCAGCCCTGGCGGAGTGGGACAGGAAACCCTGCCCAATGCAGGGAGACGTCTTCCTCTGCCTGGGCAGCTGCTGAGCACCTCGATGGCTGTTGCTGTGTGAAGACCGCGGGAAGGAGCCCCCGGGTAGCTGGAGGTGATTCTCGCTGCCCTCCGTGGTCGTTGTCACTAACACAGGCATGAACTGGTTAACATCAGCACAGGGACAGCCGTGAGAGCATCCAGTGAGTGCTAGCTACCATTTCACAAATGTCACCCATGGAATTGCGCTCCGGGTGGGTCTCCTGGCACCGAACCCTCCCACCGCCCCATAGACAGAACAGTCTAACTCGGATTCCTGAGGAAGGAGCTGTCCCGCATCACCTGCGACGACATGGCACAGACGGCCGTATCTGTACCCGGGAGCATGGGCAGTCCACCCAGGGCGCGGCGGGGTGAGTCTCAGCCTAGGATTCTGTTTCTTTTCTAAAAGTGCACACGTGGGCACACAGCCGCGACTTCCGAGAGTGGCGTTGGCTCCTGCAGCACAAGGTAGTCACGTCAGTCAGATTGGGAAGCTCGGTGGCTCCGGCTCCGGGAAAGCACACTTTCATGCAAAGCGATTTCCTGTGAGTGACGTGTGCCTCTCCCAGCAGCACTGGGCTTGGGGCTGTGGGCTCACGGGCAGCCTTCCCCCAGCGAGGCCCTCCTGCTGCCCCTCCTGTGCTATTGACAGAGAAAAGAATCTGAACGAACAACTGTTGTTAACAAATGACTTCTGTTAAAAGCTGACACTTCCCAGTGGCGGGTGTGAGCCCCCTCTTCCTGGTCAGGGCACAGCATAAGCTCGCAGCCACCTGTTTCAGGACCCCGCGGCGCCCCTCGGAGCACCTGCTGGGGATGGAAAGCTGCTCGACGTAGACTTGCTCACCGATGGGACACCCACCTGCAAACAACGTGCGTGTCCACGGACGGGTGGGCGGGCAGGTAGACAATGCGGCGAGTCCACACAGTGGGATGCGATTCCTCCAGGTGTTGCAGAAGACCAAAGAAATAGCAAGCACGCTTCCTGGAGAAAGGGAGGGACCCCATTTATGAACACTAGTGGACTCCGGGAATAATTTCCAAATCAGAGTGAGTAACATGCAGAGGGCTTCACATTTTATAACCTTCTGGGGTCTTTGTCTTGCAGATATGGTTCTGCCCCCTTTCGTGGGCTTACAGGAAGGCCCCCAGGTGTTGGGGGTCCCCAGGCCATATCCGATGATCTGTCCTGGGGCCAGCGATAACGACCTTCCCCGTCCCGCCCCTCCTGCCCAGGGCAGTGCATTGTTCACAGTTTTTATGGCCTGACACGCCTTGCAAGGCCAGTTTCGTCCTCACAGGAAGAGGAAGGAGGCCCTGAGTCACACTACAGCGTGGAGACGTGAAGACACGATGGTGAGTGAAACTGTGGGGCGTGGAGGCCACGTGCTGTCTGAGTCTGTTCATATGAGATATCCAGAAAAGGCGCATTTCCCCAGGCCGAGGGAGAGGGGGGCTCCTGGGCTTGGGGTGCACGCGGGGTTGACTGCGAAGAGGAAGAAGGTGCTACTTGGGAGTGAACTGCTGACTCTGATTTATAGGGATGGTACCTATGCGATATAGTCCCTGCAAACCATTGAACTTGCACTGAAAATGGGCGCATGTCACCCAGGATGTAAAATATGCCAAATAAAGTTGTCCAGGGACATAAAAAGCAGCCGTGTGGTTGGGCTGGGTTTCTCTCTTCTCGTTTAAGAGGAGCCGAGCTGGCTGTGGGCGGTTCGCCCAGTTCAGGGAACGCCCGGAAATGAGTACCACCTGCCATTCGTGTGTGCTGTCTGTGACATTTCCTGGGAAGCGTCGCCATGAAGGATCCACGGGATGAGAGCCGGGCAGGAGGAAGGGCGGGTGGCAGCTGGAACCGGTGCTCCTTTCCCGATGTCCGCTCTGCCGGCCACAGTGGCGCCCAGGCAGGAGGGTCAGGCGGAGCGTGCGCACCTGTCTGCCCTCGTGTTTCCTAGGCTGAGCCTCGGCGTGTTTGTGAAATGATGGGCACTCCGGTTGCCGGGGTCTCGCTGCACGGTGTCTGATTGTTGCCGGGCTCCCGCGGCAGTGACGCAGCGGCCGGCCTCCCCCTCATATCCTTGTCCAGCTCTCTGCCATCCCGGCCGTCCTGAGCTGCGGGGACGTGGAGGGCTACCCGTGCCCCTCGGGTCCAGGGCAGTGTCCCGCCTGCTGCTCGGCTGCACTGACGCTGCCCCCCAGGAAGTGTCCCGGCTGCTGGAAGTCAGTCCTCTACTCTCCGGGGCAGACAGCCAGCAGGTCACGATGGCGACGCCAGTTAGCACAAACCTGCGGGAAGGCCAGGCCTGGGGAGGGCAGTGTCCCTGGCGATGGAACCAGACGGGCCTCCAGCAGGAGGGACAGCGGTGGGGGAGGGCATGACAGCCTCCCGGCTCCTGTCACTGAAAAGCCTGAGGAGCTGCTTCAGCCACAGGCACCAGGGCCCACAGCGTCAGTGGTCCAGGCTGCTTCCTGGGGCGGCCTTCACCCTCACTCACGCTCTCTCTCTGGGTGACGAGAGGCCCCCCAGGGACAGCAGGTGATGTAACTGGGATTACGGACCCGGGCAGGACAGTACTGCTGGGACCCTGCTCGAAAGAGACTGGAAGGGGCCCCAGGCCTCCACTTCTTTAAAAGATGCCAGGCATGTAGGCTCCACATTTCTTCTCAAGTCAGTCTTTCCTCAGTTTGTCTTTATTGTTGAAAGTACTACCGATGTCCTGGGCTTTTCCCCCATTGCTTCCCGCCCGCCCCGCCCAGGCCTGCACCATAGGACCGTCTGTGCCCAGGGGCTCTGCTTGTGTGCAGAGCAGTTCTTGGTTACACGCCCCCTCCACCTCAGTCTGGTGTAGGCTGCCATACTTCTGGATCTATTTCGTTCATTTGTATATTTTGTTCATTAATTTCCACAGATAAATGAGATCATGTGATACTTATCCTTAAGGTTTCTTCTTGTATACGTTTTAGTAAATTATATGTTTGGTAATTCCATCTGTTTACGATGTATCAGCATGAATTCATTCATAACATTCCCTTCTCGCTTCCTGACTCCCCAGTGCTAGTGCTGAGCCTTTTAGTTCCTAATATTGGGACTTCTAACTTCTCTCTCTTTTTATTTATTGTTGCTAGGAATTTATCAATTTTAGTAGCTTTTCAAAATGGTTGGCTTTTTCTGTTGGTTTGATTATTTGCTCTTTATTTCATTGATTTCCATGCTCACCTTTGCAATTTCCTGTTTGTAATGGCTTTGGGTTTGACTTGTTCCTTTGCTAGCTTTTCAAGGTGGGCGCAGGTCAGGGGGCAGAGCCGTGCTGGTATTTACTTTCAGCTGCTGGAGAATTCTCAGCAGGGGCGGCCTGGCATGGTCTGATGTATGTTTAAAACCAGTGTTCAGGAATGCATAAGGCTCACACCAGGCCTGCCTGGGCGGTGACGGCTCCCGGAGCAGGTGGGAGGCTGGTCCGAGGGCAGCAAGTTCATGGAGACCGTGGACCAGACGTGCGGAGGTCTCTGAGGAGCGAGAAGAGGCCCGAGTGAGGTTGGTGCGGCAGCGGGAAAGGGCTGCCTTCGGAGTCAGGGGTCCCGCTGCCCGGTCTCAGGCCCAGCGCTGCCACTCCCAGGCCACCTTCGAGGGCATGTCCGCTCGCTGTTTCTGCAGCTGGAGAACTGGGTTAAGAACCTACCAAACCCTCCCAGGGGGTCCTTCCGAGGAGCAAATAAAATCATCCAAATGCCCTGTGGGCGGAGGGCCTGGCACAGGAGCCCTGGAGCACAGGTGTCATCCAGCCAGCCCGTCCCAGGAAGGCCAGGCTCCGTGCAGACAAAGGGGAAGGCGGAGGAGCGCCTGAGCCGCTGGTGTGGCTGGAGAGGAGCCCCTGGCCTCATCTGGGGAAGCCCGTGTCCATGGAAACCCCTCTGTCCTCCAGGCTGGCCTGGTCCTTTGTCAGAGGCTCTGTTCCCGGCCTGAGACCTTCACCTCCACCAAGAAACAAAGGAGCGAATCTGCCTTCAAACCTCTGCTTGACTCTCTTCAAAGAACAGGTCCTTGGAGCTGTTTTCTGTCCTTGTTACTCTCACCTGAGGCTATTTTTCCCATTGAGTTTTTAGAAAGAGTGGGAGGGAGGGGGAGGAGGGGGAGGAGGGGGAGCGACACAGAGAAACATGATGAGAGAGACACATGGATTAGTTGCTTCCTGCAGGTGCCCCGTTGGGGTATGGGGGGCGGGGATCAGACCCCTTGGTCGGGAATTGAACCCCAGACACTTCATCGCAGGCTGACGCTCTAACCACTGAGGAAACCAGCCAGGGCTGCAGCTATTTTTGAATCTAATTTCTATTAATCTTTTAACAGGATCCGATTCCATCGAGTCTTAAATCTCTCACACAAATGAGTGAGCATCCATCAAGTCCTCACTCTCTAAGCATATTCAGACAGATCTGAAGCAATGAGCTTCTTCCGGCTGGAAAAGCTGAGCTTGCCAACCAGCTTTCCGAACCATGTTAGCCTCTGGCACACAGCAATGTGTGGTGCCGCCCCCTCCCCACCCCCGCAGTGAGCCAGCACTGCCTGGAGGAAGGAGCAGTGTCGTCCCCCGCCCCCCCCTCCCATGAGGATGAGCCAGCACTGCCTGCAGGAAGGAGCAGTGTGCTCCCCCCCCACCCCCATGAGGATGAGCAGGATGAGTGTGCGAGGCCGGGCTCTGCACAGAGATGCTGTAGAGCCTCCCGTGGACTCGGAGTGCCTTGGCAGGGAGCTGTGGCTTCCTGCTGGCCTCTGATGGCAGGTGCAGGTCAGGCTTCTACATCATGTTTAAGAAATGGTACCTTGGCATCTTCATCCCTGAGCAGTGAACCCCAGGAGAGTTCCGCGTGGGCCCTGCAGTTCAGGGTGCCCGACTCCTCTGATGAGAAGCTCCTCTCCCACTGGCACGTTCTGTGACTTCGGTTTCCATGCCGATGCCGCAGTGGATGTGTCGACTTGACTGGGTCACGGGGCGCCAGACACTTGGTCAAACATGACCCTGGTGTGTTTGTGTGGAGTGAACATGTGAATCAGTGCACTGAGCACAGCAGATTGCTCTCCCGGTGGGGGCGGGCGCAGAGTGTCTGTGGGGGAGGGGTGCTCACCCAATCAGCCAAAGGCCTGTGTGAATAGAGAAGCCGACCTCTCTCCTAGAAAGAGGGAAGTGATACTGCTGGCCCCCTTCAAGCTAGGACCCCGACTTCTACTGCCTAAGTCCCTGGGGGTGAAGCCAGTTGGTCCTGGGACTGGACTCACGCCCTCAGCCGTCCCAGCTGGCCCGCTGCAGACCTTGGGCCTCTCAGCCTCTAACCATGGAGCCAGCTCCTTATGACAAACCTCTTATCTGCGGTACCCTTGGCCCGTGACCCTGGAGAGCCCTACCACACAGGCACTGATTTTACTTCCACATCTATTTCTGCATACGCTCCCCCCAGGGCACCTTTGCTCTAAAGCGGTGCCTTTGCAGCCAGGACCCCTTCTCTGGGACCCCCTACTCGCTGTGGTCAGGGCGGGCGCTGTCCTTTCCCACCCCTTCCCTCCGCATCGGCACGAGGTGAGCGGTCAGGACACATGTGTTGCTCCGCTATTACTTAATAGCGCCTGTCTGCACACATATCTTAATGAGAAATCCACTTTATGCCCTAACTGCAATAGAAAGGCCAACGGAAAGGAAAGCCATTTCTAATAAATGCGCATTTCAAAGTGTAAACATTCAGGACCTGAACCCTGGCTCCTCCTCAGGCGAACGAAGCGGCACCTAGAAAGGCAGACCTGACGGGAACATCTGTGCGGCAGCCCAGACCCAGCAGACTCTCACCATGGAGAGCAGCTCCCTGCGGGATACCCACGCCCGAGCACCGTCCCCCGAGTCCCCACAGAGGTGCGTTCCTGGGAAATTCGGCGGGTACCACAGGTGTGTTTGCCGCTTGCAGACCAGCCGTAGGACCCCAGGCTCTGCTGCTTGTTTCAAGCGTCTTCCTCCACGAGGGTCTGTGGATGCTGGAGCCTCATGGAGGACGGGTGCATGCCCTCGTGGTTTATTGGAGGGGGTTTCTCTCTTCCCGCGACCAGCACAGAGAGAGAACACAGGGGTCGATGAATGTTGATTAGAACGCTATGAGGTTTAAGGAAAAATGAAAAAAAAAAACACAAGACTGAGACAGAAATAGAGTGAAAGCTGGGCCTGGGTGTGGCGTCCGCCCTCTGATGGAGGGACAGGCGCAGAGAGAGCCAGCACTGCAAGCAGATTTATTTATACTCGAATAACAGGAAGTTACATCACATCTGGGTGGGCCTTGAGTTCCTGGTGACATCATGATATGCACCCCCTTAGCACTGGGCGGGAAGGTCAAACTGAGTGGCGTCCCAATCTCTTGATTAGGTCCACCCCCAGGGCATGGCTCTGCCTGCGCTCTGAGTTTCAGCCGACATAATTATACTGAGTGTTTTTGCCAGTGGCCCTTAACAGTGGTGTAGGAGCGCCTGGCACTCAGAGGCCCCACTCTCCTTGCCAATGCCAGAAGCCCCCTCATTATTTTGACACCAAAGTTGCAAAATGTCCCCCAGGGCCTTGCAGTCTTGCTGAGGACCACGCGCGGGCACCTTCCCTAAGTTGGAAATGGGGGCTCCCCTCCAAGGGGGCCAATAAGGGTGGGCTAGGGGCTTGGGCTGCTGTCAGTTACTTGGTCTTCTGGTGGGAAGGCTGGGAGCCTGCAGTGAGCTAAGGCTTGGGGTTGAGAGATGTGGAGGGGAACCTGGCATCACTGTAGCTCCTGGATCCAACTGTTCCTGAAGGTGGCTCCGTCCTACACTTTGAGCTACATGAGCCAATGACACAGCCAAAGGGATTAACCAGGCAGGAGCCAGTACTGCAGTGAAAATTCTATCAAAGTAAAGACTAGTAGTATCTGCAGATTTAGACCTTTGAACAAAAGCTTGACCCCATCCCCACTCCCCTACGGCACGAAGGCCCCTGCCCCCATCACACACACACACACACACACACACACACACACACACACACTCACACACACTTTAAATACAACAGCCTGCTCACACTGAAAACACCACATTGATTTAGTTTAGTGATTTGCAGCGATGCTTCCCTTTCCCTTGGGCCGTATTTCTATCCCCAAGATCAAGTAGTCTTTGGACTGATGTTCACAAAACCTTAACCAATCAGTTAAGGGGAGAGTGGGGCGGGGGGCCAGGATCAGTCGATTGCTTTCGGAGTCATAAGGAGTTCTGTCTCATCCCAGCATCCATGCTGCATCGACCGCCCCTCCGGAGCACGGGGTTCATATTTTAAGGCAGAGAGACTGGCAAGAAGACAGAAGGCCTGGTGGCCACTCAAAGTGGGAACACCTTCGCCACACTCCCGTGGGCTCTGGGCCTGGTGACTGCCGCTGGGCGGTGCCAAGGAGCCAGACCAAGGGGAGAGCGAGGAGGTGGGCCTGCTGAGTGCTCGTCACGGTCTAGTTGCACAGTGTTTGCCTTTGTTTTTGGGGCATGGATCTCTGCGTTGGTAAAAATGAAACTCATCTTTCAAGGAAATCAGCTTTATCAGTTTAACCTCCCGGCACGACAGGAGTGCACAAGCCCTGCCGGGCCTCCCGGGAAGGTGTCTCCTTTGCAGGGATGTGGGGACCAGAGGTTGGGCGGGACGGTGCTGGGGTGCTGGAGCCACAGGTGCGGGCGCCTACATCCTAAGCCTCCGGGAGAGCCAGGGGAAGGCGAGGAGGGCTCCTCCTGTGTCCTCCGCTGGTAATCGGCCGTGCAGAGAGCCGGAGCCACTCAGCACTTGTAACTTTTTCTTTGAAAAGCAATGCGACTTCCAAAACCACTCACATGACATTGGAGATGCTCGTGTGCACACATCATATCGTATGTAAGTCAGAAACACGGAACGAGGCTCATACAATCACGATGCCATGTGTGTACGATGCTCGTGTGTGGTGCGTGTGTGTGTGTGCACACCCATCTGTGTTTTGAAACCGAATAGAGAACTGCCCTTTCTTACAGAATCTTCTAACATTTTAAAATCACAGCAGCACCCTCCTGCACACACAGGTGGCCCATAACACACCCGGAGATCACACCTGGTCCCAGCAAAGCAGATCCCACGTAGGAACCCGTGTGCTTGGCTGGGCCACAGAAGTGCAGAGGGTGCTTTGAATTCTGCTCTCCATGTCTTCACCAGCCAGGGTTGTTCAGTAAAGGATAGTTTTCTCTCTTCTGATAATTCGTCTAAAATTTAAAAAAAAAAAATTTAAAGACATGAACTAGAGGGCCCATCACTTTGAGCAAAATAACTGACAGAATTTGTTGCCAATAATACAATTTGAGTTTCCAAGTTCAAATCAGCATTTTGGAAAATTGTATCTACCACTCCTGAGCTTAGCAGCCTCCCACAGAGCAGAGACTTTGGGATGGGAGCTGGTGATATTTGCGAATGTGAGTTTTTGATAATATCCTTGAAAAATCTGCAACAATTTGGAACCATTGTGATCCAGTGACCAGTCCTATGTAAACCCATTACAGGCTAAAGGTTCAGTTGGTCAGATATGCAAAGGCCAGATGTAACGTCAGATCTGGTTGATCTAACTGTTCAGAAACTGCCTCTCGCTGAGTCCTGGTGTAGGACCAACTGAGAATGCCCACGGCATCTGAACGGTCCGTACGACCTGTGGGCATCTCCAAGGCCTGGCGGAAAGGCTCTCCCTGGCGGAGGGGCGGGGAGCTGCTCAGGGCGCATGGAGGTCAGGCCTGGGTGGGTCAGGGTCCTGACTCGGAGGAGACAGAGGCTTGGCTGCAGGTGGTCAAGTCAGTTTGCACTCGGCCTTACTGCCCGGCTGAGCTGACCTTTTACGAGGCCAGAGTGGGAACCTGGAGGGTCAGGTCTGAGCCGGCCTCAGGGATGCAGCGGCACCGTGAGCAGCTTCCCAGACACAGGACACAGCCGGGGAATCCTTCACCGCCGCTGCTCTGCACGGGGCTGGGGTAAAACTGCACACAGTCCTTCAAAGCCTAAGTCTGCTCCACACTCCATCCTGGGGGCTTCCGGCGGCCCAGCAACTGGGGAGCCCTGACTGTCCCCGGCCTGATGCTGAGGCGGGTGTGCAGGCGGCCGGCCCAGCAACTGGGGGGCACTGACCGTCCCTGACCTGGTGCTGCCCCGGGCGTGCAGGCGGCAGGGGCACCTCCTGGGTCGGCCTCGGTTCTGGGCCGAGTCAGGCTGCAGTCAGTTCCCGGTCGGGGACCTGCTCGAGGTCTGAACCCAGCACAGGTGCTGGTCTCTCGGGCTACACCTCAGCCTGGAGGCCCGGCGGCTGGTGTTGGGCCTCGTCACCAAGGCGCTTCCCTCTTCGTGCGCCTCCTTCCTGGGCTGCGACTCTGTTTTTAAACTAGAAAGATGGTGGTTGTACTGTGGACACCCCGCTGCTTTCCTGGCAGGAGAGGGCTTCATCCTTTTATTCAAGAGGTGACCTCCTCCCTGAAACTTCTGGGCGAACCTCATTGGTCGCACCGAGCTGGATGGATTCTGCGAAGCTCCCTGGAACAGGCTAGTCAAGGGCGCCCGCCTCACTGGGAAATTCCGTGCGTGATGGACCCTTAGTTAGTCTCGTGAATCTCCTCCCCATGCCTCTGCTTGTCTTCATGTGAAAGTAGCGTTTTAGGAACTTACCAACCGAATAAGGCCCCTCCCTCCAGCCTGGGGTAAAGTTCAGGCCAGGCCTGGAGCACTGGGCACACTGAGGATAGTCGGCACCAGCCAGACCCTTGGAGAAGCGCTTTGGCGGACCGCCCCCCCCCCCCCCGCCCCCCGACGTCCCGGGTAGTTACGGACACAGCGCCTCATACACTCTTGTTCGTTAGACTTGGTGGAGCTGCGGACACGGAAGCTGGGGAGCTGAATGTAGGAACACTGTGGGTGTTCAGCCTGGAAAAAGGCGCATTTGGAGAAAACAGGTTAAAATACAGTCATGTCTAAAAGTGCCCTAAAGAGAGAGATCGATTATTGTTTGACACATCAAATAATAACAAAATTGCCAGAAATCTCCAGATTTTCACAAACAAGAGTTCTGATTGAAATGCACCCCGTGGGCTTGGGTCCTGTGGGCAGGAGCGTGGCTGGCGCTTGCATGCGGAGCTGGGCTGCTCCGTGCGGGCGGCGTGCTCTCTGTGTTTGCAGGGAACGCTGGGCCCTTTGACTTCTTGGCTGTGGGACAGAATGGCTGATTCAGGGGTGTCTCTGTTAAGCCCTGGACCCCTTCAGTGCACCGGGCGCTCCCCTCAGTGATGAATTGGAGAGGCACAGCTCCGCCCTCAGGAAAATGCATGCGTCACCCTGAGAGGATGCTGAGGGCTGAAAATTAAGTAAAACCAGTGGTTGCACACCAGAAAAGATGGGGTCGGGTCAGCTGGGTGACCAGGGAGGTCATCTCCAAGTACTGGCTACTTAAACTGATCCAGCCCCAGCCAGGGGGGCACTCTGTTGCAGCTGGAAGGGAAGTACCAACCGCCTGGGGGCTGAGAAGATGGCCTGAGGCAGGAATTCCGGAAGATTAGGAGGATGACAGGCCAATGCCGGGCAGAGTGAACAAAGAAGGCAAAGGTGGGAGGCAAGGTCAAGCAGAAAGGCAGGGGCCATATTACACAGTTAAGTTGGGGTTTTATTCGAAACACACCCATCCACCCTCCTATGAACTTCGCTCAATGGGCCTGCATTCTACCCTCTGAATGCACAGAGGCATTCTCTTTACCTGGTGGCTCTACCCCTGTCGCCAGAGTCCTGTCATTTCTTTCAACGCTTCCTGCCAGTGTTCTGAGCTTCTCACTACCCTCACCACTCCCTGCCAACCGGGGACCCTGAACTAGCACCTGTCACTTGAGCCACGGGAGCTGTCTGGCCACGTGCTCGCCATCCGGTGCCTTCTCGGCACCACCAGGTCCACGGCTCAGGCAGGCATCACTGACACGCACCAGTCGTAACTCTCCGGAAGCCCCTCACTTGTCAGGCTCCAGCTGCCTCTGCGAGCAGTGCTCAGAGGATGCCGGAGCGCCTTAGGCTTTGTTCCTGCTGAACATTCCGATTTCTGCAGTTATTTTCATCCTTTGTAATTCCACTCAATGCAGAAAAGAACAAAACTCGTGCAAAGGATGGTAATGAAAGAGTGAAGGGAAGCGGTGCCTGAGTCGGGCACAGAGAGCTCTGTGTGACTGACATTACCATCTGGGGAGGTTCGAGCAAGGCCCCATTTTATCCAAACTAGGTCAACCTTTGCCTTTCTCCCTCTTGCTTAATCGGTGCTTGCTGGCTGCGGTTTCCCTGGTGCCTGTCGTGAGAAGAGAAGTGTGTTTCAGCGTAATCACACAGACACAGGCTCGGCGAGCACAGGCAGGGGGAGCAGGGTTAGGAGCAACCACACAGCCCAGGGCTGCTCGCCGCTCAGCCCAGGGCCTGATGGAACTGAAGCTGCGGAAGGTCCTCGGCAACCTGCTGGAGGGTCTTTGTTAGTAAAACCGAGGATGGCTTTTTTGCTCCATAAATCGGAAGTCCTTTTATGATATGAAATGAATTGGTATTCATGTGATGACTGTTCAGACAGCTTTGAGGATTTTACCTGAGAGATAAAGGCTCCAGGTGAGCAGCATCTGCTTCCTTCTGACTAATCCATCAACCCAGCCATTGATCTATTCATCATCCTATTCACCCATTCATGTATTAATCCATTCACCCATTCATTCATCCACTCAGCCTTCCACCCATCCATCCCTCCACACATTCATCCATCTATTCATTATCCATCCATCCATAATCCATCCACCCATCCATCCATCCATCCATCCATCCATCCATCCATAATCTATCCATCCATTCATCATCCATCCATACATCCATCTATTCCTCCACACATTCATCCATCTATTCATTATCCATCTATCTATCCATACATCCATAATCTGTCAATCAATCCATCCATAATCTATCCATCCATTTATCACCCATCCATCCATCCATCCATCCATCCATCCATCCATCCATATAGCCTGTCCTCCATCCATTTCTCCTTCCTCTCTTCCTCCTTTCCATTCATTATCTATACAAAGCATACAGTCATGTAACCACAACCACAATCCAGGCCATATCAGCCCCTGTCTCAGCCCCTGGCAGCCACTAATCTAGTTTCTGTCCCTCCAGCCCCACCTTCTCCGTAACGACATGTGAATGGAATGCCACAGCCTGGAGTCTTTGAGGCCGGCTTCTGTCAAGGAGTGGAGTGCACTGGGGATATTCATGCACCTTGCTCAGTGTATCAAGAGTTGTTTTTTGCCCGGCCAGTGTTGCTCAGTGGTTGAGCATTGACCCAGGAACCAAAAGGTCGCTGTTTTAATTCCTGGTCAGGGCACATGCCTGGGTGTGGTTGTGGGTTCGATCCCCAGTAGGGGATGTGCAGGAGGCAGCAGATCAGATGGATGATGTTCCTCTCTCATCCATGTTTCTCTCTGCCCCTTTCCTTTCCTCTCTCTCTAAAAATCAATAAAAACATATTTAAAAAAGAGTTGTGGCAATAGCATGCCGAAGGCCTGAGGGGGGGGCGGGGATGGAGGGACAATGGAGGAAAATAGGGGACCTATGTAATACTTTCGACAATAAAGAATTATAACAGAAAAACCAGTTCTTTCCTTTTGTCATCAATAGTGCATGCAGAGTGACAGAGACTGTGTGACAGGAACTTCCGTTTCTCGCTCAGGTAAGTCCCCTGGGTTGGGTTGTGGGCTGTGCCGTAAGTTTAAACTTATAGGGAAGTCCCAACCATTGTCCATAGTGGCTGTGCCTTTCTCACTCCCCTGGTAATGAGTGTGGGCTCCTGTGCTCCTCCTTCTGGCCTGTGTTGGTATTGCCAGTGTTTTTCTTAAAATTTGACCATCCTGATAGGGTGTCATGACATCTCCTTGTGGTTTTAATTTGCATGCCCCTATTGACTAAGGGTGATGAGATGGTTCACGGTCTGACTTCCCATTTGTGGATATTCTATCCATTTAAACTTCTGTTTTGCTCGCTGTATTTCATCTTATGGATTGAAGGGAAGACTTTATTATGGGGAAAGAGAGAGCGCGTGGGAAGGTGCAGTTTGATGAAACTGATGTGAGTACAGGAAGGTGACTGTTCGATGCTACATCAGGTACTTTTCCCAGGCCCAGGTCAATGTCAGAGCAATGGTGGGCCAGCCCCCGAGACAAAGACCCTGAAGGTGCCACCTGCTACTCCATTCTCCCATTAAATGTAGAAGACGCAGTCAGTATCTGACCATTGCACTTGGTGCACAAGAGGACAGGACTTTGATCATGCCAGTGGGATTCACATTATCTACACCACCAAGTAAGGAAGAGCTCCAAGCAATACACCCTCGTTGGATACACGTCAAGTCCAGTCCCTGCTCACTAGGTCTGCGTGTGGTTGCAAAGCCAAGATCCATGTGTTGGAGAGAGTTAGAAACAGCTGTGACTGTTGAAAATGGACACCAATGAGACTCTCCGGGAGGCAGGGTTTCATGGAGGGTGCGAGGGTCTACTTGGGAGAGGCTGGAGTCGGATATAGGAGGCAGGCCGCAGAAAAGATGGAGAAAGAGGACCCAGGCTGAAAGGGCAGGTGTCAGCTGCAGCCCGATGGGGCGTGGTGGGGAGCCCAGGCTGGCCAGCAATGATGGCTCCCACCCACCGTGGGGTGGGGGTTGGGGCTGGGGTTACCAAGGCAGGGAGGGGAAGGTCAAATGGTGAAGAGCTTGTCTCCAGTTTGTTCTGGGTCTGGTGAAGCATAAAGCTGGGGTCACTGGGTCACTGGGGTCACTGGGGTCGTGGCAAATGCATTTGCTGCATGAAGTGCTTATGCCTCAGATCTCGACTGAGAAACAGACTTCACACCCACAAGTAATGTCCAACATTTTGTCAGATAACTCAGCTCAGACCAAGAGTGTGTGATGTTGGGCAAGAAGAGAAGGGAAATCCCCAGCTTCACCAGCGAGATTTTGGGTGGAACTTCATTAATTGACATAATGACTACGGAATTTTTTAAATTTTAAATTCTTTATTGTTGAAAGTATTACATATGTCTCTTTTTCCCCCAGTGACCTCTCCCTGGATGTTCTCACACCCCAGCACATGCCCTACTCCCCTACTGTCTGTGCCCATTGGTCATGCCTATGTGCATGCATATAAGTCCTTTGGTTGATCTCTTACCCCACCTCCTCCCAACCTCCCCTGCCTTCCCTCTGAGGTTGACGGTCTGTTCGAAACTTCTATGTCTCTGGATCTATTTTTGTTCATCAGTTTATGTTGTTCATTATATTCCATAAATGAGTGAGATCATGTGATATTTATCTTTCTCCGACTGGCTTATTTTTCTTAGCATAATGGTCTCCAGGTCCATCCATGCTGTTGCAAATGGTAAAAGTTCCTTCTTTTTTACTGCAGCATAGTATTCCATTGTGTAGGTATACCACAGTTTTTTAACCCACTCATCTGCTGATGGGCACTTAGGCTGTTTCCAAATCTTAGCTATTGTAAATTGTGCTGCTATGAACCTAGGGGTGCATATATCCTTTCTGATTGGTGTTTCTGGTTTCTTGGGATATATTCCTAGAAGTGGGAATTACTGGGTCAAATGGGAGTTCCATTTTTAATTTTTTGAGGAAGCTCCATACTGTCTTCCATAGTGGCTGCACCAGTCTGCATTCCCACCAGCAGTGCACAAGTGTTCCTTTTTCTCCACATCCTCTCCAGCACTTGTCGTTTGTTGATTTGCTGATGATAGCCAGTCTGACAGGTGTGAGATGGTACCTCATTGTTGTTTTGATTTGCATCTCTCGGATGATTAGTGACTTTGAGCATGTTTTCATATGTCTCTTGGCTTTCTGAATGTCCTCTTTTGAAAAGTATCTATTTAGGTCCTTTGCCCATTTTTTGATTGGATTGTTTATCTTCCTTTTGTTAAGTTGTATGAGTTCCCTGTAAATGTTGGAGATTAAACCCTTACGGGAGATAATGTTGACAAATATGTTCTCCGATGCAGTGGGCTTTCTGGTTGTTTTGTTGGTGGTTTCCTTTGCTGTGCAGGAGGTTTTGTTTTGATGGAGTCCCATTTGTTCATTTTGTCCCAAGTTTCCATTGCCCTAGGAGCTGTATTGGTAAAGACATATGTCTGATATTTTGCTGCCTATGGATTCTGCTAAGATTTTTATGGTTTCCCTTCTTACAGTTAAGTCCTTTATCCATTTTGAGGTGTTCTTTTGTGTATGGTGTAAGTTGGTGGTCTAGTTTCATTTTTTTTTTGCACCTATATGTCTAATTTTCCCAGTACCATTTATTGAAGAGACTGTCTTGACTCCATTGTATGTTCTTGCCTCCTTTGTCAAATGTTAATTGAGTATAAGGGCTTGGGTTGATTTCTGGGTTCTTTATTCCATTGGTCTATATGCCTTTCTTGTGCCAGTATCAGTCTGTTTTGAGAACAGTGGCTTTGTAATATAGCTTGATATCTGGTATTGTGATCCCTCCAACTTTGTTCTTCTTTCTCAGGACTACTGTGACTATTTGGGATCTTTTTTTATTCCATATGAATTTTTGGAGAGTTTGTTCTGGGTCTGTGAAATATGCCGTTGGTATTTTAATGGGGAGGGCATTGGGACACAGTGAAAGCAGTCCTGAGAAGGAAGTTCATAGCTATACAGGCCTACCTCAAAAAACAAGAAAGAATGGTAATAATTTACCTAACCCTACAACTTAAAGAATTAGAAAGAGAGCAATAAGACAAGCTGAGAGTGAGCAGAAGGAAGGAAAGAATAAGGATCAGAGCAGAAATAAACGACATAGAGACCAAAAAAACAAAACAAACAAACAAACAAAAACAACCCCACACACCCAATACAAAAGATCAATAAAACCAAGAGCTGGTTCTTTGAAAGGATAAATGAGATTGATGAACCTCTAGCCAGACTCATGAAGAAACAAAGAGAGAGGACCCAAATAAAGAAAATCAGAAATGAAAGCGATAATAACCAACCTCACAGACATACAAAGGATTGTAAGAAATCCTACAAACAACTCTATGGACAAATTCCTGGAAAAATACAATCCTCTAAAATTCAATCAGGAAGAATAAAAAAACCTGAATAGGCCGGTAACTACCAATGAAATTGAAGCAGTAATCAAAAAACTTCCAGCAAACAAAAGCCCAGGTACAGACAGCTTCACAGGGAGTTTTATCAAACATTCAAAGAAGAACTAACACCTATATTCCTCAGGCTATTCCAAAAAATTGAAGAGGAAGGCACACTTCTAAGCTCTATGAAGTCAGCATTTTCTATGAGGCCTGAATTATCCTAATCCCAAAACCAGATAAAGACACTACAAAGAAAACTATAGGCCAATATCCCTGATGAATATAGATGCTAAAATCCTCAAAAAAATTCTAGCAAATTGGATCCAGCATTACATTAGAAAAATCATACACCTTGCCCAAGTGGGATTTATTCCAGGGATGCAAGGATGGTACAATATTTGTAAATCAATAAACGTAACACATCATATGCAAATTGAGAGACAAAAATCACATGAATGTATCAATAGACAAAACCCAACACTCATTCTTAATAAAAACTCTCAGCTAAGTGGGAATAGAGGGAGCATATCTCAACATAATAAAGGCCATATATGACAAACCTACAGCCAACATCACACTCAATGGGCAAAAACTAAAACCATTTCTCCTAAGAACAGGAACAGGACAGGGATGCCCACTTTCACCACTCCTGTTCGACATAGTACTGCACAGCACAGCAATCAGACAAGAAGAAGAAATAAAAGGCATCCTGTGCCGCACCAGCACGGCCAAGGGTGAACCTGAGGGGGGTGGTGAAGGATTGAGAAAAGACGGACAAGAGAATAAAGCTGGGTCTCAGTGGAATGCTGCATCTCCGATGGAGAGGCAGCAAGCCAAGTCTTTATTTTACAGCCAGATTCCATGAGGTAAAGTAAGGGCGTGGTCAAGATGTTAACACTGTTCTAATCTACTCAATTACATGCCGCTGGACACTGTCAAGCCCACACCACTCAGCCATTTGGGACCACAGGTTTGGACTTGCACTTGGCTTTGCCCTGAGAGGACTGTGACCTCTCATTTGTCCGAGACTGGAACCTGTCCCAACACTGTAGACGCTCTCCACAGCATCCAAATTGGACAAGAAGTAAAACTGTCATTATTTGCAGGTGACATGACATTGTACATAGCAAACCCTAAAGACTCCATCAAAAAACTACTAGACTTAGATTCAGTGCACTCCCCATTAAACTACCAATGGCATATTTCACATATCTAGAACGAACGTTCCAAAAATTCATCTGGAATAAAAAAAGACCTCGAATGGCTGCAGCAATCCTGAGAAAGAAGAACAAAGTAGGTGGGATCTCAATACCAGATATCAAACTGTATTACAAAGCCACTGTTCTTAAAACAGCTTGGTACTGGCACAAGAACAGACATATAGGTCAATGGAATAGAATAGAGAACCCAGAAATTGACCCAAAGCACTATGCCCAATTAGTATTCGACAAAGGAGGCAAGAGCATACAATGGAGTCAAGATAGTCTCTTCAATAAATGGTGTTGGGAAAATTGGACATATACATGCAAAAAGATGAAACTAGACCACCAACTCACACCATACACAAAAATAAACTCAAAATGGATAAAAGACTTAAACATAAGACGGGAAACCATAAAAATACTAGAGGAATCCACAGGCAGCGAAATCGCAAACATATGCCGAAGGAATTTCTTCTCTGATAATGCTCCTAGGGCAATGAAACTAAAGAGAAAATAAACAAATGGGACTACATTAAAATAAAAAGCTTCTGCACAGCAAAGGAAACCATCAACAAAACAACAAGAAGACCCACTGCATGGGAGAACATATTTGCCAATGATATCACCGATAAGGGTTTAATCTCCAACATTTACAAGGAACTCATGAAACTTAATAATAGGAAGATAAACAATCCAATCAACAAATGGGCAATGGACCTAGATAGACACTTTTCGAAAGAGAACATACAGAGGGCTGAACGACATATGAAAACATGCTCAAAGTCACTAATTATATGAGAGATGCAAATCAAAACGACTATGCAGTATCACCTCACACCTGTCAGAATGGCTATCATCAACAAATCAACAAACAACAAGTGTTGGAGAGGATGTGGAGAAAAAGGAACCCTTCTGCACTGCTGGTGGGAATGCAGACTGGTGCAGCTACTGTGGAGAACAGTATGGAGCTTCCTCAAAAAACTAAAAATGGAACTCCCATTTGACCCAGTAATCCCACTTCTAGGAATATATCCCAAATCAGAAACACCAATCAGAAAGGATATATGCACCCCTATGTTCACAGCAGCACAAATCACCATAGCTAAGATCTAGAAACAGCCTAAGTGCCCATCAGTAGATGAATGGATTAGAAAATTGTGGTACATCTACACGATGGAATACTAAGCTGCTGTAAAAAAGAAGGAACTCTTGCCTTTTGCAACAGCTTGTATGGAACTGGAGAGCATGATGCTAAATGAAATAAGCCAGTCAGAGAAAGATAAATACCACATGATCTCACTCATTTGTGGAATATAGAGAATAACATAGACTGATGAACAGGGACAGATCCAAAGACAGAGAAACAGCAATCAGACTATCACTCCCCAGAGGGAAAGTAGGGGAGGGTGCGGGTAAGGGGAAGAGATCAACCAAAGGATTTGTATGCATACATATAAGCCAAACCAGTGGACATGGACAAAGGGGGTTGAGAGCATGAGTGGGGCGGGGGGAGGATGGGGGGTAATGGGGGGGAATGAGGACACATTTGTAATTCCTTAACTAATAAGGAATTTAAAGATTAAAAAAATATTGCATAAACACAAACAAACTACTAGACTTAATAAATGAATTTGGCAATGTAGCAGGATACAAAATTAACACCCAGAAATCTACGGCCTTTTTTTATACACCAATATTGAACTCACAGAAAGAGAAACAAAAACAAAAACATCTCATTTACCATTGCACTAAAAAATTAAGATACCTAAGAATAAACTTAACTAAGGAGGTAAAAGACCTGTGCTCAGAAAACTACAGGACATTGACAAAAGAGATAGAAGAAAATACAAACAAGTGGAAGAACATACCATGTTCATGGATTGGTAGAATGAACATCATTAAAATGTCCATACCACCCAAGGCAATCTAGAGGTTCAATGCAGAATTTTTGTCTAGTCTCCTGCCTCAAGAGCTACATGCCAAAGCATGCAGCTCTATAGTTTTGCTTTTGGCCGCTCTTCTCCTTCCTTCAGTGTATCCTGCTTAGATTCTTCTATGGAACAAGCAACCCACAGATTAGACTGCAGTGGGAGCTGCTCCTTTGAGCTGGTTGTAGAAATGAAATCTAGCCCTAGCCTGTTTGGCTCAGTGGATAGAGCATGGTGAGTCTGTGGCTGGGATTTTACCCCCTGAAGTTACTTGTCACTATCGATTCTCATGTGGTTGAGAAACACATAACAACGGGGCCAGAAGCGCAGCCAAGCATTGCTCAGAGGTGCACTAGGGAAATGCTGGAAGGTGTCCCTAGGGTCACACAGTTCCTTGGGATGTCACCACCGTTTCAGTCGGCCTGTGGACTGAAGGGTCCTGGTTTGATTCCAGTCAAGGGCACATGCCTGGGTTGCGGGCTTGATTCTGATCAATGATTCTCTCTCATCATTGATATTTCTATCAATATCATTGATATTGCTCAGAGGTGCACTAGGGAAATGCTGGAAGGTGTCCCTAGGGTCACACAGTTCCTTGGGGTGTCGCCATGCAGTCACACGATATTGCCCTGTGTGTGTTCCCTGGGCTCAGCCTCCGTGCACCCTTTCTGATGTCACCACAACCGCTGTGCCTGCTGGCACCCACAGAGGCACAAGGAGAGGCAGGCCTGACGGAGTTGGTGACACTGGCGCTCAGGACAGTCCTGTAGCTGCAGACATTGAAACAGGCACAGCCGCTCGGAGCAGAGCCGGTGGAGCACCGTTTCTGGGGATGTGTCTGGAGCTCTGAATCCACCTTTTAGGGAAACACTGCGCCTCTGAACTTCCAAAGGAAACACCCAGGCGTTGACATGTCCCCATCGTGTGGCCTTGCCTGTTTGTGCAGCGTTTGCTTTGGAGCTGATGGGCTGCCCCATGGCCAGCCCCTCCAAGTGGCCTTTGTCTCAGACATTGGTCTGCGAAGTGGCCCCTTTAGCGCGGATCCATGAGGCCATCTGCGGGACATTGCATTTTTCCAATTTGACGCCACATCCTCCCAATTCATGTGGTCACGTGTTTCTAAAACACGCTTCCCATGCTGCCTTGGACCAGGGGATGGCTAACCGTGACCCTCGGATAGAGTCCACCAATACCTGTCTCTGTAAACACAGCCTTGCCACCCGTGACCCTGTGGTCTGTGGCTGCAGTGTCAGTTGTTTCATCGGAGACGTCTGGCCGGTGAACCTGGACTGGGTGCTGTCTGCGCCTTTGCTGAGCAGCTGGCCCCGGCGCACCTCGGGCGCTCAGCAAACGCTTACGAAAGGCTCCGAGACCAGGTGGGGTTTTGTGCCACCTCATCGCCCGGATGCCTCACCTGGCCCCACACGCACCTGCATGGTCTCCCCTGGCACATGCAGCTTAGGAGAGGTGACAGCTGAGGGCGTGTGCGGGTTTTCTGTGGTTTAAAGGAGCATCGGGAAAACCAGAGACCGCTTGGTCCTCGATACCCTCCCCCACAACTCACCCTGGGCTCCGGCTTTCTCTTTATTTGCATCCGTGAGATTCATAATTGTGTGAAATTGCATGAAATGTGCAGCATGCACATTTGATTAGCTCAGCCCATGGTTACGGGGCGGTGCATGTGTGTATATATGTATATTCATATACTCGTGGTTTTGAATTTAATGATTTTGCAGCTCAGCCAGCTAGAGCTGGAGGGGATGTGCAACCACCAGGTGAAGGCAGCAATTGGCAGGCAGCCTGTTCCTGCTCAGCGCGTCCTGGTGCCTGGTGACTGCGCAGGCGCCGCGTGAGGATGCTTATTGGGAAAGGAGGTGTGGAAGAGCAGTCCTCATTTTTGCTCATTCTGCCCCTTCCTGTCCTCTGTCCCGTTGAGGTAAGCGAAAGGCACACGGATTGGGGGCCCTCGGACCACCCCTCAGGGGCAGTTTCTCGGCCCAGGCGGTCTGAGCTGGGAAGGGCCAGCGGTACCTCCTAGGCTCGTCTCCCTGTGGGCATTGCGGGCTCCAGGTGGACCGTGCAGCCCGTGGGCCCGCCGGGGGATCTGACGCAGGAGTCGGGTGGGGTCCAGAGCCTGCACTGTCTTTGGGAATGGTTGTGCTTTGGCAGTTTGGGGTCACTGAATTTGTCCACAAGCTTATGATACCAGCTCACATACTGCCTGGGCTTGCCTCCTCCATCTGCCCCCCGGCCCTCTGAGTAGGTGGCTGCACCCCATTTCAGAGAGGAGGGAATGGGGGCTTCACAGGGGTCACCTGTGCCAGGTGTGCCTGCTGGGATGGACCTGAGAGGAAGTGTGGAAGGCGGTGCCTGCTGAGGAGTGTCCGTTCATTCCTCCGTTCCTGCTGCGAGCTCTATGCCTGCATCTATATTAATATCTACACCCACACCCACAGCCACCTCTGCATCTGCGCCTGGGCCCCATCAATATCTGCACCCTCCATGTCCCCCTCCAAGTCCCTATGGGCGTATATAAACTGTCCACATTGTTCCCGAATTCATGTCCGTACCCGCATCTCTGTCTGCCTTTTGTCCCTGAGCACCTGTGTGCGCTGCACGGGGGACCCCCAGCTGCAAGCTGGCCACAGAGCCGGGAGGGCAGACACTGCGCATCCCTGTCCCTGATGGAGATGACTCCCCACTCACATCTACTCTAGTGCCACAGAGGAGAAGGCAGGGCAGGACCACGCTCTGTGTTGGGTGTGGGGAGAGTTGCAGAAGGAGGAGGGGTGGGGGCAGGGGGTGGACCTGGCACACCTGCGGGGGAGCCCCGGGAAGGGCACTGCAAGGCCTGTGCTCCCAGAGAGCTGCCGAGGCTGCTGCCTGGAGCCCGGGGGCTGGTGATCACTGCGGGGAGGAGTCCTGGCTCCATACCGGTGGGTTCTGGAGGGCGACAGCTTACCTTCAGAGCAGAGAAGCAGCTGCGATGTATTTCTTGTCCCCAAATATCCATGCTCCTCAACCAGCCAGTCAGACCCTCTTTTCCTTGTTGTGGTCCTTGCGGTTTGAACACATGTCACCGGAGCCATTGGGCCTTTAGGGCGCCAGGACCTGTGCCCCCGTGAGGATGGGGGAGGGGGAGTGCCGCGGGGGGCGGGCGGGTCACTAAGGGAGGCGGTGATCCCAGCAGGCCGCCACCTGCCACTGTGAAGTCTCTTCCTTCACCTCCCAGCCACTGAGTGAGGGGCGAGGTTTGAAAACTTGAAGGAGGAAGGGCCTTTCTGAGGGCGCGTGTGGGGCCCCGCTGCCCTCCTGGCACCTGCGGGGCACCAGGACAACAGGGTGTGCTGCCCGGGGCGCCAGGGAGAGGCCGGCGGGCGTGCTCTGGGCAGGAGATGAGGGTCCTGGGCTCCTCCTCTGAGGCATCTGCCTCCATCGCTCATCTCCAGGAACTTCTTCCTTTAAAGACTTTTTCCTCACTTCACGTTCGCAGAGGCCGCCATTCTCTGATTGACACTGAGAGGGTTTGACAAATTGTCTGGGGCATCAGGATAAACGTGAAAACGGGTGTGTGTGGAGCTTCTGGACACTCAACCATGTGAGCCATTTGGAGGTGCGAGTCCTCACCCACAGAGAGAGCTCGGCTCTCACACGCCAGCCCCGCCCTGTCTCCTACCTTAACAGTGTTTTCCAAGGATCCCAGCGCCCACAATTCACAGCCGGCCTCATACCTCATGGAGCCCAGAGCAGCATGTCCATTCCCCACAAGCTCTGTGGCCTCCTCGGGGCCGCCATGGTGGTCATGCTGTGGGGTGTCCCTCGTGGACACTGCCAGGAGGAGGGCCTGGCACCAGCTGGTGCCTCCAAGGCCCCCTAAGTGCCTGTGGGCACCGTGGGCGGGGCCTACCTTCCTGGGGCTCCTGGGGAACCGGGGAACCTGACTCGGGAGGCACAGTGCACAGGGTTCTGGGCCCAGCCTCTGCAGGAGGTGGGAACCCCAGCAGCCCCAGTAGCCCTGGCCTGAGGGCTTCCCTTCCCCACACCAGCCTCGGGCCACGCTCTCCCCACCCTGGTAGTGGCTCCAGCAGGTGCAAAATTATACCCTGGTAGCTTTGGGGACCGACTTTGCACCTGGACTTATCCAGTTAGTAGTTGTGTCCTGAACAGCGGATCGTCCGTACAATCGATGTCATTACATCAACAGTAAAGGGTGATTGGATGACCATTCCCAGCTGACAGTGAGAATACAGCAACAGCACATGATGGCAATGTGGATGCTGAGGACAGGGACATGGGGTTGGTGGAGGAGTGGAGGGGTGGGGAAGAAGGAGGATATAGAGGAGGGGGAAAGGAGGGAGATGAGGAGGGAAGAGATAGGGGAGGAGCAGGAGGGGAGAGGAGGGAAAGGGAGAGGGGGGAATGGGGAGGAGAAGGAGGAGGGAGCAGGAGGGGAGGGAAGGAAAGAGTGTGGTATAGGGGAGGGGAGGAAGGAGGAGGGGGGGAGGGGGGAGCAGGAGGGGAGTGGAGGGAAGGGGAGGAGAGAGAGGGTATGGGGGAGGGGAGGGAGGAGCAGGAGGGGAGTGGAGGGAAGGGGAGGAGGGAGAGGGTATGGGGAGGGAGGGAGGAATAGGAGGGGAGTGGAGGGAAGGGGGAGAGGGTATGGGGAGGGGAGGGAGGAACAGGAGGAGAGGGAAGGGGAGGAGAGAGAGGGCATGGGGGAGGGGAGGGAGGAGCAGGAGGGAGGCGTCAGCGGTGGCCTCACTAGAATGCTCTTCTTAATGAGCAGAGTGAGGGCGGGGCCTGACACACCCGCAGTGTCAGGGGCACAGACCTGCCAGACATCAGAGACCTGGGCAGGAGTCCTCTGTGAGTCTGGCCGCCTTCACCTGCAGCAGGAGGGTGCTCCAGAGGACCCCTTTGGCTCCTGGATAGTGACAGACATGGGGTCTCCTTGCTGGAAGGTGTATTCCGGGAGCCCCAGAGAGAGGTGAGTCGGAAGCCGTGCCTGTTGCCACCACTGTTTCCATCAGGACTCGCCCCCCGTCAGTGCATACACTAGCCACCTCTGTTCCACGGCACTGTGCACTCCAAAACATGGTTTTTGTCAATCTGACAAAAAATAGGTCTAACTCTGATTCTTTCTCAGCGGACGGCTGCTGTGCTGGCTGCTGTCATTTTTAATTGGGCAGCCTCAGGGGAAGGGGCCTGTGCCAGGCGGAAGCGTCGGGGATTGCAGCCTTTAAACACCCTCGCTGCCCTGGCGTGAGCTTCCTGGCTCTACAGGCCCTGTAGCACTCCTCCGGGCACCGGTGAGGTGAGGACATTCCCGGGGGACAAGGTGCTTGGGGAGGAAGACGCAGAAAGGCAGCCTGGCTCCCTGTGCTCGGCCAGGCCTAGCGTTTGCATCACGGTTGGCATTTGGCCTCTTTCCTGGCTCCTGTACTTGCATCATCTTCTCCCAACCCCGGTGCGGACTGAGCTTTCTGTGGTGGGGCAGCCTCTCTCCAGCTGAAGGTCAGCCAGGCCCTGCTGGGACCTCCCTGCTGACCCCTCCCTGCTGACCCTGCAACTCTGGGCCCGGATGTCAGGGGACCCTGCTTTTGATGGTAGGAGCACGGCGCTCTCACTCAGGCTGCCCCGTGCCTGCTCCATCTCCCTGACGCCCTGGCGGGCCGCCACACTCTTCCCTTTGGTGTCTACTCAGTGAACCTAGCAGCTGAGCCCCTGCTTTAGCTCACTCTCTAGAAACCCGTCATTGCTTCCCAGGGAGCATCAGCAGGGACCATGCTGTTTGCTGATACCCCCAGAGCCTGTCTCGGTGCCAGGACACAGCGGGTGCTCAGTAAATGCTGCCGAGTTTGAACAGAAGGATGAACCCGTGAGGGGAGGGCCCGGCGACGAAGGCCGCCCAGAACCACCCAGAGTCCTCTGCAGGGGCGGGGTGGCGGGAGGCTCTGGCCTCCAAGGTCCCCAGGCAGCCCGTCCCTGCCTGGATAGAAGTGTCCCTCCACCCCTAAGCCTCCCAACGTCGTGTCCATCCAGGGCTTGTCCAGGGGGCACAGTTCTGCAGCCCCCTGTCCCGGCCAGCGGTCCTGGGAACCTCTCCCGGCAGCTCCATTCAGTCGCCATGCTGACAAGAGCGTGTCCTTGTGGCCATGGAGACTTGGTGGCTTACAACCTGCTTAACCAGGGGCAGATTCCCAGTGAACATGTCAGGAGACTCCCCGACGGAGAGAGCCCTCGGGGTGCATCGCTCTCCACCACCCAGGACTATGATCGACGCGCCCCACAGGGAACATCTGAAATGAAACTGAATTTGGGGCAATAGGCTCATCAATAGAGGCCTGACCTGAGGAGCCCGAGGAAGGGGCTGGTTCTCGTTTCTCGAACGCTGTTTATTCGAGGATCCTTGGGGCCATGCCTTTGATGACTGATTACCCTTTGCCACCAAGAAGGTGTTCAAGGTCATGTCAAACCAGATGCTGACTCTTGAAAAATCGCTTCCAAACTTGAGCTGGTAACATCCTGACAGAATCACAAGGCTGCCCAGGTGCAGGGAAGAGGAGAGCGAGGAAAGGACACAAATCCTGGAGAGAATTAAGTGTCGGGAAGTCCAGTGCCACACGGGGCCGGGTGAAGCCGTTGAAGGACCTGACGCTGCTTTATCGTTTACGCTGCACGTTAAAAGTTATCTGTGAAGGAAATTATGCCAGAGGCAGTAAATTAAGCAGAGCTGCCCTACAAATCTGGATTAACTCTTACATTGGTTTTAGTATTTAATACATCGTCATGAATCACATTTTCACAAACCACAACAGAAGTCTGGGGGGGGGGGGGCGGTTAAGCATGTGCTGGTTTATTATTATTATCATCATTGTTACTATTACTGCCTAAACTCTTGCTTTAAATAAAGCATGGAAGCAGTTGCATTTTATTTGATTACTAGTGGCCAGTGCACAGATTCGTGCACATTGAAAGGAAATCGGGAGCCCACGCCCATGTGCCTGGGGGTTTCCACGTCCCCTGGGCTGCTGGGAAGTCACATGGGGAGTCTGTCCTCCTCCCCGCAGCTTCCTGAAAAAATATTTCCAAAGTCCCTTCTGCGGCCAGGGTGGCGCCTTGCCGGCCGGGAGGTCCCCAGTGAACACCTCGGGCTGTGCTGGATGCTTTCTACCCCTCGGATAAGAGATGCTCAGAGGTGGACAATACAAAGTTGGGGATCTTGGAGGTGGGGGCTCCAGGAGTGAGTATTTCGTGCCAGGACTCTAACCTTTTTGGGAGATGGGCTGGGGCTGGGTAGTAGGTGGAAGTTTCGAAGGGCTCGCTGGCAGACACACGGGGGTGTCGGTCATTGGGTTGGAGTTCACTGGTGCTCGCTCCCGAGATAGGGGCCGGCCCAGGCAGTATTTGTGTGAAGCTCCTCTGTGGGCTTTTCCGGAGCCCACATCCGGAGACCCAGAGCGCAATAAGTAAGGAGTGTGGTGCCGGCCGCCCCAGGGTCGGAAGGGAGAGTTCCAGGGGTTGGTGGAGGCTGATCCATGGTCATTCTGGCTACACCCACACCACCCAGGCATTGGGACTGCAGTCTGTTTGCTGGAGATTGCAAGCTCCAGCATTGAGCGTCTGCCCCCTGGTGGTCAGTGCATGTTATAGCGATTGGTCATTCTGGCCGTTCCTCCATACGATCACGATCACTGGGCTTTTATATAGAGAGACTAAAGGCCTGGTGCACGAAATTCATGCAAGGGGCTCGGCCCTCGCAGCCCCAACTTCGTCCAGAAGGACCTCTGGAAGGACATTTGGAAGGTTGTTCGGCTGTCCAGTCTAATTAGCATATTATGCTTTTATTACTATATACTAGAGGCCTGGTGCACAAAAATTTGTGCACTCGGGGGGGAGGGGGGTCCCTCAGCCTGGCCTGTGCCCTCTCGCAGTCTGGGACCCCTCGGGAGATAACGACCTGCTGGCTTAGGCCTGCTCCCGGGTGGCAGAGGGCAGGCCCAATACCTAGGTGCAGCCCCTGGTCGGGCTCAGAGCAGGGCCGATTGGAGAGTTGGGGCGCCGCCCCCTGTCATGCACAGAGCAGGGCAGATCGGGAGGTTGTGATGCCACCCTCAGTCACACTCAGGGTAGGGCCGATTGGGGGGTTGGGGCACCACCCCCTGTCACACTCAAGGCAGGGTCGATGGGGAGGTTGCGGTGCCACCCCCAGTCATGCACAGAGCAGGGCCAATCAGGGGGTTGGGGCGCTGCCCCCTGTCACGCACAGAGCAGGGCCCATCAGGGGTGTTGGGGCTCTGTACCCTGTCATGCACAGAGCAGGGCCCTTCAGGGGGTTGGGGCGCTGCCCTCTATCACCCACAGAGCAGGGCCGATCAGGGGGTTGGGGCACTGCCACTCTCACACTCAGGGCAGGGCTGATGGGGAGGTTATGGCTCTACCCCGTCACACACAGAGCAGGGCCTGTGGGGGGGGGAGGGGTTGGGGCGCTGCACCCTGTCACACACAGAGCCGCAGGGCGATCAGGGGGCTGGAGAGCTTCCCCCTATCAGGCACAGAGCAGGGCCCATCAGGGGGTTGGGGCACCTTCCCCTGTCACACACAGAGCCTCAGGGCAACCAGGGGGTTTGGGCGCTGCCCCCTGTCACGCTGATCCCAGTGCCGGGAGGCCTCTTGGCTCTGTTGATCCTGGTGCTGGGAGGCCTCGTGGCTCCGTTGATCCCGGTGCTGGGAGGCATATTACCCTTTTACTATATAGAATAGAGGCCAGGTGCATGGGTGGGGCTGGCTGGTTTTCCCTGAAGGGTGTCCTGGATCAGGGTGGGGGTCCCCACTGGGGTGCCTGGCCAGCCTGGGTGAGGGGATGATGGCTGTTTGCAGCTGGTCACACACCCTTCAGGGTGGGGGTCCCCACTGGGCTGCCTGGCCAGTCTGGGTGAGGGGCTGAGGGCTGTTTTCAGGCTGACTGAAGCTCCTAACCACTCCTTTTTTTCTTTTTTTTTTTTTTATTCTGGGCCAGCTTTAGCTCTGGCTCCAGCTCTGAGGCCTCTGCTGCTGAAAGAAGGTATCTGGTTTGTTTCGGTTATATAATTGAAACAATGTATAACTCCAGCTCTGAGATTCCGGGCTCGCTGAAAGCAGGTTACTAGGGTTTTGTTTAGCTTCTATATTTGTTACAATGTTTCTTAAACTGCAAGCTCAGAGGCCAGCAAGGCAGGCGGGGAACGTTGCAGTCCTCCATCACTGAAGCAAGCAAGCCTCATGTTAGTTTCAAGCTGCCTGGCTGCCGGCCGCCATCTTGGCTGGCAGTTAATTTGCATATCTCGCTGATTAGCCAATGGGAAGGGTAGCGGTCGTACACCAATTACCATGTTTTTCTTTTATTAGATAGGACTAGAGGCCCAGTGCACAAAAATTTGTGCACTCGGGGGGAAGGGGGGGTCTCTCTGCCTGGCCTGTGCCCTCTTGCAGTCTGGGACCCCTCGGGAGATAACGACCTGCTGGCTTAGACCTGCTCCCAGGTGGCAGAGGGCAGGTCCAATCCCTAGGTGCAGCCCCTGGTCGGGCTCAGAGCAGGGCCGATTAGGGAGTTGGGGTGCCTTCCCCTGTCATGCACAGAGCAGGGCAGATTGGGAGGTTGCGATGCCACCCTCAGTCACGCTCAGGGTAGGGCCAATTGGGGGGTTGGGGCACCGCCCCCTGTCAAACTCAAGGCAGGGTCTATGGGGAGGTTGTGGCTCCACACCCTGTCAGGCACTGAACAGGGTCCATCAGGGTGGTTGGGGCTCTGTACCCTGTCATGCACCGAGCAGGGCCAATCAGGGGGTTGGGGCGCTGCCCGCTGTCACTCACAGAGCAGGGCCCATCAGGGGGGTTGGGGCTCCGTACCCTGTCATGCACAGAGCAGGGCCGATCAGGGGGTTGAGGAGCTTCCCCCTGTCACTCACAGAATAGGGCCGATAGGGGAGTTGGGGCACCACTCCCTGTCACACTCAGGGCAGGGCGGATCAGGGGGTTGGGGCGCCGCCCTCTATCACCCACAGAGTAGGGCTGATCAGGGGGTTGGGGCGCTGCCACTGTCACACTCAGCTGGTTGGTGCATATACTGCTCTTGGCGTTTGAGCTTCCAAACTGTGTATGGATGTGACTTGACCTTGACACCTTCCTGGTGGCAAAGGGTAAGCAGTCATCAAAGGCATGTTCCCAAGATTCCTCCAATGAACAGCATCAGGGAAATGGGAATTTAGCCCCTTCCTCCGGCTGCCCCCCACTGTAGCTTACACAATTGGCCAGGATGAGGCAGAGTGGAGGTGGGGACAGGTGGCCGGATGTGTGGAGGTGAAGCCGGAGGGCAGCAGGAGCTCAGAGAGTGGCATTGTTCTTCCTCAGAGACCCCAGCAGCCTCCATTCAGGACCCCGGGCAGCCCACCCCCACACCCTGCCTCCCCGGGAGCAGAGCCTGGGCAGCGAGGAGCCTCTTCTCTGAGTCTAAAGGATACAACACAGCCTTGAGGGGTGGCAGGCTCCAGCCCACTCTGAGCTCCTGGCTCCTGCCGCGGGGAAGCAATGGCTCCGTTCACCACTCTGCGTGCCGTGGAGCCTGCTAACGGGCCAGCACTGCCGTGCTCCGGGCTGCACAGGCCGCTCCTCCCTGGGGCCACCGCTTCCTCAGGGCGGGAGCTCCTGGAACGAGGGGACGTGGGCTCACCCACACTTCCACTCACAGAGTGTGGCTTTGAGACAAAATAAAACAATAATAAACACACACAGTTCAAACAATTTCCATTCCGAGTCCATCTGAACTCTTGGGCTGTGGGAACTCATGAAGCATCCAGCACAGGGAGCGTGTGACTATGCAGACGGGGAGGGGTCCCCAGCGCCACAGCCTCCAGGCCGCCTTGTCAAAGCCAGGGTGTCTGCGCACTCCCCGGGGACCGCACAGAAAGAAGGCCAGGCTGAGCTTACTGCCCGGGCAGTGCCCACAGAATGTGTCTGCCTCCAGACAAGCACAAAGCCCCACTGTTTCCCACTGGCGACACTGAGCTCAGTGTAGCAGCTGAGCGGGAGGTGGCAGGGCAGGCCGGCGGCCTTCTCCCCACCACGTGATCAAGATGCAAGCCCTCCACACAGCGTGGCCTGCTGAAGGCTCTGCCTGCCTCTATATAACCAGAGGCTCCTGGCTTCCTGTGTCCAGACCTTGGAGCCCAGGAGGCTTTCGTTCTGCTGCCTCCCCAGCTTCCCTCATAGTCAGCAGCGAGCGAGAGGCTGAGTTCCACAGAGCCCCTCCCCGTGTCCTTTCACTTCCCGGTCACTTTTGAGTTGCCTCCAGGAATAGGTGGTGCTGCCTACGAAAGCCTGCTCCACCATGCCCCAGTTGAAAACCATGTGGCTCATTGCCCTAAATATGTAACTTCGTCAGTCTCTGTAGCACGCACAGCCTGGATCTCTCCGTGCTGCGTGCCCTGATTTGAGGATTTCCTGACAGTTTGAGCATAAGAATAACGGGGGAGGGAATGAGAGGATGAGAGAGGAGTTGGGGTGCAGGAAGCAAAGAACATCATATTCCTCTTCCTTAAGGAGACATCAGGGATGACAGGCCATCCTTTCATTTCTGTCTTAGACTCTCCAGTGCACTCTTATCTAGGCAGCGATCTTTTAGAAAAGATACTGTTTTCAGCAAAACACACAAATACCTAAGTCACTGGGGAGGGGGTGGTATTTGCCGTGGCGAATGCAGGTGAAGGACTGCCGTGTGTTGCTTTGTGAGTGAGCCGTTTATAATAGTTGTTGGCAATCCTCCCCTTGGGGCAACCACCCCATGGCTCATGGCAGGTCGCTGAGCTTCTGTCTCTACTTCCTGCTGAGCCCTGAGACCAGTACTTGCCTCTTAAAATTCAGAAGGGAGGTCCTGGGGTCGGGGCAAATCCATTTGGATACATCTGACTTTTCTGAGCCAGGTGGCCTGACCGGAAGGGCCCAGGGGTGGACGCCCCATCCAGGTAGGATCCAGGTGAGTGCATCCCAATACAGCAAGAGATATAGTTATAAACACCCATGCATCTAATCACAGACCAGCAAAGTGCATGAAGCCAGGACGAATAGAATGGAAGGGGGAGACAGACGGTTCTGCAATAGAAGTTGGGGACGTCAACACCCCTCCTCTCCCAGCAATGGATACGACAAGTGGACAGAAGATACATAAAGAAACAGAGGCAGCAACACAACAGCCCACTTGGGTCTAACAGGCTCAGGCAGAACACTTGACTCAATGGCAACAACACACACATTTTTCTCAAGTGCCCAAGGGACATTTTCCAGGAGAGATGATATGTTGGGCCACACATTAAGCCTAAGTAAATTTTCAAAGATAAATCTCACGCAAAGTATCTTCTCCGCCTCCAATTGGATGAAGTGAGAACTCAGCAACAGAAGGGAAACTGGGAACCTGACAGAGTTGTGGAAATGCATCCATCAATCAAAGAAGAACTCACAGGAGATATTAGAAAATTCCTAGAAACAAATGAAAATTAAAACACAGCATACTGAAATTTATGGGACTTGGCAAAGCAGTGGCAAGAGGAAATTTATAGCTATAAATGCTTATATTATAACACAAGAGAGATCTCAATTCAACAACCTAACTTTACAACTTAAGGACCTAGAAAAAGAAGAATAAGCTAAACCGAACGTTAGCAGAAGAAAATAATCAACGCTAGACAGAAGATAAATGAAACAGACAATGGAAACAATAGAGAAAATATGTGAAACCAGAAGCTGGTTCTTTGAAATGATCAGTAAAATGGACAAATCTTTAGCTAGCAAGACTGCCTACCTAGGTAAGTATGAACACAGTATAAATGCATTTGGGGTAACTGTTTTTTTCTCTCATTTAATTTAAAGGGCAACTGAACAAAAACCAACAGTTACAAAACTGGATCGATGAGGATAATGTATGAAGTGTAATTTGCATGAAAGCAGTAGCCCGGGAGCGGGGACAGGGCACCGGGAGCTGAGCTCAGTGCACCAGGGGCAGGGATGTGGCTCATACAAAATAGATTGTTCAAAGATCATTCCCAGGAGAACAACTGAGAAAACAACTAAAAATATAGTGGAAGGAATAATAAAGGAACTTAAATACCCCCCGGGAAACACACATTTGGCTGTAAAGAAGGCAGTGGTGATGGGACAGGGGAATCAAAAGACATGAGACATAGAAATGAACAAAGGGCACGTGTGGCTGCCACCTTACAGGCGATTAGATTAGGCACTCCATTCCAAACCCAAAGGCTGACTAGATGACGTCTGCATAAAACATGCTCCAGTATCTGCTGTCCCCAAGAGAGCCTGCAGACTCACAGGCATAAAGAGATGTAAAGGAAAGGGTGCCAATCGTGTAACATGTGAAGAGTAATAGGAAGAGATCGGGAGTGTCCACGTTAATATCAGACAAAATTCACTTTGCGCCTCAAATTGTTACTAGAGACAAAGATGTACATGTTATAGTGCAGACAGGGTTGATCCACCTGGGAGACACATTGATTATAAACATAATTTCACTTAACAATAGAACCTCCACATGCATGAAGGAGACACAGAATTGAAGAGAGAAATAGACAGTCCAGCAATAGTTGGAGACTTCACTAACAGATGGATCACGGTGGCAGATCCGTAAGGAACCAAGAGAATTCAACACCATAAAGCAACCAGGACTGACATTCACCTACAGAGAACTCCACCCCAAAGAATCGAGATGCATTCTTTCCAAGCTCATGTGGACCCTCCTCCCCATACCCCTGTGGCCGCCCGAGTAGAGCCATAGGTCATAAAATTTAAAGGCTCAAAATCATTCGGCGAAGGCTCTCTGCAGTTCATGAAAATTAGTAATGGGAGGAAATTTGGGAAAGTCGCCAATACTTGGAAATGAAACCGCACACTTCTATGCAACCAATGGCTCAAAGACAAAATTACAAGAGGAACTGGAAAATACTCTGAAATAAATTTAAACACACACATACAACATGCCCAGTCTATAGCACACAGCTGAAGAATTTCTTACACGTTTTCAAAAGAGAAAGGTTTTTGCTCCATAGGCTCACCTTCCACCCTAAGAAACTAGAAAAGGCAGAGCGAGGAGCCCTCAAGAAGAGGCTGGAAGGAGAAAGCAGCGATCAGAGTGGACACGAATGAAACAGAGGCTGGAGAAACAGCAGAGACATCAGCAGAGGCACAGGGAGGAGACAGGCCCGGAGGCCGCACTCCTGTCTGTGACATGGAGAGTAAGAATGACTAGTGTGTAGGCTTGTCACGAGGACGCAGGGGACAGTGCACGCAGAGCTCAGGCAGGCGCCCAGGGGAGCGGATTCCACAGGGACAGGGAGCCGTGCTCATGCTGGGACACCAGGCGGACAGACTACCAGGCTGGCCCCGTGTGTGGGCGTGGGTGTCACCACGAATCCACAGGATCTTCCTGAGTGGCCCTCCCACCCATCACCTCCTCTGTCTGGCTCACTGGGCTCCACTCCTTGACTTCCATTTCCTCTGATCCTCAGCCCTTCCCTTCGCTCCTCCTTCCTCCTGGAATGCTCTTCCTAGAGATGATGAGGGCTCCTTCTCACCTTTCAGGTCTCAGCTCCTACATGGCCCTGTCCCTTCCCTGCCCCAGGTCCCCTCACAGGGATAGGGAGCCATCTATTGTTGCATCTCTATTGTCTTTGTGCATTTACTTCCTCACTAGCAAGCGCTGTCCTCAGAGATTCTCTTGCTCATGTGCTTCCCTGTGACACTCTTCCCAGCAGAACACAGCTCCACGACGGAGGTGTTTCTGCCTGTTTTGTTCACTCTTTGTGCCCTCGGTGCCTGAGACAGAATCTGGCTTGTAGGGGAAGACAAGGAATACTTGCTAAGTGAGTGGGCGGGTCTTCCTGAACTTCGATATTCCCATCCGTCCAATGGGATAACCCTAGCACGTGTCACGTGGAGTTCTTTGAGAATGCAAGTGGAGAAAGCGTGCAAGCCTGTTGGCCCAACAACTCACAGTGAGGCTTCATCTATAATCTCACTGTTAGTAACGTGGGTAAGAGATGTACACAAATAACTGCAATGCCTGGTAAAATGAGGAAAGTGACAAAGAGGGACAAGGTACAATTGGGGCTCAAAGAGGGAGAGAGATGTGAGAATGAGAGACAGAGAGAGCAAGATTGCACGAGGAGAGCGTCAGCAAGTGAGGCTGCGGGTGAGCTGGCCCCTGGAAGACAGAGAGAATGACACCCGCCAGATGGGTGGGGACCACAGAGGCATCTGTGCTATTGCAGACACCATAAGGATTCACTGAACCACGGGACGAGGCTGTCTGAGGTGAGATGCCCAGAGAAGGGCCAGCCGGCTTCTCTCTTTGGAGTCGGATGCTCTGAACCACCCCAGGAAACAGACCTTCCTCCCCCGACTCCTGTTGGGCAGGGAAAGGAGGTCAGCGGGGAAGTGGCTCAGAGCAGGACTTGCTGTCTCAGCACTGAGAGCTCTCCGGGGACGGAGAGAGCCCGACAGAGAGTGAGGAACGTCAGGGTGAGCTCCAGGGTGGCCTCCTGCAGCCGCCTGCTCCGGCGGAACTCGCTGGTTCAGAGGCCGGGATTGATGGGGCTGCCTCGGACTCCAGCTGTTCAGCTGCGGACGCTGCGTATGGGGTGAGATGCAGGTGCGCAGACACGATGCTGATGGAGGCTGGTGCCCGGCGGACAGTCCGTCTCCTTGTGGACGAAAATGCCGCATCGCATAGCACTCAGGGGAGGCGCCCTCTTTCTCACCAATAACCGCAGGTGCGCTGTGAAGGCCACCGCTGGGACAACTGGGGCTCAGTGGACCCTTTCCCGCAGGGTGTCTGGGAGGGACCAACTGTGAGGGATAGAGCACCATGTGCTCGGGGCTGAGGCTGCTGATGGGCAATTGGGAGCCATCGTCCCCCGCCCCCCAACTCTGCCTTCTGGTTTCCAGAGGACTAGGCTTCGTGTTGTCTGGTGTGCGACATTATCTCACTATGTGTGTCTGGATGGCGGCCTGTCAGCCTCGCACATGCTGGACCCCACTGGGAAGCCGCCCCTCGCAATCTATCTTCCAGGAAGTTAGGGAACCAGGGGGAGCACAGCTTGGGGGACCACGGCCATGTGGTTTCCCCATACTCACTCCACTCCAACCAGCTCAGCAATAACTCTGAGAGCCTCATTCAAGTCACCATGGACTTGCTGTAGATCAGGAGCATTTTATTTTAATCCTCACCTGAGAATATTTGTCCATTGATATTTTTAGAGATAGTGGAGGGGAGGACGGAGGGGTGGGGAGAGAGAGAGAGAAACATCCATGTGAGGAGACACATCAATTGGTTGCCTCTTACACATGCCCAGACCTGGGCTGGGGATCAAACGAGCAACCCAGGTACATGCTCTTGGTGGCGAATCCAACCTAAGACCCTTTGGTCCAAGGGCTGGCGCTCTAACCACGGAACAACCGGCCAGGGCAGATCAGGAGCATTTTTATGGCCTCATGTGAGAATGGGGCTTCCTGAGGAGGCGACACCTGTGTTTGGCCTGCGTCCCCTTTCTTCTCCCTCTCCCTCTCCCTCTCCCTCTCCCTCTCCCTCTCCCTCTCCCTCTCCCTCTCCCTCTCCCTCTCCCTCTCCCTCTCCCTCTCCCTCGCCCGTTTTGCCTGGGACACGGGGAGTGAAATGGAGTTTCTCTCCTCTCCAAGACGCGGCAACCTGGAACATTCTCGGGGCCCTGGGCTGAGGCCTTTCGGGCTTTCCCCGAAGAGCGACACCATCCTCAGGCAAAGAAATGAAACCTCAGGTGTGAACTCTTGAAGGATTTATGGCGGAGCGGGGAACAGAAACGAACGTTCACGTGTAAGTTTATTGGGGTTAGTTTTTGGTTAAGTTTTCACTGTGGGAAATTTCAAATATACAGAAAGTAGAGTGGCTAGTTTAACGACCCCTGTGTCCCCTTACCGGCTTCTAGGATCTCAGCTGAATCGCGGTAAAGTACTGAAGTCAGAGGTTCCTGGTGTGCGGTCTAAAGTGGGGTCCATGGCACGTCTTCCTGCTCAGCCCGGTCCGCAGGCTCCCCGAGTCACCAGGATCGCTCCCCTCGGTCTCCACAGCACAAACCAGGAGAATGGCCAGCAGCGGTCCGTGGCGGCCCTCGGAGGCCCAGTGGGCAGGGAGACAGGGCGATGCCTCAGCGTCTCAGCCTCGGGCGGCGGCCAGATGCTGCCTCTCCTTCACGGGAGCCAGGCCCACCCAGGGTGGCTGTTGAGACAAGGCCCGAGCTCACACACGGGGACTCCAGTGTCCCCGTGGCAGGTGTGGCCATCGGGAGCCGGGCTGCCCTTCGCCTGCAGAAAGGGGGCTGCACTGGGTTCAGGGTCGCAGAGCTTATCTTGTGCAACAAGTTTGAGACGTTTCTCCTGAAACACATAGATGGGGTGACAGGCAGGAGGCGGCTTCAGGAGACAGGAGAGCAATGCGGGAGATAAACGGAGGGATGTGGAACCTCCCTAATGTGCTGGAATACTGTGATCGGATGTATGCTGAAGACCGGCGGGCGGAAGGGGCAGGGAGGGACCTTCTGGGAGTCCCCCTCGTCTGGCGGAGGCAGTGAGACTGGCCGAGGCTCTGGGGCTGGAAGGGCAGTGTGTGCTGAGCACGGACCTCACTCTGACCTGTGTTCACAAGAAGAAGAGGATGAGACAAAGGTTCTGAGTGGCACACAGTCAGTGGCTGCTCCGCGCTTCACTTGCACAAACAAAGCATCCAACCCCAAACCAAGGGGACATCCTGAACGTCCTCAGCAATTGGTTGTGAAAGTAGAATCGTACCCAGAATGCACCAGGTCGCCACTCAGACGTGAGCACAGGGCCTGTCCTTCCTGAGTAGACAAGGTCCCCATGAAATACTGTTCAGATAAAAAGTCGCAGAGAAGCACGAGATCGAACTGTGTGACCCATGTGCGGCCTGAGCTGGATTTTTATTTCTACACAGACAACTGGCAAAAGGGTTGGATAAAAAGGGAAATTGTTCATCAGGGTTTGGGGAATCTCAACTTTATTTTTTAACTTTCCGTGTTCTCTGAATAAAATGCATTAATTTCACATGGAGAGTAGCACGTCTTTTAAATGAAAACAAATCTCTCAATATTGCTAGAAAGAGTGGGAGAGAGAAGATGCTCAGATGGGCATTTTATCTGGAAATGGAACCCAAGAACTTCCCGGAACCTTGTTTCTCCCAGGCTCCCTGGGTCTCCCTTCTCAAATATTCAAGTTGTTTTCCAGAAAGCTCTATCCAATCCAGGCATATTTTCCCCAAGCGTGCCTGCCATTTTTTGGCACCGGTCAAGTCTGGTGTAAGCATCAAAGCCAGCTTCCTCTGGCCTCACACCTGCCTCATTGTCACTGCATTTGCAGCTGATCACCCTCCCCAGGCGTGTGGGTTGGGTGCTGAGGGTGGGCTGGGTGCCGAGGGTGGGCTGAGTGCTGAGGGTGGGCTGGGTGCTGAGAGTGGGTTGTGTGCTGAGGGTGGGCTGGGTACTGAGGGTGGGTTGGGTGCCGAGGGTGGGCTGGGTGCTGAGGGTGGGCTGGGTGCCGAGGGTGGGCTGGGTGCCGAGGGTGGGCTGGGTGCCGAGGGTGGGTTGGGTGCCGAGGGTGGGCTGGGTGCCGAGGGTGGGTTGCGTGCCGAGGATGGGCTGGGTGCCGAGGGTGGGCTGGGTGCTGAGGGTGGGCTGGGTGCTGAGGGTGGGCTGGGTTCTGAGGGTGGGCTGGGTGCCGAGGGTGGGCTGGGTGCCGAGGGTGGGCTGGGTGCTGAGGGTGGGCTGGGTGCTGAGGGTGGGCTGGTGCTAAGGAAGCCCAAGGAGGTGGAGGTGGTGCACCTTCTTGGCTCGCATCCCTCTTCTCCGGAGCCGGCGGGATTTCTGCCTGAAGCCTCCCTCCCTCACTCACGTGAAACACAGATCTGAAGCCACGCACGGGTTTCGTTTCCTGAAGCAGCGCGGAGCCCCAGGGACTGTGTCTGGAAGCAGACGCACCTGTTTGGGGGAGGCGACTGCGCACAGGAATCTGTTACCTAAATGAAGCCGTTTTAGCCCGTTTTTATGGTGATAAATTGGGAAGGTTGTGGCAGGAGGCGGAGACCATCACTCACATCGGGTGGTATAAAGAGGAATTTAATTTAGCTTTATCTTCTTAGAGAAAAATCCCAGAGGAAAAAATCACAAACTGGAAATATTGGTTCTTGGAGAGAATGAGTTTCGGAATTGGAGCCTGAATGGCCTTGAAACCAGTGAGCTCCCCCAAATCACAGCCATCAATCACTCCCGGCCACGCACGGCTTTCTCCACGGGCTCTAGGCAGCGGCCGGCGGACTTGGAAACAAGCATGTCCCCATCGGCGCGAGAGCTTGGCGGTGTTTGTTTGCTAAGGAGGCTTGGACTGGCTTGACTCTGCTCCACTCCATGTAACATTGAGGTTGACACTTCCTCCCATTCAGTCCCCGCGCCTCTAGATCAGATATAATCCTCACTTAATGGGTGGGAGGGTCAGAGACGCACGTGTGGTTTGAAAGACATGGGAGTGGACCCCTGAAGTGTTCATCAGTGTCGGTCCACAAATTGCCGGCCCAGGCGTCTGATCCCGCGTGATTCTTCAGTGCACCGGAGTTGGGGGACAGCTGGGCTGGGGAACCCACGTGGCATCTGACCTCCGCGCCCCCAGGTGGAGAGCCATGCAGCCTGGATCTCAGCTACTTAGCCCCCTGCCCCTCCCAGCTCCTACGCCGCGTGCCCCGCCCCTGCCTACGTCTCCTCCTCCTTGCACCGTCTACACAGACTGCATTTAGGGCCCACCCGTATCATCGGGGACAATGCCCTCCTCTCCGCCTCTCAAGCTTAGCTCCCCTCTGTCACATACGTCCATGAGGACAGTTTCCAGCAATTAGGATGTGGACATATATTTTGGGGGGCTTCCCTACAACCCCCTCTAGGAGGCGATGAAAACAGGGAAGCACAGGCAGTGAGGTCACAGCTGGATCCTTTGGGAAAGACTGGACATAACTTCCAGCAAAGAGTGGGGGTGTGAGCACGGTCCCTGCGGGTGGTGGAGGTGAGCTGGGACAAGCTGGTGGACCAGTGAGCCTGAAGTCCCAGGCTCCAAGGCTGCGTGGGGAGCAGGTCCAGGCCGGCAGGACACAGGACGCACTCCTGCCAGCCCTCCGCCGCCCTCCCTTGCTCCCCACTCCTCCTGCACAGGGGCCTCTGTAGCCAGCCTCTGAGTGGTTGTGACTGCACTGCTGTCCTCTGGGGGCTGAGCTCGAGAATGAGAAAAATGATACATCTTCTGAAGTTTGGCTGAGTTTTGCTTATGGAAGCACATTTGCTACGGAGGCACACGGGGTCCCCTGAGGGCCATCAGTCACTTCTGAAGGCAGGAGCCATGTTTCCAGCAGCGGGGAGTGGTCCCTCGTTGCCTGAGGACCCCACCGCTATCTCCCTGCCTCCCCAGGTGCTCACTAGTGTGGCCCATCAGGAACTCCCCACCTTTGCAGGGATGAGGACTCAGCACAAACCGAGCTCATGTAATTCCAACGTAAATGAAGCCGGAGCCCTGTTCTGTCCTCTTTGGCCCTAATTATAAGAGGCCGCTGCCTGCGGTGCGATGCGGGGTGGCCGCGGCAGGAGGAGGCCAGGGCAGGAGGCAGCCAGGGCAGGAGGCGCTGGGGCTCCTTTCCTAAGCGTCAGGATGTCCCAGGATCCAGGGTTTCTTCCGGATGTGGCAGCAATGGAAAGTGGAAACCGTTGTTCTGTTGAAACAACCAGCTCTCAAGGAATGAAGGTATAAATGTACCTGTGGACGGAAGAGAAGGGCTGCCTCACAATATGGAGGGCTCAGAGAAGGGCAGTTCCTGCCGGCAGATGGCTCAGAGTACAGCTGTGACCTGTCCCGGGAGCCGGCGCTTGGGGCTGGTGGTCAGAAGCTGACAGTCCCCTGGGCGGCTTGGGAGGCCGGATCCCTCTGTGCACGGCTGTGGCCCAAGCCCAGCCCACAGCTGCCGTGTGACACGTTCTCTAGGATGGTCATGGGCGTGCATCTGCCCATTGTCTCCTGCTCACACGGGGCGACAGCGAGCTGAGCATCTGCAACAGAGACCCCTGGTCCTGTGAAACCTCAGGTGTGTCCAGTTGGTCCCTTTACAGAAAAGCAAAGCAAACCTCTTTGGCAGGGCCTGGGGGCTTGGGAGGAGGAGAGAGAGGAGCATCGCAATGGGCACTGTGATGGGTCCAGTGTGGGAGCCCAGCGCCGACTCTGCCACACACGTTGGCCACACTCGGGGACAGAGGAAGGAGGGGAGGATGCAGAAGCGGCTTTAGGTGGGGAGGGACTTGCTGGAATCCCTGAGCACAGCCCTCGGGGCATGAGGAGTCCACAACGTTACCCCCAACAACCCGCTCGTCTGCCCGCGGGGTGAAAGCTACAGGCTCTTCCCTAAAGAGCATGCCCCCAGTTCGTTGGAAGGGCCCAGGGACCCAGAGTTCCTCACACAGACTGGAGGCCAAGGTCAAGCTTGCTGAACTCAGATGCTGAGCAGTGCCTTGCAGACCTCCTGTACCAGCCCCGGGGCTCACAGGCCTCCTGCCAGAGCCTGAGCCTCTTCCTGGAGGCATGGCGCTAGGGGGGCGGCCTAGAACAGGCATGTGGGCTGAGGAGGCATCTGAGGAGGCAGCATCGGGCTTCTACCCGTCCTCAGGAGCTGTGTGACCTTGGCCAACGGCTCACCTTGCGCTCATCTCCGACACAGTGAGGACGGCGAGGTTAAGGCGGAAATGACCGGCCGGGCATGGTGCCTGGAGCATCGTAGCTGCTCCGAGAGTGTCAGCCACCGTCGTTCTCAGCCGCCCTGCCACTCCCCGTGGTTTTGTAAACCGGCTTCTCATCTCGGAGGTTCCAGTTCACGTGTGTTTGCTAAGGGCGGCCTTGCCCACCACCGGCCAGAAATGTCTTCCCTGGCTTCCTGCTCCTTGTGGGCCAGCTCCTGCTGCTTGTCTTCAGAGCGCTTGTCAGGAGGGATGGCTACTTGCTCATTAATGTGTCTTCTTCTTTGTCTCTCTCCCTGGAGAAGGCATCCTGGGAGGCGGCGTTGTTTGTTCCAAGCTGGATCCTCAGAGCTGAGGCGCGGCCCAGCCCCGAGTGGGTCCGTGAGTCTCCCCTGGCGGGTGTGGCAGTCCCTGTGCTGTTGGTCAGGAGGAGGGCCTGGGCCGCAGGGCAGAGCTGGCAGGAAGACAGGGAGCATGTGGGCAGCAGGAGAGCACGGCCTTGGCTCCGTCCAGGCCGGAGGGGAGTGGCTGTGTCTTCCGGAAGCGGATTCTCCGCGTGTCCCCGAGTGCCCAGCCGCCTCAGCCATCTGGAGCGGACATGGCCCCGTTCCCTGTCAGAGTGATTTACCGGCAGTTTCCGAGGGACATTTCGGAAGAAGACATCAAATTGAAAGTGACGATGAGTATTCAGAGGTCAAAAGAACTGGGGAAATGACTTTATGATTTTTCTTTATGAAGGCAATCCAAATGATGAAATAACAAATGTGTGAAACTGAGGTAAGTTCTTTTACTCCTCTGGGTGTTTTATGCAGCATAAAACCACGTCTTCAGAGCTTCCTTTGAGTGATTTCAAAACCAACCGAAGCCGGCAAACTGTCCTCATCTGTGCCCGCTCGGCTGCCATTCGTCTGTCGGAAGTGAGGAGAGCAGTGGCCGCACCTCCCGCCGGGTGCCGGGTGCTGGGTGCCGGGTGCCAGGTGCCGGGTGCTGAGTGCTTGGCCTCCAGCGCCAGCACAGATAATTTCCCCGCGTGATGAGTCCTTCCAATAACCAGGCCATGCAGAGGCAGGATCGAGTCAGCCATTAGCTCCCGGCCCTCTTTGCAAGTGGGCGCGCTGAGTCTTTGCAGACAGCGCCTGGCCCTGGCCGAGACGGGCTGTTTCGCCCGCCCCGTGTTATCCTCGCTGTTGTCTGGGAGCACCTAGGTTACGTGGAAACTTCGGGTACGGCTGTTGGGAGAGGCCATAAATGTGAGGGGAGCGGAATTCATCCCCCAGAAAGGCGCCTTGGGGGACCTCCCCGCCCATGCCCGGGCCTCAGGAGCTGGGCCAGGAGGGGGCAGCAGCTGGTCTTCTATCTTTTCCTTACTGCTTTGCCGCGTTTCCTATTTTGTAGACATGAATACTTTGTGAGCTATTTAAAGGGTGTCCCAAAATTCACGCAAAAAGTAATTTTGATAGAAAACACAGGTTTATAATTAAAAATTGTAATTTTTTTATTGATTCATAAAGTATCCAGTATAGGGTTATGTATGGAATAGCATATCAGGTAAATGGCCCCCACAGCTTTGCTGGAACATACACACTCTTTTGTTGAAATTTTCCATGACCGTTTTGCATAAATGTGGCTGAATTTAGATGAGGCTCATTTTAATCTTGAAGGCTTGGTTAATCGACAAAATTGTCACATTTGGGGTTCAGAAAATCCACGAGTGATGGTTGAGAAACAAATGCATCCACAATGTGTCACTGTTTGGTGTGGATTTTGGGCTGGAGGCATCATCGGACCTTTCTTCTTTGAAAATGCGGCTGCTCAGGCAATATCAGTTAATGGTGCTCGTTACTGTGACATGATAATCCATTTACCTGATATACTATTACCTATACTGTATAATTTATGAATCAATAAAAAATTTACAATTTTTAATTATAAACTTGTGTTTTCTATCAAAATTACTTCTTGCGTGAATTTCGGAACACCCTTTACATTATAAATTTCAACATCAACTCTTTAGTCATTAAAGGAGAACATAGAGGGCCTGAGGCTCAGGTGCCTTTTGCTCTGTCTTCAGAGCATGACCCAGAACATGCACCTGACACCTTCCTGGTGAGCAAGCCAAGTTGACACGAGAAAATGGGGAGTGGATTCCTGGGGAAAGCAGGGTTTGGAAGCCACGTGGCCTTTAAAAAAATATCAATTCTAGCTTGTCAACTGCCTGGTCACATGACCCCGGGCAGGGTCCTCACCGATGCTGACCTCAATTTTCACACCTGTCTCCAGGAGGGTGTGGCATGGGGACCCCTGAAAGTGAAAGGCAGATATGCCAGGCCTGCAGGCATGTGGACACCACGTGGGGCTCAGCCTCCAGGAGGTAGAAGGGATTCGATATTCAGAGTAAAAGCCCTAGAGCTCGAAGTTTAGATGAAGCCGGATGATGGGTGGGTGGGTGGATAGGTAGGTGGATAGATAGACAAGAGAGAGCACATGAGCCCCTCCTTAACTACTCATTCATTTAGTCTTTCCCTGATAGAAATGGAGGTGAACTTAGTCTTAAATCAAAATCATCATTTGATGGCATGTTAACCGGATGAAAAAGTGCGTGTCTTGTCCTGCCCTTTGGCTTGCGTGCCGAGTACAGGCAGCAAGGTGCCCGTCTGTGTCTGGACGGGTGTCTGCATGGTGGCCCTCCTTGCTGGGGCAGAAGTGGTCACAGCACTCCACTTACGTGTTGAGATTATAATACCATTTTATTTTTTTCCATTTTGCTTAACATTTTCCTACTTTTCCCAGAGTTAATATGCAATTATGGGCATAATAATGAAAAGATAGACTGTACTAAGATAATATTTATGGAGCATATAATAGCTTGGAAGATGCCTGTGGTACGTTAATGAGAGCCACCTGTGGCAACGCTGTGTCTCCATCCCGTGACGGCTGTGTGGACGGAAGCAAGCAGCCCGGGCGGGAAGGTGTGCCCAGGTGCCTGGGAGGCGGGCTGCGGGCTCCCCTGGTCTACTTTATTGTCTTCTGCCCTCTCTGTTCTTCTGAAATGTGTTCATCAAGCACACAGTCCTTTCCTTTGTTGAAAACACGACTCTTGTTGACCTTTATGAACCTGGAGCCCATGTGGAAGCTGCCACAGGGAGCCCCGTCCGGCAGCTGTATGTATGTGTGCCAGCATGCTGTACACACACATCACATACACACACGTGCACACACATGCACACATACCAGGGCTTCCTCCAGATCATGCCTTCGTGTGCTGCTCATAGTCCAGGTACATGATAACTAATGTATAACATATTTATATGGAAAATTAGCACAGACATGTTTATACTCACATGTGCGTGTGCCAACCAGCCTCTCTGTCACGCTTTCAGAGCACTGTGCCCTGTAGTATGGAGACATTTTGAAAATCCTTGGTCCTATCTCCTTCCTGGCGGGTTTCCCCTCTTGCTTCTTTAGTTTCAAGGTGGTGCAGGCATGAGCTCTGTGGACACGGGCCTTGTGGCTCTAGAGGGCCGCCTCCAGCAGAGGCGACATGACTGCATTAGCAGGTGTGGTTCAGGGTCCAGGGCCAGCCAGGCTGTGGCCCATCCATCACATTCCGCAAGAGATCCCCCCGACACTCACCGTGTCTTTGTGGCCATTGATTCCTGGTAGCTGCCCCTGTAGCAGGGCCCTGCATTTTACTGTGGGACATTGGCACCAGTCTCTTTAAAATCAGTTTTTGCTAAGAATTCTGGGGGCATTCCAGAAAGCACAGCCTGCCACCCCTGCTTTTGGATGCTGGCATTCTTCTCTTTTGCTGTGTCCTCTACGCAGGTCACTTCAACAGTTGGGGTACAGTTTCCCCTGAAAAGCTTGGGCATGAGGTCGGATTGGCCAGGTATCCCTGTGGGTGCCCGTGCCTGACACACATGTTTACTGAGCGTCTGTGGAGTGCTGTACCAGGCGCTGTGCCAGCGCGGAGGATGGGCTAGTGTGGAGGATGGACAGGCGGGGGTGCAGTGGAGAAGTGCATCCGGGGAGACCGAATGGGAATGGAACAGAACAGGCCCACGTGGGGCTCTGAGCCGAGGCGAGCCAGAGCAGGGGCCGGTCTGAGGTGGTAGGGAGTGTGGAGGCAGGAAAAACCGAGGTGGAGGTGGGCGCAGCCTGGTGTACCTGGGGAATCCGTCAGTGTGGCTGGGCCAGGAACAGTGATGCCTTTGCTCATGCATCTGCCTGAACTCGTGCTGCTCGCGGGATCCAGGAAGGAGCAGAGGAGACTCAGGGCGCTGGGCGTGGGCTTGGGGCTGGCGGTCCTTCGGTGCCTCCTCTGGCCGCCGCCTCCACCCTGACTCCCGATGCCACTTCTCATCATATGTGCTCATGGGAACTAGCTGGGCGGGTAGGAAATACATCCGACTTCCAGCCACTCCCGGAAGATTCCGATTCTGTAGGTCTGTGTTGACACCAAAGAATCTGAACTGGTAATGAGCACTCGGGGGGTTTCGTTACCTAGGAAGGTTGGAAGCCCGTGCAGCTGCCAGTGACAGAAATCACACATTTCTAGCTGATGTGAGGCACGGTCAGGGCCCGGTGGGGGAAGGAGGCATGCGAGAGGCTGATGAGCCCTGGCCGGGTGGCGCCGATGGCTGGAGCGTCATCCTATACACCCAAAGGTCTCGGGTTCTGGGCACATCCCCAGGTCAAGAGTTCAATCCCCGGGCAGGGAGAGAACCGGAGGCAACTGATCCATGTTTCTCTCACATTGATGTTTTGTTTTCTTTCTCTTTCCCTTACTCACGTGAGGATTTAAAATTTTTTTTTTAATTGATGGATATTCCTAAAGCAGAATGTGCTGTGGGTGACGCAGAGGGAGGGCTGCTGTGGGAAGGGGCCTGGAGAGCCATCAGAACGGGTGGAAGCAGGGTCCGTGGGTGTGGCTGGGGAGAGACGGAGGACTTGGCCAGATCGTGTCAGTTCTGGTCACCAAGGGGCAGCCATGGGCAGCCCGCCACAGGTGTGTTTACGGGACCCTTCACACATTCAGATTTAGGCTGGGGCCCTTCAACGCTCGAGCCCAGGAAGCGTTCACCATCACTGAAGTAAGAAATGCGAATTTTAAATCATAATTTTTTATGGAAAATGTTTGGATCTGAGCCAGTCAGGTGAGGTGAAGCAGGCGAAGGCTGGGAGCCTTTGGTTTGGCTGCTCAACAATCCCTCCCTCCAGCGGGCTCTTCCCAAACCAGTGGCTGCCACGTTGGAAGTTTAACCTGCACTTTGAAGGTTAAAAGAGCTTGAAAACATCATTTATCTTAATAGTCACGGGACCGTGGCCACGTGTGAACTGCCCAAAAGACCATCATCTGCATCCTGTGCCCACGGCGTCAGCTCCAGAGATGAGAACCCTCTCCACGCAGGCGACGGCCAGGCGGCGCGCATGTCCGCTTGGGCCTTGGGCCCTGGACGCCGAGTCCGCTCCGATGTCCACGTGTTGGGAAATCAATCCTCTGAACAGAGCATCTGTCAGCATCCATGCAACCCCCGGAAAAGGCGTCAGCACCTTCTACTGGCAGCGAGGCCCGAGGTGAGCGCGCCCTGTTTCATGGGAGACCCAGTCTCAAGGAGAATCGTTTGATTTCACATCGAGTTCCTGGTGTCGGTTTCCCAGGGAAACTCCCCCATTCGGCAGCCCGTGACTTTCCCAGCATCATGACCAGGGGCCGTGCAAGTAGGCCAGTCTGGTGTGTCATGGGTAGGAATGTGACTCCATTAAAACCTGCATAGAACGTGGGCGGGCAAGAGTGTAACATTATTACAGTTTCCATAACTCAGTCTGAGTCTATGATAAGCCCTCATTTTCCTCTAATAACAGAAAATTAATAGAGTATCTGAGAAGGTGGCTCCATCCAATAACGCAATGTCTCTGTTAATTCAGGTTTAAAAGGTATCACCTTCAAGGTTGTTTCCTGCCCACTTAGGTTTTCCTCTCTCAGTCACCTCTAGGGTTCATTTGTTTTCCCGGGGGAGCCGGGGGGGGGGGGGAGGGAGGGGGGCATGTGGCTTCTAGGGCTTGTTGTGCCTGCCCGCTGCTGGTCCCCATGTTGCCTTGGTTCTCAGTGTCCTCTGACCTGTCCCTCCTGTCCTCTTGCACGGGGCTCTTCTGCCAGGTCGCTGTCTACCCTCTACTTGTGACCTGTCCTCTGTTGGCTCAATGGGCCTCCCACATAGTCCGTGACTTTCTCATGGGCAGTGGGAAGGTCAGGCTCTTCCAAGGACAACAGGGTGTCTTAGTTAATGTGCAGCAAGAATAACCGCTCTGTCTCTCTATTGTGTTGCCTATCAGCCGATGTGTCCGATCTCCGTGTCTTCTCCTTCCAGGACAGGCTGGCGACAGGGCTCCTGGTGGCCATGGGCCACTGCACTTAGTTTCATTGTTGAACTATTTAAACCAGCTTTTACCGTGGACTTCTGGGATTCGGAGACACTCAGAAAGGCTGAGGGACGAGCACGGGTGACTGGAGAGCTCTGTGGGTGCTAGAAAGGGAACCGAGGCCAGGAGCTGTCACTTCCTGTGTCTGCAGATCCCACTTCTAAAAATCAGCAGGGACCTGGACTTTGTGCCACTCCTGCCGGGCACATAATTCCAACACCCCCTCGAGGTGCCGGAGAAGGTGGCAGGTGTCCTGGCCGCTGCACTGTCTGCCTGCCCGGCCTGCCCCGTAGCCCTGGCTGCAGGTTCAGACTGGACCAGCTGGATGCTAATTACATATCAGAATTCCTATTGCTAAAGTATAATGAATATTTTAATGAGATCATGCAAATGACAGTTGTGAGGGGATCAGCACTACTTTTAGCAGGAACCGGGGCCTGCTAACGGTTTTTGGATGATAAGTTGGAAAAAGCAGGGACGTCTGTCGTCTCTCTTCCTGGTCTTAGAATTCAGCAGCCTCGTGCCTGTGGACCCCGCAAAGGCTCGGGCCTATGGACAAACCTGTTTTAATGAGTTAAACGTGGATTTTCTAACAGCAGGAAAGGTGGCCTTTCTTTAATCCTCGTGAAACGGTAACAGTGTCTCCTTAGAGGAGAAAGACCGTTGTGAACAGAAGGAGGCTGGGAAGGATTTGTTTGCTGTTGGCCTCAATCCAATGATCCAAACAATCCTTCTGGCTGGGAACAGTCAAGAATACGCTTAAGGAGAAAAGCAATAAACACCAAACAAGCACGGATGTAAGCACGAGGAGGCTCCTTAAGTCGCAATTAAGTGTCATAAAAATATAAAAACGGGGATGCTGAGTGAGGTGGGAGTGAATGTTGCTGCAGGCGCCTCAGGAGCGAAGTGTCATCTGAATTTATTTCCATGGCAACTGGCCCAAGTTCTGTCTTTGTACCTTACTCAGTCCATGTTTGCTGAGTGACTGCATGACCCACTGGCTGGATAAAGTGTGTGGAGGAGCACTAAGCCCCTTCCCCAAACACAGCAGAGACGGGACCTGGACCAAGGGGTCTCTGCAGAGCAGAGCCTTGACCTGGGCTGAGGGGCCCTGACCTGGGGTGAGGGGGCCCTGACCTGGGGGGGCTGACCTGGGGTGAGGGCCCTGGCCTGGGCTGAAGGGTGCCGATGGTCCAGCAAGCAGAGTGAGCCCGGGTCTCCGAGACGCTGTCGTTGGCTCTGTGGTAAGAGACTAAGCGCGGAGGCTGCTCAGGCGCTGGGGACCCTGAGTCTGAGCATGGAGTCGTTTCGTAATTAAGGAATGGAGGGCTCCCCTCCCCGCCCTCCACGACCCTCTGCCGCCTGGCTGTCTGCTCCGGGGCCAGTGCTCTGTCCTGTCCTTGCTGGTTCCGCTCAGCGCCGGGCTCTCGGAGAGGTTGAGTTCCTGCCTGGCTGGAGACCCAGGCGGCTTGGGAGGAGAGGAGTCACTGCCTGTGTGTGGAACAGGGGAACAGCTGCCCGGGCGCACGCACATCACAGGCTGTTCCTGCAGCGTTTCAGCACATCTCCTACGTCGGAGATGGGGGTGGGGGTGGGGTGGGGGGGTGGGGAGGCCTTACCCGCCCTCCACGCTGGCCCACCTGAGCCTGGACAGCAACAGCGCGTCCCACTCAAAGTAAACCAGAGACTCACGCCCATAGAGCAGACCTGGAGCCCACACACGCTGTGCCTGCGACCCGGCCTCTCTGTGGAGAGCGGCCTAGGCGGGCTGCTAAGAAGTTGGAAGTCCCCACAGTCTCCCAACATGTTGGCTCAGAACACAAAATTGTTCCTCAGTATCCAGAAGCAGGAGATCAGGGAGTCCAAGATTATATACAATCTGACAGCAGAGCAGGAGGCAAAAAGGTCACCTCTGACTGTGCCTGTCCCAGTCCCCCCACAACCTAAACTCCTCCCCAAGGGAGGGACAACAGCCTCCCAAAGACGCCCAGGGCCAGATCCCGGAGCCGGGAGAACCTCCCCTGGCAGGGCAATGGACTTGGCAGAGGAGCTAAGGGCCTGGAGGTGGGAGATGCTCCGCATTTATAAGTGGGCCCCAAGTCATCGCCAAGATCCTGCAGGAGGGAGACAGCAGAGAGGCTCAGAGAGATGCAGTGAGAGGGACCCAGCCCGCCTTTGCTGGCTGTGACCATGGGGGAGGGCATGGCCGAGACGTGTGAGCGCTGGGAAAGCCCAGGAACGGATTCTCCCCGCAGCATCCGGAGGGACCCAGCCTGCCCACACTGTGTCTAACCTGGAGGGACCCAGCCTGCCCACACTGTGTCTAACCTGGAGGGACCCAGCCTGCCCACACTGTGTCTAACCTGGAGGGACCCAGCCTGTCCACACTGTGTCTAACCTGGAGGGACCCAGCCTGCCCACACTGTGTCTAACCTGGAGGGACCCAGCCTGCCCACACTGTGTCTAACCTGGAGGGACCCAGCCTGCCCACACTGTGTCTAACCTGGAGGGACCCAGCCTGCCCACACTGTGTCTAACCTGGAGGGACCCAGCCTGCCCACACTGTGTCTAACCTGGAGGGACCTGGTTCAGACTCCTGGCCTCAGAACTTAAGATGGCACATCTGTGCTGCGTAAGCAACAACAGGTTAATGAGCCATAGTCCTTCTTTAGGACATTTGTAATGTTATAGGGAAGATGTTAAGACCAGGATGTCTTAAAGGCTCAAAAAAATACAGCTATTATAATGGAGTAGCAGGCACACGGCTCAAATACTGACAAGTCCCGGGGACCTCAGATTCCACGGAGCCCGTCTGCGCCCGCTGTCAGCGCTGAGCGGGTTGGGTTAAAGAATGGTGGCGCCACAGCAATTTCACGTTGGTCACATTTGTCAGACCAAACACCAGCACCGCTGGGTCACCATGGCAGGGAGCACCGTGCCGCGGAGCTGCCTGGGCACGGTAACTCACAGACCCTTCGCATAAAGTCGAGGCAGATAACGTCATCTGAAATGCTTGCCCCTCTGGGCGCCCTGCTTGCTCCTGAGGCTCTGGCTCAAGGTCAGGAACCTCGCTAAGCCTCAGTTCTGTATGCAGACACCACCAGCGTAGGTAAGTGTATGGGTTAGAGGAGTTAGTGAGTGACACCCCTCGGCACAGAGCTGGGCGCATAGGGGCCTGGTTTCAAGGACACTGGTGTCCAGGTTGGCTGCCCTCCATGTAGGATGCTCTGTCCGGCAAACCTGCTCCCCACAAGCTCGCCTGCCCTTGGCGAGCCCTGCTCCCTGTTCGTGTATAAACTCGGGCGTTTCCCTGGAGCTCTGGTTGGTTTGAGCAGGTGGCAGGGTAAGATGGGTGAGGCTAAGAGGCCATGTGAGCTGCCACATCAGACCCAAGGGGACTCCTCTCGGGCAGGCGGAGCCGCCTGGAGGCTGGACACCTCTCCGTCAGACGCTCATCTGCCCGTGCCTCGAGATGCCATGCTTCCTGAAGCGGCCATCGGGGCTTCCACCCAGGCTGCTCTGCAATGGAGCCCAGCGGGGAGGAAATGCAGGGGCGCCCATGCTGTGAAAATCCTGAGCGACTTCTCTGGGGGCTTCCACAGTGACACCCCCAGAGACAAGCTCCTGATGGGGTGTGTGCACCGGACACAAAGCCAGGATGGGGACAGGGCTGCAGGGCAACACGGGACCCGTGTGTGTCCATGGAGAGCACACGAGGGAACATGGAATCTTTTTGGAAACGAGGGTCCCCGGCAGCCTGCCTTCCTGCAGCCTCGTCAGCCAGCGCGGTGGGCAGGCGCCCTGCGCAGGAAGGCGAAGTCGCCCGCGAGGCAGCGGGCTCCGGGTGCGGCTGCTCGTCCAGGCCCAGAGAGATGGAGGTCGGTCAGGACGACTTCACCACGCCATTCAGGGTCCTGAGTCTGTGTCGCCGACCATCGAATTCTGCACCCCGCCTGGCGATTGGGGCACTGAGGGTGCAGATTAGGGGTTATGTGCTGGTTTCTGGAGCCCACACTCTCAGGGCGACCCCACTGGTCCTGGCAAGCGTCACAGTGATGCCGGGCAGCAGTGGCTCCGGAGCATTCTGGGTCTTCGCCGCCTGCCCGGAAGGACGCCAGCAGCACGCGGAGGCGGCTCAGAATCCAGTAGTCGTGTCTGAACCAGTTTGCTTGTCCACGGGGCTCGGTGCCGCTGCCCCTGCAGCTCAGGGCGCTGTCAGACGCCTGTCAGTCAGCCCGCGGTGGCAGCCTTGGGCGATGGGTCAGGACAGACACAGCGAGCTCTCTGAGGCCGAGGGAAGGAGCTGAATCATTTCCCTCCCATTCTGTCACCTCTGTTCTGTTACCACAGGGATGGCTCCTGGGCAGGTGGCGTGTGGCTGAGCTGCTGCTCAGCGCGCACGGGGGTCCACTGTCTCTGGCGTGGAAGGCCTATGACCGAGGCCCGTTCTGGTGTCTCCTCCTGCCCTGCCATGTGGGTGGTGGGGCAGGTGTGTGGCCTGCAGGGTCTGCCTGAGGTCACAAAAGGCCCGGGTCACGACGGTGTCCCAGCCCTGCGGGGAGGGTCGGATGAGGCCCAGGAAGGCCGGCCTCACGGCACCTTCACCACTGGAGGAGGGAGCTGAGACTTGGGACAGCCCTGGGGACAGTCCAGCCTCTGAGCAAGCACAGCCTCCACGGGGCGCCCACCCACTCTGTCCCTGCACTGTCCCCACATCCCACCGCCGGCCCTGTGTCCCGACACTTGACCCCATTGCTCTCTCTCAGACCTTCCTCTTGGTGACGCTGTGCCCACATGTCTTACAACGGAATGTGATTGACCATCCTCCCTGCGGGTGTAGTTTCATGGTTTCCTGGCTTCGTGGCTTCATGGCTCACGTGCAGTAGTGGGCCGTGGCCATGGTCTCCAGCTGCCCCAAGTCACTCCTTAAGGTCGCCCACGGCCCTCCCTGTGACCCAGCTCTGCCAGCCTGTGGGAGAGCTTGGCATGTCGCTACAGCCTACACACTCCTACTGCTCCTCCCCTACTCACCCTCCTACCTACCCTCCCTGACTCACCACTCTTACCTGCTCCTCCCCTACTCATCCTCCTACTTACCCCTCCCCTACTCACCCTCCTACCTACCCCTCCCTGACTCATCACTTACCTGCTCCTCCCCACTCACCCTCCTACCTACCCCTCCCCTACTCACCACTCCTACCTACCCCTCCCCGACTCACCCTCCTACCTACCCCTCCCTGACTCACCACTCCTACCTGCTCCTCCCCTACTCACCCTCCTACCTGCTCCTCCCCATCTCACCACTCCTACCTGCTCCTCCCCTACTCACCCTCCTACCTGCTCCTCCCCAACTCACCACTCCTACCTACCCCATCCCCTACTCACCCTCCTACCTGCTCCTCCCCAACTCACCACTCCTACCTACCCCATCCCCTACTCACCCTCCTACCTGCTCTTCATCTACTCACCCTCCTACCTGCTCTTCATCTACTTACCCTCCTACCTGCTCTTCATCTACTCACACTCCTACCTACCCCATCCCCTACTCACCCTCCTACCTGCTTTTCATCTACTCACCCTCCTACCTGCTCTTCATCTACTCACCCTCCTACCTGCTCTTCATCTACTCACCCTCCTACCTGCTTTTCATCTACTCACCCTCCTACCTGCTCTTCATCTACTCACCCTCCTACCTGCTCTACATCTAATCACACTCTTACCTACCCCATCCCCTACTCACCCTCCTACCTGCTTTTCATCTACTCACCCTCCTACCTGCTCTTCATCTACTCACCCTCCTACCTGCTTTTCATCTACTCACCCTCCTACCTGCTCTTCATCTACTCACCCTCCTACCTGCTTTTCATCTACTCACACTCCTACTTACTCATCACCACCATCACACTGTGACCTTGGTGTTCTTTGCCTTCGTACAGTGAGGTCTCTAAAGGTGAAATGTTAGCATGATGCCTGGTATGTTGTAACTGGTTGAGGAAATAAAACATGTACATCTGTTCACTTACTGGACTGAGAATTGTAACCTGGTCCTCTCCCTGCCCTGGCTGCCCCCGCCCATGCAGGAGGAGAGGGTACTCTGGAATTCTGGGCCCTCATTTCCCTGTGAGAAAAGAAAAGAGTGCAGAACCCGGTTCTGGAATCCATCAGGTCTGAGTGTGAGTGAGTCAATGCCCTCTGGCCTAGGAACAGGGGTACGGCCAGGTGTGAGGCGTGTCAGGCGGGGGAGGCTGCGGTGTGCAGGGCGCGTCAGGGACGGCTGTCTGGTTCAGGCACATGGCTGGAGCCTGGTGCTTGTTTGCTCTGAATTATTTTCTTCCCCTTGAGCGGTATCAGGGTAGGCATTTATTGTATTTATGCAATCACGTGACGGTGGTTCCACCCCCTAGTCTGCACGATCCTCTAGGGCACAGCTGTCTGCTTCATTTCCACCTGCTGCCCGGAGTGCCAGGCACAGAACAGGTGCTAAGTCAATATTTATTGAAAGGGTGTCTATTATAAAACATTTATCAGCAGCATTATCATATTTACCATAAGCGCCTGTTCTGATATCCTCCAGACACAGTCATTGTCCAACCGTGGGAGTGTGATAGGAAGTCTTGCTCTCTACACAGGCTGCTAATGTTTATTTTAAAATTTCATTTCTCTAAAGAGAAGGGGGGATGGGTGGTTGCATTTGTCTTTCAGGTTACAAAGACAAGTTTCTCTCCTGAGGTAAAGCCCATGAATTGAAACAATTGTAAAAGCTTCTGCACCCTAACTTAGTCGCATTAAATATTTTTCTTTTTCATGATTGTTGATGGAATTAAAAATTTTTTTAAAAAAATTATATGTCCCCTATGTTCATAGCAGCACAATTTACAATATCTGAGATCTGGAAACAGCCAAGTGCCCCATTAGTAGATGAGTGGATAAAAAACATTTATGTCATGGAATACTATGCAGCAGTAAAGAAGAAGGATCTCTTACCCTTTGAGACAGCATGGAGGGACCTGGAGAGTAGCATGTTGAGTGAAATAAGTCAGTCAAGTATCACCTGATGTCACTCATGTGGAATCTAATAAAGAAAATAAACTGACGAACAAGATAGCTCCAGAGACACGGAGGGATGCAACAGTCTGATGATTCTCGGGGGTGGGGGAGGGGCAGGAGAGATTAAGCAAAATAAACCATGGACACAGACCATTGTGTGGAGAAGGCCTGAGGGGTGGGAGTGGGAAGGTCAATGGGAGGAAGGGGGCATCTATAATACTTTCCACAATAAAGATAAATTAAATGAAAAAGAAAAACAAAGATGACCTCTAAGTCTGTAATTTAGAAATAGCCATCACTGGCATTTGGGTGTTTTTTCCAACTCCTGTGAGTGTGTGTGTGTGTGTGCATGTGTGTGCATGTGTGTGCATGTGTGTGTGTTTATTTATATGCCTTTTTTTATCTTAACATCACAGTGCAGGAATTCCCCCACATGGTTACCTCGTCCTAATAACATTACTTCTAATGGAAGCACAGACCCCCCCTATGTGCATACCACAATTCATTTAGAGTCTCAAGTTCGAGGACATTCAGTTGCCTCCAGTTTGGGCTGCTCCATTTGATGTTGGAATCATGATCTGTTTCCATGAAGCCGGCGAGAGGCTCTGGCTGTGCCTGTGCGACGGCCGCCTGGTAACAGGTGGAGGAGCCTCTTCTCTGTAGTTTCTCCTCTTCCCCTTGGCAGAGGAAGTCTGCTCCCCGGGGCACCCCGACCAGCATTCACCTGCGGTGTCCTGGTGCACCTTTTAACTGACCTCGAATTGCACACAGTAGGGGCGTGTGCTTCATGTTCACCGCGTGGTGACTGTGTGCACGTGAACACAGCTGCTCTCATCTCACCTCTCAGATCGGAGCGTGAGCTGTGACTGGCGCTGGGACACCTGTGCCGTGTGCCCGCTGACTGAGGACCCACGAAGGCGCCCCTTTTCCCACGTCTGTCCTGGAGGTCGCTGCTGCCTGCCTTGCCCTTGGTTATGTACACAGGGCCATCCAGAGGCCAGGCCAGGTCGGTGTGTCCACGCTGGTGGTTCTCCTCACTCCTTGGCAGCAGTGCTTGGCTGCTGTGGCCCAGGGGCCCATCGGGATGACCACCCACTTCCACAAGCCCACGCGCTCAGAAGGGTGTTTGCAGATCGAATGGCCTTTAGTGCCAGCGCCACCCTTGGCTTTGCCTCTGGGTTCACAAAGCCTGAAACATGCACTATCCGGCCCTTTGTGAAGCTGGCAGACCCTGCTCTGTGGAGGTCTGTGTGTGACGTCACCTGCCCCGTATGTTCTGTGTGTGACGTGACCTGCTCTGTGTGTTTTGTGTGTGATGTCACCTGCCCTGTGTGTTCCGTGTGTGATGTCACCTGCTCTGTGTGTTCCAAGTGACATCACCTGCTCTGTGTGTTCTGTATGTGACATCACGGCACTCCATGAACTTGCCCACCAAGGGCAACTGTTCAGATGGCTCCAGCTTGGATGAACGCACTGACCTGAACACTCTCATGGTCCTGGAGGCTGGAGGTCAAGGTCAAGGTACTGGAGGTTTCCTCGGGGGTCTGACTCCTTGCCTGTCACAGCCTTTCCCATCCCTGGTGTCCGTGGGTCCCCACCCCCTCGCCCTGCAAGGACACCAGTGGGGTTGGCTTAGGGCCCACCTGACAGGCTGGTTCAGCTTACCTGCCTCTTCAGGTCCCGCCTCCAGAGGCAGCGACCTCAGCACCGGCACTTGGAGGGGCACCATCAGCCCACGGACAGGCTCAGGCTGCACAGCACATGGCAGGACAGCGTCTCGGTCAGGATCTCCTACATCCCGAAGTGCCCGGGCGTGGTGACCAGCGCTGGGGGCCTCAGGATGCCACGGAGCTGGGGAGGCGGTTCCAGGCCTGGAGGGAGCACAGTGGCCGCAAGCCTCGGACAGTGGGCACAAACAGTGGCGGGCTCTTCAGGGCCCAGCCCCTGTGATGCTGTGCAGAGAAACGGTGACACTGGTTGTGGGGCCGAGCGAGGATATGGCTCAGTCCCCTGCCTGGTCAGTGGAATGGTGTCCACCTGGCCAGCAGCCACAGGGGCAGAGCAGCTCACACCGAGTGTCTCCCACGTCCCTGGCGGCTGAAGTCTCATCAGATTGCCTGTCCTTGGCATGGCTCCCCCTGCTAGCTGCTAGATAACCCTTGCAAGGCCCTAGCCTGATGCAGAAGCTCACTGGACCAGCCACCGTGGGGCGTCCCAGATGGAAATAATAAAGACTGTGCCCTTCCCCCTGGGTCCCGCATGGTTCTTGCTGACTAGCCCCAGGGCTGGAGCTCCTGCGGCACCTGGCCTTCCCCTCGCTGGCGGCCGGACCACACTCGGCCTCCGAACTCAGGACAGAGGCTGGGCTGAGCGGTGCCCCCACGCACAGGCCTCCGCCTGTCTGTCCGGCGGGACAGGAGGGGCTGCGTGGTGATGCCCACCTGGGGGTCCCGAGTCCGTGTGTCATCCTGCCTCCTGTCATGATGACTGGATCCGACGAAATCCCACATGAACCATGAAATGAGGGTGCAGAACAGTGGGTTGTTTTCAATGAAAACTGCACTCAATGTTTTGGAACGTGAGTTGCCGAAGAGAAAGTACTGCCGGTCAGGCCTGGGAGCCAGAGCCCTCACAGGTGGCACCTGGCATGACAAGGCGGGCCTGGCCATGGCGGCGGGGGAGGCCGCTCTGCTCCCCTGGGGGCACCTGGGACTGTGCGCTGTGCGCATCTGAGCGTCAGGATGGTGCACGGAGGCTGCAGAAACGCTCCGAAGTGGAGTCCAGTTCCGGGAAGAAAGTAAAGGCCTCCATTTTTATTCCGATAGATTGGCTGGTAATGGGTATTTGCACATTTCCAGTCGGAATAAATACTGTAGGTTGTGTAATGTTTAGTGAGCTTTTGTTTTTACTGGCTTTTGAGAGAGCCACGTGCTCGCTCCTTCCCGAGTGGGGGAGGGGTGAGGGCCAGGCCCTCCCGAGCTCTGGGGGTTGAGACTCGGCCGGGCTGGGAGCTGGGCGCCAGCCCCGGGCAGCGCCTGGACAGTAGCGGTGGTGACCGGGTTGCGCTGTCCACAGACCCTGCGTGCCAGCGGGAGGCCCTCAGCACCTTCTGCCCGGGATGGGTTTCGTGGAGGTGGACCCAGCGCAGGCTCCTCCTCCTTCGTAAGTGAGAGCATCAGCCACGGGTAGATTTTTCCTAATTGTGGGTACAACTGGCCACATTCCATTTACAATGAAAAGCGTGTGCCAGCGGACCAAGAGGTTAACACCAAACAGGAAGCGGCACCTAATAGGAGAAAGGAAATAACCGCCGCCCGGATGGGATTAAATGAGAAGTCGAGGGATGTGCACTGTGAGATTCCAGAGAGAAGACGGGCCCCCCCATGACATTTCCTGTTCACTTCCTTCTTAGAAGCCAAGACCCAGGAACCACACTATCAGGGCCAGGTTCCCCCTACGCACCCTGAGTGTCCTGCTGGGTGCATTTGTGGGCCAGGGTGGGGGTGGGGGTGCAGGTGCAGCAGGGACCTTGGGAAGCACCATAGACCCTCCCCAGAGCCAGCTGCCCCTCTGAGTTCTTCTTGCTGTCACTTGGCTGGAGGCTGGGAGTCTCTGTGTGAAAGGGGGCAGGTCAGTCGTTCTTCCTCTTGTTTCCATGGAAGCCAGCTGAAACTCCAGGGCTCTGGCTTCCAGGAGAACACAGAAAGCGCCCCTTTCCAAACCTTGACCTGTGGCCTGCGGATGGCGGGAGCTGTGATTCTGGGAAACGCTTCCCTTTGGCGTGCTCCCCCTCCCACCAGAGGGACCACGTCTGCCCGCGGCCTTGACTTTGCAAGCTGCAAGGTAGTCTCTGCCTTTCACTGGTGCGGCTGGCGTGTTAAAAAAAACCCTCACGCTCTTTGCAATATTTCACTTTCAAGCTTTAGCAGAATTAATATGAAAAAAAAAAACAACCAACAACATCCACCCAATCTCTCATAACAATCTTGCAGAAAACCCACCGTGTTTCATTTCATGGTTAATTTATTTTGTAATTATAGGTCTGTTGGTAAACAGTGAAACAATATTTTTTCCATTTTGCTTATTTATGCCATTTATGCTCTAAATGTTTTCATGATGGTGTGATGGCTGTTCGCGAAAGAAGCTTCCTAACTACATTAATTCAAATAAAATTATCCGCACTTCACGTCACACACACTGTTTATGCACAACCTGAAGTCTGAGGAAGGCGGTTTTTACTGAAGAGGAGAGAAAATGTGTATCATCCACTTTTATTTTTAATTAAAAATTCAAGTTGAAAAGCAATATTCAATCTCCTATCCCCCATTTTAAAAGATCACATTAGCACAAATATTTTCATTTCCAATCTTGGGATGTATGTGTGTGCATATTTTAGAAGATAAATAGCTATCAACATTTCTCACGGCAGTTTATTTTTCATAATATTTTTATAGTCATGGGCTTGATTCAGAGATAATTGGACACCAAGAACACACACACACTGGAGGAAAAAGAAAAGTGCTCTCATCTCTGGGCGTTAGGAGCGTGTGTGTGTGTGTGTGTGTGTGTGTGTGTGTGTGAGCGCACACACTCTCCCATGGCCTGCTTCATTTTCTGAATGACAAGTGCTCAATGTTGTGCTTGGTCCCTGCAGGTTGCCAGTTGCCCGTCCAACCCATGGAATCTGGTACATTTTTGCTCCCGATTCTGACTCCACTGCCCGTTGAGAAGCCACAGCTCTCAGAGCTGAGCTTGTCACGGGTGGTTCTGCCATCTTGTATGTTGGCTTTTTGTGGTTTTTATCATCGTCATGTGAATGGATAGGCAGCATGCTCTGGCTTGGATGGGTGTAATTTCTAAAGGTCTTCTCTAGTAATTTCAGTTGTTTACAACGTTGACTTTTACAGACAAGGCTGTGGTTAATAATTTTGAGCGAATGTCTTCCCTGCTGTTCTGTTGAATTACTTGTTGGGTGTAATGTCCGAGGAGTGTGGATTCTGTGGCGAAGGCTTTATAACTGAGAGCCTATAGTTAGGAAGTGGCATTTCTTTCCAGAGGGTGGATTCCTTGGTTACCCGAGGGAGTGAGCATGTCACTGCAGCCCGGGCAACACTGGGGAGTCCACTTTATATTTTTAAATGATTGGATTTAAGTCCAATTGTTTAGAACTAAAATGAAGTCAATAAGGAAACTGAGAGTTGGGTGGCCCCCTTGGGCTCAGCTCCCTCCCGTGGACAGTGGAGGTTGTATGACATGATTTCTGTCCCTGAAGATTCTATACTCAAATGTCACTGAACACATTTCTAGACTGAGGGGTGCATTTCTGCGACAGTTCTTGGGAAAGGGTGGGTATCTATCACCTTATTGGGATGGTTGGTACATCAAGCAAGGACCCAGGAGAGCCTGCTGTCTTCAGCTGGAGGGGCCCTCACTGTGCTGCAGGTCTGGGGCCTCTAAATGGAGTGGGAGTTGTGGGCATGCTCCTGTCCAGCAGTGTCTGAGCCATTTCATCCCCTCTCTCTGCTGTTGGAGTCAGCGTTGGGTGAGGTACTAAGCCAGGGTGGCGGGTCTTCCGAAGAGGATACCACTGTGAAGGGCCATGTTGAAAAGCTGGACTGTCCCATCTTTGACTCGGAACCAGTTGGTGACTGCGGATCCGCTTGTACTTTGTACCTCCCTGACGTTTTCCTCCTGCCCATCTGGCTGCCCCCACCTGTGGCCAGCCTGCCCTGCGTGGCAGCCTCTACCTGGTCTCCCTGCCTCTCCAGGTTCCTGCTCCCCATCCCTCTTGGCTGCCTGCATGTCTTGCCATTCCTGAGCTGTGAGCCCTTCCTGGCCTGCAGAGCTGTTCATGGGACAGGTGCAGGTTGTGGAGCAGTTCCTCAGCACACTCGGCTCTGGCCTTGCTGCAGTCCCCCCGGGACAGGACCCTCCGTCTGCCTCTCCGTCTCTGGTGGGAGAGACATGGCCTTCGCCGAGGGACGTCATGTGTCTGAAGGGCAAGAACACTGTGGAGGAGGAGAGGGGGCCCTCTCCTCTCCCACCCAGGCAGGTGGATGCCCGGGCCAAGGTCCACAAGGAGTCTCCTGCCCTGAAGATCTCTGGCGGGAGTTCACCGCCCTTGACCAGCCTCACTCTCCTCAGCTTCCCCCCTCTTGTCTTTGCCTGTCTCCTCTTCTCCCCACTTTGTAGGTAAGATCCCCCTCCTCTCCTCGCATTCTTTAGTTGCTTTGGCCCTCACCCCTATCGGAATATCACCTCACCCTTCCTTTGATATTTATTCATACTTGTACTCTCTTTGTACCGTTTTGATGTTTGTTATATTTACTTGTCTTTTAAAAAAAATCATTATGTATTTCCTGAAGTTAGAGACTACATCATAAACCTCTGTGAACCCCTGGCCTGTGACAGAGCCTGTGGTCTGGTCACAGGAGCAGGCAGCGTCCGCAGGAAGCGATGTGATGATGCAAGCGCGGTACCCAGAAGGGTACGCCAGCATTTCCCACGGAGTCTGTGCAGCGCCCCTGTGAGGTGGGTTCCGTTTGTGATTGTCATCTTCACGAGCTCCCAGAAAATCGTGGGCTTAAAGGCTTTGCTGAAACTTCTCCCTTTTGCTGTTGGGCAACGTTTCTGAGTTTCTCTATTGGCAACATAAACAAGACACCATGATGATGTCCAGCCCAAATGCGTGGCAGCCGCGAGCCATCGTCTCCCAGCCCTGCTGCTGACCTTGTGCGTCTCTGTCCCCTTCTGTCTGAGCCCAGGGCCTACCAGTCCCAGGGGGGCCCCAGAAGTCAGCTGCCCTCCCATCTAGGTACCCCTCTTCCAGGCTGGTCCCACGTCAGAGGAACAGTGCCATCTGCTGGGACTGGCTGAATGCTAGTCACAGTGTGACCTCTCACTTGGGAACCTTCTGGAACTTAGGGGGCAGGTGATGCCACCAGGTGACAAGGGAAGATGTGTCATGGGCAGGGGCAGGGCCTGGGAGACCTGGTCCTCCACTGTGATGCGCGTAGGTCAGGTCCGCCCCTTTTCCTTGAAAGGACACGTGTCCCCGTTGAGTGACCATCTGTGCCCCTCCCCCGCCTGTGAAACCTCCTTGTAAAGAGAGAACAGAAGCCGGAGGTCCTTCGGAGCGCCCACCTCAGCAGATGCCGATTTCCTCTTGCCCCACAGCAAGCGACGTCCTTCGTGAGCCATCAATTTGCGACATGTTTTATTGATGGCTGTGCACTCAGAGTTTACATAAACAAGCCAAAAATGACAGGACATTGAGGTGTGTGCTCAGTCCCTCTATTCAATCCTCAAACAGCCCCTCCCACTTTCATCTTCTCTCCTCTTACTGGAGTGAAACAGGTGAGCATACACTCAGACTGCTGCCTCCAGCGTCTCCAGGGTGAGCCGGATTCCTTGTCTGAACAGTGAGTTGTTTTGGGGGAAGTCTGCACCCATGGCCTCTGAGCATGTGGTCATTTCCAGGAGAAAAGAGCTAACGGGTCCCTTCACCCAGCGTGGCCCCAGCACAGCTGACAGCAGAACTGGTGTTTCTGAATGAAAAGGAACTGAGACGGTGCCCAGCCACGGCTGCAGCGACTGCGGCGGAGTCGGACCAGGCCTACGCCACACTGCGTCACGTGTGCAGAGGCGAATCTGTCCCCATCAATGCAGAAAGACCAGGTTGCTACGGTTCCACAAATAAAAGAAGGCACCAAACTTGAAGTTTGTTAACAAGCCCTCCTTGCCAGGGCTTTAATTCTCTTACAAAATAGGCTTCCTTGTTTTCAGCTGTGCTGCGCTGGCCTGCATCTTCCCAAGCCTGGAACATCCTTTCCTATTGCGTCCTGATATCCGCGTTCCCAGGAGCAGGCAGAGCCTCCCGAGTGTGCTGCAGCCGCGGGTCCCTGCGTGGCCAGGCACCCGCCCTCAGCCTCGGGACCCGGTTGGAGCCACGGGAATGGATGGCCTAACTGCTGAAGACTTCTCACCCTCGGAAAGACCCTGCCTACAGACAAAGCTGGTTCCGTCTGGCTTCTGCGCCAACGTTAGGGAATGACGGCTCTCGTTCTGATGCTGCCTCCTCAGTGACATCCCTGCACGTTACCGGGCTTGTCTCTACGGCCCTTGCTGGGTGGAGGGGTCAATTACTGGACCCCACTGTGTGCTCAGCATTTTACTTCTGAGCCTCTCAGCAACCCCACATGGTAGATGTTTCCGTTACGGGAGCTGGGGCTGCACTGTCCTCACACATTGGAGGATCCCACTTCCCTCTGGTTCAACCACTGAGACACAGTCACATGGTAGCTAAGCATGGGGCTTCATTTAAGTTTCGCCTCCAGTCCCACCTTGAGCCTTGATTTCCTCATCTGTGCATTGGGGGAGGGGATGCCTTGGTTGAAGTGGAGCAGCAGAGCGAGACCTGTGTGAGGAGCATCGTGGGACACCGCCCACACCCAGTGTCCCCTGCAGAGAGGGCAGGACCCCCACCCTCACGGCTCGCCCCACCCCGCCGAGCTTTCATGTGAAAGGTAAAGGTAAGAGCAGCCGGTCTCCACATACCCGTGACGCTCAGAAACAAAAAGCACTGCTTATGCTCGACTGAACAATAGGTCCTTCGGCACCGGGGCCCTAAGAAGCACGTAGTGTGGACGTGGCTCACGAAGGATGGGGAAGTTAACCGCATCTCCCCTCTGACCTCGCAGAGCAGATGTTGGCCTGGAGAGGTAAGTAGGACCTGGTGGCAAGTGTGAATAACACCCCAGAACCATGCATGTGCACATATTTCCTTGCGTATCTGCTTTCACTTTCTGGGGGGCTATACCCAGAAGTAGAACTGTGGGGGTCATGGGGCATGCCCACTGATTTCTGACATTCCAGGTGTTCTACTGTGGTATAGTTTTGTAAGATGTTGTCATTGAGAAAGTTTGGGCAAAGCATACAGGGGATCTCTGTGTTATTTCTTATAATAGCATGTGAATCTATAATTTTGTCAAAATAAACATATATTTTTAAAATTCACTGATATAATGTATTTTTACAGTGCTGATATTAAAATCATTTCGGAACCCCAACCTTACTTGAATTAAGGGTAGAGCACAGGTTTTCAGTAATAAAACCCAAGAAAAAAACAAGTTTGGTATTTGCCCATGGCCGATCAACATTGAAATGGGCATAAGTAGCTGAAACAAGAATGTCTTCAGTGAACTGGCAATGCCGGCTGGTGGTTGCACAGTTCTGGACTCGCAAAAAGGGAAAGCAGAACTGTACTCACCGAGTGCACGCGGAAATGAAGTGTGTCTGATGGAGAGTCCCTTGGAATTGACTCAGATGCATTTTGTAGGAATGAATAAACTCATTTGTCCTGGTTTATTGGGAATGTTTGACTGAGGCACAGGTCTTCGTGTGCCCGAGCTAACGTTTCCCTCGTTACTGAGAAAAGGCTGGTAAGTGTTCCCAGACGGAGCTTCTCTGTTGTATGAAGGAAGGCATCTCGGTGGGGGGTGGGCAAGTATTTGGGGGAAATCAATGATCTCTGATCAGTCAAGGAGGAGCTTTTGTGATAACCACATCAAGGGCTCTTCCTAAGTTCACTCCTGCCGAAGGCGCCCACCCGCCTGGGCACAGTCCACGGAGCTGCCTGGTGGCCTTTCCTTATCAAGGATCTCACCTGGGCATGGGGACATTGTCTGGACACATTTTTTTTGTCCTGTCTTTGGGGGTGCTATTGGCATCTCCTGGGTAGAGGCCAGGGATGCTGCTAAACACCCTACAATGCGTGAGGTGGGCCCACAATGGAGAATAGCCCAGCGCCCATTGGTAGTGTTAACATAAAAAACCATTGAAACCTGTAAAGAATTTTTGTGAGTTTATTTGAGCCAAACTGTCGACATATGCCGAGAAGCAGAACCTCAATGAACTGAGATAGTGCTCTGGAGAACGGCAGGGTTCCATCAGTATTTATACATGAAATTCATTGGTGACAGATTTAAGGAGGTGGGATTAATCGAAGCGGGGGGGGGGGGGACCTCTGTGATAGGATAAAAAGTAAAATGATGGACACATTCTTAGGTGGGTGCAAGAACAATTAACATGATAAATGTAAGAATCTGCTGCATCTGTCCTGGGCTCAGCACACCTGGTTGTGCCCCAGGGGCTCCAGATACAGGGAAACCACAAGTTACCCAGACATTTCAAGGGTATGTTATCATAGATGCAAAAAGACAGATAGGCTCAATTACAGTAAAGGTTGACCTTATCAGTGAAGATATCGGCTTAGGATGTAACTGCCCACCATAGCTGCTTTTAGTTAAGGTTTAATTTCAGACCATCCTTTGTGGTTCCTTTAGGTTTCTGAGTCTGCAAGACAGCCATGCAGGCCTCCCCTGAGCTTGTCAGGTCAGCATGTGGCCCCTTTTGTCCACAGTAGCCTGGCCATGACTGAGAATCTCGACCAGAATAGAAGCAGCAGCTGCTGAGAAGTCCTTTGCTGCAAGCGACTCTGCAGAGCAGAGGCCTGACCAGGTCTGGCTGCTCCGGCTCCCCGTCTACCATGTGGGACCCGCACCAGCAGCAGCGTGGACGGTCCTGCACGGAAACCTCCGAGGCTGGCCGCCCGGAGAGCAGCTGGAGTGGGAGTGCGGGTCCAGGTGGCGGCCCAGTGCCCACAGGCTCTGAGCGGAACATGGGGAAGCTCTTGTACAGCCTCCCCCTCTTTATGTTTTCCTGGGCTGCTCCCCACTTCCGACATTGACCTCTGCTGGCCATGGAGCCCTGCTCTCTGGGAGACCTCATTCTGGCCCCAAGAAGGGCCCGGCTCCCCCACAATATGTGGCATTTCCTCCCCCTCCGCTTGACTCCATCATCCATATATTTTTTCTGAGTCTGAGCAAAAAGATGAGCCTGTGAAAACAAATTTAAAACTAATCTGATCATAGGAACACGGAGGTCGCCGCCGCCTCCCTCCAAGCAAACAGCACTTTATTACTTTGGCCCCGGTCGGCGATCGAACCTTAAATTAGTCCAAGGAAAGGAGGCCGCTGCCCTGGCTCTCTCTCTTGCTTAAACAAACAGCCACAGTCTCAGGAGAGAGTTCGTGCTGCAGCAGATGACGTTATTTTCGATAAATTCCAACGGCGCTGCTATAGTAACTGTCTCGGCTGTGATTAATGTGGGAAGCATTAGGAGAGGGTGTTATTATTATTCTAAATTAGGTTTTGCTTGAATTAATTTCTATGCATGGCTACTAAGATGAGAAAGTTTCTGAATTGCTAATTGTAACGTTCCTTCCTGGGCGATGAGATGAGACTGGGAACACAGGCCGCCTGCTGAAGGGTTTTTGGTTTGAATATTTGCCTGAGGGCCAGGGTGTTATTTAGTCAGCAGCCTCTCCGACAGTGCCGCTGCCCCACGGAGTCTTCAGTGCGGGATTTCCTTGCAGCATCTCCCACGGGGAGCAAACGATCTACCTGGTAGAAAGTGCACAGGCTTGTGAATATCAGCGCCCTCGGTGTGCCGGGCTGGGCAGGCGGGCAGCCCCTGCAGAGCTGGTGGCACCCTTTCCTCTCTCCAAATCTCTTTCTTACCAATGATATTGGAAATAATAAACATAAGCATGTTAAGCCCTGGCTGGTGTCGCTAAGTGGTTAGAGCATTGGCCTGTGCACTGAAAGGTCGCGTGTTCGTTTCCCGGTCAAGGGCATGTACCTGGGTTGCAGGTTCAATCCCTGGGCCGGTTGGAGGGTGTGCAGGAGGCAACCAATTGATGTTTCATTTTCACATTAATGTTTTTCTCTCCTCCCACTCTCTCTAAAAATCAAAGGGAAAAACCCTCGGGTGAGGATTAACAAAAATAAAAATCATTTTAAGAATCATTGATTGTTTAAAGGAGCCCCAGGCGCACACCAAAGTGCTTCCATCTGCTCATCTCATGAAGACGGGCTGTGCACGGGGCAGGGGGACAGGGCCTGGGGTGCTGATGGATCAGAGAACAGGGCCTCCATCCTCCATCCTCGGGAGCTTGGGTCTGAGGGAGACAGGCCACAGGTGTCTGGGAGGAAGGGAGGGCGGGGGAGGTGAGTCAGGGAGCCATGGGGTGTGCTCAGACCCCGGGCTGTGGGCTCTGGGCATCTTGGCTCTTCCTCCGAGGAAGCTGAGGGCCTGCAGGTCTCCAGCACGGCGGAGGGGGGCGGGGGGGGGGGGGCGTTTGTCCCAGCAGGTCCCTGTCCTGCTGTTGGGAACTGTGGGCCAGCGGAGAGATGCTTGTTTGTCTTACATTTTATGGTTTTAGCTTTTGTTGTAAAAGCCCTTTTCTTTCCCTGAGTCACACAGATGTTATCCAACTTCCCCTCTGTAACTTCATAGTTTACTTTCACCCCCTTTTAATGTGGTGTAGGCAGGGCTCCTTTTTTCTTTAATTTTCCCTCTAATGTGAGTTACTTTTCTCAGCCCTGTCCTCTAAATAAAGCCCCACTCCCATGGGTCCCTGCGGTCACTGTCATGCTGCATTGTCCCCGCACACGAGTCTGTCTGCACTCCTTGCTTCTGAGTATTCACACATGTGTGCACCGCCCTGCAGGGTGCTCCATGGTTCTGCCACCGCCTCTAGGGGGCACCCAGGACACGCCTCACTGTGAATCACCTTGGGTTAGCCTCTGGTACAGTCACTGGGTGAGAGGAGCTGGTGGGAGGGCTTTGCCTGGAAGCCACACCCACCCTGGAGCCCCGCGGTAACTTAACTGCACAGGGAGCAGCTGATTGTGCAGCTCTCTCCCACTGAACGGCAGTGACTTGTGTTACCAAGTCAGCCTCCCGGAGCTAGTCCCCCGTGTCCCTGACCCTGACCAAACCACCGAAAGGGTGAGAAGTCTAACAGCACAGTCGGAAAGGGGAGAAACTACAGGCTCAACGCACTGTGGTTAAAACATCCTGCTTTTGCAAATTTGACAGAAATGTGAGAAGACATCATCAGGGCCGCTGGCAGAGTCCTGGGAGGCTGAGGACCTCAGTGCTCACGTTCAGATACCCAGGGACCCGCCTCTGCTCAGCAGGGCATGCAACCTGGGTGGTCCCTGGCCCTGCGCTGCCCACCAGCCCCGGGCGGGCCCGCCTCACCTCACTCGCAGCAGCCAGGCGGGCCTTCCCTCGGCACACGCTGCCTCCCTCTCTGGGTGCTGCTGCCTCACTGTCCTCAGTCCCTGAGGCTCTAACCAGCTGGGCCCGGGGCCACTGCAAGGCTCCTCTCCCACTGTGGGGACAGAAGCACTGGCTCCCAGTGCATGTCCAGCCGCGCTTCTGTCATCCCCATCCTACTGTGATAACTGCTAAAGCCCACTTCCAGCCCCACTCTCAGGGCCACACCCACTACCTGATCCACCCCTCTCCTGGATGACCAGTCAGCGTTCAGGACACACCACACACAAAACCAGACCCCCTGTTTCCCCCAGGATGGTTCGTCCCATCCCCCCTCCCCCCGCCCCCATCAGGAAACAGAAATGCTTCTCTCAGGTGCAAAGGTCAAAACCTTGCCCTCTCCTGCGTTCTCCCTTTGCAATCTGCCAGCAAATCTTATCCTTTAAAGCCATCCTGAATCCGACCAGAGCCTAACACCATAAAATGTGAGACAAAACAAGACGCACACCACAGAGCTGAGGGCCACACTCTCCACCAGCGAAAGAGGGACTGTCTGGAACACGACACCCCAGCTGGAGCTCACAGTGGACTGTCCTCAGAAGACATTTGCAGGGTCTAAAACTCACACAAGGTTATGTGTGAAGAACAAAAGGAAACTCCTGTCAAACAGAATGAAATAAAAAGCAACTGTACCAGAAAAGTGGGCGAAGGATTGGAGGTGATGGTTTACAACAGAGGTGTCCGGCCTGGCTGGCGTGGTTCAGTGGCTAAACACCAACCTATGAACCTGGAGGTCAGAGTTCGATTAATGGTCAGGGCACATGCCAGGGTTTCGGGCTCACTCCCCAGTGTGGAGAGTGCAGGAGGCAGCCAATCAATGATTCTCTCTCCTCATTGGTGTTTCTATCTCTCCCTCTCCTTTCCTCTCTGAAATCAATTAAAAACATATTTTTTAAAAAGAGGTGCCCTAATCACCCAGGCATGTGAGGAGCCACATTATTTAGTAACTAGAGGCCTGGTGCATGAAATCGTGCATGGGTAGGGTCCCTAGGCCTGGCCAGTAATCAGGGCTGATCAGGGCCTTCTGGCTGCCAGCCGGGGCCTTTCTTCCCTGGCAGCCTGGCTGGGGACTTCCTTTGTTCTGCACCTCCCTGTGATGGTCAGCGCACATCATAACATCAATCGAACTCCTGGTCTCTCGGTCGAACTCCTGAGGAGACACTTTGCATATTAGCCTTTTATATATATAGACTAGAGGCCTGGTGCATGAAGTTTGTGCACTGGCGCGGGGGGGAGAGGAGTCCCTCAGCCCAGCCTGCACCCTCTCCAATCTCGGACATCCCTCTCACAATCCGGGACTGCTGGCTCCCCACCACTTACCTGCCTGCCTGCCTGATCACCCATAACTGCTTCTGCCTGCCAGCCTGATCACCCACTAACCACTCCCCTGCCAGCCTGATCGGTGCCTAACTGCTCCCCTGCCAGCCCAGTCACCCCCAACTGCCCTCCCTGCTGGCCTGATCCCCCCCAACTATCCTCTCCTGCAGGCCTGGTACCCCCAACTGCCATCCCCTGCTGGCCATCCCCTGTGACCACGTGGGGGTGGCCATCTTTGACCACATGGGAGAGGCCATCTGTGCAAGGGTGTGATGGTCAATTTGCATATTACCTCTTTATTATATAGGATTAGAGGTGTGAAAAATAAAAGGAGGCAGCACTGTAGCAGACAGGGAAGGGCTAAAAAGCTGGGAACATGGTGAGCTGACAAGGGTGTGAGGAAGTTGGCAGCAACAGGAATGACTGCCACTGAGTCCAGCTAACATGAATACCATTTGTGGTTACACATGCCAGCACAAGCCTTCCACAGGTCATGACAGGACACACAGTGGAATGGACAGATGGACTGTAGTGGATGCACACCTTGGTGGGCTTGGCCTTGATGGATGATGAGATGGTGATCCTGCCCCCAGGGCAGATCTGTACCTGCAGAGCTGAGTAGTTAATGCAAGAAAAGGGAGGGGGTGAGAAATGTATGTTCTGCAAGAATTCCTGCAAGTGAGAAGAGGCACATTCCATGTAGGATGGCGCTACCCAGGGTGGAGGTGAGGCAGGAGGGAGGCCTGGGAGAGAGGAAGACAACGTTACAGAGCAGTCTTGCCCCTACTCCATGACTGGCTCAGTAGCTGTCACACAAATGTTTTCAAGAGTCTTTTTGTAAGATGCAACTTGGCCAAAGAAATAAGACTATAAGACTTTGTCCCTGGAAAGCTTGTACTAGAGTGGGAGCTCCCTGAAGCAGGCCTGGCTGTGTGGGCACTGCTGCTGTGCCTGAAAATAGAAGCTATACAGGCAACGTTTAAAAAGCAATCATTAAGGGAAATGAATTAAAAAGTAAACACTTTTCTTTTTTAAAAAAATATATTTTATTGATTTTTTTTACAGAGGAAGGAAGAGGGATAGAGAGTTAGAGACATTGATCAGCTGCCTCCTGCATGCCTCCTACTGGGGATGTGCCCACAACCAAGGTACATACCCTTGACCGGAATCAAACCTGGGACCTTTCAGCCTGCAGGCTGATGCTCTATCCACTGAGCCAAACCTGTTAGGGCTAAACACTTTTCTTATGGATGTGTCCGTAAAGTCCCCACATGGTCTTCCCAGCCTCCCAGCCATGGGCCTTGTCACGTGCACGAGTGTGGGCTTCCCTGTCAAGACTGATATCTGTAGCAGGTCCTCTCCCGTGTCACCTTCACCAACCCCTTGAACTCCATTGCATCTAGACACCCTTTAGTTCTTGACTAACTGTTGGAAGACTGCCCTGACTTCTGAACTAGGTTAAGCTTCCTGTTGCATATTGTCTTTCCTATTGGGCATCCTTCCGGCGGTGACCTCTCATACCACAGGTAGACGAGGAATGTTTAATTCTTTTTAATATCAGTCTGTCCCGTTGGATCTGTTTGCCCAGAGATTTCTTCAGATGTCATTGCATCCCTTGTATCAGGCACCTAACATGCACTTTATTGCTGGAATAATGACCTGTTTGAATGAAGGAAAGAATGAGAAATTATATAGATTTTTCTTCTTTTGAGCAGTTTGCATAAAAGGTTTTAAAAGCATAGAGGTGAAACTATAGAACGGACCTACCTATGTGCGGATTTAAACTGGCAGGCCAGCCCCCTACCCTGATCAGCACACCAAGGGGAAGGTTACAGGGGGCCCCAAGTTAACACAGGGAAGACTTTCATCCCCAGCTTCCCGGGCATCCATAGATGAGGACAGGTGAGCCTCTCTCAGACATCAGAGCCTATTTCCTTAAAACTCACCTAATACTTTTGACTGCATACTTGATTTAAAATAAAACAATTTGGTAAATATAGTTTAAAAATATCAGAAAGAAGAAAATGAGTTAATTCTTATTAATTAGCAGCTTTTTAAAAAAAAGTTCAATTACAGTTGGCATTCAATATTATTTTATACTAGAGGCTCAGTGCACAAAATTTGTGCATGGTGGGTGGGAGTCCCTCAGCCTGGCCTGCACCCTCTCCATTCCAGGACCCATCGGGGGATGTCTGACAGCCGGTTTAGGCCCAATCCCAGCAGACATCCTAAACCAGCTGTTGGACATCCCTCTTGCAATCTGGCACTGCTGCCACCTAACTGCTCACCTGCCTGTCTGCCTGATCACTCTAAACCACTCTGCATGCCTACCCGGTTGCCCCTAACCACTCTGCCTGTCAGCCTGGTTGCCCCTAACTGCCCTCATCTGCCTGCTTGGTCGCCCCTAACAACCTCTGCCTCAGCCCCCGCTACCGTGGCTTTGTCCGGAAGGACGTCCAGGAGGATGTCCGGTCTAATTAGCATATTACCTTTTATTAGTATAGATTAGTTTTAGGTGTACAGCATAGTGGTTAGACATTTATATAACTTATGAAATTGTCCCCTTGATAAGTCTTAACTCCCCAGTACATCAATAGTTATTACAATACTAGAGGCCCGGTGCACGAATTTGTGCATGGGTGGGGTCCCTCGACCTGGCCAGTCATCGAGGCCTATTGGGAGGCCAGTCAGCCAATGGGGGTACCCAGGAGGCTGGCCAGCCACCCCCTCCCCCAATTGGGGCCGACTGGGGGAGCAGGAGGAGGGGCTGGAGGAGGTTGGCTGTGGGAGTGCACTGACCACCAGAGGGCAGCTCTTGTGTTGAGTGTCTGCCCCTGGTGGTCAGTACACATCATAGTGACTGGTCATTCTGGTCGTTCTGTTGTAACGGTTGCTTAGGATTTTATATATAGAGACTAGAGGCCCAGTGCATGAAATTCATGCATGAGGGGGGTTGTCCCGCAACCCAGCCTGCACCCTCTCCAATCTGGGACCCCTCGAGGGATGTCCAACTGCCTGTTTAGGCCCAAACCTGGTGGGATTGGGCCTAAACGGGTAGTCGGACATCCCTCTCACAATCCAGGACTGCTGGCTCCCAACTGCAAACCTGCCTGCCTGCCTGATTGCCCCTAAACACTTATGCCTGCCAGCCTCATCACCTCTAACCACTCCCCTGCCAGCCTGATCGACACCTAACTGCTCCCCTGCCACCTGATTGCTCCTAACTGCACTCCCCTGCAGGCTGGTCACCCTCAACTGCCCTCTCCTGCAGGCCTGATTGCCCCTAACTGTCCTCCCCCTGCAGGCTGGTCACTCCCAACTGCCCTCCCCTCCTGGCCTGGTAGCCCCCTACTGCCCTCCCCTGCTGCCCTGATCTCACCCCAACTGCCCTCCCCTGCTGGCCTGATTTCCCACAACTGCCCCTCCCCTCGCCTTGCAGGCCTGGTCCCTCCCAACTGCCCTCCCCTGCTGGCCATCATGTGTCCACATCGGGGTGGCCATCTTGTGTGTTGGAGTGATGGTCAATTTGCATATTACCTTTATATTATATAGGATTATTGATTGTAGTCCCTACACTATACTTTACATCCCCATGACTGTTCTGTGACTCTTAATCTACACTGCTCAATCCCTTCACGTTTTTCATCCAGACATGTACCCCTTCCCCTCTGGCAGCCATCAGTCTGTTCTCTGCATCTATGAGTCTGTTCTGTTGGTGTGTTTATTTATTTTGTTCCTTAGATTCCACATATGAGTGAACTCATATGGTATTTGTCTTTCCAGCAGCTTATTGTCAATATTTGCCATGGAATGATGATGTAAAGTGTGTGTGGTGCATGTGTGTGCTGTGATTGTTCCCTAATGTTCCAAGAAAATGCTTCGATTTGTTACTCATTTGCCTCCTGAGCACAGCCTTTTCTGGGGCTTTCTATGGGGCCCTGGCTCTACTCGGGGTTGGGAGAATCCACAGGGCAGGTCATCTGGTCTAGATTCACTGAGCTCCATTCTATTTTTCCATTTGTCTTTCCAGCCTTAGCTTTCAAACAGGAATGCAAGGCAGGATCCTGTGTCTGTTATTGGCTTATTTGTTTCTGTTGGTTAATTGCTTTTTATTATCTTTTAAATGGAATAATTATGGGAATAATCCACCAAAATCTGCTTTTTTAACATTTCATTTAGACATGTTGTGTATTAAATGGGCTTTCTGAGTGACTGTGTGTGTGTGTGTGTGTGTGTGTGTGTGTGTGTGTGTGTGTATACCTATATAGAGCAATAATTAATCCATAGCCAACAGCTAAGTATTATGAATTTGGGGGTGGGGAGCACCCATTTTTCCAGTCCAAAGCCCAATAACCTCCCCACTCTTCTGGGTTTATTACAGCTTCTTATGACGTTAGCTTTCACGTGTCCTCAGGGAAATTTTGCTGCCCTGAAAAGAGTTTCAGTTGAGGTTTATTCTGGCAGCACACAAACCATGTCTACCTGCTAAGCCCGAGTCCTCTCTTTAATGCTTGTTACCTTAGAGTTTGGAGGAGAGATGGAGGCAGAGGTGCCTGAGGACACACTGAGCGCGGACCCTGTCTGCTGCTTCCCTGAGCCGGCATCTCCTGGCTCTTACCTTCCAGGAAAGATGGAGCCAGCTGATGGCTCTTTAAGTTTCTCAACTAAAAAAAAATAGAGTTCTTACCTAATTTCATTTACTGAATTTTCTTTAGTGCTTTAACCCTGGGCACAGATCGCTAACATTAATGCTGTAGATCTAAGGGTGTTAAAATAACTCTACATTACATTTTAAAAGACCAGAGTTCAGAAGGGAGGCATCTCATAGAGCACAGCTGCTCTCTCCAGCTGTTTCAACTTGAAACTCTAGGACAAGGACAAGTGAAGGCTACCTGAGGATTCTCAAAGGGAACCAACAGCCAGCGAGTGGGGGCAGGGCACCATGAGAGGAAAGACGCCCTGTGCAGAGGTGGCTTTCCTGTTGTGTCCTTTTCATCTATTACCCACAGGCCTGGGTCCAGAGCAGCCCCCGTTGCTCCACTGCAAGCAAGGGAGTCACCAAAACCTCTGGGAGGAGCCCAATGCTCTGGCCAGAGGACCAGAAACAGGGTCCCAGCCCTGCCTCAGGGGTGGTCACAGCCACAGGCAACTCAGGAGGTTAGAGCACTCAGCAACCCCCACGGAGACCTGGGCATAGGTTCCCTGGGGGCTGAAGAGCGAAGGGGGTGTCCTGGGGAGAAGAGGGCTGCAGAGGGCACCCTACATCCTGGGATAAACCAACACAGGTCTCGCTCACCCATACTGCACAGAGGCAGTGAACACCCACAGCCGGGTCCTGAAGAGCTTGACTCTGATAAACACTCTCTCTGGGGCCTCGAGACAACTTAGATTGAGGAAACTTGTGTATTTGGTCCTGCAAGAGGCAGAACCACAATGTCACACCAACTCTCACCTCAGCCGCCTCTTCCAGGAGGCCCAGCGGAGCTCATGGTCTGACCCCAGCTGAGCTCTTCCTCCTGAAAGACTTCCAATCACCTAACCTCTGCGTAGACCATTTCCAGCCCCAGAAACAGCTGCAATCTCTGTTTGATCCGGGACCATACAAAGACATATGACTCCAGTGACATTTCTTTCATAAAATGTTGGTAATTGTTGAACTTGGCTACTGATTATATGGGGAAACTTGTTCATCATTAGTCTAAGGCAAGCCTTTAATGCTGGTTGAATGTAAAATACAGGGTTGATTGCCTGACAAAAGAGCACAGACCACAATGAACATGATCAAGAGGTTTGTAACAGGACTCACAGCATGAAATTAAAAATGTATGGGATCCAATCCAAAATAGCCCAACTTACAAAACCAAAAAAAATGTGACCAGTTGTCCAGGAAAAGATAATCTGTAATGAATCAGATGTTGGAAGAATCAGATAAGGACATTAAAGCAATTACTAGAACTATGCTCCATAAAGTAAAGGTAAACACACTTGAAATGAATGGAAAGATAGAGTTTCTCAGATGGAAGCCAAGAGTATATTTTAAAAAAGGAAAGTTTCAACCTAAACATTAAATATCCAAAATTAAATTCCCCGTTTGAGCTCAATATCAGAATGACACAAAAATAGCTATTGGGTTTGAAGGTAGACCAAGAGAAATTATCCAATCTTAAGAACCCAGAGTAAAACAATTTAATGAAAATTAACAGCATATATTGAGTGATGTCAAAAGCTCTAATATTTTTAGCAGCATAAAACGGAGAGATATAAGAAATTTGATGCAGAAAAACTTGGTGAAGAACTAATGGCTAACAATATCTTAAATTTGGTGAAAGACATAAATTTATAGATTGAAGAAACTCAACAAATCCCAACAAGATAAACAAAACAAACAAAAGAAAATATTACAGACACGCCTTAATCAAAGTGATGAAAACTAAAGACAAAGAGTGAAAATGAAGAAAGCAGCCTGAGGACTGGGACTTATCTTTCTGTGTCTGGCTTATTTGGCTTAGCATAATGTCTTCAAGGCTCCCCCACATTGTCAAATATGGCAGGACTTCTTTTCCGCAGCTGAATAATATTCTATTGCATTTATATACCACAGGCTCTTTATCCATTCACCCATCCATAGATTGAAGGTTGTTTCCACATGTTGACTATTGTAAATAATACTGCAATGACCATGGAGTGCTAATATCTCTATGAGTCCTGATTTCAAACCTTTTGCGTAAGTACTAGGAGTGGGATTGCTGGGTCATAAGGCAGTTCTATTTTTAGTATTTTGAGGAACCTCTATACTGTTTTCCGCAGTGGCTGCATCATATTGCATTCCCTCTAGCAGTGCACCAGGGTCCAATTTTCCACATCCTTGCCAACACTTGTTGCCTTTTTTTTTTTAAATATAATAATAGCAATCCTAAGAGGTGTGAGGTGTTATCTCATTGTGGTTTTGATTTTCATTTTCCTGATGGTCGAGTGTCTTTTCCTATACCTGTTGTCCATTTGGATGTCTGCTTTGGAGAAGTCTTTTTTAAAACTTTAGCCAATGATGATTATGACAATGGTGAGGGTGATGATGATGGTGATGGTGATAGTGATGGTAATGATCATGGTGATAATGATGATGATGGTGGTGATGATAATAAAGGTGATGATGATGATGATGATGGTGATAGTGATGATGATGGTGATGATGATGTTGATGTTGGTGGTGATGATGATGATGGTAATGTTGACAATTTTGCTATTGAGTTGAAGTCCCTTATGTATTTTGGAAATTAACCCCTTGTCTGATATATGGTTTACAGATATTTTCTCCCATTTCATATGTTGCTTTTTCACTTTGGTGACTTTCTTTTGCTGTACAGAAGCTCATATTAGAGACCCAATGCACGAATTCCAGGCAAAGGGCTTGACCCCTGCAGCTGCTGCAGCTGCCTTGGACCCCTCTGCCATGGCAGGCACTGCCTCTGGTTCCTCTGCCTTGGCCTCCTCTGCCTCAGCCCCTGCCTGCCACTTCATCCAGAAGGTCATCTAGAAGGACGTCTAGTCTAATTAGCATATTACACTTTTATTATTATAGACTAGAGGCTTGGTGCATGAAATTTGTGAGCAGGTATGGTCCCTAGGCCTGGCTTGTGATCAGGACCATCTTCCCCAGCTGCCTGCAGCCAGCCCCACCCCCCGCCACCACCCACCCCCAGTTCCCCGTTTGCCATCAGGTGATTGGTGCCTGATGGTGGGGGAAGGGACCCTGAGGTCAGCTGTTCATGCCCACTCACCAGCCCCACCCCCACTGCGGGTCCAAGAGGTGGTCAGTGTACCTTATAGTGACTGGTCTAGCATTGTTCTGGTCATTCTGCCATTAGGGTCAACTTGCATATTACCCTTTTATTATATAAGATAGAGGCCTGGTGCATGGGTGGGGCAGGCAGTTTGCAGGCCGGCCATGTTCCCAGCTTTGTCAGGAAGGACATCTGGAATAATGGCCAGAAGATGTCCGGTCTATCTGGTCTAATTAGCATATTACCCTTTTATTGGTATAGACTAGAGGCCTGGTGCACGAAATGTGTGAACGGGGTGTGTGTGTGTCCCTCAGCCCAGCCTGCACCCTCTCCAATCTGGGACCCCTCGGACATCCCTCTCACAATCCAAGACTGATGACTCCCAACCGCTCACCTGCCTGCCTGCCTGATTCCTCCTAACCACTTCTGCCTGCCAACCTATTCACCCCCTAACCACTCCCCTGCCAGCCTGATCAATATCTAACTGCTCCCCTGCTGGCCCAATTGCCCCTAACTGCCCTCCCCTGCAGGCCTGGTCCCTTCCAATTGCCCTCCCATGCAGGTCTGATCACCCACAACTGCCATCCCCTGCTGGCCATCTTGTCGTGGCCCTCTTGTGACCACATGGGGTAGCCATCTTGTGTGTTAGAGTGATGGTCAATTTGCATATTATCTCTTTATTAGATAGGATTAGTATAGATATAGTCACTCATCTAGTTTTGCTTTTGTTGCTTATATTTTTGGTGTCATGTTCATGAAATTGTTGTCAACACCAGTATCATGAACCTTCTCCCAGAATTTTTTTAAAATACCAGTTATCCAAAGGACTTGGAAAACCACAGAATGTGGGAAAAGGGTTCTATGGACTCAGCGAGTTCTGGGTGGAAGGGGTGGGGATGGGGCAGTCACAGCAGTGTGACAGCAGCGGGGGCTCCAAGCCCACCACTGGCATTGGCCCTTGAAAAGCTGCTGTGAAAGAGAATCAGTATATTCACTCCATCCGCACACAGGACGGCGTGGGCTGGGAGAAAGAAGTTGCTGCCATTTCCAGTGCCTGTCTGACTGCTGCGGACTCGGAGGCCTTCGGGGAAGGTAAATGCTGGCACACAGCCGGCCTCCTCCCCGCCCTCCCGCCCCCGCCGCTGCCATGAGTTTACAAATGTGAACCTTGCCATCATAATTGGAAGTCAGTTCACTCACTTTCATCACACCACAGGGGAGGCAAATTCAGTGAGGCCTTAGCATGTGCTGCTTTTCACAACACACCTCGCAAGAGGCGTGTTTGGTGAGTGTTTACTCTCTTCCTATTCTTCCTGCGGCGGTTGGATCAGAGAGGAATGCAGGTTTCTTTTTTGAAATCGTTTTTTATTTTCCAATTGCAGTTGATATGCAATATTATATTAATTCAGGGGTACAACATAGTGATTAAACATGTATATGACTTCACAGTGATCCCCTGGTAAGTGTAGCACCCATCTGACACCATCCACATCATGACAATATTATTGACTCTATTCCCTATGTTGCACTTACATCCGGGACTGTTTTGTGACTACCAATCTGTGCTTCTCAACCCTACCCCTCTCGCCCAGCCCCCAGCCCCCATCATGGATGGATCTAGGGCAGTGGTTCCCAACCCTTCTTTGGCCACGCCCCACCTAAGCATCTCTAAAATCCTGATACCCCCTCCCTGTGACATATAATTCTTATGATTCAAAAAGTGAGCTCCTATTCACATGGAGGAAGCCTAAAAGGCCATTAACTGGGTCTAAACAAGCTTCCAAAGAACATGGCTTCCATGAAAGAGAAAAATAAAAGAACAAAAGGACAGTTGAAGTCCTGAGGAAGGAATCAGTAAGAAATTGTTAAAAAAATAATATGAAGTGATATAAAAAATAGCAAATAAAATTTCAAAACATATTGATAGAGAACTGAATGCATAAATGTGTCACAATATATATTTATACACTGTATATGAAGCCCCTAGAACCATAAAAAATGCAAGAAATTCCCTGTTAATAACTCATTCTCAAATTGCACCCCTTAAAACTCAAAATGCCCCCCTATGGGGCATGTGCCCCATGTTGGGAACCACTGCCCTAGATGGTGTTGTGCTGAGTGAAATTAATCAGAGAAAGACAAATGCCATATAACTGCACATATATGTGGAAACTAAATAAACAAACAAATGGACCAACAGAACAGGCATGTATGTCTCTGAGCAGGGAGAGCCGGGGGGCGGATCCGCTGCCCCCTGAGGACACGCCCAGGCCTGGGAGTTTGGCTGGGAGAGCCCTTCTCCATAAACACGGGGAAAGGCATGAGTCTCAGAGGAAAGAGGCACATTTTCATCAAACAGAAAAGCCAGAGGAAGCAAAGGGTGACCAAACACTGGGATGAGATTTCTGTGCGAGCTCAGTGGGAGGTACTCCCTTCTCCAGGTCACCCGGTGCCTGGGCAACTGCTGCTTCCACGGGCACCTGTCTGCCTCCCAGTAAGGCCCAGAGTGCCCACGGGCGGAGGGAGCCCAGCTTTCGGCCTCGCGTGGGAGAGGCTGATCTGGAAAGGCTCGCAGATGTCAATACCTGCCAAGCAGGAAAGGGCCGGGCTGGGAGTGTGCAGACCCATGGAGATCAGCCCCGCCGATCTGTGGACACCCTCTCACACTCTGTCACGCTCTGCCACACGCTCTGTCACGCCCTCTGTCATGCTTCTCTCATGCTCTCTCTGTAACTGCCCCTCAAAGTTCAGGGTGGCATTTTGCTGATGTGCCTAAATCAGTCTTCTTGGGGTTGTTGAATGCGGTTCAATGGTAGTTGAGGCATAAGGGGCAATGGTCCAGCTGAAATCCTGTCTAAGTCATTTTGATAAGTGAACCACTAGTCAAAGCTCTGTAATCGCCACCCATTCTTCCATTGTTCCATTAGGAGGGCATTAATCAATCCCTCCAGAGGTGCCGGCGTTACATTCCCCTTGCTTAACAAACCATGGCCCTAACCAGGTATCTCCGACTTACATTCAGACGAGCTGATACGGGCGCCTGCACTGACAGGCAGGCATCTCTCTAACTGTGCTCTGAACAATGCGTCTGTTCACCTCCGGGTCGATGGACAAGTTGAATGTTTACCTTTAAGATGCAAGAGTCCAAACTGCCTATTGACTCATTTGATCTCAGTTTTGATGAGGAAAAGAATTTATACAAAACAGGAAAGATTCAGTCAGTCTGGTCAACGTGAACTTACGCACAGCATGGTGGTACATTTGCAATGAGGTTTCGATACATCGTGGCAATACCCATCCACACATAAACCAGCAACTACACTCCTCGCTCAACTCTGTCTAAGGCAGTCTCAGCAGCTCTGGCATGGGGCCGGGGGCAGGTGTGCTGTGGGGTGCTGTGGGGTGCTGTGGGGTGCTGTCTTGGGCACTGCAGTGAGGTTACCCCCCCTCGGTCTCCACCCATGAGATGCCAGGGGCACTGTCTCCCCAGAGCCATGCCAATCAAGAAGTCTGTGAACTTTGGCAAGTATCTCTCCAGCTGAGAACCACTGATGTGGGTCCCAGAGTTCTGCCTTGACAACGTGCTACTGGAAACAGTTCATTTGTCAAGAGAAGAACATAAAACATCGTGTGATGCGAGTGTCTCTCCCCCCCCACCTCCCCCCAGTCCTATTCCCTTTAGAGTCTTTAGAGCAGGGGTGGGCAAACTTTTTGACTCAAGCGCCACAGTGGGTTCTTAAACTGGACCGGAGGGCCGGAACAAAAGCATGGGTGGAGTGTTTGTGTGAACTGATATAAATTCAAAGTAAACATCATTACATGAAAGGGTATAGTCTTTTTTTTCAATAGTTTTATTCATTTCAAACGGGTTGGATCTGGCCCGCGGGCCGTAGTTTGCCCATGGCTGCTTTAGAGTCATCACGCCCGGAAGTGTGTGCACCTTTACATCTTGCACACATCCCAGCCGTCTCCTGGTCTGTTCTTCGTGATTAACAAGGACAGGCAAAGCCCAGGGGCTGCGCAGAGAAAACCCAGCTGGAGGTCAGGCCCTGCCTCCTCCAGGGTAGGCCAGCAGGGCCAGCAGCGGGCTCCACAGTTAGATCAGGGGTCAGGAAGTGGCTCTCCCACCGGTGCTCCCTGGATTTGGGAAGGCTTTCACCTCCCTGTTCTGAGTCCTTTTCTTTCCTGCAGGGCAGACAGAGCCCTGCCTCCTGGGATGCTGCGGCTCCCAGGGGAGGTACCCAGCTCTGCCTCTAGGGGTGCTGCGGCTCCCAGGGGAAGTACATGGCTCTGCCTCTAGGGGGGGCGCTATGGCTCCCAGGGGAGGTACCCAGCTCTGCCTCTAGGGGCACTGTGGCTCCCAGGGGAGGTACCCAGCTCTGCCTCTAGGGGCACTGTGGCTCCCAGGGGAGGTACCCAGCTCTGCCTCTAGGGGCACTGTGGCTCCCAGGGGAGGTACCCAGGTCATTTCTCAGGCCCAGGCCTGGTGCCCAGGACACGCAAGCACACGTCATGCCCACGGTGGCACAAACCCTCTGCGTTTTCAGCCGCTAACCTTCTGTCTCCGTATCCGCCCAGAGTCTCTGGGCAGCGAGGCCAGGTGCCTCCCTCAGTGCCTCGCACACAGCAGACTCAACAGATGCCTCTAGAACAGTGGTTCTCAACCTTCCTCATGCCGCGACCCTTTAATACAGTTCCTCATGTTGTGGTGACCCCCAACCATAAAATTATTTTCGTTGTTACTTCATAACTGTAATTTTGCTACTGTTATGAATCGTAATGTAAATATCTGATATGCAGGATGTTTTTTCATTGTTACAAATTGAACATAATTAAAGCATAGTGATTAATCACAAACACAATATGTAATTATATATGTGTTTTCCGATGGTCTTAGGCGACCCCTGTGAAAGGGTTGTTCGACTCCCAAAGGGGTCACGACCCACAGGTTGAGAACCGCTGCTCTAGAACAAATGCCAATGAAAGGAGTGGGAGTGGGAGTGGGAGTGGAAGCCACAGCTTGGGCGGCACAGTCTACGGTGAACTCGGGGTGCTGGCAGATCTTGTGCAACCTTTGAACCCAGGTGACACCAGTAAGGTTCCAGACAAGGAACAGCTCGGGTCACCCAGCACGGCACAGTCCCCTCCCCTGTTCCTGGCCACACATTCCTGGGCCAGAACCCCCTCTGTACCTGAAAAAAACATAACCAGCCCCTGGGGTGACCACCTGCTTCTACAGCTCACCCTCCCTGCGAGCAGTGGTCCTAAGACAATGGCACTTTCACAACTTCGCTCCAAAAATGCTAGCTGCATGTGATGCTCTGGGGGACATTAGAAAAGTGACTTCTTTCAGATTAATGAGCGGGCAGGGAGCAGAGTAAGTGTTTTCTGCGAACGTATTTAAAACATGCAAAGGAGGGCTGGAGTGAGATTTGGTAGTTTGCTTCTTGTTCCTCTCACAAGTGGAGATTACAGTCACCAGCTTTTCCAGGGGCTACTTGGTATCTTGTAAAATTGCAAAGAGCATGGGCAAGCCGGGGAGGACTGCAGACTCCACTCTGCTCTGGGATCAAACACGAAACAGAATTTTCAATGCGGAGGCTTCAGCCAGGAGGAAGGCAGCTGCTCTGAGGTGTTAATCCAGGCAGGCGGCCGATCCCACGTGGTCCCCTCCTTCCGGCATGCCTGATTGATTTCCTTTTCGGAAGCAGACAAAGGTGGGTCATGTCCTAGGGTTTCCAAGAGTCTGGAGGTGAGAGATAACGATATCAATATTTGAGCGAGATCACGCTTCTCCCTTTCCCTGGCTTTCATCTCGGCTCGCCTCACAGAAAGCAAACACCCGGGTGTGCTTCGGGCTTCGAGAAACAAGCGGTTGTCTAGGAGAGAGACGCCCACACCTGAGGGCTGGTCATGAATAAATGAGAAGTCTCGGATTGCAGAGGAATAGACAGTGGCTTCTGTCTGAAAAATAGACCGAGGGTTTGAGTGCCTCATCTGCCCTTTGAGTGTGTGTGTGTGTGTATGAGTGTGTGTGTGTGTGAGTGTGTGTGAGTGTGTGTGAGTGTGTGTGAGTGTGTGAGAGTGTGTGAGTGTGTGTGTGCGTGTGAGTGTGTGTATGAGTGTGGGTGTGTGAGTGTGTGTGTGAGTGTGTGTGTGAGTTTGTGTGTGTGTGTGAGTGTGTGTGAGTGTGTGTGTATATGTGTGAGTGTGTGTGTGAGTGCGTGTGTGTGAGAGTGTGTGTGTGTGTGTGTGTGCGCGCGCGCGCGCGCGCATGTGCAGGGGGGGAGAGGGTGGTGGTGAGGGGCAGATATTGCACATCAATAAAGCTTTGACATCTCTGCTTTCAATTTTGGGTCCACTGTTACCAGAACCAGGTTCCAGATATAAGTGCTTAAATCGAACTTGACAAGCATTTTCAACAGCAGGAAACTGTTCCTAAAATTAACAATGGAACAGGCAGTCACATTCCTTAACAGACCCACAGGTGACACATGAAAGACACACAGAATTAAAACGGGGGGAGGGGGGTTTTAGGGTGACCGGGCCAGTTTTCAGGCCTCAGGGCACAGGCGGCCTCTGTGCCACGCTGAGGCGCAGTGCCCATTTTCAGGAGTACACATTAGAAATCTTTAGGGCTGTCATCTAATGGACTAGATACAAACAGGGTCCAGAGAGCAGCAATGATATTCTTATTGTTTTTAATTGTTTAAGTGGTTAATTTGAGAATGTAATAAAACGTTTTTTTCTTACGAATCAATAAACATATTTTCATTCCCACTTAAACAGTAATGAGTCTATTTTGGTGCATATATTAAAAGTTGTTCTCTACTCATTTAACAAAAATTCAGAACAATTAAGTGATTTGCTTCTGGCCAAACAGCAGTTTAGAGAGAGAACCAGGCTTAGGATCCGGGCCTCCTGAGGCCTCATCTGATTATTTCTCTCTTGATCGAGAGGAGAACGGTGTATCCATGAGGCCAAAGGGAAGCGGAAGTGACTCCACTCTAGTTCCTGTGTTTTGTTCCCACCTCCCCCAGTAATGCCTTTGGGTTCAAAGGGAACTCGCAGGCATTGCAACAGCACAGACACGCATACGTGATGTCAATAACTGTATTTTCTGTTTGTAAAACCCTCCCTGCCTCCCACGGAGTGGATTCCCTTGTTTCCCAGAATACCTTTCCTCCCTGGACTGCTCTCCAGTGCGAATGAGCTGATGAAAGAGAACATTAAATCATGGGCCTGAGAGCACAGGAGCAGAAGCTGTGATTGCTGGGGGCCACTGTACATCTCCCAGAAACTTCCAGAAAAACGACACGAGGGAGCCAGCGTGTGACTTTCTCCATCGGGCCCTGAAGGACTAGCCCAGATGCACAGGCAAGCAAAGGTGGTTAAAATGCGTTTATCTTTCTCTTGCCTGAGCAGCGAGGCATCGGCAGAAACAGCACGTCCCTCCCAGGCCTCTAGGACTCTCTCCCACGGGCCGGAGCCTGTCTGCCGGGAGCTCAGGGAGAGCCAGTGGGTGGGGAGTCGAGGAGCCCAGCAGACACAGGCGGGGTTGGGGTTGCTGCCCAGAGATCCGCCTGGGCAGCCCAGGCATTGCGTGATGCTCAGTGTAGCCACAGCCAGCAATTAATTTATGAGTAGCTATCCATCTGTTTGAACCTGGCTCTTCCCGCTCCTGGTCTGAAGTCAGTTGGCTCTAGGAAGAAAGACCCAGAATGACTCCGATTTCTCTCTGTTACGAGTCCACACACACTTGCCGCAGCCCTAACTGATGGGCTGGATTCATCTACTCGCATCTTTAATGGGAACAGGCCCTCTCAAGGGCCACAGACTCCCCCAGCAGGTGGCCAGGAGACGCCTGAACTCGGGGCGCAGTGGGGAGAGGAGGATGGCAGCACTGGGTCCGGAAGGGAGCTGACACAATCCGGTAGCCTCTCAGAAAGGGCAGAGGTGGGCGAGGCCGGACACGTGAAGCCCAGAGCCAGGCGGTCACCGCGGGAAGGAAGTGAACTTCGCCAGCCAACCGCTGAGCTTAGAGGTGGGCCCTGAGCCTGGTGAGCACCGGGCCCAGCCTACAGCAATGTCAGCCAGGTGAGCCCCAGAGAGCAGAGGGCGCTGAGCTGGCTTGAACTTCTGAGCCAGAGATGCGGTGGTAAACAGGTATTGCTTTAAGCCCCGGTTGGTGTCAATTCCTCAAGCCCATAGAGGCTACTGGCCAGGTGCTCACTCTCAGAGGGAGGGTGCAGCGGGCGGGTGGGAAGCTGTCCCACCTCCTCGCTGGGCTGACACCCCCCCCCCCGCCCCCCCGGCCTGGGCAGGCCTGTCTCAGCTCCTGGGTTGTCTTGCTTGGAGCCTGCCGGCCACCCACCGGGAAATGCGCAGTGAGAAGTAGGTGTGGGAAGAACCCAGTGTTTGAAGATTTTTAGGAACTTGCCTGCTTGGACAGCCATTGATCAGCACCAGCTCGGTCCCCCTGCCTTTGCCCGTCTGGGGAGGCCAGGCCCTAGAAGCCCACAGTCCCCACAGTGGCGGCCTGTTTCCCGGAAACTCAGCTCCCCGTGTGGGATCCCGTGGACTCTCCTGTGCACTCTTGCTGCTGCCCTATCCAGTGTCAGGACACGGACGATGCTGTGGCTGCTCTGCCCCGTTCCTTTCTGGTTGCATCTGCTTTCTCTCTGCTTCCTGTCCCCTTTCCTGCATTCCAAATTCTGTTTCAACGCGAGCAAGCCACAGGAGAACAGCCAGGAATGGCCTTTCATTGGTTTAACCCTGAGTCATACCCATGTCACCACAGCCACTGGGGTGGCAGCGCTCAGGGCCCCTGTGTGCCCGCTGGGATCCAGGCCCCGCCCAGGAGCTGGGCAGCTCTGACCCGCAGCGCAGTGGATTCCCAGATGTGCTCCCCTCAGGCTTAGGTGACCCCTGGGCGGGGACCCCGTCCTGTGCTGCACATTTATGTGGAGATCATGTGGCCAGGTACATGGAGACCATGTGGCCCAGACACATCCAGGATGGAGCAGGGAACGCTGGCGGCCAGCACTCAGCCTGGGGCTGAATAGAAACCTGGGCTTAGTGATCACTCACGCCCTTCGCATTTATTTCTGGGTGAAACTACGACTCCCCTACGAGGCTGCTGTTAGAACATCTTCATGTGGAAAGGCTAAGACCCGCTCTGATCTCAGGAAATAGACTGTTTTTTAAACCAGCGCCTCCCCTTCCTCTCCAATAGCTTGGACTTGGAGCTCCCAGGTGTTGGGGGCGGGGATTCAATTGACCTTTAGGGCTCCGTTCAGGGCAAATAGGAGTGACTAGTGCAGCCTCTCTGGACTCAGTGTCCCTGCACCCCAACCAGGAGGCAGGACCTGAGGGGCCTTGCAAGAGCCATGTCCCCTGGTGGGCTCGGCCAGGGCTGGGGCATTGCAAAGCCTCTGTGGTGACGAGTGGAAGATGTGCCTGGAATGTTAGGCTCACAGGGACCCAGTCAACCTGCAGGACAATGTGCACACCGCCCCGCCCCCGCACCCCAGCCACGCAGACTGGATGCTCCAGGGCAGCTTCTAGTCCTAACCTCCACACCGCCCAGTGCTGCGTGTGCGGGGTGAAATGGCTACAGCCGGGCAACATCCCCGGAGTCAGGGTGACAGGAGCCTAGTGCATTGAATCTCCGTCCTCCGCTCTTAGCCAGGGCACACAAATGGTGTCAGGGGTCCTCTGGGTTAAGGACAGTGCCTACTTCCCAGCTTTAGTGAGAATTAGCCAGAATATCACATGGGCTGGAGGCTTGGAGATGTGAGGGTTCCCCAGAGTCAAATGCAACTTGGGCTCGAACACCCTCCCCAGCCTCACTATCCTCACTGTCCGGGGCTCCTGGGAAGTGGCTGATCCTAGGACGGAAGCTGGAAATGTCCAAGATGAGCCTGGAGCACGTTGGATGGCCAGAGACTGAGAAAGTATCAACCCCTCAAAATGAGTCAAACAAACCCAGCCCTTGGATGTCTGTCACATCGGACACACGGATGCGGGTGCCAATACTGCCCAGTGGCCAGAGCTGGAACAATGTGAACAAAATAGCTACAGCTGTGGGACAGTGCGAGACGAGAGCCCCAAATATAAAGCAACGAGCCCCGCGGACACCACACACGTCCAGCACATAGGCAGTGACAGAGGGTCTGCAGCTCCCATGCAGAGGCCTCCTGCACCCCTTCCTGGGGCCGCCCTCCCTCCCACACCCCTTCCTGGGGCCGCCCTCCCTCCCGCACCCCTTCTTGGGGCCGCCCTCCCTCCCGCACCCCTTCCTGGGGCCGCCCTCCCTCCCGCACCCCTTCCTGGGGCCGCCCTCCCTCCCGCACCCCTTCCTGGGGCCGCCCTCCCTCCCGCACCCCTTCCTGGGGCCGCCCTCCCTCCCACAGCCATTCCTGAAGCCGCTCTCCCTCCCACACCCCTTCCTGGGGCCGCCCTCCCTCCCGCATCCCTTCCTGGGGCCGCCCTCCCTCCCACACCCCTTCCTGGGGCCGCCCTCCCTCCCACAGCCATTCCTGAAGCCGCTCTCTCTCCCACACCCCTTCCTGGGGCCACCTGCTCTCCAGTATCCCTTCCTGGGGCTGCCTTCCCAGGCTCCTGACTCTGAGGGCCAGAGCCCTGCAGTGGGAGGGGGAGCGTGTCCCTACAGCGAAGATGGTCAAGTGCTGCCTTAGGACAGCGGTGAGTCAGGCTGGTGCCATGTGACCTTGATAGAACATTATGAGAAGGACGCCTGACCACTCAGTAGCTTCCTCTCAAAACCAACAACCTTGTCTGATCATGACAAAAACAGACAAACCCCATCTGAGGAACATCCCACAAAAGACCTAAGCGGCCCCTCAAAACGCCAAGGCCACCCATCCCAGGGGCTGCCACAGCAAGAGGAGCCAGGCAAGGAGGCGGGGCTCCGAGAAGCGGGGAGAGGCGGGAGGAGAGGCGGTGAGCGCTGGGAGCTGTGCGGGAAGTGTGGGCTGGAGCGCAGGCGATGCTGCACATCGACTAGGGTGCTGTGCGCATGTCAGATGTGAACAGCAGACGAGACTGGGTGTGTGGCAAATGGCAGTGCTTTGTACCATCTTCACGGTAGCTCTACAAACCTAAATATTCTAAAATTAAAAGTCCATTAAAAACAAATGTGACAGGTTTTAGCCAATGTCCTAGGCCGTGGTCGGCAAGCTGCGGCTCGCGAGCCACATGCGGCTCTTTGGCCCCTTGAGTGTGGCTCTTCCTAAGCCTTAGGAGCACCCTAATTAAGTTAATAACCATGTACCTACCTATATAGTTTAAGATTAAAAAATTTGGCTCTCAAAAGAAATTTCCATCATCGTACTGTTGGTATTTGGCTCTGTTGACTAATGAGTTTGCCGACCACTGAGGATCCCACTAGAAATACATGCAAATTAAATGGTTGCCTTTTATTTTGAGGTCATGCCCCTTCCGGGAGAAGGGGAGCTGGGAGGGGCTTACCGAGGGCCAGGCAGCCTTCTGCCCTGAGAGTCATTACTATGGTGACTCCTACAGTACAGGTGAGAAACCAAGGCTTGCCAGGGCCATGCGAAGCTCATGCCACCCGCGTTATGAGAAACGGGCAGCTCTGCTTGTACCGCTGGCCACACGGGCAGGGGGCTGAAGGAGGCATCTCTCTGATGAGGGCGCTGAAGGAGCAATGATTTAAAGAGGAACTAAAAATGCTCCCTCCTCTTCGAGGTCTCGCCTTCACCAGGAAGCACATCTCCGCCCCTGTAGCCGCAGCAGGTGAGATTGGAAAACCACACGTGTTGCATGTTGTGTGTTGCGTGTTGCGTGGCCACGAGGCCAGCACACAGCCCGGGAAGCCTGTGATGCTCGGTGACCATTCCATGCCGCTGGCGGTTGCTGGGGGCGGGCAAGGTGGCTGCCGCTCCTGGAGCTACCAGCAGCCAGGCCAGCAGCAGGTCTCAGCTTCTTCCGCCCAGAGAGGCCCCGTGGCGCCTGCAGCTTCGCCCCGAGAAGCGTTCCAGCGGACTTGGTGTTGCTGACCTTCTGCGAAGCGAGCTGCAGGGTGTGCAGGTCCCCCAGGTCAGCTCGGGAATGTTAGCCTGGTCCCTGAGAGGACGTCCTACTGCACGCTCTAGTCTACAGCATCGGGACTGTAAATCAGGTGCCACTGAACTCAGTGTAATTGTGTCACTCTGTCTGATGCTATCTTTGTCCACTTTCTAAATCTGCTGAGAAACTTTGTGAAAAGTACCGTATTTGCCGGCGTATAAGACGACTGGGCGTATAAGACGACCCCCTAACATTTCCACTCAAAATACAGAGTTTGTTATATACTCGCCGTATAAGACTACCCCCTCTTCCACACACCTTCCACACACCAAATAAAAGGTAAAACAATATCAGATTTGATTTTAACATTTTAATTTATATTCAAATGCTTATGACATGCAGGAAAACTGTCACAAGGCTGTATGTAATCAAACATATACATAAAACAGTGCAAGTTTATTACTGGTAAACATGCCGGTAATTCACTAAAGAAAACACACTCTATAGACTGGTACCGTAGATGCTTCTCAGGAACACAGGCAAACAGCCCACAACCTAGAGGGACTGTCAATGATAGAAGTAAGATAACAAATAGAGGGAGAGAGCAAGTGCCGGGCAAGTCCCTAGCAAGTTTGCTGGCGTGACAGTTTCACCTTAAAAGCCTTCAAACTCCTCTTCATCATCTGATATTAAAAGTTCATCAACGACATCTTGGTGCCATGATAGGGATGATAGGGGTTTGACTGGTCGACATTTTCTATGCTGTACTGTACAATGGGGCAGTATTGTGGTTGGCTGTTGGCTGTATACAAAGCCTGATTTGATTGGTCCCTGCTCCCTGTTTGCCTGCCCTGTCACTATAGCAGTCTGGTCCACCCTTGCATCAGCATCTCCCTGGGACCTCACTAGTGCGCAAGTGCGAGCTCTTCAACATTCTAACAGGCACCATGATAGCGCAAAATCGCGAATCTTCAATGCATATGTAAAGAAATATACGGTAACCCGAATTTACCACACTCGCAAAATCGCACACAGCCAACCGTACACCCAGTATGGTATCGCGATTCGCAATTTTGCGCTATCATACTGGGTGTATGGTCAGCTGTGTGCGATTTTGCGAGTGTGGTAAAATCGCATAACAGCAAAATCGCATAACAGCCGAGCATACACCCAGCAGCGCTGCTGATGCCTGAACGGTATGTGGAATGAAGTGGGCGGGCATCGGGAGGCCACTATGGCACGGGGCAAGCACTATGGGCAGTCTATCTGAAGTGTACCTGGCGTATAAGACGACCCCCCACTTGGAGGCATATTTTTCAGGGCCAAAAAATCGTCTTATACGCCGGCAAATACGGTATATAGAAAATGAAGTTTCTATGGCAATGCTTTTTTTTTTTTCCCAGGAAAACTGCAAAAGAAATAGAAACCATCCTGACCAACCTCTTTCCTCATGTGTTTTGGCTCTGCTGTGGTTTCCACTCAGCTCGGCCACAGGGGAGGTGTGGTGTGGGCAGGGCCACCGACTCAGAGAAGGGGCAGGCGGTACTCAGCAAAGAAAACACACGTTTCTGATCTGATCTACAAAAATGACATCTCATCCCAGAGTCACGCGGAGCTCCAGACTTTAATTGTTAAATCAGCGCGTCCCTGGCCCTCCCACGACACCTGTGTCCTAACGCCGGGGAAGCACCGAGCTGAGTGTGCCGGTTTGTCCAGTGACAGCAAGTCACTCCAAGGCTTCGGCTCCACCCTCACTGTCCATCTTGCAGTCCTCGACCCCCGTTTCCAAGGGGGGCTGTGGCCAAATGCGCGTGAACCCCTTTCCCCCGGAGTGGCATAAACGCAAAGGGAGCCGTTTTCTGACGTTTTGTGTGTGGCAATGATCCAGGAGTGTCTTACGGTGAATTAACTATATAATCACTCAGTAGCTCCCCGTAGTAAATGGGCTAGCAGGACTGGCAGCCGGAAGCCCGTCCCCAGACTGGGAGGGCCGGCCAGGCTTCCGCCATGTTGCAGTTGCTTCAGCAAGAGGGCCCTTCATCGACTCATCTAATTGGAAATGCTGAGAAACAGGGCCTACTTCAGGCATGGCTGGCTCCAGGAGCTCCCACACCAGCAGGCATTGGTCTCTCCCTCTCTGGGTCTTGCTCGCTTCTCTGTTAGCTCCATTCTCTGGCGGGTGTTTCTGAATGGACGCACCGCTGGGCCCTGGCTGACCTGGGCTCCCACCCACGGCGCACCCGCAGCCACGCAAGCAGAGCCCTGGCTCCTTCCAGGAACTGCACCGCCCCCAGCAGGACTTGGCCTGTCCACACAGGGTTGAGCCTGTTCACCACGTGTCCACCCGGGGCCAGTTCTTGTGTCCCAGGGGCAAGAGTGCTCTGACTGAACGGTGTGGGGGCCTGGCGACCGTGTGGTGGGAGAAGCAAGGCCTCAGGGGGGTGACTGGAGCCAGACAGACACCCAGCCCAGCAGTCAGGGCCGGCGCGCAGCCCCAAGCGCCCACTCTGAGAGGCTAATCTGCGCCTTCCTCGTTCCCGTGGGCCCTTGCGAACCCCGGATTTTGCACGTGTCCTGCTTCACAGCCCTAAGTAATGTGTCTCGTTGTCCCAACCAGATCTCCAGGGGCTTGAGTCCCTCACCAATGGGGTCTCTGACCTAGCTGAGCGCTGCACCCTGTGAGATCACTGCACATTCTCACTGAGAGTCGGGGCAAAGGCAGGAGGGGTAAATGAGGGGTACAAAAGACATAGGCTGCGTGCTCTAGAAAACTCGGGTCTGAGATTCTAACATTTGAAGAGGTCCCTCAAGGCAGGAAGAACGACTGTCCTAGAAAGCTGGAGACAACACAGCAAAAGTGACACTGGAAATCCCATCACACCCCGTGTCGGACGCGCACCAGCACAGCGGCAACGGAGCCAAATGCTTCATCAGCGATCCCAGAGGCCCACGGGCAACAGCCCACGGGCTCCCTGAGACCTGCCACGGATGGTCCCAGACACTGGAGACGAGGGCTTTCAAGCTACCGATGTGGCCTCATTATAGGAGGGAGCAGCTCTGACTTACCAGATGGTGGGGAGCCACTGCTTTAGATGGAGTTGTCTGAGTTTCACTCCAGCTCTGTTTAAACCCCCTGGCAAAATATGACTTCTTATATGTCTTTATTCATAGTTCAGCAACGAATCCATGCTTTAATGAACTTTTTATTCTTGGGACAGTGTTAAGTTTGCAGAAAAATGATGAAGGTAGCATAGAGAGTTCCTACACACTCCAAGCAGTGTCTCCCATGATTAACATCCTATATTAAAAAGGGTACAATTGTCACAATTAATAATCAATACTGAGAGATCGTTATTATCTGGAGTCTGTACTTTTTCAGCCTGGCTTAGTTCTTACTTATGCTCCGTTTTCTGTCCCAGGATACCACCCAGCACACACTTCACCTTGGGCAGCTCTGGCCACCATCGCAAAACCCCGCAGACAGGCAGTTTGAGCAACAGACATTTATTTCTCATGGTTCGGGAGGTGGAGGTCCCAGACCAAGGTCCGCAGGTTGATTTCTGGTGAAGGGCTCCTCTGGCTGTCGTTTCTTAAAGGGGCACTAATTCTACGGGTCAGGGACCCACCCTCCTTACCTCATCTAACTTTAATTACTTCCCTAAAGACCTCATCTCCAAATGCAGTCACACTGGGGGTTGGGCTTCAATGCAGCAAGCTGGGTGGGACATGATTGAATCAGGCGGTATCTTAGGCTGCTCCTGGCCATGCAATGCCTCAGCTTCTCCTTGCTGTCGGTGAGCCTGAGGGGTGAGGAGGACTGGCCAGCCACTTTGTAGAATGCCCCTCAGTCGGGATTTGTGTGGTTTTCTCATGCCTAGACTGGGGCCCTGGGTTTGGGGGAGAAAGGCCACAGAGGCCCCGGTGCTGCTCCCGTCACATCTTATCCAGGGTCCGACTATCAGCAAGGCTGACAGCATTGTTGGCCTTGACCCTGACCTGGCTGAGGTCACGTTTGGGAGGCTTCTGGGCTGTGAGGTCATTGCTTTCTGGAGTCCAGTTCTGTGGCCTTTGGAACTAAATGCACCTCCACTGGAGGCAGGAAGCGAGCTCCGCGCCCGGACGGGTGAATACAGAGACTGCTTGCGGCTCCTCTGCATGAGAGGCCTGTTCCCTGCCGTCCGTCCCTCGTTCAGTCTCTGTATTGCAGAACAATGCGAGGCTCCAATGGCAGCATGACTGGGAGGTGCTGCTCACGGCGACTGGAGTGGCTGCTTTTGGGCCATCTGGCCCGGCAGAGCAAGGAAATACAGGTGTGTATACCAACCTGTGTGCACACATCTGAGTACTTCTATGCGTGACCATCTCTATTTAGGAAGATGAGTTCATACTGATGTTTCCACGGCAGGCCCTTCACCACATGCTTGTCTGGCTCCCTCCCCTTGCTCCTCTGTCAGTGTTCACGCCCCAGTGAGACCCGGCCCCCACCCTCCCCGGCATTTTCTGCTCAGTCATTGGACTCCCATGGGCATTGTGGTGGCATCGGGCTTGTGCATGTTGAGGGGACACAGCTCAGCCCATGACCAGCAGTGTCCTCAGCAGCCAGTAGGCAACAGGGCCGGCTGGGAGGCAGTTAGATATGGGTCCGGGCAGGACGAGCTGCATAACTTATGGGGCTCCCAGGAAAGCAGAAATGCAGTCTGGCCGGGTGCTGAGGAGAAGCAGGGGGCTGAGCGCGATGAGGAAAACCCAGTGGAAAGAGAAAATGTTGAGGACAAATTGCAGTTGTGCCATTTACACATCACCAGGCGACCTCCGCTTAACACCGTTACAAACACAGCCACTGAGGACCTCCGGGCGTGTGCGTTCCCAGCGTAAGCTGGGCCTTGGGGACACAGGCGTGTTCGCCACCTTTAGCATACTCTCTTGCTAAAGCCTAAATACTGGATAACGTGGTCATAAATTGCCGGGAGCCGGTCCATCCTTGCTGCTTGACACAGTCGCTGCAGGAAAGAAACATCTGCACAGCATATGTTTCAAGGGACCTGGCGTATATAGCATACTGTTCTTAATATGTTTGCTCCCCTTATCGCTGTGTGTTTTAACCAAGGTCACCTCTCCAAGAAAGGTTGTTTCCCCAGGTAGGAATTTTTCCCTGAAGTCAGGGAGGGGATGCCTCTCCTAGAAAGGTTGTTTCCCCAGGTAGGGATTTTTCCCTGAAGTCAGGGAGGGGATGAAACTCCTTAACTAAGTACCAGGCGGGTAGTTAATCACTTTAACTACAAACAATCATGCTTAAGCTACATAATCTTTTCTCCCTGGAATGGAGATAAGAAACGCCCTAACCTTTGTAATAGAAATTGACAGGATTAAAATCAACTGGTATAAATACGGATGTAACAAGACAATAAACGGCAGAACTTCTCTGGAGATCCAGACCAGAACTTGGCTGGAGATCCTGGCTAGGCTGCTGATCAACTGAACGCTGTCTCCGTGTCATTCCTTCTTCGCCGACTCCGTCTACACCTTTGGGAACCCCTGGACCCGCTGGGGTTGGACCCCGGCAATAAATGTTGGCTGTGTGCGGTCCGATGTGCCCTCCCACGCCTCGCCTCACTGTGCAGCATCCGGGGCCCCAGAGCCGCCCCACACAGTGGGCCCCCACGCGGCCTCGGCTGCCATTCACTGAGCTGTCCTCCTGGTCATGGCAGGTCCGCTCTTTGAAGCATGTGTCTCTCGTCTCTCCCACGCCAGCACGCTCCCTCTCAGATATCTCAGATAATAGTCCTTCTCGAGCAGGGCTGGGGCAGCTGAGGCCCAAGTGCTGTGGGAGGCAATCTTCAGGCCTCGGAGGGTCATTTTCTCCGTCAGGCACTGGGGTAAGGGACAGATGAGATGGTGGTTCCCTGGGCAGAACTGGGTGCTGAAGAAAAAGCCAAGCCCCAGGTTCTGAGCAGCCGGCCGCGTGGCGTGGAGAGCCATGGGCTCCAGCGGGTGCTCTGTGGCGGCGGCCTCGGCTCCCGGGTGTTGGCCCAGCACGGCCAGAGCTGGTAACGCGGGCAACTAGAGGGTCGTGTGGGTTCTGTAGGGTGTCCCCCAAAATGCACACACACACTTTGCCTAATTATAAAGGCATGTTTATTAAAATGCACTGTGTGGTCTTTGAGCAGCTATCAGCTGTTACAACACGCCTGCATTTTGGGAGCCCCTAGTATGATAGCAATGTATCCCAGCCACGCAAGTGTGTGCTGGCGCCTGCCCTAACTGATGACCTCGCTTCGGCGAGTCACCCTCAGTTCTAACCTTGCCATCCGCCTCTAGAGATTCAAGGCATTGCAGAAGCCCCTGCCGCACCCTTGCCTCTCCGCACCCTCAGGCTTCTTCCAAAGGGGTGCTGCGGGGGGCATTTCTTCGGCTGCTTCCCTGCTGGCTCAGAGCTGGTGGTGCCAGCTGCCCTCCTGTCCAGAGCTCCCCGGAGCCCGGGAACATCCAGCATCCCTGGGACACCCTAGGCGGTGTCACGTCCCACGTCCAAAGCTGAACGTGTCAGCTCCCGAGCACTCCTCCTGCTCTAACCGCAGCCAACCTCACCTCCTTGGCACAGGCTTCCTCTGCTGGCAACAGCCCGGTCCTCCGTCTGGGGTCTCGTTTGTCCCCAGGTGGCTGCTTAGATGCCACCGCCTCCAGGAAGAGGCTTCTCTCCTGAGTGCCCACCCCGAGCGAGGTGCTGAGGTGCTGAGTCCAAGAACCGCTGCCTGATGGGTGGGGAGCCCTGAGAGCACGAGCCCGGCCGCGTCCTTCTCATGGTCGGTGGGACCCACAGCAATGGCACTCTGCTCCAGAAGAATCCACTCCGTGGTGCCGTGTCTGGTCCAGCAGTGGGGGCTAAGCTGTGCTTGTGCCTGTGGCTTCAACCTGCTCCGGGCGTCACGCTCCTGTACCTGGTGACTGTCCCTCGGAAGGCCTGTGTCGGTGGCCTTTGGGGGAGACACTGTGTGCTGTACCCCGTTCCCCACTGCATCCAGGCTCCATCTGCCTTGTGTGGACACCAGCCCAGCACAGAGGAGGCGTGGCAGCACAGGACAGGGCTTTCCGGAAGGTAATTCAGAGACAACTTTTGTTTGGCAGCTTGGGGTGGGGGGAAGCCCACCCACCTGTGCAGAGCAGCTGGGGGAGAGGATGGAGGTGGCCCACCAACTTGTGCAGAGCAGCTGGGGGAGAGGATAGGGGTGGCCCACCAACTTGTGCAGAGCAGCTGGTGGGGGGAGGCAGGGCAGCAGCCCGAATCATGTGGGGTCTCACGGGTGGCACCGAACCTTGTCCCCATCAGACACAGGGACAGACCATGTCTGGTCCTCCGGGCAGGATGGCAATTTCTTTAATTTGAGTTTCTTTAATCTGACCCCTAATGCAAAGTGTTTACATTTTTCATGAAGACAAACGTGAAATGTTTAGCTTGAAACGATTAGGAGTGGCATTCTGGTAAACAAACCCCGGGCCGCCAGCACAGTGCTGGGGACGTTGCACGTGGCCAGACGTCCTAGGTCAGCAGCCAGGAGCAGCCGGGGCTCCAATTTGGGCTGCGGCAGCTTTCGGGGCCTCAGGAAGCTCGGCTCCTTCTGAGAGGCACGCGTTGGGGCTTGTGGGCGTCCTGAGCGTGCACATCGAGTTGTGTTAGGTTGAATTTTTTATGTCTGCCCTCATGAAAAATTAATCCAGAACGTTCTTTCTGACTCTTTAGAGATGTGCTTTATCACCAGGACGGAGAAAGAGAGTGAGTTCCAAGGAAACAAGAGCTTACTTGTGACTGGTGAGGTGCTGGGTCAGGAGGAAGCCGCCCGCTATGCGCTCCCCCTTCCCTTTGGGCTCTGGCCAAAGACTTGATGAGCCGGGCAGGGCACGGCCTGGCAGCACAGGGCAGAGCCCGGCCAGCAATGGGCATGAGCGGGAGAAAGACTCATCTGGACGGTCTCATGACCCCTGAGTTTTCATTCCCTGCTGTATAGACAGTCTTCTGATTCTACCAGCATCCTGGGAGCCACAGAAAAGAAGGCTGCTCTTTGCTGATAAGCGGGACCATTTGCTGCCTCCTCGGTCTGTCTGTGCGATGATGCCAAGTCCTGATAACAGCAATGGGCATTATCCTTTACATGGGCCAGGACGGGTCACCCACGTGGTAGGCAGACTACTGGCCCCTTAAAGATGCCCCTGTTAATCCCCAGCTTGTATGGAAAACAGATTCTGTGGGTGTGATTAAGTTAAGGGTTTTGAGATAAGCATTAGTCTGGATTATCACAGGGGCCCAGGTGGGTCCTTAAAACTGGGAGGCAGGGGAGCCAGAGGCAGAGACCCAGCCTGAGAGCGACATGGTGGCCATTGCTGCCTGTGAGAGAAACAGGCCCGTGGTCTGGAAATGTGGGCTTTTTCCAAAGGTGGGAATAGCAAAGAATGGGGTTTCTCCTAGAACCTGCCTGTAGGAGTCAGGGGTCCCAGAGAAATAGAACCATTAGGAGATAGATATGATAGATATAGGTATAGGTATAGATGTAGCTCTAGACATAGACATAGACATAGACACAGATATAGACATAGACGTAGAAATAGACAGATATGTATATATATACACACACACACAGATGATATATACATAAAGATATAGATATGGATATAGATATGGATAGAGATGTAGACGTAGATATAGACATAGAAGTAGAAATAGACAGATCTATATACAGATGATATAGATATAGATATGGATATGGATATGAATATAGATGTAGATGTAGATATAGAAATAGATGTAGACATAGATGTAGACGTAGACAAAGGTATACATAATGTAAGCAAGAAGCAACTTATAGGGATTGGATCATGTGATCATGGAGGCTGAGAACTCCCACAGTTCGCCATGTACAAGCTGGAGAACCAGCAAGGCCAGTGGTCCGACAGGGCTGAGTGCAAAGGCCCCAGGAATCAGAGGGCTGAATCCAAGAGCTCTGATGGCAACAGGCAGGAGAAGACGGGTGTCCCAGCTCAAGAGCAGAGAGCAAATTCGCCCTTCATCCACCTTCTTGCTTTCTTCAGGTCCTTGAGGACTGGGTGATGCCCACCCATTGGTGAGGACCTTATTGCTCATTGCTGGAATCTTCTGGAGACACCCTCACAGACATGCCCAGCTACCTGGGTGGCCCTCTTCTTGATCAAGTTGACACGAAATTAACCCCACACTCTAGGAGTGCAGCCCTGCCAACACCTTTGTTTCTGGCTCAGTGAGAACCATGTGGACCTCTGCCCCCCAACACTCTAAGAGTGAATCTGTGTTGTTAGGAGCCACTGAGCTTGTGATAATTGGCCTCTGGGCTCCTCAGTGCTCACATGATGATCCAGTTCCTTCCATGGAACCAGGCCTTGTTGCCGACCAAAGGCAACCTTCCCTACCTGAGTTGTCATACCCAGCTTATAGACAGTCTTCAAATTCTACTCAAACTCTATTTCACATTCTACTCCACCTTTCACTGTGCTCCTTCTGTCCAGCAAGCACTGGCCACAGATTTCCCCCAGTGTGAAGGTTAAGTTCAAATTGCACCCCTTCTCTATTCCCACAAAGAATCCCCCCACACCCCCATCCCGCATTGCACCTGAGTTGGCCTTTGATGAGGCTTTTATTGAAGACCTACTATGTTCTATTAAATGGAAAAAGCCATAAGCCTTTGAGGGCAGGGACCTCAGTGTTCCTAGTTCCCACCCCAAAACCTGGGTCAAAGTCTGAGCTCAGTAAATATTTACTGAATAGAGGTGTGAATTCCAGGAAGCACACACACACACAGGGTGGAGCAAAAGTAGGTTTACAGATCATGTGGAAAATAGTACAATAACAAATAATAATACAAAAATAAATTGTGTTTTTCATACTCACAACTGTAAACCTACTTTTGCCCCACCCTGAACATCATTATCTATTTGGTATAAGGACATTGAAGGACAAAATTCCCACTACATGTGCCAAAGGTAACTGAAGCTCAGAATCAGATGAGCTGCTCAGGTTAACAGAGCGACTGAGGCAGAGACTGGGCCTGTCCATTCCAAACTGCGCTCTTTCCACTATGAAAAGCTGTCTCCATGTCCACTCTCTCATTTACCCACTCACTAGCGGTCCACGGAGAGCCTGCATGGTACTGTGTTAGCTGCTTGTAATGCACATGTACTTCATCCCTTAACCTGTGCAATGCGTGTAACGGCGGTACCTGCTCAGAACACCATGGGTGCTGTTGGCATAGTTTATGGGAGACACGGAAACTCGTCACGTCCCAGGGCAGGCACTCGGTAACTCCAACACTTCACTGTGTGCTCCCTATGCACAGGTCACCATGCATTTGCTTCTTTATCTCCCCCAACCCAGATGGGTGACCAATAGGATTCCACATTCATTTTAGAAAACACACACCTCCACAGGGAATGGCAATCTCTACTCGTTACAATTAATATACAAACGAGATCAAGCGGAGCTGGCGCTCTGTGTGAGGCTGTACTGTGAGGTCTGAAAACCTCACCAAAAGTGGGCGGCCTTCCCAGGAAATGCCCTGCAGGAGGGACTGGGCCCAAGGAGGGTGTGGCTTTCCCCTAAGGCAGCGGTTCTCAACTTGTGGGTCGCGACCCCTTTGGCGGTCAAACGACCCTTTCACAGGGGTCGCCTAAGAGCATCCTGCATATCAGATATTTACATTACGATTCATAACAGTAGCAACATTACAGTTATGAAGTAGCAACGGAAATAATTTTATGGTTGGGTCACAACATGAAGAGATGTATTTAAAGGGCCAGAAGGTTGAGAACCACTGCCCTAAGGCATCCAGGTGGTGTCTGAAGATGAGGGGCTTGAATGTGAAGAATGGATGACACTGATTGGATCTGGTGGCTCTATCATAACACATTCCTGAGAGTTGTCACTACAGTGGCACAGGTTGGTGCAGGTTCATCCCTGCCCAGAATGACTGTGGTCCCCCTGGGTTCTCAGATGACATATCACCCAAAGCACATTATTATTATTAATGTGGAGGAGAAAAGCTTGAAAGCAAGAGAAAACAGAAATGAAGGAGAGTCAGTAAAAGCTCATTAATTCTGAGTCTGGTAACTGGAAATTTGTGAACATTTAGATGTGGGTCAGAAAGAAGTTTCCTTTTTCCTTGTTAAAATAGTTCAGCAAATGAATTGTGGCCAGCGGAGGTGGTACCAGGTACCCGTGGCCTTCCTCAGGAGACTAAATTGCTTTCAAAGTTAATTGTGGTCAGAAACAGACAGATGGGAAGGGAACAAATAAGAATTCTATCCTGAGTTCCTCTCCTTATTGCTGGTTTCTTGACATATTTACTCAAAAAGAATAAAATAACATACATCTAAATGCATTTTATGACCTGGGGTTTTTCACTAATTAGCTGATCTAATTTAGTGAAGTTTTATGGCATGAATACTTTTCTTCAAAGAATGCTATGGCTCTATTTGGGCTTGTAGTAGCATGTGATTCTGGAAGAAGCCTTAATGATTGTAGTGACCACCATGGACGTGAAGGTAACCTCCTCTTCTCTGAAAGTTTTGGCCAGAAAGAAAAGGAGAAGTGGGGAAGATGTGAAGATTGCCAGTCAAGTAGTGTGACCCAGGCAGAGCAGTGAGGACCTGCGCCCCATATCACTCACTCACAGTGTGAGCGGACAAGTCTTCTAACCCCAGTCACCACTCAGTTCTGGGGAAGAGGGTGCTGAGATGGAGTTTGGCATGAAGTGGGATGATTATTAAGGCATGCCCTTGGAACCCATCCCTGTGCAGGAGGAGGAGCAGGAGGAGGAGCAAGAGGAGCAGGAGGTGGGACAAGAGGAGAAGGAGGAAGTGGAGGAGGAGGAAGAGGAAGAGGAAAAGGAGCAGGAGCAGGAGAAGGAGGAGGAGGAGGAGCAGGAGGAGGAACAGGAGCAGGAGCAGGAGAAGGAGGAGGAGGAGGAGCAGGAGGAGGAACAGGAGCAGGAAGAGCAGGAGGATGAAAAGGAGCAAGAGGAGGATGAGGAGGAGGAGGAAAAGGAGCAGGAGCAGGAGATGGAGGAGGAGAAGCAGGAGCGAGAGGAGGAGGAGGAAGAGCAGGAAGAGCAGGACAAGGAGGAGGAATAGGAGCAGGAGGAGGAGGAAGAGAAGGAGGTGGAGGAACTTGGCTGTGCTGGCACCTTGGGTCCGACCTCAGTCTCTATCCTGAAGAGATAAATGTCCTTTAAAAGCCACCAATTTTATGGTGTTTTGATGGAGCGGCCTGAGCTGACTCAGACACTGGAACACAGTGAATGTCAATGAATTGAATGAGATGATAATATTCTTTGTTATTGTCAATAGATGTAACAGCCATCTCATTATTGCTGCTGCTGTTGTTACTATCAGAGAATGCTCTACCCCTGGCTGAGCACATGTGATCACAGGGACCGTTACGGCTGTGGCCCACGTGCCCTGCACCCGGGCTGCCAACCCACGCGCCCTGTGCCAGGTCTGCAGATGTCTAGAGATGCAAATGCTTCCGACTTCAACAGCAGAGGAAAAGCGCTGCATTGGATGCCTTTTATCCTCACAGGACAGCATCAGAAGCACATACATAATTTAAAACTATATTTTCAATTATTCTTGAGTTTCCCAAACAAGAGACTGTGCGTCTGTGTGTGTGTGTGTGTGTGTGTGTGTGTGTGTGTGTGTGTGTGAATGCTAATGCAACCAGGTGATGATTACAATCTTCCTTGTGTTGACATTTCCTTCAGCTCAGTAACTAAGTTAAATTTTCTCAGTAGTCTGTGAGACTTCTTGGGGAAAATGTTTTTAAAAAAAGATTTAAGCAGTTTTCCATCAAAGAAATAACAAACGGAGGGAAAAAAGAGAAATAGCTTTCAATTTTACTGCTTGTTTGGGATCAAAGTCATGGCCCATGGCCCGTTGGGGTGAACACTGTTCTTGGCTGGCTGGAGAGGCCGGGCTGCGAGCGTGTGCTCCCAGGAAAGGCATGGGCACTGTGATCTCACTCACGTGTGCTAATATCTGCTCCACACTGACTTCACTCCAAAAGCATCGGGCATTGTTAGCTAAAACATCAGATACACATTCAGAGCTGATCTCATTATTACAAAAGTAATCCGGAGCCTTTAGGATGTTTTGAAACGCCTCCCAGAAATAACAAAGCTGACAGCGTGATGAGTCCTATTTCAGCAGCACCTGAGTGGAAGTCAGGGCGGATCAGCTTGATGGTCCTGGATGAATAGTTCCGCGTTCTCATTCCTCCCATCACACAGCGGCCAGAAACATGTCAGCTCCCGGCCCCCTGGCTGCAATCACTGCTTTTTCATTAAAATGCGGACCCATTTTTTATTTCCTACGAGTCAAATTCCAACCCCTGTGCCTGATTTAGAAAGCTACGCCTAAAATGTCTGCAAAGCTAGGAAAGTTTCATTCCTTTTCAATTTGTACAGCTAAAAAGCCACCTTAAAAATCACCCAGGGGGTCCTCCCTAGCCCCACCCGATGATGTCCCAGGAGGCGGCTTGGTGTGCTGGGACTTCGGGCTGTTTGGGGGTCTGGGTGAAGGAAAGGGTCCTGAATGCCCCATGGGAGCTCCATCTCCATGGCACCCGAGGGCCATGCACATCTGCTTAAAACCCAGGTGGCACAAACATCAATGGCTTGTCCAGATGGCAGACATCCTTTCTCATTTTCTTTCTTTTTTTTTTAAAATATATTTTATTGATTTTTTTACAGAGAGGAAGGGAGAGGGATAGAGAGTCAGAAACATTGATGAGAGAGAAACATCGACCAGCCACCTCCTGCACACCTCCTACTGGGGATGTGCTCGCAACCAAGGTACATGCCCTTGATCGGAATCGAACCTGGGACCTTTCAGTCTGCAGGCCGCAGGCCGCCGCTCTATCCACTGAGCCAAACCGGTTACGGCCTTTCTCATTTTTCCTTTCCATCCAGGTGTTTGGCCATAAAAAAGTAGCCAATAATGGTTTGGCTCCATTCTTGAAGTTTCTGGTGCATTTACTGCATTGCCCCTGAGGCTTCTCTGAAGCTGAACTTCAGGTCTGCGTGTCCTACAAACTGCGGGACCAGGGGACCAGGGAAGAGTCCTGTAAGGTGTCAGTGCTTCAGGCCCCTTGGGTGGAGGGCAGTTATCAGCAGAATGGACCTCCTGGGTTAGCATCAGGGCTCAGTGAACGAATGCCCAGCCCCCGGCAAGTCCTCAGCACGGGACGACTACTCACTCTCACTATTACAAGCGGCAGGGCATGGGCTTCTGTTTGCTGCTTTGACCGGTTCCTTTGAGGATTGTACTCTTGTCTTCAGGTTGATTGATGGTCAAGGGACATGGGAAACTTTTCTTGCCTAACTTTTTGTAAAAGAATTATATTTAATTACATTTTCAGCATTTCCCCAAGAATCACACCTTACTACCCTTTCATCGGCAGAATTTGACCCACAGCTCCACATCTGTGTGAAAGGAGACTATCCTAGCAATACATGCCAGTCATCTATGCCCACAGACACTCCAGTTACACGGAGGCTTAGGGTGGAGCCTCTGGTTGGAGAAGAAGGTGCAGTGAGGACTGCGAGCTTGAATTTAATAAATAAAATATTTACAACTTTAAAAAGTGTACCGGTGATGTATTGTGGAATTGTGCACCTGAAACCATTTAATTTTGTTAACCAGTGTCACCTCAATAAATTTAATAAAAAGGAAAAATAAAATTGAGATTTGAACTTCAGTTAAGGGCTGGGTTTTGCTTTCAAAACTCTATGGATTTCTAATAACACCTTCTAAGGAACCTTCTAATTGGTTCTATATGTTCTTTAATTTCCCAGCAGCGCAATGCTGAGCAGAACTGAGGCGCACAAGCTTGTCTACCACCTGCCGCTTCTGGCGCTGTCCCAGGTGCTGAAGGGACCCGGGAACGGTGCAGTAGAATGTTATGACAGACACCAGCGGGTGCCAGAGCCTTTCTGCCTGTCCCCGCGTTTGCAGACGGCCCTGCATGTGTCCTGGCCCACCACTCAGCAGTGGCTGCTCAACTTGCACCTGAATCTGCTCAGCTGCTCTAACGGAACCCCACAGCCTGGGCAGCTCACGTGACACGTCTATATCAGCCTGGATGCTGGACGTGGGAGGGCCAGGTGTTGGCAGCCCTTGCTGAGAGCCTGCCTGCTGGCTGCAGGTGGCCCCTTCTCCCGGGTCCTTGCGTGGTGGAGAAGGGCTCTGGTCTCTTCCTCTCCTGACAAGGGCATGATTCCACCAGAGGGGCTCCACCCATGACCTCATCTACCCCTAATCACCCCCAAGCCCACCTCCTAACTCTATCCCACAGGGAGAGAGCCTCAGCATGTGGACTTGGGGACCCAGGCATGTCTTCTTGACAGAACCTGTGACCCAGATGCACCCCCAGAAGCCAGGGGTATACAGGGGAGAGGCCTCACCCGGTGAGGGCCACTGAAGCGCTTTCCGCTGGACCCTCTGCTCTGCAGGGGGCGATGCCCACTCGGGATGAGGGCATGTGTAGACACTGCGGCTGCCTTCTCAGTGTTGGCCCCTGATTGTTCGGGTGCAGAGTGTGCATGTCCTGTTGTCCCCATCCCCACGCGGGCCCTCCTCGAGCACTGATTACTCAGCCTTGTGTGGCCCAGAGGACAGGTCCTTTCTAAGTTACATCGAGGCTCCAGTTCCACTGGAGGATTCCGTTGCCATGGACACAGATTCATTCGCTGTTGGGGCTCTAAGAAGGTCCCTGGAGGCCCTGAGGGACAAATGCTTCCTTTAGAAATGAAGTCGAGAGACAGAGCCTCCTCACTGAGCCTGGCCTCAAACCCAGTCCCTGTCTGACCCTCAACATACCTCCCCTCCCCTGCAGAACTTCTGACAGATGAATTAAAATAACACGTTTTTGTTTAATTTTTTCCCTGATTTCTGTTTTTGGTGTTTTTTTTTTTTGTTTGTTTGTTTGTTTTTTTACCATTTCCACTTCCTAAACGCTCAGGTGGTTTCTCTAGCATACCCGCATAACTGGCGTGTCTCCTTGATTTGGTGTTATTTCCCCTTCACCCCAGGGAGCGCACACATGTCTAGGTTCCTGTGTGTGCAGCATCCCTCTAAAGGCACGAGTCACAGGATGAGGTAATAAAGAACATAGCGTAAGAGCAGCACGGAGTTTAACTCCCCTAACCACACAATCACTGCATGCCCACCCTCAGCATGAAGTGTTAAACTCTGCAGAGGTGTGTGGAGTAAAAGAGAAGTCCCTGGATGTCCCCCTCCTCCTTGGAGTGATGGCCGGCCCTGAAGAGCAGAGTCTGTCCTCACAGAGTGGAGTCCTGATTCTTCGCGCTCTGTGTCTGCAATCTCATCCCCATCTTGTTTGCCCGGAACATTCCCGTCTTCTTCCAGCCTCACCTGCCTCACAAATTGGCTCTCATGCCCACCCGGGACCGGGCACAGCAGATGATCTTCCCTCTTCCTGCTGTAAGCAGTGATGCCACCCGGGCAGACTGTAGCCTCCACCAGGAAGGGACGGTGTCTGGGCTGTGTGGTGTGCCACATCCAACCTTTAGCACAAAGCTGGCAGGTGGCAGGCACTGAGAAAGTGTGTGCCCAATGGATGAACGAGCGGCAGCATCGATCCCAGCAAATACAATGACTTAAACATTCCCACACCGTCTTCTTCAGACTTCGTCTTCATTGTGGACGGAGTGGTTATTTATTTTTATGTCCTGAGTGTCTGGCACAAGACTTGGCCCAGGGCAGCGTCAATGAAGGAGTGTGCCTGACTAAACACCCAGAGGATGAGTTTTCTCCTGGTGCTTGAAACACACAGAGGGAAGCAGGAAATGAAACAGGCAGCATCAGAGAAAGATCAGTCAGACATTTGGAAATGGAGATGCCATCATCTGGTTGTGGGCTATTAATATGCCATTTGTATGTGGGGAGAGTATCACGTTAGCAGAAATTACCCCATTGCCTTTCCACCCGCGACCAGCTGTCAGCTTCCTAGTCCACCCAATCCATGTGGCAGGGTGGACAGAGGCAGGCTTTCCAGGTGCCTCGGTAGACTGACCCACTATTGATTAGCTGCTTGTAAATCATGAGTCACCCCATTAGTTATGTGTGTCTTCACCAGGAATCCCTGGGCCTCCAGGTGACAGGGCGTGGTGTAAGGAAAGAGGCAAGTGCAGTGAGGATGAGCAGGGCGCAGGGCTTGGGATGTCCGGTCCTCACCTTCCAGCTGGCGGCTCTGTGCTGCCCACAAACAGGGCACTGGGAGTGTCAGCACTCAGCCTCCCACTCCACTTCCTCTGGCGGCTGACCCTAACTCTGATGAACCCCTCAATTGTCCCTGACATCTGGCCTCAGAGGGTTCTCTGGACAAAAGCCAGCCTGAGACCAGAGACCCGCAGGGTAGGCCCCCTCTGTCCGTTCCTGAGCAGGCCTTTCTGAGGCACTGACGTCCCGTGGTTTCTCCATCCTGCTAACCAGGCCGTGAGCTGAGAGTGGAGCCTATGGCTGCAATTCTTCACCTCCCTGGGCCCAGGCAGGGCCGATGCCTGCTGGGACCTCACTGTTAGCCCAGCTGACAGAACCGTGTATCTATCATCACAGGCCTTGGGATGGGCAGCCAGGTTGGCCCCTGAGGCCACTGCTGGGATGATAGGTCCGAGAGACGCATCTAGCAGTGGGACTTTGTGTCCAGAAAGCTGCTGCGTCTGTGGGCTGAAGTGTGGAGAGACCGTCCACTGTCCAGGCCGTGTCTCTCATCCTGCCCTGTGCACAGCTGGGAGGGCCAGAGAGGCAGCACCATTGGTCGGATTAGAACTCAGAAGGCATCACCCTAGAAAACAGGGGATTGGGCTCCTGATACTTTTGCTGCACGTATATTTGAAAAATCCCAATTGAACTTGAAAATGAACTGGTTTTGTTTTTCTGCTATGGAGAGGTGTGCTCCAGACAGGGAGAGTCAAAAATTAATGATTCAACCATCCTTTCGCGAAACAACTTCTCTGAAAAGCAAAACAAAACAAGGGAGCAGATGACGACACACCAGAACACTCGCTGGGAGTTCCATGGATCAAAGAATGGACGGACGAAGGGTTCCCAGAGGCACAGTGGTCCTTGGCCATGGTGGGCTCCCGATTTCCGGTTATTTGACCAGACGACCAGGCGGTGGCCCTGCCTGCTTAAGCCGTAATGAGAGGGCATTGCTTCTGCCCAGCTCACCTGGCGAGGACATGCAGGCCAGGGGAGGACAGGTGCTACCCCAGCTTTGCCTGCCACCTGATACATTTATAAAACTCGATTTCCAGCCCCTCGCCCAGTGGCCTGTTTGCGTGACTCTGAGATGAGGATGCTGTTTGTCTCTGGTTCCCAGCCCTGGCCTCACATTGGTGTTACCTGGCAAGTTTTTAAAACATTGATGCCTCGGCCTCACCATGAAGGATTCCAATGAAGTTGGTATGGGCTCCACACTGAGCATAGGTTATGTCGCATTTTTATTTTTTTAAGTTCTCTGGGTGACTTAAATGTGCACAGAAGTCGGAGAATCGCCGTGTGGGCATACCAGGGTCCCAGGTGACTGCATGGTCCTTTGAGAAGACAGCAGCCTGTCCATCACCTGTCAGGGGACCGAGTACACCAAGGGGTTTGTGAAGAGACTTTTGATTTGCAGCATCTAACGGCACAGACTTTCTCACAGCCTCCTCCTCCCAAACTGAGAAATGGCAGATGAAGCATGACAAACGTGCTTTTAAGTGTATAGCTGCTCTTGCAAGAAAGAGAACGAAATCCCCAGTTCTATTAACAACAGAGAGAACCAGAAGCAGCTGGCACACTCATGCCCTGTGACTTATGGGTGTAAGGAAGGAAATGGGGTGACAGTCTCAGTAACCAAGGGCTACTGACTAGAATTGTCTGGGGAGATTAAACCTCACTGATGTCTAGTCTTACTTCAAATGTCATCAGCATTATTTACAAGCTCTTCTGGGTGATGCTACTAAACTGCCAGGCCGCTGTGGAATTGGGTCTTCATTCCCATGTTAAGGTCTGAAGCGAACCAAGCATGCTGATGGTCACCACATTATTCATCACAGCACTGGGCACCTGAGTCAACCAAGGAGGGTGAGGGAAAGAAACACAAACAGAAAGCGTCCAGAAGGCGGAGCTCAGCCCCCATTCATTGCAAACGGGTGTGTGCAGAACAGACCAGGAGAATCAACAGAAAGCCATGGGGGCTAATAAAAAGTTGAACACGGTAGACAGATACAAGGAGAATGAGGAGAAACAGGCTGTATCTGTAATGATAGCAAATACAATTAGACTATGGCATATTTAAAAATGATATTCACAACACCAAAAGCCCTAAAGATAGTTTAGAATAAAGCTACCACAAACAAACAAGCAAGTCCTTCATAGAGACAATAATAACATTTAAGCAAAGAAATAAAAGAAGATCTAAGGGAGCCAGCAGGTATACCATGTTCATGGACAAACAATTCAGGATTTTAATTCTTTCAATACATAAAGGGTGTCCCAAAAAATGTATGCAACCTTTACTAGCTGATAGCTCAATTGATGCTTCTTTCTTTTCAGATTTAATCCATTGGAATTAATAATTATCCAAAGTGTGTATACATTTCTTTTGGAATACCTTGTGCGTGTTAAGGTATGGCAGTTGCTTCTAACTGGAATTGTTACTTTTAGTCTCTTAAGTGGCCTCAGGGCAAGGTGTTTTCCAATAGGGTATGTTGACTGTCTTCCCCCCAGGCAAGGCAGTTGTCTATGTGGGAAAGATGTCCTCTGCTGTATGAGGGAATGGCTCAGCCCAGGAAACTTGGGGTGTCTGCTTTCTGAGCTCTATCCCCTGAGTCCCCAGTCCTGGTTCCTGCTCTCACAGCTCTAGTCCACTCCATCCTCCCTCTGCCAGAGCACAAGGTGGGTAGCTCCACAGGGAATTTTGTGTATTGGCCTTTTAAGAGGGTCCCTGAAGTTTTAGCCATCACTTCCTGGCAGACAACACCCCACTGCTTTTCACAGCCAGATGTTATGTGAGTACCCTTCTCAGTTGTGCTCTCTGATGGGGCCCAGCTTGGGGATTAGATCCCAGAGCTCTCAGTGGAAACCCCCCACAGCTGAGATATCTCTCTGTAACCTCAGCTACTGTCTATGGAAGCCCGGCCAGCCCTTTAGCGCCTCTGCGCCTCCTACCAGTCTCTACGTGGTCTCAATTTTCTGTCCTCGGGTATCAGGGTTCTCTCCTGCGTGTCTTCCATTGATTATTCAGGAAGTTGTTCTGTATTTTAGTTGTAACTCCAGTTTGGTCCTGGGTGCAAGTCCATGCAGCATCCACTACTCTGCCACCATTTTTAATCTCTCCTAAGGTCAGGTCTTGATCTCCCCCGGATAGAAACACCTTGAGAAAAAGACTGACAAGATTGCCTACAACAAAACCTGAGCTATCTGAGTGGTGAAGGCCAGTTCCACAAACTGGAAGAAACACTTTGGAGCACGCACCCAGCAAAGATTGATACTTAGAATAAAAAAATAACAATTTTCTAAAAATGATAGAAAAAAATAAGTGCCTGGCAAAATATTTTAACAAGAAATCTGTAGGGTAGGAAACCTCAATGTCTAGGTTAATGCCCAGACCATGCTGCCCAACACACAGGTGGACATCCAGGGAGAAACCCTGACTCAAGAGGACGGAACCTGGCTTTGGAACAGGATGGGTGTGAGTTAAACCCCTGACTCAACTCAGAGCCTTGGTCCTTTCCACAGACACTGCAGAGCCGATGAAACTGAGCTTCCCCAGCTGGTCCTGTGCCCAGAGTCCCTGCAGCCTCCATTCTCCACCATCATAGGGGCATGAGAAGGGGACGGGGAGGAGGTGAGAGGTCTAGCTCCCTGCCTCTGCTCCGGGCACAGGAGTTCTGTCCGGAGACAGATCCCCAATGGTGGCCCAGGGTCTGTGGTTCTTCTGAGTCGAGAGCATGCTGGCATGGTGTGCCTGAGGCTGTATGACGCCCACGGGCACACACCAGACAGCATGATGTTGTGGGACTGCACTATCACCGACTCACACGCGTGTCCTTGGAAACAGCCTTTCATTAGAGTGGTTTGCTGTTGGTCACTTACAACAAATGGGCTTCCAGTTAGTTGTCGTGTTTTGCCAGTGAATCTGAAGTAATGGGGAAGGTGCTGCTGCAGGGAACAACATTCGTTCATAACAATCTGTTTGTGATGGGTTCTTCAGGGTGTTTGCAATCGGCCATAAGGAAAACGTGGGCTTTGGAGAAGCAGGCTGGGCTTCCTGCAGCAGCTGGCAGTGAGGGGTGTAGTGCGGACCTGTTAGGTTATCTCATCCACACCCACCCAGTGCACATGCAGGACCACAGTCTCCCGGCTTTGACCGGACGCCAGAGGATGCGGAATCACCAGACAAGAAGACATGGACCCTGCTCCAGGGAAGTCAGTGCCCTTCAAACCAGCTCCAAAAATATTAACGAGCACCATTCTCTGCTGGGCACAGGAGAACACAGGGGGAAGCAGGGGCAGCCAGGCTCCTACAGCTACTCTCCAACGGGATGTGCAGAGAGGAAGGCAGGAATTAAAGGCAGCATCACATATCCGTTCATTCACTCATTCATTCAATCGATGTGGAGCGCCCGCATGTTCTGTGGTGGGACACATGTGCTCTGAGAAGAAATCCCAGCAACGAACACCCCAATTCAGGTCCCTCCATGGGAGAAGGCCCGGAGGCACTGGGACAAGGTGTGGGTGTGAGATCAGTCCCACTCTGGGGCGCCTGATACCGAGAGGCAGGTCCAGGCCACGTGCCTGGCTTCAGTGCCTCTCAGTTCCGCCATCTCTCCTGACCAGGAGCCTGGGGCCCGGGCACCAGGAACTGTCAGCCCCCTGCTCACAGCAGATCCTCCCACCAGGGGTGCTGCTCGGCCACTTATGTGATGGTGTAACGGCCCTTAGTGACACAATTTCTTCTAGAATATGAAGTGATTTGGTTAAAGGAAACATTATTAAATCAGTGGCCGGATTGGGGGGCTACGGTATGGAGTTATTTTTCTTTCCTCTGCTTTTGTTTAAAAAAATGTGAACAGCCTGAAAAAACATGTGGGGGGTCCCACCTGTTCATTATTGAAACAAGTCATTTGAAATTGCAGCCTCCTGCACGTGGGGCGGGAGAGGAGGTGTGGGCAGACATAAGCAGTAGATGATGCCTCCTGCCAGGAATCAAGTAGCTAAGGATGCGGCCAAAGCAGGATGAGCCTACGGAGGAAAATGACCCAGAGTCAGGCAGGGCGGGAGGGGCATGCTGAGGAAGGGCAGTCTGGAGACACAGTGGTGTGGGGCACTTGGGGTGGCGCAGGCAGGAGGGGGCAGGGGAGGAGCTCCCAAGGGTTCCCTGTCTTTAGATTTAGGAAAATACCCCCAACCCACACTCAGCACTGAGTGAGTGGGGCGGCCTTTATGAAGGTGGGTGGGGGGGGGGGGCGGGGCACATTGCACAGCCGGGAGCCGAGTGGGTGGTGTGACTGCGCTGCGGCCTCCCTCGTCCCTTCTGTGAAACATTATTTTAAAAATATTTGTTCCACTTACAGGAGCCAGCCATCTGCTCATGAGAATAACCAGTGGCTGAAGACGCCGTGCTCGGGCCCTGCACACGCCGAGGCCCTGCATCAGGAGGGCCTGACGGCTTCCTTTCTTTGTCCCTGTGGCTTGGCTGTGAAGGTGTGTCCTCCAGTTTGCAAATGGTGAGAGCTGCAATGCGGCCACTCCGCTGCCATTTTGGGGAAATCTCTGGCAAGGATGCTGGGCAAAACTCCCAAGCAGAGTGGCCCAAAGGGAGCCTCAGGCTGAGGACCGAACCCGGGCTCAGTCCCTCAGCCTGGCCCTGTGCCCTGTAGTCAGTCCATGGGGACACTTTGGTGGAGTTTCTGTGGTGCTGCTAGCCCTGCACTGACCAGCCGCCCCCCCCCCCCCATTCTAACAGGGGGCAGGCCTGAAATCACCAGGAAGGTTCCTTACCTCCCACTGGCAAAGGCTGATTGGACCAGCCTGGATAATTGACACTCGAGGTCCAATCAATCAGGTGGGAATTAGTCTAGAAGGAGAGCTTAGCCACACCCACACACAAACCCAAAGAGCCCGAGGAGGCAGGGCAGCAGGGAGAAGGACAGGCAGACTCCAGGAGGCAGACTGAGACAGGAGTGGAGCAAGCTGGCCAGAGGCGGGGCCTGGAGACATCTGTGTCCAGCTGCACCCTGCACCTCACCTGCACTCCCGCCCCTGGCTGTGATGAGACCAGCCTGTGTCTTTCAATAAATCCACCCTTTTTACCCGTTTGCTGTAGGAGGGGATTTTGTCAGAAGTTAGACCCATTCATCGGGGTTGCAGATGTGCCTCCAAAGTCAGCTCAGAGCCCTGCCCTTGGCCTTTCAGGGGGCCTGGTGTGCCCTGCAGAGCTGAGCCCCCACCCGTGTCCCCAGAGCAGGCCCAAGGCCCCGCTCCTGTCTCCTCCATCCGGTGCTGTGCCTGATGGAGGTGGGTCACTGCCGGCACCTTCTCTCCTTGGGCCCCGCCTGGGGATGGGCTGCCCCGTTCTCATCTGGGGCGAGAGCTGACAAGTGTCCACTAAGGCGCCTGAGCAGACTGGAGCCCATCGAGTAGCATGGCAGGGTTACAAGACCCTTTAGCATAAAGAATGTGTCACAAGCTGGGGTCAAATATGGATTGGCAACACGCTGCCTTTGGTTCTTTTAAAGGATCCACTAGCCTGTTTCTCCCTCCCAAGTCCTTTCTCCTAACTCCTTCCTCTGTGGTATCATCCTGGCCACACACTCACTTGTGTATAAGCAGACACAGCAAACACGTGGTCACTGTCCCTGGGACAGCAGACCACTGCCCCATGCGAGGCCTCAGCCGACTGCTGCCCGCTGTGCAGGGAAAATGCCTTGTCGCCGAAACCTGCTGAGGCTCGGGCTGTCTTCGAGTCCGTGGGGAAGGCGTGGGTCTCGCCTGCACCATGGTGGGGCGTGCAGGAGGAGGTTATGCAGACCAGACAGGGCCTCGGTAGTGGTGACGGCCCCTCCCCGGCCGTCTTATTTTCTTTGTCCTCACAGGACGGTCTTTATTAGTTTTACACATACATGCATGTGTTTTAAAATTAAGCAAGCACAACACATTCTAAAAATGCTTTAATGGCATCAGTCAGTCAGTCTTGCAAAATATTGTCATTTGGGGGTGGCCCAGTTCAGGGAACTGCATAATTGTACTTTAGTCCTTAAATTGAACAAATTTAAGGCCTGACATGGAGACTAAGAAGGTTATATAATAATAGCAATATCTGCGGATGGGCAAAAGTAGGCTTACAGTCATGAGTAGGTGAAAGAGCTTATTCTTGTTCTATTCTTTATTCGTTAATCAATCATTGTTAACCTACTTTTGCCCACCCCTTGTAATGACACATGTGGTATACATGCTCCTCCTTCCCAGGACTCTGACGGGAACCACAGGGTCGTAAATGACCGTGGTCCTTTTGAGGGTTTCAGAAAAGCCAGCCCCCTCCTTGTTGGTTTGAGGTAACACAGAAGTTCAAGTAGAAAAAGGTTTCCGTTGTTAGTGGGGACGATTTCTTGACCCATGTGAGCCGCGGTGAGCCCAGCCGCTCGCCCAGATGTTGAGAAATGCGAGCAGTTCTTGGGCCGCTGTCACCTGCCTGGGCAGCCTCCCAGGCAGCCAGCACGATGCACGTCCTTCCTGTGGAACAGTGTGGGGACCGTCGCACAGCCTGGACACACCGCAGTGAAGACAGGTGAAGGGATTGACAGAGGCCTCAGCCACAGCAAGGCCCAGCTTCACTGCCCAAGTCAAATCGGACCGAGGCCTGCTGTCCTCCAGGGACATGACTCTGAGCTGCAATATGTGCAACAAACTCCTGTCTCGCTCAGCCGCCGAGGGTGAGGTGAGAGCGATGGGCCCAGGAAACCGAGTGCACAGGCTGACGGTGTTCTGTGTGACCGCCCCTGAGTGTCCCAGCTGGGCTGAGGGTCCTCCATCCCCGGGGCTGAGGGGTAGACACTGTCTCCTAACAAAGACCCCACACACAGACACGACTGTCTCCTGGGCACTCGCGAGGCCCGGGCCCACCCTGCAGGCAAACAGCCCTCGTGTCGTTGTTTGGCATCTCTCCAACTGGACAGGGAACTCCTGGAGCCCAGGCTTGGAGTCAAGTCTCCTTCCCAGAAAGCAGCACAGGGTCGGACCTCTTGTGCACCGGTTACTCACGTGGGCAATGAGGCAGGATGTTCGAAATGAGAACAGCTTCAGAAAAGCCCAGAGCAGCCCAGGCCCACATGTAATAAATATTTATTCGGTGGCCTTAAAATTGTATGAATTCATCCCTCAAATCACTTGTTTGAGAATGTTTTTACTCTTCTGGTTAATTTGCCTTTTCAAATCCTGCTTTCACTTTCAGGCAGGAGGAGAGGCATGTTCCAGGTGTTGAGGGGCCATTCCAGCCCTGCAGAAAGCATGTAACCCTGGCCTCATTTAGAAGACAGGCCTGGTGCCAGGCTCCCGGAGGCGCACCCCTCCTGTGGTGCAGCCATCCATGGCGGCCTTCCAAGTCACATCCAAAAGCAGTTGGGGCTGCAGCTGCTGCACTGGGAGATGCATTTCCGGAGACCGGCAAGGCCTGAGCGAGGAATGGACCCGGGGCCTCGGTGAGACACGGAGATTGAATGGCAAGGGGTCTCAGGCACCTTCCAGCTCCCCAGCAGCGCAGATGGAATCCCAGGCGACCTGGGGTCTGAGCTCCCTCTCAAGCCTGCGCACTCAGCTGCCTGCGACTGCCTGCAGCACTGAGGGCGGCCTCCGTTTCCCTCCCCTCCAGCATCTCCATCAGCTACTCATGCCCTCATCTCCAGGGGAGCTGTTGGGAGTGCTGATAACCGCTCACACTCCGCCCAGCTGAAGTGAGGACACCTGAGTGCAATTCCAGGGCCAGGAGAAGTGTATCTGTTGCTTGGACACACAGGACAGTGCTCTCCTGCCCTGAAGGGGACTCCTGGGGACCCCTCGTCCAGAGGAGCAGCGGGGTCCGAAGTGCGCTGGCCCACGACTGGCAGCCCAGAGTCTGTGTTGGATGGTGGAGCACGGATGTCCCTGTACGACCCCTCGCGCTCCTGGCCCCTTCCCATAATCAGACGTGTCGCCAGCTCCATCTACACAGACCCCCTCTGCTCAGCCTCTGTCCCACTGCTAGGTTTTACTTTCTTCAAAACAATAACTCTTTGAGATAATCTTGTGAGTTCATTTATTTCAGATCTGCTCCCACCTCTAGAATCTAAGAACGGAAGGAAGGGAGTGAACTCAAGTCAGTCTCTTAGCTCACGTCCCCAGTGCCAGGCACAGTGCTGGGCGGCAAACACGGCCAAGAAATACGTGGATTTATTGAAAGGTGAAGGAGCCCTGTGCGGGTGAATGCAGACGAAGGTGGCTGAGGGGAGCCATGCCAGGGCTGCTGGGAAATGGAACATGGCGCAGGGAGGAGGGAAACAAGGACACATTCCTTGCGAGACCTCAGAGAAAAAACAAGTTTGCCGCCACTGCAATGAAAATGAGGCTATTTCAGACAGATGGGCACCATCGCAATGACACAGAGGCGTGACAGTAGACGGCGTGCAAGGGGCTGATAGGGACTCCTGTCACTGAAATTTACATGAACGAGGAAGCAGCAGCTTTCAGCCTGGAGACTGGTAAGGAGACGGCTTTGCATATATTCTGCTTAGGAATGTGGTCGTGGTCCTGAGGCACCAGGAACCCTAACGGGCTTTCATCTTGGGTATGACATCATAGGGTCAGTGTTTTATGGAAAACTAAGGTCATGGCTATGCAGAGAGAAGGCTAACTGAGCAGGAGGCCTTTTCGGAGGCTCCGACAGTAGCCAGGATGAAGGAGCTGGGCCGGTGGGGAAGGGATGGGGAAACACATTGACACATGGGGGAGGCTGGACACAAGAGGCTGCTGGCTGACAGGACGTGGGTGAAGGAGAGGAAACTGTGCATGCCTTCCCTGAGGCCCTGGCTGGGAAGGGGGTGCTGTAATCCCAGGCAGGAAATCAGAGTGTTTGGGGGAGGAAAAGGATGCCTTTGAAGTTCCTGTGAGGCATGTGACAGGGTGGGCGGTGGGTAGCGAGAAGTAAGTGTTAGCAGCGGGGGAAGCAGAGATCCCCTAAGATACAAACGTGGAGACCCACAGCATGAAGGTTTCCGTCATTGTTGCCACATCAGAGAAGGTGGCCCAGGACAGATGGGCGGAGAGAGAATGGTATTTGCTCTTCTGTGTTGTCCCCTAAACTAGAAATCGATAGGTTTCTTACTTCCCTTCTAGCCTGTGATACTTCACTGCGTCTTTCCTCGCTCGTTAAATAAGCATGTCACAAAGTAAACATGTCATTAAATATTTCCCCAAGAACGTGAGCTGCTTCTTCATATCAGTCATTCCTCTGCTGCAGTTGCTGTAGCCTCTTTCTCTTCGATACGGGCTGCACTGTTCCTAGCGGTGCCCGCTCCCAGGCGGGGCTCCGTGAGTGCAGGTGACGGTAATTACACGCATCGCAGGCACAGCACCACTGAAACCCAGCAGCTAGTCAATCCTGGATATCAGAGTTTTAGAAGAATAACACAACCTGTTCTTCCTTCATATGATAGTGCTGGTCAGCATTACAGGCTCCAAACTGAAGAATAAAAGCGGTTTGCTGTGACGAAGTTCAGGAGGAAAACAGCATTTACTGAGCACCTCCTACATGGCTTCCTCATGCCACGTGGATGGGTGGTGTCCTGACATCTAGAGATAAATATGTGCCACACTGCCAGGTGGCTCTCTGAAGGGGGGGCGGGGCTTGCAGGCATTCACCCCTTTCATTTGATAAGATCTGTTTCTTTTAAAAATATTTTAGTAAAGATGCATTGCTTTTGCCCTAACTGCTTTGGCTCAGTGGATAGAGTGTCGGCCTGTGGACTGAAGAGTCCCAGGTTGGATTCCGGTCAAGGGCACGTACCTTGGTTGCGGGCACATCCCCAGCAGGAGATGTGCAGGAGGCAGCTGATCGATGTTTCTCTCTCATCGATGTTTCTAGCTCTCTGTCTCTCTCCCTTCCTCTCTGTAAAAGATCAATAAAATCTATATTTTTTAAAAAGACGCATTGCTTCTATTTTATTTTAAAAATATATTTTATTGACCCCTTTTAGAGAAAGAGAGAGAAACAGCAATGTGAGAGAGAAACATCAATTGGTTATCTCCCGCATGCACCCCTACTAGGGATCAAACGAGCAACCCAGGCATGCACCCTGACCGGGAGCTGAACCGTGACCTCTCATGCACAGGATAGCGCTCAACCAACTGAACCACGCAGCAGAGCAGGATGCATTGTTTTAGAAACATTCATTTACAATCCGCCTGCCTCTATCTCTCTCATTCTCTCTGCCTCTCATTACAAGACGGGCCAATCGGATTCCAGCCCAGCACATTCCAGCATATCCCACCCTGAACTGTTCTGGACCCGTGGTGGGCATGGTCCTGGTACTTAGGACATCTGGGGAGACACTTTATGACTTGCTTGGTCTTGCCTAAGGCTTTTTCTTGGTGGGCCTATTTGCCTGAAAGGCTATGTAACTCAAGCCCTAGGTTGTTTTTATCATTTCTTTCATTTTTAAGACACTCTTTGTACCATGAGTATGACACATACAGAAAAGAGTAAAACTTTTAAATGTACATCAAAATGACCACCCAGCACACTGCCATCCAGACCAAAAAACAAAACCAAACAAAACCGCAGACTATCACTGCACTCCAGACCACGCTCCCCCACGCCCAGGGGTAATTTCTTCTCCCGTCGCTTATGATACCCCCTTTCTTCCCCTTCTTCATGGTTTCGGCATTCGCATACACACCTGTCTAGATTCCAGCTTAGTCTTTACATAAAGGGATGGCTCTGCCTGTAGTCCTTTGAGCCTGGCTTCTTTTCTCTGTGAACAAGCTGAGAATCTCCGTAGTGCTGGCCCCGGGATGAGGAATGACTGAGCTTTCCTGTGTCTGACCACGTATTTATTGTCTCACGTTGTTAAAGTTTACTATTTGTTACTGGAAGTTATTACTTTGCTGTAATTTTCTTCTAGGCCTTCAATACTTTGCATCTCACTGTCTCCTGGCTTGTATTTCCACTATTGGGAAGACAGTGGTTAGCATCTTTTAATATAGTTCTTTTAAAGAAAACTGGCCTCTTTCCTCTGGATATTTTTCAGAATAAAGAAAAATAAACCCCTTTCTTTTGGTTTTCAGAAGTTTCACTACAATGTATCTTGTGTGTGATTTTTAATTTGACCATATTTGGGTTTGTGAAGCTTCTTTGTTTGGTGAGTTTTGTTTTTGCTTTGAAACGTTCTGGGCCCATGTAATATTGCTCCGTCCTGCGTGCTCATCCTGTGCTCAGGTCCTCACAGACTCTCGCATCTGCTCTGTTCTTTCTTTCACTGTCACTCCATGGCTCACTCTTGACTTTGACACCTGACCTGTCATCACCAATACTTTCCACATCCAGTCTATGTTGAATCCATAATAAAATATATTTTATTGATCTTAAAATATTTGTAGAACATATTCTTCTGTTCTACAATTTCCCATTGGTCTTTTACAAAATATATAGTTTGCAGGTTTTTTATAGACATTCTCAATGGCTTCTATTTCCTTGAATGCGATAATCATAGTTTTATTTTTAAAGTCCAGCAGCTCTAATTTCTGTATCTCCTTGGAAACTGTTTCTGTTTCCTGTATTTTCTCATTTGTTTTTAATTTTTTAATCCTCACCCAAGAATATTTTTATTGATTTTAGAGAAGGGAGGAAGAGAGAGAGAAAGAGACAGAGACAGAGAAAGAGGAGAGAAAAATATTGATGTATAAGAGAAACATCAATCAGTTGCCTCAAGAATGTGCCCCAACCAGGGACCAAACCCACAACCTAGGCATGTGACCCAACTGGGAATTGAATCCCCAACCTTTTTGGTATATAGGATGACGCTCCAACCTACTGAGCCACCTGGCTGGCTCTCCTGGGTTTATTCATGTCATCTTGCCACATCCAGGCCTGGTGATTTTAGTCAGTGTGCCAGACACTAGTTTTACAGCTGTTAGCGGACAGGACGAAGGGCCCAGGCAATGCTGCTTCTGTTTGCCATAGCAACCTGGCTCAGTCACACAGCTTCAATGACAGAGATAATGAGATGCTGATCTGTGGGGCTGTGAGGGCCTGTGGACTTCAGCTATTGCACTAGCCTCAGGGGAGAAGCGTCTCTCAGCGCCAGCCCATCGTCCCTGCCTCTCATCTGGGGACGCCTCACTGTCTGTGGGCTCTGGGCTGCACTCTTGCCCAGTGTGAATATGTTGCAGGATTTTTCTAGCTGTCCAAGGTTTCAGGTATGACTTACTTAGCCCACTCTTGAAAAAGATGATTTACTCATCAATAAGTACTTGTTGAGGCCTACTATGCGCCAGGCACTGTGTTAGAGGCTGGATATTCAGTGGTCAGCAGAGGGAGACAGAGAAGCTGCCCGTGTGGCCTCAGTGGCCTGACCTTTGGTCCTGCAGCACCTATAGGGGCAGATTTGAAAGGAACCCAGGAAATGCCCTGTGGGCCGTAGAATCACCAAGCTGGCACTGTGAGCAGAGCCCAGAGGGTCAGGGGAGCACAGGGACAGTCTGTGTGCCCTGGCCCTCTGGGCAAGGCTGCTCATGGCCTCCATGACCACACTCCGCACCAGCCCCCTGGCTCCACTCAGGGTCTCAGATCTCATTGTGTGGAGAGGGGAGCGAGGGAGACAGTGAGAGAGCTTCTGTGAGAGCCAGTTAACGTGGGAACACGCTGCAGCGGCATCCCCGTCTTGGACACCAACCCCACGTGTTCACTCGCTCCCTTCAAACCCCGTTAGCTCCAAACTCTGTGATGTAGGACCAGCCACTCCAGGGGTGACTTTGTTCACTCAGGCCTAAATGCAGAGGCGCAAGGACAAACACTCGCAGTAGCGAATACAGTGAACGTGGACCTGTCCCTGCGGGGAGGCTGCACGAGCGTCTGTGAGCAGGGCGAACGGAGCGAATGTCCTGCCAGCAGCTGGGGAGAAACCAAAGGCAGCTCCGCAGGGCCCCGCCGGCCCCCATTCTCTCCACGCTGTTTCTGACCCTGTTCTCCGCGGGGACGGCAAGTGGGCGTGTGGTGCCAAGGCCCGGTGGCTAAGAACCCCTGCCTGCCTGCCCTCACCTGCATAGAGGCAGGTGTGGGGGCCGTGGCCTGGGGGCTGCAGACGTGCTGCTGAGTAGAGGGAGGGGCTTTTAATAACCGCAGAGGTGACCGCAGGGGCGCAGTTCTACGACGCAGAGCAGAACGCACACGCCGCCAACCCACCTGCGCTCTCAGGCCGGAGCACGTGCTCTCTGCAGACGCTGCCCGTGGCTGAGGTCAGGGTCAGCCCTCCAGGAGATGAGCCCCTCTGGGGTTCCGCTGGCCTGAGGGCTGGGCCTCCTGTCCTGGCCCTTCTCCGGGAAGGTAGCACCCCCTGAACCTGAGTTTACTGCTGAGGAAGATGTGGAGGGAGAAATCCACAGGCACATTTAACAATAAAATGACCGGCACACCTGAGGACGTGTGGAACGCGCTCCAAAAACTCCCATGATGATGGCCCTGACCAGTTTGGTTCAGTGGATAGAGCTCCGGCCTGCAGACTGAAAGGTCCCAGGTTCTATTCTGGTCAAGGTCATGTACCTTGGTTGCGGGCAGTGGGATGTGTGTAGGAGGAGGCTGATCGATGTTTCTAACTCTCTATCCCTCTCCCTTCCTCTCTGTAAAAAATCAATAAACTATATTTTTTAAAAAAATAAATAAAATAAATAAAAACTCCCACGATGGGAAGTCCTTCTTTATTAGGCTCAGGTGAGGGTGACAAACCACAGGTGAGGCGGCTCAGACCGCAGATGTGTCTCCTCACCATCCCTGAGGCCGGAAGTTCAAGATCAAGGTGTGGGCAGGGCTGGTGCTGCCTGGGGCCTCTCTCCAGGCATGCAGACGCCACCTTCTCCCTGTGTCCTCGGGTGAGCCTTCCTTCTGTGGTGTCTGCTATGTCCTCTTCTTATAAGGATGCCGGTCATGTTGGGCCAGGGCCCACCCCAGGACCCATTCTGACTGAATCACCCTGTAAGGCCCATCGCCAGCATCTGGGGTCCTGGGGGCTCGGGCTTCATCATATGAATGTGAAGCAGGCACAACTCAGCCCAAACTCCTCTCTAAAGATGACCAAAACCCCCAAATGAGTTGACAAAACTGACTACATGAAAATAAATTTTTAAAAATTCTACATGATAAAAATCACCATAACAGAAAGTAAAAAGGCAAATGAGAAATTGTGAAACACATTTGCTATTTATGACAGAAAGGGCCAATTTAAAAAATGCAATATATATGGCATATATTAATATGTATATTTTAATTTAATTTTATTTAAAAGCCCAATAGGAAAATGGGCCCAAAACACAGGGAGTTCACAGCAAATGAGATCCAAGTGGCAGTTAAATATATAAAATGAGGCCCACCGTGAAATACAGCTCTAAACGATCTTGAATCCCCCTTTCTTCTCTGATCACATTGGCGAAGACTTACTGACCCACAGTGACCAGGGGCTGTGGAAGAGTCCTTCAGATGTGACCAGTGGATATAAGTTGATATGACCTCTCTTGGGCATTTGGCAAAATCTGTGAAAGTTACAATCATAGAAACTCTTTGACTCAGATTTCTCAGCCCCAGAAATGTGCACTGAAATAGACCCACACGTGTGTGCAGTGACCCACATACCAGAGTATCTGTGGCAGAGCGCACACGACAGCCAAACATTGAACACAATGCAACACCAGTCGGAAGGTCTGCTCCACAGACACGTGTCTGTGAGGGGAGATGAGGTGCCCTGGACGTGCTGATAGGGAACCTTCTCTAATATAGGGTGTCTCAAAAAATGTGTACCCACACTTCGGATAATTATAAAGGCAGTGTTTATTAAAGTACATTTCATTTTCAAAATTGAGCTCTCAGCTGTTCAAGTGTGAATGCATTTTGGGACTCCCTGTATCTTATGGTAAAAAGCGAAGGATATGTTAGTGTCGTGACACTATCATTTGTGAGAAAATATTTGAATATTTCCAAGAGCCACCTTTTCATAGTCAAATTTTCCCAGTGATTTAGAAAAAGCACTGGCCCCCTTGGTCATGTGACCACCGGTCTAGTCACGGTGAGTCTGAATGTCCAGGTGTGAGTTAGCACCATTCCTGGGGTTGGGCATGTCTACCTCCCCCCAAAGCTAAGGATTCTGAGTGGCCGAGGGATGGCTCAGTAAAGGGAAATTGAGGCTCCTTTGCCCTCAGCAGGGGAAAGGGTGCCATGGGCAGCCACGTCCTGTCCCAGCCACTTCCCTGGGTGTGAGGGCTAAGATGGAAAGCACACCCATGGGTGGGGCTGCATGCTGAATGCTGGCACGTGGCCCCTCCAGCGAGTGAGAGCATTGGCTCCAGGCTGTCTTTCCATTTCCAGGGACAGGCAGCACCCACATGTGGCTCTGGTGGCTGTTGCAGTTAATTTGGCTGCTTTTCCATAGTCCACACCCACCATCCTCACTGTCATTTTTTATTGTTATCATTGATTTCAGAGAGGGAGGAGGAGAGGGAGAGAGAAGCATCAATGATGACAGAGAATCACTGATTGACTGCCTCCTGCATGCCCCCTACTGGGGATTGAGCCTGTAACCCAGGCATGTGCCCTGACCGGGAATTGAACCATGGCCTCCTGGTTCATGGGTCAACACTCAACCACCGAGCCACACCCACCAGGCTGTAATTGTCTTTTTTTTTCTTTTTGCATGTCACAATTTGGGCTCCCCATTATCAAATGAGATATGGAGTTGGAGTGCAGGATGTCCCCTGAGGAGGGGAGGGGCAACATTGGGAAGAGGGGGATCCTGAGCCTGGGGGAGGCAAAGGGAGGCTGAGGACACCCCAGCCCAGTGCCCTTCATATCAAGCAACTGCCCAGTTGCCCTGAGCTGAGTTGGAATGGCCTGACCTCACCTGGGCCCCACCACCCAAGTAACATGACTAGCACTTCCCTGAACTTGAGGTACGTCCTGAGGTAGCCACTGGCTGGGCCCTACTGGCCACACGCTGGGCAGAGGTGCTTCAAGTCCTTTTCTGCAGGAACCCTGTGAAGGCCTTGCCTCATCTACACTCTGTCTGTGTAGGTTTTATATTGTGTTCATTCTGCTTTGTTTTGCACTTTAACATGATGGGCTCATGTATTTACAATAAAAAATTGAGGGATGCTCAAATAATCTCACGTTTAAGGACACATTGCCTATGCTATCCTATCTAATAAAAGACAAAAATGGTAATTGGCGTACTACTGATACCCTTTTCATTGGCTAATCAGCGAGATATGCAAATTAACTGGCAGCCAAGATGGCGGCAGGCAGCCAGGCAGCTGATGCGAACAGGGAGGCTTGCTTGCTTCAGTGACGGAGGACTCCAACGTTCCCTGCCTGCCGCTCTGGCCTCTGAGCTCCTGAAGCAACAGCTCCAAAAGATACAATGTTTCAATTATAGAGCTAAAAGATGGTGGTTAATTTGCATACACCAGTTGCGAGGGAAGACTGAGGACAAAATGGAGGCCGAGCGGCACAGACGGAGCCAGGGCTGCGGAGGTGGGAGGCGGGAGGTGGGAGGGAAAGCCCAGCCACAGTGGCTGCGAGCTGGAGGGGCAGCGGCTGGGAGGGGAAGGGGCAGCTCCTGGGAGTGGGAGGGGAAACCTGCCACAGAGCCCAGGAGCAGGAGGGGAAGGGGCAGCACCTGGGAGCGGGAGGGGAAACCCGTCACAGCGCCTGGGAGTGGGAGGGGAAACCCACCACAGCGCCTGGGAGCGGGAGGGGAAACCCAGCAGGAGCGGCTGGGAGCTGGAGAGGAAACCCGCCACAGTGCCTGGGAGCTGGAGAGGAAACCCGCCACAGCGCCTGGGGGCTGGAGAGGAAACCCGCCACAGCGCCTGGGAGCTGGAGAGGAAACCTGCCACAGCGCCTGGGGGCTGGAGAGGAAACCTGCCACAGCGCCTGGGAGCTGGAGAGGAAACCCGCCACAGTGCCTGGGAGCTGGAGAGGAAACCCGCCACAGCGCCTGGGAGAGGGAGGGGAAACCCAGCAGGAGCGGCTGGGAGCTGGAGAGGAAACCCGCCACAGCACCTGGGAGCTAGAGAGGAAACCCGCCAAAGCGCCTGGGAGTGGTAGGGGAAACCCAGCAGGAGCAGCTCGGAGTGGGAGCGAAGCCTGCCTCAGCTGGTTTCGCTCCCCTCTCTGCTTGGCTCCAGCCACTGGAAGCCCTATTCTTGCAGGAATCTTCCTGCAATGGGCCTCTAGTCTATATATAAAAGCCCAGCGACCAAAACAGCAGAACGACCAGAACAACCAGAATTAACTGGTGTCTATGATGCACACTGTGGCAGCCAACCAGCCTAATCCTGGGCCTGATCGGCCCCTCCCCTGGCTGGCCCTGCCCCTGATTGGCCCCCAACACCTTGATTTGGGGTGGGACCAGCCGGCCAATCTCCCATGGCTCCTCCCCCCTGCTGGCCTGGCCCAATGGGCCCCCATTGGGGTGGGCCGGGCCTCTAGTAGTATCATATGCCTTTGAGCCCTGTTACCTTCTAATGAGAAATGGTGTTTATAAACAAGGTCTGAGTTTGCCTGCTATGGGCCTTGAGGTGTTAGTGCTTTTAACTCTCTTAATTGGACATAGGAGGTGAGAGAGAGAGAGAGAGAGAGAGAGAGAGAGAGAGAGAGAGAGAGAAATCATAGGTTTATTTCCATTTCCTATTCAAATTTAGCAGGCAGAGTTTATCTTCTTGCCTTTTAAAATTTTATATGTATATATATATTTGTATATATTTGCACTAATAACATTAACAGTTATTTATTCTAAAAAATAAACTAAATAATGTCCCAATTACGATACCAAAATTAACACTAATGATAAAAGCTCTGAATGAGTTTTTAAGCTTTCTCTGTAGTTCTCTTGATCTTTCAAATATAACCTCCAAGGATTTGAAATCAGGTTGCTGCTTTTGGGATTCCTTGAAATAATTTTTCTGTTACATATTACCACTTTGATATAAAATTTGGTCCATTTGTTTCAGCTTGTTTTCAGTTTGGGGGCTCAATATTTTCCCCTTTTTATTTACTTTTTGGAACATATGAAGCATCTTCGAGTTTCACATTATTCACAATTCTCCCTCTGACATTTCCCCACTGAGGTTGCTTTGTTCTTCCTAGTTCAGGGGCTTCTGAAATGGACATATTTACAAATCTCTTATCCGAGTGCGTGGGCACTTCTCACGTGCATAGGAAACAGACAAACATTTCCTGAGTGTGAATTATGAAACGGCTCATGCATGGATGCTGCCCAAAGAGCCCATGTGGGGACCCGTGTGCCTGCCCTGCCCCCCACACATGGATTCACCTGACACAGTGAGCTGTGACGGTGACCACGGTGCCTTCTGGGGAGGATGTCCCTGTTCTCACACACAAAGCTCTGGGCACGTTGGCTGCAGAAGGCGTCCAGCAGCACACATCCTGGTCTGTGCATTAGGGCAGCACGTGGGGGCCGTTTTTCTTGATGTAAACACAGCTTGTTCTCAGAGGAGATTAGAATTGTCAAGTCTTCTCAGGACACATTTGTTATGACTCATGGGCCTTCAAACACAGGAACAGTGAGACTTATCTGCAGGCCTCTCAGGAAAGGCAAACACCTCAGAGGCAGGCACTGGAATACTAGCCCTTCAGGACAGGACTCAACACGGTGCTGGCTGGTATGGGACTCAGCCCTGGGGGACTCAGCCCTATGGGGACTCAACCCTGGGGGACTCAGTACTGCGGGGACTCAACCTTGTGCAGGCACATCCCAAGCATGTGATGGGATCTGGATAGGAGAGGCTGAGTGGGTTTCTGGTTTCTGTAGGAACTGGAGCCCTCATATAGGCTGATGGGGTAAAGACACTCTACACCTATGTTTTAAACATGCATAACTAAAAATCTTATATAATTAAAGGCTAATATGCAAATAGACTGAAGGGCAGAATGACTGGTCACAATGACAGACACTGACCACCAGGAGGCAGACACTCAACGCAGGAGCTGCCCCCTGCTGGTTAGTACACTCTCACAGGGGGAGTGCTGCTCAACCAGAAGCCTAGCTCATGGCTGGTGAGCATGTGCAACAGCACTAGGGTTGTCTGACTGGGAGCAGGCCTCAGTCATCAGTTGGACAGCCCCTGAGGACTCCTGGACTTCAAGAGGGCACAGGCTGGACTGAGGGACCCCCCGCCCCCAAGTTCACAAATTTTGTGCACTGGGCCTCTGGTATACAAATAAGAGGCTTAGCAAACATCTAAGAGCTCCTGGAAAATTATATAATGGATATCAAAGCAAATATTTTTTAAATTATGATGTGCAAATATATATATGCTAGAGGCCCAGTGCACAAAAATTTGTGTACTCTGGGGGTCCCTAAGCCTGGCCTGTGCCTTCTCTCAGCCTGGGAAGCCTCGGGGGATGTCCACCTGCTGGCTTTGGCCTGCTCCCCAGGTTATCAGGCCTAAGCTGGCAATCAGACATCCCTCTGGCAGCCCGGGAGCCCTCGAGGGATGTCCACTTGCCAGCGGGGAGCAGGCCTAAGCTGTAGTTGAACATCCTTAGCACTGCTGAGGAGGCAGGAGAGGCTCCTGCCACCACTGCTGTGCTGGCAGCCATCAGCCTGGCTTGTGGCTGAGTAGAACTCCTCCTATGGGAGCACACTAACCACCAGGGGCAGCTCCTGCATTGAGCGTCTGCCTCTGGGTGGTCAGTGTGTGTCATAGTGACCAGCCATTCTGCTGTTAGGGTCAATTTGCATATTGTCCTTTTAATATATATATATATATATATATATATATATATATATATATATATCACATTTATGTATCTTTATAACAAAATCTAGAAAAGAGTAAATGTGTACAAGTAGAGAAAGTTTAAATGGCAGCATTGTTACAAAGGCACGTTCCAGGGGAAACAAGACTCAGGTAACCTTAACAAGTTGCTGGGGTCCAACCCCAGCAGGTCCAGGGGTCCCCAAAGGTGTGGACGGAGTCGGCGAAGAAGGAATGACATGGAGACAGCGTTCAGTTGATCAGCAGCCTAGCCAGGATCTCCAGCCAAGTTCTGGTCTGGATCTCCAGTGGAGTTCTGGTTAGGATCTCCAGCCAGGTTCTGTGTCCATGTTCTCTTGCTAGGTTCTCCAGCCAGGTTCTCCAGGTTCTCCAGCCAGGTTCTGTAGCCATGTTCCCTAGCTAGGTTCTCCAGCCAGGTTCTGTCCAGGTTCTCCAGCCAGGTTCAGTCACCAGGTTCTAGTCAGGTTCTCTTGCCATGTTCTATCCAGATTCTGTAGCCAAGTTCAGTCACCAAGTTCTAGTCAGGTTCTCTTGCCATGTTCTATCCAGGTTCTGTCTCTAGGATCTTCATCTAAGTTCTGTCTCCTGTTGTCTTGTTACATCTGTATTTATACCAGTTGATTCCAATCCTATCAATCTTTATTCCAAAGGTTAGGGCGTTTCTTATCTCCATTCCAGGGAGTAAAGATTATGTAGATTAAGCATGATTGTTCATAGTTAAAGTGATTAATTACCCGCCTGGCACTTAGTTGAGAGGTTTTATTCCCTCCCTAACTTCAGGGGAAAATCCCTACCTGGGGAAACAACCTTTCTCGGAGAGGTGGCCTTGGTTAAAACACATAGTGCCAAGAAGGTGAGCAAACATATTAAGAACAGTATGCCATATATGCCAGATCCCTTGAAACAGCAAGGATGGACTGGTTCCCAGAAACAAGTGACTTTAAACTCAAATAAGTGAGGCGTCTTTCTGTTGGACAAATCTGAACTGCCTTCTTTACTGTAGAACTCCAAAATTAATTCCACACTCAACAAGTCCTCGATATACTCATTTTATTAGGGATCTATAATTAGGGGATGAATATTTTGTGTAATTTCCTGGTGTTTTTTTACTTTTACAGGTAAATCATTTGTGGGGCTGTCATTTCATTTGTTTGGTTTAGGAAATGTTGGGCAAGCTAACTATGGGGCCCACAGCTGCTGATAAAGCTTCAGGTATGATGCAGACATTGGAATCACTAGTATTAACACCAAAGAGGAATAAACTGCACCTTTCATGGGCTCACATGTGGACTGGAGGAGTGCAGAAAAAGTTGGTGAACTTGAAGGTATGTCAACCATCAAACTCCCCAAACTAAAAATAATGAGAGAAGAAGAATGAAGCCATAGCAAAAAACAACAAGAATGGAACATCTAAGATCTCTGGGGTAATTTCAGAAGGTGTAAAATGTGACTATTAAGAATACAAAAAGGAGAACAAAGGAACTAATCAGAAGGAAGTTTGAACTAATAATAGTTAATTTTAGAAATAACAAATTTCCAAAATCAACGACATTCACCAAAACAGAGATCCAGAAAGCTCAGATGACACTAAGCATCATAATTATGAATAAATCTGTACCCCTGCATAACATTCAAACTGCAGAAAACCAAAGGCAAAGAGAAAATCAGAAGAAACCGAGAGAAATGATTCACTATGTAGAGGAGCCAGATAAGCTTTACAGCCAACATCTCAGAAACCACCTAAGAAACAAAAAGTGTTGACAGAAGATACCTGCCCACCTGGAATCCCATACCCAGCAAAACCATCCTTCTAAGCCAAGTAGAAATAAAGACTCTCTGAGACCAACACAAATTATGAGAATTCACTGCCTGACCTCCTCTACATAAAATGGTAAAAGAGGTTCTTCAAGATATAGAAACAGATACAGATACAAATTCAAATCCCCACACAGAAAAGAAGGGTTTCAGAAAATCTGAAATGAAAATAAAATAGAGCATCTAATGTTTATTATGCCCAATTGCTCTAACAGATAATATGTTTAAGGTAAATTCTAAATTCACACCAGGAACAAAAACATTGGGTGGTTAATGCAGGTGGGTAAGTGAAGCAGTTAAAACCGGCTTCGTCAGGGATGGGAGGGGGGAACTGGGAGAGCGGTGTGGTCGGACACCTGTGGTACTGTCACTTGAAAGTGGATGTACACTAGTTCAACTTGTATATTGCAAACCCTTTACATATCTTTGAAAAAAATTTAAAAGAAGTATAACTGATATTCTAAGACAGGAGATCAAATATAATTATATAAAATTCTCAATTCAGCTAGAGAAGAAATAAAACAGGAGGGAGCATAAAGAAATAAAGAACAAAGACTATAGAAGAAAACACATATGATTAGGTAGATATTAATCCCACCGTATTATTATACACTAAAGGCCCGGTGCACGAAATTTGTGCACAGAGGGAGAGGGGCCTCAGCCAAGCTGGCACCCTTTCACAGTCCGGGACCCATCAGGGGATGTCCAACTACATTTTTAAAAAATCACCCTGTACTTAATTTTCTTATTAACTCCTCCTTTTAAACTCCCCTCACTCTCACATTCTGTTTCTTCTTTTTATTTAACTATTTTCTTGGCCTCACCCCATTTTAGCATTCTTCTCTTTCCTGTTCTTTCCCTCCCTCCCTTTGAACCTCTCATGGCCCCTCTCCCTCCCTTCCCCCTTCTCTCCCTTCACTCCCCATGTCTGTCTCCTTCTTACTCCTCCCACCCTGCCCCCCATTCGCCTTTCCCTTATGGGCCTGAGCCCTGCCTCCCCCTCCCTATTATTACCCCCCACCCCCACCCCGTGCCATGTTCACTGGTTTTTCTTTTACACCTTCCCCTTTTCTCTCTGGGACCTGCTTACAGTCCTACCTGAGAACACTTTGATATTAAAGCTTCCATTCAGGGTGCATTAACCCCCAGCCCAGGGCCCAGCCCCGGCCAGGCCTTCACTGCACCCCCCCCCCAGCCTCCCCACTGCCATCCTCCGTCCATTCCCTGCTTGGAACGCCCCAACTTCTAGTCAACAAAGTACACTAAATGCGCCACCAACCTAACCCTGGCCAGTGTCTTGGGGTCCAGCCCTTGGGGACAAAAGCAATACCCTCCTTAGTGTCCGACTCTGCCCCAACTAAGCTGTGCCTCCCCTCCCAGCGTGGGGCACCTGGCCCAGCAAGGGTGGCCAAGTCCCACACGGCCTGGGAGCTGCTGCCACAGAGCAGGAGTGCCTCTGCCCAGAAGGCCTCCTGTGTAGGGGGCCACACTCTCCTCCCGCACCTGGGTGGGGCTCCCCACTCCACACTGCTTGTGCCCCGCCCCTCGCCGGGCACAGCTGCTCTGCCCCCCCTGCAGTCGCCAGCCCCTCTGGGGTACAGCCCCGCATTTCCTTCCCGTGTCTTTTTCTTGTTCCCTTTCTGTATTTCTGTTTCTCCTCTCAGCCTGTCTGCATGCAGGCCTGCCTTCCTCTCCCTCTCCTTTCTTATCCCCTCCTATCTTACCGTATCCTACCTACCCTGGGCCTCGCAGCTGCCTGAGCAGGGGGTGGGGATGCAGCCTGCTGAATGATCGTTACATGATGGCATCCCAGATAATTTGTATATTCCTCTATTATTAGTATAGATGTGAATGGTCTAAGTATATTAAATTTTTAAAAGATTGTTAGAGTATATTAAAAAAACAAGGTTGGACTGTATATTGCATATAAGAAACCCACTTTAAATATAAACACTCAGATAGATTCAAAGTGAAGAGATGGAGAAAGATACTAACACTAGTAAAATATTTCTGGAATAGGGATATTAATTTCAGACAAAGCAGAGTTCAGAGCAAGAAAGATTACTATGAATAAAGGGAAGTATTATATAATGATTGTAAAAGCCACAACTTGCATGGCTAGGGTTCAGGATCTGGAGAAGGGCCACACACAAATGAATACACTAGATAAGAAATATGAATTTGGAAATCACAGGGGGCCAGGCGGAGAACCTTTCTCTAGTGGAAAGCCTTCACCTGGCTCAGGCCCTATTAGCTTTTATTCAATTTTAGAATACACATCTTGCCCTTAGTCAAGCAGGCATTTCTGGTAACAGACAGACTATCTTAAAGGTCAGTAAATATTAGTAAAGATTTACTTTGAGACTATTAGATCAGGAAATTGCTTGAGCCACCATTGCCTCGACAGAACAATTGGTGCATAGCTTTTAGCCCTTGCCAAAGCTCAAGGTGCATCAGCCTTCTGGGTTTCCTGTTTGCACTTTCATGATAGTGTAGACAATAGATAGCTTCCAGAAAATGATAAAGAGATTAATCTCCAAGTAGAAACATAGTCAAACCTTGAAAACATATGCTAAATGAAAGAGACAGTTATAAAAACCATATATTGTACCAATATAATCTTTATATACGATGGCCAAAATATGCAACTCAATAGGAACAGAAGTAGAGTAGTAGTTGCCTTAGGCTGGGAGATTTGGGGGCAAATGCAAGTCACTGATATCAGGTGCAAGTTTCTTTCTGGGGAATGTAGGTGTCTAATATTTAGATTATTGGTCATGGCTGCACAATTCTTAATATGCTAAGAACAATAAAATTATATGTTTTACTAGAGGCCCAGTGCATGAATTCATGCACCAGTGGGATCCCTTGGCCTGGCCTGTGGGATCAGGTCGAAACTGGCTCTTCAACATCCCCCAAGGGGTCCGGATTGAGAGAGGGCACAGGTCAGGCCAAGGGACCCCACCAGTGCATGATTGGGGCTGGGGAGGGACGCGGGAGGTTGGCCAGCCGGGAGGGATTGCGGGAGGGTTCCAGGGCATGTCTGGCCTGTCTCGCTCAGTCCTGATTGCCTGGACTCCAGCAACAAGCTAACCTACCTGTTGGAGCATCTGCTCCCTGGTGGTCAGTGAACATCATAGTGAGTGGTTGAGCAGCCTTAGCATATCATTAGCATATTATGGTTGAATGGCCGACTGGATGACTGGACACTTAGCATATTAAGCTTTTATTATATAGGATGTGCATGAGTTGATGGTATGTGAGCTACGGCTCAATAAAGCTGTTAAAAATAATAGAGAAAACTGGGTGTGACATGTAGAGAACCCCATGTGTCATATCCACATTTTTTCTGCAAGTCTAAAACTCTGAGAATGAAATAAACAGCTCATTTAAAGAAACAGCAGCTCTAGTTCTTGCTTGGCAGCTCCCTCCTGCCTCCCCATGGAGTGGCAGTGATGGCGAGAAGCTCCATGGAAACTGCCTTCTGCGTCCTCCCTCAGTCTTTCCCTGAAAAGAAGTTTCTCCCTCGGCGTTAACAACTCTGCACGCAGGTGGTGGAAATGTCATTGGGTGTCACTGCATTGGTCTCTGAGATGGAGGACACCCGAGGGCAGTGTGCAGAAATCGGTAGTTAAGTGGCTATGTCTCTATTAATTATGCATCTGCACAAGGTTAAAGGAGAGCAAACTGTGTAAAAGTGCACCATTCAGAAAATACTGTATCTGCACCTAATTTCCCGATGCTGTGTGAGCGGGAGCCAGACACCATTTCTAGCCGCAAATCACTCCTCTTGCTAATAGCCATTCAGTACATCAGTGAAATTGTAAGAAGCCATAATTCTATTGTATTTAAGCTAAAAAGCCAAATGTAAGTAATAATATATATTTTTTCAGCTTGATCTTTTAATTTAATTGACTCCTCCAAACTGAGCAAGTGATTTGTCCCCCGAAACACCAACTCCTCTGCTAACAGAGATGCAAGATCAGGCCTGGCCCATGTGGTTCAGTGGTTAGAGCTTAGGCTTGTGCACAGAAGGGTGGAGGGTTCAATTCCTGGTCAATTCACGTACCTGCATTGCAGATTCAGTCCCCAGCCCCAGTCGGGGCACGTGTGGGAGGCAACCAATCTATGTGTCTGTCTCACATTGGTGCTTCTCTCTCTCTCTCTCTCTCTCTCCTCCCCCTCCCTTCCACTCTCTCTAAAAAACACAATGGAAAAAATATCCTTGGGTGATGATTAACAAAAAAAATACAGACCAAAGTCTAAATACACCACCATCTTCCTGTTAAGGAGATGGATGCCACTGGTTCCTGTTTTGAAATCTCTCAGCTCCTATCTGTTGTTGGCCATTAAGAGCCAAATGCATGCTGGGAAAGTGGTCACGTACGTGCTATTTTTCTATAAGATAATGTTTTCTGTGAAAGAAGCTCCCGTTACACAAATTCCTGAGCCATAACATCCTGCTCAAGTACATCCCGAGTGGAGGGGATGTAACGTGGGGCAAACCTGTGGGTGTGCCCCAAAACCCTGTCGGTTGGTCAGCCCTCGGATGTGCAAAGGCAACTGCCCCAAACCACAGAGGCAGCCCTGCTTCCCACTGACGCCTGGAGACCCCAACACAGCGGACAAGTGGATACTGCTTTTGAGAATTTTATTTTATTTATTTATTTTTAATATTTTTTTATTGATTTCAGGGAGGAAGGGAGAGGGACAGAGAGATAGAAATATTAATGCAGAGAATGAGGGTCATTGATTGGCTTCCTCCTGTACACCCCACACTGGGGATGAAGCCTGCAACCCAGGCATATGCCCTAACTGGGAATCGAACTGTGACCTCCTGGTTCATAGGTCGATGCTCAACCACTGAGCCACACCAGCCAGGCCGTTTTTGGGATTTTAAAGTGAGACCTTGTTGTCAAACATTTTGCTTTAGAGCAGCAGTTCTCAACCTGTGGGTCGCGACTCCTTTGGCGGTCGAACGACCCTTTCACAGGGGTCGCCTAAGACCATCCTGCATATCACATATTTACATTATGATTCATAACAGTAGCAACATTACAGTTATGAAGTAGCAACGAAAATAATTTTATGGTTGGATCACAACATGAGGAACTGTATTTAAAGGGCCAGAAGGTTGAGAACCACTGCTTTAGAGGAAGATTACTGGAACTGGCACAACATCTTCAATGTTTTAAAATGTGTGTCAATTCTACAGGATACCACTCATATTGACCACTTACATTTAACGTTGGAGCTGAAGCACACCACATAAGTAGATCATGCCATTCATTCATTCTTCACTCACTCATCCATTTAGTCATGTATGGGGCCGAAAAGAATGGAAACTAATCCTTCTTGGTTCAGGCCAGAGCGTGGCACCTGGGGAATTTTATAAGAATTAGTGCTTGACCTGGACCCTAAAGGATGTTTGGGAATTCAGTGATGAAGAGAGGGAACAACAGATCCAGGTCTATTTCATTCCACATATGAACCATGGCTTTTCCTTCTCCACCTAGGGAGAAAGATTTTAAACCAGTTTAACAGACTCTCATGATTTCTGGAATGGTTTCCAAGGGCATGAATCGCTTTTGGGCCTTCTTCCCTTTTTGTAAAAAAGCCATAATTTTCAGGTGTCTTACTGGTTCAGGGGACATGTGCCCCAGTAATCTCTGAAAGAGTCCCTATGACCCCTCCCCCAGCCTGGCCAGGGAGATGCACATTCAGAATTCCAAACAGCAGCCACAAGCACACTCAGCAGGACAGACAGGCTGTGTTTCTGTGGGAAGTAAACTCACTAGAGGAATCTATATATATAAAAGGCTAATATGCGAAGTGTCCCCTTGGGAGTTTGACCAGGAGACCAGGAGTTCGTTCGCTCACTATAATGAGCGCTGATGACCAGAGGGTGGCTCAGAATGAAGGAAGGCCCCGGCTGGCAGCTGTAAGGCCCCAATTGGCCCTGATCTCTGGCCAGGCCTAGGGATCATACCCGTGCATGAATTTCATGCACTGGGCCTCTAGTCATTTCATATTTGTGATTTTTAAAGAATGGGCTGCAGTCTGGCTTAAGATTGATTGGCACTTCTGTGATAGAGGTCCCAAGCCCATCACACCAGACCCGGCTCAGTGCACATGATCTCTGTACGCAGGGGCTCCTGAATGGTTCAGAGCTGCAAACTCCAGGGACCCTGAAGATATAGGAAATGAAATTAAACATCTCACCTTGATGCTAGTTAAGTTACTATTTTATCTTTTTAAAAAACTCATATATTGCCTGGCTGGAGTGCCTCAGTTGGTTGGTCATCCTGTGCACCAAGAGGTCCCAGTTCGATTCCCGGTCAGGGCACATGCCAGGGTTGCAGGCTCGGTCCTCAGTAGGGGGTGTGCAGATGGCAGTGGATTGATGTTTTTCTCTCATCGATGTTTCTATCTCTCTCTCCCTTTCTGTTCCTCTCTCTCTAAAATCAATAAAAACATATTTTAAAAAACAACCCCAGGCCAGGGTTGTAACCACCAATCACTACCAAAGGCTGACAAACCTGGAAGTCCTTCAGTCAGTGCTGGGTTGCCATGGTGACCCAGGACTGACTGCCCAGGGGGCTGTAGACCCAGAAAAAGAGGCAGGGTCTGATCCACAGCCTCAGTGGCAGCTGTTGATAAGTACTTGTCTCTCTCTTTCTCTCCCTCTTCCTTTCTGAGCTTTGCCAGAAGGCTGGGCCTTTCTTTCTCTCCCAGCCTGTGCTGGGGCTGCTGTTCAGCCCCGCCTCTCTGATCAGGCCCAGAGATAAGCCTGTCGATGCAGAACTGGCATAGGAAACGACTAATCAGAACCAAATCTGTGTTCTGTGAAGAACCAATGGCTGTCTAGGAGGCAGAGCTTTTGACACTGACTGGCATAGGAACCGACCAATAAGAACCAAATCTGGGTGCTGTGGGGAGCCAATGGCTGCCAAGGAGGTGGAGCCGTTGATGCTGGCATAGAAAGCAACCAATCAGAACCAAATTGGTCAGCAGTGGAGGGCAGTTGGGGGTGAGATTAGGGCAGCAGGGGAGGGCAGTAGGGGGCAACCAGGCCAGGAGGGGAGGGCAGTTGGGGGCAAGATCAGGCTGGCAGGGGAGGGCAGTTGGGGGCAACCAGGCTGGCAGGGGAGGGCAGTTAGGGGTGATTAGGCAGGCAGGCAGGTGAGCAGTTAGGAGCCAGTGGTCCTAAATTGTGAGAGAGATGTCCAACTTCTGGTTGTGGGATCGGGCCTAAACTGGCAGTCAGACATCCCCCAAGGGGTCCCCAATTGGACAGGGTGCAGGCTGGGCTGAGGGAACCCCCCTCCGTGCACAAATTTTGTGCACTGGGCCTCTAGTCTATACATATAAAAGCCCAAGAGACTGGTTATGACCAGATGACCAGCTGGTAGCTATGACATGCATTGACCACCAGGGGACGAATGCTCAATGTAGGAGCTGCCCCTTGGTGGTCAGTGCGCTCCTACAGCCAACTCCCTGCAGCTGGCCAACCTCCAGTGGTCCCTCTCCCCAGCCAGCCTGCCCCGATCAGTCCCAATCGGCCCTGATCACTGGCCAGGCCTAGGAACCTCACCCATGCACGAATTCATGCCCTAGGCTTCTAGTTCCAAATAACTTAAAAAATGTGATTTCTGAGAAAGGTTAGGGTTTTAGTTTTGTGTTTTCCTTGAGACCATGGAAGTGTTAGTCTCACCTGGCTGGTACTCACCCCAATGGGCCATATGGTCCTCCACAACCCTCTTTCCCCTTGCCCTGTCACCCACCCACCTATGCTCTTTCTCTAACCAGGACATGCAGGAGCCTCAGGCTCACCCTCAACCCCTCTCCTCCAGTCTAAGGAGTTTCAGGCTGTTAGAGCTTCTAGTTTTCACCACTCAGTTAACCTTTTATTGGTTAAGGTTTTCTCACCCGATACACAGCTCTGTCTTCTCCCTGGAGAGCGTGTGTGCAGTGGTTATAGTGACATGGCCACGTGTTACCCTCCTCCACGAACACACCTTGACGTGGGTTTATCCTAGGCTTCAACAAAAACAACATCTAACATACCCTATGCACTTCCAGAGTCAAAACAATGGACTCTAGAAACATTTTTTCTTTGTTTTTCACATTTTGAGCTATCCCCTGAGGCTACAGTCCCCAGGCTAATGGGCATGAGGCTTTACAATCCTTTAAAATACACAGACACACAGATATTGTGTGTGGGAATGTGAAACAGAAGAGCCACTCCGAAAATTATTGGGTAGTTTCTATAAAAACTAACCATGCAATACCATACGCCCCTGCATTTTCACCTGTAGATATTTACCCCAGAAAAACGAAATTGTGCATTGACCCAAAATCCTGTGTGAATGTTTACAACAGCTTTATCTGTATCAGCCAAAATGTGGAGACAACGTGGATGCCTCTGCATGGATGAATAGCTAAATTGGTCCATGCAGATCATGGGACATAGACTATGCAGCAATTTAGACAAAGCTAGAAGTTGTGTTGAGTGAAAAAAGTTAAACGCCCATAGATTCCAGACTCTGTACTCCCATGTCTATGATGTCCCGAGGTGCCAGCAGCAGGAGGGGGAGAGGTGAGTGGTTGGCAGCCACAGCCTATGGGGGGCTAGGAAAGGGATCCTGGCCACAGGAGAGGCTTTTGTGTTGACGGGCACATTCTCTATCTATCTTGACGACATCAATGACACCATCCCGAGTGTGACATTGTACCGTATTTGCCGGCGTATAAGACGATTTTTTGGCCCTGAAAAATATGCCTCCAAGTGGGGGGTCATCTTATACGCCAGGTACACTTCAGATAGACTGCCCATAGTGCTTGCCCCATGCCATAGTGGCCTCCCGATGCCCGCCCACTTCATTCCACATACCGTTCAGGCATCAGCAGCGCTGCTGGGTGTATGCTTGGCTGTTATGCGATTTTGCTGTTATGCGATTTTACCACACTCGCAAAATCGCACACAGCCGACCATACACCCAGTATGATAGCGCAAAATCGCGAATCGCGATACCATACTGGGTGTACGGTTGGCTGTGTGCGATTTTGCGAGTGTGGTAAATTCGGGTTACCGTATATTTCTTTACATATGCATTGAAGATTCGCGATTTTGCGCTATCATGGTGCCTGTTAGAATGTTGAAGAGCTCGCACTTGCGCACTAGTGAGGTCCCAGGGAGATGCTGATGCAAGGGTGGACCAGACTGCTATAGTGACAGGGCAGGCAAACAGGGAGCAGGGACCAATCAAATCAGGCTTTGTATACAGCCAACAGCCAACCACAATACTGCCCCATTGTACAGTACAGCATAGAAAATGTCGACCAATCAAACCCCTATCATCCCTATCATGGCACCAGCCAAAAGAAAGAAGTATGATGCAAATTTTAAACTAAAAGTTATAAACTTTGCTAAGGAAAATAATAATTGTGCTGCTGCAAGACAATATGGAGTAACAGAAAAGATGGTTCGGGACTGGAAATCAAATGAGAAAGCATTAAAGAGTGTGCCAAGGGGTAAGTGTGCATTAAGAAGAGGCACCTCACACTGGCCAGAACTCGAAAAACATGTAGCAGACATGGTGGCTCAACATCGCCAAAACGGTTATGTGGTGACACGAAATACAATACGCTTGTTTGCGCTTCAGTGGGCCAAATCTAACCCAGATCACAGCAACAATTTTAAGGCCACTATCTTGGTGCAGTAGATTCATGGCAAGGCATGATCTGGTACTAAGGCAAAAGACAAAAATTGCCCAAAAATTACCCTCAGATCTGGATAACAAAGTGGGTAGTTTCCATCAATACGTAATACAACAGCGCACTAAACATGGCTATGCGTTAAGTCATATTGGAAATATGGATGAAACTCCAATGAATTTTGATATGATTGGAAATAAAACTATCCATCAAAAAGGTGAAAAAACTATTTTGATAAAAACAACAGGACATGAGAAGTCAAGTTTTACAGTGGTACTCGCATGTACAGCTGATGGCAACAAACTGAAACCTATGATTATTTTTAAAAGGAAAACAATGCCAAAACTCAAGTTCCCTGCTGGTTGTTTTGTGCATGTGCATGAAAAAGGTTGGATGGATGAGGAGGGTGTGAAGCTATGGCTGGATAATGTATGGAGCAGACGACCAGGTGGTCTACTTCAAAAACATAGTCTACTTGTGTGGGATATGTTCCGGGCTCATTTAACTCCCAGCACCAAGGAAAGGCTTGCGAGAATAAAAACAGATGCAGCAGTTATTCCTGCAGGATTGACATCATTGGTACAGCCCCTGGATGTGTGCCTAAACAAGCTGTTTAAAGATCGCATTCGAGAACAGTGGAATGAATGGATGGTTAGCGGCGAAAAGTCATACACAAAAGGAGGAAACATGCGTGCTCCACAGTTGGATGTTTTGTGCCAATTTGTCATAAAAGCCTGGAATGATATTGATGCGCAAACGGTAATCAAGTCTTTCAAGAAGTGTGGCATATCAAATTCATTAGATGGTATGGAGGACGAGTACTTGTGGCAAGATGAAGAGGAAGCTGAAGCTGAGGCCACATCATCTGACTCAGAATTGGTAGATCCATACGATGACTGCCTTGCAACTGTATCCCAAGATGTCGTTGATGAACTTTTAATATCAGATGATGAAGAGGAGTTTGAAGGCTTTTAAGGTGAAACTGTCACGCCAGCAAACTTGCTAGGGACTTGCCCGGCACTTGCTCTCTCCCTCTATTTGTTATCTTACTTCTATCATTGACAGTCCCTCTAGGTTGTGGGCTGCTTGCCTGTGTTCCTGAGAAGCATCTATGGTACCAGTCTATAGAGTGTGTTTTCTTTAGCGAATTACCGGTATGTTTACCGGTAATAAACATGCACTGTTTTATGTATATGTTTGATTACATACAGCCTTGTGACAGTTTTCCTGCATGTCATAAGCATTTGAATATAAATTAAAATGTTAAAATCAAATCTGATATTGTTTTACCTTTTATTTGGTGTGTGGAAGATGTGCGGAAGAGGGGGTAGTCTTATACGGCGAGTATATAACAAACTCTGTATTTTGAGTGGAAATGTTAGGGGGTCGTCTTATACGCCCAGTCGTCTTATACGCCGGCAAATACGGTAAGTACCTTTACAAGATGTGGCTGAAAGGTAGTAGAATACGTTGCCCCCAAATGCCGCCTTGGGATAAGGATTACTTTGACCTGGAGACAGTGGAGGGAAAACAGGTAGAATAAAAGCTCTCTGTCCTTGAATTTGTCTAAAAGGAGGACATACGTAGGAGACAACCAGCGGGACAGCGCCAGATCTTCATCAGCCCAGGGATGGCCCTGGAGGAATTCATGTTCAAACTCTACCTCTAGCCCTTACCTTCCATTTGTTTTTCCCATATACTTACCTTCCCACAACTCTCTGCCCCGGGAAACTCAAATTCCCTTTTCTTCATCTTGTCCCTTCTTTAGAAAATATGTTGTTAAGATGCAAGAGAAGCCCAAGTTCTACCCACCCTTTTGAGTTACCACTTGGTCCTCCCGTGTGGATGCAGGAGGCTCATGTTAACGAGCTTCTGTTTGCTTTCTCTTGTGAATCTGCCTCTTGTCAGTCTAAGCTGCAGGACATCAGTCAATGGACCTGAGGTAGGTAAAGGAAATGATGTTTTTTTTTTCTCCCCTGCCTTTCCATTAGGAACACTGGGCAAAGAGTAGGTAGAATCTCTCTGTGTTGGTTCTTACAACTGTATGTGGATCCACGATTATCTCAAAATAAAGGTCATTGAAAAAAATTGACAAAGTGTCTTCTAAAAGGAAATAGTGATTTTTCCTACCAGACAACTACTGAGAAGCTGAACTGTAAGATTAAGTCAAACAGCTTAGTCTTCAAGGAATCACAGATACTTTCATCTACAGCACAGCTGTCTAAAAGTCGTCCTGAAAGTAAGTTCTAGCCAGCACAAAACTCTCTCCCAACAGCCCCAGAGCTTCTCCACTCTGACTGGACCAGGTAACCACTAAGATCAATTCAAATCAGGTGTTAACCTCCGTGTGAGATAGTGTTACCTCTCCCAGGGACTGTTCGCACTCACTTGTGAAGTTTGGAGTTAACCCCAATGAGAGTTTTAGTGCAACCACAGCAGGGAGACATCTGGCACCCCATGGAGGTGACTGCCCCACTGCAGACCCACAGTCTCTGACGGGTGTTTGTGTGTGTGCTGGAGGGCGGGGGTGTGTGGGGGAGGGGGCTGTCGTTCCAGGTCTGACTAGAGGTGCCCAACCCAGGATATTGCTGAGATGCAATGGGAGTTGTTTTCACTTCTATTTTTGAGTCTGTAACACTGTTTTCCCCTGGTGCTGCTGTCTCTATCCCCCCTCCTAGGCTGGGTGTTCAGAATTGAGGACCTTGATTGTCTTTGATGTTTTCAAAGGCAGGAAAGGCTGCCTCGTTCAAGTGGCACTCCGGCTCCAGGTGAAGAATGGTCCTGATTTCTAGAGTGTCTATCAGAGGCAATTACACCCTAATTGACCCATTTGGCATTAAAATGTCTCCTAACACTTGCTCCCATATTGGGAAATGACGATATTATTTCTACTCTTCTACTCAAGTCTGTTGCTTTGAGAGATCATCAGTTCCAAACTTTCAGGCTGAAAAGAACCAGATGGTTGGTATATATATATTTTGCACAGTTGACATTTTCAAAATCAATATTTTAAGCCCAACACAGAGAACACAGAATCTTGCCTTTATTTCAACACAGGTTTGGTAAGGAGCCAATCTGTCCTGGGCAGTGACAGGTGTTGGGTGTCAGTGGGGTCGGGGGATGGGACATGAAAAGACAAATGTTACACAACTCAACCCAACACACAGGACGCTGCAGTGGTCATCCCCATCTCCTTGCCGACAGAGGTGCGATCATGAACAGTAATTCATGCAGGGAGATCACACTCCTCTTTAAAATCATTCGGGACCCGCTTTTCTCCCACATCGGTACGGCTTTGCTCGGGTCCTTAGCTTGTGTTCATATTGGGGCACTTCCTTTTTAAGTTTCTGTTTTAATTGGTGCCTTTAAAAATTCTAAGTAATGGAGAAGCTCACATGTACCAATACCTGCCCGTGAGTGAGATGTTTGGCCTCACTGGCGCCATCCTGTCCAGCCTCCTTTGTCCCTGTGGCCTCCAGCTAATAGCTCCCGCTCAGCATTACATGCTAAATACGAGAGGGGTTCTGCTTGTGGACTGAGTTTTACAAAAACAGCCTCTCACAAGGACACGCCTCTCCCAGGAGGTGAGGGAAGCGTGGACAAAAATAGTGATTGCTCATCAAATGTTTGCAGGAGCTTGAGGCCAGACTCACCTCAACCAGAGTCAAGTGGCTAAGAACAAAGAGGTTTCACGTCTTCCTCCAACCCCTGCTGGTGCCCAGACGTCTGCGGTCATCAGTCACCTCTTAGTCCTGCCATTTCCTCCTTCCTGTGACATAAAAGAAGCCTGAGCTCTGTCCATTCTGAAGATGGATTTGAGGACCAGGAGGACTCCCATCTTCTCAGCTGGTGCCTTCTCCATCAGTAAAGCTCTCCTTACTCCAGACCCTGACGTTTTGAGCTGTGGTCTCTCCACGCATTAGGCACATGGACTTTGGTTCAAGGACAGGCAGAGTTTTCACAAATGTTCACATTTAGATATGGACGAACAACAAATATTGATACATGTTTCTAATATTCTCACCTACTCAACCCTTTTCATTCTTTCTCCAGAAGTATCCAGAGTTCTGAAATGTATAGACATTGTCCTCTTTATGCTTCTTTCTCCATTTTTTACATGTGTTTGTATCCGTGATATGTCATATTATTTTGTATGTTTTACACATAATTAAAATAAAGTGTATCAGCCTGTATGTATCCTTTTGAACCTTACTTTTTCTCCCATGCCACATTATAATTTGGATTTTTTTATGTATTTACACTGGTGCATTTTAAGTGTTCTCCCTTGTAGTATTCCACTGTATACCATAATTGGTATTCATTTGTTTTTTAAATTGTTTCCAATTTTTATATTATAAACCACGCAACAATAAATATATGTGCACACTGTCACCTTGTGAAAGTGTCAGCATTTGTAGGGTGTCATCTAGAAATGACTCACTTGAGTACCTTTTCCGTGAATTGAGAGGGCAGCCCACCCGTGGCCGGCTACGTGAGCGGATAGACAGACACCGTTGGTTTCATCCCAGGCACTGCAATCAGGACGAGCAATAGAAACATTTGCTTGTTTCCTTTTTTAAAAAACAAAGAGATGTCAAAGGCAATTTGTAACCATAGCAATACAGAGATTATGCTGAGGAATCCAACCTTTATCATTCATTCAGTGATAATCTGTAAATGCAAACTGCTTAGCGTTTTTATGTCTGAAAGTTCTTTACCCACCCTCACGCCCCACTAACAGTGTGTCCGGTGTGGGTCTCTCGACTCTCATGCCCCAAGAACAGTGTGTCCGGTGTGGGTCTCTCCACCCTCACGCCCCACTAACAGTGTGTCCGGTGTGGGTCTCTCCACCCTCACTCCCCAGGAACAATGTGTCTTGTATGGGCCTCTCACCCTCACTCCCCAGGAACAGCGTGTCTTGTGTGGGTCTCTCCACCCTCACGCCCCACTAACAGTGTGTCCGGTGTGGGTCTCTCCACCCTCACTCCCCAGGAACAATGTGTCTTGTATGGGCCTCTCACCCTCACTCCCCAGGAACAGCGTGTCTTGTGTGGGTCTCTCCACCCTCACTCCCCACTAATAGTGTGTCCGGTGTGGGTCTCTCCACCCTCACTCCCCAGGAACAGTGTGTCTTGTGTGGGTCTCTCACCCTCACTCCCCAGGAACAGTGTGTCCGGTGTGGGTCTCTCCACCCTCACGCCCCACTAACAGTGTGTCCGGTGTGGGTCTCTCCACCCTCACTCCCCACTAACAGTGTGTCTGGTGTGGGTCTCTCCACCCTCACTCCCCAGGAACAGTGTGTCCGGTGTGGGTCTCTCCACCCTCACTCCCCAGGAACAGTGTGTCTTGTGTGGGTCTCTCCACCCTCACTCCCCAGGAACAGTGTGTCTTGTGTGGGTCTCTCCACCCTCACTCCCCAGGAACAGTGTGTGTGTCTTGTGTGGGTCTCTCCACCCTCACGCCCCACTAACAGTGTGTCTTGTGCGGGTCTCTCACCCTCACTCCCCAAGAACAGTGTGTCCGGTGTGGGTCTCTCCACCCTCACGCCCCACTAACAGTGTGTCCGGTGTGGGTCTCTCCACCCTCACTCCCCACTAATAGTGTGTCCGGTGTGGGTCTCTCCACCCTCACTCCCCAGGAACAGTGTGTCTTGTGTGGGTCTCTCCACCCTCACTCCCCAGGAACAGTGTGTCTTGTGTGGGTCTCTCCACCCTCACTCCCCAGGAACAGTGTGTCTTGTGTGGGTCTCTCACCCTCACTCCCCAGGAACAGTGTGTCTTGTGTGGGTCTCTCCACCCTCACTCCCCAGGAACAGTGTGCCTTGTGTGGGTCTCTCCACCCTCACTCCCCAGGAACAGTGTGTCTTGTGTGGGTCTCTCACCCTCACTCCCCAGGAACAGTGTGTCTTGTGTGGGTCTCTCCACCCTCACTCCCCACTAACAGTGTGTCCGGTGTGGGTCTCTCCACCCTCACTCCCCACTAACAGTGTGTCCGGTGTGGGTCTCTCCACCCTCACTCCCCAGGAACAGTGTGTCTTGTGTGGGTCCCTCCACCCTCACTCCCCACCAACAGTGTGTCCGGTGTGGGTCACTACATACTTGTCTGAAGTACTCATTCTTTTCCAGGGTCTCTTGTGCCCTATGAAAAAAAAATTCTTTTTTTTATAATAAAGAAAGTTATTATTTCTTTTCACATAATCTTTTGTTCCTATGATTGCTTGGAGGTTCCCTCCGTGTCCCGGCTCCTGCTGCTTCTGCACGGTGAGCGTCACTGGGATTGAGGGATGATGCTGTTCAGGATCACCGTGCTGGCTAACTGTGTGGGTTCCTGTGCTCCGTCTCTGGAAATGCCCCATGTGTCATCTCTCTGATTGTGCTTCTCCTTCCCGCTCTTTGCTGACAATCTTACTAGATGTGTGTTTGAACCCACTCATCCTACCCTCCTGTTCTCACAATTCCTGCTTCTTATTTCTCACCCAGAAGTCCCTGCTACAGACAGTCTGGGAAACTGTCTAAGGTGGTGGTTTACTAAAAGGTGGGGATTAAATACCAGTAACCAGAACATGGGAGACTTCAGCAGGCAGCGGAGTCCGGTCTGTGTGCCCTCTGAAGGGAGCCTGTGCATACTGACCAATTGTGGACTTCGACAGTTAAGTAGTTGATACGACCTGTTTAAGGCACCAGTGAAGGAAAGGAAGCCAAAGGCACAACTCCCAGATCTGACGAGAGGTTAAAGCACAGGGAATGGTGTCCCGCGCCCACCCCAGAGCAGGAGGGAGGAAAGGCAGTGACATTCCACACGTACAAACCAGCCCAAGTTCTTTAGATCCAGGGTGAATGGGAGCAGTTCAGCCAGTTCAGTTAAAGGCAAGCGATTTTCAGGTTGGGTTTTTAAAAACTTCAATCATATACTAATTTCAAAAGATACACCTACAGTGTAAGGTCCCAAAAGACTGACAGTGAGAGGAAGAAAGTGTGCGCCCTGCAGACACCATGGTAGGAGCGCAGGCACCCGGAGCGGGTGAAGGGGAATACCAGAGTCCTGCACCTGAGTGCACCCAAGAGCACTCCTTCAAAATGAACAAAATAAATATCACCAGAAAACCAAGAGGAAGGCATCTGCAGTGGTAGTGAGAAAAGCAACTCACACCTCAACAAATCCAGGTAGTGCAACTGAACCTACAGAAGGGGTGTGGGCACCGTCCATCACAATTAGTGGAAGCCATGGGTAGTGAAGTCAACTCCTGAGGGACGCACCTTCTTTTCCAGCCCATGACCTGTGACCTGCGACCCAGAGGCAATGGAGCCACTGGGAGAGCTCAGATAAGTCTGTGCGCTCCCACCTCCAGCGTGGAGAGCTCCGCTGAAGAGGCGAGCCGTCAGCACAGTGCCTGTGTGCGATGTGAAGTGGTTGTGGCGGTGTTATGATTTTACTGGTAAATAGCCCCATCGCACTGATGTTTCTTGCTTCTCTTCTGTTTTTAACTGAGTTTCTTGGCTTTTCAGAACAGGCAAATCAATCAATCAAAATTCCCTAACAGCCTTCAGAGAACAGAGTTAAAAACTCAGACACAGCTCATTATTTTTGTGTGAAGACATCACAATGGGGTTCTCTTCAGATCGGAGATATCCCCCACCCAGCGCTGGTGGCTGAGTCCCTAGGCCTCCCCTCCGGGGATGAGCTCCTGCTAGAGACCAGCAGGCTGCCAGGGGAAACAGTGGGCTGTGGTGCTGGATTGACTGAAGACAGTCTTACAGAGCAGCCTCCTGTCCGCTTTCTGTCTGGAAGGTCTTCCCTCCGGGCCATGCACAGGCGGGCAGCCTCCTGGGGGAGGAGCACCTATGAGCCAGGTGAGGGCCCTGCGCCTCCCTCCTGGGGCTTTGAGGCTCACCCCGCACCTTCCCTCCCACAGCTCAGGCTGAGCGTCCCCTTGGAGCGGCCCATTTGGCTTCGGCACACACACCACCAGGAGGCTGGCTCTGCCCTGATTTCCAGGAGCTCCTCCTTCCTCTGTGGCTCTGTGCCCCCTCTCCATAGCAGTGGCTGAGCCCTCGGTCTTTCTTTGAGGAGCCCTGTGCCCGGCAGAAAGCCCCAACTTGGTGGGTGTGGACATACTTCTCCTTGTAAATGTTGCTGTAGGGTTCCCTGCTTCTAGGTTTATTTGCTCCTTTCCCTAAGAATGTGGTTTAAGGGGGCAGGTATTGGTGATTAAGCCTCCACTTTATCACGATGCCCCCTGTTACTTTGTGATTAGATGTGGAAGTAGATTTAAAGCCAGACAGACAAGGAAGCAAACCCAAATGCCCTTACCCCCCTCGCCCCGGTGTTCCTGGGTTGGATAATGTGGCCCTTGTGTAGCTGAAGTGTAATCAGCGAGGCCCCTGAGTCCCGCGGAGATGGTTGCTGGCAGCCGAAAAAGGATTAGTTTTCCATTGTATAATCTGGGTGCTCATTTAGAAGAAAAATGAAGTGCTTACTCTGAAACTACGTGTCATTATGCAGATATTTTTGAGCATTTGAATCTGAGACATATTGTAAAAAATTCTGTGCCCAGACACACCGCTTGGCATGGCGGCCGTTGCCTTCTGGTGTGGCCATTACAGGAGTTCTGTGTTTTCCTTTTTCCTTGAATTTTGGAAGTAAAGACAGAAGAGATTGCAGGAAAGTTCCCAATTTTCCATTACACGATACAGAAATCGATGGTAAGAGCAACATGTAAGTTGTATTCTGAATAATGGCTTTCAACAAGGGGCAATTTGCCGCGTGGGTGACACACGGTGCCATCTGGAGACGTCTCATGTCGCAACAGGGTGGGATGCATCTGGTGTCTCGTGTAGAGACCAGGATGCGGCCGGACATTCTAAGATGCACAGAACAGCCCCTGTGCCCCAGTTATCCTGCCCCCCTCGGCCCCGTGTGAAGTGTGGAGGGTGAGACGCCCGGGTTAGAACCAGCTGCTCTGATTAGGTTTTCAGAGACGGAAAGATCCCCGAGAAACCATAGTGTCCCCGCCCCAGGCCAGGCAGGTGCCTTCACTCTGACCTGTCCCTGAGGACGGGGGGCCTCAGGCCTGCGCCGGGCCCTGGAGGGTGAGCATGCAGCTCTGGCCTTGGTCTTAGGCCACCGGACTCGGGTAGAGCGTCCAGGTTCCAGCCAGGACGTGACCTGGTTGTGGAAAAAATGGCCTCGTCTCTTCAAGGCGCGGATGTGTCCCCTGTGACAGTTACCCACACCGACCAGGCGGGTCACGTGGAGGGACTGCAGGGTCACAGCTGAGTGCTGTGCACGCTGGAAACCGCGCACACGTCCAAGGTGACTTCCGGTTCCAGGCGTTCAGAGACTTTCCATTTAGCGGGAGGTGTTTGAGCTTTCAAATCCTTTTTTAAAAAATATGTTTTTATTGATACCAGAGAGATTTGGAGAGGGAGGGAGGGAGAGAGAGAGAAACATCAATGATGAGAGAGAATCATTGATCTGCTGCCTTATGCACACCCCTCACTGGGGATCGGGCCCACAACCCTGGCATGTGCCCTGACCAGGAATCGAAACCGGGACCTCCTGGTTCATAGGTTGGCACTCAACCACTGAGCCACACGAGCCGGAAGGAGCGCCCACTGAAATTACTGTAGCACAAGAGCACATTCTTGGTAATTGGAGAGCTAGAATTAATATTTTAAATGAAAATCAGGAATAACAAAGGATCGAGCAATGAGAATGGACACCTGTTTGTGAGAAGAGGCACCCCGGGGACCCGCAGGCTGGGCTGTGGGGGGAGGTGCCCATTGCTGGCAGAGAAAGGAGCTGCTCTCACCCTCAAAGTCCTCCCTGGGTGTCTCGGCAGACTCCCACCTGCCGAGGCCCCATCACCCGGATCACCTGGCCAGGGACGGGCACCACCTGGCCGTCAGCCCCTGGTCTCCTACAAGGGAATGGTCTAAGTCGGTACCTGGTTTCCTTGATTTCCTTTACTTTGTTTAAAGAAAACCATGATCTTTCTTTGAATTAGAGGAGAAAGGGGACTTTGGGAGACTGGGACTGGGACGTGGGTGCGACCTCAGGGTCCTTTTATGGGTTGTGACTGGAAGGCCAGAGGGTCCCAAGTGGAGGCCACACCAGGCACTCGGGGAAGTAGCTGTGGCCGTCACTCACAGGCAGTGAGCAGGACGCCTCTCCAGTTTCGCGGTCATGTTCTCTCGGCTCGGGGAGAATCACTGGATTCTTTGGGGCTGAACCTAAAGTGTTCATCTAAGTTTAGGAGTAAAGTGTAAACAGCTCCAGAGTGGAAACTGACAACAACCTGAAGAGAATGGGTGCTGGAGCCGTGCTGTCGCCTGCCGCTGGCGTGGTCTCTCCTCTCTCTGGGACCGCGGCCGAGCCTGCTGTGGGAGGAGGCGCCACAGGCCTCTGAGCCTCGTGTGGAGTCACTGCTGAGTGTCAGGCCCGGCCCTGAGAGGAGCCCTTCCCACCGCTAATTCGTGAGTACAGATGTGAGGCTGCTCCGCTCGCCAGCCTTGGCATTGGTGGGCACTGGGGAGGGGGGCGGGGAGGCCTGGCCCTTTCCATTGGAGGGCAGATAGCATGGCCCACTTTGCACCCCGGGGGCCGCTCTGAGGGCTGAAGAGTTGCACTTCAGGTGTGAAGTCGGGGAGTGGGTGACGCTCCCGGCGAAGAAAGCCAGTGGCTTCCTGGACAGCAGCTCTGATGCGGGAAGTGCGGCCGAGTCGGGTCAGGTTCCGCCGTCCGCGCAGCGCTGGCTTTCACACACGCGCTGTGGCCAGTGTGGCGGACACCGGCTCTGAGACGTGGTGTGGGCCTCCTTCCTGCGCAGGCCCCACCTCGGACTCGGGCTCCTCTCTGCACGGCTGTCCTCCGGTTGCGTGGGGAAGGCCGCCTCCAGGGCGCCAGCGGGAAGGGGTGGAGGTGTCGGCTGTAACCCTGCGCTGGCTCCCACAGCCTGACCCGGCTGCCAGGGCCCTGCTGTCGGGCAGTCGGAGACCAGTGCTGGCATCCCACACGTCAGAGGACTTTGGGCACCAACCTGACCTCTGTGCCCAGCATTCCGGCCCGTCTGGGGGACCACTGACCTCACACCTCACAGGAGCTGTCAAGACCGAGAGGCGGTGGGGCTTGCTCACTGGTGGCGATCCCTTGCTTTCCCTCCCCCTAACCCCCAGTCTCTGGGCCCCTAAAGGGGGTCAGGGGGAAACGAGACGGTCTTGCCACCGGATTTGGACTGGGAGAGCTGGTGAATGAGGACCAGGAGGGCCCTGGGCCCAGGACTGCAGCACCTTCCAGGGCTCTTCCCTGCAGCCTGCAGAGTCACCTTGCAGCCATTAAGAAGGAAGTCAGTGGACCTCCGACCTCAGAGGAGCAGAAACGGGCCTGGTCTCTCAGGACGGCAGGGCCAGCCCTTCTCCGTGGCCTGTGGGGTCTTGTGGCTGGGGAGGAGCCTGCCTTTGGGGAGCCTCATCTGTCCCCACGTCATGCCCGGAAGCGCCTGTGTCCCGGACACGCTGGCTGAGTGGCGTGGCCGCTGCAGCTGTCTTCACGGTGGACCCTGAGGCCGGCGCGGTGCTTGCTAACAGGAGTAGTGTCTCTGTGAAGCGAGGGTGGGAAGAAGTACAGCTCTTACCTCTGCTTTGCAACTGACCAGCCGGATGACCTCAGGTGCGTTCCAAGCTCTGATGCCCAAGGCCACGGCATTCATGGGCCCTCACTGCCGGCTGCACGGCCTCCTGTACATGCCCTGCGCGGACACCCTCATAGTCCCCATTTCGGAGAAAGGAATAACTGCTCAATAAACACTCCTCTCTTATATTTATACTAATGATCCCATTCATGACAAACTGAGGACTTAGGGCCGCGTTATTGCTTAGAGAGAAGTGTCGAATGACTAGTGATACTGGTGACAATTCAAGGACTTACGGGTGGTCCCCGTTACACATTCCTCTTCCCGCTGTGCCACATGGCGAGGGAGCCTCCTCATGCCAGCGGCGTCCTCGTGCTCTGGAAAGTGAACTTGCTGTCCAAGCCTCAGCCTGGGTCCAGGGTCCTGGGCCTGGCACGTGGACATGGGGCTGGAGAGTGTACTTTGCGGGGCTGCCATGAGCACTGTGGGATGGAGCCGTGTCTCTGGCCTCTGCCCACTAAATGCCAGTAGCAACAACCAAAATTCCCTTGTCAAATGTCCCCGGGAAGAGCGGTTCATTCCCCCCAGAGAACAGCTGCCTTTGAGCAATGACCATGAGCTCAGAGGAGGGAGCCTGGATGTGATGATAAGTGTTTGCTTGCAGTTGTTCATTTCACATTTGTATCCCAACAGAGGTCATCGAAATGTCGCACAGTGACTTCTGACACCTTTGGCTGTCCCCTCGTTCATTTTGTTCCCTTAAGTGTGGCGTTTGGCCAGGGTGGAGGGTCAGGAACTGAGGTCCTCGGGTCCCTGGTGTCCTGGGCAGGCACCTTTCCTTCGAGGATGGTGCTGAGCAAGTCTGCCTCCTGTGGGGAGGGGGTTGGGGAGGGGAAGTGGACAGATGCTGCCCCTGATGGGATGTGAAGACGACGATGTGGGATTTGATTATGGGCACTGAGCAGGTGCAGCATGGATGACATGAGACTCAAATGGAAGAAATGCTGCAGGGGGGAGAGGAGAGGTGCCTGCCCAGAGGCAGTGCATGCGTGGGAACCACTGAGGCTGCCGGCCTGGCTGCTGTACCTCGTCTAATTTTAACGTTCCCAGCATGCTTCCTGCTGGCCTCACGGCCTGGCGGCAGGGTCTGTGTCCTCTTCCCCTCTCCCTCCCCCACTGGAAGGTCCCTCATAGTCAAGGCCATGGAAGGCAGGCATCCCCCATGCACTCGGCCCTGGCAGCTGAACACACACTGTGCTGGGGTTGCAGCGGGAATGGTGGCTCCTGCATGTGCTCCTCCCCAGGCACGGACCCCGGAGCTGCGCGATGCTGACACCCAGGGGGCGGCGGACGGGCAGCTGATCAGCAGAGGCCTCTCCAGTGCGCCTGCCTCCTGCTCTCCCACTGGCCTCACCTGTGGGACATTTTGTGTGCAGGTGCCCCGGGGCCCAGGAAGGAAGACAGGAGGCTGGGCGCTGGCAGGAGGCAGCCAGCCCAGCCGGGCAGTGCACCTCAGCTGTTCCCGTTGGTGAGAAAATGCTGTGGGCGATCCACGTCTGAGTCCCCGCAGAGCTGGGCCCTGCCTGCGCCTCTGGTGCTTCCTTCACCTTCTCAGCTCAACCCCAGTGACAGGCCCGCCCCGCGGAGCCCCGGCCACAGGTGGGGGAGCCACGCCACAGAAAGCAGTGCCTGCCTGCTCCTGGGACCGGAAGGCCAGGAGAGCAGGTATTCCTCTGCGGGGAGGGAGCAGCAGTGCGCTGGGCGTGAATGTGTGCGAGACTGGGTTTTGCCAGGGCCAGTTCTCCACTCATAATGCAACCTCCTGCCTCCCTCCTGTCCCGGCTGCGCCCACAGGCCTGACTGCAGCCGATCCCTCCGCTGGGGAACCGGGCTCAGCGCTGCTACCTGAGACTCGCCTCCCCCTCCATCCTTTCCTCACGGCGCCCCTCTCCTCCCCGCTGTAATGAAACGCTGCAGCAGCAGGCCCCTGTGACACACTCCTGTCTGGTTCTCAGCCTTCTCATTGTTTAACCTGCACCCACAGGAGAAGCGGGTGCTGCATCGCGGAGGAGACTGATCGCCTGCCGGGAAGTCAGGGATTGAGCAGACCCAGGTCGGGCTCTCTGGGCCTCACAGTTTCCACCGTGACCACCTGGGTCCTCATCAAGCCGAGGACCGTGGGGGGGCGGGGGGGGGAAGCGAAATGCTGGAGCGATCGATGCCTCTGTTTGGAGACCTTAAGTTCCGCTGAGAAAAGAAACAAAGAAAGGAATCCAACCAAGCACCCCTGTCCCTGCAGATTCGCCCAGAGCCAGCGCGGGCCTGTGACATTCACCAGGGGAGGCCAGCCCTGCCGCTCCCATGGCTTTTTGTACCTGCTGACACCTGCCCATACACTCTCGCCCCAGCTGCCGGCAGGGGTGAGTGGTTGCGTGTGCCACAGTGAGCATAAGGGTGGAGAGCCGGGGTGCCCTGTGCCTGCCCTGGGGGTCCTGGTAGCTGTTCCCCAGGACGAATAGGCCACCGCCCAGATCGAGGCTGCTGCTCCCCTCTTGCAGGCGCCCTGAATGCCTTTGGGAAGTGAAAGGGTTGGTATGGAGTAGGTGGAATGAGGGCTGGACCATAAAACAGGCAACTTGGAAAGGAAAGGGATGGAATGAGCTAGAAAATGGTGGCGGGAAATGGGCCAGTGAGGCAGACTCCTTGAGTTCAAAGATGAGAGCAAAGGGGTTGTCTTTTTATGTTCATTTATTGTGAGCTCCACTCAAAGTTTAAGCAGACACAGGATGTCCGCATCGTCCCTTCCCAAATATCCAATATTTACAAAGACAGGAAGAGTACAGTTACGAGGAGAATCCTGGCGTACACATGAGCTTGGAAGCCCAGCACAGCAGCTCAGTGACATCAACACCACGTACCTGCAGGATGCCCGGGGAAGGCACTGGACTTCTGGGCATTCTTCCCAATAATATGCACCCTCAATCTAGTCACTAGCAAATGTCAGGCAAACCCAAAAGGAGGTACTTTCTGCAAAATAAGTGACCAATTTCTTCCAAAAGATATAGAAAGATGGAGGAAGTGCTCCAAATTGGAAGAGATTAAGGAGACATGATACACTGTGGGATTGTGGGGTGGGTCCTGGGACAAAAAAAGCACATCCGGGGAAAAGTGGGGACATTAAAATAAGTTCCGTGCTCTCGCTGGTGGTATTGAGCAAGAATGACCGCTTGGTGTGGGTCAGTGCTCAATGGCCGTGAGGATTCCGCATGAGGGCAAGCACATGAAGGGCATGTGAGTTCTCTATATTAGTTTTGCAACCTCTCCATAGGTCTAAAATTCTCTCAGAATGAAAATAACCATGAGAGAACAGAAACGCTGCTCAGAGGTGCCCCTAATCATATCCAAGGAAGTATAAGACTTACACCACAAGACCCCTGGCCTTTCTCTGATTCCTCGTTCCCGTTTATTCATGCACGATGATGTCTGCAGGGTGCCCGAGGCCATGTGACCCCAGGCTACGGAAGTCTCATAAATAAATGATCACATAGATGCGGTGATGACTGTTCACTTCCTGTGGTGCAGGGATCTGTGTCCTTCACTGCAAATGCAGAAGCGTGTCCTGTGAGGTGAGGGAGACTGAAGGCCCATGATGGTCACTGAGACAGGCCCTTGAGGTGATGTGGGGCCGGGCACTCACCATTCTGGAGGGACCTTGTCCTGTTGGCAAGGAATGGAAGTCTGGTCAGGTGATCTCCACAGCCTGTTGTACAGATAAAAGGCACCAGCTCTCATGTCCTTATCACATGTTCCATGAGGCTGGGTCTTTACAGCTGAGGTGTGGCTGCAAGAATGGGCTGCAGTTTATGGTTCTGCCAGCCACCCTGCTGTGTGGAGGACTCACTGGGGGGAGCTCCCTCATTGAGAAAACATTGGTTCCTTGCTCAGCAAGCAAAGGGTATGTATTGGTCAACTATTGCCACAATGATGCTGTGTAACAAAGGACCCCATAACCGAAGAGCTTACAGAAACAGCCTCTCTTATTCACTCATGTGTCTGCAGCCAACCACAGTGTAGCTGATCTAGACGGGGCTCAGGTTCAGGCTGTGAGTTCAGTCCAAGACTGATGTATTTGTGGGCCATTCTTCTCCGAGACACCACGGCGCCGGCAGGGAGTGACAGTGGGACCCACCTATGGTAGCTCTGCTCTCAGCCTCTGTTGGCTTTACTGTCTGTCTTATGGCAACTGTGCTTCCCATTTGAGGAAATGCCCCACCCACTCCACATACAGCTGGCCACCAGTGGGGGTCTTCTGAGGGCACAAGCAACTAGAGGACCTTCTCCCAGCCATGGCTGTGGGTTCAGAGGAGGGCACATAATGAAGCCAGAGGCCACGGGTCTGAGAGCCAGGAATAAGGGTGAGCTGGGTCCACTCACCCTGCATGGCAAGAGCTCTTGTTAAATATTCAGGAATCCAGCAAGCCAGCTGTTAAACCATCCTTAGTTCTAAAGGATGGTTGCGTGTGCCACGGTGAGCCTAGGGGTTTGTATCCCTGTGCCCTCGTTTCGTCATTGGTGTGAAGGGGAAAGTAACAGCATGTATCTCATGGGGTGACCCTGAGCCCTTCGCAAGGTGAGGTGTGCATGGCACTCTCAGTACTGGCTCCATCCCTGCTGGTTACTATGTGACTTGAAAGCCAGCCAAGCCTGTGGGAGGACCTGCCCTGTTGTTGAGAGGCGCCAGGACAGTGCCCTCTGCAGTCCATCTGCAGCAGTGCAGACGGAGTGCACCAGGAACGGCCAATTAGGTTGGCATTAGGGCCACAAGGAACAGCAGCCTAATTTAAAAGGAAGAGCTTTCAGGAAAATAGATTTTCTGCCTCTGTGGTTCCAGAAAACTCTCCCAATGCCCAGTGGTATTTATAATCGCAGTAACAAGAAAGAGCAGGGCCCAGACTGAAGTCTTTGTCACTAAAGAATCAGGGGCAGGGATGCTGATGCAACGGGCTCTTTAACAATGCCCGCCCACACGCGTGCTGGGGTGTGCAGGGGAGTCCACGCGCAGGGCCCCGGGCACTGGGAAGGTGATGGACAGTCACTGCAACGCCCACTCTGAATTCTTCGCCCTCGTGCCACTTGGTGATGGAGCCAGTAGGTAAACTTGTAGGTCCTCTGCCCCCAGCACTAGGCTTCTGTGGAGAGGATGGTCTTTGGTGTCTCCTGGGTGCTGTGGGTGCTGCAGTGCACAGCTGCCCGGTGACCCTGACCTTGTGTTTCCTGGGATCCTTCCCAGTTAGGAAAATGCTCTTGGGAAGAGCTAGTGGCCTTGCCTGGAGGGTGCCCGCCCCGCCCCCCATAGCTCTGCCTGCTGTTGCAGGGTTCCTCTGGCACCCCCTTCCTCTGCAGAGCTCATTACAAAGGACAAATGCTTCTAAACTAACAAATGACACCATTTTTTCCCTGGCCCAAGTGTGAAAGGAACAGGTCGATGTGAGCTGCCGCAGTTCAGATTGATCCAATAAGCACCGGGCTGTGCTGGCCCTTGGCACCGAGGCAGCTAAACTGGGCACCACTTACTCCTGTAACTGCGTCTGCCACCCTCCCTGCCCACAGGGACAAGACTATGGGTCTGTGACAAATATCTGAGGGTTCAGCTGCCAGCAGGCATTGATCGATTTCAGAGTTCCTTCCCCAAATCGATGCCACTGCAGCCAGCACTTCGGGCTCTGGACTCAGGGAGTCGATGGTCTGAACCGCCCTCTAAGGTCTGGCCTTGGAGCCCTGGTGTCTGGGGAAGGTGCGCCGGCTCCCGCCCGCCCCCACAGCGCCTGCCTCTTGCAAAGTGCTTGCTTGCTGGGGGAGCTTGCCGGCGCCCTAGGAAGGACATTCAGGAACACGAGAACACTGCCGTCGGCTAATCTCTAATCTTCGTCTTCACTTGCTTATCACCTGCGTGATTTATGTTGATGTCTAATGAGGTCCGTGTCTTCACACAGACGTCAAGCTGTGACCCAGCAAGGCAACACGATTTAGCTTAACTAAACAGCCCTCCGGTTTTTAAGTCCTTCATGCCACATAAATTAGACTGCATGGAGATAACTGGGTCCTGTGGCTCTGACTTTTTCATAGATACACTGTTTTGAAAATAAATTGCAAACCATCACTTAGAATGTGAAAGTGAATTTACATTGAGCAGCTTTCCTACCTCAAAGCCACATGTGTGCACCTCTAAGAGGTGAGCCTCAGCCTCGGGACCTCCCACCCGAACCCCCTTAAGCCCAAAGTGCCCAGGTCGGTCCAAAGTGGCCAGAACCCTTCTGGCTCTGTCAGCCCCCTTTTCAGAGCTGAATGTGTCTACATTCTCAGTGACTTTACATGCGGGGCCACTGTTGTTCTGAAGCCTTTGTTTTCCTGGCACTGCACTAGCGTCTGCATCTGCATTGAGCGGGTGCGGATGGTGCGCAGACACCACATCTCAGGGGCCGTCTCTGCAGATGAGCAGGATGCTCGGCGTGTAAAGAACTCGGTTCCACGCTTCCATGAAGAATAAACACGTGCTTTTCCTTTCCGAAAGAGCGCTCTTTTTGCCTGTTGTGGCATCAACATTAGCACAAAGCGAACAGCTGAAAGGCACTCTGGGACAGCCTTTGATTTTAAAATGCTAATGCAGGCCCCTCACTACGTTGCTCCACACCCTGAACCATTGAAATTACTGACAATTGTAAGGGCTGGCTAACCAAGTGCCTGTTGGCAGTAAAATAAAAGACCGTGTGGATGTCAAGCAAAAACACATTCCCCAAACCCATTTCCTCCGCTCCCCACACCTGCATCACGCTCATCATTGTTCGGCGGCAGACAGTGCGGAAGGAGAGACATTCAATAAATAAAGGGTAGATGGATTTTGCAATTACCAAATGTTAATAAAACACTACTCCTGTGAGGCAGCGGTCGGGAGGCCTGGGGACAGCAGGAGAGCATGGTGGCGCTAGGCTGGGCCCTCCCGGATCTGCTGTCCTCACCGAACCACTGCAGAGGCTGAGCCTGGGTCTGAACCGGATCCCACTGCGGACTGAGGAGACGGGTCAGCCACTGCACCAACTTGGCTGTCAACGCGCTGCAGGCACTGAATTGGAGGTCAGGTCTTAAATCGTTCTCCTGCCCGCTTTCTGCCCTATAGCTGTCCCTTCTCCAAGCTCCCCCCGCCTGACCTTGAATGGAAAAGGAGCCTGTTTTGCTCTAACCGGTTTGGCTCAGTGGCTAGAGCGTTGGCCTATGGACTGAAGGGTCCCGGGTTCAATTCTGGTCAGAGGCACATGCCTGGGTTGTGGGCTCGATCCCCAGTAGGGAGCCTGTTTCATTGCTGGGGACCTGACACTCCCGCTACAGGCGTCAAATCGCTTTTCAAAGGCCCCGCTGATGGCCTGGACTTGTGTCCCCATTGCTGGTGCTGCCCCGTGGCAGTTCAGCCTGGAAACACTTCCCTCGAGTCTCTGTGATGCTCCCAAAGTAGAACAGACTGCAGGTTTTCCCGTGAATCTTCCCTACAGCGGCAGGCAGAGCTGGGACTGCCAGTGTGAGCACAGTGAGCAGAGAGGCACCTGACCTTCATGTGCCTGCTTCCCTGAGACCACACGGGACTGGCGTCTGCAACCCAGAGGCTGCTCCGAGCAGGTCCTCCCTCAGGACATCATGTTGGCCGTGTCGGTGACCATTGTCAGATGAAGGACTGAGCCTCAGAGCTGAGCTCCGCGTGCTCCCTGACAGTCCGCCCCAGAGCCGCTTGCTGGCTCTCCCCAAGCCCTCCTCCCCGCTCCAAATGGGGGCCTGCCCACCACACAGGGTCCCCAGGAGCCTTTGGCGTTGGAGCATGATCACTCCCTGGAGCCCGAGGGTGGGGGACAAGCCAAGTGACAAGTAGCCGGAGGAGGTAAGGAAGGGGCAGCTGGAGGGGATGGGGACCCACGTCGGGCAGTAAGTTACAGCTGTGGAGACGGGACAGCACAGGCAGAGGCTGCCAGTGACACCGGACAGCGCCGGAAGGCTGTCCACTGGGCAGGGGGGAAGTAGATTTCCACAGCGAAAGGCCTGGGAGCCGTGGGAGGTCAGAAAGAGGAGGCAGCATTACTTCTGCACACGCAGCGACTGAATGTGTCTGAGAGCCGCCCTGATTGCAGCCATGAGAGCCACAGCTGTGCAGGCTGCCCTGCCCCTTTCTCCTCTTCCTTCCCAGAGGACTCTGGGGAGGACAGCTTTCGCCGCTCTGGTCTCTTTATGGACTATCCCTTTATTGCTCACTTGGTGTCAGGTATCATCCTAAGCACTTTATGAATTGGTATCAATGGGATTCCCATTTTGCAGATGGGGAGACTGAGGCACAGGTACATTGGTAACATCACAACCTAGATCACAGAGCTGGGAGCATGGTGCCCCTCCTCCCCCCTGGTTTCCCCGGCCTGTGCCCTTAGCCACCTGCGGAAGCTGCCCCTTCTCACCTGAGGGAAGGGCTCTTGCGGGAGCAGGGCTAGGTCCTGTGGGGCAGCACTGCTCACGGCCTCGGAGACAGAGAACAGGGAAAAGCACTGAGTCATATTTGAGTCCATAGACAAGGAGTTACCAGCCATGGAACTGGAGTAAATGCTCGATTCGGGAGTAGAACTTGTAATCAGGACTCCGATCACTCCGAATCTCAAGGCGAGAGAATGACACAAATGCCGAGAGCAATGGTTTGGATCTGACCTGGTTTCCCCTGCGCGTCTCCAGTGGGGAGGCCAGGGGCCGCTCTCTGGGCTCCCTGGCTGAGGTCAGGGACTGGGTTGCGTCCTCGGCAGACAGGGCGAAACGAGGCCATTAGAAGCAGGGAAGGACTGTCTTGTCAGTGGGTGCTGATTAGTGTGCTCTCATCACCATCCGAATGGCCAGGCAGGCGAAACGGCCACAGGCCGCTGTGAGGGGACGGACGCCAGGCGCCGCTCAGAGGAATCCTTTGCTGCATTACGTCTATTAGCAAACGTTTCATGTACTCGATGTGACACCACTTGTTCCTTCTCTTACTTGAAGACCCCGTCCCACTGTTTCTAACATCACCTCCTAATTCCCACAGGCTCTGGTAGCGGGGAGAGCTGCGCACACAGTGGGCGCTCAGTACGTGTTTGCCAAGTACTTTATCGATGGTCCTATCACCAAGAAGCGCGGAGGGCGAGCAGCTTATTACAGACAGCACAAGGGCTGCTTTAATAAGAGGTTCCCGTCCGCCTTTGGGTCTGTCTTTCAAAGATTTTACTGCAAGTAATGCATCTATTAAGCCAACAGCTGGTGTGGGCAGTACATGTCCCAGCTCCATGGAAGCCAGTCGGTCACGCACCCTGTGTGGGTTCCCAAGTTGTGTGGGTCTGTTTTGTTGTGTTTTAAGTTAGATCTTAAACAGCAAGAAGGGTGGGGGGTGTCCATCTTCAAGCTCCCTCCACATTTCCTCCACCCAATCCTGAGTTCCCAGGTTGACTCTGCTCACTGGCTCCCACTGCCCACGTGACCTCCCACAACATCCGCGGGCCACACGCACACACGCATGAGCTTTCCTCCTGCTTCATCGGTGGGTCTGTGACGATGTGGCAGGGGCCAAACCTGATCCTGTCTGACCTACCAACTGAGGATGTTTTTAACCCTTTTTTAGACCTTATTTAGCCATAGAATTTTAGGTTTACAGAACGATTGAGCAGATGGAACATGAGAGTTCTGTCGGCCGCCGCCTCCATCCCGGTGCACACCTATCAGCACCTTGCTTTGCTGTGGTGCGTTTTCCGCACCTATGGGCCATGCTGATGCACCTTGTCCAGCAGGGCCCGTGTTCACGGGAAGCCGCTTGGTGCAGGGCCTTCTGCAGGTCTGACCCTGCAGGGTGGCACACCCACTGTGTAGCCTCCTGCAGAAGAACCTCACAAGCCCAGCACCTGTGCTCCACTTTGTCAAGAAGCCAAGGGACCAGAACAGTCCCTGCAGGTGAGCAGCAGCGAGGTTCACACTGCTGGGTCCCTGCACAAAGTCCCGCCGGCCCGTCGGCCACTCTGCACATTGTCATGGCTGCTTTCCTTCCACAGAGCCGATTCATTGCCACGGAGGCCACGTGGCCAGCAAAGCCAGAAACGCACCATCCAGCCCTTTCTAGGAAGAGCTTGCTGCCCTCTGGTCTAGACCATCAGTCTGGAAGGTCTTAACTGGCACCTCTGCACACCCAAGGAATCTGATCACAGTAGGCTTCAGCTACATCCTGATTTAAAATGCTCTCAGAAATGTTGGCGGCATTTCTAGCTTCCGCACAGGGCTCTGGTATCCCTTCTGCCACTGGGCTGGTGGGTCTTTTATCAGTTATGTCTTGGTATTTCCTCAGATGGCGAGTCCCTGACAAGAGGTATGCAGCACAGGACACCTCTAGCAAAGGACTGGCCCTGCCCAGTCCTGGGAGTGAGCTCTCGGCCGTGCAGTGTCCTGCCTCACAGGAGGGTCTGCTTCCCAGGGCCTGGGGCACACCAGATAGTCCACGCTGACCGCGGGATGGGTGCTGGCCTTGACCCACGGTGTGTCAGCTTGACCTCTGGAGACACTGGAGGCCTCAGAAGGTGCAAACCTGGCGAGTTTTCTTTTTTGCTGGTTTGTTTTTCACGATGTTAACGTCCAACGCTTCCAGGAGTCTTCAGATACGGTCATTTGCAGTCCTTCTGGTAAAAGTGCATCTTGACTGAGGGGCACAGAAGGACCATTTCATGAGAGGATCTGGAAGTTCACACTCCAGCTTTGTGAAGGTGAGATAAAAATACAGCTTTCTGTTCCAATCAGGACTGGAAGTTACAATGAACTGATATCTGGTCACTGTGACCCGTGAAACTTGCCTCTTTATGTACAATTTACTTTTTTCCCACTGAAAATACTTTTTCTTTTAAAAAGCTGGAAAATGCAAAAGAAACAGGAGAACGGATACTCACCCAGCATCCTGGAGGCAGATGCGTGGACATCACAGTAGGGCGCGTTTTGCCCTGAGCGATAGGAATCCAGTCATTTGTAAAATGTTGACCAGCACTCCATGGACATGTGGGCTGTCCACAGGCCTGGCTGCAGTGTCAGCATCCCTGGGGGTGGGTGAGCTCAATGGTTCCAGTCTCTGATGATTTAGTCTTGCATTGTTAAGGTACCCCTTGTTGGACCTGAAGTAGACAGGTGTGCACCTCTTTGCAGGAAATGTGTCTGGTGGCCTATCTCATGGTCGCATGGATGTCGGAGGCTGTGTGTCACCCAGCCGGGGAAGCCTGCTTTCCTTCAGAAGCTGCCCTGCTGCTCTTCTCCTTCAGGTAGGAGTGTGTCAGTGGGAGAGCCACCTGAGACCACACACATTTGTGTTTTATGCAACTATACTGTCTGCTTCTGAATGTCCTCTGCCTTTATCTTTATTTTGTCATTTTAAAATGCTCTCCTACATGAGTCTAAGCTTGGCCTCTTATCATGATCTTCCCTGGGACTCAGAGGACCCGTGTCTCCTGCATTCGCAGATCTGTATTGTGTCCGCAGCTATTTTTCTATAATTATGTCATTGATGATTAATTGTGTTTTGATAGTTATGATATTTGCATTAGAAAGATCTATAATTCTCCGCATTGGTTTTCTTGTCTATAATGATCCATTTTATAATCTCTTCAACCTTTTCCCCAGCATTGTGTGACAGTGTCTCAAATTCTCCATTTCTCTCTGTGATGGTCTTAGTAGGGACTTGAGAAGGATGCTGACCAACCACCAGCTCACACCCTGAGCATCCCAGTAATAAACACTCAGCTCACTGTGAAAAGACAGACTGCTTCCCTTACGCCAAATATACAGCATCTATCACATGACATATGGCACCTACTCAACCTACAGCTATGCATCAATCCCTCTACATGCTAGTTCTTGAGACAGAGACAGAATACCACATCCTGATCCCCTGGGGGAGACTGGGGATGAGCAAAAGCAGTGAGTAATTGGAGTGTAGGAGAGGGCGCTAAGGACTTCGGCACAAAAGGAAGAGGGAAGAGGAACTAAGGCTCCGGTGGGGAGGAGGTGCCCACACCCGGGCCTGTGTGCAGGTTGCTGAGCTGTAAGGTTGTGTTCCTCTTTGTCCACGTTCAGCTATGGACACTCGGAGCCCACCCGGATGCCCTGTGTGATAAGTTTCACCTACGACCAGACATTTCAGGCGAACCAGTCACTCAGAATTTGCTAGTTGGAGACCCTGTCACACCATCACCACTGGCAAGTCTTCCTTGGCCTGCTGCCACCTTTGCACCATCCCTTCCAACTCCCACCTGCAGGGATTTGCTGCAATGGGAATTTGCTTCTCATGTTCCAGACAATGTGACAAACCAGAAAACTGTTCCACCCAGATGGCCCCTCAGGCAGCGGGAATGGTTTCTGCCTTGGAGCCCCTGAGCGCCACTTCCTCCCCACAGGGGGACTGACTGGGGTGAGTCCCCTGCACCAGGTGAGCTCACCGCCTCCCAGAAGTGAGACCAGGGCTGCTTGCCCCACCCTCCCCAGCCAGGGACTACAGAGGAAAGGCAGTAACAACAAGAACCACTTCCCATGGTTCCTGTACACGAGTCCTTTCCCCATGGGGAGGGCGGAAGGAAGAACAACTCCACCCCCCAAGTGTGCACATCCTCATGCCCAGAACCAGGTCACCTGACCCAGGAGAGGATCTTTGCAGGTGTGATTCAGTGCCAGATGTTGAAATGGAGGTGTGGACCGGCCTGTATTATGAGGACGGGCCTAAAGTCTTCACCAGGGTCCTTCAGTGCAAGAGAGAGGCAGGCGGAGGGGGAGGAGCGCGAGAGTGGCCATCGTGGCTGTGAGGATGAGGCGGGGCCAGGCGCTCCCAGTGAGAGGTCAGAGTCCTGGCCCAGCCCCGGAGCCGGAACTGCACGTTTACCGCTGCCCTGGAACCGGTGCATGGTTACCACACAAATGCTGCATTTCTGTGAAAAGGCACCATGCTGCCACACACACATCTTTCCTATCCGTCAGTCCGAATTGCAGCCCAAGGCCTGCACCAGCTCCAAGAAACGTGTTGAAAAACATCAGGGTAATAATTTGGGATGAAAACTAGAGCGGGAAGCACCTTGTTCAGGTGCTCCCTGCTGCTCATGGATGCCATTGCCCAACGAGGTGCCATCACCACTGACTTACCTGTTGGCCCCACTCTTCCACCCAAGAGAACAGGTACCCAGAGCGCCCCCCCCGCCCCCGGTTACCATGACCACCGTCCTTTCTCTGCAGAGGTGACCTTCTGTGGCCCGGGAGCAACAAACGGCTGCACAGGGGGATTAAATCTGCCCCAGTGGAATGATTTATGCTCCAATAAAGCCAAACAAAACCTAATTGGGTAGGATGAGACCACCTAAAATTATGTTCATGATGAAAAACAGAACGAGGACTAATTACCCCAGCACACTGTTCCATTAGCTGTAACTCCACAGTCAATTAGTACTCTGTTTAATTGTACAATTAATGGACATATAAATTAAATTCATAGTTTATTTCTACCACTAAATTACTTATTTGAATTGCCTCTCTTTGGAAAAAAAGTGGAGACTCAATGCATCCATTATTAAAATGACTGGGTAACGGACACTCTGGGCACGCCTTAATTGTAAAACAATTACTCTGAGAGGAGGCCGGATGCTGCTTATGTTATTGGGAGCTGAAGAACTTAATTTTCTCTGATCAAATGAACAGGTAATGGTTCCATTGAGTGACACATGGTTCTCCTGGAAGATTTCAGCTTCCATCAGCAGGTCCCACACCACCCAGGGCTGTGAAGGCGGCAGGTGAGGGGCAGGGGCTTGAGCTGACCTATGGGGAGCACAGCGAGAATCCACGGGGTACACCCCACTCTTAGAAGGTGGGTGGGGTGAGATTGCTGATGAAGAGATACCAGGGCTGCCTGGCCCACCCTCTGCAGCCAGGAACGACAGAGGAAAGGCAGTAACAACCAGAACCACTTCCCTTGGTTCCGGTACACGATCAGCTTCCCCTGAAGGTCCACAGGCGGAGGGCACTCATTTATGCTCACACGCAAGACACCCCCCAGCAGACACGCTGCCATCTCATCCTTGCCCCCGCTGAGCCTCCAGGGGCACCGCCAGGCGTCTGCAGCACTGGCTCCTCCCCGGGGAAGCACAGAAACATTTGACACTCCGAGGCGAAGTGGTGTCCTGGTGTGGGAAGGAGGGTGCTCTGCCCCCTTGCGCTGCATAGGCAGACGGCCTCCAGTCTTGCAGCATCAGTGAGGTGGCTGATTCATCAGTGCTGCTATAACCGACCCTGCTTGCTCCCCAGGCAACACATGCCGGCCCAGGACACACACAGCGTCCACCCCTTCCTCCAGTGCTCCGCCAGGAGGGCGGCCCTTCAGCAAGGTCCCTCAGGTATGGTTTCTGGCCCGGTTGCCTCCAGCTCTCTACCACAGACACCCCCCTGTGCTTAGGCTCCCACTGGGACTCCCACTTCATCAGTCAGGTCCTTGCCACACTCCACTGTGGAATTATGTATCTGGGGCGACTGCTTGGGTTTGACTTCCAGCTCTGGCTCTGTCCGTGCATGTGACCTTGGGCAAGGCAGTCTGTCTGTGCCTGGCTCCGTCCAGTGACATGGAGATGACTGCATTTCCCCAGGGGCCCTGTCACATTAAGGAGCAGGTACTCGACAGAACTGTCCCCGTCACTAGGATGCATTAGACTCTGCAGACATTACATGTAAGTGGTGTCAGAAAGCAGAAGTCCCATCCAACCAAACGACCAAGGTGGCTGATACAAGCCAGGTTCTGGGAGCTTGGATTTTGCGGGCGTGCGGAGGAAGGGCACTGGGAAGCCACCTGCTGCCATGCAGTCCTCCTGAGATGTGCTCGGTCCACTGTGAGTGCTGGGTCTGTTTTTCATGTTAGAACACAGCCCGCACCATCAGATACAAGCAGAACAATAGGCCTGGGCTCACGGGCCAGCGCCACCTGTGTGTACACAGGGCACCCAGGTGCTCTGAGAGTGGGACGGGCTGGGAGCAAATGCTGTCACCAATGTCTATAGACAAGCGTCACAGGAAAAACTGCACCAGACCAAGTTCAACAGCAAGACAAGACTCAAGACTACTGCAGGGGCCGACCTCCCCAGCCCGGGCAGCAGTGAGGGTGCTTGAGCGGGTGTAGAGCAGTGAGCCGAGGATGCCCCGGGAGGTGGCAGTGAGATGGCAGAGCGCTGACATTCCTGAGCTTGCCCCTGCTCTTCGGTGAGGTGTTTGCTAGCTGGCACCTGCGAAGGCTGGGGTCCTCCTCTCCTGCTGAGGATGGATAGTGCTGCCTCCTTCTGTTTCCCTTTCAAAGAGGTGGCTCCTCAGGCCCCGAGAAAGGTGTTTTCTGGTTGCAAAAGGCCTGCAACGGGCTGAGGAGGGAGGGGAGTTTGCATCCGTTTCAAAGGTTCTGGGGGAGTGTAGAGCCGCTGGTTTTCTAAGGCAGCGCCTGCAGCACAGGAGGTGGGAAGCTGGAGCCCAGGACCTTGCCTCTGGGTCACTCAGAGGGGCCTCGGGCTGCCTTGCTGGCTGCAGGCTGCTGGCCCGGACACGAGCTGCTCTCCTTCTGCAGCCTGCTTGGTGGCCACGATGACATTCATCTCCCGTGCAATTAAGCTCCCGCCCTTCGTGCCTGAATCCAGAATTTCGGCAAAAAACACAGCCTGTGCCATCCAGGGCCTTGTCAGCTGTCTCTCAATAACGTGAGGGCCAGGGTGTTATTGACACTAGAATTTAACCCCAATCATAGTTGGATAAACGGCCTGCCATCCGCGATCCTTATTTATCGAGCTTCGCATGATCCATGGAATCTAGGCCCTCCCACTGCTGAAGGCTGAAGGATGGGGCAGCGGCTCCCACCTCTGTGGCCGGATCCATGTCCCCTTCCTGCCCTGTGCTGCTTCCTCTCGGGGTCCCACCAAAGCCAAGCAGGCGCACACAGGCCTTTCTGGGTCCTTCGCAGCCTCCCTCCCAGGGCTTTGGTTCTGCCCAGCGATACTCCTCCCTTTGACTAGATGCACACTTCCGGGGCGTCTCCTCTGTGTTTTAAAGTACACCGAGCTTTAGGACGCAGGCAGGCGGGCTCAGGCACCTGGACAGCACTCAGGTGCGGAGGGGCACATTGGCTTGCAGAGTGTGGGGGGAGGGGGCATCACCCAGAAGGATCTGAGACAGACCCCCCCTTCACCCCCCAAGCGTGGGTTCTATTTGGAAATGGGGCGGGTGGAGGTGTGAGAAGTGGTGGCAGTGATGGGGCAGGTGGAACTCAGGCACCAGCCAGGACCCCTGGGCGACCTGGGCTGCGAGAGCACTTCCCAGGGAAGCAGAGCAGCTTGCTAGGAGGCGCCCACCCTTCGTAGCTGCCCTGGAGCTTTGCTCATTAATAATTGAAACCTTGGCCCCACCTGGGAAGCGTGGAAACCACCTAAGGCAGTGGTTCTCAACCTTGGCTGCACATTAGAATCACCTGGGAATCTTTTTAAAATCCTGATTTCTGGGCCTCATCCTCCGGACATTCTGTTTCTTTGTTCTGGGGTGGGGCCACAACATTAGTAACAAAGAAGCAGAATTTCTGGAGAATGAGGCCCAGAAATCAGGATTTTAAAAAGATTCCCAGGTAATTCTAATGTGCAGCCAAGGTTGAGAACTACTGATAAGGGCTACGTGGAAGCTTCCTCCAGCTCCTGATTGGTTGATGATAAAGCAAAGTGCGCGTGGTTTGGAGAAAGCAGGTGATTTGTGGTGAGTAAGGACCTCTAAGTGGATGTCGAGTGTCCCTGACCCTCACAGGAGACCCTCCGATCACAATGGAGGGGCCGGCCTGTCACTGGGCACAGCCCTACCCAGGCCCTGCGGACCAGACGGAACGGGAGGGGTGAGGTGGGGTGGGGAGGGGGGCTAGGACAATCAGCGTGCTGGCCCCTGAGTCCGCCCTGGCCTGGGGCTCCTCCGGCGGCTCCTGCAGGGAGCCCAGCACCACCTTTGCTCACCTTGAGCTGCTGCTTTCTCATCGTCGGGCGGTTTCAGGTCCCGTTTCAATGTCCTCTTCACCTTTAATGGACGTTTCATCCCATTGCTCCTCGTGAGGTTTACGTGCTGGGGCAGGACTTTCTCTGAGGAAACAGGAAACCACACACACAGTGCCCGTCGGGAGCACGCCTCGCTGGGGCGGGTTCACCTGAGGTCACGGGCTCGGCCGCCGGAGCCGCTCTCAGGCCCCGGATGGTGCAGTCGCAGGGTTCCTCGGCAAGGCTTCCCGCTCCGCGTTTTAAAAGTAAGACCTAATACTTTAAGACTTGGAATTACTTATAACAGCCTGACATTTTGGGAGGATTAATAAAGAAAAAGTACTTAGCATTTTACAATATTGGAGGCTTTACTGACTTCTGAGATTGAGTGCATTAACAGCTAGTGGGATATAAATCTGACATCCTTTCATTGTGGGAAGCTGGCTGCTGTGATTCAAGGCCAATGTTCTGAGCAGACACAGAGCCCCCGGGAGGTGGTGGCCGATGACCCTGCAGTCACACGCACTTCCCGCCTGGACAAGGTGGTGACAGGCACAGTGTTGGCGAGCGGCTGCTGTTACGACACCACCTTAGTGTATATTCCCCTCGTTATGGCAGCTTCCCCGGGTGGGAGTTGGGGTGCCTTCTTTCCCTTCTAGGAGCCTCGGCTCAACTATGCCATGTCCCTGAGTGCCCACCTACCCCCGCCTGCGGAAGCCCACCAGGTCCCCCTGGCTGTGGCCCAGAGCAGCCGGCACTGAGGCCGATGGGCCTTAGCTATGCAAGAGCCCGACTTTAGAACTGGGACAAGTCCCCTCCCTCCCCATCCACTCAGCCTCTGGGATGAGGTGGCCAGGAGGCCATTGAAACGTATAATGTTCCTACTAATATTCGGGTCCCTTACTCTACGGCTCAATGGTGGTCTTCTTAGCAAACGGAGAATCTGTCTTTCCGAGTACTCAGTCCCAAGATCTTGAGGGGTCCTCACTCCCCTCTTCCTTTGCACCCCAAGCCCAAGCAGCAGCAGATCCTATCCTTCAGAGTATGCCCAGCAGGGACCGCTTCACCCACCCCACTGCTCTTCCGCGGGGCCAACCGGCTCCTCTCCTGACTCCACAGCGGCTACTCCTGCTCGCTCTCTGCCAGCGCGGCCACGGGCCCTTTCAGAGCACAAGTGCCCTGGTCGCCACCGCCCAGAGTGCCTTTGGGCCTCGCCCAGGTGAAACCCGGGCCCCTCGCCTGCAGCCGGCATGCCAATGCCACTGTTACTCGGGCCATGGGATCAGCTGTTCTGCCTCTTTCCTCTGCAACAGGAAACCACCTGTGGATGCGCCCAGAGCAGCATCTTAAACCCCCTGAAACATGGGCGAATGGTAATTATTGATGGGCCCCGAGAGCAGGCCTTGAATAGAAGTGTAGGCTTAAGACCCAGAAGGTTCTCACAGGTGATTCATTACTTGAAGAAAATGATAAAAAAGGGATTCATATTCACTTTGATTTAAAAACAAATTAGAAAACTCTGCTTATGCCTAAGTTAGTGAGCATGGGATATATCAACCGAAATAACTTTTACGCTGTGCGCTCTGTTATAAAAGAAGACGTGTCCCCACCTGCTCTGCAGACCGCACTCGGGGTCTGCGTGGAAGCACCTTGCGGTAACATGGCAGCGTGTTGTGGGTCTCACTCCCCGGGAGGTGAGGATCGAGTGCTTCTGCGTCTCGCGTAATTACAGCAGCGCGTGAACATCCTGCTTCTCCACTCACGATGGGCGAGGAATGAAACCTGTGAGCTGCGCTTTCACAGGATTCAGAGCAGCGGACCCTGCACAGTCAAGCGGACATGCTCATCCATCGGCCGCCCTGATGTCTGAGAAACCGAGGCTGTGCCGGCTTCTCTCCGTCCTCGTTCTCACTTGGGAAGTTCTGGGCGGTCTGAGAAGTCGAGCTTCCGGTTGTTGTCGTTTCTGTTTTGATGAAGCTGCCTGCTACCAGCCATGGTCTTTGGGAGCCAGTTTGTGGAGTATAAAGATTGCACAGGTAGATGTTAAACTACTCAGGCAAATACACCCCAGAGCGGCGGCCAATCCAGAGGCAACACCAGCCTGAGGGCAGCGGGTGGAAGACCACCTGGCATGGCAGCTCCCACCGTGGGCGATCAGGGGTCTGGGTGCCTGTGGCCATGGGAGCCTGGTCCAAATCCAAATCTTGGTTTTGCTCCTTAGCAGCTGTGTGCCAGGGCAGGTGCTAGCACCGCTGGGCTCTGCCCTGTGCCTGTAACGCCCTAACAGGTTAAAGGTGACATGAAGGCGGCATAGACTGGTGCCCGGGGTGAGCCCTGTGTGAGCGTGAGGCTGTTTCTCTAGCACAGATTACCATGCAGCCGCGGAGCAGCTTCAGCACCTGCCCGCTGCAGGGCTGCCAGAGGCCCGTCCGCTGTAGCAAACATGCAGCCAGGAGAGGCACCAGGAAGGAGGCCTCTGTGCAGGAGCCGGGCTTCTGGAGCAGAGAGCGCCCCCCGCCCCCCCCCCCCCCACAGGCCTTGGGAGACCCCCTTGCAAGGCTCCCTGAAGGTGCGTGCTCTGCGCGGGCTCAGGCACCACCAGCACCGAGGCCCGAGGCCCAGGGACACCAGGCAGGACACGAAAGAACACGTGGCTCAACCTGTTGCTGTCGACTGAGGGCGACTTCCCACCCAGGCGGTGCCTGGCAGTGTCTGGGGCACTTTTGGTTGTCACACCTGCCGGGTGGGTGCTACTGAACCCCATGCATAGAGGCCGGGAAACTGCTAAATGTCCTACAGGGCACAGGGTGCCCCACAAAGAATGGTGTGACCCTGAATGTCAACGGGGCCAAGAGCAAGAAGCCCTGCGCACGGCCCGGGGGACGGTCCTGCTGTGGGCTCGGCGTCAGCTGTGAGCGCAGGGCCAAGGCTGCCCTCTCGGCTCTGGGCACGCGTGCAGACTCTGCCACTCACCACACCGTGGCCCGAGGGCACAAACGCAGGCTTCGTGGACAATCAGTCCTCCCAGCACAGGATTTGTTGGGCAACACAGGGCGAGTGAGTTCATGCAGATGAGAAATATGCCTTTCGTCTCGCCCGATACTCTGCAAATGTTGACAGTTGCAAAGATGGTAACAGAATTTCTCCAGGAACCGGCTCTGCCTCACTGATGTCGTTCTAATTCTGAGGCGAAGTCCCGGACCTCCCAGCAGCGGGGGGTGGGGGGGGGGCCCAGGCCTCGCCCACCACGTGGAAGCACTGCTCTCCTGGCACGGCCACAAGCAGGGCCAGCAGCCTGTACATAATCTGCGCTCCGCTCCGCGAGGACTGGGGCCACGCGAGACGCCGCAGCACCTGCGCAGGGGCCTCCTGTTCTCTGACGCGCCCTCGTATGACTTCCGTGAGATTTACATTTTCTTTTTCCCGCCGAGGCTGTAAGGAATGAACATTTGATGTTCACACTGAGCAGAGAGATTGATTTGGTTGCAAAGGAGAGTTTCTTTATAAGGTTCCAGCATCCCCCTCTTTTGGGAAGACCCGGGACTTAAAGCATTAATGCAGAACTTCCATCAGGTTTGAAAATTACACATATGGAAGTCATGGCGGGTGTGGAGGCACGCGGAGTGGAGGGGAGGGCACTGCGGGAGAGGACTCAAGGTGGCCCGTCTTTGCGCAGCACGCACACCTGCTAAGCACTCCCGTGCGTTTACGGACCCGTGCTTCCTCCATTGCTAGGTGTGCATTTCTATAACAGTCGCACCTTATTTAAAAGTCACGTCTTGCAACAGCCTAGCTGGCCCATTTCAAACAGCTTTAGCTATGGATTCCGTTTGCAAGCATTCTCAGAGTTGTGGAGACCAGCCACCAGGTAAGAGGCATCACCCAGGTGGGCTTGGGGGAGGGACCTGACTCAGCAGCTGCGTGCTGTTGGGTCCCACTCTCCCTTCCCTCCCTGCTCACTGTCCCCCAGGCTCTGTCAGCCGATGCTCTCTGCTTGTTGGTGGCTGGGTAGAGCCGGTTACTGTCCCTGGAAGCTAAGAAGTGTTACATAAGCTGGAAGCTGCTCCCTGTGTGCGGTGTTTGTGTATAAGTCACACCCTACACGTGGACACCCTTGTGAGCCTGAACAGACTCTGTCATCCCAGGGCCCAGAGACCAAGTCTGGTCACTTTCTGGTTCACACATTCACTGAAAACATTCTCGCTGGGCCCTGCTATCAGCAGAGCTCCCATTTGGACAGCCAGGGCAGGGCTGGCTGGGAGTGAATGAGAAGATACCGCCAAGCAGACTGTCCATGGAGATGTGCGAGAGACACGGCAGAGGCCCCACCCTGAGGAAGCCTGCAGGCCGCGGGGCTTGCTCCGACTCCTGGAGGTGACTGCATGCCCTGGGATTATTTCATGGGTGGACTGACTTTTGTCCAAGGGGCAGGGCAAGGCGGGGGCGGGGGGGGGGGAGACAATGATCCAGGTGGGTGGAACACTGTCCGCACTTTCTTCCTACCTGAGTCAGAATCAAGAGCCAGACAGCCAGGGACTAAAACAGCTCACCCAGCCCCCGGGAGCCAGCAGCTGGTCACTACCCGCCCTGGGCTGGATGGGCCTGCCTGTGGGTCGCAGGCACCACTGACAGTGTGGGCCCCGCAGGGGAGTGGCACTCAGCACCGGACCGAGGACGGGCACAGAGTTCACCGCCCAGGGTGGGACTCGCCCAGGGGCACAAGCGCTACTAACCATCGTTCTGGAACGAACAGGGAAAACCAAGACTGCTGTGGGCCAAGCAGGACCTCCCGCACAGAGAGGGGGGCAAACCCAAAGTGGGGAACCCCAGTCAGCACCTGCCCCACGGGGAGCGGTGGGAGGAGCCACAGCCTCTCTCTAGGTCAGCAGCAGGACGGGGGAGTCAGTGTTTTACTAAGATGATTTTAAAGGAAGAAAAGAAAATGGCCCATGTAAGGGCCCACAAATGAAATGGGGGGACCCTCCTCTCGTGGGAAATGAGCGCCTGGGGCTGCGGGGCTGGGACGGGGCTCTGCTAGCTCCATCACTTCATCCACATCTGTGCGCACCTACAGGGGGTCCCCATCACTGCCACTGGCAGGAAAGGACCCGAGGTTCAGGCCTGCTGACTTCACAGGATGGCACGGCCACTGCACAGCCAGGAGCTCCGGGTCTAAGACTCCGCCTCCACGGTCCAGGTGCTGTCCGCCTGGAGGTGCGCCCGCGAGTGTGCTGTCGGGCAGGAGGCAGGTGCAGGGGAGGGGACCGGAGCCCTGCCATGGTCGCCAGGGCTTTGCTGAGCCACATCTTGGCTTCCCCGGGAGCCAGCAGAACACAGCGGCAATGCAGGGCCCCTGAGCATAGTGACAGGTTCTCAGCCTGGACCCGCCACAGGAAAACCATGCATGGGCATCACACAGAGTTGTTCAAGGAGCTAGCGCAGAGCCAACAGGACAAAGCCGCCTATGACTTCCTTGGGCTTCAAGAAAGCGTTTGACACAGTGGCTCACAAAGGACTAATGCTCTCGGTCAGCAAGTCTTCCATGGAGAGGGAGCCACAGGGACTGGAAGGGGCTCGTCCAGATCCTCAAGACAGGCCTGAGGGCCCCCTCCCCTCCCCCCTGCAGCCGCGAAGGGCAGGTCCCAGCAGCGGGAAGGGCGCTGTGCTCAGGACGCGGACAGTATGTGGACACAGACCCTGCAGGCTCCAGGGCTGCGGCCTTCCCTCTTCCCGCTGCTCTGCCCGCGGTCACACCAGTGCTCAGTGCCCTGTCCAGGGCCTGGAGACTGCGGGTAGGTTCTCCAGCAGGAGAGAGTGAGAGGCGCCCTGGGGCGGGTCAGGAAGGAGCTGCATTTGGCGGCAGAGCTGAAGCAGCAGTTTTCGCGAGGCTGCTCGGGCGAACTTAGACTCTTCTGAGGGTTTACATTGTCTGCTGCCAGGAGGCTTAGCTGGCTTTGCTCTCGGCATTTCTTTATCTTTCTAGCACCCACTTTGCAATTTCCCAAATACCCTCTCACCCTCAGCTCCCACAGCCCACGTGGGTTTTTATCCTCCCCCTACAAGTGGGGTGCAGAACCCCAACCTGACGTGACCGACACCTTGTCCTCCCAGCGGAGGTTGGGTCAGGGTGGACATGGGGCTCACGTAAGCCTCAGAGTGGCCCTCAGGACTCAGTCACGGCTGAGCCAAGCCCCCCTCTTCCAAGCGAGCCGCTGAAGAGACGCCCTGTGCCGGGTGACAGGTGCGTGGGGATGTCCACGCTCCCAGCCTTTCCTGGGAAGCAGGCTGCATGATGGGCTCTCAGGAGGGCACAGCGCCCACACGTGGCCCACGTCTGGGCACTGGTCACTGCCCTCAGCATTTTCTGCACGCGGAGGCCAGTCTGCACTGGCATTTCTGCTGCTTGAAGACAAAGAATCCTGAATGACACCCTCCCTGGGGCCCCCAGTTTCTGTCTGACTATCAGGTTTTTGGACACGGGCCCTGTGTTCCACCAATAAACAGAGAAGCCAGATTGGAGCTGTGGGGGCAGCTGGGTCCGCTGAGGCCACGGCCCCACCCACCCCACCCTGACAAGGCTGGACCATGAGGGGGTCTTTGGAGGGGAATCAGGGAACCTTTTCAGACCCACCCGTTTCATAGGGGAGGAGAGGGAGCCCCCCGGAGGGAGGGCCCCTCCACTGATCCCGGGAGGTCTGCCTCCAGGGCAGCACTTTAGCATGTAGTGGAGGCCGGGTTGTGTCCCATCAGTTCTTCACTGTCATCGTCCTCAACATCACCATCATTGTCGATGTCCACGCCCTGTGACCTGGGCTTGTAGTCCTGTCATCAGCTCCAGGTTACATATGGGCAAACCCAGGTCATTCTTTTGTTCTTTTTTTAATCCTCAGTCAAGGATATGTGTTATTGATATTTTAATGCTCACCCAAGGAGTGAGGATATTTTCCCATTAATTTTTAGAGAGAGTGAAAGGGAGGAGGGAGGGAGAGATCGAGAAGAAAAAGAGACACATTGACTGGTTGCATCCCGTGGGGCCAGGGATTGAACCTAAAACCAAGGTATGCACCCTTGACTGGGGCCCAAACCCAAGACCCTTCCACCCATGGGCTGACGCTCTCACCACTGAGCACAGATTACCATGCAAACCACCTACCGAAAACATTCCCACGGCAAAAGTGGGGCAAACCCAGGTCATTCATTCGATGAGAACTTGGTCAGCAGCTCATCCCCAGTGTCCAGAGCGTGGCTGCAGCCGTGCTGAGCACTGCCGGGGTGGGCACAGGGTAGAAAGCACAGTCCTGCCCGCCCGCCCTTGGAGGCAGAGTCCTGTGACTAGACGCAGGAGTGGAGATGTGGGGGAAGGGGCAGGCTGAGATTATCAGGGTCTTAAAGGCGGCTGTTAGGGATTGTCTTCTTCATTCCATGAGCCACAGAGGATCATTATGGATTTCTTTTCGGAAGAGGAGGCAATGAGTCTTGCATTTTAAAGAACAATTTAGAATGATGTGGGATTGAAGAAGGGAAGCGTGCCAGAGACCATGGGGAATCCTTGGGGCACAGCCTTCGAGATGCAGGGGCATAGGGTCAGGAGGGTGAAGAAGGGGGTGCCTAGGGTGATGGCCGGGTCTGAGCAAACTCATTGGGGGTGGCAGGGGCAGGGTGCTGGGCACAGAGCAGACCAGAGACAGAGGGCTGGTGGGGAAGCCGTGAGTTCGGGGCAGGCTGTGCTGAACAGGAAGATTTGGAGGGCAGCATCACTGAGCGTGAGGCGGGCTGAGGGCTCGGCGGGGAGTTTCAGTTTACAGACAGCAATTTGAACACTGACGCATGGGAGCCTCTAGGAAAGAATAAGGAGTAAAAGTCAGACAAATAGAATAAAGTCAAAGAGGAGAGAGGAGGCAGGGTCTGGAGACGCCAGCTCTGGGTGGGCGGCGAGGACCAGGAGGTGGGCCGACGGCGAGCAGACAGAGAGGGTTTGTCAGACCCGCAGCCAGGGGGGCCACTTGCGTCTGATGACAAAGGGAGCTGGGGCTGGAGAGCAGTGGGGGCGGTGCGTTTCCCTCTGTGGCTGAGATGGAGGGGCGTGTGTATGAGCAACAGGGAGGATGGCGGCTGAGAGGCTGAGGAAGAAAGCACAACTGGGACCCTGTTTCTCACGAGAGTGTGGATTCAGAACGAAGGTGGGAGGTTGTCCCTCAAACGCAGGAGGGCAGCCCCTCACACGGGACCACGGGGCAGGGGGTGCAGAGGGTGGAACTAAAATCACTCTCCCATGGTATTCATTGCCATTTTTTTTTTAAAAAAAGATCAGTTATTTAATTGGGTTCTTATAAGAAATTCGGAACACCAGTTTGTGAGGATAAAACCTATTGGTGAGAGTGGACAGAGCGGAGGAACTGAGGAACGGCTTTGATTTTTGGCAGAATATGTGAGTCCACAGCCTTCTGGTCAACCTCCTGCTGCCCTGTAATCTCTTATTTCTCTTTCTCTGTGGAGATCTCGCCCTCCTGGTGTCTGGGCTTGCACAGCTTCTCCTTGAAGTAAGCATCAGAGAGATGTTTGGGGTTTCACACCACGGATATCGATTTTGGTGGAGGCGGCGATGACACATTTCTGGTGTGTTCTATGCAGAGGAACTCGATGGAGGGACAGAGGTCCAGTCACAAGTGGCAAGCCACTGCTCAGCTGCATCAGGAAACCACCCTCTTGCCTCCGTGGCACCGGTGAGGATGATCAGGACGGTCCCAGGCGGGATGCTGGCCCGCAATCCGCACACGCTGACCGGAGGGCTTCTCGCCTGGCTCAGCAGCTTTGAACACATCTTCAGTAGGACAACATCTACGCATTTTGTGGAGTTTAACCCCTCGGTACCACCATTCTTGTCACCACCAACTGGCTTTGCAACAGTAGCAAGAACTTTCTCCTTTTTCTTTTCAGTCCTGGATTTAGCTGCCGAGTACTTCCTCTGTACATGGCCTTCCGGGAGGATCTGCCAGTTCCTCTGACCAGGACGGGGTTTCGGCTGCAGTGGGGCTTCCCCCTCATAGCCGCCTTAACCTTGCTGCCGGCATCGGCCTTCTTGGCTTCAGGTTTCTTCTCCTTAGTGTCTGGCTTCTCGGGTTTCTTTTCAGCTGCCATCTTGCAAGATGGGAAAGAGCAATTGCCATTTATTTTAATGGCTTCGTGACTTTGGGTGCAAAGAGTTTCCAACAACCTCATGTACATGACCTTCTGGTAACAGTGGCTGTCCAGCCGGGGACCTGATCTTCACACAACACATCCATGTCCCAGCCCCATGAACACCAGTGGGGCCTGTTAACATTAAAAAACCATTGAAACCTGTAAAGAATTTTGTGAGTTTATTTGAGCCAAACTGTCGACATATGCCGGGAAGCAGAACCTCAATGAATTGAGATAGTGCCCTGGAGAATGGCAGGTTACATCTGTATTTATACATTGCTCTCAAAGGAGGGACATAGGTGGGTTACATGGCATTCATTGGTGACAGATTAAGGAGGTGGGATAGAGCAAAGTGGAGGAGCTCTGGGATAGGGTAAAAAGTGGAATGATGGGCATGTGCTTCTTTTACACAGATGGGTAGAGGGTAGTTTAACATAGTTAACAGCTGACAATTAACTTGATAACAATAACAATGAGGGAATGTCCTGGTGCCACTTGTTGTGCCCTGAGGGGTCCGGAAAAAGGGAAGTTACAAGTTACCCGGACACCTCACAGATATATTATCTTAGAGGCAAAAAGACAAATGGGCTCAGTAAAGATCTAAGTTGATCTTTATCAGGGAAAATACTGGCCGAGGACATCACTACCCATTATAACCTGTTTGTAGTTAAATATTTAATTTTCAGACCATCTTTTGTGGTTATTTTAGGTCTCTGAGTTTGCAAGATTGCCACGCAGGCCTCCCCTGAGCTTGTCAGGTTAGCATGCTGCTCCTTTCCTCCACAGGACTCAGGCCACAGCACAGCTCCCAGAGTCCAGGTTCCAGGCCCTGTCGGGGGCTGGTGATGGAGGTGGCGTTGGGCCGAGGGAGGCTCCCTTGGTAAAGCCTCCTCCTGCAAGGCATCCGCCTGGGTCTGGGAACGTGCAGTGAACATCGTCGACAGAGCCTGGTGCTCGATGTGGGTCGGGAAGCTCTGTCCTCTGCAGAGGAGGATGTGCCGGGCTGCAGTGAGTGAGAGCCTCGGGGGCTGAGCACCCAGAGTGAGAGGGAGGCCGAGGCTGGGTCCAAGGCCAGGGCCCGTGTGGGTTAGGAGTACAGGAGGAAGGCCTGGCTGAGCAAACACGAGAGCAGGCAGGACAAGAAAGGGGGTCTGGGCCTCATGCTGTGCCTCATGAGGGTGAGCGTGTGCTGCTGACGGGGTGGGACCCAGGGTGCCTGGCTCAGCCAGTCCTCCTCTTCCTGCTCTTCCTGTGGAGGCGGCAGATCCTGGTCCCCAAGGGCATTGCTTTCTGCACAGGGAGACCCTGTGACTGATGGACCCACCCAACAACAAAAAGATTTTCTGTTAAAGACATCTGAGAAATGATGCATATTCTATTCCCAACTGAAGAACTCAGTTGAAATTGTTATGCTAAAGATTAGGAAATCCTAATGCAAAAAACAATTAATTGTTGTGATTCTTTCTTTAAGAGTTCACCCCGACACACCGCTCTAGGGGGTCTGACTTCCAGAAGTCAAGGTGGGTGCTGCTGGGGACTTCACACACCTGTGGGCCAGGGGCAAGGACAGGCCCTAAGCTAAGTGAGCTGGGTGACGGGGAACCCCAGTACTGGGCCCACGGTCAGGGGAAATGTAAAACAAGCCGCCAGTGTTCTCCGCTGGCATCCGTGAGGTCAGCGCGCCCTCTAACACCAGGCAGTTTCCGGTTTGATAGGCACCAGGCACTGCCTGTCCTTGGAGCTGAGCAGGATCCGGGACCTGTCCTTGGTGCTGACATTGGAAGGCCCTCTCTGCCACTCCTGTGCCACTTGAGGCTGCTCTGGCTCTGATGCAGGGTCTGGCAGGGCGGCCGCAGCACCGGGTCGGACCTCGGGATGGGTCTCGCCGGCCCCTCTATGGTCCCCTCCTTGACAACCATGGTGGGAAATGTCCCTAGGAAGGGGGGAGGGGACCATGAAACCGCTGTCATGGAAATAATTAAAGAAAACCTGTTTATGAGCAGGGCTCACAATGCTACACTGCCCGGGCTGCAGTGAAGCTAAATGGCCTCAGCCTTGGGAACCAGCGAGGACGTCCATGGCCCTCCCCCTCCGCCCACAACTGAGTGCTGCAGCTATCACCATCCTCCCCTCCACACAAGTCTTTCGCTGTCCTCCCTTCCACACACGCCTATGGCTGTCCTCCCCTCCACACACGGCTATGGCAGTCCTCCTCTCCATGCATGGCTATGGCTGTCCTCCCCTCCTCGCATGGCTATGGCTGTCCTCCCTTCCACACACGGCTATGGCAGTCCTCCCCTCCATGCATGGCTATGGCTGTCCTCCCCTCCACACACGCCTATGGCTGTCCTCCCCTCCACACACACCTATGGCAGTCCTCCCCTCCACACACGCCTATGGCTGTCCTCCCCTCCACACACACCTATGGCAGTCCTCCCCTCCATGCTTGGCTATGGCTGTCCTCCCCTCCATGCATGGCTACCGCTGTCCTCCCCCTGGCCCTGCCCCCATGCCAAGTTTTGTTAAGCAAAAGGGAGGACGCTCTGCAGCCTTTCACTTGAGTGAAGCACAGCCCTGCTCCTGTGTTTGAGATGGAAGCTGGTGGGATCCAACCAGGCCCCGGGGAAACTCCCACAATGTCGCCGAGCACAGAGCACAAGCCCCACTGCTGCCCTGAATCAAAGAGTGATAGGATGCCACTGGAATTTCCACGGCCAAAAGCCTCTTCCAAGCTCTTCTGATCCACAGTCCTCCCCTCAGGCCTTGAGATTCACAGTCCTCCCCTCAGGCCTTGTGTCCAGGATCCTCCCCACACACCTTGCTGGAGCGATGCTACAGGGCCCACAGCAAAGTGTCTCAGAAGATGCTTAATACCTTGAATCCCTCTTTATTATACACAGAGCTGCACTGTGCAGATAACTTCAGCTGGATCTGAATTCCAATTTGAAATCCCAGCGTCAAATGCACTCCCAAGAATACGTAATTAGACACTGTTTCTTCCGAAGCCTGGGTGCTTAGAGTGTTGAGTATGGGTTAATCTTGGGGAGATTTAAGACACCACCTGCTCACTTCTGTTAGAAATATATCACTATTGTAATTTCTGTTTCGCTGAAGTGCTTCATCCTCATGCACTTGGTTTCATCTTCTGAGATGTGGTGTTTGCAGAAGGCTTGCCACAGCTGCAGACTGCAGGCAGCCGAAGAGAGAATGCATGCTCTCCGCAGCGCGGCTGCCAGAACAGGCCGGCCGCTCAGGGCCTTCTGGCCTGGGAAGCCTTCACTGGGGAGGGCCAGGTCCAGCTCAGGCCCAGGATGGCCTTGGCCCTGCCAGGGTAAGGCTTCCCCGAGGGGTGGGACGGGAGCTGGCCGAGACCTTGCATGGCCTGTGTTTGTGAAGCCAGAGGTGATGACCCTTAAACTGTGTACTTGCTTCTTCAGGACAGAGAGCTCCCTGGAGGCCAGACCTTCCCCTTTCTCAGTCTGTGTTGCCCAGAGGGAAAATAGTCTTGATAAACAGGAAGAGGAGCCCTCAGAAGGGCTACGCTTGCGTTTGCCCTGCCTGCTTCTTCAATAAAGGCTATGGATGGTGGGGCCAGAATATGGCTAAAGAGGCTCAGTCCACGCCCTGCTCCGAAGCCGGCATCCCGGGTCATCAGGGTTGCATGGGGTGGTTCGGGGTGAAGACCCCATGCTCTGGTGCAGCTTAGCCCAGTCCTGGCCTCCTCCTGGAGGAAACGTGTCTGTGCGGGTTTGTCTTCATAACTGGGGAGGACAGGATGCTACTGGTATGTACTGGGCAGAGGCCAGAGATGCTGCTAGACATCCTCCCCTGCACAGGACAGCCGGAAACAAAGAATTGTGCGGCCCCCAATGCGAAAGTGCCAAGACTGGAAACTCTGCCCTGTGGACTGAACATCAGTGTCCCTCCAAAATCCATACATTGAAGCCTCAGCTCCCAGTGTGACGGTATTTGGAGGGAATTGGGGTTTGATGAGGTCCTAAGGGTGGGGCCCTTAGGGTGGGATTAGTGCCCTTTCAAGAAGAGATGCCGTCCAGAGAGTTTGCTCGCTCTCTCCTGCTGTGAGGACACAGCAAGAAAGTGACCAGCTGCCGGCCAGGAAGAAAGCCCTCATGGGAATGAGCAGAATGGAGACGTCTGGGTATAACCGTGAGTTTTAGGAGCTTCTCTCTATAGGTGAGATCAGCCTGGTAGCAATGTGATTGAAGACAGTTTGGTGGGGAAGCAACATCAGAATTTTAGTTTCCTCAAACAGACCAATTTATCTATAAATGGAAAATCCCTTACAGTGGAATATTCTAGAATAACGTATTGAAAAGATTTCTAAAAGGAGCCATCTTATAGGGAGTTTATCTTGACGTTCTGCTGACACAGATCCCAAGGTTAGTTTACCCATGTTGGGGGCAGCACCGCGGACTGAGCTGAGGAGAAGGAAAGGAATTGGGAATGTTTCTCGGATGCAACCAGATGCGGGCGGGAGGGGACGGCATTCTCAGTGCCCGGGGAACAATGGGAAGTGATTAGTTCTAGTTGCAGATCGGCCTGCAGCAACAAGAGGAAAGCAATCTCCTCTGTGAAAGGTCTGGGTGTAGAGTCCAAAGCCTGTCTTACAACCGAAAACAGAAAATTGATTGGACGTACATCTCACATTTTAGCAGAACTAAGTAGCTTTCCGTGTCCGGTAGGCGCTTGTCTAACAGAGCTGGTGGCGGCATTTCCGAGGCGGAGTACACTCTCTGGGGGAAAGGGGATGACTCCTAACAACCAGGTCCTGAGTGTTCAGGTGTTTGTGCTCAGAGCAGAAATGTTTGAGCCATTCAAGCCATCAGAAAGAGCATTGAGAAAGGGACTGGGCCAGCTGGACGGGCCAGGAGTCACTGACAAGCCCAGGTCCCAGGGAGAGGGTATAAGCCATGAACTGCGCCAAGTGAGAAGCGGTGCCAGAGGTTGGGGTGGGGCGCTGACCAAAACAAAACATGGAGCTCCCTGCTGCAGAGAAGAGCCGATTAATGACAACACGTGAAAAGAAGCGGCCACACAGTGGGTTGGGAGGCGATGGGGTCATGAAAGCATCCAAGGGAGCCCGGGTTCTGGGGACGGTGATGGGGGTGTCACCACCTGACATGGCACGGTGTCTGGGGAGCGCCGAGCCGCCGAAAGTCTGTGCAGATCTGGAGAAGATGAGGATGTGAGTTCGGTGGTTGTGTGGGGAAGTGTGCACAGCAGAGGGAACAGCCAGGGACTGTAGAAATGAAAAAGAAAATAGAAGAAATGGAGAAAAGCAGCCTACAAAATGGTTTTTGCTATTCATATTGGGTGATGAGTTCTCAATAATTAAATTTTCAGATACTTTTAGGGCAACCAAGTTTGGGCCACTCTTCAGAAGTGGCTAAGTGTGCCCTGTAAATACAGATTTCTCTACAAGGCTGAATTGGAGGAAACACAAACCCGATGACTATCAAACATAACCACAAAACAGAATGTAAGGGTATTGTTTTCAATTACTTGGGTTGTTCATTTGACTAACTGGTATTTTAAATTTCAAGCTCTCAGAATCTGGAAAACATTTACTGGTAAGAGGGAGGAAGGACTGCCACACACCTACCGTGTTGAATAATAGATCTCTCCAATAAGGAAATGGAAATGTCATGTAGGTCCAGCCGGCGTGGCTCAGTGGTTGAGCGTCAACCTATGAACTAGGAGGTCACAGTTCGATTCCAGGTCAGGGCACGTGCCCAGGTTGTGGGCTCGATCCCCAGTGTGGGGCATGCAGGAGGCAGCCAATCAATGATTCTTTCTCATCGTTGATGTTTCTATCTCTCCCTCTCCCTTCCTCTCTGAAATCAATAAAAATATGTTATAAAAAAAAAAGAAATGTCATTTAGCATTCCTGTTCTTGGCTTTGCTGGGAGCACGTCCAGCTTCGGAGGACAGCGAGGTGGCCCTGGTTCGTGCTTGGAGAGCAGAGCAGAGGCTAGCACCGGAAGCGTGTAACCATGAAGCCACGCGCAGATGAGCACGTGAGCACCACGTTCTGTTCCACATCTGGGTCCAGATTGTTTTAAGGTGGATATGTCTGATGCCAAGTCTTTGTTGTGAGGCTTAAATGCTGTCACCAAGTTGGTCAGCTTCCTGGAAGGTGAGCGATGATTGGACGTCTCCTTCCTCAGGGGAGATTGTGAGGCGCAGGCCTCCATCGCCTTTGGAAGCCACTTCGTGACCATGTAATGGTTTTCAGCAGCAGGCGCCTGATGATTCCCACCCAGTTCATAGTGGAGCGGACCCTGAGGGGGTGGCTGCCCCGCTGCTCGCATGAGCCCTCCTTGGTGTTTGGACGGGCATGATACCAGCGACCAGGTGCAAAGGGAAGGGCACAGAGAGAACCCAGCATAGGGTGAAGGGATGAGCTTCTCCTCACTAGGATTCAGGGACTAGCTGATGTCATGGAGATTCCTCTCAGATGGGAAATGAGGATTCCTCTATTAGCAACTCAGACCTCGGCCCCCAGCGCCCGCCTTCTCTGCAGCTTTGGGTCACTCAGGCACCGACGCCCAGCTGAGATGGTCTCAGACCCTCAGTCCCCTGTGACTCTGGAAAGTCCCGCGCCAACTCCTAGTGCCCCTTCCCCACCAGATGTCACTGATGCCGGCACTGCCCCCTCGAGGGAACGCTCCTAGTGAAAGTGCGTGTCACCATCTCACCTGAACGTGTGCGACTCGAGCGGTTCAGGAAAATCGGGAAACGTGGCTTTTGCGGACAAGCTGCCATGAAGCTCCTGCAACCAAGCACACCGTCTGAGATAATGGGAAGCATGTTGTGCTGACTTTATTTTTTAAATCTTTATTGTTGAAAGTATTACACAAGTCATCCTTTTCCTCCACTAACCTCTCCCAGTCGCTCCTGTCTCCCTCCCGCAGGCCCTCCGCCCCATGTCTATCCCTCCCCTGCCTTCCCTCTGAGGTTCAACAGTCGTTCATGCTTCTATGACTCTAGGTCTATTTTCGGTCGTCAGTTTATTTGGTTCATTACATTCCACGTACAAGTGAGACAGTCAGAGAAAGATGAGTATCATAGGATCTCACCCATGTGGAGTCTAATGTGCTGATTTTTAAATAGCCTTTACAGTGTGCACACTGTTTGCCACAGGCAGTGGGTTTCCCAGGAAATCACTACATGTGGCCTGAAGGAAATAGTGCATCTCTTTGTTCCTGATTTGAGTGAGATGGTTATACCGTGAGTCCTAGGAAGTGTGAATGCGAGACACGCCTGGGGCTGGGTCCCTTCAGACAGCCCTGCCCAGGAGCAGGCAGCCCTCCCCGGGCGAGCTCTGAGGCACAAGGAGAACGGACTGTGAGCACTCATCTCCGGAACATTCCCTTCCAATGAGGAAATTAGGTGGGGCTGCCGGGCGGTGCCCATCACTTCCTTTGGGCTTGGAAATTACCATGTGCCCGACTTTATCTTTTTCCCCAGTTAGTCCCTGAAGAAGGTACAATGTGCACTCGGCGTCTAGATGGGGTCACTGTTGTGCCTCCGACAATGAGGCCCAGGATTCCGTTTGACGTCTCACTGTTCCTAGAGCTGGCACTGCTGATGGCAGCTTCACCTGGTGTGGGAGGGAGGCTCCTTCCTGGAAGCGGGGGAGGAAGCGCGAGGACCGTGCAGGCTTCTGTACCACCGCCTTCCGTGCCCATCAGCCCGGAGGCAGAAATGCCTTTTCCTTGGTGGTCCACTGGGGCTTTCTGTACGTGCTCAGTGAATTCCCCGCAGAAATGGTTGATGTGCTTCTGTAACATGTGCTTTGGAATGAAAGCTTTCCGTTGGGGATGGCCATGCACTGGTGGGCGTGTGACCTGGTGCTGTGTCCCGCGGGGGCCTCCGGTGCCCTGGGGCGGCCCCTGCAGCCCCGCGGTCTGTGTGGAACGCGGTTCAGGCCCGGCTTCCAGGCGGCGTTTTCATTAGGGAACGGAAGGTGTCACCGTGGCAATACGTCTCGTCTTCCCTTAAAACGGGGCCCGCCAGGGCTTTCCAGGTGTGTGTCATGCCCCTTTGCGTGCGATTTCCCCCTGTGGCCCGGGGCACATTGAGGCCTGGGAAAGGCCAGCGGGCGTGGTCCTGGGAGTGTGTGTGGATCAGCCTCTTGATTGTATCCCTTTCCCCCCAGGACACACACATGCATTTTTATGGCCAAACCAGAAGCACACGCAGCCATGGACTTGGAGGTGCAGGTGAGGGAAGGAGGGAACCGCCCAGCACTGTGCTCGGGGGTTCTAGATGCTGCTGGTTTGTCTCACTCACTGAGAGACACAGCCTCCTTCCCTGCGGAGTTCAGTAGCCCCCGTCTGCCTGCACACAGCAGCCTGGCCAGGCCCCGCCTGTCGGAGGCGGCTCTGAGCTTAGCCGGTGTTCCACGTGCTGCCTGGGTCTCGGGAGGCGGCGCCATGTGTGTGCACTTGTGCATTGTTAGAATTCTCCTTGCTGGTGATCATGAAATTTCAGCAATTCTTGGTGGCCCTTTAACCTGCCATTTCGGGAGGTTTGACACAGAAATGACTATAGGACAGCCCGGCCACCCACTGCTGTCTGGATGAATGCTGGCACATCTCTGTGACGAGAGCCGCCATCACCCACCTGAGTCACCGGGTGTCCCAGGGAACCAGGGAGGAATCCCAGCCCTCCTGGCAGGCAGCACTTCTCAACTACAGACCCCACCTGCGGCCACTGTTGAATCATTTCCCCTCCAGCTTCGAATTCCAGGTGTAGAACGGACAGCTCAGGGCCCCCATAGCTGCTCAGACTTCTCTACGGAGCAGAGCGAAGTATTCTTCTACTTGGGCTGCCAGGACAGAGGACACAGCCTCCGGACTTAGGATACTTGTTTCTCCCAGTTCTGAAGCTAGAAGCCCCGCTCAAGGTCCGGCCGGGTTGGTTCCATACGAGGCCTCTCTCCTTGCTGTGGAGGTGGCGTCTCCCCAGGCCTTCCCTTGGGGCGTGTCTGAGTCCTAGCCTGCTTTTCCTATACAGACCCCAGTCCTAGTGGGTGAGGGCCCACCCATGTGACCTTAATTAACCTAATGAGGTTAAATGCCTGGTCTCCAAATATAGCCATCTTCTGAGGGTCTGGGGTTAGGGCTCTGGCATATGGATTTGGGGACACAATTCAGTCCGCAACAGTAGTATCTATGTTCTGGTTCACTGGCGAATTGGAGCGGAAGGAGGATGTCATTCAGCCAGTTAAGTGATCACTGAGAGAGTGGGGAGAGTGAGCGTGAGCAGGTGCCCAGGGGGGCCGTCCTGAGCCCCGGCGCTGCCCTCAGCCGCTTCCTGGTTGGCAGACAGCAGGCGGTCCGTGTAAAGGACCCTGAAAGATGAAATGTGGGTGCAGGCTGCCGTGGAATAACGGTTCTGACCTCATGAAACACTTTCTCTTCTGTCCATTAGAAGCGAAAGGGGTTCTTTCTCTCCAGAGGCAGTACCCAAGAGGAAGCGAGGACACAGTGCCCTCCGACAGGAACCCCCTGCTTCCCCCCGCCCGCGTGTCTGAGTTTGCAGCGCTGTTGTTTGTGGTTGAAATATTCAAAGTGGATGAACACGTGTAACACGGGTAGCCAACACCATGATGGTGAGGGACAAGGAGTCAGCAGTCCTGCCGGATGCGATCCGCCACCATTGTTCTGAGAAGTGGCTTCCGAGGAGGGCCGGGCTTTTGTTTCTTTCTCTGTGCAGCGTTTGGCTCCGACCACACAATGGGAAGTGAGTGGAAACACACCGAAAGCATCATGTGGACAGGTGCGTGATTTGAGCCGCCGATGTTTGAGTGGCAGCCGGAGCATGAAAGCAAACACTAGCACAGAAATGTGTGTGATTTTAGAGTTAACAGCTCTGTGGCATGATTTTCTTTGGAAGAAGAGTTTATAATCACCCTTTCTAAAAGTGCCAAGCAAAGCAATTACACACTTGGCAAGCCATAAAAACAACAATTTGGCAAATGCCTCATTAGCCAAGTTCCCAGGTCAATGCAAGGGTTTATTTTATTTAAATCAGAAGATTCATTTTTTTTTAAAGGGGCTGAAGTTTTAAAAAGGGATTCCTTCCCAAAAGTGAGGCCCAGCCGTCATGGCAGTGGTTGAGTGTCGACCTATGAACCAGGAAGTCACAGTTTGATTCCAGGTCAGGGCACACGCCCAGGTTGTGGGCTCAATCCCTAGTAGGGGGCGTGCAGGAGGCATCCGATCAATGATTATCTCTCATCATTGATGTTTTTATCTCCCTCTCCCTTCCTCTCTGAGATCAATAAGGAAATATTTTTAAAAAGTGAGCAAGGTAAAAGGAGGCGGGCACGTCACTCCTGGACACCCAGTGCATTGAGCCCAACGGGCAGGAGAAGCCACCGGCCAGTTCCCGTACCCCACGACCTGGAGATGCCATTGCCGGGTGCCAGCATTTCAGTCTCATAACTTAGGGCGAACCATCAAGATGACGCCTCTGAAAGCCATTTTGCCTACATGGGCATGATTTCGCAGGCTCGCCCCCCTCTGGGAAGTGCTGACGCTGCTTTACTTGCAGGGCTGCATTCCCAGCGGTCCTGAGGCTGTGCAAGCGCACGTGCATGATCGTCCCTCCTCTCGTGAGGCCCCTCGCACGTCGGCGCCGCTTTCCGGTCGCAGCTGGGAGCACAGCCCAGACGCACCGGGCGGGGTGAGCCCACTGGGCTTGGCTCCCCTTCACACAGCAGTTTTGTGGCTACTTCACCAAAGAGAGTCCTCACACATTTAAAACGATCTTTCACGGACATTGGATGCATTTACTTTAAATTTCTTACAAATGAAAAGTAACTTAAAGCCACATGCAATGCCACCATGGAAAGTCTGTGAAATAATACATGAGAGTCACAGCCCCGCCCTTCAATCTCAGTCCCCATAGGCGGCCTCCTCCTGTTCAGTTCAGGACTCAGGTGCAGATTTCTCCTGAATTTTGTGCCGTCCAGTCTCATCCCTAAAAAATGCAGGCATTTCACACAGGCTGGACTGCAGCTCGTTTATACCACCTGACTCTGTAATCCGTACGTTTCACATGTCAATCCGCAAACATTCTTCCTCATGGAGACGCGGGACTCTGTTCTGTGGAGATAGTATCACTTGCTCACGTGTCCCTGTCAGTGGGCATTCATAGTATATCTGTTTTATACGCTTCATACTGCAAGGAAACCTTTGGTGTATACACCTTTGTCTGCTCAATTGTTATTTCTGTAACTTGGACACCAAAAGTCAACTTCTTTGGTCAAAGCATTGTGTGCACTTTAGTTTTGATGCAAGTAGCCACGGCACTCTTCAGAAATGTGGAGCTCATCTATATTCCTGCCAATAGCACGTGAAAGCACCATGTCCCCCAGCCCCACCATCTCGGGGTATTATTGGTTTTTTTGCTATTTGATGGGCAATAGAGGTATTTGATTGATGTTTGCTTTGCATTTATTTAATTCTTAGTGATGTGCATGATCTTTGTGTGGGCTTATTGAGTATGGCTCTGTTTCCTGCTGAAACAAGTGGAATCAATAGAATTTTCTAAGGTTGGAGTGATCATTATTAATACTGTTGGTTGTGATGATTAATCACAGCAGCGCTGCTCACTAGCAGTCAATGAGCCAGCCCGCGTGTATCACTGGATTTCCATCACAACGCTGTCTATTTACTTCTTCAATAAGGAGCTCTTACCAGTAAGCCCGACCCTGCACCAGGCTGCGAGGGGAAGAGGTAATTATGAGAACATGCCTGTGGCTTCACCGGGCTGGAGACAGGATGCCGCCACGGCCAGGTGTGGGGCTTACTCACCAGCATAGGCCTAGCAAGTTGGCAAGCCAGGGACCAGAGCCCACACTTTTTTTGTATTTTTAACTTATATTTATTTATATAATGGTACACAATGGCTGGGGATGGCCATGGGTGGAGGAGGAGGTTGGCTTGTGGAGTGTACCTGGAAAAGCTACTCTGACAGCAGGTGGGAGAGGAGGAGAGTGTCTGGCCTTGCAGTCTGGCCCTCCTCTCTGGGCAGGCAACACAGAGTCAGTTGGAGAGTTTGGGGTGGGGGTGGTGGCTCGCGGACACAGGCCCGAGAGGAGGCAAGGCAGGCAGGGTGCCGGGCTGAATGGTGGCAGTGGCTCCTGGACACAGAGGCCTGGGTCCTGGGTGCTGGGTCCTGGGCCCGGGAGGGCCGGGGCATCAGGAGCCTGCAGCCAGCCCCAAGGAAGCGCTGGGTCCGGCTGACAGTGGACTGAGCACAGCACCAGACGGAGAAGTGGGGGAGTCCCTTTGTGTGACAGCTGCTGAGGTGGGGCCAGGCCCTGCAGGTCGGGCTGAGCAGAGGCCCTGGCAGAGGACACCTTGTCTAGACGTGGCCCTGGAGGCCCAGGGAGCGGCCTGCCCCACAGCAGGAAGGGAAGAAAAGGACTTTACTCTTGGGGTGGGGGGTGCACCCAGTGTGTATGGCTTCAGCTCAACAGAGGTGGGTGGGTGGGGGAGTTCTGAGGGCAGGACAGTGACTGCGCCCAGTGGGCACAGCCTGGGCCCTGGGCAGAGGGGCTTTGACCCTGAGCCCACACTTTAACATCCACACTCTGCAACCGAAATGAGCGCCATTTCTACTCTTCCACTTCGGGGCTATTGTCTGGTCACCATGCGCAGTACCCCAGCCAGACTTAAAGGAAACCAACTTAAGCCCCAAATTCATATGTGGTAGGGGCTGATCTCTTGCTAAAGCATTTTCTTGCTGTTACATTTCAGTTTGTCTCATCAGTGCCTGACCCATGCCTCGGCCACTATGTGCCCCACATGAATTACATCTTCCTATCAAAACAGCAGGAGGACCCACAGGTGGCCTCCGAAAGCCGGGTCTGGAAGCAGGTAAGCGCGTTCCGTGTGATTGCTTGCAGGACGCTCGGTGAGACGCGCAGCTTGGTCCTCACAGCAGCCGTCGCACTTCAGATCGGAATTAATCCGTACCCTTCAGATGCACTTTTAAAGCTGTTGACATTTTCTTATAGTGCTACTAATGAAACGAAAATTATTAATAATTGTTCCTACTTGAGGGTGACAAATGTCATCTGGCTGGGAAGGCAGTGCACCGCCAAGCCAACCCTGCCCTGCGGCGTTGAAAGTGACGGGTGGCTGTTAATATTCGCTGCGGTGCCAGCACTGCGTGGTTTCAGCCTCTGGCGCTGACAGGCCATAGACCCCGAAATCATGTGTGCGCACGTCCACCTGAGTTTCTCCGCAGCCGCAGCAGCCCGGCGATCAGATGGGCGAAGGGCCCGGACGTGGGAGCGAACTCCTGCCCACACGCCTGCCGGTCATGGAGCCAGCAACGCGGTGGGGAAAGCCCCCCTTGTGGGCCATCATCAGTGGCCCCTGGCTCTTTTGCAAGACCTAGTAGGGAGCGAGCGTCACAATCACGGCCCCCGTGACAAATGAAGACACATCAGCAAAATCTGACATCAGTCTTTTCAAAGAGAAATTCGCCTGGAGTTCCAGAGTTACATTTTCAATGTAAACAAACAGAATAAACATGCGAGTAAGCAAGCCCCCAGGTAGAGGGTCATTCAATTCAAGCAGCTGTGGACATTCGGGGTTGCCCTGGACCGTAGACCAGGCTCTGTGGTGAAATAGACGGCACATAAAATCTGCAATTAGTGTAATTTAGTGACTTCCCACCGTTGTGCCACCGTAACTCTATCCAGTTCCAGAACATTCTAACCACCCCAAAGGAAACCCCACACCCAGGATCAGTCACTCCTCTAGCCCCATCCAACCCCTGGCAGCCATGAATCTACGTTCTGTGAGTCTCCAGGTGAGTGGGAGCAGCGTCCTCCACCTACTGCCACCCGCAGGCCTGCCGTGTGCCTGCCGTGTGCCTAGAGGCCATGCCTTGTGCCTGCCGTGTGCCTGGGGGCCATGCCGTGTGCCTGCCGTGTGCCTGGGGGCCATGCCATGTGCCTGCCGAGTGCCTGGGGGCCATGCCATGTGCCTGCCGTGTGCCTGGAGGCCATTCCGTGTGCCTGGAGACCCGGTGGGGCGTGGGGAGGGCTGCGGGAGGAGGGAGGCAGCATGCTGTGTCCATTTGGGGCAGCAGTGGAGCTGTTGGTCTCAGAAAACACAGTGTGTTCCCGAGGCCGCTGCTCTCACGTGGACCATCACTGGCAGCATCCATGACGGGCCCTCGACGTGGGCTCCCATATTCTGCACCACGTTCTCCAGGAAGCAGCCACAGGGATGTGTTGTAGAGGGTAGGGGAGAGGGAGAGAAGGAGAGAGACTCAGACTCTAAGGAACTGGCTCCCGGGACCGTAGAGGCTTTGCAAATCGGAGCTGGCAGCTCAGGCCAGCGGCTAGAGACCCAGGGACCAGGGACCTGCAGGCGCCCAGGCCGTCTCAGCAGATTCCCTCTTGCCAGGGGAGGTCGGCCTTTGTACCAGGCAGGCCTTTGACTGATTGCATGAGGCACACCTACGTGATCGAGTATATCTGCTTTAAGTCCAACCATTTAAACATTCATCTCATTCCCAAACTCCTTACCTAATGGAAATATCCAGAATAAAGTGTGAGCGAATGTCAAGGTGCTATGGCCCGTCCAAGTTGACACCAAAAAATGGCCCCACGTTCTGCTTCCACAGTCACGGGCCTTACCTCTGGTCAGGAGCTCAGCTGCGAGCTGCAGGCAGCTGTGCGTTCCCAGGAGCCTGAATCACACGAGCGGGAAAGCACACGCCGCTGGCTGGCCACCATGGGTTCCCCAGGTAGGTACGACCTTTGAGACTATCCCAGGCCCTCCCGGAGGGAGGGGCAGCCGTCTGCTGCTGCCATGGGCAGGAGGCTGTTCAGTTACTCAGCAACTCAGGAGCTCTTCCTGCGCCCGCCTTCCTGGGGCGGAGCTGCTCTCGCCCTGCGCAGCCCGCAGGGTCATGAGCTGGGGACCCAGAGAAGCCTCAAGGCGGGTCCATGTGATATTTTACACTCAGAGCACCTTGTAAAAAGCATGACCCTCCCAGGGTTAACAGGTTCGCACACCCAGCAGTGGGGCCATTGGAATTGTGCCATGTCAAAATAACACGTTACACAGCCGGTAAAGTTGTGATTTAGGCACGGACTGCAAACGTTGGCCACGGCTCCTGGTTAACCCTTTGGTGAGAGTGGCATCGTTTGGGAGCTGCAGGACCTGGTGCTCAGGCCGGGGGCGCAGGTTCAGTGCAGGGCAGCCCCTCCCACTGACAAACAGGAGGCAGAGCCCAGAGCAGGAGCCCAGCACTGTTAACAGGTCAGTTAGGAGCACAAATAGGTGACTCAGAGGCAGGACTCAGAGGCAGGACTCAGAGGGCCTGTGACGCCCCTTCTCTCCTGGTCCTTCCCGAGGTCATCTCCTGGGGTCCAGCCCTCAGGTAAGCCGTCTTCCAGCATAGACACCTGTGCTTGCGAAACACGCTGGCTGGCTGGGGCGGTGAGGCCTTGGCCAGCCGACCTCTTCCCAATCCCGCTCCCTGAGGCAGAGGCCTGGCCCACGAAGACACGCAGGACCCACAATCTCCAGGAAGAACAGGGACCCTCACTCCCACATATGGAGGGGGATCCCTCACTCCCCCGTGTGGAGGGGATCCCTCACTCCCCCATGTGGAGGGGATCCCTCACTCCCCCATGTGGAGGGGATCCCTCACTCCAGCATGTGAAACTCAAAGTAAGGAAACACACTGTCCAAGGGGGTGAAGGGAGTTCATCAAACGTTGATTTTCTTGGAAGGACAACGTGATGCTTTTGTAAGCGGAGCAGCTTTTAAGCCTCCCCACGGAACCCCCTCCCCCATTTCTCCAGCTGCAGGGGCCTAGGCTGTGGAGCCATCTGTGCCTGGACAGAGGACACATTCCAGGGGAAGCTCCCAGCCCTGGAGGGCAGACCTTGCCACTCCAACTGCACAAAGCCTTCCTTGTGGCTGAGAAGCTCCAGGGCCTCCGCAGCCTCTCTCAGAAGACAGCGCAGTCACAGATGTTCTGCCTGAGGTGGATGAGCTGCAGGCCCAGTAACAGCCATTGCCTGGAACAAGCAGGGAGCCAGGCTTGTGGGTCTACGCCCTTATCACAGTCTCTGGGACTTGCTCTCGAACCCTTGACCAAAACCAACAGTGATGAAAACACACCAGTGACTGGACTGAAAAGTGCAGAGAAGTTAGATTGTCCTGGGTTCCCTTTATGAGCCGGAAACTCCCCAAACTCTGTAAGCCCCGGCTCCTCCTGAACCACACGAGCGGGAAAGCACACGCCGCTGGCCGGGCACCATGGGTGCCCCAGGTAGGTACGACCTTCGAGACTATCCCAGGCCCTCCCGGGCCTCAGGGGCAGCCGTCTGCTGCTGCCGTGGGCACGAGGCTGTTCAGTTACTCAGCAACTCAGGAGCTCTTCCTGCGCCCGCCTTGAAACACTCCATTGAAACAGGGCCTGCGAACAGCTCTCCATGGCGCGTGCTCACCGAGAGGACCAGGCTCGAATGTGCTCGGGCCCCACCTGACATTTGCTGAGCATTCTTGTTGCAGATTCACTAAGGTCTACAGATGCAGGACGGCTCCAAATGGGTTTTCCCAACGGAAAGGGAAGGGGCTTCCTGGGGCTGGAATATCTCTCTCTCTCTCTCTCTCTCTCTCTCTCTCTCTCTCTCTCTCTCCTCCCACTGCTCCTATCTCCCCTCCTCCCATCTCTAAAAGCAACTGCTGGGCTGTCTCCCAGGAGGCCCTCCATGACTGGCACCTCCTGTTTCCCTGGGGTCTGAGGGCAGCTCCACTCCCCTCTGCAGCCCGGCCGGCGCTCGGGGGTCTGAGCGTGGTAGTGTGTTGGAGGCCACAGGTCTTCCTTAAACAGCGTGGATGCCGTCACCGAGCCACGTGGTCCTGGCTGCGTTAGGGCCACTGCGTTCCATGCGTATCCGTGAGGAGGCTAACAATGCAGCTCCGAGGCACACGCGTCCTTGTTACCTGATTACCTTGGCGACTTGCTGAGCTCTGGAGTTCCGTAGTCAGAGGGAAAGACCTTTCCCTAGTTAACACTAATCTCCATTCCAACACGACTCCGTTTTACTCTCTTTTTAAAGTAAAAGAAAATGCCAGGGCTTGAACTTCCTTTGAAACAAGCGCTGGCTCTTAGACGTGCCGGTGCTGGTGGTAAAATACAAGCAACAGGGTTTCCTCGCTGACCTCGGCAAAGGAAGAGCCATTGCGAGTGGAAGAAAGCATCTGCCAGAGGGAGTGCAACGCAAAAACACCCCTGAGCCGTTCCGAGAGCCCCCTCCCCTCGCGGACTCCCTAGCTCCTCGCCAGGGCAGAACAGACCACCAGGACTAAACCATCCTCCCACAACGAGACAGGAAAACATGGCCCTTTAGGGATGGGCAGATAGGGGCTTTACCTGGTTCCAATGTGCCCGCCCTGTTATTTTTAATAAAGTTTTATTGGAACATAGCCACCTTGTGTTTACATGTTGTCTGTGGTCGCTTTGGCACAATAACTACGACAGATGAGCAGTTACAACTGAGATCGGGTGGCCCGTAAATCCAAGGCAGAGCTAATGGTATGGCTACACTGTAGCTCCATTCAAATGTGACCACTATTCTCAGCCTAAAAACACAGATACACCCTGAACACACACCCACACCCACACGCACACACACACACATACACTCACACATGCACACACACTCACACACACACACACTCACGCATGCACACATACACACTCACAGATGCACGCACACGCACAAATGCACACGCTCACACACATGCACACACACTCACGCGCACGCACACACTCACTCACACACACATGCACATGTGCACACACACACACTGGCACGATGTGAATGGGGTTTAGAGCACCCATTTAATGACTGAAAGGCAAACTGCAACTATTTTCCTGAGTAGTTCTCCCCGTGACAGCGCACACATGCATCGCACACTTGAGGCTCGGTCGCGCTCACATCCTGTGCGTGTCTGTTGATTGACCCATTTCATCACATGAAACTGACACAAGCTTCTCATTAATGGCTCGGGAGGACCAGGCGCGGTGGTAACTGGTAGTCCCTCTGAGTCTGGGAAGGAATGGCAGGGTCAGCAAAAGGCCCTGTGCCCCATCGAGCTGGAGAGCCAGCTGGACGGATCTAGGGCCATAAAGGAAACGACACCGCACCTTCCAATGGCCACTTAGGGCCGCTTCCCTAAAGCAGATAAGAGAAAGACGAGTGGAACTGGGGGTTCGTGGCTGACCGAAGCTTCGGTGGGGTTGGACCTTGTCTGTGGACACGCAAACACCCAGCGCTGGGGGAGGTGTAACAGGTGGAGACAGAGGCCGCAAACAGGTTCGCTCTTCCTGGAAGGAGTGAGGAGTCCGGGCACCAGCCCGCGGGCGCCTGCTGCAGGGCCTCTGCCAGCCTGGACCCGAGAGCCCAGGCCCCGCCTGGCTCAGCCCGTAAGGCGCTCCTGCTGGCAGCCACCTGGGCCGGTATCATTGGCTCCCCCAGCACCCAGCCTACGCCCCGTTCCCAGCGGTCCTTCATGCAGGTGGCGGAGCCCCAACCCCAGCCTCCCCATGACCTTCGGGGTCCCCACGGAGGGCCGAGGCCAGGGCCTCCCCTTGGACGAGCCAGGTCAGTGGGTCTGGGCTCAGAGCAGAAGCTGGTGGGAAATGCACCTGCTGTCTGCCCGAGCCTGACCTGGGAGCAGCGTCACTTATCGCATCCATGTCCCCCAGCGGCTCCGGTGCCCCGATTTCTCCCCTGGGTGCTCTCCCAGCCCGTAGCCGGCTTGTGCTCCATCTACGTGTCCTGCCGTCCCTCCCTCTTCCCTCTCACTGACTAACACCTCCGTGGGCACACCCTTCGTCCTGCCCATTGGGGGGACGTCCATTCCACGGTGAACAGACGCCCTCGCGTCTGACTATCAGGTCCCTTCACCTGGAGTCTCCCTAGGGACCGAGCTGGCTCTCGTACAGGACAAGGAAGAGTAGGCTCAGATCATGCCTGCCACGAGGCTGTGCTGCCCACACTGTTTGGTAACGGAAGGCAAGCTTCATTGGGGGGGCGGGGCACCTCTGGAGAACGCTGTAAATGGATAAGGAAGGGTTCCCAGAAGCGGTGAGAATATTTAGGGTTTTCATGACTCAGAAATGGTAGCCAGATGTCGCACCTTGGGAAGCTCTGGGGAGGCACCTGCTTTTCCATGACTAGAAAGGCCGCGGCCTGTCCCACCCTCGCTCTGCGGTCACAGTGGGAAGCTCACCTTCAGGGGTTTCTTATTGACCCCTGGCCATGCATACATGGTGCCTTCCCTCTTCCTTCAGATTTTGTCATTTGAAACATGAGCCTCCCACCCAAAGGCCGGTGTCAGAGGATGCAATAGACGGGCCTCTGCTGCATCTTCTCCCCGGAAAGATGGGGCCCGGGAAGCAGAGGTTGGAGGTGGCCTCTGCAGCTTCGGGGGCGTGTTCCCAGGCACAGCCTGACTGGAGGGGAGAGCGTTGGCAGGGGAGCTGAGCCATGGGCGGGTGCACGGGGGACTTGGCCGGGCCCAGGGATGCCAGACCCAGGAGCCTTGAAGGGGCGGAGTCTTGGGCAAGGCCTGTGCTGAGGGCAGGAGCTTCAGCAACCAACACGCCCTGCAGCGGGGCAGGAGGGCCTTGGTGCTGATCTTGGGGCAGATCTGGGCACCTGCTTCGGCCTGCGCACTTTACCTTCCAAAGTACAGAAGCGTCGGTTTCTGTTTTGTCTCAAAGTTCAGATTCTGCAGAATGAACACATGGGCATTTTCCTCATGTCAGAGTCGTAATTATTCCCAAGGTCACTGCATGGCCTCACACCCACAGATCCCCAAGGTCACCATTGCACAGCCTCACACCCATGGCTTGCAGAGCTGCTCATAACGGTAATTAATTGAAGTATTTGCTTGTATTTTGTCTTCTGTGTCTCTCATTCCTTGTTTAGAGATGGTTGCCAGACCCCTGAGCTCTGTGTCCTGTGGAAGTCTTATGATTTGAGGCCAGAAGCAAAGCCACCCACACCCTCTTCCCTGCCAGTTCTGAAAGCCAAACATTGTTTATAACCCCCAAGGCCTTCACTGAAGATGAGGCCGCCTTTTTCTGAAGGGCTGTCTCTCTTTTGAAGGCACATGGACAAATTATCCATCATCCCTAGTGCGTGCTGCTTTTACTGATCGTAGCCTCAGGGCTCATTCATTTACTCCTTCATCAAATACTCATTGATTGCCGACAATTAGCCATCAGGGACTCTATTCAGGGAGAGGGATGGGTGACTGTCTTTGAACCAGTGGGTCACCTTCCAAAATGTCTATGACCTGAACTCTATGAAACACTCCTTCAATGCGGCATCCGCACAACCAAGGATAGTTTCTGATGATGTGAAATCACAAACCGACTTTCACCCAGACAGACTACTTAGCGAAACACATTCGTGAAATATTGAAAGCGGCCACCTTTGAGTGTTGGGGTACCCGGCGGCTTTCTTCCACCATACACTTTCTTCAGTAAAAATGATTGTCTGCCATGAAAAGAATTGAGGATTTTGGCAACACAGAATTGTGTGCGCTGATAGGTTGTGATCAGTGGAAACTCATTTTTCGAGTCTTAATCACTGAGCATGACAAAGATCCGAGGCATCCGTCCCAGCCCCCTTTCTTTCTCAGACAGCAAACACTGGCTGTGTGCTCATTGCTCAGTATTCCTACTCCACAGAGTTCCACAAAACTGAAAAAGAAATGCAGGGTGCAAGCAAGATGACAAAAACAACGGAAGGAACCATCTGTGTCAGGTGTCGTGCACTTGATAGTGATTGGAAATGTGGAAATAGGCAGAATGGCTCTGAGAGGGGATAAAGCTTCCTGAAAATCTTTACAGGAAGAAAAATAAAGAAAATCTTTACAGGAAGACAAATAGAAGATGCAAAAAAAAAAATCCTCTCCAAAGAGCCTCAAGCATTCTGTCACAAAGGAAACATTAACCAGGTAACCAATGCGGCCAGGAATGAGCGTGAGGGTTGAGGCGAGGCTGCTAGCCTTTCGTGCTCTCAATGTGCAGCCTGGGCTCTGCATTCGCCACAGGCAGCCCCTCCTCGGGGCTCATGTGACCTCTGGAGCCTCACTCCTGGCACCCCACCCCGCCCCCAGGGTCAAGTGAGTCAAGCCTGGGACCATTGTGGGAAATACGAAAAGAATATGAAAAAAAATTAATTTGGCCTGAATTCCACCACCATCACCGCCACCAAAACACTGTTAATAAGTGGACGTGTTTCTGGTCAGGGACCTAGGATGGCAGCAAAGATATCAACGAATGCTAGTGAGCACCTGCCATGTGTCAGGCACAGGGGTACATGGTATTCTACGGGGGTGGGACCCCAGGTGAGGCTTACCCTTATGACCCTCATTTAAAATGAGGAAACTGAGTCACAGAGGCTGAAGTAGCCCGTTCCACTCACACAGCAGGTGAGCACTGGGTGGGATTAGAACCCAGGAGTCTTGTTTCAGAGCTCACGTTTCTGTGACCTGATACGTCAGCTGATCTTGTACATTTAGAAATCCTTCCTGGGCCAAGATGTGTTCTTTGAGGCAGTACTTGGAGTTACTACAAAAGGTGTGATCTCATGGCTACACAGCAATTTAATTCTACCAAACTCTTGTCATGTCATGTTTATTTTCCACATTTAGTTAACACAAATAGACTTGAAATAACACATGTATCCTTAAATCTTAATGCCCAGCAAGCTCATGGCCCTCTTTGACTCCAAACTTCAGGCCTCACTTGATTTGTACTATAGTTGAAGGAATCAGGTTGAGAATCTCAGAAATTATAGGAAAAGATATGGATTCCATTATCATCACTGTTCTTTTACATCATCCAGAAAATGTAGCCCAAGCAATAAAATAAGAAAAGTCAGTGTGATATAGGTGAGATAATTATGAGAAAACTAGAGGCCCGGTGCATGGATTTGTGTACCAGTGGGGGTCCCTCAACCTGGTCTGCACCCTCTCACAATCTGGGACCCCTCAAGGGATGTTGGACTGCCAGTTTCGGCCCAATCCCTGCCAGCCAGGCCAAGGGACTCCACCAGTGCCCAAATCCATGCACCAGGCCTCTAGTATGCATATAAGATCTTTGGTTAATCTCTTCCTGTCCTCCCCCCATTCCCTCTCAGATTCTTCAGTCTGTTCCATGTTTCCATGCCCGTGCATTGAGCATCTGCCCCTTGGTGGTCATTGCATGTCATACCTACCGGTCAAGCAGTCAAACAATAGGACATTTAGCCTATTAGGCTTTTATATATGTAGATAGAAACTTGAATTATTTTTGCTTGTTTTTCTATCTTGTAAGGCCAATAAAACCAATCAAAAGTATAAAAATAATGAGTATCCACTAATGTGTTGAGTTACCCAAAAGATAATCAAAGATCAATAGTTTTACTATTTATTTGCCAAACAACTAAAAATACAACTGATAAAAAACATCACCTTTATGCAGACCTGAAAATGAAAACTGTCTAAAATTAATCTAGAAAGGAATGTATATGGTCCATATAGAAGTAATTATAAATTCAGTGTTTGTGCTAAATAATTTAATAAGTGGTGTTACATCCTTTATTGCTCAGAAGAATTCACAATACTCCAAAGATGCCAATGTTACCCTGATAATTTATGCATTTAACAGATTATAATAAAAAGTAAACAAGGGTTTTTCTTTGAAATTAGACAAATCATTTTCAACTTTATGTTGAACAACGAATAGAAAAAAAATTGGAAATTAAGATTCGTGGACGTTTTGTTTGTAGGTTATAAAATTAAAGACATCACAGAAGCTGTGTGATAAGATCACCAATGATGAGATGGTGAGTCAGCCCTGAAGAGAACTGGGAGGCTGTCTGGTGCTGTATAACAAGGCTATTACTTAGGATTTGAAATATTATACCAATACCAACACAAGAGGAAAAAAATAAGCATCCCAGTTTATTGTAATTCATGTTAGAAACGCAACTGAAAACAATCAGGTGCCCACACATACTCTGCAGTTCAAGGAAATCCTAAATATAAAAGCAAAGAAAAACAATTGTGATATCGTCAACCTCACTTTTAATTGTAGAGAAAAATATTTTCAGCATAAAATCTGCTAAAAAATGAAAGGTGTACCATATAACTGGCATAAAAATTGCCTTACAGGACAGAAAACACTCATCTCTTTATATGGAAAGTTAATTCACTAATCCTCACAGAATCAGAATAATGAGCCATTCACAAGAATAAGCAATGATAAGAGAAGAATTACAAATGGCTAATATATATAAGAAGGCTGTGTTGAAACTCGCAATGATCAAAGGAATCAAAGTTTAAACAGCGTGAATGTCGTCTGGCAAGCTGCCACGCTGACAACATGCATTTTAACATAGTTCCCAGGGTTGGTGGGAACGCAGAAAGAGCAGCATCTGAATGTACCGTGTTCCTGAGGGACGACCTAGCGCAGGGCCATCAGCAGTCCTAAATGTCTAGGGCTTCTTTGCTCATCTGTTTGGCCAGGTGAACACAGTGCACGGCCCCATTTTAAATTCCTCACTGGGGTTATTTCTCATAACCCTTGAAAGGTTAATGTGGTGATACGTGGGCAGGCTACAGAGCATCTCAGATGGACATTTAAGAAAAATTGAATTTATTTAAGGAAAGGGGGGATGGTATGTCCAAAGGGAAGGGCTGCACAGCACCGAGCCAAGGGGGCATGGGGCGATGCTGGCAGCCCCAGGACCAGATTCCACCTCATATGCAGTCACTGTCGCTGGGGGTCGGGGCTGAGCTGGTGGGCTGGGGGTCAGATGGAGCCTCCAGGACAGGTTCCCGTCCTTATATGCTCTGACACCCGATGGCCAGCAAGTCCTTCCTGGCCGGTGTCCTCCTGAGGCGGGAAGCTTGGACAGGTCTTCCTGGTCTGTCTCCTGTGGCAGGAAGCTTACAAATGGCCGTTAAGGATCATGTTAATAATCCTACCTCCGGTCCCCTACTGAGGTCCTGCCTCATTTTACCACCTTGCAAATGTGGGGTGAATGTCATGGCCTCAGTGTTTGTAAGGAAGAGGGAAAGACTGGGAGTGAGCTAGAGAACCCAATGCATACCAGCTCATGGCAGACTTGAGGGTTTAGAACTTCCAAATGATGTCTGTTCAAGTGAAAAATAACCATTTCATGTTCTAAAGAAATCATATAAACAAAGAGCAAAACGCACCAAATAAGAATCGTGGTGAGCGCAGGGAACTTTTATTTTACCTTTTCAGGGACGTCTAATGGCTGCAGGCAGCTCTTTTCCGACGTGGAGGCAATAGGGGACTTGCACAGCCGGGAATGTGAGGGAGTCCCAGGGCCTGCCGGCTTCAGTCCAGCAGAGGGGAACTGGCCCCACAGAGCCTTTCCGAACCAAAAGAAGGAAAGAAGAACCTTGTCCATCCTCACAGGAGAAGACACGTTGGTGCTGAAGCAACGAGAAGCCGTGGCCAGCGTGAGGGCCCTCCCTGGGGAGCAGGAGGGAGCGGTGGGGCCTGGAAGCCAGGACTGCAGGTCTCTCTCAACACGCAGCCCGACTCCCTGCAGCGACTGATGCCCCAGGTACATTCAAACAGTTTTTCACCAGGAACAAAAAGGTAATGAAAATCCAGAAATTTAAGGAGAATCCAGAAGTCTGAATTCTTAGGCAAAACATATACTCAGCATCACGTTACTTTAAAAAACAAAAAACTAAACAGAGCAGCTCACAGCCAGCGAGGAGGGGACCAAACTCCGGCACCAGCGAGACTTCTGTACGTGACACCCAATCACACCACGCACCACGCTTTACGCTTGTATGTGCCCTTCCTCCTGCCCTTTCCTCACCTTCTTACAGTAAGGGCTTATGTGACAGGCACCCTGCTTCTCATTTCAGCAAGGATCTCAATCAAAAGATCCCACAGCTCGTCCACGAAGGATGGAAAGGAAGGCGCGTGGAATGCCCAGCACTGTGCAGGGCTTCCTGCCTTGGTCGTGCCATTCTCTTCCTTCTCCAACTTGTCACGGCAACGAGGTAACTGACCCTCCCCTAGGATCCAGGAAGGAAGCACCAAGCTATCCCCCCACAGCGGTTTGGGAACACACTTCTTCCCGCGGACAGCAGCTCTCGTTGCTCTAAACACGGTGACGCCTCCTCACCCATGAAATTCACTTGTGTGAACATGCTCATTACAGAGACATTAAAATAAAGCAGTGGTTGGCAAACTGCGGCCCCTTGAGTGTGGCTCTTCCACAGAATTCCACGTGCGGGCGTGCATGTACAGTGCGATTGAAACTTCGTGGCTACACTCAAGGCGCCAAAGAGCAGCATGTGGCTTGCCAGCCACAGTTTGCCGACCACTGCGATAAAGGAACCATATGCTGGGATTTGAGTGATGTCACCCTGCATATTATAAGGAAATATTCCGTGTCAAAAAATTATTAGCAGAAAATAAAGCCCAATTGGAATGCAAAGCAGAAACAGGCACCAAGTATATAAACCGACCTGAAGTTTCTCTGGGTCTGTCCATTTTCAAGGGATGGGCTCCGACGTGGGGATCTCCCCAGTGTAGACCCCCAGGAATCTGTTTTCGGGATGGCTCAGTGTCTGGGGCCCAGGAGACAGGCCCAATCTGCCTGCAGGCCCTGAGCTGGGGGAGGCGGGAACCAGGGCTTCCTCCTGTTGAATCCTGCACACCGGTCACCTTTGCATTGCACTCCAGGGAAATAGACGTCTGGGCACCGACGACTACTCTTATTTCACACTAGAGGCCCAGTAACGAATTCGTGCATGGGTGGGGGCTGGCCAGCCCGCCCCCGATTGGGGCTGATCAGGCTGGGCAGGGGGAGGGGACTCAGGTGGTTGGCCAGCAGGCCCCACTCCTGATTGGGGGGGGGCAATTGAGGAGGGAGGCAATTGAGGATGGGGTCAGCCGGGGGAGATGCCACAGGCAGTTGGCTGGCTGGCCCCGTCCCCTGGTCAAACTCCCAGTAAAACTCCTGGTTGAGGGGATAATTTGCATATTAGCCTTTTATTATATAGGACTAGTGGCCCGGTGTATGAAATTCATGTACGGGGGTGGGAGAGGGTGTCCCTCAGCCCAGCCTGTACCCTCTCCAATCTGGGACACCTTGGAGGATGTCCAACTGCTGGTTTAGGCCCAATCCCTGTGGAACATCCCTCTTGCAATCTGGGACTGCTGGCTCCTAACCACTCACCTGCCTGCCTGCCTGCCTGATTGCCCCTAACCACTCTGCCTGCCAGCCTTCTCGCCCCCAACTGCTCCCCCCCGCCAGCCTGATCACTCCCAACTGCACTCCCCTCCTGGCCTGATTGCCCCTAACTGCCTCTGCTTTGGCCCTGCCACTATGGCTTTGTCTGGAAGGACATCCAGAATGTCTCTCGGAAGGTCTCCCAGTCTAATTAGCATATTACCCTTTTATTAATACAGATGTTCCATCTGATGTGGCTGAAATGGGAGCATCTGTGCTCCTCAGCAGCCCAGCCTACAGAGCCCTGATGCCCAGGCACACCCCACACACCCACCCAGGGAGGGATGCTCCACCACCCACCAACCTGCCCTCTGTAAAGAGAGGTATAAGCTGCCCTCTCCTCTCTTCAGGGGCACTCGTTGGAGCTAGGCCCACACAGACAGCCTGGCTGACCCCAGGTCAAGACCCTTGCACCACAGGAGGCCAGGCATGGGCTCCCGGGACCAGGGTGTGAACATGTCTGAGAGCCGCTCCAGTGGCCTGGCTGCTGGTGGGCAGAGGAATAATCTGCGAATCTCAGATGTTCCAACCTGACCGACGCAGAAGGGGCAGGTTGGCGGGGATGGCAGTTCCGGAACATGGGAGGGCCAGGCTGAGGACGGGGTGGGGTCTGCAGATGCCTCCTGTCCACACAGGAGGTCACTGGCCCAATTGGGACTAAATCTGAGGCCACCCTGACATGCCCGCCTACACACTGTCTCCCATCCCATTGCCTCTGTCAAGCAGGGTGCCTGTTACATAAGAGGTTAGTATCAGATCTCCCCAGGGAGCCCCTGATTAGGGCCTCAGCCTCAAAATATTACCCTTTCAGACTGAAGTGGTTTTAATCATCCTTTAAGAAAAGGTGTGTTGAATAATTGAAGTCTATAAATAGAACTGCACAAAATATGTCCAACTGATTATAAATTGCCCATTTAACTGCAAATTCACAAACACATTCACACACACTCACACTCACACACACTCACATACAGACACTCACATACATACATGCACTCACCCATACTCACATACATATACTGACACACTCACATACATGCACACACTCACATGAATACACTCACCCACACTCACATACATACACACACTCACATGAATACACTCACCCACACTCACATACATTCACACACTCATACACACACACACACACACTCTCACACACTCACACGCACTCACATGCACTCACACACACACTCACACGTACTCACACACACACACACACACACACACACACTTCTAGAGCACCTGCTCTCTGGACACCTCATAAGCTCACAGAGCTGCAGGTGGGCAGTTCTGCTGGGCTTGGCCTTCTGTTCAGTAGTGCAGAGCAAGCTCCTCCTCTGAGCAGGAGCACCAGAGGGCGGCCTCACAGGGCCTCGGAGATGGGACAGATGCCCGAGGGCTGGGCAGGGACCAGCCAGTTGTTCTATGGAGCCTTTCTTTCCACGAAGTGTGTGGCACTGCCCCTCCCTCCAGGATGAGAGCACCGTGCCCGTCATTCCCTTGAGATGGTGATCCGTAAACCCTGAGTCAAGCCCAGGCCAGCAGCTCTGGAGCTACCTGCAGAGTCAGCACCCCTTGTCTGTCCTTCAACGAGCAAGAGCCCCGGGAATCCATCTGCTCCCCCATGCGCAGCCGCAGTGACTTCTTCAGAGGACACTGCCGGTGTTTGTCTTGCTCTCTCGTCTCAGTTCTGTTAGATCCTTTGTTTCTTTGATGCTCAGAATTGCACCATTTGGCTCTAAAATCGACATCAGAAGAGCATTAATTAAAGGCAGATGCATCGCAATGGAGACAGAGGTAAAATTATGCTCAGAGGCATAGTGTAATTAATTTTGTACAAGAGAGATGTGAAAGGGGGTGAATAACACTGGAGGAATCACCACCCCGTTTCATTGTAGAAGTACAATGTAGATCAGGCAACATATGGAGAGATGTGTGGGTAATTAGACGTCAAGGTGGGGAACCCAAATGGGGTCACTTGCTAAGTTCTCAAGACAGCGAGACGAGAGCGCATCTCGGTCCTCACACATGTTCACTGTGGACAGGACGCCTTGCCCCGGTGTCTGCAGGGGCGGGGGGGTGGGGCTTGGAAGAAGATGATTATGATGCACATTTCCTAAGAGCTTGGGCAGTGGAGCTGCGACTGGAAGCACCCTGTATCCTGACGGCATGGGAAAAAGTGAGGAGCTGTGATAAAGCCACCTCCTCTCAGAGAGGCCAGAGCTGCACAGGCTTCGAGGCTCCTCACCCCAGATAAGCCAGCCTCTTGGGATGGTCATGAGGGATGCCTGGATTTACAACGTCCAGTGAGAATGCATCTGGGTTCGCTGCACCGTGGGCCAGTCATGCCCAGTGTGAGAGTTAGGCACCGCATCAAGGGGAGTCTAGGAGGGAAGCAAAGGAATTTATACAAACTTTCTCCACAAGGACTCCATCCTGTGTTTCTGTGGTGACAATGCAGGGCACAGGTGACATGCGGGCACAGGTGACACATGGGCACAGGTGACATGCGGGCACAGGTGGCACATGGGCACAGGTGACATGTGGGCACAGATGACACATGGACACAGGTGACATGTGGGCACAAGTGACACGTGGGCACAGGTAACATGTGGGCACTGGTAACATGCGGGGAGAGGTGACATGTGGGCACAGGTGACATGTGGGCACAGATGACATGTGGGCACAGGTGACACACAGGGCACAGGTGGCACTCGGGGACAGGCAGCGGTTGGGCTTCCTCAGCACAGCGTGACGCTGGCTCTGCTTCATGCCCGTGGTTTTGTGTGACCAGAGCCCAGGGGTCACCGGGGCCGGCCATCCGGAGCTTCACCTGTGGCGTCTCCCTGAACCGCTCACTGTGCAGAGCTTTTTGTCTCGTTCACAGAACGGGGGGAGGCCTGGGAGGCGAGTGGGGGAAAGCGGGGAGCGGGCACTGCACCCTTCAGGAGATCCCAGCTCACCTGTTGGACTTCCCCAGAACCGAGGGCTGTGCTGTTGCTGCGGTAACAAACCACCGCAGGGAAGGCCACAACGGCGCCCACACCTCATCTCACAGGTTCCTGGGGCCCACGGTCCAGGCCCAGCGTGGGTGGCTCGGCTGCTTCTGCTCAGAGATGGGAGCCAGGTGTGAAGGCTGGGCTTTCCCTGGAGGCTCCAGGAGGGGCTCCCATGGCCATCAGACTGTCCTCAGTCAGCTCTGGCTCACGCCCCCCACAGCTCCCTGCCCTGAGCTCCCTGCCCTGATTCCCAGGATTTGGAATCTCTCTGACTTTCCCTCACCCTCCTATCCCCTTCCTACTGAGCCCTCAGGCGGCACCGCCCATGCCCACCCCTCCTGCGACCTCCTTGCAATGCCTCAGGGTTCTCCCAGGTGACTTGGGTTTCTCTCTCATGTGCTCCCCACACAGCCAGGCTGCAAGGATCAAAGTGTTACCACTTCTAGCGAACGAACCCCCCACAGAATGCGGGCTCCAGGGGCCCACGGAGGCCAGGATTCTCCCTTCCTTTAGCTGCTGTCACTGAGCACCAAGCTTGGAGCGGCGTGGAAGGCCTGAGAGCGAGGGACACCGCCCTCAGGAGGTCAGTGTGGTGTGCAGACAGGAAGCAGTTCAGGTACAACTGGCATAGATGCGAGGAAACATTTAGGGTCCAAGGGAACCTGGAGAATGGGTACCTGACCCCCTCGGGTGTGTGGGCAGGAGGGAGGTGACATAAACCAAGACCGGAAAGCCAGGAGAGCCAGGTGAGGGGAGGGGTGGGGAGAAGCGAGCAGGACATTAGAGGCGCCTGGAAGATGGGAGCCTGGGGAGAGGGACGGTCAGAGAGGTGGCGGGTCCGCAATACCAGGCCGGGCTGGCCACACGAGGAGGCGGGGTGATGGATAGCTGTTGAAATACTGGGGTGATCAGATTAGAGTGGAAATGAGGCCAGGAATCGCCTCCGTCTCCCTGGACCCAAGTAGCCAATCCCTCCAGGGCTGTGTTGGCCACACTCATCTCCCTGAGCCAATCAGAGCAGCCTCCTGCTCACAGGGGTTAGAGCGTGGGTGCTCTGCCTGGAGACCGGCCACAGATCGCAGGCTCCCAGCCTTTCCCTCTCTATCCGGGTCACCCTTGGCACCCCCATGAAGCCTGCACAAGAGCTGGCTGGGAGCACACCCCGCATCGCTCCAGCCCAGGCTCCACCCTGTGCTTGTTCTGCTCCTATCTGTCATCCGTGTCAGCGTCCAGACCAGGCGATGCTCCCGCTGACCTCGCCCAGGACGGCTGCGCTGGCTGGGCATCTCCTGCTGACCGGCCTGACCAGCGGGCGATGCCAGGCCGGCCCCTGGGAGTGCCGGGGGCAGTCATATTAATCTGAAATGTAAGCAGTTCTTCTCGGATGATCATCTCTCGTCAGAGCAGAAGGTTCATGAAACGCCGGAGCGGCTCTGACACAGGATGCGTGGACGTGGGCTCGGCGACTTTTCTTCGCCGCTGGCATCTCAGCCCTTGGGAAGCTGTGCCCCACTCTGAGAAGCTTCTGCGCCAACCCACCCAGGGCAGGGCCTGAGCGGAGGCGGGAGGGGCCCTCCCCCTGGTCCCACATCAAAGGCCTCCTCTCCTGCGCTGGACCTGAAACCAGGCACAGAGATGTTGCTGACGGTCTGCAAATGGCGCCCTTCAGCTTTTAACTTTCACATAAAACAGAATAAGAGATGATCCCATCCCGGGAGGGGTCCGGCTCCTGCGCAGGGGAGAGGCTGCCAGCGGGCCATGCCTCGCGAGCTCGCTTGTTTTACTTGGGTTGCAGTGTCTGAAAGCTGTCAGATGCATATATATTGCAATTGCTGTTTATACAGAGGCACACCTCCCGCATCTGAGTACACACCCACAAACACACACCACACACGCACATCGGCCCCACCCAGCCCATTCTCTGCCAGCGGCACCTGTTCTAATGGAGCCGCTCCCAGCGAAATATCTCCGGGTCTGATCGGGAAGGACCTATGGGGTCATCTCATCCCTTGAATGTGACCCTAAAGAATTATTTCTTCTTCTTCTTCATTGTTAATCCTCACCCAAGGATATTTTCCCCATTACATACTGGGCTGGGGGTTGTACCTGCAATCCAGGTATGTGCCCTTGACCAGGAATCGAACCCTCAACCCTTCGGTGTATGGGCCAACGTTCTAACACTGAGCACACTGGCCAGAGCCCTAAAGGGTTCTTTGGAAGGGAGCCGCAGGACCTGAGGCAGACCCCGTGGAGCTCAGCTGTTTCCTGTGCCCCCACCTTTGGCGTTAAAGACGCCTATGGACCTGGCAGTTATGCGAGAGACCGAACCCCAGCAGGAGGCGTGCAATGAGGATGAGCACTCGAAGGTCCTCAGTTCCTCCATGACAGTCCAACCCAGGAGAGGAGCCCCACCAGGATCCCGGAGAACAAAAGGCAGACGGGAGACAGGGAACCGGCCTCCGAGGCCTGCAGGAGGAGAGGAAGAGGCTGAGGAGACTCGGTCAATTAGACTCCAGATGAAGTGAGACAGGCACTCGGGTGTAGGGGGGACCGTGGGGAAGGGACGGACACTCAGGTGCAGGGAGGGACAGTGGGGAAGGGACGGGCACTGGGGTGCAGGGGGGACAGTGGGGAAGGGACAGGCACTCGGGTGCAGGGAGGACAGTGGGGAAGGGACGGGCACTCGGGTGCAGGGAGGACAGTGGGGAAGGGACGGGCACTCGGGTGCAGGGAGGACAGTGGGGAAGGGACGGGCACTCGGGTGCAGGGAGGACAGTGGGGAAGGGACGGGCACTCGGGTGCAGGGAGGACAGTGGGGAAGGGACGGGCACTCAGGTGCAGGGAGGGACAGTGGGGAAGGGACGGGCACTCGGGTGCAGGGAGGACAGTGAGGAAGGGACAGACACTCAGGTGCAGGGAGGGACAGTGGGGAAGGGACGGGCACTCGGGTGCAGGGAGGACAGTGAGGAAGGGACAGGCACTCAGGTGCAGGGAGGGACAGTGGGGAAGGGACGGGCACTCAGGTGCAGGGAGGACAGTGAGGAAGGGACAGACACTCAGGTGCAGGGAGGGACAGTGGGGAAGGGACAGGCACATGGGTGCAGGGCTCCCGCAGGCTGGGTCGCTGGCAGGGAAGCATTCCCACCTCCTGCAGTGGCTGAGGGAGGGGCCATGTCCTGGGCAGAGGCCTACCCAGCCATAACGTTTGTCTTTGATGAACACAGGGCTGTGGCTGGACTAAAGGGAAGCAGAGGAGGAAAGATTCAGCCTCACCCACCCCCTGGGCTGCTCGTGCCCCTTCCTGGGCTGAACCCATGGGAAGCCAGCAGGCAGGGGGGCCGTGCAGGCCAGCACCTGGGGTGAGGAGCAGGCAGGGCACTCAGGTAGGGGCCACAGAGGAGAGGACCCAGGCGAAGGTACAAGCAGGATTATGGAGCAATGGGTGGAGGATCATATCTTAAAACTAATTTCTATCTAAAGAAATTCTAGATGTACTGATCTCCTGGACTCAGCTACAAAGCTTGGTGCGATTGGAACTGGGCGGGTGCCAGTCAGAAGCTGGAGAGGGGCAGGGAGGGGGAGATGGGAAGAGAGGATGCAAAACTGGGGGAGCCACTGGAGGCTGAGAGCTGGAGTTTTAGGGGCATGTGGACAAAGGGAAAGTGAAGGAAAGATTAAAAAGCAATGTCAACAACTGAGAAAAAGATACAGTGGTAAAGATAGAGGTGGGGGTTCAGATGAGCTCTGGTGGTGAAGCCCATGTGGGTGGAGTATTTCAGCAGGGCTGCGACGGAAGATGTGTGTGTAAGATAAGTTCACCCGTAGCCAATAAATTGTAATAGCACTTTATTTAGCCCGCCATACCCAAAATTCTATCATCCCAACATGCAACCAACATAAATTACTAATGCGAGACTTTGTATCCGTTTTTGACACTAAGTCATTGAAATGCAGTGAGCAGCCGATACCGCAGATTGCAATTGGGACTAGCTGTGCTCAGGGCACTCAGGCTGGTGGCTGCCGCCTGCCCGGCTCAGGGCGGAGCATCTGCCTGCGGATGCTGGTGCCATGTAAGAAGAAGTGGAGTGATTTGCGAGGTCAAGATCACGGGTCTCTGTTGTCCCCTGTGAGCGTGGAGTCCCCAGGACATCCAAGGGGCTGTGGGGCACAGGGCTGGGCGTGCGCATCCAGGGCACTGGGGGAGGCCAGGCTGGAGCCGACCTGGAAGCAGTCAGGGGAGGGACACACGTGGAGCCAGCAGATGGCAGCATGCAGAACGCCAGGCGAGGACAGCCCCTCCTCCCCCCCAGAGCAGTGCCTCCCTGGCACCACTGTCCTCGCCTGTGGTGTGGGTGTCCTGGGCACTGCAGGAGTCGGCACCATCCCCACCCTCCACCCTTTCAATGCCAGTAGCACCCCCACCTCCATCCAAGGTGTGACAATCAGAACCGAAAGTGCCCCAGACCTTGTCAGATGTCCCCTGGGGAACTTGCCCCTGGTTTAGTGACTTACAGGCTGGGCAGCGAAGGAAACATCAGACTGGGGACCGAGGAGGTGACAGTGCTGCAGGAAGGAGAGGAAGCAGGCTTGGGGCTGGTACAGAGTCCACGCCGTGTGCAGGGCCCGGTGAGCGGGAGGACTTGCGGGAGGGGCGTTAGCTTAGACCCTACTAAGAAACGGGAAGCTGTGCCTTCAATATGCATTTTATATAGCCCAGTGCAGAGAGGGCCAGGCATCACACACTCGTCCGGTAACCTCGCGGAGCACGCTGGGTGACGTAAGGCCCGTGAGCAACAAACACTTGATGGAAAGAAATGAAACAGCGGGAGTCTCCCCAGCGGTGCGGAGGTGCTCACGCAGGGCCGCCCAGGCGCCTCATTCCTGGGCAGGCAGAGGCGCTGCCGGGAAATATCCCTGATCAACGTCCTCAAATTACAGAAACACAGCAGAGAACACAATGTCATATTTATTCCACTTTCTGCAACTTTAATTAAGTTCTCTGCTGCATTAATTATAGCTGTGCATTGTTAAAGACGTATAAACACTGCAGAAACGAATTACTGCCGGAGACCATTATTAAAACCACAACATTTTCCTACAGAATAGCACAAGCAAGAGAGGAAGTTACTAAACCTCACGTGCAGGCAGTGGCTGTGTCCTGGGCTGAGCTCTACAGCGGAACCGGAACCGGATCCTCTGGCCACCTTCATGTGCAGAATTTCAACCGCAGATCACGCCTCCACCAAGTAACCGCTGCAAATCTGTGCCCCTCTTTCTGACTGCATGCTGGGTTTTGATAGGCTACTTCTTGCGATCCCTGTGCTGCGTGAAAATCTTCATCGGTTCTCATTGTGTCTCACTAAGAAGTGATTACCTTCAGAAAGGTCAGAATGTTCCACTGCTCCCCAGAGATGCTTGGGGGAGACAGCGCATCGTGGCCCGGGCCCGTGTGGGGTTGGAGCGTCGTCCCGTGCACTGAGATGTTTCGGGTTTGATTCCTGGTGGACGGGGTGCATAAGGGAGGCCACTGTTGGATGTTTCTCTCTCTCTCCTCGCCCATCCCCTCTCTCTAAAATCAATGGAAACATCCTCGGGTGAGGATTTAAAAAGGAAAGAAAAGAAAATGCATACTGACAGTGATCACACCACATTCCCCCCTCTCTCCATGGGAACATTTCCAGAGAACACGCCTCCTGCCGGCCCTTCGTAGCGTGTTTCCTCTCTTCAGACCTGCTTATCCCACCAGGAAAGGGGGCGGCGGCTCTGCAGATGCGGCCTTGCCCTGGGCCTGGCCAGGGAGAACGCACTTACTTCAGGGAAATCAACGCATCTTCCAGCAGCGGACACGGACCAGTGCCTTCACCCAGGACCACAGATGGAAGAGAAGTCGTTTTGCCCAATAAAAGCTGTCTTCTGGTCCCAGTGAAACACTCCTAATCCAGAGAGTCTCTGCGCCAAGAGCGGAGGGCCTGACCGGGGCTGACTCTCTCTGGGTGACACGTTTGCACATTTCAGGACGCTGGTGGCATCTCGATGAGGTTCCTGCTCATGTGAGAGTGAGTCCTTAAAACAGTGGCCCCAAATGCTCAAATGTCTAGAAATATCTGTTAAGCGTTCCGATTCTCAGGCCCGGAGTGCCCCACTGAGCAGAAGTGGGGCAGGGGAGCTGAGGGCCGCACAGGTGCCTGGGAGCACCCGGGCCTGAGTACTGAGACTGCCGGTGCTACACAAGCCCATGAGCACATTTCGGGCTGGGAGGGTCATGAGTTATTTTAATAACATTTTTTTTTTTGTATTTCTCAATGCAAACTTGGGCTTTTTAGGGAAATTCTCCGAGGAGTGGAAGCACACGTTTTTGGGAAAATATGCTAACCGCTCCCTGTAAGCTGTGCGGCCCTTCAGACCAGGAGCCACTGGGACGTGGGAGTTGCTTCTGGGACAGACCCAGCTCTCTGACCCCGTGCACAGGTAGGGCACCCACTTCAGATGGAACAGCTCTCACAGGCTCCTCCCCCGCGGTGTGCAGGAGCGGATCCGGAGAAAGTCCCTCACTCTTCTGGGGGTGGCTTTTGCCCCAAGAGTTACTTCCAAATTACAAAGACTTCCCCCACCGTGGCTTGTTTCTGGATAACTGAAATAAATGGAAAAGTTAGAGTACCATGTTCTCTTAGTTCAGTGGTCGGCAAACTGCGGCTCGTGAGCCACATGCGGCTCTTTGGTCCCTTGAGTGTGGCCACGAAGTTTCAATCGCACTGTACGTGCGCGCCCGCACGTGGTATTTTGTGGAAGAGCCACACTCAAGGGGCCGCAGTTTGCTGACCACTGTCTTAGTTTAACCATCAGAATTGTAGTTTACTTATTTGCTATTGCATTAGCCTTTTAAATATCATGCCATGACTAATGAAAATGCATAATAAGGTGTTCATACTATTGATTGATTTATCTTTCCAGAAAATGACTAGGTAATTTGTGAGAAAAAATGTTAGGAATTGGAAGCCAGACATAATAGGGTAGATGGGTAAGGAAAGGTGTAGTCAATTGTAAAATTTTACCAAGCAAAGTCTCAGCTATGTCCATAATTCTAGTCCCAGAAAAATTTTTTTTTGTATAATCCATATAAATAATTGAGTTTTAGAATCTCAGAAAATAGGAAACTTTAAAAAATTTTATTCCCTTTTATTTGGAAATTGAAAAGCACCCTTGCCTTAGGCAATTTTATTTTAATATTGTAATAAGTTATTGTGTGTTTTAGGGATAATTTAATCTGTATCTATCCAATTACTTTACACAGGTTAATAAATTATTTAGTAAATACTGCCTAGCAAGCTAAAAATTTATGTATATGTATATATACATATATATGCATATGTATGTATACATCTGTATCTATCTATTCAACTCAAGTTTCAGTGAAAAGACTTGTGCTCAGTTAACATATTCATGGAAAGGCAACTGATTTTGTAAACATTAAACTCTTTCTTGAGTTAAAAGTTAAAAGGGGGGAATGAGTGGTGAGGCAAGGAGGCCTGACTTGGGGTGATGAACACAATATAGTACACAGATGCTCTATTATAGAAGGGTACACCTGAAACCTATATTATTTTATTAACCAATGTCACCTCTATAAATTCAATAAAAAAACAAGTAAAATAAAATAAGAGGCAAATAAAAGGAAAAATTAGTATTGAATCCAAAAGGTGTAGTGAGAACCTTGATTTACTAATTTGCAATCATGTTTTCTCAGTGACCATCATCACCCTTTCCTACAAGCAAAACAACACTGCATTTGGAAAAGTCACAGCAAGATGAGGTGCCAGGCAAAGAGGTACAAGAAAATGTTTCTGAATTTTGACAAGAAAAAGGGGAAGAAGGATGCGCCCCATGTTCACACGGAATAACAGGAACCGGCTTGAACTCTCCCCACACAGCCAGCGAACAAGAGCTGGTACATGAGACAATATTGATGGGACATGGAAGCCAGGGCCTGCAGGATAGTGCCTCCTAGGAGCGGGGGGCAAAGGAAGTCGTGGCCGCAGGTCCCATCTTACACTGGGGAGGTTTCCAGCCCACAGCGGAGGAGGGGTCCCCAAGCAGAGCCAGAGCTCTCACTATATTGAGGTGAGCACTGGGCTCTGCGTGCTCCCCTGGGCATACTTTCCTGCTCTGTTTGCCTAATAATTCCTGGGGGGCAGAGTTCTGGGAGATGAAGGGATGGAGGAGGTGGGAAGGCTGAACACACACCCCGGGGGTTTTCAGAGGGCTCGCCTCAAGACGTGGGTACCACCGAGAGCATCGAGGTGAGGAAACCACCCATGCCAGGGCGGGAACTCCCAGAAAGCCACAGTGGGAGCCCATTCGTGCCACGTACTTCTTGTTCCCATCTCAAGGACAGCAGAGGCCTCCTCAAACATGAGAAGTAGCTGTGTGTTTAGAAGATGTTGCTTGTGCAATGGCAGAATTTACCCCTAGACTTCGGGTTGATCGCCCCAACAGCACAAGCCTCAAAAGGATCCAATTGATTCCCAGTAACTTAACTGTGTGCCAGGGCAAAGCCCAGTAATATTTAAAGAAATATAAAAGTAGTCCCCCTCCAAAAACAAGTAAAATTCACAGTCTGGTATTCAATCAAGAATTATCAGGCATAAAGAAGCAGGAAAGTATGCCCCATCCATAAAAAGAAAAAAAAAGAAAGAAAAGAAAAACATAAGAGAGAGGAATGAATTAGAAAAAGGTTTCCAAAGGACAGCGATGATGGGATTAGTGAATAATGATGTTAAAGAGCAGTTTTTAAACGTCACCCTTACTTTCAATACAGCCGAGGAAGTTTGAGCATGATGAGGAGAGAAATAAAAATTACTTTTAAAAAATTCAGACTTTTAAAATTAAAACAACCAAAATAATTGGGAATGACAATAGATTGGCAATAGTACAGAAAAAGAAACATCAGTGAACTTGTCATGGCAACAGATACAACAGATACTATCCAAAATTAAATACAAAGCATTAAAAAAAGAGTAAAAAGGTAAAACAAGAAATGAACCACTGGGGAGCAATGAAAGTAAGAAGTCTAACAGGAGTCTAACTAGAGTCCAGAAAAGAAGAAATGGAAATTCATATATGTACATGGTGGGGCAAAAGTAGCTTTACTGCTGTTCATATGGAAAATCTATACTAATAAAAGGGTAATAGCCTAATTAGACCAGGTCGACCAGACATCTTCCCAACATCCAACTTCCTTCTGGACAGTTAGAGGATGACCAGGCCAGCAGGGGGGCAGTTGGGGATGACCAGGCCAGCGGGGGTGCAGGGGCAGTTAGGGGTGATCAGGCAGGCAGGCAGGTGAGCAGTTAGGAGCTAGCGATCCCAGATTGTGAGAGGGATGTCTAACTGCCGGTTTAAGCCCAATCCCCGGGATCAGGCCTAAATCAACAGTTGCACATCCCCCAAGGGGTCCTGGATTGGAGAGGGTGCAGGCTGGACTGAAGGGACCCCACCCCCCACCCCGTGCACAAATTTTGTGCACCGGGCCTCTAGTAATACAATAATTAATAATAATACAAAAATAAGTTCTGTTTCATGTACTCACAACTGTAAACCAACTTTGATCCACCCTGTATATATAATCCATAATCTATAATAATTAAGGCATAGTATGCTAATTAGACCAGACGACCTTCTGGATGAAGCAAGGGCTGTGAGGGAAGACCAGGTCCTGGGTGCCAGAGGGAAGCCAGTGCCAGCAGTGGGGGGAAGGAAGGCCTACTCTTGCATGAATGTCGGGCCTCTAGTTGTAATATAAATATTTCATATAATATAAATATATACTTCAAATACATGCATAGTTGAAGAAACAGTGGCTAAAATGTTTCTAAATTTGATCAAAACTGTAAAGACACAGAATCCTGAAGAGAAATAACCCCCAAGCACAAGAAATGTGAAGAAAATCACATGAGACACAGAAGCCACAGGAAAGAGGGAGAAAATGAAAAAATAGAACACGGGTAAGAATGACAGCAGACTTCCCGTCAGAAACTATGCAACCCAGCAGACAGATGAGTCTCACTGTTCAAGTGTGAAAACTCCCTCTCATCCCAGGAATCCTATACCATCAAAATACCATCCACAGATGAAGGCAACACAGACTTTTTTGAACAAAAGCTAGAAGAATGCAATTCAAAGATATCAGCATTGCAAGAAATATTAGAGGAATCCTGTAAAATAGTAATTAAACCTGGCTCTATTCCAGGCACCACATCAGTCTCCTAATTAAAGAGGATGAGAAGAAAAGGAAGCCCCTCATTGCTTCTGTGTAGCTGCCAGGCTAAGAACAGCTAGCATGGTGGGAGGTCTGCAGAGAAGGAATTGCTGTGCCATAGACATGCCTGAGCAAGGTCACGCCTTAGTCAAATTCTGCCCCCGTGGGACCAGGTAGGAACACTGCCCCCATGGGATGGATAAGAATGCTGCCCACGTGGGACCAGGTAGGAATGCTGCCCACATGGGACCAGGTAAGAACGCTGCCCACATGGGACCAGGTAGGAAGGCTGCCTGCCTGGGACCAGGTAAGAATGCTGCCCGCCTGGGACCAGGTAAGAATGCTGCCCACATGGGACCAGGTAAGAATGCTGCCCACATGAGACCAGGTAAGAATGCTGCCCGCCTGGGACCAGGTAAGAATGCTGCCCACATGGGACCAGGTAAGAACGCTGCCTGCCTGGGACCAGGTAGGAATGCTGCCCACATGGGACCAGGTAAGAACGCTGCCCGCCTGGGACCAGGTAGGAATGCTGCCCGCCTGGTACCAGGTAGGAATGCTGCCCACATGGGACCAGGTAGGAATGCTGCCCACATGGGACCAGGTAAGAATGCTGCCCACATGGGACCAGGTAGGAATGCTGCCCACATGGGACCAGGTAGGAATGCTGCCCACATGGGACCAGGTAAGAATGCTGCCCAAATGGGACGAGGTAAGAATGCTGCCCACATGGGACCAGGTAGGAATGCTGCCCACATGGGACCAGGTAAGAATGCTGCCCAAATGGGACGAGGTAAGAATGCTGCCCACATGGGACGAGGTAGGAATGCTGCCCACATGGGACCAGGTAAGAATGCTGCCCACCTGGGACCAGGTAGGAACGCTGCCCGCCTGGGACCAGGTAGGAATGCTGCCCACGTGGGACCAGTAGGAATGCTGCCCACATGGGACCAGGTAGGAATGCTGCCCGCGTGGGACCAGGTAAGAACGCTGCCTGCTTGGGACCAGGTAGGAATGCTGCCCGCGTGGGACCAGGTAGGAATGCTGCCCGCGTGGGACTTGGTAGGAATGCTGCCCACGTGGGACCAGGTAAGGATGCTGCCTGCGTGGGACCAGGTAGGAATGCTGCCCGCTTGGGATGGGTAAGAGTTCTGACACTCCCCTTGAGGTGTTGCTCTGTGTCAGGCCTAAACCATTCCTAAGGTCAGGCTGTGCCATGGAAATGGGGGCCAGGAGGGCACGTCCTTCAGGAATGATGGAGCGAGGACCCCGCTGGGAGGAAACGTGTTGACGTGGAGGGTGTGTGGTTTCAGCTTCACCGCAGACAGTCCTCCAACTCTGAGGCTCCTTTCTGGTCCTGCTCACCTCCTGTGACCTTGTGTGCTGGGAGCCAAAGCAGAAGGGAGCAAGCAGTCTGCCCTGCTTCGCAGCAGGAGCCAGCAGGACTGACGGGACACACCCCTACGACCCTGTGGAGGGTGGGGAGGGAGCCAGGAACCCTTTACAGGCCCACTTCCAGCACCAGTTCCCACCCACTCACTCAACCCTACTGACAGTCTCTCATTTCTGCATTCACAGATACTTGTAGTTCCAACGGGTTAAATCCTCCCCACTGCAGCGCGCGCATGCGCACACACACACACACACACACACTCATACACAGACACTCACACACATGTACACACTCACACACACATTCACTCACACACACACTCACACACACATTCACTCACACACACACACACACACATTCACTCACACACACACTCACACACATGTACAAACTCACACACACATTTATACACACACACATACTCACTCACACACACACTCACACACACATGCACACACTCACACACAGACACACACGTACACACTCACACACACATTCACTCACACACACACTCACACACACTCACACATGCACACACTCACACACATACACACACATACACATATTCACACACATGCACACACTCACACACACTCACACACACATTCATGCACGCATGCACACTCATGCACTTCTACATACATGTACACTTACACACATGTACACGTATGCGACACACACAGAGTGGAATATGGCTTCCCTGCCTGGCCTGAACCTGCTGCCTCCGGGGCCTGGCCATGTTGAGCTGCCCAGTGCCTGTGCCTTCAGCTCTCAGTTCCTGGCAAAGGCCAGGAATCCTGCTTCAAAGGCAGCCAGAAGGTGGGTGCTATTAACATAGTTTGCAGCGTATTTCAAATCACAGAGATGATCAGGTCACCTGTCACGATGCCGCCAGCTTCCACTGAACATCAAAGGCGTACTGCGCTCCTTTGATGTGGCTGCGCGTGTACTTCCTGAGAATGGCGGCAGGTTAACTGTTATAAACACACCCAAAAGGCATAGCTGTGATGTACCAATTTCCCCACCACGGGGTCAACCTGCATTTCCACTTAAACATCAGCTTCTTAGCAGCTTCAGCACGGGTGCACGCCCTGTATAAGTCGGGCAACCTGTTTGAAAGGCGTGCAGCGATATTGCTAGATGCATTGAAGCTGGTCCTGGGCAGGCCTGGGTTCTGTGTGGGCGACAGTGCAGTCGCTCACAGCAGACACAGTACCACTGAGAGCAAGAGAGAGACATGCAGAGAAGCATCTGGTTGAAAGTGTCCAGAGCTGCCACTGTAGCCAGTGGCGCCAGGGCCCTGGGGTCCCGTTGAGTGAGCCCACCTGTCTGGGAGCTTTGTCCATACATCCAGTTGCATGGTGTGTGGATGGGAGTGGTGGCGGGGCCTCAAGACAGACACCAGCACACCTGGAAAAGTGGGCTGCCGGGGAATGAGGGACCAAGATCCTTTGGAAAAGTGGAAGATTGAGAGGTGAGCCCAGTTGTCTGTAGTTTTGACCTTGAACTGTGCAGGGCAATGAGCTGAGAAGCCAGGAGAGCAGACAAGGTAGGGCAGGGTTTCTAGCCACCTCTGGTTGAAAAGAAAAAAATGATGTGAGTGTAGATCCTGCCAGGAGGGGGAGGTCTGGTACACGTCCAGGCTGTCATGGGGCCCAGTGGGGGCAGGGCGCCTGGAGCACAGGTGACCTCCTAGACCCCGCGGAGGCTGCCCCGCCCAGACCTAATCACTGGAGTCACCGCAAAGGTGACAGCCCTGCTGAGAGGAGAGCACGGCCTTGTCGCCGAAGGGCACAGGTTGTTCCAGCAGCTGCATGGGAGAAACATTATACCTGGAACCCAGCGCACCATGTGCATCACCCAAACCAGCCAACTGCCGTCCAATGTGAGACAAACACTCGTAAGCATTTTAGCAGAAAGCATGGGGGATCCCATTGTTCTGGGGAAGGCAGATGTTTAAAGCAGGACACAAGTAGCACTAACCATAGGGGACAGGGCCAGGAATCAGCCACCGCTAAAGCGGACAACAGGCGTCTGAAGGGAGTGGAAAGGCCGCAATGTGGACGAAGACCTTGCAACACGTGCAGTCGACAAAGGCCTTTGACCCAGGACACAACCAACAGCTCTTGCAAAGCAGCAAGGAGAAGACAATGTCCAGCAGGAAAGGAAACAAAAGACTAGAACAGTTTCGGTTTGTTTTCACCAGGGAATCCAATGGCCACTACATTCATGAACAGGTAACAGCAGCATTAATCATACGGAAATGCAAATTCAACCCCAAAGGTGATGCCATTCCGTACTTCCCCAGAATGACTCAGATTAAAAGGACAGAAAATACCAAACATCGGTGAGGGCGTGGAGCTGACGTGAACTCTCACGTGCTGCTGGTGGGAGATTAGATGTCACAAACCACTGTGAAAATCACATTGGAAGTGTCTACATGCAGATAATCTATGACCAGACAGCTCACCTCTTAGGGGTGTGCTGAACAGATATGCACATTTCTATGCACTGAAAGGAAGTCAGGAGTGATTCCAGCAGCGGTACTTGTAACAGAAAATCTGGCAGCAACCCAAATGCCCGTCAACAGTGCATGAGTAAACTGTGCTACTGTGTATAGTGTAGGGCAGCGATTTTCAGCTGGTGTGCTGCAAGCATGTTGAACACATGCAATACCTGACTACTTAACCAGGGGAACTAACTTCTTTTTCCTTAGATTGTTAAACTAAAAAATGACAATAACCAACACAAATGGCCGTCCAGTGTGAATGCCCTGTCTTGAACCATAAGTGTATAGGACATATAATAGAGTTGCATCTTATTGGTTATGTTGCATAATAAGGCTATATCTGATTGGTTAATTCTTGGTTGCAGAAATCCTTATATACAAGTATATGAACCTGATTTTTTAAAAAGTCACTTTGGAGCAAAAAGGGTAGGTACTAACTATTATTATTCTTTTGTAAGTCCATAAATTATACCTATCTTTTGTCATATAGGCAACAAATATACTTTTTGCTGAGAAGCAGAATTTTAGTAATTAGTTTATATGTGCCATAAGATGAAAACGGTTGAAAATCGCTGGTTTGAGGTGTTATGCAGCAATGAGAATGTGTAATGCATTGTGCACATATGGTCACATGTCACAAACATGCCACACAGAAGATACCTACTTTGTGCTGCCACTGCACACATTTCTCAAACAGGGAACACCAGTGGTGGTGGCAGAGGTGGACGGTGGGGGCCTGGGGGCCCCAGGTCATGTCTCTGCAGCCGGGGCTCCTCTCCACCTGGGCGGCAGTCACACGTGGTGCTCTCTATGAAATGCAGCGATCCGCACACTCGGACTTACACATTTTCTGTTCGGTTGTTAGATTTCTATACGGACCTTACTTTAAAAATACACATATCCCGATGCCCAGAATCCCCTCTCAGACTTTATCCATAGATACACACTTACATGAAATGAAGACACGCATAAAAGCTGTTGTTTGGGTGTATTTTACAGCATTGTTTATTGTAGCCAACATTCCAAACAACTTCATGCGGCTCTTTAAATAAGTGAAGTGGCATCTATACAATGTGATAAATCTGTGAAAAGCGAAGTGGCTGAATGTAGGCCAGCATACACACCTCCAAGCACGGATCCACTGTAAAGAGCATGTTGCAGAACAGCACACAGTGTGTCCCTCCCCTGTGGTAGCTGAATACAAGAGATAGCTCTCCACCTGCTTGAGGAAGTACACTGAGCTGCTCCCGAGGGTCATTCTGGTGAGCCGAGGTGTTCTGGTCTGGACCAACACATGAATCGCTTTAGACCTTTTGTTCTCTTGGACTTTTATTAAAAACCACAGTCATGCATGGTTTTCCAGGTCCACCCCCAGCACACACACACACACACACACACACACACGACCTAGTGCAAAGAAAGCACAACAGGGACATAAGGTCCTGTGAGTAATTTATGGTAATACTACAGGCCTGGTGCATGAAATTCATGTACTTGGGGAGGGGTCCCTCAACCTGAATTGTGAGAGTGCACAGGCTAGGTCGAGGGACCCCACAGTGCACGATCGGGGCCAGGGAGGGACGCGGGAGTTTGGCCAGCTGGGGAGGGACTGTGAGAGGGCTCCAAGGCATGTCCAGCCCATCTCATTCAGTCCCGATAGGCCAGACCCCAGCAGCAAGCTAACCTACTGGTGCATGTCATAGCTAGCAGTTGAGTGGCCTTAGCATAGCATATCATTAGCATATTACACTTTGATTGGTTAAATGGCTGACCGGACACTTAGCATATTAGGCTTTTATTATATAGAATTGTGTGTTGTCTTTGGCACTGATAAATTCACACCACTTCTTATGTTGTAAATGAATCTGTGGCAGTGAATACAGTGATGTGCTGTTTACTCTCAGCAGCTGCACAGGTAGGGAGGCCCCAGGGAGCAGGGCGCGTGACCACATGCAGGAGAGGGGCAGTGACGGAGCTCACTGACAGATGAGCTGTCCAGGCAGAGTTTTAAAGTGCAGCAGGGATCCATCCTGTCCTGCTCCCCTATTTGCATTCATAGGAGAGGGGTGTATGCATGTATGTGCCTGTTGGTGTTCATGCACCTGTGACAGTGTGTGCACCTGTGAGAACGCACACCTATGAGAGCATGAACTCCTGAGAGAGTGTGTGCCCACCTGACTGTGTGCCCGCCTGGGAGAGTGTGTGCCTGTGAGAGTGTGTGCCAGTGAGGATGCACCTGTAGAGTGAGAGCCTGTGAGAGTGTGTGCCCACCTGTGAGAATGTGTGCCCACCTGTGAGAGTGTACGCCCACCTGTGAGAGTGTGTGCCTGTGAGAGTGTGTGCCCACCTGTGAGACTGTGCGCCTGTGAGAGTGTGTGCCCACATGTAAGAGTGTGTGCCCACCTGTGAGAGTATGTGCCTGTGAGAGTGTGTGCCTGTGAGAGTGTGCACCTGTGAGACTGTGCGCCTGTGAGAGTGTGTGCCCACATGTGAGAGTGTGTGCCCACCTGTGAGAGTATGTGCCTATGAGAGTGTGTGCCCACCTGTGAGACTGTGTGTCTGTGAGAGTGTGCACCTGTGAGACTGTGTGCCTGAGAGAGTGTGCCTACCTGTGAGAGTGTGTGCCTGAGAGAGTGTGCCCACCTGTGAGAGTGTGCGCCTGAGAAAGCATGAGCCTATGAGAGTATGTGCCTGTGAGTGCTCACATGCTTGTGAGGGGGCATGCAGGAGTGTTGCCTTAAGCCAGTTTAGTAATTAGGTCAAAAACTTGAAGTGAATACAGTACATCAGGGGCAGCAGGAGTAGGTTTACAGTTGCAAAACTAATAAATAATACAACAATTAATAAATAATACAAGAATATGCTCTACGTTTCGCATACCCACATCTGTAAGCCTGCTTTCACCCAGCCCTGGAAGTGGCTGATAATGCTTTCCATCAGTTTTCACATAATGACACTGGGCTGTCAGGGAGCGGCATAAACCTCGCAGAGCATGAGCTAGGCCTCCCTGCGGGACTTGAAGGGATCTGAGGGGAAAAGGTCGGCTCCAGGAATCAGAGGGCAGGCGCCCACAGTCAGAAGCGCAAACGCTGCTTCCGGCCCCACCATGGGGTGAGGTGAGTGCCACGCGGGAGCAGCTGTGCTCTGAGATGGGTGTTAGGCAGGGAGCAGAGGTGAGAGTGCAGGCGTGCGATGCGGGAGGTAGAGTGGGCTCAGGAAAGGTGTGCGGAATCCGAGTCTGTGGGAACCAGGTGGGATGTCGGGGGACCAGGTCAGCCTGTGAAGGTGGGATGTCAGCTGTTTTTAACAAAGGAACCTGCTCATGACTCACCTCCCTGGTTTTAGGTTAGAGAAATGGTTGCTGTGACGATCACACAGCAGCATTTAAACGTGGTGTTGGTACTAAGGGCCCTGAGTGGGATTGTCCGGGATGACCCACTGTCACTATCTGGCATGACATTCCTGCACTCACTCACTCACTCACTCCTCACTCCTCACTCCTCACTCCAGCACTCTCATGCCAGGCAGCGCGGTGGTGCTCTGGAGACATAAATTGACAACATGGGAGAAAAGAAAGACACGGGAAGTAAAAACAATAGCTGGGTGTCCGGAGTGTCAGGTCCCATGCCCTGTGCCAAGAGCTTCACAGGGGGCAGCGTTTCCTCTTGATGCCACACCACCAGGAGGCGGTGTGCCATTGCGAGTCCCACAGTGCGGTGAGGACCTGGAGATGGAGAGGCCAAGGCCACATGTCTAAGAGGTGAAGCTAGAAAGTGAAACCAGGCTGGTGGGCTTCAGAGCCTGTTGCCCCGCACTTCACAGAGGGAGAAGGGCTCCGTGAGGCAGGGAGTGAGACTCGGGAGGGAGACTGTGTACGTGCAAGAAAGAAGGAAAACCTTAAAACCAAGGGGTCGACCAGGTGAGCCATCATACTACTCTGGGTTGGTCAGGTGTGTGCACAAGGGGGGGTTACCCAGGCTCTCCAGGGAGCAGCATGGCCCGGAGGACTTAAGAAAATGCACTCAGCTGGACCCCAGGCAACCGCCCAGGTTTCTGATCCAGCCGTCTATTGAAAGTAGAGGATGCTGACTATACCAGACCAGGGAACCCCTTTTGAGAACTCTGACTTAGGCACTGATGTCCCAGCCTGACAAAGAAAGCCAGTGGGATTGACACACTCACTGCACTAGGACCCCACACGCCACACCCTTTGTGGAAGGGTGACTCAGAAAAGCATTGTCCACCCACAACACCACAGCAGCCCGCCTGCCTCTCATCTGCAGATGGGACAAATGGCAAGACTAGAACCCCAAGCACTGTGAGGAATAGAAAACTTTTATTGTAAATGGAGTATGTTGAAAGTGACCTGAACACAAAAGAAAGAGGGAAAGCCATGTGAACAGACTAGAATCTGGAAAAATTCCAGTGGGCAGCCTTGGGAGAGAGCCACATAAGACTGCCCTCACAGAGCCCGAGAACTCCATCAATGAATGTATGAAAGGGCAGGTCAATAGCTGAGAGATAAATAGCTGAAAGAATCAATAGACTGGTGATTGATATAAAGAAATCACCCAGAAAGCAGCACAGAGAGAAAGGGAGAGAGAAAATAGGTTAAGATTCAGCCACGTGGAAAATAGAACAAAGTGGTCCAACATACATGTAATAGGAACCCCAAAGGGAGACCGGAGACAAAGGATGGCAAGTGACACTGTAAAAGCAATATATTATTTTCTACTATGGATGAAAGTAAAAGTAAGTATCAAACAGGATACATTTTGAAAAAGAAAACCATGCCTATTTATGGAAAAAGCTACTGGAGAAAAGGACAGATTTCCTATGAAGGAATGACAATTCACCAGGGAAAGGGATTCCCAGCAATGGAAGCCAGTGTGCTGAGGAGGTGCCGCCAATGCCAGTCTCCGCCTGGGTGAAAGGAGAAAGTCTCTCTGGGAAGTTGCGTCAGAGCCTGTGTCCCCCAGGTTGAGAGCAGAGGCAACTCTCAGGCAGAGGCCAGAGAGGAATAGCTGAAGAATAAAGAACAGCCCAGAGCGAGGTCTGAGGGTGAAGCCTGATCAAGACCTGGAATATCAGGACGGGGTGCCACCTTCCCTTCATTTGAAAACACTTCTGAGGACCCCCACACCCTGACTGAAGCCTCCTTTGGCGAGGTCCCATGACTCTACGCTCATTATGCATTTTCAGCTCTGATCATTTTGGTTAACCGATGAGGCAGCGGAGGCTCAAGAGAGATTCAATGCCTCTTCCAGTCCTGACGGACTTTAACTTGGGCCTTCTGACTCCAGGGCACACTGCAACAATTACTGTGTGACGTCAACAAGAGTGCCTGCCCACGCAGGTCCCAAAGGAAATGAACAAAATCAATAGGTTCTGCAGAGATGGCCTTGGCCCACAGTCCTGGGCTCTGACCACGAGGACGTCATCCCCCCCAGGTGTTACGACCTAAGCACACAACTCCACCGACAAGGGCAGCAACAAATACCGGGACACACAGGAGAGATCGGTCCCTGAAGTAAAAAAAAAGACCCAGCCTCTGCACCATCCTTCAGTAAAGCTGGTAAACAGGGAACAACTGGGAGACACAAACGGGACGCTATAGGTATTAGCAAGATGAAGGTTGATTTGAGGCTAAACAAGGGGCATTTGTAATGGTGACGAGGAGCAAAAGAAGACATTGTCCGCATTTCAAGCAGTCTTATCAGGGGATGCAGGTCACATTCCCCACGGAAGACCTAACGTCCTGTTGCAGTCACCGTCGTGTCAGTTCGCTCCAACTCAGTGAGGATTCGGGGCAGAAAGACTGTGAATGCAACTTCACCCCAAGGTAGCATTTCAGCCTTTAGGACAGAACGTCTGCTCAGAATCTGCATCTTGTGAATTACAGCAAGTTGGCTTCAATCCGGCCAAAGCAGAAACTGCTCCTGTGACTCAACACAAACTACGTGGTTGGAAAGCTGGGGTTTGTGGGTTTAAACAATTCTATCTTTACCGACTGCGAACACACATCTCTTTTGGTTGGAACCTGCCTTGCAGTTGTTCAGGAACTGGTAGGAAATGAATGTGAGCACTGTGTCGCCATGGTGATCTTTCATATTAGGCAAGTCCCTGCTTAGGAGGGAAACAGCTGAGCGGCTTTCGTCTGTGTCACCCATTCAATCGCCCAGGTCTCCGTGCTATGCTTGTGAAGCAGCACTGACCGGGGTCTGCGATCTCCACTCCGCCCCCACACACACACACACTCGTCACATCACCGTCCATCCTATGCCACTCCCCAATGGGAATTTGAACAGAATTTCCATAGTTTCCACATCAAAGGGCCACAGGATGGAAAGGGGTTCCCCCTGCACAGTGGCCAGCTCCCGAGAACTGATGCAATTTGCTGTGTGGCCTTGTCTGGTAGAAGCCACCAGGTCTCTGCAGGTGAGAGACGGACCATGTCACGCTGTGTTCTAAGGAGAATGGGTTTAGAGTCAGGCACCATCTAAAGAAAGTTACCTGGCCTTGTTTTGTTCACCCACTAAACCTGGTGTTGGCAAAATGTTTCTGTAAAAGCAAGGCAGTAAGAAGCGGGGGCTCTGGGGCTGTAAGGTCTCTGTCGAGCTGTTCAGCCCTACAGGAAGCAGCCTAGACCGTGCGCAGAGGCACGGCTGGGCTGCCTTCCCCTAGAACCTTTATTGACGGCGCTGCAATTCCAATTTCCTGTCATTCTCACAGGTCACCAGTACAAGTCTTCCTTCGATTTTTTCAACCATTAAAATTGTACAAACCCTGTTACCTTGTAGGTCCTAGGGACACTCCAGGGAGTCTGTTTGGCCTGTGGGCCCCAGTTTTCTCCATCACTGCTCCGCTCATAAGTAGTGGCGCCCAGTAGGTGCTCAGGAAAGTGGTTAGGTGGACGGTGAATGAGGCTGGAGAGAGAACACTCAGTGTGAGCTCAGTGCATGAGGCACAGGGAGCCCACGGAAATGCTGCACGTGTGATCATTACCACCGAATCCATCGCCCAGCTCCATGCTCACAGCAGTCCTTTCTGCTCCCTTTGTAAAACAACAACTCAACCTATAGACACATTTTAGGCCCCCAGATTTCATTAGCCATGTTTGAAAATGCCGTACCTCTCCCTGTCACCAGCGGGTGGATGCTTACTGATGGCCTACTGTGCTCTCACTTCCCTGCCCTGGCAGCAGCAGGGGTTTACCAGTTGGCTGCCCTGGGAGCACAGAGAGGAGCAAAAGCCCCCTAACTTCCTGGCCCACACTCGACGTGCACATAAGCCATTCCATTCATCAAACGGTGCTAGGAAGCGCACATGTGCAGCCTGGACCATGTCCTGGGTGAACTCATCCCTCCCAACTCCCGTTTCCTGTGACTTCAAGCTCCAGATGATTGGATGCGGAGCTACATCAAGAATGGAGTGAGGAAGAGAGGTGTTGGACGGGGCCTCTGCATGGTTGCTGGGGTGTTATCCTGCATCTAGAAGGATTCAGGAATCTGGAGAAGGGCTGCGAGTAAATTAATAAAGAGACTAGACATGAAATATAAATTTGGAATACATGGGGGAGACAGGGAGCTTAGCTTTAGTAACTAAGTTCTCCCCGAATCTCCGGACCCAGGGTTTTTTATTCACTCATTTTTGCCCTAAAGCAAAGCAAGCACACATATCAAAGGTAACATTTGGTAAGCAGTAAGATTATCAGGTTGGGGGACTGCCCTCAGCTGTCCGGCAGCAAGCAATCATATATGCAGACTTTCAGGTCTGGGGAGTGCTTTCAGCTGTTTCAGCAGCAGGTAATATGATTCAGCCCTGCTGCGTATAGAAGCCCATCAGCCTTTTGGGGACTTCTTGCATTTATTATGACAAGCTGGATTAGCCTCCAGCGGTGACGCCGCCCAGCCCTGAAAGCGCGCTCTCTGCTGTTTGGGGTGTGAACTTCCATGGAGCCTGGTGGAGCTGTGTCCCGGGACCAGGCCCCTCAGGTCAGCAGGCCGTGGGATCCATGCCTGCCTTCCCATGGGATGTGTCGATGGGGCCAGCCTATTTCTCAGAGAGGATGGGGGTCAGTGTCAGACTCGCTAGAGAACAATATGGGAGACGTCAGCACAAATGGCAAAGCGCTCGATGGTGACTCGGCAGGGAGCAGCCGACGCGGCGCTCCACAGTGACACGGTGCCAGGAACACTCGGCTCTTTCCCCTGCTTTTAACTTAATAAAGATCTGAATGTTTCCTCAAAGTTGGCCACTGCACATTCGCATTCTAATTGGAAGGTTTCCCTCGCCTGGCAGCTGACCCACCCGGAGATGCCGAACAGGTGCACCCGTGGGAATTCAGACAGAAGGGGCCAGGAAGCAGCGGGCAGGAGGTACTCGTGCTAATGAGAGAAAATGTTGTGAGACTAAAAGTGGGTTCTCTGGTTATGGAAGAAGATATAAATGTTAATTCATAGAAAATAAATACTTATTCACCGTTTTAAACAAATTACAGTTATCAGCAAACGATGCATTCTAAGACCCTGAAATTGCAGAGAGCGCCAAATGCAGTCACCCTGTTTTCCCTCCATGCCTCCTCGCTGTGACAAAGTTTAAAGACTCTTGCATTTTGGGGCTAATCCGAAGTGACATCAGGGTGACGTGAACACAAGCACCGTGGCACCTGGACAGTCCACCTGACAGCCGAGACGGCTGCTGAGTGACTGGGGGTGGGACGCTGGACAAAGGGATGACTCACGTCCTGGGTGGGATGGAGCTGAATGGCGAGAGATTTCATCACACTACCCAGAACAGTGTGCAACTTAAAACGGATGAATTGCTTATTTCTGGAATTTTCCATTTAATATGTTTGGACCACGGTTAATCATGGGTAATTGAAAAAACAGAAGGGAAACCATAGCAAAGGGGGAACTGTGTGTGTCTATATTTTAATTTTGTGCCCTGGTGTCTGCTGTCATTGAAAATACAGCATCCTGTGACTCAACAAAGGAGGGAAGGCGTGAGAAGGGAAAAGCAATCTGAAACCTCGTGGGAAAGAGGTCTGAGGGAGGCAGCGCAATCTTCCACTTTCTCACAGTGACTCCTGCAATTACCCAAACACAGAGGCAGCCCACTGGCAGGTGGTGGAAACAGAGGCTGGCAAAAGTAATAGGAAACACACTGGCCTTAAAAATCAACACCAAAACCAAACAGCCAGCTACTGGTTCTGAACGTGGCTGTGAAAGTGACAACCTAGTGTCCCACCCCCTCCTCCGTGCTGATTCCTTCCCAGATTTGTATTTGTTTACACATCAAGCTCCTGGCAGTGGCTGTGCTGATCCAATCGAATCTGAAAAGGAAGCTGTCCTTCACCCGCCCGTGGAAGAGACTCCATGGGAGCCCTGTTGGCAGCGGGGCCCGCGATGTGGGCGAGGGGGGTGCTGGCACGTTTCTCTTTTCTCTTTCGTGTGGATTTCTCCCAGGAGACACTTGGGAAAGTGCTGTCTTTTGTCTGGATGCCCCGGACACTGAGTGGAATCTAGGGAGCACGTCACAATCGGACCTACCCCCACGTGGGCCATGCAGACAAGACACTGCACACCGTTGTCCCGGCTGTGGATTCGCCGTTGTCTCTCTTACGTGACTTTAGAATCCAATGGCTGTCAAACGCAATGTCGACACTCTTTGCAGCACATTGTTAAGACAAGCCTAGTACTTTTAATCATATTGTCAAACCCCAAAAAGCCGATGTATCAAGTTGTTTCTTCTCGGTGTGGCTTAATTACATGAGAACAATTCCCACCAGGAAAAAGTAATAGCTTGAAGAAACACTTTTCCTAATCACACCAAACCTGGCCATGAGACAGAGTGAGTAAGTACTGAACTCGTCAGAAGCCCCCAGGGAACCGTTGCTGCTGAGGGATTCCCAGGTGGCTTCTGGGGGAAAAGCAACCTTTCACGGGCTTATTTAAGGTAAAGAGGATGGAGCCCGTGGAAACGGGGGAAGGATAGGACCAGAACTCGGGGCCGGCTGCCAGATGCAGACAATCCTGGGAGCAAAGGTGGGCTTCTACTGACCGTCCTTCCCTTTCCTCCTGGCCTCGGTGCTGACCAACAGGGGGATGGATCATTTCTTCAGTTAAAGTCTGTTTCAAGCTCTAAGATTTGTACACAGGATTTCTGAGCATTAAGTATCATTGAACTTCACCTAAGATTTGGAAAATTCATAGGAGGGCCTGGAGGCAGCCAAGGAAAACGTATTGAAAGATATTGAGTGGTGGGGAAATGTAGAGGACATGGTGTTAAACGACAGAGCGGACTGTAGAGACTGCCCCCAAGGATGTCAGAAAATGGGTCCTTACCCAACTACTTCCTCAAAGCCCCCTGCAGGCAAATAGAAAATAAGAAACAACTGCAAGGACACAGTAGCTGTGCTGTGGATGAGAAAGGAGAAGGACCAAAACACAGATGTGACTCTTAGCCACCAAATACTTTGAAACTTGGACAGAACCAGGAAGACAGAGAAATCCCATGTTTTCTGAGAGCAGGGGGTGCAGGTCAGAGGGCCCACCAGTGAGGGAGGGGTGCCAGGGAAATGCAAGACCCCAGCTAAACCTGTATCTCAGATCCCAATAAATGGCTCTTTGTTAACATGTCCAATATGGCATGGGATGTGCACTCACTGAAAGTTCCCCATTGCCCATTTGATGCTCCCCTTGAACTGGTAGCCTCATGTCCTAAGTTGTGGCTAGAGCAGTGGAGGGAATCTGCTTGGTGTGCATTACACAATGGGTTTAATTTTTTAATTTACTGTCCATATATGTAAACAAGGAGCTGTCACTGAAAAATGTAGGTCTTTGGCCACTCTTTAAAAGTGTGACCATGTGCCCATACTGGACCCCAATCCCCATGTGGCAAGAGCAGCCTGGGAGTTCTGAGTGTTCCTTTTGAATGAAGTGTTCACACTCAAGTTTGTTTTTAATATATGTGACCCACTCAGTTTATTGGCATTACTGCTTAGCTCTCAGGAGTCTCATTTTGTGTGGTGTTTGTGTGTGTTCCTTGCTCCCTTTCATCTGCAGGGGTGGGGCTGTCCCTGAGTGACTTGGCCTGATAGTGAAGGACCCTCATGGTTGCTGGAGGCAAAGACTAAAAAGTAGTTAACATATAAATGCGAGAGGTCTGTCAGAAGGCTGATGGACTTTGATATTCAGCAAGGGCTGAGAATCATCATAATATTACCAGCTACTGGCTGAATGGCTGAAGGCAATTCCCTGACCTGATAATCCTTTATTGTTTACCAAACCTTACCATTGATGTCTGTTTGCTTTGCTAAAGGGAAAATGTATATTCTAGTAAATAAAAAGTTATGGGTCTGGAGATTTGGGAAGCCATTCCATTAGAGAAGGGCCTCTGCCTGGTTCCCCCAATGCCTTCCAAATTTATATTTCTTATCTAGTATATCCATTTGTGCGTGGCCCCTTCTCCAGATTCTGAATCCTTGCTGCAAAAGGTTGCGGCAATGGTGGCTGGGTCTGAGCCTCCAGGCTAAGGGATCCGCTGGAAGTGAGGGGCACTTCTGATAGCATTGCAAGGACCCCACTGCTGTCTTGAAAGCCACAGCTTAGATGAGCTGCCCGGAAGCAGAGAGGTGAAAGCAAGAGGGTCAGGGTCTCTTGGCAGCAACTGGCTCTGGAGACCACTCCCAGCAGTCCCTCCAGTTCATTTGTGCTCATGCATTAAACTATAGACCAGGACACTTAGTGCACTGAAACAGCATGCCCAAGACCACCCTTTGTCAGAGAAGTACTCCACCTGTTTCTCTCCTATCAGCACAGATGCTAGAGAGAGACGCTGGAACTGGGGATGACTAACTACTGGGAGGAGGATTCAGGTCATGGCTTTTAGTATCTTTCTTTGAAATTTTAGGTATGGTTTGAATTTTTTATAATAATTTGACCAAAAATATTAAAGCCTTTATTCTTAACACACAGAATAATCTACAACTATCCCCAAACATATAATATGCATACAAAAAATAACTAGTTACTCCAAAATGTTATACTAATGGTTGCCTCTGGATGATAGGGTTATAGATTAGTCTTGTTTTTATTTTGCATTTTTGGTATGTGTTTTCCATATTGCCCACAATTAGAATGCATTAATTTTACATTTAAAACAATAAATGGTAATTCTTTAAAAAAGAGTGGAAAGTGGACAAAGACTGAAAAACAAAGCTCTTTTGGTCTGGCCCAGCCTGAGAGTAAGGCGACTAAGAAAGAGTTTCCTTCCTTCTCCTCAATGACCAGCTGATGTCCAACACACCCACATCTCCCCGAGCACCCATTTCCCTTCTAAATGACCCAGTACAGATCAATAAATCTGTCCTTTTTACAAAATTATGTCAGCTTTCTTCCCACCTACCCCATTTTATGTGGAGAGACCAGAACGCCTCTGAAAACGTCCGCCCTCCTGAAGTTAATGTATTCATTAGTTATAATTGCCTCCGAAGCGTCCTCACCAATCTTAGTCTCCTGGGTGCTTAATGGCTTTGATTGGATGTAGAACACTTTTATCTGGGTTAATTTACTATTCATAGTACAATGATGGAGTATTCATTTTGTTACCCAGATTACAGCAGTAAATGGAGTGATCTATCATCTGGGAAGCTGCATGGGAGTTTAGTGGTAAAATGCCTTTTAGGCATCTTAAAGTGGAAAACAACGTTCCTGCCAAAACTTTGTCATTTTCAGCATTTCCTGCCCAAACTTGCAGTTGTCCGTTGCCTCTGTGTGAATGGACGTGCTGGTCAGGGCTGGGCTGCCCTTCCCCTGACCCTGAAAGCCTGACGTGCTGGCCAGTGGCTGGACGCAGGGGAAGGACATGCTGCTGGGATGCAGAGGCGGGAGTTGAGTCAGAAGTACGGGAGGTGGGAATGTCTTGATTTGCTTGAACACAATTTGTCCTTGGAATTTCTGGGAACCCTTGCTCAGAGCCCAGCCTCCTACCCACCAGGCTGTCTAGATTCTACTCAGATCCAAACACAAAATCTAATTCCTACCTTGATGACTTCCTATGTGGAGGCCCTAGCTAGGGCTCTGTTCTGTGGGTGTCCGAGGCCTGTTCTCTGTGGAAAGTTACCTCCCACCCAATCCACAGAACATAGCTCTCCTGCTGTAGCTGGGAGTCAGAATCCTCCCCTGGAATTCTTTCTAAGAGTGGAGACAGGATGTGCCTTTTCTAACCAAAGTCTGCTTCCTGGAATCAGCTTAGCCACCTGAGACAGGCCACACAATCACCACCCTCTCCATCTGCTGAATATGCAAAGGTATGCAAATGGAGCCACTGCTTTCTCCCAGCCACAATGTTTCCCAGGGAAGGCTGGCTGCCGCAGGCTGGAAGCAATGCCTGGATGTGGAGGTGGAAGGAGAGGACTGCTGGTGGGGATAAATGGGAGTGGGGCCTCCAGGAGGGCCTGGCGAGGCAGCTGCCATGGTTCTTAGCACTTCCTCAGCACACCTGCTCTCTCCTGGGCACCTGCGAGCAGCTGTAGGCAGGGTTGATAGGAGGGAAGCAAATGTGGAAGAGATGGCCGCCTGCACCCCTGCACCTCTGCACCTGCCTGAGGAGTGAGGCCCGCCTCGGGCATCTTCCTGCCATGGGAACCAGCTCTTCACAGAACAAGAGGGCAGTGGGACGAAAACGGCCTCCTCACCCCTGGCTCCTGTCCATCAGGAAGTCAGCTCCGAGAGAATCAGTGGCCGCTCTCCTCAGCGCACAGGAGCTGTATTCCCTGCGAGTTCAAGGAATGAACGGCCCATAAGGATATAAATACAGAACCACGTTGTGGCATAAAAATCTGAAAGCAAAAAAGGGCCAGAAAGAAGGTGAACGCCCATCTCGGGGCAGAGGCTGCGAACGGTGGTGTCGCCACACAAAAATAGTGTGCAATCATTGCCTAAGGCTCTTCCCTGTGGCTAATGGACTTGGCGGGTTTCCTAGATGAATGCACCAGCCAACCCATCCCGCAATAAAAATAACGGAAAGAAGTGGATAGGAATGCGTGTGTGTTGTATGTTTAAAGATCTGCGTGAAAAAATGCAGTCGCCAGAAGTTGGACAGGGTTTAGATTGGGGTGATGGGGATTGCTTTCTTCATTTATTTTTATATGTTGTTCCAACATTAAATAATGAACATGAATTATTTATATATTCAGAGGGGAAATATACTCAGTGTTGTGGGAGTGAACAGAGTAAGTATGGCAACACCAGGGTGAAAATCTGCCCGAGCCTCTGGGCTCAGACCCTGGGCTGGGCTGCAGCCATAGATTTCAGGAGGAGGGAGGTCCCTTAGGGAAGTGCTCGGTGACTAGAGAATGACGGTTCCCCATCCCCCTCCCCCTGCACCATCAGCCTCTCCCTCAAGGCCTGGGCCCCTGGGGGCTGACATCCTGCACAGACCCCAGTGCAGTCTTCATTTTGTGAGCAAGAAAGCCCGAGTCCCTCTGGAACAGCAGTCTGAAGCAAACAGAAGCAGCTGCTGGAATAATGAGCTGTTTGCCGGGCGTGTTCAGAGGCAGGAGTCAGCTGCTGTCCTACATGGATGTCCAGGACCCTGGCCGGGAGGCGCTGACTCAGCACCAGCTTCTGGGGCGGCTGCATCCCGTCCCCAGGCCCTCCAAGGCTTCGAACCCCCCCGCCCCCCAGCCAAGAGGAGCTCTCCCAGGGTGAGAAGGGAGGGTGGCCTTCTTGATTTTCAGAGAAACAACCACAACAGACCCAACCCGTCAACAGCCCCGAGCGCCCTCCTGCCTTCGGGGAGCGGTGTGGCTCTGAGTGATGCTGCCTGAGAGAATGCTCTGCTCTGTGCATCTTGCACTGCACTCAGAGGAACGTAGCCAATTATCTCTGAGAAGCAGTCATTACACACTGGCTTCGGGCTGGCCTCTGGGGAGCCGGCTCAGGCTCCCTGGGGCAGCCAGTGCATTAGCCAGTCACTATGGCCTGTGATTTCCAAGGGGAGCGCCGTCCCAGGCCCAGGACCCGCTGGCATGGGCTGCAGCAGGAGCGGATGAACCGAGCCCACCATGTTGTGAGAAGCCCTAGAGCGCAGCACTGAGAACTGATGACTCACATCTCCCTGGCCAGCTCGCAGAGGGGTGAGGAGTTGGTCTGCGTGTCGTGTCGGGCAGAGCAGGTGTGAGCTAGTTTGCACGGTGGCCTCTATTGGTGTAAGTCAGACAGGCTATGGGTGAGCACATGGAGAACAATATATAGTGAGAGTAAGCACCCAGACGCCAGGGCGGAGGCTGTGATGCCCTCGGGCATGGCACTGTGGGCTGCAAAATTTCCTTTTCTTCCCGCCTCCTAAGTCCTTCCGGCTTGGCCAATGATCACATTGAAAGGAATTTTAGAGACAGGAAAGGCAGTTTTAGGGAAGGGGGGTCCATGGGAGAGAAGACGTGTGACAGGCGGAGACAGCTCCAAGCGGCCAGATTGCTTATCTTATGTTCACAGAGGAGGGAGGGATGTTTCAAGATGGGGAAGGGGGTGGGCACCAGGGGAGCTCTGAGGCTTTGAAACCGATACTGTGCAGGAAAGCCGGCCATTAGAAGAGCAGGGGGACATAAATTAAGGAAAGGTTCAATTAGAAAGTGGAGTGAACCAAGAGCTCCCAGCATTTTCAACCCAGAGACAAAGAGACTCAGAAGACTAGGTTTCCCATCAGAAAGAGAGGGCAGGTTTCTCGGTTTGGGGCTTACAATAAAGTCCTGCCCTTTTGCCTAAAAATCTTTTAGTCCGCAGATGTATTCTTCAAACTCCGTGAGACAAGAACCTGCAAGGAGAATCCGACCTCGCCAAATTCCACGTCCCAAAATTAATACCGGCAGATTAACAGGAGAACATGTCCAAACCGTGACATGGACATACATGGGCGCCCTGAGGTCTGAGGCCCACAGATGCCTGGGGAAGGAGGTGGAGGTGTCCTCTGGGCCACGGAGGGGCAGCAGGGTCTGGCTTTTCCGAGGGAAGCAGGCATTCGCCAGTAAGTGAGAAGAGCACAGGTGGTGACCAAGAGCTGGGCCCACGAAGCAGGTCACGGCGGGGAGTCTAACACGGATCCGCTGGATTCCTCCACATTAAGTTCAGAAGATGGGGCCCAGGGGTCACTTCCTGTGACCACCTGAATTCCTAGAGGCAGGTGAAGGGGGGTCAAAGGTTCTTTCTGAGTCTCCTGTTTCTTAACCAGCTTAAAACGAGTGCCCTAAGAGGCATATTTTGGGGAGGCAAACTGTGGGCCCCTCAGCACGATGTGTGTGAGCCAGACATGTGTGAGGCATGCAAACGAAAGGCCAGGACTGCATGCTGGGCCCACATGCACATGTGATGCCCCGCAGCCTGGAGACACAGCACACGTTAAAATGCAGCCACTTGTAGAAATGAAAAGGCTCAAAGATCAGCTTCACAGCACAGGATTTCAATAGCAGAATCCCATCATCACGGCAAAAGCTAATCAACAATAACAAAGAATCAGCCCACAGACCAAGGGACGGTCAGAGCCATGGCTCCTGTCCCCTGAATGGTTAGCAGCCGAGCACAGAGGCGGCCGGAGCCTGCGGGGTCCAGCCAAGCAGCGGCCAGTCTTCCTGACTTGGTGGCCAGTGGCTCTATTGTGGCCTTGGAGATGGAGTGGCGATGAGTGACCAGAAGCCACCAATAGTAACAACCGTCACTGGAGGGGAGGTTCCCAGGCTCGGCTGGGTGTGCTGTTTCCTGATCCCTCCAGGACCAAGGCCCCCCGCCCCCAGACCAGCTGGCCCATCACCATTGTGTCAGCCTTTTGCCCCTTATGCTCTAATCCAGCCCTCAGGGTGTGTTTACATCCAGTAGCACCACAGACCCCCTGCCTGCTCACTCCTGGAACCTGTCAGCTTGCAGGATCTTCCCCAAAGCCGGGCGCACCCACCCAGATGTCCCTCTCCTGGGTGCACTTCAGCTTTGCCCTCACCCTGCTCATCTTCCCCCGGGCACCAGGCTTGACATTGGGGCAGCCACTGGTGCTTTGCACCTGTCACCTTGGCAACAATGGCCAATTTTTAATGAGCTCTTCTTGCATGCCACCTGTGACCAAAGCCCCTGCAAACACCCATTTCACAGATAGGGAAGCTGAGGCCCGGAGAGAGTAGTGAGGTTTGTTAATGTAAAAAACATTCAAACCTGTAAAGAATTTTTCTGAGTTTACTTGAGCCAAACTGTCAACAATTGCCAAGAAGCAGAATCTCAACATATAGGTGTAATACTCCAGAGAACTGCAGTTTTTCACCTTATTTTATACACTACAATCAAAGGAGGAGACATAACTGGGTTACATGAAATCCATTGGTGATAGATGCATCGATGACCAACCTTTTGGTTGGATAATGGAGTCCCACGGTGCTAGGAAGGCTCATTCCCAGGATGTCTCTGTCAGCATGTCTTGCTGAACAGGGTGGACTGTGGGGATGAAGCAAGTCCATAACCTTAGATGGCACTTAAGGTCAAATTATCATTATTCAAAATAAAAGGCAGGTAAACGGGAGGCAGTCAGATCCTCCTATATGTCCTTGTTTAAAAGTATTTGGATCATTTCTAATTTTTGAGCCACTATGATCTAATTCTTTTTGTTGCTTAAGTTTTATTTTACTGCATCTAGTATAACATTTATATACCAGAAACAAAAGCAATAATATTAAACCAGTAGCACTGATTAGGAACAGAAAATGTCTAATATTAGACACGGAAGAATCTGAGGGAAACAAGTATCTACTATTATCCAGAAGTTCTGATTTTTCATCTGGGCAGTTAATTTCATCCATTCCCATAGTTAGACAATACTCATCTAAGATACTCATCTAAAGTAGATCCATATATAATTCTACCAGGAGAATTATTAGGGAGGTGTTCATGGAGGGGTTTGTTCAAGGCAGGTCCTTTATAATAGATTAGCCTGAAAAAATGTACCAAAGCTTATATTGATAGTAGAAGACCACCAGTGTGTGGCCAACAAAACATTGACTTCATTATCATAGCTAATAATCAGAATATAATTGTCTCATAGTTGGAAAAGATTAGCAGGTACCCAAGTTAAATTTTTCATGTCTAATAGGGAAAGGGGTCTAGGGAGACAGATATGGTTCCCACTAGGAAACCATAAGGAGGATAATAACAATATCAAGTTCATTTTATATGCATTCGATCAATAACAATTAGGTGATATAAGAACAAGGTTTGAGCAGCATCAATCTGTGAGCATACAGGCCTTGTTGACGTCTTGGGATGCTGTCTACCTCCTCTGTAGTTGGCGGCTTCTCATCTTGAGATGAAGGCGAGTGTCAGAGACAGGGGTAGATGTCCATTCATGGTTAGGTACCTGATAAGGTGAGGTCCCTTTAACACTGTTGGAGAGTCTTTCACTAATGTATTTCCCAATGGACAAAAGTATCTCTGGGTTGTCATAGTCTTTGAATCTTTGTCTCCTGGGAGTACTGTGAGATGAATGTTACTAATTTATTAGTTCCTATAATGCAGAATGTTTGCTTTTTAGTTTTCCTTATATTGGGGAAACAAAAGATTTAAAAATCAGTAACAGTTTAAATGGAGTCATAAGAACAGTTATTCTCAATGCATTTAGTCCCATAACTATTTTTGCTTAGCCTGATTATTTTTTTGAATTCAGCTATTCCTTGAAGTTCTATAAATCTTCATCCAGTTCAAAGATCTGACCTGCTTAGAAGCCTGCAATTTAGAGTAAGTCAGAGTTCTTTTCATGGATTTTTCTAACGATATAACATGCCTGCAAATGCATCAGAGTAACATAATGACTGTCTATGAATAACAAAACTTAAAGTGGCATGGTGATATATTTGATTATAATGCAACTGATTTAAAAAAAAAACTTTGCTTTTATATAAGCTGTAACATTCCAAGACGACAATTTCTTGGTAAATAATAATTACTGTAAAATGACATGGAGAAAAATATAAAATCTGTATATGTTTAAATTCAATATATAATTTCAGCATATTAAGAACAAATAATATGTAAGATTTTAAAACGTGGCACATGGCTTATTGGAAGGGGTGTATTGAGCATTGAAAATAATTCATAAACTCCCAAAAGGTGAAATGCAAATACCCAGAATATCACTGGATCACTGGCAAATACCCCACTCTCCCCTGACACACACCCCCAAAGGGAACCATCACTGTGGCTTGCCTGGTGTCCCTGACTGGATACCTGCTACCTCTGAGAGCTTCCTGTTTGAACTTGGCTCTGAATCTTCGCAAGTTCCTTTCTGAAGCAGACTGAAATTCCTACAAGATTCTTTTTAACAAAATGTATATATATATATATATATATATATATATATATATATATATATATATATATATAAATAGAACATAGTTATTAATTTTTTTGACAAAGCTTCCCATGTAATTTCAAGTATATTAAGTAGGCCTAATTTAGTTTTAAAATATTTCCTTTAAGAGAAAATAAATCCTTGAGTTATTTAAGGGCCCATTGGAGTGACTCAAAGTCATCTCTTGGTTAAAAAGTCTTAAAATTTAAACTTTTAAAAGATTGTCAAATATAGTTAACCAAAAGATTATATCATAAACTCTTTGTAAATTTAGAAAAAAATGACATATATTTTATGGTAATAACTCTAAAAGACATTAATCAAAATTAAACGAGCTTTAAAATTAAAAATTTTGTCCAGACTACAGAATTCTGCTTAATTTATATAAGTATTTAATCTCTTTTTTAATAGGGCCAATAAAAGTTTATATCCTAGTAATACCATCCAGAGGCAGAAAATTTACTACATGCAATACACAGGCAAACACATACTACATACTAGTAAAGACCATAACATAATTTGAGTTACTGATTCTTGCAGAATGAATCTCCATATCTTATTCATTCTATTATCACAACCATATAATTTCTCCCAAATTAATTTGAACTTTTAACTCTTAGAAGCCTCAATTTCCAATAATCTAATCTAATAAAAGAGAAACATGAAAATTGACCGCACCTCTGCTATGCCCCAAGCCACGCCCACCAGCCAATTAGAGCGACTATCTGCAAATTAACCCAACCAAGATGGCGGCTGGCAGCCACGGAGCTGGAGCAAGCAGGAAGCTTGGTTGCCCCAGGGATGGAGGAAGCCAAGCTTCCTGCCTGCCCTGGCCAGCTGTGGCCTCCGCTCAAGGCAACAAAGTTTCAATTATAGAAGATAAATAAATCCCAGATACCTGCTTTCAGCCAGCCTCCACTGGGAGCTTGGGTGTCTGGGGGCCGTGGCCAGCCTGCAAACAGCCATCAGCTCCTCACCCAGGATGGCCACACCCTCATAGGGTGAGGGTCCCCACCAGGGGGCTTGGCCAGCCTGCAAACAGCCATCAGCCCCTCACCCAGGATGGCCAAATCTTCATGGGGTGAGGGTCCCCACTGGGGGGCTTGGCCAACCTGCAAACAGTCATCAGCACCTCACCCAGGCTGGCCAGGCACCCCAGGGGGCACTCCTACCCTGAAGGGGTGTGTGGCCAGCCTGAAAACAGCCCTCAGCCCCTCACCCAGGCTTGCCAGGCACTCCAGTGGGGACCCCCACCCTGAAGGGGGTATGGCCATTCTGAAAACGGCACTCAGCCCCTCACTCAGGCTGGCCAGGCATGCCAGCGGGACCCCAACCCTGATCCGGGACACCCTTCAGGGCAAACCAGCCAGCCCCCACCCATGCACCAGGCCTCTATCCTATATAATAAAAGGGTAATATGCAAATTGACCCTAACAGCAGAATATCTGGGAATGATGGGTCACTATGACACACGCTGACCAACAGGGGGCAAAGCTCAATGCAGGAGCTTCCCCCGGTGGTCAGTGCACTCTCACATGGGAGGAGCTCTGCTCAGCCACAAGCCAGACTGCCGGCTGCCAGTACAGCAGTGGTGGTGGGAGCTTCTCCTGCCTCCTCAGCAGTGCTAAGGATGTCCGACTGCAGCTTAGGCCTGCTCCCCACTGGCAAGTGGACATCCCTTGAGGGCTCCCAGGCTGCCAGAGGGATGTATGACTGCCAGCTTAGGCCCAATCCCCCTGGGAGTGAGCCTAAGCCAGCTGGTGGACATCCCCCGAGGGGTCCCAGACTGTGAGAGGGCACAGGCTGGGCTGAGGGACCCCCCTGAGTGCACAAATTTTTGTGCACCGGGCCTCTAGTAACCAAAATAAAATAAGTGACCAGCATTCCTTAGATTGATGTTTCTGAACACATTTTAAACACACTCTCACTTTCAAGAAACACACCTTCAAGCATAAAACATTATATCAACAGCTCAAATGATTTTACAGACTTTTAGCAATAAAGGCAAAAGAAGGTGAATTTAAAGACTTATTTAGCAATCAATGTGTCAGTATTTCATGTTATTTCAAAATATCTAGAAGTTCAATAACCTTAATTAAAATTTACTAATTTAGAAAAGAATAGTTGAAATAAGTTAAAAGTGAATTGTTTAGGTGGCTATCTTCCAGAGATTGTATTTAAAATGGCCCAGACCAGAGTTGCTCTTATTTGAATCTCAAAGGTCCTGGGACTTTGGTTTTGGAAAGCCAATTATCTATGAACATTTGAGCTGAACAGGGGAGGTTTGGGGGAATATAAAAGGTTTTAATGGGCTTTGTTTTTCTGGAGCCACTCACCTCTCACCCTGTAAAGATTGCATAGTAAAACAAGGACAGTATTTTTTAAAATATATTTCTTTATTGATTTTAGAGAGGAAGGAAGAGGGAGAGAGAGATAGAAACATCAATGATGAGAGAGAATCACTGATTGGCTGCCTCCTGCACGCCCCTCACTGGGGATCGAGCTCGAAACCTGGGCATGTGCCCTTCGCTAGAATCAAACCTGGGACCCTTCAATCTGCAGGCCTATGCTCTATCCACTGAGCCAAGCCGACTAGGGCAAGGACAATAATTTTTAATTCCTCAAGGATTGGCAGGTGTTGGCAAAGGCCTAACAAATTCACCCATTTTGAAATGTTTCTTTCTATTTGAGTATATTTTCTCTGAGGCTCTGTAGCAATTACAAAGAGATCTAGTTTATAGGTAGCATATAGCTGAATGCCATTTCTGACTCATAAGGGCTTGCATGTATGGAAAAGACACATTGATCTCAGAAGGCCTCATTCTCCATTCACTTCCCTGGGAATGGGAAAGCAGGGTCAGCTGCAGGGTAGCATTCCACTTATGGTGCCAGTAACTGGCCACACCTCTCCATTGTCCACTTTAGAGTGGGGCCAGGCTGTGCTGCAAAAGAAGATTCACCTTTTTCCTTGAGGGATCCCATGTCAAATGTCTCCCAGTTGAAGAGTTTATACCCCAAAAGAAAAGGGGACTCTCAAGGCCCTGTGGCCTGGTTCCCCATCTCCAGAGGCATGGTAGCAAGCTGAGAGTTAGGTATTTCTGCGAGTCTCTGGGCTATTTGAGCCATTCTGGGTGGCGGGGCCCCTGTTAAGCCTCTTCTCAGGCTCTCATGGAAGTTAATAATGAAGAAAAGATGGTTAGAGAAGATTCAGTCAGTCTAAAGATTAGTTTCCTCTTGGGAGGTTCCTTTAAAATCATAATTTTCCCTTTTTGGTTCAATATCTGGTTCACTTAGTTCTAAATACATATCGCCCTTCTGCAAAAGTCATATGTGGTCATCAGTGATTTTAAAAATCTCTCCCGCCGAAACCGGATTGGCTCAGTGGATGAAGCGTTGGCCTGTGGACTGAAAGGTCCCAGGTTCGATTCCGGTCAAGGGCCTGTACCTTGGTTGCGGGCATATCCCCAGTAGGAGATGTGCAGGAGGCAGCTGATCGATGTTTCTCTCTCATCAATGTTTCTGACTATCTATCTCTCTCCCTTCCTCTCTGTAAAAAATCAATAAAATATATTTTAAAAAAAAATCTCTCCCCATCAGGTGGATTGGGGCCAATTGACCAGTAAAATATATGTTGCCCCTTAACATGCCCCAGTTGAGAGGGGACAGGTTCTGATTTTAAAACAGCCATTGCTTGCTTAGACACCCTACCATTTACACAGCAGCTTTACTCCAAGGGAGAGGGAAGCTTAGATGGGCAGGGTTAAGAACAGATGAAATGGCCCCAACACCTACAAGGGCCTTAGTAACTTCCCCTTTTATGATAATTTCAATTTCTCCTAAAGTGTTAGTAAGGAGAAGGGGGAATACCTTCTCCTAGCTGCCCTGTGCCTGTGCTGGCTTCTGTTTTCTCTTTGTAAATCACACTTCAGTTGTTTGTTTGTTTTACAATCTTTCTTATGGTGACCTGGCTTTCTACAGAAAAAGAATCCTCTACAGTTTCACGGCAGACCTTACTGTGTGGTTCTGTGGCCTTGCTCTCAGAAACCTGGAGGTGTATTCGTTGGAATAGGTCAGAATAGCCAGGGTTACATGTTCTAACAGTTACATTTTGTGAATCCATCAGGTCCTGGGTAAAGTCGGGAAAATTGCTGGTTCCTCTCTAGCTGAGACCAGCTTTTTTCCAAAGGGAGCTGTTAGAACCCTATTCTCATTTTTCTTCTAGTTGGTGTAGGAGGGAAGAAGGAAAGGGAAGGAAGAAGGGGCGGAAAGGGCAAGTCCAGACAAGGAAGCTCAGAAAGGAAGGGGAAGGATGGAGTGCAGGCATTTATTGGCTTCAGGATAGTTCTGAGACAGTCTCTAACATTTCTTATTATTTTTTTTGGAATAATTTTTTTTCTATGCTTCTCCTTAGAAGCTTCTAATTTCTAAATCAAGATGTTTCCCATATAGTCATTCAGTTTAATTTTAGAGCTGGCATTTATCTAATTTTTGCATGCAAAATATTAATGTAGGTACCCAAAGACAACTGCATTTTGGGCATTTTTAAGTTGATATTTTCTAATTGAATCTTCCCATTTCTGTACAGCACTTGCAAGTAAAGGCTTCCTATCAGGAGTGTTAAATGAAGGCTGGGGTTTGGGAGTTTCTGGCCTTGCAGGCACAATTTCCCATGCTAATTTCTATTTATTTTTTATTTTTGGATATCTGTAGTCTGAGCAAATTTTCTAGGGATGTTATGTAGTGAGTCCAAGTGAGCTGCTTATGGGTTGAGCTCCATGAGGCTCTCACCCCTCGAGTCACAATTCAACCCTTTTTTGTGCCTCAGTTTCTCTCCCAGCTGTCTAACACAACCAGAAGGGCTCGGAAACCTGGCAGACCAAGATTTATGGGGCCCCTGGAAAAGCCAGTTAGTTAATGACAGTTGAGTTTGGACTTCCCTGTGGGGCTCCTACACATTGTGAGGAACTCTGACACCTATGCAAAGATTCTCAATCACTTAAGAACATCCGAGAATTGGGCTGGAGGGAGGATGGGCCCCTTTATCTTCGGAGCTGAATGAGTTCAGCTCATTTATATGGCGAAGGCGTTTTGCTCAGACTCTCAGAAAGCAATACCAATTGGAAAGCCAAAATCAAAACCAGCCACCCATTTTCTTGCCTCAGCCTGGGTCCTGTCAACCCTTGACCTTAGTTTCAACTTGAGGATTTTAAAACAGCTCAATTAAAGTCAGGCCCTGCCAAAACCGGTTTGGCTCAGTGGATAGAGCGTCGGTCTGCGGACTGAAAGGTCCCGGGTTCGATTCCAGTCAAGGGCATGTGCCTGGGTTGCGGGCACATCCCCAGTGGGGGATGTGTAAGAGGCGGCTGATCGATGTTTCTCTCTCATCGATGTTTCTGACTCTCTATCTCTCTCCCTTCCTCTCTGTAAAAAATCAATAAAATATATATATAAAAAAATAAAGTAAGGCCCTCTACCCAAAGCAAGGAAGGTCCTGGATCCAAAAGACAACTCCCCCATGTTCACCCAATGGGCAGGGAACCGGAGGGCTCAGTGGGCCCTTTGCTGGATCCTAGCACTGGCCGGGTCCACGGGATGGTTCTGGGTGAGCTTCTTTGGAATCCTGCCGACTATACTAATAAATGTTAACGTAAGAAACACTCAAACCTGTAAAGAATTTTTGTGAGTTTGTTTGAGCCAAACTGTTGACAGTTGCCAAGAAGCAGAATCTCAACGTAGTGGGATAATGCTCTGTAGAATGGCAATTTTTCACCTTGTTTTATACAATCAAAGGAGAAGACATCAGTGGTTTACATGAAATCTATTGGTGATAGATTAGGGAGGCAGAGAAAGCAAAGTGGGGGAACCTCTGGGATTGGATAAAAAGTAAAAAGATAGACACAGGCTTCTTTTTCTTAGGTGGGGACAGGTTAGTTAACAGTCAGCAATTAACACGATCACAGTAACAATGAAGGAATTTGTGATCTCAGTCCTGGTGCCCAGGGCATTGGGTTGTGCCCTGAGGGGTCCGGAAAAAGGGAAGTTACAGGTTACCCGGACATTTCACAGGTGTGTTATCTTAGATGCAAAAAGACAATAGGTTCCGTTAAATACTGACCTTTGTCAGGGAAGATACTGGCCTAGAGCACGACTATCCACTATAAACTGCTTTTAGTTAAAGTTTTAATTTCAGACCATCCTTTGTGGTTACTTTAGGTCTTGACTTTCAAGACCTTCCCTGAGCTTGTCGGGTTAGTGTGTGGTCCCTTTCTCTGTCCACAGGTTCAAACACAGGCAGGCTGGCTTGGGACCCTTATTCAGCCACCGAACAGCACCGCCCCTGACCTTTCTGTTGTCTCCATTACTTTTTCTTCACAGGCCAGTGCTCAGCTCTGTGGGAGGAGGCAGGCTCTCTGCATGCCCCCCACCCTCGGCCACCAACTGACCTTGTGTGACACAGGGAGTCTTTGGTTTTTTCCCTCACAGGACATTAAACTTGGACATGGACACAGCTCCCCCATCCCTGTAGGAGGGAAGCCCCCCACACAGTCAGTCCCCTCTCCCTGCTGCACTACCTTTAGCACTCTGTGCTGAACCCCTGTGGGAAGGTTCCCCCCTGACCTCGAATCTCCCTCACACGCCACATCTCTGCACCAGCCCCCCGGGATGTTGGCCCGGGTCCCCTGGGGCTTCTTCTTCCAGTCCCGATACCCCCCATGGTCACTGCGCACCTGTTAGGAGGGTCAGACCCTGCTCAGCTCTCTGGATGCAGAGCCCAGTGCAAGCAGAGGGACAGGCGACATCTTCACGACCGTGACAATTAATGCTATGAAGCAAGATCACAGGTGTTGCGATAGAGAATGATGAGGGAGTAAACTGTAAGCCCGAGCGGAAGGGGCTGAGGGGCTGAGGGGCTGGAGGGCATGTCATTCACAAGGCCATGCTGATAGGGGCAGAAATAGAATATTGGGGACCAGCTGAATATTAATCCTGCTCCATTACCCGTGATTGTTTTATTCTGATTAAAGAAGGTACATTCTAACCTGGCTGGCAGCTGCACTGGGAACCTGGGAGCTCACCTGGAGATGCGGTCCGTCCTCCCCGTTTGGAGCTGCCTATTACCACGAAAAGATGAACACCCTGTTGCAGAAATCAGAATGGCCAGCCCTTTGAAGACGCCAGCCCTTGCATAGCACTAAGCCCTGTGGACGAAAGGGGCCCTGACAAGCTCAGGGAAGGCCTGCGTGGCAGCCTAGCAGACTCAGACCTAAATAACCACAAAGGATGGTCTGAAATTAAACCTTAACTAAAGCAGTGATGGTGGGCAGTTATGTCCTAGGCCAGTATCTTCACTGACAAGATCAACTTTGATCCTTACTGAGCCCATTTGCCTTTTTGCCTCTAAGATAACATTCCTTTGAAATGCCTGGGTAACTTGTAACTTCCCTTTTTCTGGAACCCCTGGGGCATAACCAAATGTTCTGGGCGCCAGGGCAGATACTACAGATTCCTTCATTATCATGTTGATTGATCCTGCACCCACCTAAGTATGTGTCCATCATTTTACTTTTTATCCTATCACAGAGGTTTCCCCACTTCACTTAATCCCACCTCCTTAAATCTGTCACCAATGAATTTCATGTATAAATACTGATGGAACCCTGCCATTCTCCGGAGCACTATCTCAATTCGTTGAGGTTCTGCTTCCCGGCATATGTCGACAGTTTGGCTCAAATAAACTCACAAAAATTCTTTACAGGTTTCAATGGTTTTTTACGTTAACAGCCCTTTGAAGGCGCCAGCCCTTGCATAGCACTAAGCCCTTTGAAGGCGCCAGCCCTTGCATACCCACAGGCCTTTGCAAATCTCCAGACCTGTTCACTGCCCATTTGGCATACCTTTTGTCTACTTCCCCGTGTAATCTTTGTCCTTCTACCCAAGGAAAGCAGCAGCTTATGGTGTGGGGAGAGCAGGTTTCTGTGGCTGACGTGCTGCTCTCCTGTACTGCTGGTATGATTAGAATAAACGCTCATAATGATTCAACCCTGTGTCTGGTCAATTGGCTCAAGTAATGACAGGCAGTCCAGACCCACTGATTGTCCGGTTACAATGCCGGGCCAGAGTCCCTGAGGGAAAGGACAGCATTCTCCAGGACATGGGGTCGTGCAGGGGTGTGAGGGGCAGGAAGGAGAGTGGGCGGGGGTCTTGTCACCTGGAGTTGCTGTGACAGAGACAGAGCCTGGCCGAAGAAGACCTGGTCCCAGAAGCCTCTTCCCCCAAACCATGAGCTACACCACCTCCTCCCTGATGTCGACCTTGATGCTCGGCCAAGGTCAGACCTGCCTGTGAGCACTTGCCACCCTCAGTAAGTGCCCTCAACCTGCTCAGCCACCCGCAAGGCGCAAGGCAGGGTCCTCGTGGTCACTCTATCCTGAGCCGGCCCTGGCTGTGGACAGCTCCAAGGAGAATGCTCCTCCTGCGCTGCTGCCCAGCGCCTGCCCTCCCCCCTCCAGCACACACAACACCCCCCACCCCCACCCCATGCTCCCCAGCCCACCGCCAGCAGCCAGAGTCCTGCTCTCTCCATGACTGGGAGTGAGTCTGCAGATCTATTTACTGTGGCAGCTTCTCTTCTATCCGCAGGAAGGTAACTATGTGACTTACAAGGCCCGGTCCTCAGATTATGAGAAAGCATCTTGTTTCTTTTCTTATAAAAAGGACAAGTCTGCCTGTCACCCTGGCGTCATCACGTCCTCTGCCAGGCCTGCCTTAGTCAGAGCTCCAGGGGTCAGTGCAGTCTCCTCTCTAAGGCACAGTGTCCTGGCCACAGCCCGCAGACGCCTGCCGACACTTACACCGCCTTCCCCCAGCCTGTCCCAATCCCCCCACCGCCCAGCCCCCCGCTGGAGAGGAAACAGGCCCATTGGTCCCTCCAGAACTCAGTGTCTTTCTCATGGGGATGCAAAGGGCGGTCCTGTCCTGACCACCGCCCCACGCAGACCAGACGCGCAGGGGAGAGCAGCCTTGCAGCGGTTAGGTCCTGCAGACTGCCGGCCCGGTGAAAGCCTGCCTGCAAGGCTGCTCTCAAATCCCTCTTCCCTGGCAGAATCAGCAGGGGCTTTATTTTCCTCAGCAAAAACCTTGCGGCTCAGAGCCGTGGCCGACACTGGATTAGCCCACTGCCAGGAAACAAGCGATGAAGGTGACATTTGACCTTCGAAGCCCATCTGATGCTTCAGGAAAACTTTTCAGCAGGAAAAACCTCATGTTGGCTCCGGCTTCATTACATGGACCCTTTATCATCTCCTCCGGTTCACACTCAAAACAAAACAAAGCTCTTCTTTTCTTTTGTCTGGAAACCTCCCTAAACCACCCAGATCAACAGTGCCCAAGCTGTTCCTGTGCCCGGGGCCGTCTGGGCGACCCTCTGGGCCCCTGGGCCTCTGGGCGGAGGGCTGTGTGGTCAGAGGCTCCGAGGGCTGTATCTAGGCAGCGGCTTCAGGGAGCAGGGGTCCTGGGTGAGCATCACCCTGTAGGGACCGGCTGAGACCACGCACTGTGGGCTACTCTCCTCTCAGTCCCCAAACACCCACAGAAGGGAGACGGGACACCCCAAGGACAGCTGGAATCGCGTCTTAAACTTCAATGTGCACAGGAAGCACCTGGGGGTCTTATTAACGTGTGTGGGGCCAGGCTGGGCCAGAGACCCGCTCCCCATGGAATTCAGAGCCGGGAACTCCCTCCGGCCTGGAGAGCAGGGGCTGCACTGAGCGCCTGGAGCGGGACCCTTGGAGGAGAAGCCCTGGCTGCTGAGCGCCACGCTCTGCTGTTCACCGCGGCCTCACCTCCCGCTGCCTCTCTCCTGCATCTACTCCAGGTCCGCCTGCCTCTCAGAACTCCCAATGCCAGTGCTTTTCACAAGGCTCTTGTTGGCCGAAAAGTGGGCTGGGTCATAACCCTCACCATGGCCCACAGCCCGTGTGCCCACACCGCCGTCCTGCTGTGGCTCCCACCTGCCACGTGGATGCTTTTCATCTTGAATCCAGATGCAGCAGCCAGGGCTATGGACACAGCTCGGCATGGCCACTCTGGCTGGCCTCCCAGGATTCCAGGCGCAGGGAGAGACAATGGGGACAGGGTCTTACAAAGGCTAAGGGATGCCATCTGCTGTTGACACTGTCCCTGCACTTGCTGGTTCGGTTCAGGCCACCCTGTCCTCCCACCCCACAGCTGGGCAGGCCCGAACGCTGAGCAGCTGAGGTCCCTGGAGGGAGCCCCCCTCCAGCAGTGACGGGGCCTCTGGAGCCACCATGGCCATCCCTGGAACCTACATGGTAACACCCCCCTTTGGAGGCGCCCTCCCTGTCCCTTTTCCCTGGAGCCTCTGACTGCCTGGAGTCTCTTCCTAAGTGGCCTGTGGGCTCCAGCCTCTGCCTCTGGATCTGCGTTGGGCACCAGCACCTGCCCTCTCGGCACGTCGGCTCCAGAGCAAGACCGAGGCTGTGTCCAGGTCTCCCAGGGGCACCTGCCCTCTCGGCACGTCGGCTCCAGAGCAAGACCGAGGCTGTGTCCAGGTCTCCCAGGGGCACCTGCCCCTTCCCCTCAAAGGTCCTTAGGGGAGCGCAGGGCTGTACTGCTGTTACCACCCAAGCCTGGTGTAAACCAGCCCCCTATTTCCCGGAGGTGCCCTACAGGCTAATGCAATCATCAGGCCGCAAGCCAGCTGGGCTGCCTCCCGTAGTGAGGGGCGCAGGGGAGCAGGGTGCGCACAGGATCCCTGCTGTCCTCCCCGGACATGCCCGCAGGGCAGCCTTGGCTGTGGGAGAGCACTGTCCATGCTAGCAGTGCATGCAGAGGGAACACAGAGAGGAAACCCAGTCCACTTCTCATGCATAATATGCACCTATGCAGAGCAGCAGCCCCGTGGGCTGGGAAAATACTCAGTTATTCTGTTGAATTTCTTCACAGTGAATTCTGGGACAGATCAAACAAAGAAGTTATAAAAAGGAATTACTGGTAATGCCAGTGGGCTTGCTGGGAGGGAGTGCCTGTCTGGGTGCAGGGAGTCCTGTCTGGGTGCAGGGAGTGCCTGTCTGGGTGCAGGGAGTTGCCTGTCTGGGTGCAGGGAGTCCTGTCTGGGTGCAGGGAGTTGCCTGGCTGGGTGCAGGGAGTTGCCTGGCTGGGTGCAGGGAGAGTAGGTGGGGAAGGGGGGAAGCCAGGGCTCAGGTGCTGTGAAGGGAGAGGACTGCCTCTGGGTGCTCCTGGACTTTGCAGGATCCTGGTTTGAAATGCTCGGAGGGTCAGGGCCTTTGTCAGAGCACCATGGCCCTCTCGCTGGCTTTCCTTTCACCTCTCCAAGCTCCAGGCGGTGGGGGGGCTGCCCTGTGTTCTAAGGTGACTGTTTACAGTTTGCGATGCGGGGAGGGAGGCTCTGGTCTCCTCAGCAGGCAGGGGAAGGCAGTGGGAGGAGATGGAATCATGGAGCCAGTTTGAACACCTTTGTCCTAACCTGCGGGTAGACCAGGCCCTTCAAGGCCCTTGGGTGCAGGAGCAGGGCCACCTCAGTGAGGAGTCAGTGATCTGGCGGGGCCAGCTATAGTCATGAGCCTACACTATCCTGGACAGTCACCCAACTTCTCTGGTCTTCAGTGTCTTCATGTGTAAAATGAGATGGTGCTGTCTCCTTCAGAGGGTGGATAAGAGGGCTGAGCAAGAGGATGAAGGGAAGGATGTCCCACCTCAAAGGCGCATGGAAACGCTGCTTAAAGGCACCCTTGTTGCAGCTGTTCTCATCAACCAGGTGCCTGCAGGCGCCCAGCACTCTGCTGACCACAGGAACAGCCACCAAATATAACTTACTGTGCCACGTCAGCAAGGCCAAGTGTGAACCTGAGGAGGAGTGATGAAGGATTAAAAAAAGACAGACAGAGAATACAGCTGGGGCTGGGTGGATCTCTGGTGCCTGGATCAGGATGCGAAAGACCCAGCCTGCAAGCCGATGCTTTATTTTATAGTCTGATTAGAACAAGTGTAGATGAACACATACACAAATGTTCTTGTTTTGGCAACATTTGCTGCACCTCCCACAGCCCATTAGCGACTTAGGAAGGAATTAAGGAGGGCTACAAAGTCAGGCTTCCTTATGCTAGGAGAGCTCTGCCCTCCAGGTTGGGACTTGTTTGTTGCCCTGCTACAGGTCAGCCCGAGGCCTGACCCTAGAGCGGCTCCCTACAACTTACAATGGTGCTGAAGACACCACTGAGCACAGGGCACATCCTCCTCACTCCACGTCCATGGCCGATCTCCACTCCTCAGCATTGCTGCCCACACTCGGCCAGCCTGGGTGCAGGGTCTGGGCATGGGGAGTGGGCAGAAGGGTTGCCCACAGCCAGGGCACCCAGTGGCAGCCCTGGCTCCACCACTTAAGGCCTGGAACCTGAGTTCACACCAGGGGGCTCCAGGTACAGTCCCAACCTATGTGAAGATGTGATGGGCTTGCACAGAGTCTGGCCCCTAAGGCACTGGGTCTTTCAGGAAGTGGCACGCCTACTGTGGTTGCTGTGGTGACAAAAGCAAGGCAGGTCCAAGCTGCCGGTGAGCAGGGTTACCCAGCTGTGCTGGGTCAGGGCCTGTTTGTGGCATGACATGCTGCCTTTGGGAAAATGCAACCCAAGGCCCTTGGAAGCCAAGAACAGCTGGCCTGCTCCTCAGAGCTGCTGGCCTCCTAACTCTCAAGCTCTGGGCTACTGTGGGCTCTCCCGGCTAAATCACTGAGTCCAGTGCCTCCGAGTGGCCAAAACAGAGGGAGTGCTCTGCTCATCTTCCAGAACCCAGCATGGATTTCACCTGCCATGCTGGCTCACCCTGACACCCCAGGCCACCTCCACCAGCCAGGGGCTGCAGCATCTCCATGGGAACCACATAACTCTGTCCCAGGGCATGCACTGGCTTCTCACACCCACACTCAAGAGGCTCCTGCACTCCAGAATCCCTGCATGCCTGGCCTGCAGGGTGGGAGCCATGCTTCCAGCCCCAGGCCCGTAGAGTGACATGTGTGGCCCCGGAGCCAAGGGGTCTCCAGGCCAGGCAAGAAGGAGGCCCCGCTGCAGAGAGGAGGGCCCTCGTGTGGACAGGCCATACACTGCGCCCACAGACTCTTCATTCTCGTGCCAGTTCTGAGCTTGGATCACAGGTGCTTCAAAACCAGCATCTGCCTCCTTTGACGAAGTGGCTTTAAATTAAGTCCACAAGTGGTATCAATGTTTTATTTCCTGTGACAGGCTGTCAGTGAACTTAAGGGGTGAATGTGATGGGGATTTTGTTGTTGTTATATATTTTGGCACCCCTCACCCAAGCATAAAGAATTCTCGTTGTACCGGCCCACAAGGACCACTTTACAGGAGAAATAGAGCATCTTGATGCACCAGGCTGTTCAGCCTCCATGAAGCAGGCCCTGCAGCCTCACCTCAGGGAGGCAGCCCCGCTTGGGCCAGGATTCTCATCACAACGTGAAGAACAGAAACAGTGAAGTGCGACACAGAACTGCTGGGACCTCAGAGCCCCCTAAGCAAACTGCACTGACCTCTCACCTGTGCTCACCAGGCCTCCCTCTCTGCTTCCTAAACTCACAGTTACCAAGAGCCAGGGCAGGGTGGGGCAGGCCTGGGGCAGAACCTAAGGCAGCTGGGACCTGGGGGTGGCGGACCTAAGGCAGGGTGGGACCTAGGAGGCAGGAGGGGGGGGGGCTAGGGTGGGGCAGGACCTAGGGTGGAGCGAGACCTAGGGTGGGGTGGGACATAGGGGGCAGAACCTAGAGTGGGGCCTAGGGTGGGGCAGGACCTAGGGGGTGGGACCTAGTAGGGCAGGACCTAGGGCCAGCAGGTGGCAGTGGTGGAAGATTATAGAACTGACTTCACAGAGTGCAGGGCTTTAAGGGAAAGAGGTGTTAGCTCTATAGTGACAGGGCAGGGAACCCCTTAGGGGACAGGGAACAGTGCAGGGAATCCCATGTGGGGACAGGGAACGGGGAGGGCACACTGAGATCAGAGGAGCCACCGGGTGCCTTGAGGCCACAGCTTGTAGCCTGGTTCAGAATCCAGTGAAGTTGAGTCCCTACTGTGCACACCCATTCTAAGGTAGTGCCACTAGGAAACCAGCCTTGTTTTAAAGAAAGGATGTGCTTCTTTTCATGGTGCCCCCCACTTGTGAGCTACAGAACTTCTGGGTGCACTGCCCCAAGCGGGTCTCTGTAAGAGCAGTGGGGTCTCCCAATTCCTATGCACCCCTTTCCATGGCAGCCGCTCAGCACCAGGGTGGCACTCCCTACTGTGGCCTTCCGCCCCCTAGAAAGCTCTCTGTCCTTCACCTGGTGTTCAGGGCAGAAACAGAATATTGGGGACCAGCTACAATTCTCTTAATATATAAAAGTCCAGGGTCATAACGACCGATCACAACCGAAGGCTGACCAACCCAGAAGTCCTTCAGTCAACACTAGGTTGCCATGGCGACCCAGCACTGACTGCCCAGGGGGCTGAGATCTAGAGAGAGAGGCAGGGTCTGATCCGCAGCCTTAGTGGCAGCTGTTGATCAGTACTTGCCTCTCTCTTTCTCTCCCTCTTTCTTTATGGGCTTCACCAGCAGTCAGGCTTTTCTTTTTCTCCTGGCTTCTGCAGGGTCTGCTGTTCAACCCCACCTCTCTGATCAGGCCCAGAGATAGGCCTGGAGATGCTGACTGGAACCAAATGTGGGTGCTGTGAAGAACCAATGGCTGTCTAGGAGACAGAGCTTTTGACGCTGACTGGCATAGAAACCAACGAATCAGAACCAAATCTGGGTGCTGTGGGGAGCCTATGGCTGCCTAGGTGGCGGAGCTTTTGACTTGCATTGAAATAGACCAATCAGAACCAAATTGGCCAGCAAAGGAGGGCAGTTGGGGGCGAGATCAGGCCGACAGGGGAGGGCAGTTAGGGGCGATCAGGCAGGCAGGCAGAGGCAGTTAGGGGCAACCAGGCTGGCAGGGGAGGGTGATCAGGCTGGTAGGTGAGGCAGTTTTGGGCAATCAGGAAGGCAGGCAGGTGAGCAGTTAGGAGCCAGTGGTCCCAGATTGCGAGAGGGATGTCTGACTGCCAGTTTACAGGGATAAGGCCTAAACCGGCAGTCGAACATCCCCCACGGGGTCCCCAATTGGACAGGGCGCAGGCTGGGCTGAGGGACTCCCCCCATCCATGCATGAATTTCGTGCACCAGGCCTCTAGTAAGGAATATTAATCCTGCTCTGTTTACTGTGATTGTTCTGCTCTGATTAGAAAGCACATTCTAACCTGGCTGGGAGTTGTATTCCCTGGGACATGGGAGCTCACATCTGAATGCAGTCCATCCTCCTGCCCTAAGAACTGGCTGTCATCCTGGAAAGATTTACAACCTTGTGGCTGAGACAGCCTAGTCCTGGAGGCACCTGCTCTTTACAACCCCAGCTTCTATTACCTGTAATCTGGTTCCAGGGCGCCTGGAGGTGCCCTCCCCTGACCCCTGCTCCCCCAACTCCCCATGGCTTGTAACCTGTAATGATTATCCTGTGCCCACTTTCCATACCTGCAAGTCCTACTTCCCCACATAATCTTTGTCCTTCTACCCAATATAAGCAGCTGGCTTGTGGGGGGCAGAACAGATGTTTGTGGATGACCTGCTGCTCTCCCACACTGCCCTCAGGATTGGAATGAGCACTCATATAGGATTCAACCCTGCCTCTGCTGAATTGGCTCGAGTAGTGACCTCTTGGTTGTCCGGTTACACTGAGGCCCAGCGCCCAGCAGCCTCTCCCACAGGGCAAAGGCTCCCCCCACAGCACTCGCCCTCCAGAAGCATGGCCAGGCAGCTTCCTGCCCCTTAGTTATTCACACACCTGCTCCCCCATTAGTTACAAGGCCTTCAAGGTCAAAGTTGCATCTTATTTGTCCCTCCACAGGCCAAAGTGTTGGCTCTAGTTTTTGAACAAATTTAACCAACACATGTTCAGAGAATCCTCCCTTTCTTTGCTGCCTTATCTATTAATGCCACGCCAGGCTTCCAAAATCTATCCCACAGCCCAAGTCCTTTCTTCTGCGAATAAATCCTTCCCCTCCTCACCCCCCAGCGATGTGAACTTGAATTTGCTTTTATAGTCTAACAAGGTGCAAATTAATTCATTTTACAGACTGAACTCCTGCAGATTTGAATCCTTTGTCTGTCTGAGCTCTCTTGGGGGACAGTACAACACCCTCAGAGAAAACAAGGTCGGTTTGAGCAAGTCACAGAGCGCCTGTGCACTGGCAGGCAGTGTAGAACCAGGCAGTTTCTCTTGGCCTTGGCTCAGCCCCTCACCATTACCATGGGGACCAGGGTGTCCACAGACAGGGGAGAGGTGGTGTCAGGCCTGTCGTTTTCCTGGAAGAACATCCTTCTGGGGGCCCGTGGCTGCTCCGGAGTCTGCAGTGTTCACGTTTGTTTGTGGTGCATGCTTGGATTATACATCACATGGACCGGTAAGGACAGTGTGGTTCAGGGGCATTTCCTTGAGAGTGAGTTGAAATTAACCATCCCCCACAATGCACCTGCCACCGGACCCACAGACAAGGGGGTGCTTCCATTCCCAGCCTTGTGATGCCCACCAACCCAAAGAGATGATCTCACCTGTGGAATAGTGGTTATCAAATGGAAACACTAAGACCTCTCTGAACCAGAAATAACAGGGCATGGCTGCTGATGGTTCTCTGTTACCTGTAATCTGGCTCAAGCTCCTATGGGCTGGGAACTGCAGTCAGGGTCCCTGTGTGGCCATAGAGTGTGATCATTTTCGAGAGAAAGAAACGTTACCCAGGGCTGGCCCCAGTTCACAGTCACCATCAGACATAAATTTTCCTCATACATCCATGTCCCTTCAATTGTGGATGAAAAGGGACCACGTGCTAACCTGATATTAACATAAAAACATTCAAACCTGTAAAGAATTTTTGTGAGTTTATTTGAGCCAAACTGTTGACAATTGCCAGTAAGTTGAATAGAACCTCGAAGGATTGAGATAATGCTCCAGAGAATGGCAGATTACATCTATATTTATACATTGCAATGAAAGGAAGGGATGCAGGTGGGTTACATGAAATCCATTGGTGATAGATTAGGGAGGCAGGAGAAAGCAAAGCAGGGAAATCTCTGAATTGGATAAAAGGTAAAATGATAGATGCATACTTAGGTGGGTGCAGGAACAATTAACATGATAACAATGAAGGAATTTGTGGTATCTGTCCTGGTGCCCAGGCACATTAGGTTGTGCTCCAAGGGGTCTGGAAAGGGAAGTTACAGGTTACCTAGACATTTCAAGGGTATCTATACTAATAATAGCCTAGGTGGTCATCATGTCCTCACGCCATGATGCTCTCATGCTGTCACCAGGAGGCTGCGTGCGCAGGGGGTGCAAGCAGGTGGGCGGGGCTGTGTACGTGATAAGGTGTGCAGGGGTGGGCAGGGACTTGATGCTGCATGCACTGCCCCCAGGCCTCACCGCACAGCCAGGTCTGGGGGTCCCAGGGCCCCATGTGGCATGGAGGTGGGACCCCCGGCTCTGGCCTACCTCTTTGGGGCAATAGATTGAGGAGCCCTGGGTGGGTGGGTGGGGCCTACCTCTTTGGGGCAATCAATCACGGGGCTCCTGCACTGTGAAAGGACACAGGCCAGGCTGGGGGAAGCCCCCCTCACCATCTCCGCCGCCACCCTGAGTGCACAAATTTCATGCACTGGGCCTCTAGTGTTATCATAAGGGCAAAAAGACAGATAGGCTCAGGTAAGGTAAAGGTTTACCTTGACAGTGAAGATACCAGCCTAGGAGGTGACTACCCACAATAACTGTTTTTAGTTAAAGTTTAAATTCAGACCATCCTTTGTGGTTACTTTAGGTCTCTGAGTCTGCAAGACCACCATGCCGGCCTCCTCTGAGCTTGTCAGGTTATCATGTGGCCCCTTTTGTCCACACTGACTGGTTCAGGGAAGGCCTGCATGGTGGCCTTGCAAATTCAGAGACCTAAAGTAACCACAAGGGTGGACTGGAATTAACTTTAACTAAAAGCAGCTTATGGCGGGTAGTCATGTCCTAGGCTATGGGGTTGTTAGGTTCTTCCCTGACAGAGGTCAAGCTTTACCTTAACTGAGCTTATTGTCTTTTTTCATCTATGATAACATGCGGTTGAAATGTCAGGGTAACTTATAACTTCCCCCTTCCCGGGCCCCTCATGGCACAACCCAGTTTCCTATGTTAACAGAATGATAGTACCATGATGCTGACTTGAAAAAAAAAAAGGTTCTGAATGGAATGTTCCCAGATTAAACTATAGTATCTATCTTTATTCACGTGGTAGTTTATCTCTAATAAAATATCCAGCTGCATTTTGGGAAGCAAAATCAGCAGCAGGCCACACAGTTTTTCTCCTCAGAGAAGACAATGAAAATACGGAGAAACATCCGCGTAGCAGAGGAAGGGAATGGATGGACCCCCAACTTCAGCAGATGAAACCTGTGTTACTGTAAAAACATTCAAACCTGTAAAGAATTTTTGTGAATTTATTTGAACCAAACTGTTGACAATTGCCAGGAAGCAGAGTTTCAATGAATTAAGATGATGCTCAAGAGAATGGTGGTTTTTCACTTTGTTTTATACATTATAATCAAAGGAGAAGATGTAAGTGGATTATATGAAATCCACTGGTGACAGATTAGGGAGGCGGGAGAAAGCAAAGGGGGGGAGGAGGGACCTCTGGGATTGGATAAGAAGTAAAATGAGAGACACATACACTTCTTTTACTTAGGTGGGTGCAGGATAGTAAACAGTCAACCATTAACATGGTAACAGTGACAATGAAGAAATTTGTGGTCTCTGTCCTGGTGCCCAGGCACATTTGGTTGTTCCCTGAAGGGTCCAGAAAAGGGGAAGTTACAAGTTACCCTGACATTTCAACCATGTGTTATGGTAGGTGCAAAATGACAACAGGCTCAATTAAGGTAAAGGTTGACCTTGTCAGTGAAGATACCAGCCTAGGAAGTAACTACCCATCATAATTGCTTTTAGTTAAAGTTTTAATTTCAGACCATCCTTTGTGGTCACTTTAGGTCTTACAGTCTGCAAGACCACCATGCAGGCCTTCCCTGAGCTGGTCAGGTCAGCTGTGGCCCCTTCGTCCACACCTGGGCCCAGGTCTCTGAAACGGCTCTCTCAGTGAGAGGCTGTGCTCCATGAAAGAAAAGTGCACCTGGATTAACATTCCTTGAATATCTGCTCTGCTCACGTGTGCCAAGCATGTTGCCATGAAAAGGAAAATGGGGGCGGGGGTGGGGAAGGCTTGCAACCTAGTTCAGTGTCTGGTTAAAACTGTGACTGACTTCCCCACTGTGACTGACTTGGGCAGAGCTGCAAGGCCTACTCCCAGCGCCCGCCACAGCTGACTTGGGCGGAGCTACGGGGACCCTCAGGGGCTGTCCAGGAGTTCAGTTCAGGCTTTGGATCCAGAATTTCCCTGGACTAGCAGATCTGCGAAATAAAGGTTAAACTTGCCTCCCTCAGAGTGCTGGCTGACCGTTCTCCCGTGCATTCTGCCACAACAGCCACATGCCGCACTGTCCCTTAACAAATGCAGGAACTGGCAGTGCCCAGGACACAGTGAGAGCAGATGCCACCTCAGCAGTGTCGGGAGCAGCAGGCAGCTTCGCTGTCTTCTCTGGGTGCCAGTCTGTGCAGGACTCCGTTTTGCAGATAAAGAAGCTGAGGCACAGAGAGGTTGAGGAACTTGCCCAAGATCACACAGCGTGGCAGAATCAGGCTCAGATACAGCACTGCCTCAGGGGCCAGAGCTCTTATCCATAGTTTAGTATGTCCAGCAGGCCTGCCCCTGGGGAACCAGTGTCCCCTTCATCTCATACATGATGGGGCTTTGCATCTGCAAGACCCAAGGCCTGGGGACATTTGTCCTCCTGTTGTCTTTAATCCACCCCAGACTCCTCAGAACTTCTCATGCTGCCTGAGTCTGTAAAGAATCTGACGAACAAACAAGGGTCTGTTTCCCTAAGAAATGCACACACACCGGCCTTGGAGTCCCGTCCCAAGACTGCACAGACCCTAAGTCCATCTGCGAGCCTCCAGCTAAGCACTGTCCACTACAGCGCCTTCTATGAGACCTGCTCAGAAAGGCAGGACGCCCCTGGGGGATGGCTTACTTGCTTTGTGCTAATTCTTCTGTGATCTGCCCCAGAGAAATTCTATTGATTGCATTAGATGTGTTTTGTTGTCATCTGATTCATGTTCAAAACTGTGTTAAGTTCTGTGGAAAAACACCCTTCAAAAGGAATAGAACCCATTATGATAGCCTTGAGACTCAACTCGGGAAGGAGCATTAACTAATTGGATAATTACCATGCAAATGAAGGAGCCCCCACTCAGAGGCTCCGCCCTGGCTTGAAACAGGACCCTTGCAACCTGCAGACCTCCCAGGATCTGAGGCCCTAGCCTGCCTCTTGATCTGTTGCTTCAATTGTCTTCTGCAGGAATCAGCCCCCAGGCTATTACATCCAAATTAAATACTTTGGCTCCTGAGCCTGGAGATGAGAGGAACTGGTGCTTCTGCATCACAAAAAGTGATAAGATAAGGAGGCTCCTGGCAGCAGGGAGGAGGGAGGAGGCCCAGGAGAGTGCTAAATCACTACAGTACTCATCAGGCAGGAACATTCCTCCCTCCCTCCTTCCCTGCCTGCCTCCCTCTCCTTCCCTTCCTCCTTCCCTCTCCCTCTCTCTCCCCTCCCCTTCTTCTCTCTCTCTCCTTCTCTCTCTCTCTCTCTCTCTCTCTCTCTCTCTCTCTCTCTCCCTCCCTCTCCCATCCTCTCTCTCTTTCCTCCTCTCTCTCTCTCTCTCTTTCTCCCCCCTCCCTCTCCCATCTCTCTCTCTTTCCTTCTCTCTCTCTCTCTCTCTCTCTCTCTCTCTCTCTCTCTCTCCTCTCCCTCTCCCATCCTCTCTCTCTTCCTTCCTCTCCCTCTGTCCTCTCTCTCTTCCCTGTTTGAACCATCCTGTGGTTGCTGCCTTCCAGCTAAATTCCTGGAGAGGTGCTGCAGACTTGTGGCCTAGCCTGCGGTCCCTGCAGGGAGGGGAGCAGAGCTGGGCCCCGCTTGCTGGTTCCCCTCAGACCTGAGAGGAGATGTGCTCACCCCCAAATGCCTCCCTGAGTCGCTCATGTTCCAGTCCCTGAGCAGATGCCTTGAGCTAAGGGCTAAGGGGCTGCCTTCCCCAACCCCCAAGAAGGCAGGAACAGGGGATGACATTCGGCTTTTAAACTCCCTGGTTCGAGTCAGCACTACTTCAAAAGGCTGTGAGCGCCAAGGAGGCCCGGAGTCCAGGGCAGGCAAATACTGTGGACTTGGAGTTGAGTGTTTTCACTCCGCCAGGAAGCCTCATCAGCCCCCTTGCCGCTGTGCTGCCAATCGCAGCCTCCCTTGGTCAAGGAGGAACTGTGACTGGGCGAAGGGGCCACATGCTAAGCTGACCACTCACGGGGGGCCTGCGTGGCAGCCTTGCAAACACTGAGACCTAAAGTCACCACAGGATGGTCTGAAATGAAAACTTTTTAAACTAAAAAGTCATGATGGGAAGTCCTGCTCTAGGTATCTTCCCTGACAAGGTCAATCTTTACCTTAACTGAGCCCATTGTCTTTTTGTTTTGTTTTTTTTTAAAATATTTTTTTTAATATATTTTATTGATTTTTTTACAGAGAGGAAGGGAGAGAGATAGAGAGTTAGAAACATCAATGAGAGAGAAACATCGATCAGCTGCCTCCTGCACATCTCCCACAGGGGATGTGCCTGCAACCCAGGTACATGCCCTTGACTGGAATTGAACCTGGGACCTTTCAGTCCGCAGGCTGACGCTCTATCCACTGAGCCAAACCAGTTTCAGCCCATTGTCTTTTTGCATCTAAGACAACATATCACTGGAATGTCAAAGTCATTTTCCTTTTTCTGGACCCCTAGAAGCACAGGCACTACTCTGTGGGGACCACAAACCCCCCGTTGTCATTGAGTTCATTGTTGAGTGTTAACCATCCTGCACTCACCTGTGTAACAGAACCATGTGTCCATCATTTTCCTTTTTATCCAATCCGGTGTCCCGCTTGGCTTTGTCCCCTCCCTCATCCTTCACCAATGGATTCCCTGTGACCCGCCTACATCCCTCCTTGATTGTCATGTATAAACAAGGTGCAGAGCGCGGTGCTCCACGATCTCCCCACGTGGAGGTTCTGCTTTCCGGCCATTGTCCAGTTTGGCTCAAATAAACTCACAAAAACTCGCCACAGGTTTGAACGTTTCTCATGTTGAGAGACTGAGGGATTGGGGAAAGGTGCCCTGTCCTTAGCACATCGCCCCTCCTGTGGGATTTAGAACAAGACTCCAGCCAGAGCCTCTTGGAGAAGGAGACTGGCTCCTGAGGGTGCAGCAGCCAGCACTGCAGGAGGCCTGGGCCATGCCGGGAGAGCATGGCCAGACAGGCGACAGCAGGAGATAGCGGGTGGGTGACAGGGGCAGCAGCACAGCCCCTGAGGAGAGGAGCCCTGGCACCCTGCAGCCTCCCCTGTCACCGCCACAAGCCCCCACACCCAGCCTCCCACTTACAAAGCGCAGAAGGAACGTGACCACGGCTGACAGGCTGAAGCGCACATGACGAGACCAGCATGGCCCCTAACCTCAGTGCTTAAACTACATTTTGGGACTGAGCTGCGTGGTCGGGACCAAAATCCCCCCACCTGTTACCCAGCACGCGCCCCGGGGAAGGCTGGGGCAGGCGCACAGACACTGAACAAGCAAGCCACCGCGTGGGCACAGCGTGGGCCAGTCCATGGACCGGATGCTCTCACCTGCCCCTGAGAGGCCCAGGCAGAGCTCCTAAGGAGAGGGCTCAGAGTGAGTGCGCCCCCACCCCTCGCCCCCCTCCCTGAGAACAGGGGGAAGGAAACATGGGGACCTGGATGGGATCTTAGGGGACGTCTCTGAAAGGGCGAGGGCTGCGCCCTCCATCTTGCCCCAAATCCTCCATGTTGGGGCAGCAGCCACGTGCTCAGCAAGCAGCTTCTTCCCGGAAGCCCAAGCCTCTGCTGGCCACGCCCAGGATTTCTTTAACTAACCAATGACAATCAAGGGACGTGCGCGTCATGGAGATGACCACATCCTGTGTAACAAGACCCGACTTGCACCTGGCCAATCGGCAGGGCCCACAGTCATCTCTCCTCCCCTCACTCCACCCCCCTATTAAAACCCCTTTTTCCCACCGGGCTGGCACTCTGGTCTCCCCATTGAGGCTGGGAGCCAGACCCGGGTCTGTAATAATAATAAAGACTCTCTGCTTCTGCATCGGACTTGGCTGGCTCCCTGTTGGTCTATCGGGAATCTTGAAATCTGGGCATAAGTCTCACCTCTGCCTCTGGGACTTGAGCTTTCTTGGTCTGCAGCTCATCCTTCCCACCGGAAAGAGAAAAGGAAGCTCATTGAGCGCTACCTGGCCAGGGACAACCATGCATCCGGGCCTTTAAATGATGGGGCAGTATCGTGACCTGGATTGGGCCCCACCCATCAGAGCACCAAGGTTGGGGCCCCAATCCCCAGCATCACTGTATTGGGACACAGAGCCCATAGGGGGTGTAATTAAGTCGGTTTAATGAGGTCCTATGAGCGGAGCCCCAATCCAGTGAGACTGCTGTCCTCACAGAAAGGGGAAGTGGCGCCAGAGTGGCACACACAGAGGCCACGGAGGACAAGCTGAAGATGGCCACCCCCAAGCCAGGATGGAGGCACCTTGAGCTAGAAACCAAGCCCTGAACGTTGACAAACAACTTTCTGTTGCTTAAGCTGCCAAGGCTGAGGCACATTATCACGCAGCCGGAGCTGACTGAGCCCGGGGCTTTCCTGAACTAATGACTGTATCTTCTAAGACAACACAGAAGCTGTCCTTGGTCCATGGGACCCACCATGGCCTGCAGGGGCACCCCACCTCAAGGGGGAGCCCCCATATTATGCTGAGTTTGAGGTGGAAAAACCCCCCCTGATCTGGAGGCTGAGAGGTGACCTAGAGGCAGATTGTTGGGCATTTGGACTGGAAATGAGCAATCAATATGCTAAGTACATGCAAGCATGCAAATGAGTGCCTACCCCTGGCAAGGCCACCCCCTCTCCTGGGAGGCGCCCTGCAGAGCAGGGACCCTGCTGGGGTTTCTGCACCCGCAGGCTGTGGGCTGAGGAGCTAAGAAAAGAAAGCTGGATAGTTTTTAAAAAGAGATTTCACAACCACAAGCCGATCATTTCATCATTTGTATCTGAGCAACCAGGATGCTTCATGCATATACACATGCATACACACTCATATACACTGACACACATATATACACACTCACACATACTTTCACACACACACACTCACACTCACACACACACTCACACACTCACACACACTGACACTCGCAGATACATACACACACTCACACACACTCTCGCGCGCACACACACTCACTCACACACACTGACACTCATACATCCACACTCACACACACACTCACTCTCATACTCACACACGCTGACACACACACTCACTCACAGACACTGACACAGTCACACACTGACACACACTCATACTCACAGACACTGACACTCTCAGTCACACACACACTGACCTGCACTCACACGCACACCTGCTCCTAACATGTGAAAGCAACGAGCTGCCCGAGAAGCTCGGGTGAGGAGGAGGGCATTTCGGTCAGGCCTGTGGAGTGGGCCGTGGGCAGGGAAACCATGGGCTCACACACTCAGTGTGTGAGTGTGTATGTATCTGTGAGTGTCAATGTGAGTGAGTGTGTGAGTGTCAGTGTGTGTGAGTGAATGTGTGTGTATGTGAAAGTATGTGTGAGTGTGTATGTATGTGTGAGTGTCAGTGTGTGTGAGTGTGTATGCATGTGTATATGCATGAAGCATCCTGGTTGCTCAGATACAAATGATGAAATGATCGGCTTGTGGTTGTGAAATCTCTTTTTAAAAACTATCCAGCTTTCTTTTCTTAGCTCCCCAGCCCACAGCCTGTGGGTGCAGAAACCCCAGCAGGGTCCCTGCTCTGCAGGGCGCCCCCCAGGAGAGGGTGTGGCCTTGCCAGGGGTAGGCACTCATTTGCATGCTTGCATGTACTTAGCATATTGATTGCTCATTTCCAGTCCAATCTGAGGACCAACCGGAGTAGGAAGAAGAGGAGAAGGCGAGGGGGAGAGGCAAACAGGTATTTGGGGAGTAAATGGATCGGGATAAGCTTTAGACCAAGAGCAGTTACAGGGAATAAAAGCACCAGCTCCCAGGCTGCGCGGCTGAGACCAGCAGTGGGGACAGTCCATCTGGTCTGGCTGCTGGTGGGAGGGGGGAGGGCAGATGGGTCCTTTTCCCCACTATCTTTAGTTATTTTTTAAAGAATGTGACAAGTTCCCCCTTTATTCACAAGATAGGTCTGAGGTCAGATATCTTGGCCAGGGTCCTGCCTCCTGTGCTGCTGTGTGACTTGGGCAAGCCTCTTGGCCTCTCTGCGCCTGTCCTGGTGGAGCCTGTCCTCCACCAGACAGGCATGATGGTATAGCGGTGGCCTCCTGGGGCTGTTTTTAAGATTAGCAGAGACCGTGCCTGACACAGCCGCTAGGATGCCTGGCCCGGTGGGCAGGGAGCACTGGGCGATGGCAGATGCTGTGCCTGATGCCCATTGCATGGACTCCCCTCAGGTGGGTGTGTGCTTTGAGGGCAGCATGGCTCTGGGGAAGCGTTTGTCTGCAGCCCAGGCAAGGAGCAGCTCCCTGTCCCAGAGGCTACTAGGGAATGTCACTCTTCCAGGCCCACATCCTTTCTGCCAGCGCAGCCATTGGCATCTCCAGGGCCCTGCAGGCAGGCCTCCTGCATGGCTGGCGCCCACACGCCTTGTAGAACATTCACCAGCTCTCAGAGCGAGCTTGGCGGCCAGAGGCTCCACTTTGCACACCTGAAGCGATTGGTTTTGGGTGCCACGTGTTTAAGGCTTGCAGCTATCAAGCTTGGGAGAGAGAAGCTGGGTGCAATAATGTCCACAGCACAGTGTCCTCCAGCTCTAAACTGTGAACACCTGCCCAACAACAGAAATTGGCTAAATGAATTATCTAGCAATGGGGAGATGGAACACTCCCCAGCCATTTAGCGGGATGTGGGCGGAGATGGGATGGCAATGGGAAAATGCTCATGATATAGGATGAGGGGAGGCAATTACAAAACATTCTGTCCTGCACATCAGCTCTCCAAAAATGAAAACAGCAGCTACTCCTATGTGCACACACCCGCCTGCCGGGATGGAAAAGGCGGGGAGGACCCACGCCAATGACCTCAGCCAGAATACAGGCACCTGTGTTCTTCCTTCAGCGCCTCTGTGCATCCAAAAGCCTCGATTGTAAAGAAGTGAGGCTTTTCTAACCAGAAAAAAAAAATACTTAAAATGTTGTAAAATTAGAAAGATGCGTAATAGACTCATGTTATTGCTGTGGAAATGGACAGTAACAGTTAAGTGTTTTATTGTGGTAAAACACACATATGGTACAATTGGCATTTTAGCAGTTTTAAAGTTACCACACAGTGGCATTACGCACCTTCACGCTGCTGTGCCACCATCGCTTCTGTACAGCTTGCAGCTTTCCGTGTCTCCAAACGGAAATCCCCGCCCAGGAAGTACTCCCCCCACCCCCTGGGTGTACAGTGGGGTCTCACCAGGCTCTGGTGCGTTTCCCACATGAGAGCTGACGTGGAGCATCTCTTCATGTGCTGTTGGCCATCTGTCTCTCTTCTCTGGCTGGACCAATGTCCATCCAGCTCTTTCCTATGTTTAATTGGGCTTCAAGTGTTCTGCTGGTTGAGTTGTCAGGCTTCCGTGTACCAGACCCTTATTGGGAGGGTGATTTTTGAATTTTCTCCATTCTTTGGATTATCTTTTCACTCTGAATAGTGTTCTTTGATGCAGAAAAATATTATCTATTTTATCCTTTTCTTGCTCCTGCTTTTGGTGTCACATCTAAAAAAAGTCAGTGCCCAATCGATGGTTATGAAAAGTTACCCCTGTTTTCTTCTGAGTGGAATGATCTATCTTAACAATACTAAATCTTCCATCTCATGGACACCGGATGTCTTTCTATTTCTGTAGATCCTCTTTTATTTCTTTCAGCGATGTTTTATCTCCTAGAACTAGGTCTCTGAACCATTTTGAGTTAATGTTTGCATATGATGGGAGGTGGAGATCAACCCTCATTCTTTTGTATCTGGATGTCCTGTTGTCCCAGCACCGCTTGTTGCAAAGGCTATTCTTTGCCCATTGAATGGTCCCAGCACTCTCCTTGAACATAAATTACCCATTGATGCATGCTTCCCCCAGCAACCCTCACTCCTATCCCATGGACCTAGTGTCTATGTGTCTCTAGATTATGCCAGTGCCATACTGTTTGGGTTACTGTGGCATTATAGTAAGTTCTGAAATGAGATGTTCTCCAAATTTGTCTTTGCTCTTCAAGATAGAGTTGGCTGTTTATGTCTCTTGACTTTTCTTCTGAATTACAGAATCTGCTTTTCTATTTTTACAAAAAGCCATTGGGATTTTGATAGAAATTAAAATAAATATGGAATTGCCATCTTAACAATATTAAGTCTTCCATCTCAGGAACATAGGGTACCTTGCTATAGATTTAGGTCTTCTTTAAGTTTTTCCAAGAATATTTTGTAGTTTTCAATATATAAGTATTACATCTCCTTGGTCAAATTTATTCCTACATATTTTATTATCCTATATAATAAAAGGCTAATATGCAAATCGACCAAACAGCACAATGACCAGTTACTATGATGTGCACTGACCACCAGGGGGCAGATGCTCAATGCAGGAGTTTCCCCCTGGTGGTCAGTGCACTCGCACAGGGGGAGCACCACTCAGCCAGAAGCCAGGCTCTGGGGAGCGCAGTGGCGATGTCAGGGAGTGGACCTAAGCCATCAGTCAGACATCCCCCGAGGGCTCCTGGACTGTGAGAGGGCACAGGCCAGGCTGAGGGACCTCCCCCCCCAAATGCATGAATTTTATGCACTGGGCCTCTAGTTTCTGATAATATTGTAATTAGAATTATTTTCTGAACTTCTTTCTCAGATAGTTCATTGCTATTGATAGAAATACCACTGATTACATCATCTATAAATAGAAGTCATTTTAATTTTTTCTCTCTAATTTGGATGTCTCCTTATTTCTTTTTCTTGCCTAATTGCTGAAAATAGCGAAGTGAGTATTCTTGTTTTGTTCTTAATCTTAGGATGAACTTTCAGTCTTTCATCATTAAATGTGATGTTATCAGCTATGGGCTTTTGCATAAATGTTGCCTATCATGTTGGGAAAGTTCCCTTTGTATCTCATTTGGTTTGATTTTCCCTTGAAAGGATGCTGGATTTCATCAATTTTTATTCTGCATCTATTGATATGACTATGGGTCTTCTTTCTTCCTTCATTTTATTAATGTGGTGTGTCACACTGATGGATGCTGGAATGTTGAACCATCCTTGCCTTCCTGGAATGCATCCCACTGGATCATGGAGCATACTCCTTTCATATGCTGTGGGCTTTGATTTGCTGATGTTTTGATGAGGATTTTTTATCTTTATTTATAAGACATATTGGTATGTATTTTTATTTTATTTTTATGTCTTTGACCGTGAATAATGAATAATGCTAGATAAGTTAAGAAGTACTCCTTTCTTTCTATTTTTTAGGAGAGTTTGAGAAATATTGGTGTTGATTCTTCCTTAAATGTTTGTTAGAATTCACAAGTAGAACTCTGTGGTCCTGGGCTTCTTCTGTTTATTTGTTTGTTTGTAGGTTTTAGATTAATAATTCAAGTAGTCAAACTTTTAACAGAACCATACCAAGACATAGATTGAAGATTTTAAAACAAATGTTCAATTCAATCTCTTCCAACCTTGGCTAAGCCCATATCATTTTGCTGTTTTGATAGACAACATCTTCACTCAAACAAACAAGCTGCTTCCCAGTTAATTCATATTGCTTTTTCCAACTAATTCATTAAATTTTAGAAATAAAAGATTTCTCTGACTTTTTATTATATGTTCAAGTCCTCTCCTGTTTTAGGATCAATTCTAGGTGTACCAGTTAATACTGCGGATTTTTTTCAATAGACGGAGTTACACATATGTTGATATATATGCGATTTGATAGGTATGCTATTGTGTTGTATTGACAGCAAGCTTCAAAACTTCATATGTCAAATTTCCTGAAGTTGTTAACATCATACATATTTTTACACTTAAAAATGTCGAATTTCATGCCAAAAAAAGAGCATTCATGGGAAGTTTTAATTCATTACTTTATTTTGAAGAAAAGTACTTCTGATTACTTCAGGAAGCTTATGGTGAACATGCTCCATTTCAAGATACTTGTGAACTCTGGTTTAAATGCTTTAAAAGTGATTATTTCGATGTGAAAGACAAAGAATGTCCAGGTCAACCGAAAAAGTTTGAAGACCAACAATTACAAGCATTATTGGATGAAGATGCATATCAAACTCAAAAGCAACTTGCAGAAAGATTAAATGTTGCTCAGCAAACTATTTCCAAACATTTACAAGCAATGGGAAGGATTTTAAAGGAAGGAAGTTGGGTGCCACATCAACTGAACGAAATACAAATGGAAAACCGAAAAGTCATCAGTAAAATGTTGCTTCAATGGCACAGAAGAAAGTCTTTTTTGCATCAAATTGTGACTGGCGATGAAAACTGGATTTATTTTGAGAATCCCAAATGCACAAAATCATGGGTTGATCCAAGTCAACCATCAACATCGACTGCAAGGCCAAATTGCTTCAGAAAGAAGACAATGCTCTGTGTTTGGTGGGATCAGGAAGGTGTGATATATTATGAGCTTCTAAAACCAGGTGAAACCATTAATACTGATCACTACCAACAGCAAATAATCAATTTGAACCACACTTTGATCGTGAAATGACCAGAATGGGCCAGAAGACACGGCAAAGTAATTTTGCTTCATGATGACACACCATCACACACTTTAAAACCAATTAAAGATACATTAAAAGATCTTGCCTGGGAAGTCTTAACCCACCCGCTGTTTTCACCAGACCTTGCACCTTCAGATGACCACTTGTTCTGATCGATGGCACATGCACTTTCTGAGCAGCACTTCAAAACATATGAAGAAGTGGAAAATTGGGTTTCTGAATGATTTGCCTCAAAACAAGAAAAGTTCTATTGGGATGGTATCCAAAAATTACCTGAAAGATGGGGGAAATGTGTAGCTAGCAATGGACATTACTTTGAATAAAGCACTTTTGATGTTTCTCTTGAAATTACTGTTTCCTTTTTTTTAAAATTAAATCTTTAGTGTTCAGATTATTACAGTTGTTCCTCTTTTTTCCCCCCATAACTCCCCTCCACCCAGTTCCCACCCCACCCTCCTCCCTCACTCCCCACCCACTGTCCTCATCCATAGGTGCACGATTTTTGTCCAGTCTCTTCCCGCATCCGCCTCACCCCTTTTCCCCCAAGAACAGTCAGTCCACTCCCTTTCTATGCCCCTGATTCTATTATAATCACCAGTTGATTCTGTTCATAGATTATTTATTCACTTGATTTTCAGATTCACTTGTTGATAGATGTGTATTTGTTGTTCATAATTTTTATCTTTACCTTTTTCTTCTTCTTCCTCTTCTTAAAGGATACCTTTCAGCATTTCATTTAATACTGGTTTGGTGGTGATGAACTCCTTTAGCTATTCCTTATCTGTGAAGCTCTTTATCTGACCTTCGATTCTGAATGATAGCTTTGCTGGATAAAGTAATCTTGGTTGTAGGTTCTTGGCATTCATCACTTTGAATATTTCTTGCCACTCCCTTCTGGCCTGCAAAGTTTCTGTTGAGAAATCAGCTGACAGTCATATGGGTACTCCCTTGTAGGTAACTGACTGTTTTTCTCTTGCTGCTTTTAAGATTCTCTCTTTGTCTTTTGCTCTTGGCATTTTAATTATGATGTGTCTTGGTGTGGTCCTCTTTGGATTCCTTTTGTTTGGGGTTCTGTGTGCTTCCTGGACCTGTAAGTCTATTTCTTTCACCAGGTAGGGGAAGTTTCCTGTCATTATTTCTTCAAATAGGTTTTCAATATCTTGCTCTCTCTCTTCTTCTGGCACCCCTATAATTCGGATGTTGGTACACTTGAAGCTGTCCCAGAGGCTTCTTACACTATCTTCATATTTTTGGATTCTTTTTTCATTTTTTTTTTCCGATTGGGTGTTTTTTGCTTCTTCGTATTTCAAATCTTTGACTTGATTCTTGCGATCCTCTAGTCTGCTGTTGGGATTCTGTATAATATTCTTTATTTCAGTCAGTGTATGCTTAATTTCTAGTTGGTCCTTTATCACAACCTCAAGGTTCTCATTAGATTTCTTATATATCTCATTAAGTTTATCGGCAGTTTCTAGAAAATTCTTGAAAAACCTTAAAAGCGTGGTTTTGAACTCTATATCCAGCAGTTTGCTTTCCTCCATTTCTGTCATTTGTGTCCTGTTTCTTTGTCTCCACATTTTTTATGCTTCCCTGTGTTGATAAAGTGGTTTTCTGTGCTAAGTGTCCTCTAGGGCCCAGTGGTTCAGCCTCCCCAATTACCTGAGGAGGACACTCTTGGTGCACCCCCTTGTGGTCTTTGCACACAGTCTTGTTGTAGTTAAGCCTTGATTATTGTAGGTATCACTGGGAGGAATTGACCTCCAGGCCAATTGGCTCTGAGAATCAGCTGTGTCTGCAGTGGGAGAACTTCTGTGCTGGAGACACCCCTCCGGGGCAAGACTTGCTCCAGTGGGACTTTGGTGCTCACTGAGTCTGCCCCCTGAGAGTGTCCTTTATGGTCCCACGGAGCTGCAAACTGGATGGTCCCACTCTGACCTCTGGGTAGCTCCTGGCTCCTGGATCTCTAGGGAGGTGCTAATCTAGCCTCTGCCTTAGGCTATCCAGCAAAAGCCTCCCTGCAGGGCTTGGGCGGGGTGGGTCCCATGGAATCAGCAGGGCACAGCTAGCAGTTATGGCTGCTCTCAGAGGCTCCGCTTCTTGGTGTCTGGGCAATAGCTGCTTGCCCCTCTGAGAGAAAGCTGCCCTCGAGTTCTGACCAATGCCAGACAGTCCTGCTTCTCCTCTATGAGTCTGGGTCCCCAGAGACTCACCCGGAACTGGAGCTCAGAGCCTGAGACTCCCTCCTGATTGAAAAAGACAATCGTGTCTTTAGCCGCCAGCCCTCTCCGCATGCACCTCCACACCTTAGTATTTTACTTCTGCACTGTGCCCCCTCTGAGTCTCGATATGCTTTTCTCTTTCCTTCTAGTTGTGGAATTTCCACTCAGCCAGCCTTCCTGTGGTTCTGTATGATGTCCGTTCCATCTTTTAGTTGTATTTTTTGAAGTGGTCGTTGGAGGCAGCAAACTCCCGTGTTTACCTATGCCGCCATCTTGGTCTCTCTCCTATCGTGTTTTCTTTGATTATAATATCCGCATTATTAACTGATATACTTAGTAACTCATTAAGCAAAAAAAGACCCACAAATATAAATCACTTATAATGTTAAGTATTGAATGTAAATGAATTAAAATGCAAATCCAACTTGGAGAGGTTAGTACTATAAGAAGGCCAAAATCACAGTCTAATCTTCCCACCATCGGCATCTCATCCCAAGTGTAGCATTCCCCAGAAGCACCACAGACCCTCTGCTGGAACACCTGTGCTCTTCCTAACCCAGTGAAACTGTGTGGCCCTGGCACTTGGGCCCAATGGCCGCCCTCAGGGGCTCGACACATAAGGGAGCACCTCAGGGTGCTGAGCTGTTCAACGCCTCTCAGCTTTGCTTCTGATGGATGTGGCTGTTGTCGTTGAAATTGGTGTTTGGTTGTGGTGATTTTTATCAGTCCTTCCCATGCAGTTCCTGATTCTAGAAAATTTGTTCTTAACAGTCAAAGTCTTGGATTCACTTTTTTCAGTTTAAATATAACTATTTTGAAAACATATCTTACACCTGCAGCTACAACGAAATTTATGGGAAATTCAACTTCGATAAAGAAGCCTGACTTTCTTTAAAAACAACCATTCACCTAGACACCTGGACCATTGCTCAAATAGAAGACATGCCTTCCATCCACATGAAATGCACCTAAGACACAATTCCCAAACAGGCAAATGAGTTAGTGCATTGGGAGGCATAGGATTAAAGACGTGGTCTCCCAGTGGATTACATCGGAGCTGTAGAGTCCTGGGAACTTTCCTAGACTATTATTTCTCTGTAAAATTGGCATGACAATAAGACCTACCCTACTGGATTGTTGAGGACTAATTGAGAGAATCCAGCTGACTACCATTTTTTAAAATGTTTTTATTGATTTTAGATTGAGAGGAAGAGAGAGAGATAAACATCAAGGGGAGATGGATCAGCTGCCTCCAGCACGCCCCCTACTGGACATTGAGCCTATAACCCAGGCATGTGCCCTGACCAGGAATCAATCCAGTGACCTCTTGTTTCATGGATCACAGTCAACCACTGAGCCACACCGGCTGCATCTGAATCCATTAGAACCACATGTGGCATGCAGCCATTAGTCAATACGTGATAGAAGTAGCATCAGCAACAGCTGCAATGAGAGCTCCAATACTCAGTGTTCTTTAATCTATCAAATCTTCTCTTTTTAAAAAAAAATATATTTTATTGATTTTTTACAGAGAGGAAGGGAGATAGAGAGTTAGAAACATCGATGAGAGAGAAACATCAATCAGCTGCCTCCTGCACATCTCCTACTGGGGATGTGCCCGCAACCCAGGTACATGCCCTTGACCGGAATCGAACCCGGGACCTTTCAGTCCGCAGGCCAACACTCTATCCACTGAGCCAAACCGGTTTCGGCTATCTATCAAATCTTCTGCAAAGGTAAGCCGTTGTCTCTCATCCTTCTTTCGTGGCTAAGCTTCTCTGCCTGTGGACTCAACATTCATTCGTCCGTTCATTCACAAATGTCCAGTGAGTGCCCCCATAAGACGCCACCCCAGCGCTGACAAGGAAGCAGTCCAGGGCCTCTGACCTAGCTGTGTTTAGCAGCGGTCAGCAAACTTGTCCTGTTAGGGGTCAGATGGTACATATTTTAGGACTTGTGAGTCGTGTGCCTCTGTTACCACTGCTCGACTCTGCCACGTGCCCTCATGGTGCTAAAGCAGCCCCAGACCATGAGGAGTGGACGGGCGTGGCTGTGCGCCTGCACAGCTTCCCTGCAGAGCCAGGCAGTGCACGGGATGTGGCTCCAAGTCCGTGGCTGACAGACTTCTGGTGTACAGTCCAGCAAAAGCAGCAGGTAAGTGAGTGTAATAGCGTAGGAGAGCTCCTCTGACGCTCTCCAAGAGGGCCAGGGGAGGCTTCCCAGAGGAAGCAACATGGAATCTGAGGCCTAGTGGGCACATAGGAGGCAGCCAGGCAAGGAGGGAGGGAACAGTATTCTAGGCAGAGGGCACCGGAGCAAGCCCAGAGAAGAAAGAGGAATCAGGAGACAGAGACAGAAATAGAGAGACAGAGACACAGATAGAGAGAGGGTACTAGAGACAGGAATAGACAGAGGGGAGGGGCGTACTGATCATGGCCAAGCTCTTGGGGACCGAAAGGGGAAGCCAGAGAGAGGTTGGGGCCGGGGTGTGAAGGGCCGTGGGCACCAGGTCCACAAGTCTGGGCTCACCCCACAGGTAGTGGGAAGTCCTTGATGGTTCCATGGGGAAGAACTGGGTGAGTCTGCGTCTCTGATTGCCACGTGGAGAAGGAGTTAGAGAGCACTGAGCAGGAGGAGGGGGGCCGGCTGGATGGGGAAGGGACACCGAAGCTGGACGACATGGAAGAGGATCTGGTCAATGGGTGCTTGACAGCGAAACATCTTAACACACTAGATGAGCGGCCTGGAAGCTGCCTTTGCTAGGTCTCTCTGAAGCTCGCCTGACCTCCCAGGTCCTTCCCCCTGGGCCTTCTCTCCCTTGTCCTTCCCAGAGAGATGGACACCTCCCCGGACCTGTTGTGCCCTCGCCCCTCACAGGTGGCACGTCTCTGAGAAAAGCCACACATGGCCAGCCCCTCTCCTTTCGTGACTGTCCTCAGGCCACAGGGTTAGACACCTGTGTATACTATCTCATCTTCTGAACATCTTGAAAACAAGAAATGTGCTCAAGTGAAATCTAAAAAGAGATCAATTAAAAGAAGGACTGACTATTCAAGGACTGACTCCATGTTCAACAGAAGTGTCATTTCTGACAAGACCCTCTTGGTTTGGCAGGACTGTGGGCTAAAATGAAACCACTCGTGCTCATGGAGGACAAGGAAGTAGATTCACAAGATCGGCACCCTCTCCTTTCAGAAGCACCCTTTCGCTCTCATCACTGGCCGACATGAGAGTTCATTCCCAGGAATAGTAAATGGGTAACTTTACTGGATATTTTGAGGCGACAGATCTCTGAGTACCGAGTGCCAGGGACACCCTTTGCCCTGCCATTGGAGACAGACACTCTCACTGCTGTTGGCGGTTGACGGTTGATGCCCTGGGCTCCCAGCCCTGAGATGGGCTCACCGGCCATGCGCTCCCTCCTCTCCGTGGTGTTGGAAGCTTAGGAAGTGGGTGTGAAAAGAAACAAACAAGAGAATTTTAAAGTAGATAACGACCCTTGGCTTAAAAATAGTCGGGGGCGGGGGCCTCACTCATAAACAAACACTCAGGAAAACCAGTATAGACCTGTGTGCCCCATCTGAGCAGGAACAAGGACAGATTCTAGCACAGAAAACTGGCCTACAAACCACTTACATTTGAGCGTTTTCCCAATATGTATGTAAGCCCGTTTTCCTCTGTATCCCACAATTTCCTTAAATTTTGAGCCTCATTTAATTTCTAGCTCCTGTAGCTTATTAGCTCACTAGTACATGCCCATGAACACAGCCATTGATGGAAACATCATACCGAATAGATTTTAGCTGCTAGAATTCTGCATGCAAAGAGCTATTAGTGCATCAAACCTAACCCAACATTTCATTCTTTTAATGGGATTTGAGCTGAATTTTTATAGCAAGGGTCAAGTAAGAGATTTTAGTTTTATGGAAACCCATTTCTGGTGCATGACATTAACACAGCATCACAGGGAAATAAATTGAAATTTGAAGTTGGAAAGGGCAGTCATATTTCTTGAATATTCTGAATGTCAAGTTCTTGATGGGAAAAAAATATTACAATCACGGCGACTGTATCCATAGGTCCCGTCTGGGTGTCTGGCATGGGTTACAAAGTTTAATTTGCTGAACCCTGTGTTTTCTATTCCACAGTATCTGGTAGCATTTATGATGTTCTCCTAAAATGACAGCTCATGACAGCGTGGGAAAGGTCACTGTTTCCTGGCCATGTTTTTGAAACGAGGCCAACTTTATGTTTGTTCTCCAGTAACGGGTGATCTTTCAGGTGCGTTTGTTTCCGAAGCCGAGGCGTGTCTGCTCATGTTCCCTGGAGCCATTGCCCGTCCTCGGTTTCCCACAGCCACAGGCTCCTCACACCTGCGGTGAGGGCTGCCCGTGGTACACGTGTCTGCTCCCAGACGGCCAGGCTCAGGACCAGGCCCCCACACCCATGAGGACAGCCGCACCACAGGCCCTGCCAGAGGAAGACGGCGTGTGAAGTAGCCCTTTACCAGCTGGTTAAACAATGAAGAAATCATCATCTCCTTGTACCTTAAATCAGTGGCTTTAGGACGTGGCTCACACAGCTTCTTCTAGAGGAGAGAGGACTCTAGCTTTGAGCTTTGCTGCACCAGGAAGTATTGCTGTTTATTGTGCATTTGGCATCCTGGGGAGATGACAGTTTTACACGCTGGTCGTTTCGCTGTTAATTGTTGGTGAGATTCTTTTTTCCCACCGTGGAAGACAATAACTCTCCTCTGCTGTCGGTGAAAACGGAGCAAGGGAAGAAGGGTGGGTCCACAGGCTGGCTTCTCCCTGAGGGACATTGTCTGGAGGTGCCCTCTGCCGGCCAGGCTGCGGGAGGCGGCAGCTCTGGCAAGGGAAGCGTGGACAGAGCAGGGCAGGGCCTGGGGTTCTGGCATCACCCAGGTAGACCAGCAGTCCCACAGCAGGAACCGGTGGGAACAGAAATGCCAGGGAACGGAGGGCCAGGGAAGTGCGTCAGAGCGGGCTCAGGGAGTCAAGGCCAGGGACCAAGGCGAGAACTCAGGCCAAGGGCCGTAGCAGAGAGGACACAGAAACGGCTGGGAAGCCTGACCACGAGGGAGTGGGAGGGAGTAGGGCCGGCGGCAGGTCAGGTGGAGACACGGAGAAGACAGGGTTTTCGAGATCGATCGCACAACGTGGTGCACGGGGGCCACAGTGTTTCACAGGAGCCTCAGGGCCTGGGCCCACGTCAATAACACGCAGGCTTGCGCGGCATTTTCAGCTTTCCGGATGCTTCATGTCTCTTGGGTCTGAGTTGTGATACGTCGGTTCCCACTGTCTGCAACCCTCCCCAGGGGCCACCCACCTTGCCCGGTTTTCTCTTCGTCATCCCAGAGTCCTCTGATGCCCAACGCAGCCTTTCCCTAGAGCAGCGGTTCTCAACCTGTGGGTCGCAACCCCTTTGGGGCTCGAACAATCCTTTCACAGGGGTCGCCTAAGACCATCGGAAAACACATATATAATTACATATTGTTTTTGTGATTAATCACTATGCTTTCATTATGTTCAACTTGTAACAATGAAAATACATCCTGCATATCAGATATTTACATTATGATTCATAACAGTAGCAAAATTACAGTTATGAAGTAGCAACGAAGATAATTTTATGGTTGGGGGTCACCACAACATGAGGAACTGTATTAAAGGGTCACGGCATTAGGAAGGTTGAGAACCACTGCCCTAAAACCTCCTGGGCTCAGGCCCTCGCCTGAGGGGGCCTAGCCCGTGGCTCAGGGTAGAAGCAACACTAACGCAGCAACGCGTGCCCCGGTCAGTGCAAGAGTCCCCTGTTGTTGTTAATCCTCCCCAAGGATATTTTTCCATTGATTTTTAGAGAGAGTGGAGGGAGGGATGGAGATGGGGGGTGGTGGTGAGAGAGAGAGAGAGAGAGAGAGAGAGAGAGAGAGAGAGAGAGAGAGAAACGTTGCTATGACAGAGACACATAGATTGGTTGGCATCCCCATGGGCCCAACTGGGGCCAGATCAAACCTGCAACCCTGGATTGCAAGGCCAACACTCTAACCATTTAGCCACATGGGCCAGGGCAGGAAGCCACTTTTAAAATTTTATTTATTGAGATGAAAACTGTATAGAATACTGCTTTTTCTCCAGCCGAATGCACCCTCATTCCCAGCACCGAGACTGAGAAAGAGAACATTCCCAGGGCCCCCAAGCCCCGCTCTGTGGCCTCCCAGTCAGGAGCAGCTGCCCCCCAGCTCAGGAGAGGGGCTGAGCTGAGCCTGCAGACTGCTGCTGCAGCAGCCGGATCTAAGGGGAGCCTGCTGGGCCACATCAATGCTTTGGCACCACAGGCTGCCACCCCGGCCCAGCTTCTCCAGCGGAGAACAGCATGGCTGCAAGTTCAGTGAATTTCATTGCGCTGCTGGTGAAAGACGGGGCTGGGGAGCCCCATGTCCTTAGTGCTTCAGTTTGCTAACGGCAAGCGGACTGCAGGGTCCCGGAGCCAGCGAGTGCCCGTCCTCCTGTGGGCAGTTCTGAGAGGCTGTTTCTGGGTGGATGGTCCCTTGGTGTTGCCTGTAAGAGCGCAGGGAGCTGCTCCTTCCCCAGCACAGGCTGCAGAGCGCACCCTGGAGAGCTTGTCCTTGTCCAAGTATCTTCCAGGCAGACAGTGGCGCTGCCGCCTCCGTGTCACGCAGGCTTGATGGGCCAGCCTCACTGCTGCAGCGGCCGTGGTCCTCGCTCAGAGCTTCAGAGCTTCGGAGAGGAAAGGCCAGGTGGCAGGTAACCGGCCGTGGGCAGAAGGCGCTTTGTTCCCAGGCACTTGTGTCCTTCAGAGAAGGGGCTGCGGTTGCCATGGTTCCTACAGCCACGTGTGTGCCTATGATTATCCAGGGGCACAGAGACCTCGAGGCCCGTGGGCTGGAAGTGCTTCCCAAGCACTCTGTGTGCCAGCTCCTGGCCTGGGCCCCTGGGCATGGCCTGAGGAACCATTGGACACTCTCAGACCTGCATGGGGGCCCATCTTCTGACCTAGGGTCACCCAGGTGCCCGGGGGACAGAGGTCATGGTGAGCTGTTTAGAAGGGTCCTTGAAGGCCATTTGCTTCTTCCTGCTGCCCTGCTGGAGTACTGCACCTGCTCGGAGAGTCAGCCCGCCACAGCCATCGGCTTCCTCAACAACGCTGCCGTGCCCTCACAGAGCACAGACGGGACACCAGGACACCCTGAGGGAAGACCCTCTCAGCCCCACCACAGCAAGGAAACAGAGATGTGGGGCAGCTGCACAGCCCGGCAGGGTCTCCACGGGATCCAAACTGGGTCTGTCTCCCTCGGGCTGAACCTGAGCTCTCACAGCTGTCTATTCTGGGGATGGTAACAGCCATGGGAGCCCTGGACGCCCACTTGAAGGACTCACTTTTGCGGCAAGAGGCTCACGCTCAGGCTGCAAGTCAAAGTCAGCAGCTGGCAGCGTGGAAATCTCATAGGGCAGAGTCACAGGTGATGAGCACGGTGCAGCCCTGGGCAGGGCAAGAGCCACCTCATCCCTCCTGGTGGTTGGGGTGGTAAGGGACCTGCTTTTTAAATTTATTTGTTTTCTACTGAGATAAGAGTCACATAAATAAAATTAAGCATTTAAGGTGTTCAGTTCAGTGGTATTTAGTGCACTCACTACATTGTGCAACCATCACCTCTGTCTAGATCCAAACATTCCCTTCACCCCGACAGGACACCCGTGCCCAGGAAGCACTCAGCCCACTCACCTCACTCAGCCCCGGCAACCCCTCTGCTTCCTGTCTCTATCGATTTGCCTGCTCTTGATATTTTAGATCAATGAAGTCATACACACAGGCTGTTCCAAAAAATGTATACACATTTAAGAGCCAATAGCGCAACTGATGTTTCTTTCTTTTCATATTTAACCCATTGGAATTAATATTCAGTGTTTATACATTTTGGGGGGACACCCTATATGTGACCTTTTGCATCTGGCTTCTTTCACTTAGTGTGATGTTCTCAAGGTTATTCCACACTGTAGCATTTTATCAGCACTTTTTGTTTTATTGCTGCATAATAATACATTAGATTCTCTTTCTTAAAAGTGAAGTAAGAGCAATGTAGCCTTCGAGAAGAGCATTGCCCCAAGAATCTATGGAAGTCTGCTCTTCTCAGGAGACTACTGGCCTCGCTCTACATCAGACAGACCTCGTTCAAATCTCAGCTCCCTCCGGCGTGGCCTTACTGAGATACTCAGCCACGAAAGCTTTAGTGTGGCTGTCAATCAGACCCGCACAGGGTTCTACCTCTCAGGGAGCTTCTGTGAGCATTACCTAGGAGACACACAGCAAAGATTGCCAAACTGCCTAACGCATGATCAGGATACCTAAGACTATAGTTATTTCTTCTCCCATTCATAGGAAGCCACTCCCATTCATAGGAAGCCACTCCCATTCCTAGGAAGTTACTCCCATTCCTAAGAAGCCACTTCCATTCATGGGAAGCCACTCCCATTCATAGAAGCCACTCCCATTCATAGAAGCCACTCCCATTCCTAGGAAGTTACTCCCATTCCTAGGAAGCATAGGAAACCACTCCCATTCCTAGGAAACCACTCCCATTCATAGGAAGCAACTCCCAGGTCCACCTGTATAAACTGGAGTAAGAGTCTATGTAGCCTTGTAGAGGGAAGTTGTGATGTAGCAGAAAGGCTCACAATGGGTCTGTCTCAGAGGTATTTCCTCCAACTCCAAGGTCCTCAGGCAAATGAGACATTGTCAGCCTGTGGGAAATGTGGCTGTAAGTTAAAAGTGTAAATATATTTGCAGTCAACTCCACACAAGTGAGCATGGGGTAAGCACTCAGGGCCCTTCCCCATGTGGGTGTGGTGGGCAGCGAAAGGGCAGCGGGAGGGAAGGGGGAGTAAAGGGGGAGGAAAGGGGGAGGGCAGGGGAAGGGAAGGGGGAGGGCAGCTGGAGGGAAGGGGGAGGGCAGAGGGAGGACAGGGGGAGGGCAGGGAGAGGGCAGGGGAGGGCAGCGGGAGGGCAGGGGAGGGAAGGGAGAGGGCAGGGAGAGGGCAGGGGAAGGCAGCGGGAGGGCAGCCCAGAGTTGAATAAGCAAGGAAGGCTTATCCAAAGCTGGTGCAATAGGGAAAGGCCAGAACTCCCCTTAGCTAAGCCCCACAGACAGGGGGGCGAGGGTTGGGTGCTGGGTGGGCTGGTGGACAGTGTGAAGGGCCACATTCACAGAGAACTGCACATCCCACTTACTCATTTCTGACAGGACACATGGTCCCGGGAGCGCAGGAACACACACCTTGTGATCCCCACCTTCCCCATGGTCCTCAGGTCTCTACACCCCATCCGAGGTCACTGGTTGTTTGCATGACAAACCAGCCCTAACTTATTGTGCACAATACACCACGGCATCCTACTACTATTCTTACTTCCCCTGCTTCTGGGTTGGTGGGAGCCAGCTGCGTGGCAGACATCTGGGGTTTCTCGGTGGCTCTGGTCACACCGGCTGGGGTGGAGTTAAGCTTCCTCACTGACAGGTCACAGTGGATGCTGGTCCTCCACCAGAACCATGGCAAAGGCTCTTTGCTGGGACATGTACCCTTGGGCTCTGCACAGCCCAGGCCTCGGTGACAGCAGCTGGTTCAAAGAGAGAGTCACCTCGGAGAGAGACAGGAGAGCTGTGCCCGCAGTTCTCACCAAGCCTCGAAGGTCACTCCGCTACCTTCTGCTCGCAGGACTCTTGCATCTATTTTGATCAAATATATTGGCCTGTAATTTCCTTTTCTCATAATGTGCCCTTATCTGGCTTTGATATGAGGGAAATGCTAGTCTCAAAAAGTGAATTTGGAAGTGTTCCCTACTCCTTATTTTTGGGGAAGAGTTTGGAAAGATTGGCATTCATTCTTAAAGTGTTTGGTAGAATTCACCTGTAAAGTAGAAAATCATGAAGGTGAGAGCATAAAAGAAACAGAGACCAGAAAGACAGTGGGAAAGGCCACAAAAAGTACAAGCTTGTTTTTTGAAAAACAAACAAAATGGACAGAACTTTAGTTAGACTCATCAAGAATACAAGAGAGAGGTCTCAAATGAATAATCTCTCTATATAAAAGCCTAAGCTACCAAATGACCGGTCAACTGGTCGCTATGATGTGCACTGACCACCAGGGGACAGACATTCAACGCAGGAGCTGCCCCCTTGGTGGTCAGTGTGCTCCCACAGTGGGAGAGCTGCTCAGCTGACTGAGGGGTGCCAGATGCAGGGCTCATAGCTGGTGAGTGCTGCTGCAGCAGTGCGAGCCTCTCCTGATTGGGACTGACTGGGTGCAAGCCTGGGGCAGGCGCCGTGGGGCCGGGATGAGCAGGAGCAGCAGGCGGTGTTGGACTGCTGGTTTTGGCCCAATCCCCATAGGCCATGCCAAGGGACCCCCCCCCCCCAGTGCACAAATCTGTGCACTGGGCCTCTAGTTATAAATGAAAAAGATGATACAACCGCACCATAGAAACACAGGATCATAAGAGACTACCATTCACAAGTATATGCCCACAAATTGGATAATCAAAATGAAGGGGATGAATGTCTGGAAACATACAATCTATCCAGACTGAATCTTGAAGAAATGGAAAATCTGAATTGTGACAAAGGAGATTGAGTAATCAAATCCTCACAGCACAGAAAACCCAGGCAGGTGCCATCTAACCATGGAGTGTTTGTTCAATGGGTGTCGTGTGCTTGGTTTTCCATGGAAGCCCCATTCCTGTTACCGGTTTCATTCCAGTCATCTGTTGCTACATAGCAAACCACCACCCAGTCCATGTAGCACAAGAGCAATCCTGCGTTTGGGTCTGACCCAGCTCATCAAGGCAGCTCTCCTTTGGGGCCCCTCAAGGGGTTGGGGGTCATCCCAAAGCCTCCTAGGGTCACATCTGTAGCTTGATGCCGGGACTGGATTAAGGCACATTCCTCTTAAAGGAAGCCTCTTACATACCATTTTGCAAAGCAAATCATGATTTCTAGTTGTCTTCAGGTAATTTGCATTACCTTATGCATACAGGAAGGACTGACTAAATGGATAGCTGCTAGACATGTACACTGGGATATCATTAATGTCATAGCCTTAGATATAACAAATCAACCCAAGTCTTTGTATCACATGCCCATTATTTTATTATAAACAAAACTAGGCTGAAAATATTGCTAAGGCCATCACTACCTCCCCTTCTAGGATTTTAAGGTAATTGTTGGGGAAGGATGCAGTGGCCATAAGCCTGCGTTTTAAACATTTCAGCGAACAGCTACCAGCAGCTGGATATTGTCTTAGACGCTGGGACACAGCAGTGGAGAGAAAGGGCTTTCTGTCCTCAGGAGCTTAACATGTAGAAAAATGTACTTTATACAAAGAAATGCATTTGGCAAAGAAAAAACTACTGTACATTTTCTTTGACTTTATAATAAAGATTAAAAATGATATTTGCGCCTATTTTCTTGTCCTCTTGTGGTCTGGGGTAGAGAAGAGACTGGAGTGGACACAGACAGCTGTGGGCAGAATCCTGGTTAGAATGCCTGAGGCTTAAAGTGCTGGGGTTCCCTAGTGGAACCACACATTATTTATGGTGTATATTTGGCGATGCCAGAGTAATTGACATCTAAAACTAAATAAAGCAAAGGCCAAGTGCATTCTGAGAGCCCAGAGACCCACCTGCCATACTGTGTGCTACTTGAGGACCTTTTATTCAGATTAAAATGCATTTAGTAGGAAAATTGCTTTAGGAACCTTCACATGGGGTGATGTTAAAATGTCACAAATATAATTTTAGCAAAATATTTCCAAGTCCCATAAAAATGAATGTGTTATTACAGTTCAAATTATGCGCCATAAAAACGCTCACAAGTTGAAGGTTAGGATAGTTCTTAGCAGGGCAACACAATAGTGCAGGGACCAGATAATTACTAGCAAGCCATCAGCACTCACTTCTACTGCATAACAGCACCGCATACATGTCCTGCTGATATGCAAGTCTGTCTTTGCTAAGCCTTGCATCTAACATTTCTTTAATTAATCAAGGTTTCAAGGTTCACACTATTTGTATGAAGAAATTAGCCAGAAAGAGCCACAAAAATAGAAATATTATGAATATAGCATTCTTTCACATTCTAAACAACTCTTTGCAAACACACTTACTGAAGATGAGAAAATGGGAAAACCAACTTTGATATAAGTTTCAACTGAGTCGCACTCTCTCCATACTTTACCTGGTGACCAGTGGGGGGGGCAGAGGGGTGTTCAAACTGTTACATCTTTCTGGTCCTAGTATTTGTCCGTGCTGCGCCCTTTGCATTTCCATCAGCAGAGCACCCGTCCCTTCTCCTTTGGGTAAGAGCACTGCATGTGACACTTGTGGGCAGTCTTGCTAGAGTGTCAATCAGTGAGCCCATGACCCCAGCGTAAGGGTTGAACCCAAGATCCAAACTGGGCCTCTCAGGCTCTCAGATCCTTAAGGGGATCAACCCAAGGATGGAGAAGGGACTGGCCACTGTGCCCTTATTTCTGAGCCCAGCAGGAAAGAGCCTTTAGTCCTGACTATGTGGGTTCAGGAAACTGTCTTCATTTATACTTTTCTGCAAATTTGTGCCTTGGCATTAAAAGTAAAAGTGACTCCCTTTTTCTCAGACAGTCAAGGCAATTGCAGTGGGGAGGAAGGCTCTCCAATCTAAAAACAGTGAGACTTCACCATGTTTGTCATTAAAATATAACTAAGTCACCTTCTCAAATGAATCAACTGGCTGGCTTATTAAGGGTGCAATACACTCTGGAAGTCCAAGGTATAGAAGGCGACAGGGGAAGGAAGAGAGGAAATTCCCACCGAAACAGGGCTGAGTGCTGGGTTCCACTCCTGACTGACCTCAGGAAAGAGGGTCTCAGGCCAGCGGTGCCCTGCGTGCCCACAGGCACTCACGAGGAAGGAGCGCGAGGGTGACCTGCGGGGACAGCATTCTGCTCAAAAGGCTGCCCCGCATCCTCCCCTCCCACCGCGAGCAGCATCGTGTGGAATGGATGGAAATGCTCTTGGTTTCCTCATCTGTTAAACAGAATTAACTCAACTTACCATACAGGTAGCTTTGAGGCATAAAAGATCATTAAATGTAATGAAAGTGAACTGGTGCGGTAAGCGTGACCCTGACCTAAACAGATGGAACCCTGGGAAGGTTCCCGGAACAGGGGTTTCAGCCACCGGGCCACACGCGGGGCAGAGCCGAGGACACTGGGCCAGGCACACACGGGAAGCGAACCTGTGGTCGCACCAGGCAAGGCCTAGAGGCAGCGTGAGGCTATGCAGAGGGCGAGGGGAGGACCTGGAGTTGGCGGCCACCCTGACAGGAGACTGAGAGGAGATGCAGGGGCTGAGGCCGCTGGAGTCGCCTGGCAGCACCCTCGAAGGGCAGGGAGAGGGGGGCTGCAGAGGCAGCCGGCTTTGGCTGAGTATGGAACTGCCGCTGTGAGCTGGAACTACAAGGCCGGGGGCGACAGAAGTGCCAGGAGCAGAGGTGGAGGTTCCTGGGCATACCATCAGGCAGGGAGGATCCATTAGCGCCAGCCAGGCCCAGACCTAAGCCCAGGGCACTGGGCAGAGTCCGTGAGGCATCCACAACACAGGCTGCTCAAGACCCGCCATGATAGAATTTAAATAAAAGTCAGAAAGAATCTAACTGATCCGCTATCCACTTCACTTCATGCCAGAGCAAACTCCAATCACCCAATTATAAAAAATGTATAAGTTTTAACATCCAACTAAAAATTGCTAGAGAGACGTAGAAGCATAAAAATATCACCCAAAATAATAAAGTATCAATTAATAGAAAGACCCACAAATTATAGATATGGTGACTTTAGTTGACAAAAACCATGGGGAAAAAACCCACTATTTTATGTCTTATTAATATGCTTAAGATGTAAAATGGGAAATGAGCTTGATGAGGAAAAAAAGGAAATGTAATGAGGCCCAAATAGAACTAGAAATGAAATAACTGAAGCAAAAAATAGAAATAAAAAGGAGGGATTAAAAGACTACACATCACATAAGAAAAGATCAATGAAATCCAAGCTCAGGACAAGCTGGGCACCAGCAGAACACGTGGCGCTGAGAGAAAAAGGCTGAAGGGGAAGCGGCTTCGGGTCCCGTGGGGTCATTTCAACAGGCCCCACTGCGCAGTCCGCGTCTGTGCAGTGCGAGAGGGTGGGAAGTAGCTTAAAATATTTTAATAAATTAATAAACATTCCCAGTGTGGCATATTGAAGAAACTAAAAAAATACCAAGGAGAAACAACAACGAGACCACACCAAAACATATTGGAGCACATCATTGCTGAAAACAAGTGATAAAGAGAAAATCGTACACTTTACCATAGGAAAGTAACATTTCATACAAAGAAAAAGAGGAAAAATCAATGAGAGAAAACACCAGAAACTAAGCCAGCAGAAAAAGGGGTGACATCTTTAAGTACTAGGGGAACATCAGCTTAGCACTTTATTCCCAGCACAAATGTCCCTTATAAATGGAGGGGACATCAGAGTCTATGACACACAATAGCCAGCAGAGCCCCATGACCCTCATCTGCAAGGACTTCTCCTTCTCCAGCTTCCTGGGCCAGCGCTCAATGTCCAGAGGAGCACAATGTCTCCTGGTGAGACATGCTATGGAAGTTTAGGGGGCACTGGTGGGAGGAGAGGGCAGAGGGATGAGCTCCTAGGAGAAGTCTGGCGGAGAGGACCAGAGGAACCTCGCTGGAAGGCAGAGCCAGGGCGGAGGGGGGTGGGGGGGTGCCAGAAGGGAGAGAGCTGAGTCTTTTCAACACAGAAGAGAGCAGGCCAGAGGCAGGAGGCAGGAGGCAGGAGGCAGGGCTTGTGGACAGGGCTGTGCCACACACTCGCAGCCTCTACACGCGGAGAGACCAGAGTTTCCCTCGCTCCTTCCTCACACACTGACCAGCTCGCTCCCAGGCTGTCACTGGGCCTGAGGACCCACAGGTGAGCAAGCAGCCTGGACCCTCCGCAGCATGCAGTCTAGTAGTGACGTGTCCAAAAGCAAACGAGGCTGGATGTCTGCAAGGATGGGTATAGCAAAGGGAAACAGACACCGATGTCACTCAGAACGAGTGCCTGGGAGGCTCCCAGGAGCAGTGGCTGCTCAGCTGAGGCCGGAAGAAGCAGGGGGAAAGGAACCGTCTGAGAAACACATCCCAGCAGGCGCCAAGGCCCTGAGGCAGGAGGCCCCAGGACTGTGCTCTGAGTGAGCGGAGGCAGGTGGAAGGGCAGCAGAGAGAGAGGGACCGGAAGTGGAAGGGAGAGGATGGAGAGGAAGAGGGTGCAGCGGGTGACAGCGAGGGACCTTGCGGGCTGGTGGAAGAATCTGTTTTGCTGTGAGTGCAATGGGCAGTTGGTGGAGGGCTTTGGGGCAGATGAGTGACGTGGTCTGACTGCAGGGTGGGTTGGGGCGGCACCTCACTCCTGCCTCCATGGTGTTCTTGGCCCTGAAACGCCCCTTCTACACAGGGAGCTCCGAGAGAGCTCCACTGGCCTGGGTCCTGGTCTGCAGGCAGGTGATCACAGGTGGCGGGTTCCGGGGGCAGCTCTGCCGGGGAAGGGCTGAGGGGTGTCAGGGATGTGGAGTCTGAAAGGGCACAGCCCTCAGCATGGCATTTGCTTCCTGGATTCTGCGTGCACCCGCCTGCTGTATATCTCGCTTATTTTGCACACGACACGCTGCCGGCCCTTTAGCTAATACTCGATTCTACTTTGGGCGAGCCCAGCATGTGGCAGCAGGAACCATTGCCCCAGAGCCTGGCACCGGAAGCTGAGTGCCCAGCCCTTGGTCAGGGCCTGGGGCAGCAGGAGGCAAGGCCTGGTCCCCTTGATATCCATGCTCAGGGTAATGGTGGGGGAGGGGGTGCAGCCAGCACACACTGGTGTGGCATCAGTCCTTGCCACTCCCGCGTGCCCAGTGCCATGGACGTCAAGAGAAAAACAGGCCTCTGCTTCAGGGTAAAGCTGTTGTGTTTTTGACACGGGTGGGAGGCAGGGGACAGAGCTCACACGGAGGCTCCAGGGATGCGGTGTGCCCTGCTGGGACCACGGAGAGCTTGTCCTGGGCTGAACACACCAGCAGGGGAGCAGGCGTGGTTGGGCTTATGGCTGCTCTGCCGGGCGCCTCTTCCTTTTGTGGGGACATTCCCCACGGCTCCTGGGAAAGGGGAGCGCTACGTTCCTGAGGCGAGCCCGGGGCAGCGAGTGCTGTGCGCACAGGCAATAGGCAGCCTGAACAGCCCACAGTGTGAAAGGCCCGTGAAGGGAAGTTATGGCTCCGAACTGCTGTGGCTTACTTTTTTTTAATGTTTAATTTTTTACTGTTGAAACTTTTACATGTGTTCCCTTTTCCCCCTATTGACCTTTCCCAGCGCCCCCCACCCCCGCCAAGGCCTTCATCATCCTATAGTCTGTGTCCATTGGTTTGCATATGTGCGTACAACTCCTTTGGTTGATCTCTTACCCCCCACCCCACCCCAACCCACCCTCCCCTGCCTTCCCTCTGAGGTTTGAAGGTCTGTTTGATTTTTCTATGTCTCTGGATTTATTTTTGTTCATCAGTTTATGTTGTTCATTATTTCCACAAATGAGTGAGGTCATGTGATACTTATCCTTCTCTGACTGGCTTATTTCGCTTAGCATAATGCTCTCCAGGTCCATCCATGCTGTTGCGAATGGTAAGAGTTCTCTCTTTTCTACAGAAGCATAGTATTCCACTGTGTAGATGTACCACTGTTTTCTAATCCACTCATCACTCATCTGCTAATAGGCACTTAGGCTATTTCCAAATCTTAGCTATTGTAAATTATGCTGCTATGAACATAGAGGTACACATAGTCTTTCTGATTAGTGTTTCTGATTTCTTGGTTTATATTCCTAGAATTGGGATCACTGGGTCAAATGGCAGATCCATATTTAATTTTTTGAGGAAAATCCATACTGTTTTCCATAATGGCTGCACCAGTCTGCATTCCCACCAGCAGTGCATGAGGGTTCCCTTTTCTCCACATCCTTGCCAGCATTTGTCGTTTGTTGGTTATGCAAGATTTTTGTCTTTCAAATGTGATGCATTATCTTCTCTGGAATAAATCCCACTTAGTCATGGGTATGATCTTTTTAATATATTGCTGGATGCAATTTGCTAATAATGTTTTGTTGAGGATTTTAGCATCTATTTTCATCAGGGATATTGGCCTGTAATTCTCTTTCTTTGTAGTGTCTTTATCTGGTTTTGGGATTAGGGTAATGCTGGCTTCATAGAAAGAGTTTGAAAGTGTTCTTTCCTCTTGAATTTTTTGGAACAGTCTGAGGAGGTTAGGTGTTAGTTGTTCTTTGAATGTTTGGTAAAACTCCCCCGTGAAGCTGTCCGGACCAGGGCTTTTGTTTGCTATTATTTTTTTATTTTATTACTGCTTCAATTTTTTCAGTAGTTATCAGCCTATTCAGGTTTCCCGACTCTTCCTGATTTGGTTTTGGAAAATTGTATTTCTCTAGAAATATGTCCATTTTGTTTAGCTTGTCCAGTTTGTAGGAATAGAGCTGTTTGTAGTATTTTTTTTACAACTCTTTATATTTCTGTGGGGTCGGTTCACCTCTTCTATTTCTGATTTTGTTTATTTGTGTCCTCTTTCTTTCTTTCTTGGTGAGCCTGGCTACAGGTTCACCAATCTTGTTTATCCTTTCAAAGAACCAGCTCCTTGTTCTACTGATGATTTTTTTTTTCTCTATGCCATTTATTTCCACTTGATCTTTATTATTTCCTTCCTTCTACTTATTTTGGGCTTTTCTAGTTGCTCTCTTTCTAATTCTTTAAGTTGTAGGGTTAGACAATTTATTATGAGTTTTTCTTGTTTTTTTAAGTAGGCCTGTAGTGATATGAACTTCCCTCTTATGATTGCTTTCACTGTGTTCCATAGATTTTGGATTGTTGTGTTTTCATTATTATTTGTTTCTAGGATGTTTTTTATTTCTTCTTTGATCTCTTTGGTAACCCATTCATTGTTTAATAAAATGCTATTTAGCCTCCATGTGTTTGATTGTTTTTATTCTACTTAATTTCTAATTTTGTGCCATTGTAATCTGAAAAGATACTTTATATGATTTCAGTCTTCTTGAATTTGTACAGACTTTGCCTGTGTCCTTTGAAAATGTCCCGTGCGCCCTCGAGAAGAATGTATATTCCATAGCTTTCAGGAAAAATGTTCTGAAGATGTCAATTAGTTCCATTTGATCTAGTGAGTCATTTAGGATTGTTATTTCCTTGTTGATTTTTTTGTCTAGAAGATTTATCCAGTGATGTCAATGGAGTATTAAAATCCCCAACTATGATTGTATTGCTGTTGATCTCTCCCTTGATATCTTTCAGAAGTTTTTTTTTTAATGTATTTGGGTGCTCCTGTATTGAGTGCATATATATTTACCAAAGTTATATCCTCTTGTTGTATCAATCTCTTTAGTAATATGAAGTGGCCTTCCTTATCTTTGTTTTGGCCTTTAATTTGAGCTTTACTTTGTCAGATATGAGTATTGCTATTCCAGCTTTTTTTAATTTCCATTTGCCTGAAAATTTTTGTTTCCATTCCTTCTTTTTCAGTCCGTTTGAGTCCTTGTTCTTAGGTGGGTCTTTGGCAGACACCATAGATATGGGTCATGTTTTCTTATCCATTCAGCCACCCTATGTCTTTTGATTGGAGTATTTGATCCATTTATGATTAAGGTTATTATTGATAGGTTCTTGTTTGTTGCTATTTTTATTCTTTATGTCTGTGATTCTCCCTCTCTTTCTAGTCCTTCATCTTACACCAGTCCATTTAAGATTTCTTGCATTGCTGGTTTGGTGGAGATAAACTCCCTTAGCCTGTTTTTTTGTTTGTTTGTTTGTATGTTTTGTCTGTGAAGCTAGGCTTGCTGGAAAGAGTATTCTTGGATTCACTCCCTTGCTTTTCATTACTTTGTATACTTTATTCCATTCTCTTCTGGCCTGAGGTGTTTTTGTTTAGAAATAGTTTGATAGTCTAATGGAAGATCCCTCATAGGCAGCTCTCTGTCTCTCTCTCATAGCCTTTACAATTCTCTCTTTGTCATTAATATTTGCTATTATAATTATGATGTGTCTTGGTGTGGGTCTTTTGGGGTTCATCTTGTTTGGGATTCTCTGTGTTTGTGTGACTTTTCTTCCCTAAGTCAGGGAAGTTTTCTGTCATTATTTCTTCAAACAGGTTTTCTATTCCTTGCTCAGCTTCTTGTCTTTCTGGCATGCCTATGATGCAGATGGTGCTTCATTTCATGTTATCCCAAAGCTCCCTTAACTCTCCTACTGCTTTTACATTTTTTTCTCCAATTGCTGTTCATATTGGGTGTGTTTTGCTGTCTTCTAACTTGCTGATTTGGTCCTCAGCTTCTTCTAGGCTACTGCTGAAACCTTCCATTGTGTTCTTTATTGCAGCTATGTCATTATTCATTTCCTCTTGATTCTTATACATGTTGGTGAATTTCCATCCAGATGTTAGAGCATCCTTATAACAATTATCTTGAATTCTGTCTCTGACAAATTGCTTGTCTCCATTTCATTTAGTTGCTTTCTGGCAATTATCCTTTTCTTCCCTTTGGGGATTGTTTCTTTGTGTCCCCATTTTTGTAGTCACTTTGTATTTGTTTCTATGTAGTGTGAGTATCTGTCTCTTTCTGGCTCTGGACAACCTGATTGAAGTCTAAGAGGTTGAAGCCCCAAGTGGTCCAATGGTCCAGGACTCCTTAGCCCAGAGGCTAGGTCTTCCTTAAGTCTCATGCCTTTATTGTCTCTGTTCTGAGTGGCAATATCTTCTGTTCCTTGTCTTCCACTGCAGATGCTCGGGGTTGGTGGGGGTACATGCACAGTTCCTCTGGTGTGAGAATCCCTGTGAGGTTCCAGAGCCCTCTGACATGCAATTCACTGTGTTGTCCTGACATATGCAGCAGGGTGGCACCCTAGGTCTCTCTGGCATGCACTCACAGCATGGAGTTCTGGAGCATGGGGTCTAAAGCCCAGGCAGGGAGGTGTGGGAGGTGTATCTGCAGGCGTCTATCTCTCATTTATCTTGTTTTCCATCTTCCCCCTCCCCTGCTCCCTTCCTCTCTCTCTAGAAAGCTACCCACTGCCCCATCGGGCAGCCCTGTGGAGAGCTCGCTGTCTCCTAACACACGAGTGCCACTTTAGAACTGAGCCACTATCCTTACCTCAGTCGTGGGAGAGAACCTGCAAACCCATGAAGCCTATGCCTGACCAAAGTGGCTGGCAGACTTAAGGACGGGTGGTCACACAGTGCGAGAAGGTGGATGCACCAGGGAGTGTCTGCTTTTCTGAGCACTTCCTCTGTGCCAGGCTCGGACCAGTGGCTCCACACAATGCTCTCTCCACCCCATGACCAGCTCCAGCACAGGTGGCCTTCGGTCCTTCTCAGGGTGAGAAAGTGAGTCCAGGAGATGCTGAGAACCACGCCCACACACCTTTCCCCCTCTGCAGCCTGTCTTGAGCACGGGCTCTCTCCAAAACTGCAATTGTTTCACTAGACGAATGGATTCCTTTTGGCTGCCTGGCCCATGAGAGGGCAGAGCCCAGGTCTGCCTGACTTTCCTCTCCATCCTCAGCACCTGATATTTGCTGCACACATGAATACCCAATAGGGGTACCGGGACAGGGTAGCACTGCAGCCATGATGAAGGGGCTCCCTTCACTCAGAGGTAGGTCCCCATGAGAGTTTGGGTTGGCAGCAAGGTAGCAAAGGGGTCCACGTGGGAACAGAAGCAAGTGGCCAGGAGCACCTGGACGAGGGTGGGGCTGAGTTCACTAGTGGTGCCCTGACGTGCAGGTGTCCAATAGCACCAGGCCCTGGGAACAAATCCGAGGGCTGAGATGGAGCAAAGGAAGGAATAGAGCCACCCTGAACTGAATCTAATTTGAGGAGATATGTTCCTTTTGTTTGTCTCTTCAAAGGAAACATAACACAAATTGGGATATAACTTTGGAAGCTGGGAACTTCTTCCAGGGTTAATAATGGCTAACATTTGTGAACACCTACTATATATCAGGTGGCAGGACAGGCCTTGCTATTTTCCAGAGGAGAAAACTGGGGCTAGGGAATTTATCAGCTGTACAGCAGATAAGTGCAAGGACAGAAACTCACTGACCCACCAGCTCCAGGGCAGAGTGGTGCCCGCAGCATGACCCGTGCTACACCTGGGTCACCCACAGAGACTTGTGGTCCAGAAGGACCAGAAAAAAGGCAGGATACGAAAATTTCTCCCAGAGAATTCTCTGTATGGGGCTCTGTCTCTGTCCTGGGGGCTGTCTCTGTCCTGGGGGCTGTCTCTCTCCTGGGGGCTGTCTCTCTCCTGGGCTCTGTCACTGTCCTGGGGGCTGTCTCTGTCCTGGAGGCTGTCTCTCTCCTGGGCGTTGTCACTGTCCTGGGGGCTGTCTCTCTCCTGGGATCTATCTCTGTCCTGGGCGCTGTCTCTGTCCTGGGGGCTGTCTCTGTCCTGGGGGCTGTCTCTCTCCTGGGCTCTATCTCTGTCCTGGGCACTGTCTCTGTCCTGGGAGCTATCTCTGTCCTGGGGGCGGTCTCTCTCCTGGACGCTGTCACTGTCCTGGGGGCTGTCTCTCTCCTGGGCTCTATCTCTGTCCTGGGCGCTGTCACTGTCCTGGGGGCTGTCTCTCTCCTGGGCTCTATCTCTGTCCTGGGCACTGTCTCTGTCCTGGGGGCTGTCTCTCCTGGGCGCTGTCACTGTCCTGGGGGCTGTCTCTGTCCTGGGCGCTGTCACTGTTCTGGGCGCTGTCACTGTTCTGGGCACTGTAGAGTGCTGGGCAGCATCCCTGCTCTCCCCATCTGGATGCCTGGGCTGCCTCCCTCCAGCTATGAGAACCAAAGGCATCCAGACTCGGTCAAACATCGCCGGGCCCCGTGGGGCAGAACCCCACCGGGTGAGAACAGTGAACAAAGGACAGGTGTGTTCGTGGAGCAGAGGCAAACTTCTGGGTGCTCTTTGGGTGTGGCCCTGTCTTCTCCGGCTACCACTGTGACGTGCAAATGTTTGCCCCAAAATAGGAGTCCCCCACAGCTTGCTGGAGATTGAAATGATGGAACACGATTTGGAGTAAAGAGAGTTTTTCAGAAAAGGGAGGATGATATTTGTTCATCTGGGACCAGATGATGGGGGGGAGGGGGTGGGTGGGTTGCTCTCCCTGCTTTAAAGGATTCAAGGAAACAGGAGCCCAGCCCCTCAGCTGCCCTGAGGGCCTCCGCCCAGGTATCGGGCCTCGATGCTGCATGTGTTCATGGCCAATCCCATGATGACAGCCACGTGCAAGTGTTCGTGGGGTTAATGCCTGTCTCTTCCCAGCAAACCCACTGGGCAGAGCCGGGTCCCATCCGTCCTCGCAGACCAGGGTCAGGCCCGTGCCCTGTGCGTTTAGCTTCTCAATAATATGGTTGACCAGACCCTTGTGCACCAGTCCTTCACCCTCCTGCCCAATCCCCAGCAACAGTTACAGCCATCTGGGTACATACATGCCCACGTCACCACAGTGAAGACTCGCAGAGATGGAGGGGTGAGAACCTCGCAGATTTGAGCCTGGGTAAATTTAGCTCTAACCTAATGGCCATGTCGTTAATTTCCGTCAGTCTTCGTCTCTTTTAGTTTAGAAATAACAGTCATCAGTCCTGTAATCAGAAGGCTCCCTGTACCTTTAATGGTTTGGGAGGCGTATTTGTTGTCTTTGAAACAACACCTGCAGAACAATCATTAGAACCTTGATTAATTCTGTGACATGTGGGAAAAAATGAAATAATCTTTAAAACGCTGCAGGGTTTTCAGGGTGAGTAATTTGCTGAATATTCTAAGAAAGGCGCACACTGTTGAATATGTAACAGTAGAAACACACACACACTCATTCACACACCCTCACACAGACACATCCACTCTCTAACACACACATGCACACCCATTTACACATGCACTCACGCACTCACACACTAACACACACTCATGTACTCACTCTCACACTAACACACACCACACTCTTGCTCACTCACACACACACACACACACTCATACATGAATACTCATTCATACACACAGCCTTTGTTTGGGGTCCAGTTTGGCCGCTGTAATAATAAGTCAGGGGTGCCCTGTAACTGCGTTCTCCCGAACCATCCACACGGCGTGGGGATTGCACCAAGTGAGCTAAGAGGAAGCAGGGCTGTGAGGGGCCAGCCGGCTGCTGGGCCCAGCTCCACTCCGGCCCACGGAGCCGAGCCCTCCAGGTGACAGGGAACATGGTTCTGACTGTCCGGGGGCTGTGCGTCTGCACAGAAATTCATCTTCATTACTCCCAGTTCTGTTTCAGTCAGAGCACTGCTTCCTTCTCCACTTCCCACCATTTAGAAAGAGGCACGTGTTAATAAGCCAATGAGGTCGCACAGAACAGAGATTCAGCCAAAGCATCCCAGCCACTTCTACCCCAGCCACAGCTACCAGAACGTGGCAATAATGGGCCAGTTTGCCACGATGACAGCATCTGAGCCACGTAGGGAGTCACCTGCGAGGCTCCTACACAGCTGGCTGAGCAAAAGCACACGGTCATTCCCCTCGGCCTCTTGGCGTGAACAGTGGGTGGTGCACGCTTCGTTTTCCTGTGGAGCTCATTAGCACCCACAAGAGGAAGGGGGGAAGTCAGGCATCTCACTGACCTGGCTCTGAGCCCCCCTGCCCACCCACTGGTGCTGGGTTCTGTGCCTGAGTGCCGGGGTCCAACCCCAGCGGGTCCAGGGGTTCCCAAAGGTGTAGAAGGAGTCGGCGAAGAAGGAATGACACGGAGACAGCGTTCAGTTGATCAGCAGCCTAGCCAGGATCTCCAGCCAAGTTCTGGTCTGGATCTCCAGAGAAGTTCTGCCGTTTATTGTCTTGTTACATCTGTATTTATACCAGTTGATTTTAATCCTGTCAATTTCTATTACAAAGGTTAGGGCGTTTCTTATCTCCATTCCAGGGAGTAAAGATTATGTAGCTTAAGCATGATTGTTTGTAGTTAAAGTGATTAACTACCCACCTGGCACTTAGTTAAGGAGTTTCATCCCCTCCCTGACTTCAGGGAAAAATCCCTACCTGGGGAAACAACCTTTCTCGGAGAGGTGACCTTGGTTAAAACACACAGCGCTAAGGGGAGCAAACATATTAAGAACAGTATGCTATATACGCCAGGTCCCTTGAAACATATGCTGTGCAGATGTTTCTTTCCTGCAGCGACTGTGTCAATCAGCAAGGATGGACTGGCTTCCGGCACCTGAGGAAGGCTCTCCCGGAGCGAGGGCAGCGTGTCACAGTGGGGGCTCCAGCTGACCCTCCTGCTCTGCCAGCCTCAGGCTCAGGCCACAGGGGCACCTGCCACCCAAGACCTTTGGTCCCCTCAGCACTGATCACAGAAGGGTGCACACCAAAGAGAGGAAGTGCAGGACCCCTGAGCGCTGCCCCCACATGGCTATTGAGCTCAGTGTGGGCACATCACGGGGCCACTCCAGTGCCGGAAGCAGGTGGATGTGGGTTTTAATCAGTGATCCCCTCTCCCCGGGAGAAAGATACTTTCTCCTCCTTCCTTTTCGCTGCCACTATCTTCCCTGCCTCCCAGCCACCCCCACTTCTCTGAGGGACTGACCACATGTGCCGCCTCTGAGAGCCAGCATGAGGGCCAGCTGCTGCTGAGTCATCAGAACCGGCCGCTCCTGTGAAGGGAAAAGACAGGCAGGTCAGCGCCTCAGACGGTGCCCACCCGCCCACCCGCGGTGCTGGAGACGGTGCCAGGGCACCCTGAGCACCCGCCACCGGAACCTCTTTGCAAAGGCTGCACGTGTTCACAATCCCAGAGATGTGAGTCAGAAATGACAAACTGCGACTCAGACAACGTGAGACCTGAGGGTCAGAGCGGGGCAGGAGGGGACATGTGTGTTGGCAAAGAAGAGAAGAGATAAGGACCGAGATGCTTAAAATACCGGGCCAGGTACCCGAGAGCCTCGTCCGTCTTCTCCTGAGGAGAGCGGGCTGCAACGCTGACGGGAACGCTGATGTGGGCACAGCGGGGCTGTGGCTCATGGTTGAGTACATGACACCAGAATCCCCAAGGCTGTTAAAGCTCAGGAAAGCTCTAGAGGCCCGCCAGAAGGCCCACACCCAGCAGACCTGCTGCAGGCGAGAACCGTGAGCCAGCTTCCTCTCCTGGGCCCTGCGGGGTGCAGGCCATCTACACTCTGGCGCATGTCCTGGGGAAGGTCTCGGCTCCATGCAGTGGGGACAGCAGTGATGAGTCTAACTCAGCAGGACGTCCTCGGGAGCGTGGAGTCCTGCCTTAAAGTGCTCTCACCATTGAGAGGAGTTCAATGTTTTCTCTCCCTGCGGCTCTGCCCCATCCACGCTCTCGCTTTGGAAGGTCTAACCCTAGATGGCCCGCCTTTTGGGCTCAGCAAGCTGCCCACTGCAGTGATGGGGCGGGTCTGGTTCTGCTGTCAGCATCCCCTCCTCCGGCTGAATGGACTCCATGCTTGGGTGAGCAGCATCTTTGAGCCTCTGCCCACGGATGTGAGCGGGGCCTGGTGTGGAGCTGAGGTCATGGCTACTTTGAACTACCTCATAAAACCAAGCCATCTTCAATGTGTCCTGGGAGTGGGTCTCTGGAGCGAAGGTGTGCCAATGAGGTGTCTGCCCGTTCCCCAGGGCGCTGACCGGCTCCCGTGGGACGCCACGGCGTCTCCCTGGTTCTGAGATGTGGATCAGCTTCCTCCAGGGACTAACGGGAGGAGGTGGTTGTAGGTGCTCCCAGGTTCCCCATCGGTGGGTACACAGAGCCACCCATGGTGACAATGTGTTTTTAGAGCTGTGCCCTTAGCAGACATAGTTCTGACATGTCATCTTTTAACGCAGTAGTTATTTCAAGGCCATCAAAGTGTTCCCAAGCTCTTCTCTGAGTTGGATTTTGTCTCAAAACAGAATTTCATGTTTCATTATCTTGTAATGATTTTGACTTTTAGATGGCCATTATTCACTTTTTTTTTTTTTTAATGGGGCACTGGGGCAAAATGACATTGTAGAAACGCTAAGTTGTTTCCATTATGGACAGACTCAGAGTGAGTGCTTTTGAAGCTATAGTGGTCCCAGTTGAAGCTGGCAATAGAGTATTGTTCAACAAGGTAAAAATTAAAAATTCAGAATATATTTTACATAATTAGTATTTTAAATTTGTGTGATTTAAGCACCATTTAAAAGAATGATTTTCCATACTGTAATTCCCACCATAAATCTCGCCCGTAGTATATACATTAAGCACTTTGAGATTGCTGTAGAATGTGAATTACTAAGTGCTGATGGATAATTGTGAATAATGTGGCTGCTTTCATCACTGAGTGGAAAATTAAGATTGTGGTGTCGCTCTATTTAGAAATGATTGGTGTGCAAGAGTGAAACCAGCAGCTGTTCGGCCTCCTCCAAATGGTGGTGCAGAGGGTTTCATGCTACAGTGTTCCCACGGGCAGACAGCTTTTCTTCCGGTTCCTCTCAAGACAAGTTTCTTGGAAACTGCCAAGGAAGGAACAGAGACTCTATGCCACCTTGTGTCGGGGGTGCATGTGGGTGTGTGCTGGCCTGGTGACAGGAACTCTGGATGACGTGGTCTGATTTGTGAGATCAGGATGTGAGTACCAAAGCTCCTGGACCCTTGCCTCATGGTGCCGCGGAGGGCTCAGCTCCGGTGCGAGGGAATGCTTTCCCAGGACACACAGGGAGTCTGCAGCCAACAGGGACTGCTGGTCACCCTAAATAAGCGGTTCTCAACCTGTGGGTCGCGACCCCTTTGGCGGTCGAACGACCCTTTCACAGGGGTCGCATAAGACCATCCTGCATATCAGATATTTACATGACGATTCATAACAGTAGCAACATTACAGTTATGAAGTAGCAACGAAAATAATTTTATGGTTGGGTCACAACATGAGGAACTGTATTTAAAGGGCCAGAAGGTTGAGAACCACTGCCTAAATGATGATGGTGATGATGGTAATGATGATGATGGTGGTGATGATGATGATGATGATGATGGTGATGGTGATATGATGATGGTGGTGCTGGTGGTGATATGATGGTGATAATGATGGTAATGGTGGTGATGATGATGTGATAGTGATGATGATGATAACCATTATGGTGATAGTGATGGTGATGGTGGTGATTAGGATGGTGTTGATGACAATGATGGTGATGGTGATAATATTGGTGATGAGGATGGTGTTGATGACAATGATGGTAATGATGATGATGATGGTGCTTATAATGCTATTGCTAATAATAACAATAGCTAACACTTGCATGGTTCTTGCTACATTCACAAATGACCTCTTCAATCCCATAATGATCTCATGTGTAAGTATAGCGTCCTCATATTACCAATGAATAAAGTGAAGCCCCGGCATGTTTAGTAACTTCTCCAAAGTCACACAATTAATAAATGAAGTGGCTGCCCAGCAGGCATGGCTCAGTGGCTGAGCATCGGCCTATGAACCAGGAGGTCACGGTTTGATTCCTGGTGTGGGACATATGTCCTGGTTGCAGGTTTCATCCCCAGCGTGGGGTGTGCAGGAGGCAGCTGATCAATGATTCTCTCTAATCATTTTTTCTATTTCTAACTCCCTTCCTCTCTAAAATCAATAAAAATATTCCTAAATAAATAAATAAATAAAGTGGCTTTAATACAACCCTGACTGTCTGATTCCAGTTTCCTGACCACCCTGCTAATATTAAAACAAGAACAACACCCATTTCTTGGCTGTTTAATATGAACCAGGTATTATGCCAGATATTTGACTTATGTTAGCATGTTTTACCTTCACAAATGTTGTACATTTGTGAGTATTTAGATTTCTGTATTGCACAGGAGAAAACTGAGGCTTTGAGAGGAGAAATATCCTGACTAAGACCACACAACTTCCAACCAGCGAAGTCAACGTTAGAACCCACCTCCTGCTGACTCCTCCCCACTGTCCTGCTCTGCCTCACGGTAGCTCTCCAGAGCAGAGCTCCTCACATCTGGGCTTTGCTTTAAAAATCACAGGCAATGTCACGGCTCAGCTCAGAGCCCTTCCACGGGGTCTGCCCTCACTCAGAGCACAAGTCGTGGTCCTACTATCACCTCCAAGGTCCTTCAGAGGTTACATAATTTGCCCGAGCCGATGTGGAGGAGCCAAGTTGGGGTAATTTAACCCTGATGGACTCAGATCTAAGGAAGGTCCTCCCGGCCGCTTATTCCTCACTGCTGAGCCCGGTGGGTGGCTGTGGGAGGGAGCGCACAGGGAGCCCCCATCTCGGGCTGGTGTACAGCCTCCGACTCCTCTTCAGCTCCCTGCAAGTTGGTGTCGCACTTCCTGCCAACAGCCTAGTACTTGCATCCCTAACGACAGAACACTCGGCTCTTCTCTGTTTAAATAACTGGTCTTTCTAACAAGTTCAGTTCCCTCTCATGTCTCATCACACCGGGGAAAGATTATCTTTAAAACTCTAATTACGGATCCGATGAGAGCAAACTGAGGCAGCCAGGCTTCAAGATGACAGAAAGGTTGGATTTCTGGAGAGTGGATTATTGAAATAATCCCTGAATTCAATAGTTCTCAAGTGCTGGCCCGCACACTTCACCCTCCACGGGAGTCCACAAGTTGATCTGAATGGGCCAATCTCTTTTGTTGCCTTTTTCTCCGTGCTGGCATGCACACAGATGGGCAAAGGCCATGGTGCAGAACCTGCTAGGATTCGGCCTGGCTCAAGGCACAGGCTGTGGGTGCCGCCATCTTTGTGTCAGTGTGACAGTCAATTTGCATATTCCCTATTTATTAGATAGCATTGGAGGGGAACTGATATAGTGAGTGAGTGCCTGCCAATGGGCTTTGCTGCTCCCAGCTGGCTCTGCAGATGGCGACCCTGAACCTCAGCCCACCAGAGAGGCACCATGGTCGGGCGAGCTTCTTGGTGCTCCCTGGCCACCCCCTGTCTCAGAGGCTTGCAAACCCCCTCAGGCCAGTGGGAGTCAGGAGAAACGCAAACTGTGAGAGCCCAGGCTCCAAATCTGATCCCGGGGTTGGGCTTTGATCCGTTTCTAATTAGCTGTTCGGCCTCGGGCAGATTATGTAACCTCTGAAGGACCTTGGAGGTGATAGTAGGACCGTGACTTGTGCTCTGAGTGAGGGCAGACCCTGTGTAAGGGCTCTGAGCTGAGCCGTGACATCGCCTGTGATTTTTAAAGGAAAGCTGCCGCTGCTCTGGAGTGGATTGTGGGAAATGCAGGGGGCGGGGCTGGGTGTGGAGTGGGAGATGCAGGGGGCGGGGTTGGGTGGGAGTGGGAGATGCAGGGGGCGGGGCTGGGTGGGAGTGGGAGATGCAGGGGCGGGGCTGGTTGGGGAGTGGGAGATGCAGGGGGCAGGGCTGGGTGGGGGTGGGAGATGCAGGGGGCAGGGCTGGGTGGGGGTGGGAGATGCAGGGGGCGGGGTTAGGTGGCGGGTGGGAGATGCAGGGGGCAGGGCTGGGTGGGGAGCGCTGCAGTAGCCAGGCAGGAGCCAATGAAGTCCTGGCCCCAGAGGCAGTGCTTAAGGCGGTGAGGGGACCGGGATCTGGGCTCACTGGGAGCTGCTGAAGAACTGGTGTGGGCACCAGTGGGCATTTCTGACTTCAGTGTCCGGGTCAGAATTTGCCCTCATCCCGATCTACTTCGTTTCCTCTTGTAAATATGAACTCTATGCAAGGACTCAAATCTAATACATTGGGTTGCTCTAAAGCACTCCCTTTCTCTCTCACCGCAGCAGTGGAAACACATCAATTAAACCAACTTGCAGCAATCTAGGTTCATGTCACCAAGTGTTCTGCCAAAACAGCTGAGAACATCATGAGCCGCCAGTGCCGGGAGGGAAGCGTGATGACGCGGATGCACGCATGTGCTGGGGATTACAACAGAGAGCAAACGGGCAGAAATGCTGGGCTTGGAGGTCGGGGCAGAGGAAAGCGTGCAGCTGCAGGTGGGTGCTCACAGGTGCAGACATGACCCTGGGCATGGTCACGCCTTAAAGCACTCACACAGTCCACACACCCTCCCACGTGTGCGAAATATTGCACATGGAGGGAGGGAAGAGGTGTCTGTAGAATGGGAGCGCATGTCAGGGATGGTTTTCACATAGCCTACATGTGTCACACAGTGACACGGTGACAAATGTATAGATGTGTTTATAAGGACACATGAAAAACAAAGTAGCTAAAAATATTACTTCTAGAAAATAAGAATAAAGTGCAGGGAGTGAAGAAAACCCTACTTTACCCCTTTGTGTCTCTGCATTCTCTATTGACTTTGTATAAACCAGGTGTTGTATAATTTCCTTTGTAGTATTATTAAATCATGGTTAAAAAACACAACAATGTTAGCTTCTGCAAAAATAATCACAAAGTAAAAGAGTTTGAAATCCATTGGCAAAAAAACACACCAAAAAGCCAGGTGTAGCCTCTGTAATGAGTATTGGAGGGGAGCCCTGTGGGACACTGCCCTCTGGTCTGCCCATGGGAGGGCCTCCTCAGTCACCGGCAGCCCCTAGACAGGGCGTCCAGACAGTGGAGTTGGGACAGCTGCTCCATGACGCCCCCCGACCCCCAATCCTAAGGCTGGGGAGGAGGCATCAGGGTCTCAGAATTCCTGTGTGCCGCGGGCGGAGGCTGGAATGGAACCTGGCACCACACCTGTGACCTCGGCCAGAAGCAACCAGTTCCAAGTAATTCGCTCCAAAGAGGAAGGGGCGGTCGGATGGCCATTTCACACTGTGAGGGTGTGAACACAGATGGAAAAATAAGTTCCCACCGTCTGCAGGTGAGGCCATCATGCTCAGCTAACCAGACCAGGACTGGACTCAAAACCCAAATCAGACCCGCTGGCTCTCACTGCCAACCACCTGAAAAAGCAAACACACTCATCTGGCTGTGATTTCTTGCACGTGTTTGTTTATGGTTCCAGATGGGAAGGGACGGGATGAGGAGAAATGGCTGGCTGAGGTCAGCTCGGGGACGTCGACCCCACACTTTCCACAGCCAATGCTGTTGGCCTCTGAAACCGCTGCCTGACCCAGATCCTCACACACCCAAGCAGCCAGCCCGCCCAGGAGGCGATAGAGATGTGTAAGCTGCTGAAATAAAAAATCACTTCTGTTTTCACAATTCCTGGCTGCTCTGAGGAGCCTCTACATGGCTGTATTAATGGGGTCATTAATTCAATAGGACCTCAAAACATCGTCCCTCGAAGTGCTCACGGGGGAACACATGGTGGCAAGCAGGAGAATGCTCCAGAATCAGGGACTGAGTCTGAGGAGCAGCGCATGGAGCTGGCAAACGCTCGCCAGGCCTCCCACGCCCGCACCCACGGTCCTCAGGCCCAGCTGACAGAGGGTGGAGAGGGACCTCAGGCCCAGCTGACAGGGTGGACAGGGACCTCAGGCCCGGCTGACAGAGGGTGGAGAGGGACCTCAGGCCCAGCTGACAGAGGGAGGACAGAGACCTCAGGCCTGGCTGACAGAGGGTGGAGAGAGACACAGCCGGTCACCAGTTCCTGGGGTGTCCTGCCCAGGAGGGGCCCAGCTGGGATCTCACTCAGGTCCCTGGGGACCCCAGCACCTGGGAGTCTGTTGCAAATACACATTCTCAGGCCCCAGACAGACCTGCTGGGTCAGAAACGCAGGCCGGGCTCAGGGGACTCCTCAGCTACCCGGGTCTGAGAGGCCCACTCCATTTTCCTCACAGCCTGCCCACAGGCAGCTCACCTGCCGCTGGCCCACCTCCAGGCTGGGCCTCCTCCCCACCCTGATGCCACGGGGGGTGGGTGCCTCTCCATCTTCATCCTTGGTGCCTAGAACAAGGCCAGCCACAGCCGCATAGCAAGAGCTTCGCAAATATTTGTAGGATGGACTAACGATTCATTTACTAGAGGCTGCCTCGCCTGGCAGGCACCACATGACGTATAAGGAGGTTCACACCACGTGGTCCCCCTGCAAGCCGCCCTCACGGTCACTGTGAAGCTCTTTCCTCAGACAGTGGGCCGTGCCGTGTGAGCGTGGTGCTGAGCAGCCCCTGGAGGGCACGGAGCTCACTGCACCAGCTCACCCCACACAGGACTAGCACTGGTGGCTCGTCCTCCACTCACAGGGATGCCTGCCTGGTGGGAAGGACGGATGCCTGGTGGGAAGGACGCCTGCCTGGTGGGAAGGACGGATGCCTGCCTGGTGGGAAGGGCGCTACACTGGGGCCGGGACCGGATGGAGACAGAAGTCTCAGAGGGACACAAACAGGTTGATGGGTTTGGGTTTTCAAGTCCCTTTGAGTCCCAGCAGGAGCAGAGGCATTGGGTGTGAGCAGTGGCATGAAGGTGCTGGGGTGTGAACAGTGGAGGGAGGTGCTGGGGTATGAAAAATGGAGGGAGGGTGCTAGGGTATAAGGAGTGGAGGGAGGGTGCTGGGGTGTGAATGCTGGGGTCCAACCCCAGCAGGTCCAGGGGTCCCCAAAGGTGTGGACGGAGTCGGCGAAGGAATGACAAGGAGACAGCGTTCAGTTGATCAGCAGCCTTGCCAGGATCTCTAGCCACAATCTCCAGCCAAGTCCTGTGTCCATGTTCTCTTGCTAGGTTCTCCAGCCACGTTCTCCAGGTTCTCCAGCCAGGTTCTGTAGGCATGTTCTCTCGCTAGGTTCTCCAGCCAGGTTCGGTCGCCAGGTTCTGTAGCCAGGTTCTTCAGCCAGGTTCTGTTTAGGTTCTCCAACCAAGTTCTGTAGCCAGGTTCTGTCCAGGATCTTTTGCCATGTTGTCTCCAGCGAAGTTCTTCTGTCTCTAGGTTCTGTGTAGGTTCTGTCTTCTAAGTTCTGTCTTCTAAGTTCTGTCGCCTAAGTTCTGTCTCTCTATGATCTTCATCTAAGTTCTGAGTCTTGTTGTCTTGTTACATCTGTATTTATACCAGTTGATTCCAATCCTATCAATCTCTATTCCAAAGGTTAGGGTGTTCCTTATCTCCATTCCAGGGAGTAAAGATTATGTAGCTTAAGCATGATTGTTCATAGTTAAAGTGATTAATTACCCGCCTGGCACTTAGTTAAGAGGTTTTATTCCCTCCCTAACTTCAGGGGAAAATCCCTACCTGGGGAAACAACCTTTCTCGGAGAAGTGACCTTGGTTAAAACACAGCGCCAAGAAGGTGAGCAAACATCTTAAGAACAGTATGCCATATATGCCAGGTCCCTTAAAACAGTAAGGATAGACCGGCTCCCAGCATGTGAACAGTTGAAGGAAGGTGCGGGAGTGTGAACAGTGGAGGGAAGGTGCTGGGGTGTGAGCAGTGATGGGAGGGTGCTGGGGTGTGAGCAGCGGAGGGAGGGTGCTGGGGTATAAGGAGTGGAGGGAGGGTGCTGGGGTGTGAGCAGTGGCGGGAGATGCTGGGGTGTGAGCAGTGGCGGGAGATGCTGGGGTGTGAGCCGTGGAGGGAGGGTGCTGGGGTGTGAGCAGTGGAGGGAGGGTGCTGGGGTGTGAGCCGTGGAGGGAGGGTGCTGGGGTGTGAGCAGCGGAGGGAGGGTGCTGGGGTGTAAGCAGTGGAGGGAGGGTGATGGGGTGTGAGCAGTGGAGGAGGATGTTGGGGTGTGAGCAGTGGCCGGAGGTACTGGTGTGCTCTGGTGATGACCTGGGAGCTGAGTTCAAGCTGAGGTGAGTAGCGCGGCCCAGGTGGGGCCCCATGGAGAAGATTCCACCCAGAGGTGGGGGGTCCTGGCTACAGGTGAGGTGCTGCAGGGCGTGGGGCAGTCACTAGCTGATGGCGGGGTTGGGGTTAGGTGGGGGAGACTGAGACCGCCTTCCCCTCAGAGGCCTGTAGACACCCCTGCAGGGGGGAGGTGCCGGCCAGGGGGTGGGGCCCGCCAGGGGCTGGTTGAACTGGCGTTTCAACTCTGAAAATGCGTGGAGGAGTGGGGAGCTGGCCTCTGCGCGGGGAAGCACTGGGGGCCTTGGAGGCCACTCTGAGGCTCAGCCTCTCCCGGGGCAGCACCAGGACCGCGCTGCCCCCGCCCCGCGGGACTAAGGGCACAGACCCCATAACGCGCCTCTGAGTGGGTTTCCAGTGGAGGGTCTCCTGCACTTGGGTTTATTTAGGACGAGAGATGCAAGAACAGTCTTCATGACCAAGCCTACCCTAACCCAACAGAGGTCCCTTGGGTGAAAAACCCGCATGCGCATGTGTGTGAACACACGTGTGCACTCTGCGCGTGGCTCTAGGTGTTTCGCATCCAGGACATCAAGCAGCAGTGCCGCCATCAATGAAATTACACCGAAACCCGCAGGGCTCTCCTCAGCAAACCCCGCTGCGCGGCTCCGGGAATCCAGTCGGGGACCTCGGCTCTGCACTACGTGACCGGACAGAACAAGGCGTTTGGGGCCGCCTGCCCGCCTGCCCACCGGTGTGCAGGGCTTTGCTGAGCCATCTGTCAGCATTCGCCTTCCTGCTGCTGATTCCTGGGGAGGATGAGCTCGCACTCTCTCAGAAACGTCTCCCTTCCACCCAGGGCCGCCTCCTGGTACCACAGGCCACAGTCCCGCCTAACCTCCTCCTCCTAACCTCTGGAGCGCACACTGGGTGTGCCCCAGATCCATTCCCTTTCAGACACAGTCGCATAGTCAGGGGCTCTCAGGAGAGGGTGCTGTCTGGGTTTGGCGTTTAAGGGAAACCAGCTGGGCTGCTCATTTGTGCACCACCCAGAATCCTTCCCGTGCCTTCCAGGCATTTTACATTCATTACAGAGTCAACCATATGGCTGCTCGGATGATACTATTTCCTACATAAATGGATTGAGAATTAATAAAAGTGATTTCATTAATAGCAGATGCAGAACCTCAATCACGGCAAGGTGAACGCAGTCACTTTGAGGCCTGGCAGGGATGCTGCCATGGAAGGCCAGCCCGGCCAGATGGAGGCCTCTGGACTCCTCTGAGAATGTGCGTGCTGAGCACTGGGGCAGGCACGCCTGGCAAGCCAGCTTGTCCGTGCAAACAACGGGTTGCTGCCTTCTGACCCATGAATGCCTGCAGCACAGACCGAGCCTAATTAAAAATGGGGAGAGAAAGGTCCCAACATGAAATCAACAGAAGAAACACAAACTTGAACAAATAGATAAGGAGCCAAAGAGTCTCTTCACCTCTTCATGATTTTATTTTAAAGCATCAAAAACTGCAATTTTTCCCCAGATGGAAACCCCCAGAATTCCCAAAGTAAGAAAATGTTGCATAAAATGTGAGGCAGGGTGGGGGGGGGAGTATTGAATTTAGAGGCATGTCAAACACAACTGGTGCAAAAACGGAACCAAACAGTCAGGAGAAGCCCAAATCCAAAACCAAAGCTCAGCCTTCTGTGCTATAGGCTTGAGTTCTGGCCGGTTCCCTCCCGCTCCCTCTCCCTCTCCCTCCCCTCTCCCTCTCCCTCCCCTCCCCCCTCCCCTTCTCTCTCCCTCTCCTCTCCATCTCCCTCTCCCACCCCCTCTCTTTCCCTCTCCCTCTCCCTTTCCCAATGCTCCTATGCTAGCATCTACAGGATTCTGTCATGAGGGAATGTGATGCAGCCCTTGTCCCCATGTCAAAAACACAGTAACACACCACCTGTAAAACCTCACTCCATCCCAGCTTAAAACCCACTCACACACAGCTCCACAGTGCACAAACAAAATCCATAGTTTTCCCAACATTCCTCTCCTAGTCTCCACCTGGTCCATTCTCTCTGGGCACTTCCCCCGCCACCACTCGGTCTTCTTTCTCTGGCTTTAAACACCAAGTTCACTGCAACCCCAGGGCCTTTGCACTGGCTGACCTCCTACCTGAAATGCTCCTTTTCTTCATCTGTGTGGTGGGCTCACGCTCAGCCCCCTTTCCCTGTGTTTGTTCCCGCCCCCCCCCCCCCCCGCTGGGTTCCAGGTAAATTCTTCAGAATGGGGTGTGTGGGAGCCCCAGCCCTGGGGTTCGCCCTCGGGCTCCCAGGCCGCAGGGGAGATGGAAACCCGTTTTCAGTCAGGCTGGCGTTATCGAATTATACAACAAAGCTCGTTGTTCCTTCCAAGAACCAGCTGCTTTTCTTTAAAAAAACAACCAGTACCCCCTTCGTGCACTGCTGGGCGGCTCTGGGTGATGTCAGAGCTCCGAGAGGCTTGTCTCCACGTTTTTCATGAAGAGTGAATGCCGGAGTCCTAACCCGCCACTCATTTCCCTTCTTTGTGCATCTAAACTTCCCTCCTAACTCGATCCTTCGCATTAACTGGTAAGGAGCTTAAAGCTGCCCCACTCAAACCATTCCTCACCTTTCGCTTCGGAGACTAAGCTGGCTTCCCTCTCCTAAAACATTAGACTCTGCCCGACCCCTTTCATCGTCTCCCACTGGCTCCTCTGCTGCTCCCTGCTGCTCCTGGCCCAGCCTCTCCCAGGCCCCCCAGGCCCAGGCCCTTCCGTGACCTCAGCGCCAGTGCCTCCCAGCGACGCCCTTCCCTGGGCTGCAGGCGCCAGCCTCCGCCCGTCCATTGCTCTCGCTTCTCCTTCGCAGCCTCCTTCTGCGGTTTTGAGACGTAATCGACATGGAATATCATATTAGTACAATCACACGGAAACTAGTGTCATGTTAAACATCAATTACAGAAATCCCAGGTTCTGCCCGGCTTGAATTCCAGCACCCTGAGACCCTCCTCTTCCCCTTGTCACCCCCACATCAAAATCAGCGAGTCTGTACATACAGATAGAAGACGAGGACGTGCCCCTAGTGTTAATTCCTGTGGCCTTTTAGCATTTCCCAGCACGGCGTGGGTTCCACATGGCCGGCTCCCACCTGCCTCTCCAGGCACCATGCATCCTCCTTCTTCCTAAAGAGAAGGGCCTCCAGGCGCCAGGAGGGGAGGTGCAGTCAGCGGCAGGGAAGCACACCCCACCCCCTGCCCCTCTCCCCTGCCCCCCCTTCCCACCGCACCCCCCCCCCCCCCCCGCCTTGCTAACGCAGGGACAGCGGCTGCGTACAACACGCCAAGCCTCTCCTCTCCTCGTGCATTTGCGGGCGGACTCCGGAGCACTGCTGTTTGCAGCTCTCTGGGAGCTGCCTTTGCCTCATGTTCCAGGTCTGCAATCCGTGTGGGAAGGACCACACATTGTGTGTCTCTGTGGCTCAGGGCACTTCGGGCGGGGGCTTCTTCCTCATGAGGCCTGACCCTGGGGTGGGAGGCAGGCCGCTTTCCTTACCATGATGCTCCCACTGACTGCCAGGTCTTTCCACTCCACGGCCAATGCTGATTCATTTACTTTAGAAAGTACATGAGTTGCCCACCCTGTGTGACTCAGTCACTGAGCATCGACCCATGAACCAGGAGGTCATGATTCGGTTCCTGCTCAGGGCACATGCCCAGATTGTGGGCTCCATCCCCAGTGGGGGTTGTGCAGGAGGCAGCCAATCAATGATTCTCTTTCATCACTGATGTTTCATCTCTCTCCTTCTCCCTTCCTCTCCGAAATGAACAAACATGTTTTTAACTGCGTGAGTTCTAGAATGGGGAAGGACAGCTAGGCGGTTCACCTTGCACAGTGTGTGGTGAGTGTCACCACCAGGGGCAAGTCCCCCGGAGCCAGGTGTGTGCCCGCTGGATCTGTGAGTCAGGAGGGCACTGGAGGCTGGGCACCCGCCCCTCTGGACAGGGGACCTGCGGTTTGGAGTTGCTGTTGGCCTGCTGCTATGACAAAGGGTCAACCAGGAGTCTTCAGAAGCAATGGCTGCGTTGAAACTGGGGACCAGGGCTGCTGGCAGAATTCAGTCCTTGAAACTGGTGGACCGAGAGGCCTCAGCTCAGCTCCCGGTCCTGTGAGCTCCCCAGTGATTTGAAAGCCAGGGAGGGAGAGTGGCCCATGCAGGGCAGATGCGGCCTCTCTTGTAGCCACTCAGAGGAGTGACTTTCCACGGTTAACATTCCCAGTGGTTACAGGAAAGCCACTGACCACGCCCACCCTGGAGGAGAGGGGGCAACAGAGGCACAGGCTCTGAGGGGCCGCCTGAGGTCTGCAGGTCACCCCTGTGACCCCAGGGCTCTGCCAGGGTCTGAGGAGGAAGGCCCAGGCCCCTCGTCCGTCATCAAACATCAGTTCTAGAAACACAGGGCAAAGCCGACATTGGGGCAGGTGGTGCCCAAACCCTCCCGATGGCTTAGCCAAGTGCAAAGCGACGTGTTTGCCAGGGAGAGGAGCAGCCGGCAGCCTGACTCTCACCCAGGCCACCACCCTTCCACCCGGGTGAGGCGGCAAACAGCAGAGACACAACCTGGCAGCCACAGCCACCTTTATCAGGAAAGGATTTCTAAGTCTGAAGTCCAATACAGATGCTAATAACCACTTTATCCATGCTGAGTAACTCATCACCAAACGAGCTGAAGGCGGGCTCACGTCCCGCCTGCTCTGAGGCCCGTGTTTGTAAACACACGGGGTGCCCGGAGCACCGTGCGCTCCGCTCTTCATTCCGAGGGACGCTTATCGGTAGCACCTAGACGTCATCTTTCAAGGAATAGCCATCAATATTACAGCTGCCTTTACTGGTGGGAAAGGTAACCAGCTAACCGCAGCCTGTGTGATGGGAAGAGTGCTTCCGTTTTCAACCTGGGGTTCGTTTCCAGCTCCGCACCCCAGTCAGACCACAGGCCATGGCTCCTCATCCAGCTCTCCACCCCAATCAGACCACAGGCCGTGGCTCCTCAGAGGCCCAGCTCCCAAGCCACCTGGCAAGCGACTGCCCTGCAGAGCTGGGAGCAGGCCTGGGGTTGAGACAGCTGGATTCATAGCTAAGTTTTAAATCTTACTGAAGAGGCAACATCGGGCAAGTTACCCAACCTCCTGAAGATCTGTTCATTCATCTACAGAACAACAATGCACATGCACATACATGCACTCGTGCACGCACATGTGTGCTCACAGGAACACTCATGCACACACCCCTCTCAGAGCTCAGTGGTCATGATTCAGAAGACTCCGTGAGCTCTGAGCACATAGCGCCTGAATTCCAGGCAGAGTTTGTTTTCTCCATAAACTCCACAAGATTGTGAGAGCAAACGGAAGATGCTGGTACTGTTCTCTGCCCCAGGTTGCCTCTCCATCAACAGCCAAGGTGAGAAGGAACAGCCAGCAGCACCCCCCCCCCCAATCCCTCCCACCCAATAGGGAGGCACCTCATGAGGAAGCAGAAGCAGAGACCCTGGAGAGAGGCTTTTCTCGCCGCTCAGAGGGGCACGCAGGCTCTCTGTACTGGACAGTGTCCTGGAGGCTCCCCACTGTCCTCTAGGACAGCACATCGCTGGCCCCTCTCACAGACGAGAGGACAGAAGCGATGCTCCCTCCGTCTCACAGCCGCGGCCCAGCGACAGGCACTTGAGTTTCTCTCCATCTCCCTCCCACTCATATTTAATGGCGAGGTTGCTTCTGGAACAGGCACAAAAAGCAGCAAGAGGGGCCTTTCCATCTCTAGCCCTTGTAAGATAAACACCAATTTGGTTGCAATGATGCATCCCCTGTCCCATATAGCTTTTTGCTTTTAGTGTGTGTATTTTTTCTCTTTTACCTGAAAAAAAAAAAAAAAAAGACTTTGGCGTATCACTTGAAAAGCTTACAAATGACTCTTGCAGGCATAATAACACCGCTGATCAGTAAGCGGAGAGACGAGACATGCACTGGGAAGAAATTATTTTTCTCCCAAAGGGACAATGCACTTAGCAATAAAGTGCCCATTAGCAATGCCGCCTGCAGGGAGAAAGCAGGCTCTTCCCATGCCAGGTGGGGAGTGCAAACAGCTCCTGGCTGGAATGCAGAACCATTTTGCTGCTAGAGGCCCAGTGCACAAAATTCGTGCACGGGTAGGGTCCTTCGCGGCTGCTGGCTGCTGGCCAGGGCCTCCCTTCCCATGGCTGGCTGGCCGGCCCTGCCCTCTGGTCAAACTCCCTGTCAAACTCCTGGTCCAGGGGACAATTTGCATATTAGGCTTTTATTACAGAGGATGAGAAGACCCTGGGCGTGAAACTGTGCTGAGAGCAGGGCTTGGTGGAGAAGGAAAAACACTTTGCTCTTAGGTTCCTTTATTGCTCGGCCACTAAGCACACAGCGCAGCCCAGAGTGTCATTACAAGTGCGTTGCAGGGGTCAGAGGAGAGCCTGAATGTGGACTTGACGCAGGTGTGGCTGTAACCGTCCTCTAAGTGGATAACCAGTTTCCTTCATCGTGCCTGCTGTCAGCTACGAAACGAACACTCCGGAGTTGCAGATGTCCAAAGGAAACACAAAGCGGGCTCTTCCTCTGGTCCTGACCCCAGGAGTGATGGGACTTCTACAGGGCACCCAGTGTGCACCTGCGCTCCCACCTGGGCCCTCTGGCAGCCAGGCCCTGCGTGGGGCGAGGGGGAGGGGGAGGGTGGCTGTGCTCACCTCTCCAGCACCTCCTCCCTGGTCGCTCGCCCCCACCCACTCTGCTCCTCCTTAATGGTTAGGGCTCTAGGCTGCCACACCAGAGCCTCCCTGGCTACTCAAAGTTGAATGGGAGAGGGGAGCTGCTATCAGGCCCTGGTGGGGGTGCTGGAGAACCAGGCTTAGGAACGGGGACACTCAGCTGGTATCCCCAACCCTGGATGCCTTTGTCTCCAGGTGAACCAGAGGAATTCTAAACCAAACATTGCACTGGCTGCACACTGGCCTGGGCCCAGGGTCTGGGAGGAAGGCCTGTCCCGGCCTGGCCTGGATGTTTCACGGAGACAAGCCCCATCCCCGCAGCATCAATGCCAGTTGGTCCCCAGATGCTGGGCAGCTGGGGTGGACAAATGATAAGTGCTCCATATTTCCATCACACTCTCCCCCTCCGCCCCCCAGTGACTTCTCCCTACCGCTGGGTGTCTGATTCCTATCCATCTTTGAGAGATGAGCACAAACTGCTCTTCCCAGCTCCCCCAGGCCCCCAGGCCACTCCGTTCTCAGAGCCCCGGCAGAAGGTATCACAAAGGCAGGTGTGTGTTCACGCACTTAGCTGTGAGCTGTCCATCTTCCCAGTTAATACAAAAAATGTCTGAGAGCAAGGCCATGTCTCGCTCCCTCCTTATCCCGAGGGCTTAGCTGAGCACTTTCCTTTGACCCACCCTCACCCTTCAGGAAGGTGCGGTCTGGGTGTACCAGGCCGGCCACATTCAAGGAGACAGCGGGCTCCCACACATGCAGGCAAGGCCTCTCCCCAGGGGAGGACAGAGAGAAATAGTGGGGCTCGCTGCTTCGAAGTTCTTGTTGGTCAAAAGTCTGTAAGTGGGTCCAGTGACTGATTTTTTCACTCTTGTGCTTCCTATCTACTCATCTACTCATCTACCCTTCTATCTATTTATCTACTCATCTACCTATCTGGTCATCTTCTTATCTACCCATCTATCTACTCATCTATCTATCTATCCATCTATCCAGCTGCTTATCTACCCATCCATCTATCTACTTACCTATTTATTTACACATTTATTTAGCTACTTACCTATCTACTTATCTACCCATCTATTTACTCATCTACTCATCTGCTTCTCTGCTTATCTACCTATCTATCTACACATAGTATCTACTCTATCTACCCTATCTATCACCTATCTATCTATTTACCAATCTACCTACCTACCTATCATCTATTTCTTATATCCACAAAGCAAAATCTTTTCACAACTGAAAGCAATCACTCACGTAAGACCCGGGCTTGCACAGTTACAAGGTTAACACCACGATGAGGGTCAGGCTGTGACAGAGCACAGGAGGAAACCACTGGGCCTGCCACACCCCAGTCCCACTTCCTCACAGGGCTGCCACCCCATGGGGCCACTAAACACACTTTGAACACACACCTTACTGCGCTCTGGAGAAGCAAGCCCGGGGGGCCTGAAGATGCAAAGCTGGGGTGAGGGATCCTGTGTCCATCCCCCATCGGCTCTGTCAGCAACGGGGCAGGGGGCACTTCCCCTATCAGGCCACTGACACCAGAGAGAGGGACACGCTAAGACACAACCTCGACTTGTACAAACACCCTGCTGCCCCCTTCATCTGCTGAGTGTCCGGATGAAGCTGCGTAGGGGCTGTGAGCCTGAGAGCTCTGCATTGGTCTCTCCCTCCCGCCTGTCCAGGGGTGCGGCTCATCACAGCCTCTGATTCCAGGACTCGAAACTCTACTTATTTCTCCTACGATCTGACTCCAGGATGCCAGCCAAGACCTTACACTTTGGAAAAGACCAATAAACAGCTCAGATGTCCTGTGTTCAAATCTAGCTCCTCTTGCCGCTGTGTGACTTTGACCACATGCCTTAACCTTTCGGGGCCGGGATGGTGCCCACACTTTTCTCACGGATGTTTGTAAAGGTCAAATGTGTTGCTTAAGACATGAAACATGCCTGGTCTGTAGTGTGTGCTTATGAATATAAACTTCTATGGATATTATTTTATCTGGGACTCAATGCAGACAGAGCCATCTGCTCCTAAATTGGAATGGGTAAAATGTGAGATCTCCTGGAGTCCGTGGTTTTCTCAAAGCAATCTCACCTCTGTGAGAGGCACGCTTTCTGGCCTCACCTCCACCTCCACCCGCGAGGGTCCCTCTGAGGCCACAGCCCGGTACTAACCACAGCAGGTGTCTGGGCTGGGGGGAGGCCGAGCAGACAGGGCGTCACTCCCATGGCTGTGGCCGCAGTGCCGTGTCTCCATATGAGCCGGTCTTTCAGACAGAATAAGCCTGCTCCGTCCCCAGCATGTAGGAAACATTCGCCCCAAATGAGCCTCCTCAGTGCACCCTCATGGTCGTGTGGGACCCTCACTGACACCACAAGGCTGCACCATGAAACTGGGGGATTAGGAGACAGAGGGTCTTGCCAATGTGGCCCTGATTTTCCTCCGGGCACAAGAGTCCCTGTCTCAATGACACGTAGGTTAGTTCTCACAGTGAGGTCTCAGGCCAGGGCAGCAGCGGCAGCGCCCCCTGCAGACCTGGCGCCTCTCCTGTCCTTGCTCCCTCCCAGAGGAGCGACTGGATCCCGCTGTGTGACCTGAGAGGACATGCTCCTGGGGAGGCAACTGTCAGCCACTGCCAGTCTTCAGACTCCCACGTGAGAAAGACAGCTGCCTTCTTCTATACCCAGCCCTGCCCCTGACTGGGAGGCGCTCCTGAGACAGAAAGGACGCGAAGCCTGTTTTCTGACAGGTTGCCCCTGAAGAGGAGAGCTCTGCTGAGATGCCTTAGTAACAGGAAACAGAACTGAGAAGCCACGCAGGTAAGTAACACCTCGGCCACCAGGCAAGCGTCTCTGTGCCTCATGCTTAACCCCATCTCCAGAGAGCAGGCATTACAGAGCGCCATTCTTTGGAAGGAATAACAGAGCGGTGAAGGGATGTCTCTAGAACACACAGAAGGAGCTGCTGAGCTTGAATTTGAACCAGACGTCAGGCCCTAGTCTCTGCTCTGAGATGACTACCCCGTTTCTCCGCCGCCAGGAGTTCCCAAGGCAGAGACATGAACGGCCTGCTGTCGCACAATGGCCTCCTTGGTCCTCTGGCTCTCAGCTAACTCAGAGTAGCCCAGCTCCCCAGAAATCGAGAGACCTCTGTGAACAAGATCACAGATGGGAGTGTGTGGAGTGTGTACCCAGTGGTCTTCAATGGGGGCTTGCACCAGAAGCAGCTGGGAGCTGTTAGAGCCATCTGCTGGGGCACCCCCCACCCTGCCTCAGCATTCCTGCTTTGGGAGGCCTGGGGTGGGGCTTCCCAGGTGATGCTGCTGGTCTGGGGTCCACACCTAGAGAAGAAGCATGGTCTCTCCCATATGGAATTAAGGATTTGGGGTACAGCAAGGAGCCCAAGGAGTTTGGACATAGGTCATTGAAAACAATAACAATAAGATTCCAAAATGGAGGCAGAGTAAGTGGATGTTACACGGACATGATCCCAGGACCAAACTGGAATTACAACTTACATATAGGGAAGCTATCCTGAATACTCAACAAGCACATAGAGACTGGTAGGAAGGACAGAGGTGCAAAAGGACTGGCCAGGCTTCCACAGACAGCAACTGAAGTTCCAGAGAGGTAGCTCAGCTGTGAGGCATTCCCACTGAGAACTCTGGGATCTAAACCCCAAGCTGGGCCCCCCAGCAGAGAGCACCACAACTGAGAAAGGTGTCCACAAAACACCTGGCTGTGAAAAGCAGTAGGGTTGCTGTCTGCCAGGAAGAGATGACTGAAAATGCAGGCACCCTCTTAAAGGGCCAACACCCAAAATTTCATGTGCATCCACTCATCTTGGGCTCCAGCAGAGGAGGGCAGAGTGGACTGGAGCTGTTTGAGCATAAACCATGGTTGGGGACTCTAGGGTTAGCTCTTGGAAGGCCGGCATCCCTCACACTGTAGAGGACATCTTTCTCTGGTGGAACTTTGCTATCCAAGCAGTTTTTGCCTGGGGGTAAGGCAATTGGCCCACCCTTTTGGAAAACACCTTACTCCACCTTGTGCAGTTTCTGAGGCCCATTAAGAGACTGAGAATAACAATCAGCTTGCAGGCAGAAGCAATTGCTCCCCTGCCCCCTGGCTGATACTCTGAGGCTAATCAAAACTGAAACCATTCAGACTACAGGCAGAGGCAGGTCTCTGGAGGCTTTGAGTCTTTGCTTGATCTAATTTTGGACCTGGGGCTAGGGAAAGCAGACCTTGGTGCATATCTTGGTCCTTTTCAAAGGCACCCAACCTAGGCAGAGGGAGCCACAAACAGTGAATTACTGATAGCTCCAAACAGGGTACTCAGTGTCAGTCAGAAACAACATCTGACACTATCCTGCCCTAGAGATTGGGGGGCATAGCAGATCCACTTAAAACATAGTCACAAACCCAAACAGGCAGCCAAAATGGGGAGACAAAACAAACAAACAAAACAACAACAACAACAACAAAAAGCCTCAAGCATAAAAACAAGAGAATACTCAAGAAGAAGAGCTAAATGAAATGGAAACAAGAAATTTATCAGACATAGAGTTCAGAAAATGATGGCAAAGATGCTCAACAGCATGAGGAAAGATATAGTGACTATGAAGACTGACATAGCACTAATAACAAACAGTGGAAGGAATACACTGCAGATTAGAGGAAGCAGAGGATCAGATGAGTGAATTAGAAGACAGGGTAGAAAAAAATCAATCATCGAACCAAAAAGAAAAATCAATTAAGAAACAGGAGGGCAGCTTCAGGGAGCTGTGGGACAATGTGAAACATAAAAATATTATCATCACAGGAATACCAGAAGCGAAAGAAAGTGAACAAGGGATGGAGAACATGTTTGAAGAAATAATGACAGAAAATGTCCCTAATCTGATGAAGTAAAAAGTCACACAGTTCAGGAGGCACAAGAGTCCTAAGAAAGAACCCAAACAGGCCCATCCAAGACACATCATAATTAAAATACCACAAATTAAAGACAAAGAGAGAATCTTAGAGGCAGTAAGAGAAAAGCAATTTGTTACCTACAAAGGAGGTCTCATAAGGCTGTCAGTTGATTTCTCATCAGAAACTACAGACCAGGGAGGAATGGCATGAAGTATTCAAGGTAATGAAAAGCAAGGATCTGGCCATGACTGGTTTGGCTCAGTGGATAGAGCGTCAGCCTGCCAACTCAAGGGTCCCAGGTTCAATTCCGGTCAAGGGCATGTACCTTGGTTGCGGGCACATCCCCCATGGGGAGTGTGCAGGAGGCAGCTGATGGATGTTTCTCTCTCATCAATGTTTCTAACTCTCTATCCCTCTCCCTTCCTTTCTGTGAAAAATAAATAAAATATATTTTTAAAAAAGAAAAGAAAAGCAAGGATCTGAAACCAAGATTACTATATCCAGCAAGGCTATCATTCAAAATAGATGGTCAAGTAAAGAGCTTCCCAGGCAACAAAGTACTAAAAGAGTTTGTGTCAAAGCAGCACTGCAAGAAATGATAAAAAGACTGCTGTAATGAGAAGAAATGTATATATAGAGAGAAACATAGGCAAAAATAATTAAAATGGCAATAATTAAGTACCTATCAATAATAACCTTCAATGTAAATGGATTAAATGCTCCAATCAAAAGGCATAAGGTAGCTGAATGGATACAAAAACATAACCCAACTATATGCTGTCTGCAAGAGACCCACCTCAGAATAAAAGACTCACACAGGATGAGAGTGAAGGGATGGGGGGGAAATATTCCATGCAAATGGGAATTTAAAAAAAGCTGGGTTAGCAATACTCATATCTGACAAAACAGACTTCAAAATGAAGGCCATCCCAAGAGACAATAAATGTCTCTACATAATACTAAAGGGGTCAATCCAACAAGAGGATATAACCCTGGTAAATGTATATGCACTCAGTATAGGAGCACCTAAATATATTAAAAACAAACAAAAAAAAACTTCTGGAGGGCTTTAAGGGAGAGATCGACAGCAATAGAGTCATAGTCGGGGACTTTAACACTCCATTGACTTCACTAGATAGGTCTTCCAGACAAAAAAATTAAATAAATAACAAGGAAACGGTGACTTTACATGACACACTGGATCAGATTGATTTAATTGACATTTATAGAACATTTCAGCCAAAATCTGCAGAATATACATTCTTCTCAAGTGCACATGGGTCATCCTCAAAGATAGACCGCATGTTAGAACACAAAACAAGTCTCTACAAATTCAAGAAGTTTGAAATCATATCAAGCATCTTCTCCGATGATGGAATAAAATTAGAATTCAACTACAATAAAAACACTCAAAAACATTCAAACAGATGGAAGTTAAATAGCATGTTATTAAACAATGAATTGGTTACCAACAAGATCAAGAAAGAAATCAAAAACTTCCTGGAAACAAATCTCTGTGACACAGCAAAAGCGGTCATGGGAGGGAAGTTCATAGCACTACAGGCCAACCTCAAAAAGAAAAACAAGAAAAATTAACAATAAACTATTTAACCCTACAACTTAAAGAAGTAGAACGAGAATAAGAAAAGCCCAGAGTAAGTAGAAGGAAGGAAATAATAAAGATTAGAGCAGAAATAAATGACATAGAGGCAAACAACAACAACAGCAGCAACAATACAAAAGATCAGTGGAACCGAGAGCTGGCTCTTGGAAAAGATAAACAAGATCGATGAACCTTTAGCCAGACTCATCAAGAAGCAAAGAGAGAGCACCCAAATAAATAAAACCACAAACCAAAGCAGTGAGGTAACATTGACTCTACAGAAATAAAAAGAATTGTAAGAAAATATTAGGAACAACTATATGCCAACAAGCTGGATTATGTAGATGAAATGAACAAATTCCTAGAAAAATACAATCATCTAAAACTAAATTAGTAAGAATCAGAAAACATGAATAGGCCAATAACAACTGATGAAACTGAGGCAGTAATCAAAAAACTCCCAGCAAACAAAAGCCCTGGTCCAGACGGCTTCACAAGTTTTTTACAGAACATTCAAAGAACTAACACCTATCCTCCTCAAAATATTCCAAAAAAAAAAAACATCCAAGAGGGAGGAACACTTCCAAGCTCTCTTTATGAGACCAGCCTTATCCCAATCCAAAACCAGACAAGGACACTACCAAGAAAGATAATTACATACCAATATCCCTGATGAACATAGATGCTAAAATCCTCAATAAAATAATAGCAAATCTGATCCAGCAATATATTAAAAAGATAATACACAATGACCAAATGGGATTTATTTCAGGGATGCAAGGCTGGTATAATATTCGCAAATCAATAAATGGGATACATCACATAAAAAAACTGAAAGACAAACATGATCAGATCAATAGAAGGAGAAAAAGCAGTCAACAAAATTCAACACCCATTTTGTATAAAAACTCTCAGCAAAGTGGGAATAGAAGAAGCATACCTCAACACCATAACGGCCATATATGGCAAACCTACAGAGAACATCATACTCAATGGGCAAAAACTAAAACTATTTTCCCTAAGAACAGAAACAAGACAGGGATTTCTGCTTTCACCACTCTTATACACTAGAGGCCTGGTGCATGAATTTATGTACAGGTGGGGTCCCTCGGCCTGGCCTGCAGGGATCAGGCCAAAACTGGTTCTCCAACATTCCCTGAGGGGCCCCAGATTGTGAGAGTGAAGTTCTCAGGTGGTACATCTCAGAATCACTCCCTCCTCTCTGGTCCCAGAACTGCAGCTGCCAAGTCACCACAGCTGCCAGGTCACCACAGCTCAGCAGCTCCTGCATTGACCGTCTGCCCCTTGGTGGTCAGTGCATGTCATAGCTACTGGTTGGATGGTTGAACAGTTGAAAGGTTGACTGGTCACTTAGGCTTTCATATATATAGGTAGTCCTGGAAGTCCTATCCACAGTGACCAGATAAAAATAAAACATAAAAGGCATCCATATTAGAAAGGAGAAAGTAAAACTCTATTATTCACAGATGACATATTGTACACAGAAAACCCTAAAGACACCACCAAAAAAACTACTGGATTTCATAAAGGAATTTGGCAATGTAGCAGGATACAAAATTAACAGCCAGAAATTGATGGCATTTTTATACACCAGTAATGAATTCTCAGAAAAAGAAACTAAACAAATAATCCCATTTACCATTGCAACAAAAACATTAAGGAATAAACTTAACCAAGGAGGTAAAAGACTTGTAGTCAGAAAACTATAGGACATTGAAAAAAAGAGATAGAAGAAGATATAAACAAGTGGAAGAATATACCATGTTCATGGATTTGTAGAATTGACATCATTAAAATGTCCATACTACCCAAAGCAATCTGCAGATTCAATGCAATCCCTATTAAAATACCAACAGCATCTTTCACAGACCTAGAACAAATACTCCAAAAAGTTATATGGAACCAAAAAAGGCCCTGAATAGCTGCAGCAATCTTGAGAAAGAAGAACGAAGTTGGAGGAATCACAATACCAGATTTCAAGTTATACTACAAAGCCACCATAATCAAAACAGCTTGGCACTACCACAAGAACAGGCATAGAGATCAATGGAACAGAACAGAGTCCCAGAAATCAACCTGAGCCATTACGCTCAATTAATATTTGACAAAGGAGGCAAATGCATACAATAGAGTCAAGACAGTCTCTTCAATAAATAGTGTTGGGAAAATTGGACAGATACATGCAAAAAAATGAAACTAGACCACCAACTTACACCATACACAAGATTAAACTCAAAGTGGATAACAGACTTAAATGTAAGTCATGAAAACATAAAAATCCTAGAAGTAAAATAGGCAGCAAAATCTCAGACATCTCTCATAGCAATATGTTTACTGATACATCTCCTAGGGCAAAGGAAACTAAACAAAAGGAGATAATAAACAAATGGGACTACATCAAAAAAAGCTTCTGCACAGCAAAAGAAACCATCAACAAAATGAAAAGGGAGTACACTCTATGGGAGAACATATTTGGAAATGATACATCTGATAAAGGATTAATATCCAGTATATATAGGGCACTCAGACAGCTTAACAAAAGGAAGACAAACAATCCAATTAAAAAATAGGCAAAGGACCTAAATAGACACTTCTCCAAAGAGGACACACAGAGGCCCAGAGACATGAAAACATGCTCCAAGTCACTGATCATCAGAGAGATGCAAATCAAAATGACAATGAGGTACCACTCACACCTGTCAGAATGGCTACCATCAACAAATCAACAAATGGCAAGTGCTGGCTTGGCTGTGGAGAAAAAGGGAACCCTCTTACACTGCTGGTGGGAATGCAGACTGGTGCAGCCACTGTGGAAAACAGCATGGAGTTTCCTCAAAAAATTAAATATGGATCTGCCATTTGACCCAGTGATCCCATTTCTAGGAATATATCCTAAGAAACCTGAAACACCAATCAGAAAGAATGCATGCACCCCTGTGTTCATAGCAGCACAATTTACAATAGCTAAGATCTGGAAACAGCAAAGTGCCCATCAGTAGATGAGTGGATAAAAAAGCCATGGTGCACTTATACCATGGAATACTATGCAGCAATAAAAAAAGAAGTATCTCTTACCATTTGAGACAGCATGGAAGGACCTGGAGAGTATTTTGTTAAGTGAAATAAGCCCTTCGGAAGAAGACAAATATCACATGATCTCCCTCATATGTGGAATCTAATGAACAAAATAAACTGTTGAAACAGACTATGGAATCTCAGAGGGTAGGCGGGGAAGAGTGGGTGGGTGGGAAGCGATCAACCAAAGAACTTCTATGCGTAACCCATGGACACAGAAAAATAGAGTGGTGGAGGCCTGGACAGAGGGTGGGGGTGTCAATGGGAGAAAAAAGGGGACATATGTAATATTTTCAACAATAAAGATTTAAACAAAACAAAAGAAAAACAAAAATATTAAAGATAAACTTGGACTCCTTGGGACAAGCTGTGACTGCCACTCTCTCTCTATTGCTATTTCTCTCTGCTCCTTTCCCCACCCCACCTCCCACATGGGGGGCCTAGGCGGTGTGGGGAGAGTAAGGTGATGGAAGGGAATTTATAGAATTTGGAACTTATGAAAACTTTCTCAAGAGTGCTGCTTTCTGGCTCAGGCCTGGCCAGGACATGGTTCAGTCCCCATGGTGTGAGGCGTCACGGGCAATAAAACCAGCTCAGAGGCCACAGCCCTGGCCTGGGGATACAGCTGTGGAAAGGGATGCAGAGCTACAAACAGTCCTACCCCACAGTCAACTGTGCTCCTGCGCTTTGCTCCCCGGGGCCCCAGAATGTGTTGGATAGTCCCCCATTCCCCACTGGAGGGCCTTGTTCTTACCACCACCAGGGTTAGGATGAGACTGTTCAGTGTGACATGTCACGGTCCACACACACCATCACACTTCTGTCCAGATCCACAGACCACAACACAACGCCCAAGTGAGCGCTAAAGGCAGCTGTGGTCATCGGCTGTGCCTAGTGGACCACCCCGAGAAGGTCAGCAAGGAGTGGGCCGGGAGAGGGTGTACAGTACTCTCGGCACTCCGCTCACTTTTCTATAAAACTGAAACTTTTCAAAAACACAAAGTCCATTCATTCAAACACAAGCAAGGGAGGCTACAGTATTCTGATGCCCATCCTACTGTTATTTCAATGGCATAGTGACTTCTCCCTCCACACCTCCTCCCCCCGGTTTGGAAGTCGCCGCCTTCAGGGACAAGGGTTGGACTGAAGTCTCAGAAGAGGAGCAGTAGAAGGGATGAAGGTCACAGCACTCGGGCCTCCTGCTTCCACAGGACACGGGAGAAACGTCCGCCCCTCTCTGGCTTTGAGCTCAACCTGCTGTCCCCTGGGAACACCTGGGCTCCGTCACATATCACTCTCTTGCCAGAGCTCCCTTTGGCTGTCCCTTGGGGGTGTTGCCATGGTGACAAATTATTCAAGAAGACCTGGACTAGGTAAAGAAGTCAGCATGGTTTGGACCAGCTCTCGGGGTCTCCTGAGTTTGTGAAGGGGGTGCCTGCGTTAAGGGGGGGGGGGTCTCTGCATAAATTTCACCATGATCCCCTTGACCAGCTCCTCAGTCTAACCTCAACTTTGCACACGCTCTGTAGACAGTGCCTACATGTGTTCCCACCACTGGGAGCACATACTGTATCCAAACAGTCCCAGCACTCACTCACGGTGCTTATATTTGGAAGGTAGAATCATGGCAAACTTCTCCCTAACTTTTTAGTTATTTCAAACTTATAGTAGTAAAGTTGAGTCCAGCACCAGGAAACCTCTGGCGCCCCATTGGGGTGTTTATGTATCTATCAGGATAGATAGGTAGGTAGGTAGATAGATAGACAGACAGACAGACAGACAGACAGACAGATAGATAGATATTAGCCATGATATTCATACGGAGATATTTTTGCTGAACACATTGACGTTATGGGACACACATTGGCTGAGCATTTGGGAGCTTGCCTCAGGCCCCTCCCCGCCCGTGGAAGACACACTCTCGGGCGGCTGTCCTCTGTTCTCTTATAGCTGTGGGTGTTGAATTTACGGGAGAAAACCAAACTGTACCCAGCACTTTCTTTTCAGGGCTTCTCGGGGAAAATAAACATTACCAAAACCCTCAGCTATTTGAAGTCAGCTCTATAAATGTTGAGTTCAAGGCCGACAGCTTTCCGAAACAGCTTAGGTCACAGACTGAAGTTAGGAGGGACCCCGTGTGGTTACTTTGACCTGAGTGTGACGCAGGGACTTCCCGGTGGACCATGGAGGGCAGGGCCCGCTCAGGCACAGCCTGCTGAAGCCGCCGTGACCCCCGGGGCAGCCATCTGTCCTGTGATGCCACCAGGCTGGGAAGCCTCTTCCATGGCAGCGGATTCTTCCTCCCATGGACCCGCCCAGGGCCCAGCTGCTTCCTGAGGCCACAGAGTGAGGGGCCCTGGCTTCGCCTGGAGGTCTTCCAGAGGGCATGGGACCCCCGTCTAGGTGCTGGCAGACGCGGCCTCACCCTGCCCAGCAGTTCCATCTGCCCACAGGCCCCAGGCGAGCGCGGTCCACAGCAGCAGGGCCCGGTGAGCCTCCGCCCTCTGGAAGCTTCTGAGCGCCAGGGGATAATGCCGCCTGTGCCTCACACTGCGGACCTGCAAGTTCGCCCAGGAAGCTCTCCCCGAAGCAGGGGGAAGAGCCTGTCTTCACTCTTGACTCCCCAAGAGGTGTTCCCAGGACGTGCACCCCAGGACATGCACCACAGGACGTGCACACAAAGGACATGCACCCCAGGACGTGCACCCCAGGACGTGCACCCAGGACGTGCACCCCAGGACGCTCCCACAGGCCCGAGGGCCACGCGGCGGAGCATGGAGGAGGGCATGGGCAGGGGAGGAGGACGGGCCACTGAGCACTGTGGCCTGCTGGCCGTGCTCAGAGGTAAAAGGTAAAATGGAAGGAAATCGGTCCCACAGAGAAGTGAGGCCCGTGAGCTGCAGTGGGGACAGGTTCTGGGGGGGCGGGGCGGGGGACGGTGGAGGCTGGGGCCCAGCAGCTCTGCTCTTCAACCAAAGACCTGAGGCCTTGCAGACCCAGCCACACCCCAGTTTGCTGACCTGTGCAGGTTAGAGGACTCCAAGGTATTGTAAACCGAGTCAGGCACATAGCTCTACAGGCATCTCTCTCTGTCTTGTATGACATTTATATGCACATACATGCACACATAGATATACACACAGCTACACACGTGTATGTGAACACACACAGGATATTCTCTCCAACAGTCACAAATCCCTTAGCAGTGATGATTTGGGTGAGTTTCACTAATTTTTGTGATTTAGCAATTTTTATGTTTATTTTCACATAAAGAAACTAGCAATAAAGCTGTATGTCTGGATTGGCCAAGCTGCTAACTACGTCCCATGATGACAGTTTCCTCACTGCTGGGCTCAGAACAGCACAGGCGTGCTCTTGAGGAAATCACCTGCCCCCGGGAGGGTGGAGGGAGCCAGTGCCCGCAGGAAGGTGGAGGGAGCTGGGCTCGGTGAGGCTCCAGCCCAGGAGCCAGGCTGGGGGGCAGCTCCCCTCAGCACCCTGCCACTCAGGTCCCCAAGGAAGCGCCAGTTCTCCAGGTCTCACAGCCGCAGTGACATGCCCGGTGTGGGGGTGACCAGGAGTGGGATGGCTGGAAATACGTAACGATTCACACTCCTGACCAGTACAGTTTGCTTGTTAATAACCATAACTGTATAGAACACGCACACATCTTGTATTACATATACACACACAATATTACACATGTAATCTGTGTGTCTATGTACTTGCACACCTACATGCATATATACAGGCACGTGTGTGTGTGTGTGAGAGAGTGCAGAGTGGGGGTCATTTTGCAGGATTCAGCCCTCCCTAAATGCTTCATGAGATTAAAAACAAGTGTGACCACAATCCACGGGCCCTGCTGCAGATCCCGGGTGGGGCCCGAGGCCTCCACTGGACACGCTCCCATCACATTAACTCTCTCTGGGAGGAGGGGATGTATGGGGAATAACCGATAGCTGGATGGGGTGCAGACTGCATCCCTGTGCACCCCTGGTCCACTCTGCACCTTCGCAGGGCCTGGCACTGTCCCAGGTGCCCAGGCAGAGCTGCGGGGTCTAGGCCTGCCCTCCCCTCCTCCCCTCCCCCCCTCCCCTCCTCCCTTCCCCCCTCTCCCCTCCTCCCCTCCTCCCCTCCTCCCCTCCTCCCCTCCTCCCTCCTCCCCTCCTCCCCTCCTCCCCTCCTCTCCTCCTCCCCTCCTCCCCTCCTCTCCTCCTCCCCTCCTCCCTTCCTTGGAGTCCATCTGCGGGAGACCACATGGTATAAACAGCCCTTTAGGCACAGGCTTTCAGGGGCGGAAACGCTCTAAAGATGAGATGGGTGGTGATGGGCAGCGGGGGGCGGGAAGGGTCTCCAGGTGGACTGGGAAGGAGGCCGCTCTGAGAAGCTGGCATTCCAGGGAGGTGCCCAAGCAGAAAGGCTGGAGGAAATGCCTGGGTGCCTGGCTCCTCCCCGGGCTGTGGGCCCCAGAGAATGCTCTCAGCCTCCTCAGCCCCGAGAGGAGCTGCAGGTCTTGCTGGAGCTGGTGAGCTCCCAGAACCTGTCTCCCAGTAACGGCCCACTGCTCCTGCCCATCCTCCCCTCCCATTGAGATGCCTGCGCAGACTGGGCAGGCCCGGCAGCTGGTGGGGCATCTGTGTGGCTCCCCAGCCCCCACCCCAGTGACGGCTGCCCCTGGAGACAAGCAGGCAGCCTCCCTCCAGAGGGGCCTGTAGACAGCTGGGATGCAGGCACTGCCCTTAGATCTTCCTTATGGCCCCAGCAGCCGGGCGATGGCAAGGGCTGCTTCCTTTTTTAAGAAGAGTGGTTTATGGGGCCCTTTCAGCTGCCCCTTCGGTGCGCAGTCCATGGGCCTCTCGGCTAGAATGAAATCCTGGGTTACTATCCAGCTGCTTGTTTTATCCATTCAATCTGAAACGATGCCTTTTATTGTCCTTCTGTAATTAGGATGGACAGAGACGTACCCATGAGATCTAGACAGGAGATGAAACAGCAGACTCCGAGGTCCGTCAACTCCAGCCGAGGTCTCTTTGGAGCAGGGAGGTAGGAACCCCAGGGAACTGCCGGATGAGCAGCAGAGCTGCAGGGCCAGCTGGCTGTACTGGCGGGGGGGGGGGGGGGTGTAGGGGGGGGGAGACAGGTCCTAAGGCAGAGCACCCAAGAAGCCTGTGGGTGGGGTCCAGTCGGGGGGTGGGGGGAGGAGAGGGTCTGGCGACCCTCCCCCAGCAGGAGTCGACACTGGCACTGCTGCCTGGGCTGTCTGCTGGGGCTGTGTCAGTAAAGCAGCCGCGGGTGGGGTGAGGCTCAGGAATGAGGCAGTGCTTCCAGGGAGTGTGAAGGATCCATCAGTCAAGAGGCACCGAGCCACTTGACAGGGAAGGGAGATTTATCAACATAAAGAGACGCATATTTATTATTTCGACGGAGACAGAGAAGCCTGGGAGATAGATGCTGAGGCATCTTCACCGTGGCCTTGACCGAGGCGTAGGGGCCAAGGCAGGTCCCGATGCTCCTCAGCAAAACCCAGGCCCCAAGTTGTTCACAGAAAAAATATCTGTTGTCAACCAAAACTTCAGTTTTTAACATGACAACCCTTTCATGATGATACCTCAGCATGAAAAAAGCATCTCTCAGGCAACACACAAAGGAGAGAATGCTTTTGTTGCTGGCGAATCTACATTAGCACAATTTTAAAATATAAACAGGCCATGGAGACTGCTCATGTTGCTAAGGGTGTGAAAGCACTCACAGAACAACAATCATGGGCAATCGAACAGGTAGAAAAACTGTTGATGGGATAAAGGAAAAACAGCTGGTTTTTCCAACACAGCGATATATGAACATTTTGTTTAAGGCTAGTAGAGGGAGGGTCAAGAAATTTAAGAAAAGAAGTGTCTATTTATAAATTAAACTAGAAGCTAGTACATGAATTTGTGCACTGGTGGGTCCCTCGGCCTGGCTGCCAATTGAGGCCTATCAGTGGGCTGGCTGGCCAGGGGGAGGGACCCCAGGAGGTTGGGCAGCCAGGCCCCCTATCAGGGCCTATTGGGGGGAGGGGCAGCCAGCAGAGGATAGGAGCCACAGAAGGTTGGCTGTGGGAGTGCACTGACCACCAGGGGGCAGCTCCAGCATTGAGCATCTTCCCCCTGGTGGTCAGTGCACATCATAGCGACTGGTCAGCCAGTCATTTCGGTCATTCTGGTTGGTCGGTCTTAACGGTCACTTAGGCTCTTATATATATATAGAGAGATAGTATATTAGACATGTACTGTGCATAAGAAAAGTTAAAAAGGGAATCATTTGGGGGTCTGGAATGGATTTATTCAATTTGCATTATTTCTAATGGGAAAAAATGATTTGGTTTTTGAACAGATCACTTCTCCAACAGCCTCCCAGAATGCATTAAGTCCAAGAACTGAGGTTCCACTGTACCTGATGAAACTGGTGGCTGGTGAGGAAAGAGAATGGGTCCATCCTTTATGGATACACGGTGTGCCAGGCTCTGGACCTCGCCCACTCCTAGGACTCCTCCGAATGTCCGTGGGTGGCCACAAACCTCCACCAGCCTGTGCTCTCCTGTGGTCACTGCACAGAGTAAAAGAAATGGCATAAGAGCCTAACGCATCATTCGCACTGAATACATGTTGGTCATTTCACTATCTTCATCACTATTGTCATTATTACTCTTGTTCTTGTTGTGTTCTATTATTTGACCTACTACCTTTCGACTTGATGGATATATTTCCCCATACAGTAATTATCTGGTCTATATTTCCACACTCAGGGCTCCTTCACAGAGACTGTTCTTGTAATCAGCAGACAGGCAGGAGTCTGTCTCCAGGCCTCCACAGAGAGGCCTTCAGAGCTGACCAGGGAGTTTCTACCCCGTAAGCACGTGGGTGCTATGGCCCAGGCGGAGGCCGGCCAGGCAGGTGGGAGCTGAGTGGTCTTGACTGAGGCGGGGGGGGGGGGGAGGGGGCGGGGGGAGCTGATTCATCATGTTGGGGTCTCGGGAAACCCTGCAGTGTACAGAGGGGGACGATGTGGGCCAGCTGACAGCTGTGCATGCCTGCCCACTGTCTTCATGGGTTCCTGGAACTAAGTTTTTAGTGACAGGGGTGCCGCCCAAAGTCCTCAAATCCAACGTTCTCTCCCGGCCTCACTTCTCCGGCCCTGTCGTCAGACAATTCCCCGCCTTCTGGTGCATTGCCAGTCCCGACGCCTGCAGAGGCCACTGTTTCTTCTTTCCTCTTTCAAGGCTTGTCCCTTTAGAGTGCTGGGCTTTGATGTCAGGTATCAATTTCCACCTTTCAATTTTGTCTCAAGAAAGTAACGTACAGAGAAATCCGCAGGTTAAAATAATGCTCCTCATCCGCGTACAGCGGCAGATTCCAGGACTAGACATGGAGCGTGCACAGGGCCTCCTGCTCCTGCTCCTGCTCCCTCCCGGGAACCAGCCGCCCTTCCAGCTTCCCCAGGGCCCGTCCAGGCGGTTTCACTGGCTTCACGGAGCAGCTCCTCGGGCAGCGGGTGAGAAGCGGCTGAGAAGCGGCACCGGCCCCTCTCCGTGTGCGGCTCCCCTTCACCCTAGAACGGTGATGGCAAACCTTTTGAGCTCGGCGTGTCAGCATTTTGAAAAACCCTAAATTAACTCTGGTGCCGTCACATATAGAAATTCTTTGATATTTGCAACCATAGTAAAACAGACTTATATTTTTGATATTTATTTTATATATTTAAATGCCATTTAACAAAGAAAAATCAACCAAAAAATGAGTTCGTGTGTCACCTCTGACACGCATGTCATAGCTTCGCCATCACTGCCCTAGATTCTGCCCCGTCATCTGTGGGGCCGATGGTGCCCTCAGGGAGACAGAGACGTGGGGGGCATTCTTGGGGTAATTGGCCTGGGAGATTAGGTTGGGAGGATGAGGAGCAAGCCTTCCTGCTCCTGATGGAAGTGCCCGGTCTTTCTGGGGGAGGAGGAATCGCAGGTAGGGCCAGGCCCAGGCTGGAGAGACCAAGCGAGGGGCGGGGAGGGTGAGGAGGGCCAGGGAGGAAGAGAAAGGGGGCATGTAGGTGCCATCACGAAGATGTGATGGTCAGACACATACGCTGTGGCGGACACAGACCCTTGAGACCTAGTGAGTGTGTGAACCAGAGAAAGCAGAAGCCACGTCAGGGCAGCAGAGAGAACAGAGCTGTGGGATCAGCAACGGAGGCGCTCAGCCTGCAAAGGGCTGTGGGGCCAATGGGAGCCAGGGGTGTGAGCCTATGCCCATGTCACCCCAAACCCTAGCAGGCCGCTGGCTATTGAGGGATGAATGGACACCGAGAGTACAAGGTGCATCATCAGGTGCAGCCCGTACCTATTGGACCCAATTATTATGGGTATAAGGATGATGACCGTGATCGTGACTGGAGTGCGGGATTGAGCATGGATGTGCAACTCCAGAACGGCTTGGTGGGGCGGGACTCAGGCGACCTGCTTACCTCTCGGAGGTGGACTCTGAGGCTCAATGCATTTACGGAACTCGCCCAAATCACAGTGACTGAAGCCTGAGCAGGGATTCATGCCGTCTTAGCCTGACCCAGCTCTCGCTACCCCCTCCCCCCGCCCCCCCCCCCACACACACCTGCTCTTACCTGGAGGCAGACCCTGGGTGGAAGGATGGAGATTGAGGACATTGTTTCATCAGAACTGCCCATGGCGGGCCGCGGGCACCCATATAACTGCCACCTCAGTTCCGACAGGCACCCTGGACGTGCTGGCCGAGTGCTGGGGTGTGAGCGAACCAGTCAGCAGCATTGGGAACCGAGCCTTTGATCCTGGCAGGGCTCAGGTCGAAAGGCCATGCCCCTGGATGCCGGGTCTAAGCAGCGCCTGCAGGGCTATCACAGGACAGCGCGGAGCACAGGCCCTGTGGCCTCCACCCTGCACGGTCCTCACCGCCCTGGCCGTGAGGCCTGTGCTGAGGTCCCTACTCCTCCCCCACTTGAGGCAAGTTCCCAGTGTGGCCGCTTCTCCTGTGTGTATTGACATTGTGGGGAGAATAGGGGCAGAGGGAGAAGACAAGAAAAAGAAGACATGTTTAGTTTTATGTTTTGTGTTTAACAGGTTTCAAGCACCTGGGTGTGAAGGAGAGGGCCGGCCCTTTCAGGTCGGAAGGCCGGGGTCAGCGTCATTCAACTGCACCTGACCTGACCTGACCTGACCTGACCTTTGCAGCCCGCAGGCTGCTTCCTGACCCCAGACTCCGCCAGCACCGGTTCCCACGGGCAGATGCTAACTGAGCAGGCCAGGGCGTTTCCAGGAAGGCTAATCCCGCAGAACCAATGCCAGTGGGCTGGGCGGGGTGAGGGCCAGGGGCCTGGGGGTTGAGGAGGGCCTGTCCTGGAGGAGGGCCCTGTTTCCATGGGCCCTGCCCCATTGGTAAATCCGTGCCCTTCCGCACTCTGTCTCAACCATGACTTCTCCAGCCTGTCTGCTGCTGGACATCATACAGGACACTCTCCATTGTCTCTCTCCCTCATGCCACCCTTGTCCAATCCCGCCTGGTGGTCTGAAGTCCCCCTTCTGACCAGTATGATTGGGAACATGGCTTCCCAGCTCTAGTCCAGTGACCTTGCAGCCAGCGGTGGGAGTATTTACACCATGGGAATTGGCAAACCCTAACACCAAGGGCTTTTTTAAAAATTTCAGAGAACTGGCTCACCAGCACACCACATGTACACCTGAAATTAGTTTCTCTCTCCATCCCCAGCATGCCCGCCTGAGCTCCACTTGTCACCATCTCTGCCTGGGACCATGACACTCCTTAGCCGCTCCCGTACTTACCCCTCTTCTCAGGGCATGCTCTTTACTGCAGCTGATGAGGAGTGTTACCTCACAGTGTTACCTGTCACATCACACCTTTGCCTAACTTCCGGTTAAACGTAGAAGAAAAGTCCAAACTCTGCAGGACCCAGGCCATCTCCCCTTCTTGTTCCCTATGCTCAGACACACTGGCTTCTGTTCTGTGTGGGCCATGCTGAGAACTCCTCGCCTCAGGACCTTTGCACAGGTCCTACCTCAACCTGGAACATGGGCTTGGATGTCAACCCTCCCAAAGGCCCTCTGTGGCCAGCTTCCTGGCGGATGACCACCCGTATCCAGGCCAATTCACCCCATCACTGCTGATGTGGGTTCATTTATCACACCTGCTCAATCTGTAGCTCTCTATTTGTTCACGTATTTGCTTATAGTCTAGGAACATCCCCCAAACTGTAAGCCCCAAAGGGGAGGAACTGTGTCTATTACTTACCTCGGTGTCACTATAGCCTGGTACTTAATAAACTCTCAAATCGATGTTTATTAAATGAATGAATGAGAATTTCTCAGAGCAGCTTTGAGAGGCCAGGGATTCTGGATCTGGGCCCAGGGGAGCTTTCAGGAAAGCAAAACCCCCCTGAATTCCTAGAAAACCTGTGCATCTGTGGACTTTTCTTTCTCTGTCCCTTCAAATTGCTATGCGCCCCGAACAGCAGCCTGTCGTGAAACCTGTGAAGGGGCGGTTCTGCTTGCACAGTGACTACCTTAGACTCAGTCTCCACCTTGCGCTTGGCCCCCTGGGACCTGGGCTCAGTCACAGCCACAGAAACAACAGACAACCCCCCCAATCAAGTGCGCTCACCTGATCCCGAAACCGCTTCCTGCGAGCCTGAGTGTGGCCCTCAGCCACCCGCTGCCTCCTGGCACCTGGGACTGTGCGGAGTGAGTGTGCCTGCCCCCACAAGCAGTGTGCTTCGGAAAGACCGGTTCCAGGCATGCACACCCCTGCTGAAAGCCCACCCCAGCCTTGGGGCACAAGCCTCGCTGGGAGGCTCTGCGGGGCTTACGGAGGCTCCTGTCAGGCCTCCTGATGCCCTGATATCCTTTGTCCCTGAGAAACCAGGAGTCTGGGGATGCACTGTACAGTGAGGGTGGCTGCAGGCCGGGCCCCACTGCGCTTGCCCTGCCTCCTGGATCCATACCCATCTGACCTCAGTAGGTTTCTACACGGAACACCAGCCGTTCCAGGAGTGGTAAACAGTTGCCAAGGAAAGGAGACGATGAGTCTACTGAGCAGAGGCATGTGAAGAGCCAAAGGGTTTTCTCTAATCACAAAACGTTTATAGCAAAGTGGCTAATGGAGCCGCACTGCCTGCAGCGGCACCGGTACCCGTTAATCTCTCCGGCGAAGGGCCCCGCTGCTCGGGACCTGCCAGGACCACAGAAGCAAGGCAGGCTCCTTTGCATCTTGGTCTCCCACCTCCGTGATGATGAAGCTTGGAAGGCTTGGCCGGGGGTGGCAGACAGCTGTCCGCTAAAACTTTTTTAATGGAAGAAGTGGGAGCAGGACCTGGGGGGGTGGCTACCATGCAGCTCCAGACAAGGGTGGAAGAGAGTGGATGTGCCAAATGGATGGAGCTCCCGACCTGCAGGTCCCAGGTCCAGCCGCGGAGCGGGAAAAGTGAGATGTCTTTCTAGAATGTTCCTCCTTGACACCTGCCAGCTCAGTTTTCCCAGCAGGAAGTAGACTTGTGCACTGATGTACTTTGATTTTAATTTGTCCCTGTGTAAATCGGATGCGCTGAGCTTAGACCTATATGTTTGGGTACTTGGTGGGTGGGGAGAGGAACACACTGCTATTTTAGAGCCCTCAGTAATTGTCTGCACCATCTTGGGAAGGGAAGATTGCTCTTTAATTTCAGGAAAACAAAATAAAACAAAGCATTTCAACCAGCCCTTGATTTTGCAAAGGGGAAGCCGAAACCCCACCTGGGAAGGGAGGGGTTCTAAACTTGGCAGGAGCATCCCTCCCGGCTAAGGGTCTCCAGGGACGGACGGTGTGTCCTGGGTGGTGTGGGGGGAGGGGAAGGGGGGAGGAAGGTGTTTCTCCTGCTGTTGGCTCCAAAATACTTCTGTGGCGGCAGGCTGAGGGGGCCCTGGGACTGGCGGCGGCTGAGGGTTAAGGAGAAGTCGTATAGGCAGGAGGGACCCACTCCCACGGTGGACCATGGCTTGAAATCAGCCTCTCCCCTTCTCTCCGCCCCTTCAAGCTTCCAAGGAAGTTTGATGAACGTTAAAGAGGCTTGACTTTAATCCTCCTTTGAGGGGTGAGGGAGGGCTTAGCCCACATTTACTGTAAAGAGACAGCGTCATGGGCAGCCTCCTAGGGAAGGTCGCTGCGACAGCTGTGGTCTGAGAGTGCGCCCCCCACTCCGCTCCTGCCTTCTCCTGGCATCAGACTGCTTGTCTAACCCACCGCACGCCAGGCGGGCCAAGCAGAACGGGCATTAGGAGGAGCGTGTCCTATCACTGCCCGGTCTCTCTCACCAGCCCATCCTCTGGGGCCGCCTGTGCTCATTGCAGATCAACTCAAAGGGTGATGGCGGCTTCGTGCGGACCTGACTCTCACCTATTGAGCCTCAGAGTCGCTCGCAGGAAAGGTGTGAAGTGCTCGCCCATCACCTCCATGTCGTCCAGGGCGCCTGCTCGTCTGCGGAGGGCGGGCGGGAGGTGTCGCTGCTCTGCAGATGGCCTCCCGGGAGCAGAGGGAGGACGCGGGGAGCCCGCTGGTGTGACATTGCCTATCTTCGTGGTGTTTGGAGGATGGTGGGGGCTGGCGGGGACACGGTGCCTCTTGCCCCGAGAGAGCAGCAAACCAGCAACACCGAGCTGCGCCCCCAGCCCTGTCCTCGGGTGCCTGCACGCTTTGAAAAGTCTGCCTCAAGCCAGGGCTGCAGGGTTCTGATTTACACGCAGCGAGCTTCTTACTTAGCAAGTGATTTCTCACCCTGTCTCAGGAGCCACATACCAAGTGGCCGCTCGCTCTGGCACTTGATTTAAGTGCTTGGTAGTTCAAGTTATAAAAATCGTAATTTTGTTTCTTCGACTAAGAAAAGCACACAGAGTCCACGTTGCTCTTAAACCTCCCTCTGAAGACCCCAGCCGGTTCTGGAGGCATGATTCACCTCTCTCCAGCGCCACACACGCCCGCCACGGCAGCTTCGGAGCCACAATCACCGCGTGTCTCACGTACAAAAGGGGAGGCCTGTGCCATGTGCTCTGTGGGGTGAAAAGCGACATGGTGGTTGGTGTGGCACATGGGAAGGAGACAGGGCAGCTGAGCTGCTCAGGCCTAAAAATGAGACCACCTCCATGTTCAGGGTGCACCATGTGAGTGCCCTGCAGCTGCCATCACAAATTCCCACACACCAGGCAGCTTAGAGCCTGGTCATTGTTTCACTGAAGGTCATTGCTTCACTGACCGGGGGTCCAGAAGTCCAAGGTCACGTTTCCGGGAGGGTTGGCTCCCTCTGGAGGCTCTGAGGGGAACCCACTGCCTATCTCCTTCCCAGCTGCTGGTGGCCACCTACAGCCAGTGGCCTTCCTGGGGGGGCCCTGGGCCCATAGGAGCATCCCTCCCCTCTCCGCCTCCATCTTCACATGGCCGCCTTCCCTCTCTGTGTCTGCCTCCAATCCCCCTCTTCCTTCTCTCTTAAGGCCACCATTGTTGGATTCAGGACCCACCCTAAGTCCAGGGTGATCTCATCCTTAACTTAATTACATCTGCAAAGACTCTACCACAGCTACAGCCAGAAGGATGTGCCAATGCCAAGCTAGAACAGAGAAACCAGGAAGCAGGCCAGGAGTGCGGCCGAGCGAGGCCTGTGAGTGCTCCCGGCCTGCAGCTGCAGGACCTTGGCTGCCAGCTTGGCGCGCGAGGCTCAGGTAACAATGGAAACCAGCCAGCGGCCTTGCCAGGTCAGAGCAGCCAAGGGCGGTGTGTTGCCTAAGACATGTGCAGCGGCCGCTGGCTGCTCCCCTCGCTTTCCCATCAAGAGAGGGCGATGAGGCTGAGGGGAATGGCTGTGAGGTGCTCTCACCCTTCTGTCTATAGGCGGTGAGGTCTTTGGTTTTGTTCCTCATTTGAGTTAATTATTTTGAAAATTAGGCGCAGACTACCTGAAAGCTCATCCGGAGAAGGGTCCACTTCCCAGAAGTTACCAGGCGGCTGGCGGCTGGCGGTGTCTCACAGGCTGTGGCAAGTGGAGGGCCAGGAGATGGTGAGGCAGGAGCACGCACAGCACTCAGGTCTGGGCCAGCCCTCCAAGCCGCTCCCTCCAGCAGCCGCGCCCGCTACCCCTGCTGCCTCCCAGGGACCCAGAAGTCATGTCCAAAATAGCTAACAGTGCAAATGCAGCAGGGATTAGGGTTGCCACGAAAAACAGTTCCATTAGAATTTCAAGGAATATAACCATTTTGGGGATCTCTATATCCTAAACATCGTACAAACATAGTTATGTTTAAAAGTTCTCTGTTTTTCTGAAACTGTAACTGACCTGGACATTCTGTGCTATTTGCTCAGCCTGGCGGCCCTAGAACGAAGGTTCCTGCCAGGACCCCCGGGGACTGCGGCAGGCTGCTCTTCCCAGGAGAAACGGCTGCCTCAGGCCCCCCAGATGCTCCTGTGGGTGAGATCCGTGTCACCCTCCTTGTGAGCCAAGGCAGGGGGCTAGTGACGTGCTCAGCGCCAGTAGGATGCGGCAGTGTCATTGCGGACCCACTTCTCCAGCGAGGCACGAGGATCAAGTTCAACCGCCTGAGGCGGCCACCCTGTGGGGAAGCCCGGGCACACGGAGAGGCCACCTGCGGGTGCCCCCTGAGAGCCAGAGTTTCCCCAATGATCTTCGGCAACCTCCAGCATCCAAGTCGCAGCCCCCAGCCACGCAGTCGCCTGTGTTCCATCTCCTGCTGACGTCACGGAGCAGAAGCAGGCTGCCCGCCCTTTCCAGGTGTGTTTCTGAGGCACAGATTCTGAGAGCTCAGGAAAGCGTTGTTTGCACCAGTGGCTGAGGGGCAGGGGGGAGAGGGGGGCTGGCGGGGGCACACGCAGAGCCGAGGCCAGTCATGCCTCCAGCCCTGTCCTGCCTACACCAATTCTGGCCACTTCCCTCCTGTGTGAAAAGCCTTTGTTGTGAGCGGGTGCACAGTAGGCCCGATAAGAGCATCCGGAGATGTGGGCACCCTCACACCAGAACCCGTGTAGGGTGAGGGTTAGGGTAGCTCACCTGACGGAGAGAGGGTTGGGTCAGCTGGACTTAAGGCTGTTGAACGCCTTTGCGATGGAGAGGTGGCCCGGACCACCTGAGTGCTCGGGCAAGCACAGGTCCTCACAGGGAGGGTGGCAGCCGGGAGGGAACCAGGGGCATCAGCGGGAGAGGCTCCGCCTGCTGCTGTGAGGACGAGGCGGGGCCCTGAGCCCGGAACAGCCCCAGGGGCTAGAGCAGGAGGGAGTGGACTCAGCCCCCAGAGGGCCCTCAGCTGACGAGCCCCGTGGACGCACCTGGAAGCTGGCCTCCACAGTGACACGAGGCCGTGCTGCTCGGAGCCGCCAAGGCGTGGCGATGGGGATGGCAGGGATCAGGAACAAACAATGGCCGACGGCAGGAGACGTTCAGAGGGACGATGATGTTTCGAACTGTAACTATGTCCACCCCAAAGTAGTTCTTTCCACCCGTTCCCTGGGGATTGTTCCCTTCCTCACCGACAGCCAGCACTGACTGCACTCCTGGCTCCAAACCTTTCTGGCCCAGGCTGTGCCCAGGCGCCCTGCCCTGCCTGCCCGCAGTTCTGTCTGCCCCTAAGGACGGGCAAGCAGCTGTGTTCCCGCCAGCTGCATGGGTCCCATCCTGGCCAGGTCACCAGCCTCTCCCGGTCCCCTGCGGCTCCTCCCCTTTCTTCGCCCTCCCAGGACCTTCCTCAGGGGCATCCTTGGCTCTGCATCTTTCTCCCAGGGTCAGCCCTGCTCTGGCCCGTCCCATCAGCTCTTGCTCTGATAAGCCTGGGGGGAAACATACAGACTCATGGAGAGAAAAGGGCTTGTCCTGTCGGCATTTGAAGTGGCCAGAGACTAGGGGGCAGCACTGTGGGCAAGAACTGCTTACTCTGTCGGGGGACACACAGGCCTCCTGCCACTAGCAAACCCACCCATCAGCGGGTGTGAGACACGCTTAACGCCGAACTGGGGGCAGAGCACATCTGGCTTTCATCCTGCCAAGTCGCGTTTAAATGGGGAGGAAGAACTCTCTTCAGACGCGGCCCGGGGACTGAACTCATGCCTCACTCAGTCTATAAAAATGTCAGGGTGAGCGCAGTTCGCGAGCTCAGCGGCCCACACTCAGCGGTAATTCACTGCAACGTGTTGGCAGAGACCTCACAGCGACTTGTTCCCACTCCGCTCTGCATTCCCTCGTGCCTTTTGAAAATAGATATGAAAGGTCACTTTTAAAAAAGTTTTAAATGTGTCACCCGGACTAAATATTGCCAGAGATTCCTGGAGGACGTGCCTTGTGTCACCCAGCATGTTAAGCCCAGTTGCTGCGGTTAATTAGGTTTCTGACCCTGAAAAATTTAAGTGCCTCTGATGACTTCCTTCCAACTGATGATTTCTGTGTTAGAAAGAGAAAAAGAGTAACAAACAGACAGTGAATAAATACATCCTTCATGTTCCTTCCTATGAGGACAGAGAACATATCGCTGAGGTTTAATTAAATAGCAAGATGTCCACAAGGTGAAAAATAAACTACTTTGCAAGTTAAGGAAAAACACATTTTACAGGAAACCCGCCCTCCGGCCCCCAGTAAGTCCATGAAGGTGCAGGACTTCTCACGCCTGCGGACCCGCCACACACACGACCCGGGAAGGGCGCTTGCAGAGGTCCCAAGCGGCTCTTGCCCCGTGCGACTGCGCGGGACATGGTTTAACTGGTCGCACGGGTGCTGGCACCATCCGGTTGAGAGATACGCCAGACGGTTTTAAAAGGAGGTAAGAGCTGTGGAGTGAAAGCTCAGCCAAAGATGATAAACTTCAGTTGCTTTTCACATTCCTCAAAAAGCAATGCTAGGTCCTTAGCAATACTCAAAACATGGAGAGAAGGTGGCACTTTGGGGGAAACATGTAAAAGGTGTGCCAGCCAATAGCTTCACCACCTTAACGAGCGATGGTGTGTTAGTGCTCAGGGCAGAGTCCCGCGTGGGCCACGTGCCCGTGGTGGCGGCCGGAAGCCTTGGTGTGCCGCCTGAACACAACAGGAAACGTCACTGACACACGGTGTGGAAATTCGTGCATTTTCAATGATCTCCATGTCCTTCTCACACACAGCACCAAACCTCGTTTTGCTGCCCACCTGTCTGTAACCAGTTAACTGCCTTGCATCCAAAACGGAGACCATCCCACACACCACGATATTTTGAATTTAATTAAAAAATCAACTTGTTGCCCTGGCTGGTTTGGCTCAGTGGATAGAGCGTCGGCCTGGGGACTGAAGGGACCCAGTTCTATTCTAGCCAAGGGCACATGCCTGGGTTGCAGGCTTGATCCCCAGCAGGGAGCAGGCAGGAGGCAGCCAATCGATGATTATCTCTCATCATTGATGCTTCTCTCTCTCCCTCCCTCTCCCTTCCTCTCTGAAATCAATAAAAAGAAATTTAAAAAAATCAATTTGCCATGAATATTATAAAAATAAATATATTACTCACAATTCGGGCATTCTTGAATATTTTCAGCCGAAAATTCTCACAAAAAAATGATTTTAAAGTTGGTCAGGGCTGCCACTTAGGGAAAGCATTTTTTTTATGGACGCGTGTGGCATGCGGGGAAGGTCCACTGCTTGCGTCTACAGACACCTATGTTGCACGATGGGCTGACATTTCTGGACACTGCTGATGTTTTCAGCACAAAAAATGGCACCAGCCTTTGGCGGGCCGGGTCCTGGCGAGACCTCCGCACTAGTGACTCGTTTGCCCTGTTCTCCGCTTTATACACCTTCTATCTCAGGCCAGTGCTGCTCAGGTTCCTTCAGGCTGTGGCCCCGGACCCGACACAGTGGTCCAGCGGCCGGCCCATGAGCGTTTGGGAATCACTCGACTAAGGGTAGCAGTTGGCCAGCTCTGCACAGGGGCTGAGGGCACAGAGGAGAAGTGGCGGATGACAGGGGAGAAGCCTGTGAAGACAGAGGCTGGGGTGGGAGGGAGGCAGCTCTGAGCCAGCGATGTCCAAGGAGCCTACACCCCCAGATGCTGGGAAGCGGCGAAGGCTTCCTCCTAAGACCGTTCAGGGATCCTATGGTCCTGCCGAAACCTGCATCCCAGCTCTGGCCTCTGGGGCTGTGAGACTATGAGTGTGTCTGCCCTCAGCCGGGCAGTGGCTGAGTGAAACAGCGCCTGGCAGGCTCACACAGTGGGACCGGTGGTGTGGAGACGGGGCAGGGCTGGAAACACGGCGCTAGTCACACGCCAGTAAGTGTAAGGATGGGTATTTGAGCTCAGACTTGGGCCACACAAGAGCCAGCATCTGAGCTATTTGACCACATGCTTCTCAGGAAGCAGGAACGGGGTGCTACGGGCCCAGCCAGCCTTGTGCTGTGCTGAGTCCAGTGAGTTCTGAAGTGAGCACCTGAGTCCCCTCTGGTCAGTCTGGGATGTCTAGGCCACCATGCATTGCCCAGTTAAGTTCACAGGCCACAGAACAGCCCATCCCAGCGGTGCCAATAGGCCCCACCTCCAAGTCCAAGGCAGCCTCAGAACAGGACTCCCACATCCAGTCCCTCCAGGACCTGCTGGAGAGCAAGTCCCATGTTTCAGCAGCTGGACAGGGCAGACCCGAGCAGGGCAGCCGCCTGAGCCCACCCCGGTCGCTGCAGCTCTCTTCCTCCGAGTTCACTCATTTTATTAAAAATTGTTCTGCCGTCTTTAAAACAAATGTGCTTCTCTCTCTCTCTCTCTCTTTCTTTCTCTCTCTCTCTCTCTCTCTCTCTCCCTCCCTCCCTCCCTCCCTCCCTCTCTCTCTTCCCTCCATTGTCCCAGGAGCTCTGGCCCTGCAGCAGTTACTCTGTTTGGAGGGCAGAGGAAGGTTAATTATCTCCTGTGGCCTAAGAACTCCTGGGGAGATGTCAGCTGATCCACTAATTGGTCTTCTAAGCTCCAGGGGCTGGGGAGACAGGTCGGGGAAGGGGCAGATGCCCATCCAGTGGGGTGTGAACCTCACCTGGCGCATGGCATGGTGGGCGGGTGCACACAATGTCGTCCCCTGAGCTGTCCAGGCAGGGTTCATCCCTCACAGTGACCGGCCTGGGCACTGCTGGGAGCCACCTCTCACTCGGGGTCGCAGACGCCACCCCAGTGGGCACCTGAGCATCTGAAAGCACGGATGCACGGCTCTCCGCTTAGCCCAGGAAACCAAGGCGAGACGTGCGGGCTGTGGGTAAGGCCCAGGTCTGCGTTGCCACAGCTCTCCATGTAAATCGGGTGCGTGGGAAACTCTGAGAAGCACGCCGTGACCGCCCCCCCCCCGCCCCCGCCCCCCTGACTGTCCAGAGCCCAGCAGAGGATACAGCTCGCCCACCCCAGACAACGCGTCAGCCAAAGGCCTGCTGGCACTTGGAGTGGAAAATGAGACTCCATTCGTTCTCACGTATGACCGGTTTCCTGCAAAGTCCCTGCCGCAGCTCCTGACGCCACAGATGATTGGAGTGTGTCCTCCTGACCGGGCCGGTGGTGTGTTCTCCGTGACCACTCACGTTTAGAAAGCTCTGCTGCGTGATGCAGCTGTCACACATGTGCTCTGTGTCCTTTCCTCATCTCCCGTGCCGGCCGAGTGGGACATAAGGGATGGCCCTGCCGCCATCTCCCTCAGGGGACCCTCCCTCTGAGCTGGGATAGCATCCAGCTGCTGCCGACGCCAGTTCCCTCCCAGGGATTCAGCACCACACGGGTCTGCTTTCACTGGGGCTGTGAAGCCTGCATCCTATTCTCCGTTATGGGAACTCCCAAATGCAGGCTCACCGTGAGCCCCTCCGTACATGGGGCCCCTCCAATGCCTACGAGGCCCCGTCATGCGCTCAGGTGGCCACAAGCTGTGTGTAACTTGCATGGCCACCATGACAAGGACATCACCAGTCAGCAGCAGGCAAGGTGATGCCCTGTGGGGGTTAGAGGTCCGGGTGATGTGCTGTGGGGGTCAGAGGTCCATACATGGGGCTCCCTCCAATGCCTAAGAGGGTGATGCCTCTAAGGACATGTGGGCCATGTTCTCCCCATGTGAGGAGTAGTCCCTTGCGCGTCCTGTTTCATCTGGAGCCGTCTGTCAGCACCTGGATGGTGACTGTGGGAGGACAGGGCTGGACCTGGTGGGATGACTGTGAGTGGCACAGCCTGTGGGCGCTGCCTGGTGGGAGCTGGGGAGATGGAACCGGCACCTCTTTTTCTTGCACCGCAGGGGTGGAGGTACACTCACCATGAGCCCTTGGTACATGAGGCTCCCTCCAATGCCTAGGAGGCCCTGTCACGTGCTCAGGCTGTGTGCAACTTGCAAGAAGAGACTTCAGCTCCAGTGGTTCAGGCCACTGTCCCCTGCGCTGACTGCCTCTGCCGTGCTCCTACGTATTGGGTGGCGTGAGGGCTGTGGCCCTTGTGGGCACACTCCTCTAGGGGCAGGTTTGAAGGAAGTCTCTTCTGTGTAGCAATGCTTCCAGGACAGTCCCCGCTGTGCCAGCTCTGCCCACGCCCTGTGCCCGGGATGAGGCCGAGAGGCTGCACTGTGATTCGGCTTGCCTGCCGGTCCCTGGAGAAGGAAGGTGGGAACAGATGGAGCCAGAACTCAGTAGATGGACCCAGAACTTACATGGAGAAACTGCGCAAGGAGAGGGCTCAGCTCTCCTCAGCAGCCGGTCAGAGTGAAGGTCCTGGGAGGAACCTGCAGTGGCCGCCCTCTGAGGTCTCGGGGAGCCTGAGGAGCTAAGCGGGGGCTCTGGGGGTGGTGGGAGGCGCCGCCACAAGCTCGCCCACAGGTGCGGGCCAACACTTCAGACAAGAGAGCTTGGTCTTCCTCACCGGAGGTTGTGCCCAGGGAGGACACAGTGGTCTCCAGGGCTCCACAGAGGGACGTGAGGGAGGGCGCCTGCCCAGCCGAGCGGCAGTGACTGCCCCCCTGCCCAGCCTCCCCTCCTTCAGGCCTTGGACTCCAAGGAGGAGGAGCCGTGCGGGATTCTGCATGGTTTAAAGTGATGCAGAAGCAACCTGTGTGCACACGGGACCCAGCACGCAGGAGTGCGGTGGCTGCAGAACGGACGCAGTGAGCCAATCACCTGGCTGTGAGGCCAGAAACGCACACGAAGTGCCCGGGCCAGAGTAAAGCCAGCTCACCTGCAGCTTCCTCCACCACCAACGCACTCCCGGACCAAGCGGCCCTGCTGAGTGCGCCAGTTACTCCCCATCGCGTCTCATGCTGAGACGTCTCTGAGAATTCAAACGTTCTGGAGAGAAACAGACTGTCCCGTGAACCCGGACAGAGGATGCACAGCTGCTGGTGTGGGCAGACCAGGACCGGCAGTGACATGCGAGCTGTCCCCGGGGAGAGGGCAGCTGCCGTGGGAGGGGCCGAGCCCCACAGTGTCCACAGTCCAGGGGTCCTCAAACTACGGCCGCGGGCCACATGCAAATATAAATATTGTATTTGTTCCCGTTTTGTTTTTTTACTTCAAAATAAGATATGTGCAGTGTGCATAGGAATTTGTTCATAGTTTTTTTTTAAACTATAGTCCGGCCCTCCAGCGGTCTGAGGGACAGTGAACTGGCCCCCTGTTTAAAAAGTTTGAGGACCCTGGTCCACACAGACCACAGCCCCCGACCTGCAGTAACCCTCGTGCACTGGTCCTAACAGAGCTCATTGCTGGACATGGACTTGGCCGCCGCAGTCAGAGTGATGGGAACAGACCCGCATGTCCCTGTTGGCCAGGGCACTGCCTGCGCTGTGGGTGAGGCGATTCACGCAGAGCCTGGAGGTGGTGCCTGGGTCAGTGCTCTCTCCTGAGACCCAGGCCAGGCACCCAGAGTCGCCTGCGCCTGTGAGGGAGGCCCCTCTCTCATTGGACAGGTCTTCCCTGGGTCCCACGTGGCCCGGCTTTAGACGCCTGTAACGCGGAGCGTGGAGATGCATTCCGGCGGGTGGACCCAAGAGTGAGTGACACTGAAATGACTGTGGGGGGTGGGGGGGAGCTCTGGGGAGACAGCACCCCAGCGGAGACGTCCAGGAACAAGGCACAGGTGGGTGAATGTGGCAGGACTTTCAGGAGTGGGGGCTGCATGGGCAAAGGCTTCGGGTGTTTGGGGGGCAGGGCTCAGTCTGCAGAGGGCCTGAGGGTGACCCGTGTGACTGCACACAGGGTGGGGGTGAGCAGAGGGTGGGGGTGAGCAGAGTTTGGGGGGACATTGTGCCCAAGGCCGGCTGTGGCAGGAGACTTGGGGACTAAAGAAAGCATGTGAGGTAGTGCCCATTTCCACAAAACCACTTTGCAAGCCCCTGTCATGGGGATGGGCAGCGTGGCCAGCCGCGAGCAGGCCTGAGCCGGGCTGGCGGTGCACACCTCCTGTGGCTCCTCCGCTAGCGCCGACCTCGGGCTGGGCATGGGTCTGCCCTTCGAGCACCATTCACAGGGATCCGCATTAGCTCCCAAGAGCTTGTCTAACCCGACCTGCTTCCTGTCAGCGTGAGCAAATAAACGCACGTTCCCCGCCCCCAGATGACCAGAGCTGTGCTGCAGACAAAAGCCGCCTGGTGGGCCAGAAGTCCCCGAGCTGCCTGCTGTGGTCCCCCTTCTAGGACTTCTACCTCAGAAACCCATCCTCTCTCCTTCCCTTTCTGGGTGACAGACAGGTCTTTCATGCACTATGAGAGGCGAGTTCAGAATTCTGTTTATTCTATCGCAGTTAACGTGTCTGTCCCACATCTGCAAACAGCTCTGGGCGTGACCGAGCAACAGGAGCGTCTGGAGCCTGCCCTCACCCTTGCCCGTCTGCCAGCCACTGTGGGTCTGCCTGTCCGGGTGCGTGGGAGGCGGGCCCTGTGTGGCAGGCTTGGCTGGCTGGCCTGTGGCAGTTGGGGGTGGGGAGGCAGTGCATGGGGCCTGTTTTATGCCCTGCATTCCTCAGGCCCATGCCCCGAACTTTGGGCACCAGGGCAGGGCCAGACAGGCCTGACCTCTTGGAGCCATCTGTCTGGGGGGAGACGTGTCAGAGAGAGACAGCCACAACCCCTGGTGATGGGCACACCCCGAGTGGCCCTTTGTAGGGAGGGCAGTGGGGGTGGGGGCTGGATGAGGTCTGCAGAGAAGTGGGGAGGGGCAGAGACAGGGCAGTGGGGAGCAGAGCGCGGGGAAGGTGGCTAGAGGGAGGTCTGACATCAGAAAACCTGGGACCAATGTGACATCATCCCAGGGTGTGGGTGTCCCGGGCAGGTGTCAGGAGGAGAAAACAGCGTGTGTGTGTGTGTGTGTGTGTGTGTGTGTGTGTGTGTGTGTTGGGCGGGGGTGGGGGGGAGGCGGTTAGAGACACCAGGACATGAGAGCCAGCTCGGGTGGATGGCGCTGGTATGGAGAGAACTGGGAACACAGCCATAGACCCATGTCCACCGCCTCCTCCGTCTCAGACATGTGGGTGGGCAAGCGCGGTTCCTGTACCGGCACAAGGCCCAGTGTGGCATGGCCCTGCCCTCCGCTCCAGCTTCCTTCTCGCCATGCCTTCCCTCTGCGTCTCAGCCCCAGGACCTTCCTCAGGTTCCCTGAGCCCCTCAGCCCAGAGCACCCATCTTCCTCTCTCTCTCAGAGCCTCACCACCTCTTCCAGGGAGGCCTCCTGTCCCCTCCTGCAGGGCTAGCTGTAAATCCTCCTGCTGGCCACGACTGCGGCACCTGCCAGGAGCTCATCTGCACCGAAGTTCACTCATGTTTACACCATTTCAGACGTTCACATCTGCCTTCCCTGCTGGATTTCAGCTCCACGAGGACAGGCAGGACCCACATCAGCTTGTGCTCAGCACGGAGTCTGCATACCAGGAGTGAAAGCAGCATTTTCAACAGATAAATGTGGGAACAGGTGAGTGTTCGAGAAGAACCTGCCCAGACCCAGACTGCACAGGACGTGGCGTGGGCACAGCCTGCCATGGCCGCGCTCCTTTGGGCCCCCGCGGGGTGAGTGGCCTTAGATCACTCCACGGAAATCACCGTAAATGACCTGTTTTCAGAAACCCCAGCCTCTACTTCCTCCTGTCACTTAGCCTAGAACAACTCCACTCAATCTGGGCAAACGCGGTCACAGTCTGGCATTCCGTCCCTAAGCCACCAGGTGACGCAGTCTCAGGATTGGACCTGGCGTGCAAACAGCTCTGAGCCTGCAGAAGGAGCTTCCAGATGCAGGTGTGAACCAAATGGGTAGTTGGAGTGTATCTGCCTGGTCCACAAGATGGGAAAGTGCATCCGGAATGCAAATGAAAGTCACCACAGTGTCCCTCCACTGGTCCGATTGACAGCAGTTTGATGGAGGAGGGCTCTTCAGCTGATGGGCACTCAGGGCAAGGGCAGGGGGAGGGCGGGGGGGGGGACGACGACAGGGGAGATGGGGAGGGGGGAACGGAGGCTGGAGAAGCAGAGGGGAAGGAGGGTGTGTCCCAGGGCTGGCGTGTCCCAGTCAGGGAAGGTGACTGCAGTGCCCACACAAAGACAAACTCAGAGTGGAGACGTCCTCTCTGCGCCTCTTTCTCAGGCCATGGTGTGGGTGAACACCTCCCACCTGCCCACCCAGGGCGCCATCTTCTGGGCGTCTCTCAGGCGCCTCCATGTCTGCGCAGCTGCTCCTGTGCTTGGGTTTTCAGGGCACAGATGGAGGAGCTGTCCCCCGATGGCATGCTGGCAACTGGAACCTCTCCCTGACAACGAGGGAGAGTCCCTTGGAAATCGTCCTGCTCAGCATCTCCTCGCAGGCCTGCAGGTAGCACTGCCTCTGACTCAGGGGCCCCGAGTTCCGGTGACCTGAGCATCTAGCAAAGGCAGCCCTAAACCAGCAGGATCCTGAGGTCCTCAGCTCCATGGACCTCACTGTGGACCCTTGAGCAGGGCCCGTGTGAAAGACAGTGATCCGCTGCCCCGTCTCACTCACCTCTCCATGGACTGCCCTCTGTCCAGTTAACGCTCACACTCACATCCAGCCCACCAGCCAGCCCTGCTCTTCCCCAGCGCTGCCATGGGTTCCCCTCCAACCTTGCAGAAGCTGCCTTCACTCCCCATCTCCATCCCTGCTGTGCACACACCCTCTCACACTCACAGTCTCCATCCCTGCTGTGCACACTCCCTCTCACACTCCCCATCTCCATCCCTGCTGTGCACACTCCCTCTCACACTCCCCATCTCCATCCCTGCTGTGCACACACCCTCTCACTCCCCATCTCCATCCCTGCTGTGCACACACCCTCTCACTCCCCATCTCCATCCCTGCTGTGCACACATCCCTCACACTGGTCTTCACTGCCTCTCACACTCTCTGCTGCCCACAGGAAATGACCACCTCTCCCGATGTCTGCGTGGGTTACCACCAACCTCATGTGAACTGCCCTGATCCAGCGTCTGCTTGTCACCACCCTCCCCTTCACCCCTCTAAAAAGCTGTGCCCAGGACTGACTGTGATCCCTGCGACAGACCATGAGCTCTGCTGTCTCCACCCCAGCAGGTGGGCTGTGCAATGGACACTATGAAGCCTGTAAGGTCAGGGTTTGATGTGTGACAGTTGGAGGGAGAGGCAGCGAGGACACAGAGGTGTGGGCTGAGCTGTAGACTAGGTGCCGGGAAAGCGTCCGAGGAGCCATGTGGCTGAGCAGGACGGGCAGAGGGCAGATCGGCGGCAGCCCCATTGGGGCCCAGCAGAGCCTGTCTTTCTCTATGGGCACAGAGAGGTTTCCAGGTGCTGGTGCAGCCCTGCCCCTGGTGGCACACTATTGCTGACGGGCACCTCTCCAGGCTCCATGGGGACTTGGAGCTACCTGAGCCCTGCCACCTGCACGCAGCTGCCACCCGGCCAGGACTCGTGATGGAAGCAGAAATGAGAGCTGTGCCCGCTGTGTGGTACACTGCCTGGCATAGAGCAGCCGCACTATCCATATTGACTGAAAGAGGAGAGAGGGAGGGAGTGTGGGAGGGGGGCTGTGGGACAGGACTGGGGACAGTTATCAATCTTCCTGCTCAGAGAAGACACAGCCAACCCAGAAACCGCAGACAGGCCTCTGAGTCTGCGAGCACGTCAGTCAGATGCATAACCCGGCACATAACTCATCCTCGGTCTAAAAGTTGGGGGCATCTCCTCCGCGTTTGAGTTCCATGCATAAAATCCGCATGCATGATAACCCTGACGGATGCTCACAGGTGAGGGACTGAGAAGCACAGCAGGTTACCCCCTCAGGTTACTGCTGAGAAAATCCTCCGACTGCCAGGCAAGCATCCTGCTCCTCCCTCTAGTCCCTCACTGTCAGTTAAGTAATTAAAGAGCCCCTGCAGGGCTGCTGGAGAGCTTCTCTGTGAAACAGACTCCGGCCTGGGCCTAGCCTCTCCAGGTGCCGCGCATTACGGGGACAGGCACCCAGGCCCGAGCTCTGCCTGCGGAAAAAGGTCACCATATGTCACGTCCAGCCGGCCGGCCCTGTGGGGACCACTCCCAGGAGAAGCAAACCTCTCTCTTGGCTCCACCATCCAGGCAGCCCCTGTGACAGCCCTGACTGTGCAGACTGCGTGCAGTCTCCTCACAGCGCCTGCAGCTGGGTTCTAGGTGTAGAATGAGCCTGGGGAGGGCGGGAGGGGAGGTGGGCACAGCTGCCCCTGCAGCTGGCATGTTCATTCTTACTCTGGTGGCAGGTCAGGGAGAGGCTGGGCTTCCACTCAGCTGCTGCCCCACCCCCTGAAGCCTGCCTAGGGTGTTGGGAGCTGTTGGGCAGCCCCAGAATCAAATGGGGCTTCCTCTTCCTGGATTATAGGTAAGGAAGGCGTCCCGCAGGCTGCGTCCTGGCGTTCTGTGCCTCCGGGCTCCGGAAGTCAGTGCTGGCCCGGCAGGCCACTGCATGGTGCCGGGCAGAGTGGGGGCCGGCCAGAGACCCTCCACTCTCCCCACAAGGACCACGGGCACCTGAGCTCCGCCTTTCCCACCTCAACCCGCAGGGGCTCCGTCTGGTCTTGCACCCAAGCAGCCCGGGCCCCTCAGCCTCTGCCCAGCTGGCAGGGAAGGGACCCGCCATCACAGCCACGGGCGTAGCTGCGGCAGGAGCGGGCGAGGACTCCGACGGCTGACTGTCCTCTCACTGCCCATGTGCAGACTCCCCGGCCTTCTGGAGATGCCCACCAGGGAGACCCACACCGATTACAGCCACTGGCCGGGGCCTCACCACACCCTGTCCCAGGACAATGACGCCCACTGAGTCTCCCACCCCTGCCCGCGGGCACAGCTGTGGGCGAGGAAGACCTGGAGTCCCCTGCGGCCCTGTTCCCCCCCTGCACTTGCCCTGGGAGCCGGAGGCCCCACTCACCGTTTCACGGGTGGAATGATGTTTCACGGAGAACGTTCACGCATTTCAACAGAAAAGAGGGGTTGGAGAGGGAGATGCGGCGGCTAGACTGCAAAGGGCGGGGGGATGTAATGTGTAACGCTGCCAGGGCAACCCCGGCGCTCCCGCCTCTGCTTCTGGTAACGTTTCCGGGACAGACCTACGGAAACAACCGCTGCGGCCCACCAGCCTCTTCGTTTTCCTGTGGCCACGCCGCGGTTTCGCCAGTCAGGCTCCTAATTAGACCCCGGGGGCGTCTCTGCTGCTTCTGCCGATGCATCGATCAAGCAACGCGGCCTTCGTTATGCCAACTGCATTCGTTCCTGCTGCAGTTTGTATCTGGAACGGAGGCCCACTGAGCATTTTGCTGGGGAACTCGATACAAAGTTAATTACTGTAAAGAGAAAACGAGGGACCTGGTGCCTCTCCAGGCAGTTTCTTCCAAAATGCACTTCAGGCAAGCGGAACCCGGTACAGAGGCTCAGGGACTCGAAGCGCCTTCTTTGTTTGTGTTTTTGTTAATCCTCACCCAGTGATATTTCTCCATTGATTTTTGTTTTTTAGAGAGTGGAAGAGTGGGAGGAAAGGCGAGAAAGAGAGAGAGAGAGAGAGAGAGAGAGAGAGAGAGAGAGAGAGAGAGAGAGGGAGAGAGAGAGGGAGAGAGAGAAACATCGATGTGAATGAGACACATAGATTGGTTGCCTCCCACATGGGCCCTGACCAGGGCCAAGGATCAAACCTGCAACACAGGCATGTGCACTTGATTGGGAGTCAAACCCGAGTCCCTCAAGTGTGCTGGCCGACACTCTAACCACTGAGCAACACCAGCCAGGCGTCATTGCAGAGCCTTTTAATACGGGGCGGGCTGAGGAGGCTAGAGACCAGCTCCCCTGCAGCTCCCCTGCCAGGCACGCATGTGAGAGGACCGCAGCTCCGTGGCTTCGCCGGCCCTTAAGGCGCCGTAACTTTTTCCTGGTTCATTTGTTCCTTCTCTCTCACACCCTAGGGCAGTGATGGTGAACCTATGACATGCGTGTCAGAGGTGACACGTGAACTCATTATTTTTGGTTGATTTTTCTTTGTTAAATGGCATTTAAATATATAAAATAAATATCAAAAATATAAGTCTTTGTTTTACTATGGTTGCAAATATCAAAAAATTTCTATTTGTGACACGGCACCAGAGTTAAGGTTTTTCAAAATACTGACACGCTGAGCTCAAAAGGTTCACCATCACTGCCCTAGGAGCTGCAGCTCTCAGTATAACTGCACTTGGTGCTGGTGTGGCTAACACCCTCCTCCCGGCCTGCGGAGCTCTAGCTCGAACTGGCGCTGCCCTGGTGGACCGACCAGGAGCCATGCAAATGGATGTGCTCTGCAGGAAGGCATGCACTTTTGAAGGGCTTAGTAACAGATCCTAAAGTCGGGCAGTCTGGGAATGAGTGCAGCCATGGACTGGCTCCTCCTTTTGCTACAGAGGGAGGTGATGAGACCTAGGGAAGTGGCTGCTGAAAGAAACAAAAGAATTAGGTCACGATGAAATTGATGACTTGTTGGCGCCAGGCAGCTGGGAGGTGGGATGTGTAGCTTCCACCAGCAGGGTGCTTGACACTGAGCTCAGAGAGTGTGCAAGCTCAGGCCTTGGCCGAGAATTACACCACCCGGGAGCTTTCAAGGTCCATGCCGAGCTCTCGCCCCGAAGATCATGGTGTAAGGGTTCTGGCCACAGCCTCACAGGGAGCTAACGCCCCAAGGGTGAGAACCTGTCTGGCATATGACCGACCGGGGGACGGGGGCCGAGGTCGAGAGAAACACAAGCTCCTTGCAGGAGACAAGGTCAGAGAGTGAGCGCTCTGGATAGGAGCCAGCATCCAGAGACAGAAGTCGCCAGGAACACCAGGCGTAGGAGAGTGCGGAGACGGCCAAACCCCTGCAGGAATGAAGCAGGCCAGGGCGCCCGCCCCTGAATAACAAGGTGGGCGAGGGGTGGTCTTGCCAGTGACATGAGTGCGGTTGTGAAAGAGGGACTGCCAGCTGCGTGATGAGGGAGGACGTGTCCTATACAGAGCGGTGGCCAGGGCGGTGCACAAACGCCCTCAGAACCACCCTCACCCCAAGGGCAGGCAGGAGGCCACTGTGAGTCCTCACTCTGCCCAGACCTCCCGCTGATGCCGAGTGACTGAAAGCCCAGACGCTCAGGGGACTGGGGTGGACTGAGCCACCTGCTCAGCGTGGTCTGACTTCCACCTGCCCCGCCTGCCACCTGCACGCCCTCCGCTTGCCCTGGCCTGTGCCAGGCTCTCCTCCCCTTGGGATTCTCGCCAATGATTATGTTCCGGCTCTCCCGCCATCGCTGTCCACCGCAGGCCCATGGGGGGGAGTGAGGGGGCAGCCCTCTGCCCTGCCAGCCTTGGCTCCCAGAGGGACCTTCCTTCCTATGACCCACATGCTGGAGCTCTCAGCCAACGGGGTGACTTGCGGGCCAGGAGGGTCCCCGGCTTCCGCAGGGCATCCTTGCTTCCTGCTAAGTCCTGGGGGCTGCAGTGTGTGGTCCGGGTCCCACAACTCTGCTACGCTTTAGCTCCTCCCCTCTGTGGCCCCCTCCATGCCCCCTGGGCTGGGCCAGCTAGACCATGGGGCTGACCGGGCACCTGCAGCTGTTGTAACGTGTGGACGGGCCTGTGGAGCTCTGCAGGCCCCTTCGGAGTGAGGCCCCTGGCGACATAGAAGCACAGCTGCTGCGTTTGTTTTTGCGCCTCAGCACCTGCCTGGCACACAGACAGCACTTAGCAAACAGCTGTTTGTTGACTAACTGCAATGGTGTCAGTGATTTGGAAATGGGGGGGAGGGGGAGACAGGCTCTCATACACCCCTCAGTCCAGAGGGGACCTGCTGACGGACCTAGGCTGTGGCTACTCGATGCTCAGAGCTCCTTCCCCAGCTCAGCCGCTCTCAGGATGCGAGGCAACATCGCCGGCAAGAGGGGAAGGGAGCAACTTCCGAGGGCTCCGCTCGCCCGTTCTACATCTCTACACTAACTTTAAATGAGTTGCTAAGAAATGTGTTCCTTTATGTGTCTCCACAAATCCATCATTTCAATGCTATATGTCCTTTTTAGTAGAGAAGGAGCTTAAAAAGGTTAAATAACCCACATGAGCTGTATTTTACCTTTTGAAAGATACGGTCATCTGACGAGGCAACCCAGTGCAACAGGCTTTGCAAGCAGAACATACTGGTGGCTGGTGTGGCGCCTCCACACTCAGGACATGCGTTTCATGTCAAGCGGTCAGTGCCAGCCGTCCTGGAGACAGACATCCTGGGACAGACATCCTGGGGCTTACATCCTGGGACAGACATCCGGGGGACAGACAACCTGGGAAAGAAATCCTGGGACAGACATCCTGGGACAGACATCCTGAGGACAGACATCCTGGGACAGACATCCTGGTGACAGATATCCTGGGGCTGACATCTTGGGGACAGACATCCTGGGACAGGCATCCTGGGGACAGACATCCTGGGGCTGACGTCCTGAAACAGACATCCTGGGACAGACATCCTGTGACAGTCATCCTGGGACAGACATCCTGGGACAGACAGCCTGGGGCTGAGATCCTGGGACAGATATCCTGGGACAGACATCCTGGGACAGACATCCTGGGGACGGACATCCTGGGACGGACATCCTGGGACAGACATCCTGGGGACAGACATCCTGGGGACAGACATCCTGGGACAGACATCTGGGACAGACATCTTGGGGCTGACGTCCTGGGGACAGACATCCTGGGACAGACATCCTGGGATAGACATCCTGGGGACAGACATCCTGGGACAGACATCCTGGGGCTAACATCCTGGGAGAGACATCGTGGGGCTGACATCCTGGGGACAGACATCCTGGGGCTGACATCCTGGGGATAGACATCCTGGGGACAGACATCCTAGGACAGACATCCTGTGGCTCACATCCTGGTGACAGACATCCTGGGACAGACATCCTGGGGACAGACATCCTGGGACGGACATCCTGGGTACAGACATCCTGGACAGACATCCTGGGACAGAAATCCTGGGGACAGACATCCTGGGACAGACATCATGGGACGGACATCCTGGGGCTGACATACTGGGACAGACATCCTGGGGCTGACATCCTGGGGACAGATATCCTGGGACAGATATCCTGGGACAGACATCCTGGGGACAGACATCCTGGGACAGACATCATGGGACAGACATCCTGGGGCAGACATCCTGGGACAGACATCCTGGGGCTGATATCCTGGGGACAGACATCCTGGGGCTGACATCTTGGGGACAGAAACCCTGGGGACAGACATCCTGGGGACAGACATCCTGGGACAGACATCCTGTGGCTGACATCCTGGGGACAGACATCCTGGGACAGACATCCTGGGGACAGACATCCTGGGACGGACATCCTGGGACAGACATCCTGGGGCTGACATCCTGGGGACAGACATCCTGGGGCTGACATCCTGGGGACAGAAACCCTGAGGACAGACATCCTGGGGACAGACATCCTGGGACAGACATCCTGTGGCTGACATCCTGGGGACAGACATCCTGGGACAGACATCCTGGGGACAGACATCCTGGGACGGACATCCTGGGACAGACTTCCTGGGGACAGAAACCTGGGACAGAAATCCTGGGACAGACATCCTGGGGCTGACATCCTGGGGACAGACATCCTGGGACAGACATCCTGGGGACAGACATGCTAGGACAGACATCCTGGGGACAGACATCCTGGAACAGACATCCTGGGAAAGAATACTGGGGACAGACATCCTGAGACAGACATCCTGGGGCTGACATCCTGCGGACAGACATCTTGGGACAGACATCCTGGGGACAGACATCCTGGGACAGACATCCTGGGTACAGACATCCTGGGACAGACATCCTGGGACAGACATTCTGGGGCTGACAACCTGGGGACAGACATCCTGGGACAGACATCCTGGGACAGACATCATGGGGCTGACATCCGGGGGACAGACATCCTGGGACAGACATCCTGGGGACAGACATCATGGGGACAGACATCCTGGGACTGACATCATGGGACAGACAACCTTGGGCTGACATCCTGGGTACAGACATCCTGGGACAGACATCCTGGGACAGACATCCTGGGGCTGACATCCTCGGGACAGACATCCTGGGACAGACATCCTGGGGACAGACATATGGGGACAGACATCCTGGGACTGACATCATGGGACAGACAACCTTGGGCTGACATCCTGGGTACAGACATCCTGGGACAGACATACTGGGGCTGACATCCTGTGGACAGACATCCTGTGACAGACATCCTGGGGACAGACACCCTGGGGACAGACATCCGGGTGCTGACATCCTGAGACAGACATCCTGGGACAGACATCCTGTGGACAGACATCCTGGGACAGACATCCTGGGGATAGACATTCTGTGGACAGACATCCTGGGGCTGACATCCTGGGGACAGACATCCTGGGGACAGACATCCTGGGGCTGACATCCTGGGGACAGACATCCTGGGGACAGATATCCTGGGACAGACATCCTGGGGACAGACATCCTGGGGACAGACTTCCTGATGCTGACATCCTGGGACAGATATCCTGGGGACGGACATCCTGGGACAGACATCCTGGGGACAGACATCCTGGGGCTGACGTCCTGGGGACAGACATCCTGGGGACAGACATCCTGTGACAGACATCCTGGGGACAGAAATCCTGGTTCTGACATCCTGGGACAGACATCCTGGGACAGATATCCTGGGGACAGACATCCTGGGGACAGACATCCTTGGGACAGACATCCTGGGGCTGACATTCTGGGGACAGACATCCTGGGGACAGAAATCCTGGGACAGACATCCGGGGACAGACATCCTGGGGAGACATCCTGGTGCTGACATCCTGGGACAGAAATCCTGGGCACAGACATCATGGGGACAGACATCCTGGTACTGACATCCTGGGACAGACATCCTTCGGCTGACATCCTGGGTACAGACATACTGGGGCTGACATCCTGTGGACAGACATCCTGGGACAGACATCCTGGGGACAGACATTCTGGGGACAGACATCCTGGGACAGACATCCTGGGGACAGACATCCTGGGTACAGACATCCTGGGGACAGACATCCTGGGACGGACATCCTGGGACAGACATCCTGGGGACAGAAATCCTGGGGACAGACATCCTGGGACAGACATCCTGGGGACAGACATCCTCGTGCTGACATCCTGGGACAGACATCCTGGGACGGACATCCTGGGGCTGACATCCTGGGGACAAACATTCTGGGGACAGACATCCTGGGACAGACATCCTCGGGACAGACAACCTGGGACAGACATCCTGGGGACAGACATCCTGGGGACAGACATCCTGGGACAGACATCCTCGGGACAGACATCCTGGGACAGACATCCTGGGACAGACATCCTGGGGACAGACATCCTGGGGCTGACGTCCTGGGGACAGACAACCTGGGTAGAGACATCCTAAGGACAGACATCCGGGGACAGACATCCTGGGGCTGACGTCCTGGGGACAGACATCCTGGGACAGACATCCTGTGACAGACATCCTGGGGCTGACATCCTGGGGACAGACATCATGGGACAGACATCCTGGGACAGAAATCCTGGGGACAGATATCCTGGGGACAGTCATCCTGGGACACACATCCTAGCGCTGACATCCTGGGGCTGACATCCTGGTGACAGACATCCTGAAGACAGACATCCTGGGACAGACATCCTGGGGCTGACTTCACGGGCACAGACATCCTGGGGACAGACATCCTGGGGACAGACATCCTGTTGCTGACGTCCTGAGGACAGACATCGTGGGGACAAACATCCTGGGACAGACATCCTGGGACAGATATCCTGGGGACAGACAACCTGGGGAGAGAAATCCTGGGACAGACATCCTGGGACAGACATCCTGGGGACAGACATCCTGGGACAGACATCCTCGGGACAGACATCCTGGGACAGACATCCTGGGACAGACATCCTGGGGACAGACATCCTGGGGCTGACGTCCTGGGGACAGACAACCTGGGTAGAGACATCCTAAGGACAGACATCCGGGGACAGACATCCTGGGGACAGACATCCTGGGGCTGACATCCTGGGGACAGACATCCTGGGGACAGATATCCTGGGACAGACATCCTGGGGACAGACATCCTGGGGACAGACTTCCTGGTGCTGACATCCTGGGAAAGACATCCTGGGGACCGACATCCTGGGACAGACATCCTGGGGACAGTCATCCTGGGGCTGACGTCCTGGGGACAGACATCCTGGGGACAGACATCCTGTGACAGACATCCTGGGGACAGAAATCCTGGTTCTGACATCCTGGGACAGACATCCTGGGACAGACATCCTGGGGACAGACATCCTGGGGACAGACATCCTTGGGACAGACATCCTGGGGTTGACATTCTGGGGACAGACATCCTGGGGACAGAAATCCTGGGACAGACATCCGGGGACAGACATCCTGGGGAGACATCCTGGGGACAGACATCCTGGGACAGACATCCTGGGGACAGACATCCTGGGACAGACATCCTGGGGACAGACATCCTGTGGACAGACATCCTGGGGCTGACATCCTGGGGACAGACATCCTGGGGACAGACATCCTGGGGCTGACATCCTGGGGACAGACATCCTGGGGACAGATATCCTGGGACATACATCCTGGGGACAGACATCCTGGGGACAGACTTCCTGGTGCTGACATCCTGGGAAAGACATCCTGGGACTGACATCATGGGACAGACAACCTTGGGCTGACATCCTGGGTACAGACATCCTGGGACAGACATACTGGGGCTGACATCCTGTGGACAGACATCCTGGGGACAGAAATCCTGGGGACAGACATCCTGGGACGGACATCCTGGGGCTGACATCCTGGGGACAGACATCCTGGGGACAGACATCCTGGGACAGACATCCTCGGGACAGACATCCTGGGACAGACATCCTGGGGACAGACATCCTGGGGACAGACATCCTGGGACAGACCTCCTCGGGACAGACATTCTGGGACAGACATCCTGGGACAGACATCCTGGGGACAGACATCCTGGGGCTGACGTCCTGGGGACTGACAACCTGGGTAGAGACATCCTAAGGACAGACATCCGGGGACAGACATCCTGGGGCTGACGTCCTGGGGACAGACATCCTGGGACAGACATCCTGGGATAGACATCCTGGGGCTGACATCCTGGGGACAGACATCATGGGGACAGACATCCTGGGACAGAAATCCTGGGGACAGATATCCTGGGGACAGTCATCCTGGGACACACATCCTATCGCTGACATCCTGGGGCTGACATCCTGGTGACAGAAATCCTGAAGACAGACATCCTGGGACAGACATCCTGGGGCTGACTTCACGGGCACAGACATCCTGGGGACAGACATCCTGGGGACAGACATCCTGTTGCTGACGTCCTGAGGACAGACATCGTGGGGACAAACACCCTGGGACAGACATCCTGGGACAGACATCCTGGGGACAGACATCCTGGCGTGACGTCCTGGGGACATACATCCTGGGGAGAGAAATCCTGGGACAGACATCCTAGGGACAGAAATCCTGGGGCTGATATCCTGGGGACAGACATCCTGGGGACAGACATCCTGGAGACAGACATCCTGGGTCTGACATCCTGGGGCTGTAATCCTGGGGACAGACATCCTGGGACAGACATCCTGGGAGAGACATCCTGGGGACAGAAATCCTGGTGCTGACATCCTGGGGACAGACATCCTGGGTACAGACATCCTGGGACAGACATCCTGGGACAGACATCCTGGGGCTGACATCCTGGGACAGACATCCTGGGACAGACATCCTGGGGACGGACATCCTGGAACAGGCATCCTAGGGACCCACATCCTGGGGAAAGACATCCTCAAACAGACATCCAGGGAAAGACATCCTGGAACAGGCATCCTGGGGCTGACATCCTGGGGACAGACATCCTGGGGACAGACATCCTGGGACAGACATCCTGGGACAAACATCCTGGGGACAGACATCCTGGGGCTGACATCCTGGGGACAGATATCCTGGGGACAGACATCCTGGGGACAGACATCCTGGGGCTGACATCCTGGGGACAGACATTCTGGGACAGACATCCTGGGACAGACATCCTGGGGACAGACATCCTGGGACAGACATCCTGGGGATAGACATCCTGGGACAGACATCCTGGGGACAGAATTCCTGGTGCTGACATATTGGGACAGACATCCTGGGGACAGACATCCTGGGGCTGACATTCTGGGGACAGACATCCTGGGGACAGACATCCTGGGACAGACATCCTGGGGACAGACATCCTGGGGACAGACATCCTGGTGCTGACATCCTGGGACAGACATCCTGGGACAGACATCCTGGGGACAGACATCCTGGGACAGACATCCTGGGACAGACATCCTGGGGACAGACATCCTGGGGCTGACATCCTGGGGACAGACATCCTGGGGACATACATCCTGTGCACAGACATCCTGGGGACAGACATCCTGGGGCTGACATCCTGGGGACAGACATCCTGGGACAGACATCCTTGGGACATACATCCTGGGGACAGACATCCTGGGGCTGACATCCTGGGGACAGATATCCTGGGGACAGACATCCTGGGGCTGACATTCTGGGGACTGGCATCCCGGGGACAGACATCCTGGGACAGACATCCTGGGGACAGACATCCTGGGGACAGACATCCTGGTGCTGACATCCTGGGACAGACATCTTGGGACAGACATCCTGGGGACAGACATCCTGGGACAGACATCCTGGGACAGACATCCTGGGGAAAGACATCCTGGGGCTGACATCCTGTTGACAGACATCCTGGGACAGACATCCTGGGGACAGACCTCCTGGTGCTGACATCCTGGACAGACATCCTGGGGACAGACATCCTGGGGACATACATCCTGGGGACAGACCTCCTGGGACAGACATCCTGGGGACAGACATCCTGGGGACATACATCCTGTGGACAGACATCCTGGGACAGACATCCTTTGGACAGACATCCTGGGGACAGACATCCTGGGGCTGACATCCTGGGACAGACATCCTGGGACAGACATCCTCGGGACCGACATCCTGGGGACAGACATCCTGGGGCTGACATCCTGGGGACAGTCATCCTGGGACAGACATCCGGTGCTGACATCGTGGGACAGACATCCTGTGGACAGACATCCTGGGGCTGACATCCTGGGGCTGACGTCCTGGGGACACGGGGGCTGCCAGGCAGGCTGAGCGCTGCTGACGCACATCTTCTGTCTACTCTTCTCTTTCTCTCTGAGGAGCGAGTCCCCTGCATCAGCATTATTTTTTTTAGTGGCTTAAAGGAAAGTCATCCTTGGGGTAGCCTCTAAGGAACAGAGAAAGACATGATCAGATAGAGAGAGACAGTCAGAGAGAGAGATAGAGAGAGAGAGAGAGAGAGAGAGAGAGAGAGAGAGAGAGAGTCAGAGAGATAGGTAGTTTTTAGAGAAACAGATAATCACTTCATTTTGACACTTTCTCCTCTTTTAACACTAACATGATGAAAACTGGATGTTTCTGCAGATATTTTGAGTTAATTCAGCTGCATTGCAGCCTGGGTACCAAGGTTTTAAAGCCCTTCGTTCTGTTCTGCGTGGCCCCCTCTTGTGGCGGCACCGCTTACCTGTCCTCCTGACTGAGTTTGCCCTGTGGGCAGCGGTAGCAGCACAGAAACCACCCACTGACCACCCTGCACACCTGTCCTCCAGGGCAGCACCGTCCCTGCCCCAGGGAAGCCCTGAGGAGGCTCATGGAGGGGGGCTGGGCAGGCTGCTTCTGCCACCTGGTGAGTGTGGGGCTGGCTCTGCACCCCACGCTTCGCCCCGCAGGGCTTACGGGAGAAAGGCCTTCAGACAGTTCACAGAATGGTCAGCGAGAAACTGGGTGCTTCAGGTCAGCGCGCCGCTGTGCAGCTAAGACCTACGTTACGTGCCAGGTGGTTTCTTTCTTTGCTCCTCCATCGGTCCTGTGGGCAGACATGAGTCCTGGCCCTCCAGTCCCTGCACCAGGACCTGGACCGGCAGTGCCTGCACCTCCCGACTCCCAGGGGCACACTGCCTCTGCTGCAGTGCCCGCTCAGCACACCCTCTCAGCCAGCACGACGGGGTCCAACAGGGAGTCCAAGAAGCCAGGGACAGGGAGCACCTCAGGGACACACATGCTGTAAACACCCAAACGAAACGTAGATGCTCACTCAGCTCCGCACCTGCCTGTCCTCAGGGAGCCCCTTCCTGTCAGGCTTGGGTTTCATGCCCCCCCCCACCCAAGGTGCCATCCGTCCTCAGGGAGCCCCTTCCTGGTGGGCTTGGGTTACACCCCGCCTCCCCCATGGCACCATCCCGTCTACTTCATCTGCCCTGAGGAGTCAGAGCGGGTGCACCCTCAGCCAGTCCCGCAGCGTCATTGCTGCCTTGGAGAAACAATGTAGAAGAAAATGTCTAGCCTTGACTTGTTCTAGTCTTTCCAGAACTTGGGCTGTTTTTACAGGAACGACAGCCTTCCTTTCATTTGCATTTAGATGCCACACTGTGTGGGCTGTTCAGTCCCGGGACATAGTTACACTGGCTGGTCAGCTGGCATGAGCAGATCTGGGGACAGCCACCACCAGCACGTGGTGAGTACCCACAGCCTGGGAAGCCTGCCCCCCCACCCCGTGCTCCAGCCTGGGGAGAGCTGGGAGTGAGTGGGGGAACCTTTCCCAGACCGTGTTCTGTTCCCTGCCAGCCTGCAGGTGTCCTAAAAGCCCATTACCCTGCGGGCTCGGACCCCAGCGCAGAACAGGCGCCCCTGACTGTGCTGGGAGGAGGCAGGGAGGGAGATCCCCAGGCCGACCATGGGTGATGTGCTCAGGAGGAAACTGTGTGAGGAGACAATTAATGGGGCTCAGAGCCAAGACACATTGAAGGGCGCCAGCCCCAAGCCAGGATCCCCCAGCCTCCACTCCCGCTCCCCCAGCCTCCACCCCCGCTCCCCCAGCCTCCACCCCTGCTCCCCCAGCCTCCACCCCTGCTCCCCCAGCCTCCACTCCAGCTCCCGCAGCCACAGGGCCGCACACGGTTCAGGGAGTTCAAGGCCTTGGAGAGGGGAGACTCCACCAGGTCCCAACTGGCTGCAGGTCGCTCCCTCCAACCCCGTCTGGAGCAGCTCCCACAGAGGCCTGGCGGCAGGTGGACAGGTGGACGGCTGGTGCCCGTGGCCCTGAGGAGGGCGGGGCTGTCAGCTCCAGGCCTGAACTGGGCGGCACCCTGGCCAGGCAGGAGGGCCAGGCTTCTCCAGGGAAAACATGCTTCACTCTCACAACACCTGCCCCAAAGGAGCACGAAGCAGATGCCAGGAGACCGTTCTCCCCACACGTACGGGCCGAGGCCGTGGTGCTGGGTGGGAGTGGGCGCTGCCAGACACCCTGTTTCTTCCCTGCCAGCTGTCCTTCCTCATCATCAGTTTCACCAAAGTCCCCCCCCCCCCGCCCCCCGCCACTAGGAAATGATCATTACTAATATAGAACAGCTGATATTTCTGGGCACCATTGGTGCCAGACACTCTCGGGCTTTTCATAAATGATCACTGAAGGGGTTAAATGAGGCCCCCACACCCCACAAAATCTGTTCACCCCCCCAGAGCCTGTGACTGTCAGCTCATTGGCAGGTCTGCGCATGTAGTCGAGGGTGTGGAGCTGGGCTCGTCCCGGACTACCCAAGGTCAAGTGTTCCGACAGAGGGGGCAGAGGGGGTGGGAGCAGAGGAGGCGCGCAGGCGGAGGCAGGGGACAGAGTGACGGGCCACAAGCGGGGGTGCCAGCAGCTGCCTGGAGCTGAGAGAGGCAGGAGGGAGCCTGCCCCCCTTGGACTGTGGGCTCCAGCCTCCAGGCGTGGGAGAATGAGTTCCTGCTGCTCAAGGCCGCACATGTGGTCATTGTCCCATTGGCCACAGAAAATATTACATCTCACCTGGCTATTTCCAGGGACCTCAACAAGAAGCATTTTCCAAACACATAAACATCATCAAATGGACTGAATTGGTCCCAAACACGTGCATGTAGCCTCAAAGTCTGGCCACTAGTCAGACAGAAGCATCTTAAAGTGAGAGAGCTCAGGAGCCGCCACCTCACTCCGTGTGCTGTCATCAGGCGGCTATAACATATGCCCACACACCGGAGGCTTGTGCACAGCAGACACTTGTTGTTTATAGTGTCGGAGGCTCCACGTCCAAGGTGGAGGCACACGCAGGTTCAGGGTCTGGTGGGGTGCTTCCTGGTTCACAGTGGCTGTCCTGTCATCTCGCTGTGCCCTCACCTGGTGGGAGGGGTGAGGGAGCTCTGTGGGCCTCTTCTTGCAAGGGCACTAATCCCATCCATGAGGACTCCACCCTCATGACCTAATCACCTCCCAAAGGCCCCTAATACAGTACATCACAGTGGGGGGACACAGTGTGTCTGCAGGTCACAGTGGGAGGGCACACAGTGAGTCTGCAGGTCACAGTGGGAGGGCACACAGCGAATCTGTAGCAGTAACTTATGAGCATGAGGATCTGACTGTGTTCACAGTGAAGTGAATGCCTGAGAACTCAATTCTGACTGTACCTACCCGGAGAGAGACAAGACCTCACAGGTGGGAGCTCAGTACCACAGCACTGCCACCTGTCGCAGACGCCAGGAGCGAGCCCAGGCCATCATCCGCACTCTCACCGCCTGGCTACCATCAGAGGTCCCACGCCTGCTTTCCTCGGGTTTGATTAGTTTACTGGGATGGCTCACAGGACGCAGGAACCCGTTCACTCATGACGACTGATCAATGACCAGGACACCGATGGCTCTGAGTCAATAGCCAGGTGAGGTCCGTGGAAACCTCGGTTCCATGTTGGGGAGCTCCCTAGGGAAGGGCCCCAACTGCTCCTCTGGGCTTAATGGGGCTTCATTACAGTCAGGACTGACAAAGTCATGGGCATTGCAGATAATTCAGCCTCAAACCACTCCTTTCCCCAGAGGTCAATGGTTTATTTCCTGGCAACTGGCCCTGCCCTTAGGTGCAGATCCCAGTCACCTCATTAGCATAGCAATCACCTTCCTTGTCCTCATCACAAGGGCCTGAGGCTAAGACCACACGAATACTTCTTATTATGACTCACAATCTCATTCCAGGTGTCCCCGCCCGTCTCTTTTGTCCATACAGACTGGGATTCGGCCCTGGACGGAGACTCGCTGGCCTCACAGCCGCTGGACATGGTCATTGCCATGTCACGGTGCTCATTCTGTCTCCCGCGAGCCCCTCACCCGGGCACCCTCCCATGGGCACAGGAAATGTGCGATTAATGTGCCTGGGTCTTGGACTCTGCCCTCCGTGAGCTGTTTCATAGAAACCTGCTTTGCACCCCAGCACGTGGGGACAGGATAGAAGTCCAACACCTGGGGTGGCGGAGGCTCGCATCTCATCATTTGCATCCTCATTAACTTCTGGTTTTACACATCATAATTAAATAACTAATTAGACACCCATATGAGCGTGACAAACAAGCTTAAGAAACTGACAACGTTATGCCCTTGAAAGACTCGCTGGGAGTCCGTGTGCCCCCGCCCCCACAGGAGGCCTGGGACCTGAATTCTCCCTGTGAGATGCTGGTGGGCAGCGGGCAGCAGACATGGTGCTCCCCGCTCTGTGTTTCCTGTGGCCCCTCTCCCCATGCCCACTCCTTCCAGCCACCTCTCATCTTGCTCGTGGGAATGATGCCACTTTGTCCATCAACTTCCGTATCACCTGCGCAGGGCGATGATGAACAACGCGGGTGCCGCTTTGATCTGTGGTGTGATGGTGACAATGAAAAGTGCTGAAGAGTAGGGCTCTTCACATTTTAAAGAAATCACCGACATCGAAAAAGGCATTAGGCTGTATCTGGTGCATTTAACATTCACAGCAAGTATCATTCCATTTGACTGTAAGTTGCCTCTGGTATTTCATTTGGAGAGAATGCAAGCTCAGCTCCACACATCGGCCCACTTTGCCACCTTCGCCGGAGGAGACCCGTGGGAAGCAAGGCCCCTGCTCCCATGTGATTCCAGCGGGGGGCGGTGTTGAGGGCGGAGGTCTTCCACTGGCCTTTCTGCCAAGAGCGGGACTGGTTCAGGCCCAGCCCAGCTGGAAAGCCATTTGCTAAGAGCGGCCGTGGCCTTGCCACAGAAGACGGGCACACATCTCAGAAATTCCCATCTGTCGACACACCCCCTGCGGCCGGTCCCAGCGGTCCCCGTCTGCCCTCGGGTGTGTGTGGGGGAGACCATCACACTGGAATTTCCTGTAACAATCTGCTATCCACATGGCAGGAAGGCGAACTTTTCAGGACTGAGCCTCATCTTCTCGCTCAGCCTACTTTGCTATCCTTCAGCGACTTTGCTACCCGCAAGAGAAACGCTGAGTCCCAGGCTGGCCCCTGCTGGGTCAGATCACAGAGACAGCGGCAATCGTGGGGTGATGCCTGCACTGGGCTTTGGGGTGAGCACCCCACAAGCACCAAACTTCTGATCGCCTTCTCTTTGCCTATTAGGTGTTGAACTTACCTTTCTTCTCATGACCATTGGATCAAGCTCAGCCCATATTAATGCCTTTCAGGCTGTTTATCCTAAAACAGGAGAGAATAGGCATTGGGTCTGCACCACATGCCTGGGTCTTTCCAGGGACCGTGGGGACCCCAATAAAACCCTCCCCCAGCGAGAAGGTGCAAGGCGGGGCTGCTCTGGACGAAGTGTTCATGAGCGTGGTGTGCTCTTAGCGTGGGCGCCGAGCTCCGCTGTCCCGCTGCCTGCTGTTCCAGTGCGATGCGCGAGCCCGTGCAGCTCCGTGTTTGTGGGGGTGCACACGTCTCACCTCGGGAAGCCCCTGGCACCGCCGGGATGAATGACACGTCTGCCGGTTGCAGAGAGGTGCCTTTTTGCAAAACTGTGCCCCTGCTTCTTTTAGAGCATTCGTGAGTGTTCTTCAGGGTGCAGGTGCAGAGCACCGCATCTGTTACAATGTGTGTCTCCCTCCCGGGTGCAAAATGGAGATACGTTCTTTTTCAGGAGGAGCAAATGGCATCGGTGCTCCTGAAACGGGACAGAAGTTAAGGCACGCATGGGGCATGGATTGCGCTGGTCACCTCACACCCAGCTTCTCGGTTCCCCAGCGGCGCTGAGGTCCGGGGCGGGGGGGTGGTGGGGGGAGGGGGGCTCCGCCTGCCTCACAAGCAGGGCCTCTGTGCAGTGACTCCCCAGGAGAGCTGCTCTCAGAAAAAGAGCCGAACACAGACCTTCTCCCGCGTCTGGAAGCGCCACCTCCCACGGAGGAAGTGAATGTGTTCCGGAAGCACCTGCTTTCAAAGGACCAAAGCAACATTGAATCAACTGATACTGGTGGGGGGACTTAGAATCTGATAGATAGAGCACCTAATTAATCTGAAAAATAATGATATTATTTTCAGTCTTAGAACACATATACTTAAGTGAATAGGGGATTAAGTTTTTCTCAAGTTTCCTTTTCAAGGCCTGTGTGAAGCAATTAGGGAGGTGACTCAGCTGTGAATCCAGCAGGCAGAACCCATAAGCATGGTCAGACAGACCCAGCAAGAGTCAAAACATCATCTCATCAACATCATCTCATCAACAGCCTCATCGCCTGGTGACTAAAGACAGTGGCTGAGGTCTGCAGACCTCCAGGGCTGTACCTAGCTGCATTCCGTCCCCAGCCTCACCCCACCTCCCCCTTTATAATCCTGTCCCCTGCACCTTGTGGTAAGATAGGATTTGAATGCTTGTAAGCGCCCAGTCTTCTCGGTGGGCTGGCCTTCTCAATAAACACCTTATATGACTCAGCCCTGCCTTCCTTACTGGACACAGCGAGAGGCAGCCCTAGCCCAACCAGAGGTTTCTCGTAACATATTTTGACGACTCAACAGGACACCCTCCTCTGAGCCCTAGGGGAAGACCCTGCGAGGAGTGCCCAAGGGCTCTGGCGGTTGCCTGACTTGGGGAACTTCTTGCAGGCACCTGTGGAAACTCCCCGCAGCTGCTGAGTTGTTTAACTCGGGGACTTTCCTTAAGTGCTTACGAACTTCCCGGGCACCCTCGCGATTGGTTAAATCGGCATTCTTTTTGTGTGCCTGTTCTCAGTAAGTCCCGGCACTAAGCCAGGAGTGGCATATTTAAGGTACCGTCTGTTTCTGCCTCTGTGTGGGTATTGAATACCTTCTGATTCTCTTTCTGTTTGTGGGTGTTGAATAACGCAAAAAGCATGGGAAATGCATTGGCAGCCCCACCTGGCAGCTCTCTGGACCACATGCTGGCTGATTGGTCTACATCTTCTGAAAGATCTTTAGAAAGAGCTCTGATTTATTTTAAGCTACATATCTCTGAGAATAAACTTTCAGATCATCCCCTCGAACTAGATGAAAATTATTAGAACTCTATAAAGTATCTAAATTTATATAAATACTGGCAAGAAAAATCAGAAGAAACAGAATTTGATTATAAAACTAAATGAACTGAAAATAATTATAGTTTTTATAATTTTTTGAAAGTATTACTGATGTTTAACTTTCTTGTTTTCTGGACATAAAGTAACTTGTTTCTTTTCTTAGAGCAATTTGGTAAATTATATTGAAGCATTTATATTTTTCTCCATACCCAATCCCTCCAGAATTTGGAAACTCTTATTGTTCTAATGGTAATGTGTTTGTTTGCATGAATCCAATAAGAATCTGATTTCCTCATAACAGGACATAAGTCAGTTTCCAGTTGTGGTTTTATTAACCAAAACTTTGCTGGAATGTCATGTCTGAGAGAGACAGGCCAGGACTCTGGGTGTCACCAGAAGCTCTGAGGATGAAGACTGACTCTGAAGCCGATAAGCCCCTTGGATAAATAGCCTGGTCCCTGCGTGGTCACGTGTTCATGGCCGTCTTTCCGGGTGAGGAATGAAGGTTGCTTCCCTGAGAGAGAGCAAGAAGGAAGTGCAAGACACCTGTGGGGACCTCAAAAACTTGAGGAATGCACCCCAATTCTGTAAGTATTGTAGGCAAGGCCTGGTGGCAACTGTGTGGCTTGGCTTCTTTGCCCTGAGAGTAAACTTTCTCATGAGATTCCAGTAAAGAATATTTTTTTAATAGTCTATGTGATCAACTGTTATTCTTGTGTTTATGCAAACAACCAGGCCAAATTGTAATTAGACTTAATACAGTAAGTAATTTGGTCTTAATTTGGCTCTTTAATAAAAATGAGGGTGATTTTAGGGAGAAAAATTGTGTTTCAACAGGAAATTATTAAAACTAAAATATTTTTTCCTTCCACCAGACCATCTGTCATAATTCCTGCTGTTCTAATTTTTGCCCAATAAAACTAAATTTTATAACACGGTTTGTCTCCACCAGGTTACAAGCCCTACTCGCACCTACAGAATTCCGCCTCTAGACACCATTGCCACCTCCTTCCATGCCCAGGCCTCATGGCCCTCTGACAGAGAGCAAGGATCTCTTGCCTCTGAGAGAAACCTTCATCTCTCCTTAGCAGGCAGGAGCTTCAGAAGAGATTCTATGGCCCTTTTCAATGAAAGAATTCAGAGCCAAGATCCTTGAGGGGGGTGTGGTGGGCAGTTACACAGACATGAGCAGAGCAAGGGCACTGGGCCAATCGGAAGAGAAATGGACAGGACCCTGAGACGTGCTTCTCACCACGCCAACTGCTCTGAAGCTGGCAATGGAGGAACCTGTGTAGAACTGACCTTTACATTTTGCTGAGTAGAGTTGGGATACTTATATGTCACCTAAAAATAGAGGTTTCTAAGGGTTAAGAATTCGAACTAAGTGGAAAGAATTTACGGTTGTAGTGTAATAGAAGGCATAGAGATGCATTTTAAAGGAAAAAGAAAGCAGGTTAACAAACTGAAAGGGACTAGGTGGGTTGCAGAAGGTATGTGTAAAATGCAGAGGGTCTGTGCGAGTTAAAGAAGGATTAGAGTTGAAGTAAGAAAGGTGAGAAGGGGTACAAAGAAAGGGATATAACAGGAAGAAAGGATATTAGAGTAGGAATACTTAAGAAGGGAATAGAAAAGAAGTTGTATAGTTTTGGTAACAGGCATGAGGTAGAGAGATAAAAATGAAGAAAGGTTTGTGAAAGTTGTAGAAGGGTTGTAAAGTGAAATCTTAAAATGAAATTATAGGTATACTGAATAATAAATCTAATTGGATAAATCTAAAGTAAACTAATACAGAATATGGTTCTTTTCCTTAGCATAAAGAATTATTATAATTTGTTTATTATCTTGTTGCTTTATTCAATGTATGCCTCTCTTTTCTAGTGCATGTCAATTCATCAGACTTAAAGGGGGTAATTGCGGCATAACAGGGGCAAAATTAGTGGCACTATAGCAACATAATAAATTTAAAAATAAAATTTAGTATAGTATAAGGTTGATAGATATCAACTTATCTACCTAATGAAGGGGGAGGGGACTTATAATCTGACAAAGCACCCAAATTAATCTGAAAAATCATATTATTTTAAATCATAGAACACATATATACGTATGTGAATCAGGGGTTAAGTTTTTCTCAAGTTTCCTTTTCAAGGCCCGTGCTAAGTGATTACAGAGGTGACTCAGCTGTGAATCCAGCAGGCAGAACCGATAAGCATGGTCAGAGTGACCCACCAGATGTCAAAGCATCAACTCATTGTGGACGAAAGGGGCCACATGTGAACCTGACAAGCTCAGGGAAGACCTGCATGGAGGTCTTGCAAACTCAGAGACCTAAAGTGACCACCAAGGATGGTCTGAAATTAAACTTTAACTGAAAGCAGTGATGGTGGGTAGTCCTAGGCTGCTATCCTCACTGACAAGGTCAGCTTTTACCTTAACTGAGCCTACCTGTCTTTTTGCATCTATGGTAACATACCCTTGAAATGTTTGGGTAACCTGTAACCTCTCTTTTTCTGGAGACCCTAGGGCACAACCTAATGTGCCTGGGCACCAAGACAGATACCACACTTCCTTCCTTGTTATCATGTTAATTGTTGACTATTGGCTATCCTGCACCCACCTATGTGTCTATCCAGTCCCAGAGGTTTCCCTGCTTTGCTTTCTCCCGCCTCGCTAATCTATCACCAATGGATTTCATGCAACCCACCTGCATCCCCTCCTTTGATTGCAATGTGTAAAAATAGATGAGAAAACCGCCATTCTCTGGAGCATTATCACAACTCGTTGAGATTCTGCTTCCCAGCAATTGTCAACAGTTTGGCTCAAATAAACTCACACAAATTCTTTACAGGTTTGAATGTTTTTACGTTAACATCATCAACGTCATCTCATCAACAGCATCTCATCACCTGATGACTAGAGGACAGTGGCTGACTTCTGCAGACCTCCAGGGCTGCACCTAGTTGCATTCCGTCCCCAGCCTCACCCCAGCCCCTTCCCCTTTATAATCCTGTCCCCTGCACCTTGTGGTAAGGTTGGATTTGAATGCTTGTAAGTGCCCAGTCTTCTCGGTGGGCTGGCCTTCTCAATAAAGGCCTTATATGACTCAGCCCTGCCTTCCTTACTGGACACAGCGAGAGGCAGCCCCAGCCCCCTGGGGGTTTCCTGGTAACAATACCTCCCATTAAAAAGCAGTAAGAGGGACCTGGAGGGTATCATGCTGAGTGAAATAAGTCAGTCAGAGAAAGACAAGTATCACATGATATCATTCCTCTGTGGAATCTAATAAACAAAATAAACTGGTGAACGGAGTGGATCCTGGGACATGGAAGCATGGAACAGAGTGCAGAATCTCAGAGGGAAGGCAGGGGAGGGTGGATGGGTGGGAGGTGATTAACCAAGGACCTTGTGTGCATATATGCATGGCCCATGGACAGAGACAATAGGGTACTGAAGGTTGGGGGTGGTGGGGCAGTAGGGGCAGGTTGGAAGGGGTCAGTGGGGCGGGAAGGGACATATGTAATACTTTCAACATTAAACATTTTTTTAAAAAAGCAGTAAGAGCCAAAGGGCACCCCTCTCCCCACTGTCCCTCCTGCTGGCTTTCCCCTCTCCTCGATGGAGAAGGATACGGAGAAGGAGATGAAGGCACTCCAAAGGGCTCCACTGGGACCTTTCTAAGATTCTTGTCCCCCTCCCCTCCCCTCCCAGACAACCAGGGCAGGTTTCCTCTATTTGCATTTCAATCCTCACCTAATTCCAAACTTAGAGTTACAGGCTTCTCCCAGCTGCTCTTTAAATGCGACAGTATCACTTTGAGGAAGCATCCTATGTAATGCCCTCACTAGACAGAGAATTGATTGAGACACAGCTGGGACCGAAAGCCCAGGCCTCATTCTGTAAGCCTGTGATTGTACAGTAACCCCCAATGAGTCTGTTCTTCAGTCTCCTAATTAATTTTTAATTAAAAAGCTCAAAGATGCTAATATGCTCACTGGTTGTTGTGAATGGCAGCCTCGCGCCTGGACGCGGCGGGCGGTGCAGCGGATGCCTCCGATGGATACCTCCATTAGAGTCGGTGTTAAGGAGGCTGCTGCCTGGGGTTCCTGCATGGCTGGCCACAGTGGCAGCTCTCTCCCCTCCTCACGTGTGAGCTGTGTGCACAGGGAGGGCGATGAGTTTGTGTATGACAAGCTGTCCAAACTTTTACCCAAACACACTCCTCCTACCCTCCCCAGCACCCCGCTAATTACATTCCTCCGCAAATTACATCGAATTCTTTCAGGAGTCAAAGAGGCGCTTGCTTCCTACAGTGACACTCTCCCGCCTACTGGAGGCCATCCTGATGGGAAGTTAAGGCACTCTCTCCTCCTGCCCCCGCTCGGCAGACACCTCCAGCCTCTCCCTCTACTGTGTCCGTCTATCCTGGCCCAGCGAGAGCCATGTGGTGCTACAGGAGTTAGAACTGCTTCTCTGGCCACGGGGAGTCACACAGAGAACTATCGATAGCACCGTCAGCAAGGGTCTCTTCTCAAAGCCAGCTCCCAGCAGCAGGAGGGGCGTCCTTCAGAAAAGCCCAGCTGTTCTCCTTGCCTGCGACTCAGCTGTGAGCACCTGGCCTGCCACGTGGAAGACTCGGATTCGGAACTTGTGGTGCTGTTTCCCAGCCTTACTTTTCCATTAAAAGGAAACGTTTCTAGAGCCACCATTGTCTTGTTGTTCTTATACTAACGTGAGATTTGTAAAAGGCATGGGTAGCATTCTGGGGGGTGGGGGGCATGTCCCCCCTTTTCCAATGTTCCAAAGGAAGGTCCAGGGCCAGCCACACCTGCGGGCCAGGGAAGCTCGGGCCGACTCTCTGCCGGTCACTCCCTTCTCCCTGTCCCGCAGCCTGGCTTCTCTGCCTCTGCCTCGGACCCGGCGGTCCGTTCTCCAAGGGCGCCCTGTGCACTGGAGGGGTTAGCCAAGTGGTCAGCAAACTGCAGCTCGTGAGCCACATGCGGGCGCGCACGTACAGTGCGATTGAAACTTCGTGGCCCATGCGCAGAAGTCGGTATTTTGTGGAAGAGCCACACTCAAGAGGCCAAAGAGCCACATGTGGCGCGTGAGCCGCAGTTTGCTGACCACTGGGTTAGCCGCTTCCCTGCTCTCTTCCATAGATGCCAATGGCAAGCCTTGCAGCCCTGACAGGCAAAACCATCTCCAGACACAGCCACACGTCCACGACTACAGCTTTAACAAAAGTGGACTCTGTTTTAAGCATCAGAGAGAAAGGAGAGGGTGACACTGATGTGGCAAGAGGGTCACGGACAGCAGGATTCGCATCAGGATCTCGGGGGTGCGGCAGTTAGGAGGGGCCTACGCCTGCTGCTGAGGATAGGCTGTGCGCAGCATAACCACTGTGGCCCGCCAGCGGCCGTGGGAAAGGAAGGCTGTCGGCAGGAGAGAGCCCGAAAGCTAACGCGTGGGGTTCAGTCTCGCCAACCTGTCAGGAGCACCTCGTCTGCTCAAAGTCAGAATGGGGCAGCCAGACCAGGTCCCAGTTTGCAGGGCGCTTGGAATCTGTGCAGCCGCCAATGCAGGCAGGACCAGGCAGGAGTGGCTGAGACCATGAAGGCTGGGCCCGACCTACCCAGAGCTAGGGGACAGGATGGAGCAGCCGGACGCTCCTGCCTGGGCCTCCGCCCGCCTAACGCGTGCCATGCTTGGCAAACTGAATGACAAGTTGCAACACATTCTTTTTATTTACAGAAACTCGGGCACACTTTTTGAGAAGGGGGGCAGCATCTTTCTAAGTGAAACATCTCTCTTAATTTCTGTGTTTTCTCAGTCTGGAGTGGGGGGCTTCTCCACGGAGGACCACGATCCACACTCAGAATGTGCTGCCTCCCGGGGGCTGGCGAGTGGGAGGAACTTTTTGAGAGAGGGAGCCTGGCACCTATAGCCAGAAGGCCCAGCTGAGTCCCGGCTGGGCTGGGCCGAGCTGCGGGGGCCTCCTCGGCTCCCCAGGGGCACTGAGCCTGTTCTCGCCACCTCCCGGGGTGCGTGCAGGGTGAGTGTGGGGTGCGTGTGGATCCTGACTGCAAGAGCGGTGGGCAAGCTGTAGATCACCATTGCAAATGTTGGTTAATTTCTAATAAGGAAACATTTCTCATGGCCAGCAGCAGGTAAGCAGAATTAACTTCTGGAGAACCCCTCCGGGTGCTCAGCTGCCTCGCCCCCGGCACAGCCCGTCGTCGTGGCTTTTGAGGCCACCAGTGCTCAGCTCTCCCAGGAGGGGCTCCTCTGCCCCAAAGTCCCTATTCTCAGCTGTGTCCACTGGGACGCCTGGAGGCGAGTGTTGTACAGACACTGCCTCATTCCAGCGGGGAGAACCGGCACCTTCCCAGGGAGCGCGCTGCGTAGGAAGAGGGCTGGCTAAGGCCCTGCAGGGCAGACGCAGCGTGGCGAGCAGCGTGGCGAGCCGGCTGAAGCTCCAGGCCTTCCTGCAGCATCCAGAAGCACCTGCAGTAACGCGTTAATGTCACACCTGCCTCCTCTACCGGCCGCTGGGCATCACTGTGTTGGAAGAAATAGCACCGCTTTCCGTCCCAGCACCCTGGGTTCCCCCAGGCCCTGCTCCTGAGCGGGCTCCTGGCCAGGCCACTGCCTCCTGGGCCCCGGCCTGAACTCAGCTTTGAGTGGAATGAGTGTCAGCTTTGCAAGTCCCTCCAAGTGGGACTGAGGGTCGACCGCCACCTCTGAGGTTGAAGGCTGAAACCCTGACAGGCGCCACCCCACCCCCCGCCCAGCTGCATCTTGGTCCTTGAGAGGAAGGCCGTTTTGCCTTTGGCGGGGGAGTGGAGGTGGGGTGGAGGGGGTGCTCTAGCCATCCCCCTCCCCAGGGAGACAAGCCGACCAGGCTCCTCATTCCCAGCCAGCCCCCAGGGACTCCCCACCATGGCTGTCCAGAGCCAGCACCCGAGACCCTGGTGAAGCGCTGGTTCCAATAACCCCGAATGGATGAGATACCGAGCATTCGAACCTTCTGGTCACACATGCTCCACGCTCCAGACTCCCAGGAGAGAAGCTGGGCCAGGTCAGAGTAGGACTCTCTCTGGGGCGAGGCTCGCTCAGGAAGAGACCCCACTGTATGCAAAAGGATTACCGTATTTGCCGGCGTATAAGACGACTGGGCGTATAAGACGACCCCCTAACATTTCCACTCAAAATACAGAGTTTGTTATATACTCGCCGTATAAGACTACCCCCTCTTCCGCACACCTTCCACACACCAAATACAAGGTAAAACAATATCAGATTTGATTTTAACATTTTAATTTATATTCAAATGCTTATGACATGCAGGAAAACTGTCACAAGGCTGTATGTAATCAAACATATACATAAAACAGTGCAAGTTTATTACCGGTAAACATACTGGTAATTCACTAAAGAAAACACACTCTATAGACTGGTACCGTAGATGCTTCCCAGGAACACAGGCAAGCAGCCCACAACCTAGAGGGACTGTCAATGATAGAAGTAAGATAACAAATAGAGGGAGAGAGCAAGTGCCGGGCAAGTCCCTAGCAAGTTTGCTGGCGTGACAGTTTCACCTTAAAAGCCTTCAAACTCCTCTTCATCATCTGATATGAAAAGTTCATCAACGACATCTTGGTGCCATGATAGGGATGATAGGGGTTTGACTGGCCGACATTTTCTATGCTGTACTGTACAATGGGGCAGTATTGTGGTTGGCTGTTGGCTGTATACAAAGCCTGATTTGATTGGTCCCTGCTCCCTGTTTGCCCGCCCTGTCACTATAGCAGTCTGGTCCACCCTTGCATCAGCATCTCCCTGGGACCTCACTAGTGCGCAAGTGCGAGCTCTTCAACATTCTAACAGGCACCATGATAGCGCAAAATCGCGAATCTTCAATGCATATGTAAAGAAATATACGGTAACCCGAATTTACCACACTCGCAAAATCGCACACAGCCAACCATACACCCAGTATGGTATTGCGATTCGCGATTTTGCGCTATCATACTGGGTGTATGGTCGGCTGTGTGCGATTTTGCGAGTGTGGTAAAATCGCATAACAGCAAAATCGCATAACAGCCGAGCATACGCCCAGCAGGGCTGCTGATGCCTGAACGGTATGTGGAATGAAGTGGGCGGGCATCGGGAGGCCACTATGGCACGGGGCAAGCACTATGGGCAGTCTATCTGAAGTGTACCTGGCATATAAGACGACCCCCCACTTGGAGGCATATTTTTCAGGGCCAAAAAATCGTCTTATACGCCGGCAAATACGGTATTCCTGAAGCAGTGGGGCAGGCCAAGGTCTGGGTTGCCAAGCGATGACCGTCTGGACCTTGAGCTGCTGTGGGGGGGAGGGGGGACAGCGCACACTCATTTCCAGGGCTGACACATGGTGTGGTTCCCACACTGAGTGCGTTTACTCTCCTCGTCCAGATTTCCACTCACTTTCTGGCCCTGACCTATGAAACTGAAGGCCGGGCGTTCCTGCCTGTGGCCGGGCCTCGTGCACCTTATACCTGATGTGAGGTTACTGGCCCCTCACTCTGCACCCACCTGGGGGCGGACTGCACCACCGTCGCATTCACAGGGGCAGGGAGGGCAGCAGCTGCCCCCAGTGCCAGGGTCTGACCGTTTGTGCCCCTCCCCCACCTGATTCATGTGGGACTTTGGGGTGATTAGTTCATGAAGGTGAAAGCCTTGTCAGGGGGATTAGTGCCCTTTTAAAAGTGACCCCGAGAGCTCCCGCACCCCCTCACCCCGATGATACAGTGGGAGCTCCTCTATGAACCAGGAAGCCAGTCTTCACCAGACACCAAGTCTGCCAGCACCGTGACCTCTGGATGACGCCCAGGCTGGACCTGTGAGGAGTGGAGGCCCATCCAGGGCCCGTCGGGTGGATCCACAGCAGCCGGTGCTCTGAGACCCAGGCCGCCGGCCAATGGCAGCAGGGTCGGTGACCCGTATCTAGGAACCAAGCTGAGCTGCGAGGCAGAGCTTCAGGTGCTGACTGTGCCAAGCACCCCACTGCTCTCCCCAACACGCCTGCTGGGGCGCTCATAGCCTCGCTCAGCCAGGCACACGCCCGCAGCCTCCCCGCACACCGGAGCCCCACGCCAGGAGGGGCCAGGGCACGCACAGTGTTGAGGGCCGGCCGGACAGATGGGCCTACAGATGGACCAGGAGCCCAGCGGCCCAGCTGTGGCCAGGTCCCCCAGGCGGCTACCTGCCCCGGCAGGTGACTCCAGAGGTGCTCGCACTGCCAGTCTCTCTCCGAAGGCCCCAAAATGAACGAGGAGGTGCCTTGGCCGCTGGTTTTTCTCATCAGCCAGGGGAGACCGCAGGGAAGTGGGGGTGGCCGCAGACCCAGTGCTAGGCCTCCATGCCCTCAGGCGTAGTCACCCGCCCGCACGCTGAAGCCGGACTGGGAGGTCTAATTCACGTGGCAAAGCACATGGACGTCCCGGGAAAAGGCTCCTGTCTCCAACGGAAATGCCTCACTACGTCCGAGAACAGACTGGCTGCGCTGCCCCAGGCAGGGGAGGCCACCTGGTCCTCAGAGGAAAAGAAGCCGGTGGTGAAAGTGAAAGTGGGTGCCCCTCTCCCCTTCCCCCCACCTGGCCTTAAGGAGCAGCACCTCAGGGGAGGCTTTCTGCTGGGAAAGGGGGTGGCTGGGTCCTCGGGGCAGCTCTGGAAAGCGGCAGCTCTGTCTCCTGCACCTGCGCCACTGTCAGGGCAAACATGACTAAAAACAGAGGTTGCAATCACATCCCTATTATTTCCCGTATCTCAGGTTCATCCAGGCAGCAGGAGAGATCTAACAATGACTTAGCAGCCTTCTCCACTAGTACAAAATGAGAGGATGGACACAGATGATGCTGGAGAAAGTACTGAGCACGGAATATTAAATTACCCCAGGGTGGGCGCTGGCCTGTGAGTAATGCCCCCTCCCCAGCCTGGGCGCCAGCCTGCGAGGCCAGGCTGTGGGGCTGAGGAGGCAGGAGCTGCCGGACCACCTGCTGACACCGTGGTCCCCATTTGCAAGCGCTCAGAGGGGCCTGGGACTTGCGTGCAGAGGCAGCTGCAGGCCGCCTCCGCTCCTCTGCAGAGCCACTTCATCTCGCATGCCGCCATGGACAGTCATCAGTAATGAAGCCATTAATGCAGGAGGGTGGAGAGAGAACTGCCTGCCAGCCTTCTCCATTAAACGCAGGTACTTCGCACATCTCTAATTAAGATCGAGGCTTGAGTTCCAATTGACAAAGCACTCCATCCCCATGATACGCAGCCACGGGCGCTGGAGGGCAGAGCTAATGCAGTGAGTGGGTAATGGCGTGGATAATTCCAATAAAGATTTCCAATTATACTAGGTTCTGGAGGTTAACTGTGCTACTCGGAGAGGGAGCCCGCCCCTGGGCGAGGAGGGGCCTGATCTCCCCGGGATGTGTCCTGAGACCGTGGCTGAGTGATTTGCCTGGAGCTGAGGGCACTACCTCAGAGCCCAGGACCCCCCTAAGATCCAGATCCACCGCATCGACTATTCCCGACCGGATTCACTCCCGGGAACACGAGCAGACCCGCAGGTCCATGGAAAAGATGGGTGGCCAGGCAATTCCCAAGAGAGTGACACGTTTATTTTCACTCATTCCGAAATTTGGAGAAAACATGTTGACATTTGTGTTACAGAGTGAGTCCCCCAGAGACAGACCACCGACTCATAGATGGTTTGGGCAAGCAAGCGTTTATTGATTACAGATTCGAATCTGGGCCCCTGCCATAGCTGACACAGCAGCAGGCAATCGCCCCGCGAAGGGTGGAGGGCGGAGGGGCAGTCCCTCCTTTTATCACCCCTCCCGACCTTGGCTGATCTGTCCTATTCCTATTGTTTGGCTACTGAACTAACAGCCCCCCCGCCGCCCCCCCACCCCGGGCGAGGCCCAGGCGGAATTCCTGCTGTTTTGCTAAAGCTATTCTTCTCCCTGACAGGCTCTGCTCAACTTCCTTCTTTCCCCAGATGTCACCCTTATCTGGACTTGGTTTTCAAGTCTGGTCTTCCCCTATGTCTGATTCAAGTTACAAGCTATGTTCAGTACTTTTCCACCCTGGTTGAGCCCCCCCACCCTGCGATTTCTAACTCATTCCCCACTCCTCTTACGGGGGAATCAAACCTTTGATTCGCTCTCACTCTCCTCGTCCATAGCGAGATTTTGGTACTGGACACGGAGAGCAAGGATCTTAAGGTCCTGAGTCCTGGCTTGAATCATGTTAGCTATCGACCTAAAAATGCAGGGAGCTATAGTTAACATTAGTATAAGTCCAAATAGTGACCCCAAAAGGGGAAGTAGATAGGGGAGGAGTCCGTTGAAGCTGCTCCATAAGGGGTTGTCAAACAGTTCTTTCCTCCTCTTGACTAGATCCTCCTGGAGCTTCTTGATCTTGTCTCGGACGATTCCCGATTTGTTGGCGTAGAAGCAGCAGCGTTCCTGTAGGGCTAAGCAGATCCCTCCCTGCTCTGCAGTGAGTAAGTCGAGCCCCCTCCGGTTCTGGAGGGCGACTTCAGCTAGAGAGTCTATTTGGTCTTGGAGGCCATTTATAGTTCCTGAGAGGGCTTGAACATCATCAATTAGCTGATTGGAAGGCTTGGTATAGGAGTGTACAGCTACTCCTAGTCCTGCGGAGCCCGATGCCACAGCACCCGAAACTCCTAGGCCTAAGAGGAGGGGAATAAATTGGATAGCCGTTTTACTGCGTCCTGCTATGTAATCAAGACTAGGAAGGGGAACGGGCTCTTCTCCTGGGATAATGTCTATATCGGGGAGGATAATAGCCTGTATGCATAATCCTGTCCAGTTGACAGGGAGGGCTGTGAAGGCCAGGCTACCCCCGCAAACAAAAACCTGCCCAGGGGCTGGGCAGAGGGTTGTGGAGTGGTTAGAGACCTGGGTGCACTTGGAGAAAGTCTGATACCCTACATCTAAGTCATAGCTATTGTTCTGGAACAGCCCCCTAAAACATAGGGAGGTACTGAACCTTACGGGCTGTATTCTGAAGGGAAGGGTGAGGCTGCAGCTTCCAGCCTCCTGTATGGAAGAATTCCTGGCGGGGAGGGCAAGGGGCATGGCTGTCCCAAGAGTCATACATAGCCAACAGTCTGCGGCCAGAGACGGGTTAGAGCCATTTAGAGCTCTAAGGGTAGCCTCTAAGATGTCAGAGGTCTGGGCATCTAGATCGATGTCCCTGGGCTTGAGGAGAGCCAGAGGGTGGTAACGGAGGGGTGGGTACAAGGAGTGAATCATCTGTTCTATCTGTTCTTGTACCTCAGCTTCTCTAACCCTATCAGTGGGTCCCCCCCCATCAGATACGTGGATTGGGGAACGAGGCGACCAGCAGCTAGCCTGGCCAAGATTGCCTCGACAGGAGGCTTGAGCAAGTTTGGAGTACCCTTGGCTACTGCTAGTGTCCCAGTCCCCTCCAAAAGAACCAGAATACGTTCTCTGCAGGATGGCAGTTAGATAGATTTTCCCATCTGTATGGGTGCACTGCTGGACCTCCCGGTAGCAAGTGGAATGCATTTCTGTGGCCATCTGACAGTTGGAAGGGCACGGTCCGGGTTTGCCCTTCTCTGGCAGTATAATTTTAGGTTTACTGACACACTTCCATCCCTGTTTAAATCCGCCCCCTGTCAAGGCCTTAAAAGTTAAGTAGGCTGTTTTACTGCCACAATCAGTTGTTTGGGAGTATTGGGATGGAGTCACTCCCGTACTCCCTCCCGTGCAGTCACAAGGGCTCCCATAAAGTTCCTGCACTAAGTCCTGTGTATTGGGTGGGGGCCCTAGCCCACCCTCTGAAGGGTGGGGCAGAGTCGCCAATAGTAGTAGTAAGGTTATTATTCCTTCCCCACCCGGGTTAACTTGACCTTGAGTGGGTCGTCGGTCGGGCTGATCTGCCATTTCTCCTGGTCCCCTGGTAGTTCTTCAGGTGCCTTTTTCAGCCGGGTGTGATGTATCCAGTGCTGCTTTCCAGCTACCTTGACGGCTGTAGGAGTACTGAGAACAATAATGAAGGGTCCTTCCCACCTTGGTTCTAATTGTCCAGGATTTAACCTTTTAATCCAAACCAAGCTTCCAGGCTGTGCCACCGGAGGTCTAGGTGGTGCGCGCTCACCTCTGGTGCTGGCTGGCGGACTAGCCGGTGGACTTCCTCTCTGGTCTGTTGTAATGCCTGTAGAGACTTAAGGAGGTTTCTGTTAGTTATTCCCCCCATGTGTTCTTCCCCCACGCGGGGGAGAAGGGGAGGCGGTCTCCCAAACATAATTTCATAAGGAGTGAACTTCTCAAGGTAGGGGGTAAATCTAGCCCTCAGTAGGGCAAAAGGGAGGAGGCTCACCCAATCTCCACCAGTTTCTAGTTAAGCTGGCGGTAATGGTCCAGAGCCTCCCTCCCGAATGCAGTATTCGGGTTCCAGTTGGGCCGGGTGGGGGGAAACACTTCCGCGATCCTGTCCTCATCCGTGGTAGGTTCTCCACGAGCATCTGAAACCTGCTTCCTCCCCTCCTTCTTAATTCTCTCCTTCTCCTCGGTGGTGAACAGAATAGTCAACAACTGCTGACAGTCATCCCAAGAGGGCTGGTGGGTGTAAAAGACCGACTCCAATAAGGTTATCAGCCCTTGGGGGTTCTGGGAGAACGGGGGGTTCTGGTTTTTCCAGTTATACAAATCTGAGGTTGTGAAGGGGACATAGGTCCGGAGCGGTTCCCCGGTCGCACTAACTTCCCCCGTCTCTCTGAGAGGCAACTGGGTTACTGGGCGGTCCGTGCCCAAAGGAGGTTCTGGACCTGGTGTGGGACGGACTCAATGGCCCCTGTTCCTCTCTCTCTGCCACTCCCGCTGAGGTACTGTCGGGGCTCAGAGACCCCTTTTCCTCCCGCTTGCCCTCAAGGGAAGGATAAAGGCTCTCTCCCGGGGGAGTCCGCGGCAGCAGCAGCCTGGTAAGGGGGTGGGGGCGGCCGAGGCGGGGCCTCTTCCTCCAGCACCTCCAGTACGGGCGGGGCCGCGGGAGTAGCCAGGGGGCTTTTTTGGCTTCTCTCTCCCCTGGGGCTTAGCCAAAAGAACCGACCTGGATGGTCTCTGTCCAGGTTTTCTCCTAGGGACGCAACCACAGTCACGGAGGTATTTAGGATTATCCCATAGAATATCAATCCATACTTCAATGTACTGCATTTGGTCGGGATGTCCCGGGTCTCCAAAAACAATTTGTCTGACTCTGGCACAAATGGCCATGTCAAGAGTCCCAGTGGAGAGCCACCCAACGCCGAATGTTGGCCACTCCCGCTCACAGAATTTCCTCAGAGTGAAAGCATCAACTGGGGCACCGTAATCATCCGCCCGCTTTTTGAAATCAGAGAAATTTTTAATTATACATTCTAGAGGCAACAAAGTGAAAGGGCGAGTACTACGCCCTCCACCTTGCCCCAGGGTAAGGGCTACGCCCTCCACCTTGCCCCAGGGTAAGGGCTACGCCCTCCATCTTACCTTGGCCATGTGCTCAGCAAGGCTTCTTCCCTGAAACCAAGCCGCTGCTGGCCACGCCCAGGATTTCTCTGGACTGGCCAATGATAGTCAAGGGAAGTGCACGCCATCACTATGACCACATCCTGTGTAATGAGACACCGACTCGCTCCTGGCCAATCGGCAGGGCCCACAGTCCTTTCTCCTCCCCTTACCCCAACCCCCTATAAAACCTCTCTCCACACAGAGTTTTCCCTCTCTCTGCCACCTGCTGCTGTGCCAGTAAGGGGGGGCAGGGGAGCCAAACCTAGGTTTGAAATAAATGACTCTTTGCTTTTGCATTGGACTCGCTGGCTCCCTGGGGGGCCCTTGGGAATCTTGAAATCTGGGCACAACAAAAAGGACTTGCCTTTTCATTAGTCTGCCCCATGCTGCCTCTCAACACTGTAATGAAAATCGAGGTTAAGCAAAGACAGGCAAATCCAATAAAAGAATAGAAACGGCAGAACAACTTCAACACAGGTCCTATAAATTTCAGAGTCCTTCACCCTTGGAGACATGGACAGGGGAATAAACACTGGGTACGACCACTCACAAGAAATCACTCACATGCGGCCGCACATTTCGTTTCACTCACACACCAGAACAGTAACCAGAGCCTCAGAGGTCACCTCGTTGGCTGTGACAGGGTCCCCGGCGGTGTCTCGCCACCCTTGTCACTAATTATGAGCGCTCGCCAGACAGAAAGAAACCAGCCGGTTAACTCACCAATGCTGCTGGGACGTCCGAGGTCAGCTGCCGCGGCCAGGAGACAGGAACCTGGGCTGCTTGCTTGCTGGGGTCCGAGACCCCTGGGGGATATCTTGCTGGAGCCTCCAGATGTTATAGAGTGAGTCCCCCAGAGACAGACCACCGACTCATAGATGGTTTGAGCAAGCAAGCGTTTATTGATTACAGATTCGAATCTGGGCCCCTGCCATAGCTGACACAGCAGCAGGCAATCGCCCGGCGAAGGGCGGAGGGTGGAGGGGCAGTCCCTCCTTTTATCACCCCTCCCGACCTTGGCTGATCTGTCCTATTCCTATTGTTTGGCTACTGAACTAACAGTCACACCCCCCCCCCCCCCCCCGCCCCGGGCAAGGCCCAGGCGGAATTCCTGCTGTTTTGCTAAAGCTATTCTTCTCCCTGACAGGCTCTGCTCAACTTCCTTCTTTCCCCAGATGTCACCCTTATCTGGACTTGGTTTTCAAGTCTGGTCTTCCCCTATGTATGATTCAAGTTACAAGCTATGTTCAGTACTTTTCCACCCTGGTTGCGCCCCCCACCCTGCAATTTCTATCTCAATTTGCAGAGGATGCCACGCTTTCCCGAAGGAGCCAAGCTTGACTGTTAACGTTCGACTCATACCTAAGGAACCCACATCATATGAGAGTGGGGAGGAGAGAGGACTTGCAATGTTTTGGCCATTGTAGCTTCAAGAATTAATTTCTCTTTAGGTGGCTAGGCGACAGAGGGGTGGGGGAGGAGGCTCCCAGCAGATTGTCTGTGAAGTGCAGGAAGGCTCCTCACCCACCAGGGCGCTCTCCAAGCCTGGCTCACTGCACCCACAGGTGTTCTGCCTCCATGGCCAGCTAGCTGACTTACCTGCTCACCTGCAAGAGGTAGACGCCCACCCAGGTGAGCACTTAACCAAATATTTGGGTTAGCTCTGTTTCCTTGCTCTTTTTCAAAAGACCAGCCACCATGAGTAACCAAAAAGCCTCCAGGTTTTCACAAATTATCCTTCCCTGTGGTTTTCGTGATGGCCATGGCAGGAGTCATGGTGCCGTGGGTCTCCCTCTGCACAGTGAACATGGTGACTGGCGGCTGTGTCTCTGCACCTTTGGACAATCCCACAGAACCCAGCAGACTACAGTTAGGCCACCTGGCCTTAAATATCTCTATTAAGGCATATTCCCGAATTCTGTGCAGCTTTAATATTCACATTATTTTCTTTGGGGGGATTACCATTAATCCATTTTTAATGGGCCATTTTAAAGTTTATTTCACAAAATACTTGTTATATGCCTACATCTTGGAAAACAATGACTGCTTTTGAAAAAAGATTGTGAGAAAAGAAATCAACATTACCAAATCCCCAAGTCTTCTTTTATGGCTTAAAACAATTCAATAAAAGAGTTTGCGATGGTCATGCATTTAAAACGCCTACAGAAATATTCAGGCTGAAAGGCCAGAGCCTTTCCTCCCCCGCTCCCGCCGGCCGCTCCACCCCCAGGAGGCCCGGAGAAGAGTTTGGTCTGCAAGTTTTCAGAGCAAAGTTGGAAAAGTTATACTTTTGTCACAAGAGAAGAAGTGGCTTTAATAAAATATTTTAAAATTTAATAAAGTAACCAAGAAAGCAAGTAATAAAGCAAGAGAAAGGGAATCTTGATAAAATTATCCGGGTGAACAGACCACAGCAGGAATTAATCTAAACCCCACACAGGAGGCGCCGAGGCAGTCCACAGCCCCTCCCGCCCAGGCCATGAGCCCACCCCTCAGGAGCCCTAGATAGCAGACTCTGCAAGAAGCCCTGGTGTGTTAAACAGAGAATCTTGTCACTTGCGGCGGGGGGGGGGGGGGTCGGGGGGGGGGTTTATAAAGACAGGAGAGGAGAAAGCAATGCATTGGGTGGGTGGTTTTGATGTCCCTGCAAATGGCTCTCCCTGATTCCAGTGGTTGCAGGACTTACAGCTCCCTCGGTCTGGCATTGCATGTGACCCCATCACGTGGAGGTTAGGGGGCCGACCCCACTGCCTGCAGTTGAAAATCCATGTATAACTTTGGACTCCCCCAAAACTTAACTACTAATAGCCTACTGCTGACCGGAAGTCTTACCAATAGCATGAATAGTCGATCAACATGTTTTATATGTCATATGTGTCACAGACTGTGTTCTTACAATAAAGTAAGCTGGAGAGAAGATGCTATGAAGAAAGTCATGAGGAAGAGAAAAAGCATTTACGGTACCACATGTATCTACTGAAAAAATCCTCCTGTAAGTGAGCCCGCACAGCTCAAACCTGGTTGCTCCAGGGTCACCGTGTTTCCATGGTGGCCCTGGTGCGGGAGGCACAGTCTCTGTCTAGTGGCAGAAGTGGATACAGCAGAGCCTCCTCCGCTGGCACCTGTGAGACTCTTCCCAATCGTAGGTGACAGAACCGAGGCCCCTGGGAGGCCCAGGCAGGCATAACGCCATTAGCACCGTCACCTCGGGAGGCCCCATAACCTGGCAGGAGGAGTCCCAGCTACACAACCAACATAGTAGCTGCAACATTCAACAACATACTTAAACTCAAGACACTCAATTTACACACACACACGCATGCAGACACATGCAACAGTGTGTGGGAGGTCATTCCGTGAAAAGTGCCTAGAATGTAGTAAATATAACAAATCATAGCAAATACGAGTGGTGAAAAAAACAGACATGTGAAAACAAGGTAGAATCGAGGCCCTTACGAAAAAATGCCCAGTGCTTTGCCCCCGTCCTCCATGCCCTGGCTCATTGCTGAGGCACAGCTGGCTTTCTGGACTTTGATTGGGTCACTCGCTGACTGCCAAAAGCATGGTGGCTCCACTCTCCCAGCCAAGCGTTCACCGAGCACATGCCACACGCCAGGCCCTGTGCTCAGCACTTACAAGCAGACTCTCCAACCCCATGGGGCAGATTCTGTCACCGTCCACCTCAATGACAAAGGATCAGAGTCCAAGTTCACACTGCTAATAGAAGGTGCATGGGGCCTTGATCCAGGTTCCAGGATCCCAGGGCCCAAGCACTTCACCTGGACCACAGACACCACACATGTGTCCAGACTTCCCCTAGCACCCTGAGACCGTGCCAGGCCACGCTCCCTGTCCTGTTGGTGACAGCCGTGCACATGGCTGTGGCCCAGATGGCAGGGTAGAATGACCAGCCCAGCTCCTCCCCCTCATGTCCTCAGCCCCTGCTGGGGAAGGCGCTCACAGATCCCCTTCCCCTTTTGTCTTTCCTCTGGAGCACAATTCTCTGAGATGTGTCTGTTTGCTGTCCCTGATGCTCCCATGCTCTGGCCCCCAGTGGGACTTGAGTGAGGACCTGAGAGGCAGGGTGGCTCACAGCAGATGTTGTGTTTGGCCCAGCACTCTGGCCTGCTCCACAGTGGAGGACACAGGGCCCCAGAGCAGTCTGTCCTCACTGCAGGACGCTTCGCCTGGGCTCCTCCAGCAGCATTAGCGTGGCCAGGGCAGCCCAGGTGGGGAAAGCTATCACCAGCCCTGGGGGCACTCAGCCCTGGGCATGTAGCCCCTAATCCCAAGTATCTGGCCTTTTTAGGGATTCTGCAAGCTATGAGCTAGAGTGGGTTATTCGCAACTGAGAACCATGAGCATCATGGGGAAGCAAAGGAAACATTTCAGAAAAATGAAGGGGAAGTGGACGGAGGGAGGCAGTGGAGGGAGAAGACAGCTGGTCCAGTTTGTAGTCCTTACCAGGCACCCTCAGCTGCAGCGCCTCTCCTGTGACCCCACGTCCTTGTCCTCTGCTGAAGCCTGGATGCTGCAGGATGCTCTGTGGGGGCCGCACACACTCACCTGCTTGCCTCTGTCACTCCCGGCCCTGCACATGCAGGCATGGATGCTCCTGGTAACAAGAATTCTTACCAACAGAAACCAAGAGGTTTTTGTCCCCCTGTGTTTGCGGTGTTGGCAGGAAGGCAGGGGGGTCCTACAGGGAGAATGACTAGGTGTAAGCCAAACTGATGATTTCAGGGTCACTGGGAGGGTTCACTCCAACCTCCGACCTCCGTCACCGGACCTCTGCCACGCTGGCTGAGCGGCTGCCAGGACTTCCAGCGTGAGGGATACAATCTGCTGGAGCCAAGTGTTGCCGTATTTAAGGACCTGACTTTTCAAATAAGAAGGACCACCCGCCCCGCCCCCATGGGAGTGAGAGTGAGTGACCATCAGCCTGAGCCTCAGCCACTGAAAGGGTCTCAGCAGGAGCAGGCGGGCGAGAATGAGAGGACACAACAGCTCACACCCCTCCCAGTTTTGTCTTCCAGACCCTGGGACCCCGTGAGATGCTGAAACAGACGTGGGTACACGCCACGCACAGGCCTGCCTGCCCCACACAAGGAAGATGTCCCAGGGCCAGGCTGTGTCTCTACAAGCGTCCGGGTCACAGGCCAGAGCGCAGCCTCCTGCCCCTCGGGCTGCCCCGGGGGGGGTGGGGGGGGAGCTACCACAGAACCGTGTGCTGACAGAAATGCACGTGTGAACGTCTGCCCTCTGGACAGGATGTCTGATTAGGTACCTGGGCAGTGCAGACTGCTAAGAACTGATTAGAATTCTACCCAGCACTGTCCCCAGAACCCCACTCCACTCTGCAGCAGGTAGGTTCTCAAAGACACCGCAGCACATCCATCTCCCAAATCAACACCCTGGTGGGGCCCAGAGGCAACATGGGCACGGACATGGCAGCCATGGGTCAGGTGAGCCCACACTCCAAGTGGCAACAACAGTCATTCCAGGTTTCATTCTTGTTCCTGCAGAAAATCTTCATTACCTCCTGTCCAAGGTCTGTGGTTTCCAGAAGGATCCTGGGATGGGAGGGAAGGGGAGCATAGTAGCCTCTAAGGCCCCCCTCCCACATCCGGTTCATTGGTGGGACCTCACTCTTCCTCCTCCGCCCACGTGGCCAGTTCAAAGGTTACTGGCCGCTTGTGCGCGATGCTCATGGTAACAAGGCCTTGCCCCTGTGCCCCAGCTGTGAGAGGCTGACGGTGGACACGGGATGCTTCCTTTTGTAGGAAAGGCCACCCAACATGGACCTGTGGCCTCTCTGCTGAGAGATGTGCCTGTGCTGTGTCCGTGTGTGAGTGGGATCCGGCTGGAGAACAGGACTTGGCATCCCTCCTTGCTGGCTTCCTTCCCGCTCACTTACTGCTGCTTCCTTCCACCACTCAATTTATCTCAGGAGAAATCAAACTCAGAGACCTGGCACCTGGCACCCAAGAAAGGTGTAGCCATGGCCTGGGCCTGGCAGAGAGACCCCCTGGGCTGGGCCCAGCATCCCTGTGCGGCCCACAGGCACGCAGCTCACCAGGGCAGAGTGACCTTGGGTTGACCTTGACCATCAGACGGGAGGATAATGTCACTTGCTGACAGGTGAGAGATGCCTCTGAGCCTGCGAATTCCTCAGAGGCCCTGGGCAGCTGCAAGGGGGAGCAGCCCAGGGGCCGAACAGAAGCTGAGAGGGTGTCATCAGGGACACCCACCCGGGAGGGGCGTGGAGGCCGGGCCCTGCAGCCCGTCTGTCCGCGGGAGCTCCAGCTTGAGGCTGATGGAGTGGGTGGCGAGCAGAACCCTCCTGAGTTGTTAGCAACACTGGGACTGGGGAGACAAAAGAATCACTGGAATACCACGAGGCGCCGTGAGCCACAGCAATCCTTAGAAGATGGTCTAATGTGAATAAGCCACAGCGAAGACCAATCCTGTCCTGCAAGAGCAGCTGGCGTGAGCACTCGCTGATCCCTGGTATTCAGGACTGGGCGGAGGAGGCAGGGCAGGCACAGTGCGGATCTCAAATGCACACAGTTCTAGAATGACAGCCACGAACAGTGAGCCAGACACCAGGGAGCTGAACGGTGAAGGACGGATGGATAAGGTCCGAGACCGTGAACTCCCTACTTTAGACGCCGGTCAGACCTCGGGCCCTTAGGAACCCTGCGACCAAGTACAGGCAGCAGGAGCGGGTTCCACCTGCAGATTCAGGGCGCAACTCAGCAGTCCTCCTGAGTCCCTCTCCAACAAGCCCATTGGTCAGACCGTCCCCACCACCGTCCCATGTCCCGGGCAGGCTCAGAGAGACAGCCGCAAAGCAGCCCGTCGGCAGGCCGGCCTGAGAGGTGGTGGTGCTGGGGCTCAAACCCGTGTCCTTCCAAAAAGCCAGAAGGAGAATTACCACGTTGGGCACAGGGCTGTGCATGGGTGTGAAAGGGAGGGGCCATGGGAGAGAGAACCCACACACCAGCCCCGGGACATGGGAAGCAGGCCCATCGCAGCCCACACAGCTCACCTGGAACGCAGGTGAGACCGGCTAACGCGTGGCTTTCATGTCGCTGTGACACTAGAGCGGAGGCACGTGCTCTGATTGCCATTTTGAATGTCATAAAACGGATGCGTTTGGAAGTGAGATTCCAAAGGATGTGTTCCTTGTTCCCTCCCTTCACATCCCTTCCCTTCGAGAAAAATTAGTGTGGCCTTATGCACAGCTTCCTAATGACATTGCAATGTGTTTGGGAGTATTTTCAGCTTCTACAACTTTACAGAAATGAAAATATAAAAAACCCTCAAGCCCTAACCGGTTTGGCTCAGTGGATAGAGCGTCAGCCTGTGGACTGAAGGGTCCCGGGTTCGATTCCGGCCAAGGGCATGTACCTCGGTTGCGGGCACATCCCCAGTAGGGAGTGTGCAGGAGGCAGCTGATCGATGTGTCTCTCTCATCGATGTTTCTAACTCTCTATCTCTCTCCCTTTCTCTCTGTAAAAGATCAATAAAATATGTTTAAGAAAAAAACCCTCAAAAGACTTCAAAACTGAGTTAGCCCACAACGTATATTTAAGCTGTATTTCTTTTTGACCTGGTTTATCTGCATGTGTTTTTAAGAGTCCAAAACTCCCGTGGAGCTCTCTCCCTCTTTTCTCTGTTTTCCTCCTAATCTATCAGTCCCTGAGCACATGCTGGGTAGGTGCTGTGCGAGGGACTGAGCTAACAACTTCAGGACAATCATCACCGAGGAGCGGACGGCAGTGCTTTCTCTGTGACAGACCCGGGACTGAGTCTGGAGGCCACGTGGGTGCGTGAGCCAGACTCCGCACAGCTCAGGCTTCCTGACCTGACACATGCACGTCATTTCCTGTGCACAGCACTGTTCTGTCGCCACTGTGACAAGTGACCACAGGGCAGTGGCTTAGACACCAGCTGCCGCCTTACAATTCTAGGCAGGAGGCCCGCACAGGTCTGAGGTGTGGGCAGGCGTGTCCCCGGAGTTCAAGGGAAGACTGTTTTGCCAGGAGGTGGGCTGGGGCGCAATGGGAACCTTATAGTTCTCTCCAGAAGGAGATCTCTCCCCCACCCACCCCCGGGGCTTTATAGAAAGTCCCACCATCAGGCATGTGGCCCTTTGGGGTCACTTTCCCACCCCATGCAGAACACCACGGCCAGTGGGTGTCACCTTCGAATGGAGCAGGTCTGGGTCTCATCTCCCCACGGGGGAGGAGGGACAGTGTGTCATCTCAAACCACCTGAGTGGTTTGCAAAGGAACTGGGGAGATTGGACGTGTGGAAGCAGCAGACACGTCTGGCACCGGAGGCTTCCACACGTGGACTGGTTACCACAATCTAGTGCTGTCCTCACAGCTACGCTCACGTGTGTTGACAGATGCGACTGCAGATGTCTAACGTTTCAGGAGACATGCCTTCTGGGGAGGGATGGAGAAAGCGTGTCGGTGGGTAAAGGCTCAGGAGATTCTAAAGGCCGGGCAAAACATGGAAAAAAAACTTTTTTTCTCCACAAACGAGGTCTTTGGAATCTAGGGGACTTTCCCCAAGGGAATAGGATTATGGTTACTCCTACATCAAAAGATGTGAAAAGGCCAATGACAATGTAGCAAGTTTTAAAATCCATTCAGTCAAAGGATTTGGCTTCTTCCTCCTGGAAGAAGCATGTGCACCTGCTACGAATGAATCGGCCTCTGCATCACCAAAGCCGCCTCGGAACGACCCGGCTGCTTACTGACACGCAGACTCCCGGCCCACACTGTCCAGGCGGGGTGAGCGTGTCCCGCTAACATCTCTGACGGCTCCCCATGCCTGTCCTGGCTGCTGCTGGCCCTCCGGCCCACACCGTCCAGGCGGGGTGAGCATGTCCCGCTAACATCTCTGACGGCTCCCCGTGCCTGTCCTGGCTGCTGCTGGCCCTCCGGCCCACACCGTCCAGGCAGGGTGAGCGTGTCCCTCTAACATCTCCAACAGCTCCACGTGCCTGTCCTGGCTGCTGCTGGCCCTCCGGCCACACGGAGTAGCCCCCACTCTGATATCAGAACAGGGGCACTGCCTGTCGCCCTGGCAGCATTGCTGTAAAATTCAAATCAGAGAATTAAAAAAGGAAAATGGGTTCATTTTTCTCTGAGGGCAAGTAATCTGTGCATGCAGAATGACTATAAGAAACACAAACCTTTGTAAAACTTACAAGATGTATATTTATGGATGCATACGTCTTAAGGGCGTATTTTATTTTACACACAAAATTAGTTTTCCTCTTAATAAAAGTTGTGTGATTAAACTTAATAAAATTTGATGTTTAAAAAAATCAAAGAATATAGGCTATCATCCTGAAAAGTAAACAGCTCAATGAAAAAGTGCAGGGCTATTGTTATCAATATTAATATTGTCATTAACGGCGTCACCTCTGGGTCTGCCGGCACTCGTCCCTGCACCTGTCTTCTCCGGAACAGTCAGAATCCACCCCACAAACCGGCACTGGAGTGAGCACATCCCGACGTCTTCCTGGGAGTGCTGTTGTTCCCATTGTTACTCTCAGGAGAAGTGGGAGGTGGCACCAACAGGAAGGCTGGCTCTCCTGAACTGTCTGTGAAAAGGACTGAGGAGCTTTCCTATCATGGGCATTTCCATTTCTAGGCATTCGCAGTGATGAGAGGACTCGCAGGCCTGGCTGAGCCTCCCTCTGGCCTCTGCGGTGCTGGGCGGCACATTCTCCCTCCGAATCGCTGCTGGGAGTGTAAGCGCATCTCTAGCCATTCCATGAACAAAGAGCACAAAAGGGTTCATAAAGTAATAACGAAGATAAATACCTTTGCAACAAAATTTCAGCTCCAGCAATTTTCCATTTATATCTTCTCCCTGAATCATGGAGCCCGAGCTGCATCGTGCAAAGTCATTTCCTGTCTAATGCTTCCCGGAGAACCCGGCCGCGGCTGTGGTGCATGGAGGTGCACAGCTTGCCCCAGAAATGGGGCTTCCTGTGCGATTTCCTCGTCCTTCTTGGGCACTCAATCTCCACATCCTCCGGACAGGGTGCCAGCCAAGCCCCCTCAGCCAAGGGCCAGCTCTGGCACTCCCTGTTGGAAGCACCCTGCGACCGTGGTTTTCCAGGCGAGACCACAGGCGTGGGATGTGGCTGTCAGCCAGCAGGTGTGGCCCCGGTTAGCTAAGCGACTGCCTAGTGCGCTAGGCAGACCTCAGGGAACGTACACAAAAGTATACGTGGTGAACACTATAGGTAGAACAGACAACAAAGGACAGATTTGTTTTCAGTTAAATTAACATCTTTAAGATATAATTTGCACAATATACAGTTTATAGGATGAAATATACAGTTCAATGCTTTTTTAAAAAAAAAATCTAGAGTTGTAAAACCACCATAATCTAATTTTAAGACACTGTCCTCACCCCCTAAAAGAAACCTTGCACCCACTCTCCTCCCCTCCCCTCCCCTCCCCTCCCGCAGCCCCTGAGGAGCACTGACCATCCCTGTGTCTGAGGACCGGCTGTCCTGCCCGTTCCCTGTACCTGGAATCATGCAGCCTGGCCTTTGTGAGCGCTTCCTTCGCGGAGCCCTGGGGGGTCCGTGTGTAATCTATCAGGGCTTCGCTCCTTTTCGTGGCCAGTTGACAGCCATTGTATGGACAGCCCGTGCTGCGATTAGCCATCAGCTGGTGGACCTGGGACTGTCTTCATGAGGCCAAAACGGGTGAAGAATTATGAATCTATCAGATCATCTGGAAACCCAGATGGGCTGAGCCCCCAAAATGGCGCCAGCACTCAAAGACGAGGAGTCAGAGGTTTTTAAAGGACTCTAGGCGGCCTTTTTCTGGACGGAGAATTCTCTGTGCAGGTCCGGATTCTGGGAAACTCCAGAGGGGAGAGAGAATGGTCTTAACAAGTGGAATGTCCATTGTGAAGTGGCCTAAAGGTCAGTCCCCAGGGGAGGGGTGTCGATTCAATTATCTGATGAGACCGAACAGGACCCTGCCATTTAACCCTACTCACAACCCTGTGACAATTTCCTCATTTTGCAGGAGGGAAAACCGAGGCTTGCCCAAGGTCACACACTAGGAAAGATGGAGATCAGACCTAAACCCAAGCTTGTCTGGCTCCAAAGCCCGGGTTCCCGGCTGGGCACTCTACTCTGTGGAGATCCTGGGTGGAACACGGGGTGGGGAGGTGGGCCCAGTGAGAGGTGGAGGGCTTGTCTCTCAACATCACCCCTGGCAGGGCCACCTGAGCATGCTCCCTCCACAGCACCACTCCCCACATCAGCGGCTTAGCCACTGTCACCAAATCTTAGCCACCTCTTAAAAACTGCCTTTCATTGCAGGGCATTAATCTCCCACAAGATAGTCCCCCTGAACCAAATCTCATTAATAAAAGACAAGAAATAAATTTGCACCAAGGCCTTATGAGCCTCCCCTGCAGCAGCGCACGCTGTCACCCCGTCCCCAGGAACTAAAGGACTTTTCTCAGAAGAGCCATCTCCACTCCTCTGTGCAGGCCTACCGACCGTGCTGGAAGGAGCCGTCTGGACTGGAATTTACCCACGCGCTCCCACTCCGTGCCTCCTCCGAGAAAAATGCAATCCTCCCACCATGTTTAAATTGTGCCATTATTTACTGAGCCCTGTCTTGGCTTGGGAAAAAAAAAAAGAGCACACTGTTGGAGACCCCTTCACTCGGAGATGTTCCAGAACACAGAGGAAGTTGTGCAGTTGTCACCTGGAGCCAGCGTGAGGGCACTTATGAGCTCCGCCAGCAGGAGGCTGCAGCCTGCCTGGAGCACTCTATGCAGGGCAGACCTGGCTGGCCCTGAGGAAGGCGCTCTGCTGTATTGCTCAGTCTGAAACTCTGCTTGGGGCTGTGGAGCCCAACCACAGGGCCCAGGAAGGGCATGGGCGGCAGGCAGCACAGGCATCCACGGGCGGCAGTAGGAGCTGGGCCAAAACAGGTGTTCCCACGCCGGCCCCTCAGGCGGCACCGGCTCTGCTCTGAAAGCTTTGGGAACTGGCTTTGCTCTGTCTCCCCCCATGGCTTCCTGTCTCCCATTCAAGTTTACTTAGGCTTGTTCCCCAAGGACAAGAGGACTCCCTAGGGCCTTCCTACTCTATCAGAGGCCAGCAGACCAGGAAGGTGGGTCTCCTTGTGCCTTCTCTGCCAACAGGTTACAGGTTCAAAGAGCAGGGAGGTGCCGAGACCCCAGCCCGCACCATGGGCCTTGCCCGCTGCAGCTGTCCCCGGCTGCAGGCTGCTGTCTTTTGCATCTCTTCAGGAGCCTGAGCTCCGCTCCCTGCAGCGCCCACAAAGCCAAAGGCTTAAGGCTATCACTGATGCTCATAGGGGAGCAGAAAAAGGGGAACCCACAGATGCCTACCTGCAGTTCTGAACAATGTCCTAACGCAGCCTAGGCTCCAAGCAGCTTAGATAAATTGGAAACCATTCTCCTCTGTCAAGCCAGCTACCTGCCACGTCCTCCATTGTTGGGCTGTGACGTGGGCTGTGTGCTCCCCCTTAAAGGCCAGGGTGCTGGGCTGGGATTCAGGGGCTCACCCATAATACCAGGGTGCTGGGACCCTGGCTGGTTTGGCTCAGTGGATGGAGCGTCAGCCTGTGGACTAAAGGGATGCAGGCGCATCCCCAGTGGGGGGTGTGCAGGAGGCAGCTGATCGATGTTTCTCTCTCATCAATGTTTCTAGCTCTCTATCCCTCTCCCTTCCTCTCTGTAAAAAAAAACAATAAATTATATTTTAAAAAAAAGACCAGGGTGCTGGGGATGGACACAGGGCTTGACCCTTAAAGGCCAGGGTGCTGGGGCTGGGTGCAGGGGCTCACCCTTAAAATCCATGGTGCTGGGGACGGACATAGGGGCTCACCCATAAAGACCAGGGTGCTGGGCTAGGTGCAGGGGCTCACCCTTAAAGACCAGGGTTCTGGGACTGGGTTCAGGGACTCACCCTTAAAGACCAGGGTGCTGGGCTGGGTGCAGGGGCTCACCCTTAAAGACCAGGGTGCTGGGGATGGACATAGGGGCTCACCCTTAAAGACCAGGGTTCTGGGACTGGGTTCAGGGACTCATCCTTAAAGATCAGGGTGCTGGGCTGGGTGCAGGGGCTCATCCTTAAAGACCAGGGTGCTGGGGATGGACATAGGAACTCACCCTTAAAGACCAGGGTGCTGGGACTGGGAACCAAGAATGAAGGACTGGGGACAACGACTCCCGCTGCCATCCCTGCAAAGCCCCTGTGGTCTCACTCCCACGGTAGCTTTAAAATCTGAGGAAAGTTGGGGGTTTGTCATTAGGGTGACCAACTCATCCCTAGGCCTTTCTCAGATTTAGCTCTGAAAGCCCCATATCTGGGAAAAGCCCTCAGTCCTGGGTAAACTGGGGTAGTCGGTGTGGGTGGTCACCTTAGCTGTCTTCCCAATCTTAACTGGCCAATTCCTACCATATCTGTATTCATGTCTTTCATAATCTGCACCCACAGTGTGCCAGGAACTGTCCTGGGTGCTGAAAACTCAGCCTGGAACAGAACAGGCCACACCCAGCTCCCGCAGGAGGCCCTGACATGCAGGGTGTGTGCAGTCTTGGAGGCACTGCAAGGAGATAGCTGGGCCTGCAGCAGAGTGAGTGTGGGCAGGAGGGACAGGGGAGGATAGTGGGGGAGGAGGACTGGTGAAGGGAGGAGGGGTAGGGGAGGGAGAGGGAGGAGGATTGGTGAAGGGAGGAGGGTGGGGAAAGAGGACTGGTGAAAAGAAGAGGAGAAGGAGGAGGAGGAGGAGGATGGGGAGGAGGAGGGTGAGGGGAGAAAGGTGGGAAGGAGGGAAGGAGAGGAGCTGAGAAGCAGCAGAGGCAGAAGGGCCAAGGGGCAGGTCATGAGTCCGTGTTTCACTTAATTACATTTTCTTGATAGCAGGGTGGTGAAGCATGTTGTTCTGATAGCTGGTAATTGCCTCCTCTTAGGAGAGGTGTCTTTGTTTGGAAATATACCTTAAGAGGCCACAGGGTAACGGAGGTCCTGAAATGAGAACAGGAATCAGGGAGTGAAGAGGTGGGCAGGTTGCTGTGAGTGGGAGAGGCGCAGGGATGTAGAGGTGAGAGACAGGGAAGAGGTGAGGGTGAGATGATAGAGCCAGCCTGCCCCGCTGGGACTTGCAAGGACCTGACATCCGGTTGGCCGCTGTTGGTGGTGATGAGCTGAAAACTCTTCCTGACGCCCGAGTGTGGTGACTGCCGACGGCTTCCATCCCAGTGACTCCTTGAGGGATGCGCTCCATGGCAACGTGACAAACAGAAGGGAGACCAGGTGATGCTCTGCTCGGGTCTGGTCCAGACCCTACTTTCCATGCCTGGGAGCCTTGTTCTTAGGATCCTGAGTGCCCCCGCGAGAGACCTGCCCAGATAGGAATGAAGGCCTCACAGTCCTCCCTCACCCAACAGTGGTCACACCCATTTCTTAGCAGGTGAGTGAGCCTTCCTGGCATCTTCAGAGGCAACAGACATGATCATTGATGGTTTAAGCCACGAGGTTTGGGTGGCGTGTGCTCAGCAATAGATAACCGGATGCTTTGCTTGCACTCGCCGGCTTGGAGGGAGCTGTGCCCTGCTGATGGAGGACAGAGGCTGGTCCACACTGGGCAAAGGGGTGCCAGCCTGGCCACATGTGCAGGGGTGATGCAGTGGCTCAAAAAGCGACTCGATGCTGGAGGCTGGGGTCAAAGGGACCCCATGAACTGGCAGCTCCCCTGGGAACTGGCAAAAATATTGGGGAGGGCATTACATTACTTGTCTCTTCTTCAGATGGTTTATCAAACACGAAAGAGGCAGGGTGATCATATCTGACACTTAGGTTTCCACCTCCCAGGTGACACTGCCCTTAACCAGGTTCGCACACCTAGCTCACAGGTGACCCCACCTGGGCACAGGAGAAGCCAGGCTGCCCCCAGCTGGGGTGGTGGGTGTGGCTCCTCCACTGGAAGCCAGTGGGTATGATGGTGCCATGGCACCTGGACGGGGTGGGACAGAAATGCAGACCCTGCGCGAGCTGAGCGAGCAGAGCTGACCCGACGGAGCTCCTGAGTCACGTTTCCACTTGGTCAGTCACCAACATCAAGTGCAAGGTTTACCAAGAAAGATGAGACCTACCAGGTTAGAATGACTGTCTGTCTACTATGCTGAGACCTTGCATACAACCCCCAGTCCTCACATGAATTCTATCATGTACCAACCTGATATTATAATTGAACTTATAAAATGTACAAAACCTTATGAACGGAGGCTCAGAGGGCATGCAAGCAGCCCAACGTGCGCAGCTTGTGGGAAGAGCCAGGCTCCGACTTCGGAGTTCTTCCGGAAACCCAGGGGTTTCTAGAACTAACTTTCAGTTGGTTCCTGTCTAAGTAAAGGCTAGGTCCACACGGCTTACATTCTGCAACCTAAGTGACTATAATGGGCCAAACTGCAGAGAAACTCCTGTCTTTAAATGAGTCTGTTTCACTGTGCAAGTGGTCGAATGCAGTGACCTGAGACAGACGAGCCCAGTGAGGCCCTGAGCTACACGCCTCTGCCTCACCCTCAGCCAGCGGTGCCCCAGAGCCACGCACCAGCCACCCCCACAGCAGCCTCACCCTCAGCCAGTGCTGCCCCAGCGCCACTCACAAGCCACCCCCACAGCAGCCTCACCCTCAGCCAGTGCTGCCCCAGCGCCATGCACCAGCCACCCCCACAGCAGCTTCACCCTAAGCCAGCGGTGCCCCAGCCACCCCCACAGCAGCCTCACCCTCAGCCAGCAGTGCCCCCAGCCACCCCCACAGCAGCTTCACCCTCAGCCAGCGGTGCCCCAGCCACCCCCACAGCAGCCTCACCCTCAGCCAGCAGTGCCCCCAGCCACCCCCACAGCAGCTTCACCCTAAGCCAGCGGTGCCCCAGCCACCCCCACAGCAGCCTCACCCTCAGCCAGCAGTGCCCCCAGCCACCCCCACAGCAGCCTCACCCTCAGCCAGCGGTGCCCCAGCCACCCCCACAGCAGCCTCAGCACAGAGGCTCCCCCAGTTCAGGCCCGCACACAGGGTTTGCGGGTCCCTGACGTAGGGCAGTGTTCCTTGTGTGTGCAGCTTATTGAAGGAACTTGTTTTCACAGATAACTCAGTACAAACTGTTTGAAAGAAAATGTATTTTGTTATTACTTGGAATAAAAAAGGCAATAATGTTGGAATAAAATGCAGATAAAAAATTAGATCACAGAATAAAATATATGAAATTTGGCAATTTAAGCTGAGTCCCTCAAAAGTAGGTGATTCGTATGTAGGCTGAACAAGTGGCTCAGCTGATGTTTTTTACCACCTACTGTGTGCTGGGAAACTGTGAAACCCCCTCTGTTGTAGCTGATGGCCTAAATGCTGTGTCATAATTTGTAAAAATTATGTTCATTGTGAGCGAGTCCCCACACAGGGCAGTGTGATGGGAGGAAACAGTGAGTTCCTGCCTCTCAAGCTGAAGCCCTGCCTCCTCGCCACCTTTCTACTCAGGCAGGAGAGGTGCTCCCTCCTGCACATTCTCTGTGTCTGCAGGAGGGACCCGCAGGAGTGCTGGCCAGTGAGATGCCACTCAGAGCCTTCTAGGGGTCTGGACTCCTGACACAGAAATAGCAGCACAGTTTTCACTTGTTCTTCCTGCCTCTGACAGAGTCTGATGACAGAAGCGGTGGCAGCCACTTTGTCACCATGAGGAAGAGAAGGGCAGAGGCGTTGGTTTTGAGGCTGCTGAGCTACAGAACCAGTGCTGAGAGCTGTCTCCTGACTGCTTGTCATTTAAGAAAACAAACCCTTGCCCGGCCAGTGCAGCTCAGTGGCTGAGCATTGACTCATGAACCAGGAGGTCATGGTTCGATTCTGGGTCAGGGCACATGCCTGGGTTGCAGGTTCAATCCCCAGTAGGGGGCAGGCCATCGATGATTCTCTCTCATCACTGATGTTTCTCTCTCTCCTCCCTTCTCTGAAATAAATAAAATATATATTTAAAAGAAAGAAAACAAACCCTTAGTTATTCAAACTACAGTGAGCACAGCTTGTTTCTTTCAGCCAAAATGTTCTTAGCTGGTGTATTCCTTGTATTATGAGAAGGGAATACAATGGGTACATACTCTTCCTGGTAGTGATAATAACAAAAGTAGAAATGTAGGTGTTTAATAATTAAAAGTAACTATTAATGGCAATAAAAAACAGGACATATCTTTAAGATTACGAGGAAAATGATCAAAAGCAATACAATCTTACAGCAAAGAAAACTACCAGGAAGCATACGTACAGGAAATGGAACGACAAAATGAAGGCGAGCACATCATACCCATTACAACAACAGAGCAACTGGGCTCAGCTTTCTAATAAATGATAAGATTCTCATATACATACCCAGTGTGTCTACAGAAGACACCAACAAAGTGACGAAGAAAAGTGAAGGCAGAAAAAGTAGTTGCAAAAACATATATAATTAGAATAATATATACTATGAGGTTAAATAAGACAATCTTATCATTACCTCCTACACCAGTTATGGCGAACCTTTTGAGCTCGGCGTGTCAGCATTTTGAAAAACCCTAACTTAACTCTGGTGCTGTGTCACAGAAATTTTTTTATCTTTGCAACCATAGTAAAACAAAGACTTATATTTTTGATATTTATTTTATATATTTAAATGCCATTTAAGAAAGAAAAATCAACCAAAAAAATGAGTTCGCGTGTCACCTCTGACACGCGTGTCAAGGTTTGCCATCACTGTCCTACACACAGGCAGGCATGGGAAGGCAGCTGATGAAATTCAACATTCATTTCTGACAAAACTTTTTTTAAAACTTCTTAATAAAATCAAATCAGAAGGAAATGTGCTGTCATTGTAAAGACTAACCTTCTTCAGGCAATGCCACACAGAACAGTGAAATACTTACAGAATTATAGTGTCCATTAAAAGGTAAGAATCTCTACCACTTTGTAATGATCATTGTTCTATCAAAAGTAATGAAACACTCCAAAACGAGCTGTTGGAAAGATAGAGGCAAAGGTTATTATTTTCATAGCCTCCTCCCCAAAACACAACAAAGCCTACCTGGAAACAGAGAATCATCTAAAAAGCTTTGAGGTACTAAAGAGAATTCCCTAAATCCATGCAATAACCAGATAGAAAAATATAGTAAGAATTTCTTGTGTAATAGCCACAAAAATATAACATACCTCAGGGTAATCTCAACAAGAAATGTTCAGGACTTCCTGGAAAACAGTGTGACACTTCACTGTGGATATGAAAGATGATGAAGAAATGAAAAGATGCAGATCATATCCTTGAACAAGAAGATATGATGTGGTGAGAACAGCAAAGCTTTTTAAATTAAACTATAAATTTAATGAAATTCCAACTGAAATCCTAACATAAGCTTTTCTGAAGCTTGACAACAGGTTTCTGAAGTTTATCAAGAAGAATAAATGTATAAGATCCACCTATCAGTAAAAGTTTGAGGTAGAGAGAGAAGGAGGGAAAAGGAGGGAGTGGAGAGAGATGAGGGTGATGGGATGGGAGTGGCTTTTCTCAAAGCATAGAACAGGCTGTTACCACCCAAGAACAATAATAAAGATCACCAGGATCAAAATTTAGAGACAAACCCAAGCATAGTGTGTGATCAGAATGACATTTAAAATCAATAGCACAGAAGTGGGTAACTCAATAGATGTGACAACCAGTTAATCATTTAGGTTGAAACAAAGTTGGATTCCTACTCCATAGCTTACATCAACGTAAATTCCACAGAGTCCAATGGGAAGTAGGATTGCAGGAATATTTGCATTACATGTGTAATGTTTCTAACACAGAAAGAGACCTCCTCAATAAGAAAACAAAAGGCACCCCCATGAAAAGATGGTTAAAAGAGATGAGCAGGTGCGTCACAAAAGAAACGCCAGTGTCCAAACTCACCAGAAACAAATGAATTCAGTGACAACATGCAATTCCTCATTTGGCAGCTTGGGGACTACAACGGAAGCGGCGATGCTTACTAGTGGTCAGGTAAAGGGGAGGTGGGAAAGGAACAGTCCGGCCACGGGGGTGTGTAAGGCCATCTAACTGGTAGGAAAATATCCTAAGAAATAACCTCAGATGAAGACAGAGAAGTTAAGAATGAGGAAGTCCCACCCTCCCTCCCCCGGCTTCCTGTTGCACACTCCAGGTGAGTTGTGTGGACAGACAGAGGAGGAAATAAATGCTTGCCCTCCTCCCACTCTCCTGAGCACACAGGCAGCAGGATGTGAGGAGGGTGGGGAGATAGAGGGAGGGCAGTAGGAGCATGCCCCGCCCAGGGCACCAATCCAGCTGGGCACTGGCTGGGCCTCGCCAGGGTTCCCAGAGTGGTAAGTCAGAGTAGAACCTGTGAGTCTTCCTGTTTGGGCTGAAACCTCCAGGGAGGGAGTCTTTTTCTTAGAGCAGCTGTGTGCTTCCTCATGTGAGAATGGAGGCCAGCCCAGAAGCAGACAGTGCGCATCCCATCCGAGGCGATCTGTCGCAGAGGGGCTATCCGTTCCTCAGATTCATCTGCAACAGAAACTCACGCCAGACAACCTACGCCACTACCAGTTCCCCCCGCAGCCCAGGGACACAGCGATGGATCTTCAGAGCGGTGACGTGGCCCCGGTGCTGAGCACGCTCCCTAACGCGGGCTGTCTGTCCCTCTGCGGGGTCTACGGGGCTGAAGTCCTCCCAGTCAGTCACCCCGGGGCAAGGAACAGGCTGCCTGCTCTTGCCTCCAGTTTGATACTAGAGAAGCCAATGGTGTCCAGAGGCAGGAAGAGCCACAGAGCCTCTGGGCACCTGCCCACGATGCACATGGCATCTCGCCCCAATATGCAGACACACAAGTCACCCACGTGAACATCCTCCCTGCTTGACTTCTTGAAAACCCCTCGCTTTATGCATTTGGCCATTTAGTACAACCCATGAAAGAAAAGACTGATGACTATGACCATCTCATTTTAAAATCTCTCTTTGATAGAAGACAACATAAGCCACATTAAAGACAAGTTCCAATCTAAAAATGCCCTTGCAGTGCATATAACTGACAAAGAAATAGTATCTAGACTATATAAAAAACTCCTAAAATTAATAAGAAAAATGTACTCAACATGGACACTGACAATGGTGTGGAGAAGGCCTGGGGGAGGCGGAGGCTGGGTGGGGGGGCGGGAGGGCGAAGGGGAAAAAATAGGGGAACATCTGTAATACTGTCAACAATAAGAAATAAATTTAAAAAAGAAAAGAAAATGCACTCAAGCCCATGGGAAAATTGGCATCACAGAGGGAAATGGGAGAAGCAGATGGAAAGCATGTTTAAAGCATAGCACAGAGAATAAAGGTGACCATATAGTTCACCATGAAGGTGCCAGGGGGTTACTGCAAAGATCAGGGCAATCACCTTGTAAAGAACATGGCTCTAAACCACCAGGCTGTACACCTGAAATGAATACAGAATAATATTGAAAAAATAAAAAGCAACAATGGTAACAACATAACAGAAAAACCTTCCTAACGCAGAAACACAAATGAATAGGACAAGATGCAATTTGCAAACCTTCAGATGGGCCAGCGCCGCCCGCACAGCCCCTGGGGGAAGAGCTGTGAGCGAAGGCAGCCCCGTGCCTGCCGGGTGTGCAGCAGACCAGCCCCTTCTGAGGGCGAGGGCCCAGCAGCTGGCATCTCCAGGGAGCCCCAGGGGGCCACATCCTGCTTCCTGTTGCCCTCTCCCCATAGACAACTCCTGCACACTTAGCCATCAAAAAGCCTTCTTTCCCTGCATCTATAGACATCGCTAGTCCATTAAAGCCCCCCCGAAACTGGCACGCAGAATAATATGAGCCATTAAACACAGTTTTGAAGAAGAGTGTTTAACCACAGGGGAAGCATTCACAGTATGTTGTTAAAGGAAGAGGCATTCCAAACATTATGTATGGCAAGATCCAAACTTTAAGTAAAGAAATATACAGGCGAAGAGAAAACATGCACAAAGCAATACACTAAATATTCACTGTTTTCTACTACTTGGTCTACATGCGCTCCTTTCTCTTCCTAGTTCTATGTCATTTCAAAGTTTTAATCTTCATGATGAACAGTGTGCTTTCATGATTAGTAATGGTTTTGAAACTCATGTTTTAAAAAAAAATGCTACTGTTACATATATGTACTATGAGAACATATATTTATATAGCATTAAGTATTTATACACAAATATGGATTATATTAAATATGTATAATTTTCCTATGCAGGTTCTGTGCTAAGCACCTGCCTGCCCTGTAGGACCACTTCCTCGGTGGTAGACTGAGGCTGACAGTGGTGGATAACGTGCCAAGATTAGGAGCTGGTCTGGTGTTGCTGACGCCCCTGCCCTCCACTCACGCTGCTTGAGCGAATACTTACCGAATCCCCAAAGTGAAGCCTCCCAGCGATGCAGGACCAGAACCGGGCCCCCTGGCTGCCCCTGCACAGTGTGTGCCCCAAGGGTGAGCCCGGGTGTGGGAGAGCTCCCAGCTCCTCCTGCTTCGCCAAAGCATCTCAAGGCGGAATCGCCCTCCATGACAAGGAGCAGAAGAGGCCGCTCCATGGTGGTAACTGCTGGGACGGGCACTAGTTGAGCTGTGACCATGAGAGGGGGCTTCGGGGCCACTCCTGCAAACCTCACTGAGTCCAGGCAAAGGCGCCAGGCCTGCTGCCTGGGCTCGTCACACTCCTTATCTCGCAGGTACTTACCGACAACAGGCCCATGCAATCTGCCTTTACAAACTTGTCCCAGTCCTTTCCCACACGCAGGACCGAACACAGCCCACCTGAACGCAGTAGCGTTCCCTGCAGGTGGGGGTGGGTCAGACTAGGTCATCGAGGGGCCCCTCCCACCTGCTCGCATCAGCAGCTCAGGAGGACAGAGGAAGACTGAGCGCATTCATCCTTCCTCTAGCTCCTGTCCTCCTCCATATTTGAGGCTGAAAAATGGAAAAATGAAAGATGCTAGAACTTCTGACACCATTCTCACTATCTGAAGTGGCAACTGGTCAATTAGGGGCTCGGGGACTGCCTACTCCCCCGGCACCTGCTGCCTGATCTGGGTGCTGGGGACGTTCTCATGGGCTGTTCACTTTATGAAAATGTACTGATCTTTGAACAGACGGTGTCGTCTCCTGAAAGTGAGTTTTACTTCAATGAAAACTTTAAAATCGCAAAGCTGAATGAAGACATTTCCCTTCTGGGCTGCCCGTGGCCTCTTTCTGCAAGAATGGACATGTGAGCGTAGGAGGTGGAGAGTGAGGAGCCCTGAGCAGTGGAAGGCGAGGGTATGCCGTTGTGTGAGCTATTTCCTCTGCACTTGCCACCAAAGCGTCTCAACCATCGCAAGGCCATTGACCAGGGGCCATCCTGCCATCTCCTCCAGGGACACCTGGCGGCTTCTGAAGATAGTTGGGGTGTCACACGGGGTGCTCCTACACATGGAGCACAGAACCATCCCACCCTCCTTCCACGGCCAGGAACCTGACAGGAGACTGGTGCCCAAGTCTCAGGTCAGATGAGTAGGGAGGACCACGAGGGAGCCAGGGTTCCTGACTTCTGGCCCCCGATCCTCCTGCCGCCCTGGCTTGTCACTGGCCCAGTAGCTTGTTCCCAATTTTCAGACTCAAGATATCCAGATGTTGAGCTTTAAAATGTCACATCCTACTGCCTCCCCTGGGAGGCCATGTGAACTGGGAAAATCCCACCCAGTTCAAGAAATCGAACCGTGTAACCATTTTCAGGAACAAAAAAATGCCGTTTTCATGGTTTGTTGCTTTAGTTTCACAGAGACCTTGAGAGGAAAATACCGGCGGCCGGGAAACAGCACCGGAAGCTCGCAGCGTTGATACACGGCGCCAGCTGATTCTGTTACATGCAATGCTCGGGAGGTGGAAGGTTCTTGGGAGATGCAGGCAGGTCCTGAGCCATTTTTCTTCATCATCTGGTCATGTTTCCAGGGCAGGAAGGGGAATCACTTTTCTCTGAGCTATTCATCTTCTCTCACCCAGAAGAGCATGTGTGCAGCTGTGAACCTGAAGCAGATGATTTCAGAATTCAGCGAGAAGCTCTCTGGAAACAGCAGTCACAGTATTGATTAATTGGAACATTCAAATAGAACAGAGCCTGGATGCAAGCAGCCATGCAGATGGAACCACGCCCAGCCAGCCATGTTTTGGGTTGTAATGCAGTTCCCACCTGTTGTTTTCCCCAGACCTCTACCATCTCAGGTTGTAACATTGGCAGAAAGTGTGTGCAGAATCCCGCCACTCTGAAAAGGCACCCAACCCGAACTCCTGGCTCAGTCCCTCATCCCTGCCCAGCAGTGTGCTGGGTGCTGGGGGCTGCGCAGAGGATAGAGAGAGACAAAGACAGACATAGGAGGAGAAGCAAGCCACTCCTACTGGAAGGTTCCGTGAGCACGCAGTAAGAAACACGTCCAGGGCAGTCATGTGTGAGCAACTCCTAAAGACCTCCTGTCTCCAGAGGACCCTTGTTGTTCTGACACTGGGCATCCATCACACACCACTGTCTCCTGGTAGCTGCACCTTGATGTCCTCTGGGCACGATGCGCTCATCTCTGTAAACCAAAACCCGTGGTCCTCAGGTGACAGGGAGACACGTGACCCAACTGAGACCAGACAGACTCTTTCTTGGATGTTTGTTGGAAATGTGGGCAGTGTATCCAAAGAACAGCGGGAATATATCCTTCAGCAAGCGTTCCCTGTGTCAGACCTATTCTAGGTGCGGAGGGCGCACAGGGCACACAGGGAACTGAGACCAGGACACGGTGAGCCCAGCGCCCAGCACCGAGCGCCAAGTCTGGCAGAAGTACACAGGAACTGCTCACGGAGTCAGAGCATAGCAGGCGCTGGTGACCATGTGTGAACTGAAGCTGAGCCGTTGCACAGTCCATTGGAAAGTTCATTTCCTTTCCTTGACTGAATCCGTGCTATTTTTTCATTTCAATTTCTTCCCCCTACTCTTTTTAAAAAATTCTTTATTAAGTATTACATATAGTATTACATATGTCTCCTTTTCCCCCCATTGACCTCTCCCAGCCACCCCCACCCCCCAGCACATGCCCTCACCCCCCTGGTGTCTGTTCCCATTGGTTATGCTTCCTATATATGCATACAAGTCCTTTGGTTAATACCTAGTCCCCTTCCCTCTGAAGTCTGATGGTCTGTTCAATGATTCTGTCTCTGAATCTATTTTTGTTCATCAGTTTATGTTGTTCATTATATTCCACAAATGAGTAAGATGATATGGTATTTATCTTTATCCAACTGGCTTATTTCACTTAGCATAATGCTCTCCATGTCTATCCATGCTGTGAATGGTAAGAGTTCTTTCTTTTTTACAGCAGCATAGTATTCCACTGTGTAGATGTACCACAGGTTTTTAATCCACTCATCTGCTGATGGGCACTTAGGCTGTTTGCAAATCTTAGCTATTGTAAATTGTGCTGTTATGAATATAGAGGTGCATATTTCCTTTCTGATTGGTGTTTCTGATTTCTTGGGATATATATTCCTAGAAGTGGGATCACAGGGTCAAATGGGAGTTCCATTTTTAATTTTTTGAGGAAACTCCATACTGCTCTCCACAGTGGTAATACCAGTCTGCATTCCCACCAGCAGTGCATGAGGGTTCCTTTTTCTCCACATCCTCTCCAGCACTTGTTGTTTGTTGATTTGTTGATGGTAGCCATTCTGGCAGGTGTGAGATGGTGCCTCACTGTTGTTTTGATTTGCATCTCCAGGATGATTAGTGATTTTGAGCATGTTTTCATATGTCTCTTGGCCTTCTTTTTGTCCACTTTTGAAAAGTGTCTATTTAAGTCCTCTGCCCATTTTTTTTATTGGATTTTTTATATTCCTTTTGTTAAGATGTATGAATTCACTATAAATTTTGCAAATTGGACCCTTATCTACTTATATAAAAACCATGGGTGGTGTTCCTCACACACAGATGAACAGCCGCGACTGAGCGGAAGGAAGTTAGTCCTATAGGGGTTGTCTTGGCAACAGCTGCGCCCTCCCCCAAGCTGTTTTCCGGAGCTGTTTCCTGTAAGGGCGGAGTTTGAGGCAGGAACCCACCCTGGGAGCATGGAGGCAGATCTTTCTAAAGTGTGCCGCGCCAACACTGGGTAAACCTGAGTGGGGGCAGCTGAAAGACTCAGAAAAGACAGACAAGAGAATGAAAGCTGGGTCTCAGTGGGACGCTGCTTCTCTGAGAGACAGCGACCATGCCCACAGCCATGCCTTTATTTTATAGTAGATGCTATGAGGCAAAGTAAGGGTGTGACCAAGATGTTTACAAACATTCTCTTGGGTTTCAATCCTACTCAACTACATGCACCTGAAAGCCCACATCACTCAGGCACGTGGGGCCTCGTGTTCAGACCACAGGTTAAAGCTTACAACTATAGCTGTTGGCTATAATTGTGCTGGGAGGACCCTGCCCTCCAAGCTGGGACTTGCACGTGGCAATGAGAAGACTGTGCCCTCTCATCAGTCCAAGGGTTGAAACTGTCCAAAACACTGTAGCGTCTCCCCACAATAAAGTTTTAATTCTGTTTCTTTGTTACTAATGTTGTGGCCCCAACCCATAACAAAGAAACAAAGGAAAATTTCCCCATCGAATTTCTGAATAGTATTACTCCTTCGGGAATGCCGTGTCATAAATTAAAATTGAAAGTGGGTGCAATCATCATGCTATTGAGAAATCTCAATAGTAAATGGGGTCTTTGTAATGGTACCAGATTTATTATCAAAAGATTATGTCCTAACATTAACGAAGCTGAAGTATTAACAGGATCTGCAGAGGGAGAGGCTGTTCTGAATCCAAGAATTAATTTGTCCCCATCTGACACTGGCCTCCCATTTAAATTGATTCGACGATGGTTTCCCGTGATGCCAGCATTTGTGATGTCTATTAATAAATCACAAGGACAAACTCTAGACAGAGTAGGCATGTTCCTACCTGAACCCGTTTTTGTACATGGTCAGTTATATGTTGCTTTCTCTAGAGTTTGAAGAGCATGTAATGTTACAGTTAAAGTTCTAAGTACTTCATCAGAAGGGAAATTAGTCAAGCACTCTGAAAGTGTTTTCACTCTTAATGTGGTGTACAGGGAGATATTACAATAAGTTTAATCACTTTATCAGTCATTGTTTGCATCACTGTTGTTTTCATATCATATTTTTGTCGTTTTTATATCATGCCTCTGTTGTTATATCATTTTCTTGCTTTTTATTTAATAAATTTATATATGATTTTCATGTTACTAATTTCCTTTCATCTCTCACACTTCTATTATAGAGAAAGGGCAAATAGTAATATTAAAATATCTGCTAATTCCCTTTTTAAAAAAATATATTTTATTGAGTTTTTACAGAGAGGAAGGGAGAGGGAGAGTTAGAAACATCGATGAGAGAGAAACATCAATCAGCTGCCTCCTGCACCCTCCCCACTGGGGATGTGCCTGCAACCAAGGTACATGCCCTTGACCAGAATCAAACCTGGGACCCTTGAGTCTGCAGGCCAATGCTCTATCCACTGAGCCAAACCAGTTAGGGCAATTAATTCCCTTTTAATGTGCATGAATTTCATGCACCAGGCTAGTAGTTGGTGATAACATTGGCAAATATGTTCTCTGATGCAGTGGGCTTTCTTGTTGTTTTGTTGGTGGTTTCTTTTGCTGTGCAGAAGCTTTTTATTTTAATGTAGTCCCATTTGTTTATTTTCTCCTTAGTTTCCATTGCCCTAGGAGCTGTATCAGTAAAGATATTGCTATGACATATGTCTGATATTTTGCTGCCTATGGATTCTTTTAAGATTTTTATGTTTTCCCTTCTTACAGTTAAGTCCTTTATCCATTTTGAGTTTATTTCTGTGTATGTAAGTTGGTGGACTAGTTTCATTTTTTTGCATGTATCTGCCCAATTTCCCAAACACCATTTATTGAAGAGACTGTATTGACTCCATTGTATGCTTTGGCCTTTGTCAAATATTAATTGAGCATAATGGCTTGGGTCGATTTCTGGGTTCTCTTTCAGTTCCACTGGTCTGTATGTCTGTTCTTGTGCCAGTACCAGGAAGTTTTGAGAACAGTGGCTTTGTAATAGCTTGATATCTGGTATTCTGATCCCTCCAACTTTGTTTTTCTTTCTCAGGATTGCTACAGCTATTCAGAGTCATTTTTTTATTCCATATGGATTTTTGGAGAATTTGTTCTAGGTTTGTGAAATATACTGTTGTTATTTTAATGGTGATGGCATTAAATCTATAGATTGCTTTGGATAGTATGGACATTTTAATGATGTTGATTCTTCCAATCCATGAACACAGTATATTCTTCCATTTGTTTATCTTCCTCTATCTCTTTTTTCACCGTCCTGAGGTTTTCCAAGTAGAAGTTTTTACCTCCTTAGTTTAGTTTATTCCTAGGTATCTTAATTTTTTTTGGTGTAATGGTAAATGGGATTGTTTTTTCTCTTTCTGTGAGTTCATTATTGGTGTATGAAAAAGCCATATATTTCTGGGTGTTACTTATGTATCCTGCTATATTGCTGAATTCATTTATTAAACCTAGTAGTTTTTTGATGTAGTCTTTAGGGCAGTGATGGTGAACCTATGACACGTGTGTCAGAGGTGACACACGAACTCATTTTTTTGGTTGATTTTTCTTTGTTAAATGGCATTTAAATATATAAAATAAATATCAAAAATATAAGTCTTTGTTTTACTATGGTTGCAAATATCAAAAAAATTCTATATGTGACACGGCACCCGAGTTAAGTTAGGGTTTTTCAAAATGCTGACACACCGAGCTCAAAAGGTTCGCCATCACTGCTTTAGGGTTTTCTATGTATAATATCATGTTATCTATGAATAATGACAGTTTTACTTCTTCTTTTCCAATTTAGATGCCTTTTATTTCTTCTTCTTGTTCTTATTGCTATAGCTAGCACTTCCAGTACTATGTCAAACAGGAGTGATTCCTTGTCCTGTTCTTAGGGGAAATGGTTTTAGTTTTTTCCCATTGAGTATGATGTTGGTTGTAGGTTTGTCATAGAAGGCTTTTATCGTGTTGAGATATGATCCTTATATTCCCACTCTTTGAAAGTTTTTATCAACAAAAGGTGTTGGATTTTGTCAAATACTTTTTCTGTATCAATTGATATGATTATGTGATTTTTATCTCCCAATTTCTTTATGTGATGTATCACATTTATTGACTTGCAGATATTGTACCAGCCTGCATCCCTGGAATAAATCCCACTTGGTCATGGTATATGATCTTTCTAATGTACTACTGGATTCGATTTACTAGAATTTTGTTGGCGATTTTAGCATCTATGTTCGTCAAAGATATTGGCCTGCAATTCTCTTTCTGTGTAGCATCTTTATGTGGTTTTGGGATTAGGGTAATGCTGGCTTCATAGAAAGAGCTTCGACGTGTTCCTTCCTCTTGAATTTTTTGGAATAGGCTGAGGAGGATAGGTTTTAGTTCTTCTTTGAATGTTCGGTAAAACTTCCCTGGGAAGCCATCTGGCCCAGGGCTTTTGTTTGCTGGAAGTTTTTTGATTACTGATTCAATTTCCTCCAAAGTTATCAGCCTATTCAGAATTTTTTGTTCTTCCTGATTGAGTATTGGAAGCTCATATTTTTCTAGGAATATGTTCATTTCTTCTAGGTTGACCAGTTTTTTGGAATAGAGTTAGTTTGTTGGAATAGAGTTGTTCATAGTATTTTTTTTTTACAATCCTTTGTATTTTTATTGTTATTTCACCTCTTTCATTTTTTATTTTGTTTATTTCGGTCCTCTCTGCTTCTTGGTGAGTCTGGCTACAGGTTCATCCATCTTGTGTATCCCTGTAAAGAACCAGCTCTTGGTTTTATTGATCTTTTTGTTTTTGTTTTTGGTCTCTGTGTCATTTATTTCCGCTCTGATCTTTATTTCCTTCTTTCTGCTCACTCTGGGCTTTTATTTTTGCTCTCATTCTAATTCTTTAGTTAAAATGTGTGTGTGTGTGTGTGCGTGTGTGTGTGTGTGTGTGTGTGTGTGTGTGTGTGTGTGTGCGTGTGTGTGTGTGCGTGTGTGTGTGTGTGTGAGTGTGTGCGTGTGTGTGTGTGTGTGTGTGTGTGTGTGTGTGTGTTGTGTGTGTGTGTGTGTTTTATGTATTTGGGTGCTCCTGCACTGGGTGCATATATGTTGACCAGAATTATGTCCTCTTATTGTATCGACCCCTTAACTATTATGAATTGGTCTTCCTTATATCTTCTAAAGAATTAGATAATTTATCACCAGTCTGTCTTGTTTTTTGAGGTAGGTCTGTAAAGCCTAGGAACTTGTCCCCTAGATTTTGGATTGTTGTGTTTTCATTATCATTTGTTTCTGGGATAGTTTTTATTTCTCCTTTGATCTCTTTGGCAACCCAATCATTGTTTAATAACATGCTATTTAGCCTCCAAGAGTTTGAATTTTTTATTGTTTTTATTGTAGTTTATTTCTAATATTATGCCATTGTGATCTTGATATGATTTCAATCTTCTTGAATTTGAAGAGACTTTGGCTGTGTCCCAATATGTGGTCTATCTTTGAAAATGTCCCATATGCACTTGAGAAGAATGTATATTCTGCAGCTTTGGTGTGAAATGTTTTGAAGATGTTGATTAAGTCCATCTGATCTAGTGAGTCATTTAGGATTGCTATTTCTTTGCTGATTTTTTGTATGGAGGATTTATCCAATGATGTCAATGGGGTATAAAAATCCCCTACTATGATTGTATTGCTGTCTATCTCTTCCTTGATATCTTCCAGAAGTTTTTTTTTAAGTATTTGGGTGCTCCTGCATTGGTGCATATATGTTGACCAGAGTTATATCCTCTTATTGTAGCGATCCCTTTAGTATTATGAAATGGCCTTCCTTATATCTTCTTATGGCCTTCATGTTAAGGTCTATTTTGTCAGATATAAGTATTATTACCCCAGCTTTTTTCCCCATTTCTATTTGCCTGAAAAAATATTTTTCTATCCCTTCACTTTCAGTCTGTGTGAGTCCCTTATTCTGAGGTGGTACTCTTGTAGATAGCATATACTAGTGTATGGGTCATGTTTTCTTATCCACTCAGGCACTCTATGTCTTTTGATTGGAGCATTTAGTCCATTTACGTTTAGGTTATTATTAATAGGTACTTGTTTGTAGCCATTTTTATCCTTTATGCCTGTGTTCCTTCTTCCCTTTTTGGTTCTTCTTTTTACAACAGTCCCTTTAGCATTTCTTGCATTGCTGGCTTGGTAGTAATAAACTCCCTTAACCTTTTTTTTTTTTTTTTTTTTGTCTGAGAGGTTCCTGATTTCACCTTCAATTTTGAATGGTAGCCTTGCTGGATAGAGTATTCTTGGATTCAGTCCCTTGCTTTGCATTACTTTGTATACTTCATTCCATTCCCTTCTGGCCTGATGTGTTTCTGTTGAGAAATCATTTGCTAATCTAATGGTAGATCCTTTGTAGATAACTCTCTGTCTCTCTCTTGCAGCCTTTAAGATTTGCTCTTTGTTGTTAACATTTGCCATTGTAATTACAATGTGTCTTGGTGTGGGTCTTTTTGGGTTTGTCTTGTTTGGGATGCTCTGTGCTTGTGTGACTTTTTTCTTCCCCAAATCAGGGAAGTTTTCTATTATTATTTCTTCAAATAGGTTTTCTAATCCTTGCCCCTTTTCTTATACTTCTAGCACCCCTATTACACATATGTTACTTCGTTTCACCTTGTCCCAATGCTCCCTTAAGCTCTCCTCCTGCTTTCTAATTTTTTTCTCCAATTGCTGTTAAGATTGGGTGTGTTTTTCTGCCTTATCTTCTAACTCACTAATTCGGTCCTCTGCTTCTTCTAGTCTACGATGAAACCTTCCATTGTGTTTTTTATTGTAGTTATATCATTTATTATTTCCTCTTGATTCTTACAGAAGTTGTTGATTTTCTCATCCATCCAGTTTATGAACTGTATGACCCTTACTATGAATTCTTTTTCTGACATTGCATGCCTCCAATTCACTTAGTTCCTTTATGGCAAATCCTACTTTTCTTTCCTTGGGGGATTATTTCTTTGTCACTCCATTTTTTCTGTCTCTTTCTGGCCCAGGGCAGCCTGCTTGGGGTTTCAGATGTTGAAGACCCTATCAGGGCAACAGTCCAGAAATTGTTAGCCCAGAGGCTGGGTCTGCCTTGAGTCTCATGCCTTTATTATCTCTGCTCTGAGTTGTATCCCTTCTCCCATGGATCTGGTCCCTCAGTTGTCTGCTTCAAATGCTTGGGATGGTGGGAACATGTCCACAGTTCCTCTGGTGTGTGGCTCCCTGTGAGGACCCGGAGTTCTCTAGCATGCAATTCACTGTGCGGCCCTGACACCCTTAGCAGGATGACCTGAGGTTCCTATGGCAGCGTGGTCCTGTGGCCTCTGGCTGGGCACACCGGCTTGCTCCAGGTTGCCCTTGCAGGACTATTCCAGGGCCAGGGAGAAGCGGATACAGGTTTCTCTGGGTATCACAGTCAGAACTCCCCTGTGGCCTGAGTCGGGAACATGCTAGGTTACCCCAGGTTGCAAGACCTTGGGCTCAGGGTGGAGTGGGCACAGGTTGCTCTGGGTGACACAGTCCTCACTTTCTTGTAGCTCAGAGTGAGACGTATGCTAGGTTGCTCCAGTTCAAACCTCCTCAGTGTGGAGTGGGGATGGGTTGCCCTGGGTTGTTCAGTCTGAGCGCTCCTGTCACCTGGAGTGCTATGTGTTGGGTTGCTCCAGATGGCCCCGGCAGGACTGTCCCAGGAGCTGGGGTGGAATGGGCATGGGTTGCTCTGGGTCCCCCCTCCCAGGCCAGGGTAAAGCAGGTGTCAGTCACTCTGGGTCACCCCAGCAGGGTTGTCCAGGGGGCCAGGGTGGAGCAGGCACCGGTTGCTCTGAGTCACACAGTCCTTGCTCTCCTGGTATGGGGCATGGTCTGGGTTTCCCTGGGTCGCCCCGGCAACTGGTCCCAGGTCTCGGGGTGGAGCAGGCTCCGGGTGGCTCCTGGTTGGCTAGCAACATGGTTCTGGGGTCCAGGGAAGGGTGGGGTGCTGGGGTCCAGCCCCAGCAGATCCAGGGGTCCCCAAAGGTGTGGACGGAGTCAGCAAAGAAGGAAGGACACAGACAGCATTCAGTTGATCAGCAGCCTAGCCAGGATCTCTAGCCAAGTTCTGGTCAGGATCTCCAGCGAAGTTCTGGTTTGGATCTCCAGCCAGGTTCTGTGTCCATGTTCTCTTGCTAGGTTCTCCAGTTCTCCAGCCAGGTTCTGTAGCCATGTTCCCTCGCTAGGTTCTCCAGCCAGGTTCTGTCCAGGTTCTCCAGCCAGGTTCAGTCACCAGGTTCTAGTCAGGTTCTCTTGCCATGTTCTATCCAGGTTCTGTAGCCAGGTTCTGTCTCTAGGATCTTCAGCCAGGTTCTCTCGCTAGGTTCTGTCGCCAGTTTCTGTCCAGGATCTTTTGCCATGTTCTGTCTCTAGGTTCTGTGTCCTGTTGTCTTGTTACATATGTACTTATACCAGTTGATTCCAATCCTATCAATCTCTATTCCAAAGGTTAGGGTGTTTCTTATCCCCATTCCAGGGAGTAAAGATTATGTAGCTTAAGCATGATTGTTCATAGTTAAAGTGATTAACTACCCGCTTGGCACTTAGTTAAGGGGTTTTATCCCCTCCCTAACTTCAGGGGAAAATCCCTACCTGAGGAAACAACCTTTCTCAGAGAGGTGACCTTGGTTAAAACACATAGCGCCAAGAAGGTGAGCAAACATATTAAGAACAGTATGCCATATACGCCAGGTCCCTTGAAACATATACTGTGCAGATGTTTCTTCCCTGCAGCGACTGTGTCAAGCAGCAAGGATGGACCAGCTCCCAGCAGTGGGTACAGAGTTCCCCTTGACGTGCACTCACTGCGGGGTCTTGGAGCTGGATCCTAGGACACTGGGTCCCCGTGAGCTGATGAGGAGGCCTGGTGTGGGAGCTCACTCTGGCAACGCACACGTCCTGCAGACATCTGCAAGCCTGGCAGGAATTACTGCCCAACTCACTGCCAGGGCAGGGTAGTGGTTCCAGACAGGTTATGGCTCCCCCTACTCTTTCATGAAAAGTTGAGCCAGGTGGAAGGTTCTATTTATATAGTTAAATAAAAACTCTATTTAGCCCTAACAGGTTTGGCTCAGTGGATAGAGCATCGGTCTGCGGACTGAAAGGTCCCGGGTTCGATTCCGGTCAAGGGCATGTACCTGGGTTGCGGGCACATCCCCAGTAGGGGTTGTGCAGGAGGCAGCTGATCGATGTTTCTAACTCTCTATCCCTCTCCCTTCCTCTCTGTAAAAAATCAATAAAATATATTTTAAAAAACCCTCCATTTAATTGTACTATCCTTTGCTAGTTTTAAAGGCTGATAGAAAGGATGTAGATTTCCACACTCAAGACTCACTTTTGAATATTGGTTATGTGCCTGGTACTGAGAAGAATCCATTTCTAACACCTTCTCTGCTCTCAGGGACTCATAGTAAGCTGGGGAAGGGTGGATGGTATATACCAGTGGTTATGTTCATGTAAAAACATTCAAACCTGTAAAGAACTTTTGTGAGTTTATTTGAGCCAAACTGTCCATAATTTCTGTGAAGCAGAATCTCAAAGGATTGAGATAATGCTCCAGAGAATGGCAGTTTCTCACCTTGTTTTATACATTACAATCAAAGGAGGAGACGTAGGTGGATAGATTAGGGAGGCGGGAGAAGGCAAAGTGGGGCAGCCTCTGGGATTGAATAAAAAGTAAAATGATAGACACATACTTCTTTACTTAGGTGGGCACAAGACAGTTAACAGTCAACAATGAACATGATAACAATAACAATGAAGGAATTGGTGGTCTCTGTCCTGGTGTCCAGCACATTAGGTTGTGCCCCAAAGGGTCCGGGGGAAAAAAGGGAAGTTACAAGTTAGCCTGACATTTCAAGGATATGTTATCACAGATGCAAAAAGATAATAGACTCCGTTAAGGTAAAGATTGACCTTGTCAGTGAGGATAGCAGTCTAAGACGTGACTACCCACCTTAAGTGCTTTTAAAATTTTTAATTTCAGACCATCCTTGTGGTGACTTTCGGTATCTGAGTTTGAAAGACAGCCATGCACGCCTCCCCTGAGCTGGTCAGGTCAGCATGTGGCCCCTTTGTCCATAGTTATAATATAGTGAAGGGAGGGCCAAGAGAGCTGCCAGGGGTATGGCAGCTGCTGGGGATGACGTGCTCAATGGGTCAGTTAAGCTTCAAGGCAGTGACTTTGCAGAGCAGAGTCCTGAGGGCAGTTAAGAGTTTGCAAGATGGTCTGAAAGGGAGAAACTACCCCATGAAATGAAAGAAACATTTTCAAAACTCAGACTTGCAAAGACACAGAGCATGTTAAAGGGATTCTAAGAGCCAGAGAGAGGTGGCCGCCTTGCCCACTCACCACGCCCACACCCTGGTAGACATTCCTCATCAGCCTGGCCGAGGCCTGGAGCTCCCGGCCCTGGACTCCACAGCCACCACCCGCCCTGGCACAGGTCAGGCTGAGGGGAGGGCAGGGAAGTGCCTGTTCCTTGTCAGTGGAGGAGTATGTAGCTCCCACCCTTGTGGGGAAGCTCTGGTATCCGTGGAGAGCTCCCTGAGGGGTGTTACTGTCTGGTATCTGTGGAGAGCAGAAGGAGAGGGAGGAGGGCAGAGGCGGGGAGCAGCTCCCAGGAGCTGGGACTTCCGGCTGAGAGCCATGAGGGAAGGGGCCCTCCAGGGACAGGACCAGGACAGAGGCTGAGCCCAGGAGGCACTCCACAATAGGAAGCAAAGTTTCCCTGACTGAAGGCGGAGGCTCAGAGGAGGAAGCCCTTGACTGGATCAGTGACTGGGAGAGGGTTAGCCCTGTGTCCCTGCCTCCACCCCAGCCTGAGAGGGGGAGCAGCGTGGCCAAGGCTGAAGCATGGCTTGGGGTCTGGCAGGCCTGGGAGCATCCAGACCACCCACTCCCAGCAGTGACTCTGGGCAGACTCGGTGGTGCAAGAGCACAGGCTCCGGAGTTGGGGTGCCTGGGCTCCAGCCCTGGCCTGGCTGTGGGCTGGTCAGAGCCTTGAGTGCTGAGCCATGGCCACCAGGGGTCAATGAGAACCTGCATGAAGCACCGAGGGTGTGGCTCTGTCACAGGGCCTTAGGACATCATCTCCACCCTTCCACTCAGCTGGCTTTGTGCCCAGCTATCTCCAACCTCTTGTTACCTGGGTGCCCCTCCTCATTCCTTCCTGCTTTGCTGACCTCCTGCCTCCCAAACCTTCAGTTTACTTCTGGCTGAAATTCAACACTGACGGGAGGTCCTTTGCCTTGAACTCTTGGCCCCCAAAATGCCCCTTTGCTTGGACATCTGCTATGCTGGCACACAGCCTCCAGCCCTGGACCCCAACACCAGCCCAGGGGGCTCTGAGGGGCCAACCCTTCTGCCCAGGATCAAGTTTTCAGGTTTCTACCTTTGCCATCCATTCCCTTAAACTGAATCCAGGTGGGGGACATAGTCCCAGCTCAGACACACGTGCAGGGGACCGCTCAGCACCTCTTGGCCACCATCAATCCTGCAAACAAAATCCTGTGCTCCCTGGCGGGTGTTACTGTCTGGGACTGTGCTCCCTAGTGAGTGTTACTGTCTGGGAGTGTGCTCCCTGAGGGATGTTACTGTCTGGGAGTGTGCTCCCTGAGGGATGTTACTGTCTGGGAGTGTGCTCCCTGAGGGATGTTACTGTCTGGGAGTGTGCTCCCTGAGGGATGTTACTGTCTGGGAGTGTGCTCCCTGAGGGGTGTTACTGTCGGGGAGTGTGCTCCCTGAGGGGTGTTACTGTCTGGGAGTGTGCTCCCTGGCGGGTGTTACTATCTGGGAGTGTGCTCCCTGAGGGGTGTTACTGTCTGGGAGTGTGCTCCCTGGTGGTTGTTACTGTCTGGGAGTGTGCTCCCTGAGGGGTGTTACTGTCTGGGAGTGTGCTCCCTGAGGGATGTTACTGTCTGGGAGTGTGCTCCCTGGCGGGTGTTACTGTCTGGGAGTGTGCTCCCTGGCAGGTGTTACTGTCTGGGAGTGTGCTCCGAGGCGGGTATTACTGTCGGGGAGTGTGCTCCCTGGCAGGTGTTATTGTCGGGGAGTGTGCTCCCTAGTGAGTGTTACTGTCTGGGAGTGTGCTCCCTGAGGGATGTTACTGTCTGGGAGTGTGCTCCCTGAGGGATGTTACTGTCTGGGAGTGTGCTCCCTGAGGGGTGTTACTGTCGGGGAGTGTGCTCCCTGAGGGGTGTTACTGTCTGGGAGTGTGCTCCCTGGCGGGTGTTACTATCTGGGAGTGTGCTCCCTGAGGGGTGTTACTGTCTGGGAGTGTGCTCCCTGGTGGGTGTTACTGTCTGGGAGTGTGCTCCCTGAGGGGTGTTACTGTCTGGGAGTGTGCTCCCTGAGGGGTGTTACTGTTGGGGAGTGTGCTCCCTGTGGGGTTTTACTCTCTGGGAGTGTGCTCCCTGGCCAGCTTTATTAGTTCCTAAATTATTGAGAATCCTGACTGGAATTCTTCAAGGTCACCCCAGCCCTGATGATTCTGTGCTGAGAGGACTTTGAGGCTGCATTTCATTTCTGAAGAAATGCAGGAAATAGCAATCCAACCGTAAGCACCCTCTGCTGACCCTCCTGCTCTCCCCTCTCTCACCCTGGCAGAGTGTGCAGGATCATCAGAGCTCTGAATCCTGAACCCGCTGCATGGCCTGGTGCTGTTTGAGCAGAAGTGGGGACCGCGGCACCAGGCCCACGGCCGTGCATGTGTTGGCTGGCTCTGCTGGGCATCTAGGGCGCACATCTCTGCCCCAACACCAGGCACGATCTGAGCTGGCCCCAGTCCAGCAGCCTGACCGTCCCCGGCACCCCTGCTCTGCTCCCTGACTTGTGTCACCTGCGCACCCACAGAGACACATCCAGAAGCCCTGCAGTGTGTTCTTAAGGGACAGGCTCTCTCCTCACAGGACACTCCATTCCTTTCCCTATGGACTGGGTTCCCAGACTCCCCCATCGCTGGGTGTTCCCCCAGACAGTACGGCCCAGGGGCACAGGACAAGGAGGCAACTTGCCATCTGGGCCACTGGGTTCTGCAAAATGATCATAGGTCCTCCATTTGGTCCTTTGGATCAAGAGGGTCTCTCTATTTGTTTGATTTTGTTTTTTAATGAGGAGGAGGAGGATACAGAAAAAATGTAAGCTGAAACCATAATTACTTCATCCCTTCCAGAACACACCAACTGGACGCACATTTTGGGGAATTCTCAAAGACTTATTTTCAAAGGATGAAATCCTAAAGATTTCAAAATAGATGGTCAGATTAATCTTTTCTCTTTTCCTTCTGAGGAACAGTGCATCACAAAGTTATCTGAGCTCTACAGCCAGGAAGGTAAGGAATGCAGCTCTGGGCTGGCTGAGCACAGACATTAAAGACGCTGCCCTCTGCTTGTGTGCTCAGCTTAATTTCTTTTTGTTTAATAATTACGCTTCCTGGGGTGGGAGTGACCGGAGAGCAAGGCAACAGCGCCACCTGTAGGAGGGCCTCCACAGCCGGCTCAGCAGGGTCCAGAGGCTCCTGGGCCAACACCCCTCCCACCTCCTTGGAAGGCCCAAGGCAGGAGTAAGGGGAAAGGTGACCACGGTGCTACCAGGTTTTTAATTGCCCATTCCCTTTGATCTAGCCATTACTCCAACTCTCGGGGTTTACGCTGCATCAACATCAGCTTGTGTGCAGGGATAAAAGTCCAGGGGGCATGCACTGGGCATTCCTTCTGTAGTGAAATATAAAAGTCTAAACACCTAGTAATCGGGGCCAGTTAAATAAATTAGGACCTCAGTGGCACAGAAGCCTACGCAGACTCTGCAGAGACAAGGCAGCTACCCACTGGAAGCAAAATGTCAAGTTACAGAAGCAATTCTGCCAACAGTATGTAGCATATGGTCTTTCGGTAAAGACATATGTTGGTATAAAGTATAACATGTAAAACTGAGCTGTTAGTACACATATATGAAGTATTTGGAAAAATATATCCTAACAGTGACTATCTTGGGAGGAAGGGACAGTGAGAAAATTGTGCTTTCTACTCTGCACATTCCTGTATTCTGTGGACTACACTGCACTAATTTTGGATTTAGTATACATGCGGCCTGAGGACATACTCAGGTAATTCTCCGAATACCATGGAAGACAAAACTTCTGACTTTTTGCATAGGTGGAAATGTGTTCATTCGGCCTCACCCTGGAATGTTATTTTGGCTGAACATCTACTAATATATATATATAAAAGCCTGGCAACCAGAAGGGCAGAAGGACCAGAATCACCAGAACGACCAGTGGCTATGACCCGCACTGCTGCAGCCAACCAGACTGATCCAGGCCCTAATGGCCCTGCCCCCCAGCCGGACCAGCCCCCAATCGGCCCCCAACACCCTGATCAGGCCAACCGCCTGCTCCTCCCCACCCCTGCCAGCCCGGCCCAATGGGTCCCCATCACGGCAGGCTGGCCAGATGCACCTGTGCACGAATTCATGCACCGGGCCTCTAGTAAGAACATAAGATTCTACGAGCAAACCAGCTTCCCTGGGAACATGCTGGTTCCTCCAATGTCCCCTCCAACCTGGCATTGGCAACGGTAAGTGGAATGCTGGCCTGAAGTTTGCTCCTGAACAAGAAACATCATCTTGCTTTGTGGGAGCGTGGGTGCTCTGCCCATCCTAGGTGATCTGAAATCGCTCCCGTGCAGGCTCGAGCCTTTATTTCCCCTGCTCCCACAGTGGGTCCTTTCACTATGACCACTCCCGTTCTGGGAAATGTCCACTGATTTCACTGTTTTCATGTCCTTCTCTACAGTCCCTCCTTTCTTTCCTTCCAAAATCAGAATTCTTTTCTTTTTAAATATATTTTATTGATTTTCCACAGAGAGGAAGGGAGAGAGACAGAGAGCTAGAAACATTGATGAAAGAGGAACATCGATCAGCCGCCTCCTGCACACTCCCCACTGGGGGTGTGCCCGCAACCCAGGCACATGCCCTTGACCGGAATCGAACCTGGGACCCTTCAGTCCTCAGGCGGATGCTCTAGCCACTGAGCCAAACCGGTTTCGGCCAGAATTCTTTAGGGAGATGTCAAACATGTGGGCTCATCCTCCAGGCTCTTACCTTCCTCTCTCCTGTCTTACACACCTTTGCTGCCTTCTAGAAGAATCCCTCAAACCCCCACGTCTCTTCTGCCCTTTGTAGTTCGAGATGCCCCTTTAACTAGTGGGAGCTGGCTGTGCTGTTGAGTCACTATGAACCTCCAGTGTCCCTGGTGTCTGTGTTCTGCACTTTGTTGTGGGGGACTCCGGTTCTCCCACTTGTGGCCCTGGTGCTGCTGCTGCAAGTGATCGCTGGTGGTTAAATACCTGCTTCTCTCCTGCCTGTCCCACGGACTGATCCTGAGGTGTGTGCAGGGGTAGGGCCTTGCTTCCTGAATGTGAGGCTCCTGTCTCTCCCAAGGCCACTGCCTCCCTGGTTTTGTGACCCTGCAGGGCTCACCAGCTACTCTGGCCTCAGGGAATGCTGTTCCTACTTACCACAACGGGAAGAAGGGGAAGAGCCCGCTCACTGCATTCATCAGGGAGACCCCGTTAACCCCGCTAACCTGCAAGTGGATCTCCGGACCCTCTGCCCCTTCGGCCTTCTCAGAGCCCTCACCCTGTGCTGGCTCTGGCTGTGTTTCCCTGGGAAGCTCATTTTATTTGCTTTCTCTCTGCCAAGACTGTTGGGTCCTTTTCTGTTGCTTAGTCTTGTTTAGATTTTTTAAAATGATCTTTTGGGGCTTTCCATAAATGCTGTCCCTGTGGGCATACAGCTTTCTCAACATGAAGAAGGAGAGGAAACGTACAAAGTCATTATCATTGACTTCACAGTGTGCGGTCCGTGCTCAGCACCCCCAAATGAGGGTCAAGGGCAGGTGTGGCCATCCCATGGACTTAGCTTCATCCTGCTTCTTTGCGTTAATGAATTTCAGGAAATAAATTACTATCAATAAACATGGGTGATAAATGTCAGGTCACAACACCTTATTTTATATCAAATTTGGCAATCATTCTTCACTTGTCAAAAGAAACATATACTTGAGTGAACCAATTAATCTTTTCCCTCTTTCCCTCCTTCAGCGGTGCACTGTAGTGAAGAACAGCTGAAGCCTATGTTTGTAAAACCAGATGAGTAAACAAGGATGCAGAGCCTACAGTTTCTCTTTCGTTACAACCCCAGCATTCTTCATGCTCAGCCTAGACGTGGGCCTGGTGTCCAGCCGCAGGCTCTGCACGGCAGTCACTCACAGTCGGTGTCCTTGGCGACAAGTGCGCGCGGGACCCAGGCCCTCCACAGGCTGGTTCCCTGCGTCTAGCTTCCGAAGGAACATTCCAAGCCCTGTTTCGACGGGGCGGACCCAGCTGCTGAGGTGGCGAGGCAGAGGGCAGCGTCTTTACCCGGCCACCGTGGGTCATCCTGGGAGTAGACTGGACACCGTCTTGACAAACAACTGAAAAGGCCAGGTGAGGCCCGCACAGGCCTGCTAGAGACGCTGAAAGCATGATTCCTGTGAAAGTGACCTGGATGTCAACCACAGGCTGGTTCCACGTGCAGGCGCTGTCTGAGCCCCGAAGGAGGGCCTATTCACAGGGACGTGGACACAGAGGGGACAGAGGGCTCCCGTTTCCTCCCTTGGGCCTCTCCAGGCCTCCACCCAGTCGACCAGCAGAGACCCTCTCAAAATATGGGCCAGATCCTGTCACTCCCCGCCCCAAACCCGGTGATGCTTCCTGTCATCCTTAAGACGAAACCCAAGTTCTCCCGGGCTGACAGGCCATCTGTTACCAGGCCCTACGCCCTCCAACCCCCCGGGTCTTGCCCTCATGGGGGATGCTGCCCTCCCCGGTTCCACCTGCTGCTCCTCAGCGTGCAGGAAGCTCCCCCAGCTTCACACAGCACGGCCTCTTCACCCCACGGAGGCTTCTGCCTATGTCGCCCCCAAAGGGACCCTCCCCACCCACGTGCAGTGCAAGTGGGACTCCCAGGGCCTCTCCATCTCCTTTCCTGTGCTGCTCTCCCCACAGAACCTTCTCACTCGGACATCACCTACTCGCTTGCTGGCTTTCTGTCTGAGGGCAGATGTAAGCTCCATGAGGATGGGACTGCATTTCACTGGGTCTAGAACCTGCTGGTGATTCGGAGGGTCCCCTGAGTCCCAGTGAGCGAAGGAACACAGGACACAGCCAGCTGTTCAGTGAAGTCAGAGAGAAGGGAGTCTCCTTCAGACCCAACGGGGACATTCAGTTCCCTGTGATCCATGAGGCACAAAAATATGCAAAAGCACTCATCAAAAAGTCAAGCCTGGTGGAAACAAACCAAATGGCCATCAATGATGAATAAACAAGACCTGGGCTACACATACCCTAGAATATTATTCAGCCCTAAAAAGGCTGAAATTCTGATGTGTGCCACAACATGGGCAAGCCTTGACGACTGTGCTAATTGGAATAAGAGAGACACAAAATGACAAATATTATATGATTCCACTCATGTAAGGTGCCTTGAGCAGTCAAATCCAGAGACAGAAAGTAAAATGGTGGTTCAGGGGCTGGGGCTGGGGATGGGGAGTCAGTGTTTAAGAAGAACAGAACTTTTGTTTGGGATGACAAACATTTCTTGAAATGAACACTGGTTATGACTGCACCCCACTGTGAAAATAGATGACAGCAGTTACTCTATTTACCTTGATTTTATGAAATTAGATGAACTTATCCTGCAATTCTTATTCCATGAATTAGCAGTAATAAGAGTCTCATACCATCCATTAAACTAAAAATCTGAACAAAATTTCTGATTTAACATTCTTTATTGGTTTTAGAAAAATGAGTTCTGATAATTATGTACATAAGCCAGCAATGTCTAGTTCATTATGCAAGAGAGAGAATATACATCAGATGCTGAACTATTATTTTTCCTAATGTCATTTGTATTATTCAAAGTTTTCACCCATACATTACTTCTGCTCCCTCAAGATTAAAAAAAATCACTTCTACAAATGTTTGTCAAAATTGGGAGCACTTTAACAAATAGCTTTCAGATATAGGCCTTCTAACGTGTCATCAAATATTCTCCTCTGAATATAATTTAGGCCTTTCCAGCCTTCATCAGGACGTTCTCTAATAAATTTCCATAAATTACAATAAATAATGTCCTTTTAAACTTCTGGGGGTTCAGCTAATGTGAGTAAGTGGAGCTCAGCTCTTTTCTCACTGGGTCCCCGCTCGGAGCCAGTGAGCTCGTTAGGACAGAAGCCAGCTCCACCGGCACTGTTTCCGAGGAGGCCAGCCTGTGAGGGGAGTGGTCACCGCGGGTGGAAAGGAGATGGAGAGGGATGCGAAAGCCCGGCTCAGCGCTGCTCTGGGTGCAGATCACTTCTATAAACCTCAGAGCAATTACAAAAGCATTTCCTCAGTAGGCACACAATCAACACTGCTGGACTGAATACCCAGGGTCCCCCACTGAAGGCAGAAGAGGGGCTGTAGGTGCAAGGACAATCACCTGATTTATTGCCACACATCTAAAAAAATTAATTACAGTTAGATTTTCCACTGACGGTCATGACACAAAATGTAATTGTAAAATAAATATTTAAGTTAAAATGGCTACATTTAAGGATATGAGTAATCACTCACCTGTGGTTTAGGATCTGCAAAAACCCACAGGTGATCCACAAATGGCTAATCTAGCAATGGTGCCTTTTCCATCAGAGGCCAGATGCTCGGGGGATGGAGAAGGGGCACTGCCCAGCCGGTGTGGGACCCTCTGCAGGCTGTTACCATCCTCACTCTGCTTCCCTTTTCTCATCCGTAACGTGGGTTTAACAATGATGTCCACCTGGTGTCAGGGTGGAAGGCATGGCCCTGTGCTGACTCCTGGCAAATGCTCAGCAAATGTTAGCCATTAGAAAAGAATCAGGGATCACCGTGAGTCTCCCCAGAACCCCAGTACAGTGACGAGAAAGACATCCAACAAATCCCAATGGACAGTCTCAAACGGCCAAGGTCATCAAGCCAAGGGAAGTGTGAGAAACGGTCCCAGCCACAGCCTTGGGAGGCACTAGGCAGCAATACTGCGCAGGGTCGGAAACCAGTGAAGTGTGGACTTGAGTCAATAACCACGCATGGTATCAATACTGGTTCGTCAATTGTAAGAGATGTATCACACTGATGCAGGAGGTGATGAACTGGGGAAACTGGGTTTGGGGCATATGAGAGCCCTATGTAGTAGCCTAGCAGTTTTTCATGTCAAAAACTATTCTAAAATAAAAACTTTATCAAAAAAAGACATTTATCAAAAAAAATTACATCTCTCTTCCCAAAGGCATGCATCTGGCATAAAACAGCCACGGCCAGACGCACTCATCAGAGAGCTGGGCGCCACTGCACGGGCCACACCCAGTGTTATTATTTCAGACACTTACAGGCCTAGAGGAGGGATGGCTGCAAAATGCGCTCTTTGCACTGGGGTTACAGGTCTGCAAAGTCATTAAGTGGAAGCACAGTGACGGAGAGGAGACCCAAGGAAGGAGCACCCCACAGGGAAGAACAGAGTCTGGAAGGCCAGAGCCTGCATGTCTACAGACGACTTCAGAAAAGCCCTTAGCATGTCCAGAGCCCGTTAGGTCTCTGCATGAGCCAAGATCCGGGCTCTGCGAGGCTCCTGGCAAGGCAGGCCTGTCAGAGTGGCAGTCACCTGCCCAGAACAACGGTGAGCCTTGGTGGGAGGCTCTGGGCAATGATGCCCGCCCTCTGTCACGGCCTCAGGGAGCTAGTCTGCGTAGGGACACCCACACTGCCCAGCAGTGCTGTGGGCACCTGGGAGGCCAAGGTTGGATTAGTCTGAAGTTTCGGTATTGGACTACGGCAGATCTTGGAGGAACTTGACCTAATTCCGTCCAGTCTCTGGAGCACAAGTGTCAAAGCATCTGATTCTCACACCAGTGAGGTGAAGGTGGTCAGCTCTGTGCCTGTTTCCAGCAGTTTGCCACCTGCCATATAGAGCGCAGCTGGCCCTCTGCTGTTTTCTGGAATCATGCTGTCCTTGAATGGATGTAACAAAGACTGAGAAAGCACCATCCTCAGGGACATTCCAACTGGCCCGGCAGCATAAAGGATGTTGTCTCCAGCACGCTTCTCTACTACCTGGCTCCCATTCATCTTCCCTTTCTCACTCTAACCCAGAGGTCCTCAAACTTTTTAAACAGGGGGCCAGTTCACTGTCCCTCAGACATTCCACACATGCGCACTGCGGGCCTGGGACGAGTCGGCTGCTAAGCAGGACAGGCAGTGGCAGCAAAAACACACGGCGGGCTGGATAAATGTTTTCGGCAGGCCGCAATTTGAGGACGCCTGCTCTAACCAATGGACAGACGCCTCTGTTCACGGATGACCAAGAACTCTCTTCCTCTTGCTGGGCCCCTCATTTTGTTTTCGGGTCCCGCCTCTTCTCCACTCTCAGAGCAAGCTGTTTGGATGGAGCCGACCCACACCCCAGTCCCAGGAAAGTCCCATGGCAATTAGTTCATAAATGGGCACAGCCAACCCAGCTAAAGAGTCATCCTCAAGGGTTGTCTAGGCTTGTGCTCTATTTCTGGTGAGGGGCTGGTCGGATGTGGACTGGTGGCCATCTTGGCAAATACTTGGAGAGAACCCTGAGCAAGAGGCATCTTAGAGATGAAACCGTTATTATGCATGAGAGACACAAAAGCAAGGTGAGCTCTGGGTCTGCTGAGCCTATTGCCAATCAATTCCTCTCTCTCTGCCCAATCCTGTATGAGCTGCATTTTGTTCCTGTGTTTTGCCGAAAAAGTCCTGCTGCCTGTGCTCACTTTGATGGAATTGTCAAAGTTGAACCAAGGCAGGTCAACAACCAGCGCTACACCACAGCACCGGTCCTGTTTGAAACCAGACGCATTAACCCTGTCTTTCAAGTAAACATGATGTGTTGGTGAAAGGTTTCTTTTGCACAAAGTGGTGCGGTCTCAGCTTCCCTGGTCTTAAGAGAATGGCAACTTGAAGAAGGAAAATCTGTCCCAGAATGCCTTCTGCCAGAGGCACCGGCACCCAGTTTCCCTCCGGTGGGACCCACCTGGGGACTCACCATCTAGGAAGAGAACATCTCCAAAAACATATTCCTTAGAACAAAGGTACGTGGCCCAATAAGTCTGAAAAACACTGGGATTTGCAAAGTTAAGTTTCTTCTGTGTAGGCTTTCTAAGAGACCTTAATATACTCCTACTGTTATGGAATATGGAATTTATGAAATTGGCACGGAAGTGACAGTCAGACACTGTGCGGTTCGGGAAAGAGCCTTTAATTAAAGTAGTGCTGCTGGTTCAGGGGCCTCTAAGATCCAGATCCTGAATAGCCTGGACAATGAGATTCTCTCTATATATCGAAGGGGTTAGAGAGAACAAAACTGGCAGAGAAAGACTTGTTGTGCTTAGCAGATATCCTATAGAAAGCTGCAGCCTTGAGCACAGCACAGCTCAGATAACCAGGAGACACCTGGCATGGGAGGAACCAAGGATGGGCCAGACCCTTACGTCAGCAGAGCGGCTTGCAGGACCAGAGCATTAAGAGGGGCAGTGACTTACTTATAGGCTGTCAGGAGTGTGCATTAGGTCACTGCACAGATTCAGATTGCTAGCCTCCCCCCAAATGTCTAATTTTCCCCATCACTACTAGAGGCCCAATGCATGAAATTTGTGCAAGGGGCTTGGCCCTCACAGCCCTGGCTTCATCTGGAAGGTTGTCCGGAAGGACGCCTGGAAGATTGTTTGGCTGTTCAGTCTAATTAGCATATCAGCTCTTTATTATATAGGATATCCATCTCTGTACAGGGGTGAAATGGGTTCTCTTATCTGACCATAGAAATTTCATTTAAAAAAATGTTATGTAGGACTGTTTATTCTAAGGAACAACACCTTACAAGCTTTTTCTATAGCAGTGATGGCGAACCTATGACACGCGTGTCAGAGGTGACATGCGAACTCATTTTTTGGTTGATTTTTCTTTGTTAAATGGAATTTAAATATATAAAATAAATATAAAAATATAAATCTTTATTTTACTATGGTTGCAAATATAAAAAAAATTCTATATGTGACACGGCACCAAAGTTAGGGTTTTTCAAAATGCTGACACACCGAGCTCAAAAGGCTCGCCATCACTGGTCTATAGGATGCCTTATTTTTTGCAACTCAGCACCCACCCGCCTCCCAAGACCAGCTGGAATTCCCGGTGGGGAGGGGAGTGTGGCAGATAGGCTGCCCTGCCCTGCCCCCATACTCTATGGGGAACCTGACTTTGAGAACACCTTCCCTGCAAAATTTGGACATTTCACAGTGATCAAATGCATCCAATTTTTGCTGATTTCAAAGCCTGTGTAAAAATTAAAAGCAGCTGTTCCCAATAAAGCAGCTAGTCTTTGGTGGCTATAAATATGCACAGTGACCTGTCTCTCCTCAGGCCCCACATTCCACCTCCACACAGCGGAGTCAGTGGATACGCGTCCCCAGCAGCTGCTCTGAGATGAGAAGGAGCCTCCTCTTAGGGCTCAAAGGAGTCACCTGGCATCTTCTCATTTGAAGCCCATTCCTTTTGTAATATCTCTGACTGCTTCATCTCCGTTTTATAAACCTGCACCTTCTTAAACTTTCAGAGACATCCCAATTTTTAGGGCACACTCTCAGGCAATTTTAAAGGCAATTTCTGTGTGAAGGGACTTTGATCTGTAGAACACGTCCAATAAGAACCCATTCATTTCTACCAAATTTCTTATGGATTTTACTTGGTTTGAAAACAAATGACGGCAAAGAAATTAAAAGTAATGGAGGGGAAATAGATGATTCTAGGTTTATTTTCACTTTAAAGACAGACAAATTTCATATGCCCAAAGTTTGGTAAAATGCTATTATTATTTCAACATGATTTATGGAAAATTGAGTTTTTCTAGGCAGAGATCTTTTATCAGATACTGTGTGTTCCGTGAGAACATGGGCCCCTCCCCAAGCTCCAAATCCCTCCCGCACCGTGTGGGCGCATGGTGAAGGCATCTGTAAGTGGACTGTGGGACCTGGGGGCCTGGCCAGCTCCTCGATCCAGGATCAACCAGAAAGAAAGTGTTCTCGGGTGTGAGCCCGGATTGTAAAAAGCTGGCGTTGTGATGTCACACAGCTTTGGCGCAAGGGCACCCACCGCATTACCGGAGGTGTTACCGTTTGCCTTGCTTTCTGTGCCATATATAGCCCGGGCCTGAGAAGGCCTGTGCTGTGCGGAGACTTCACTGCCAGGCCGCCCGGTGTGCACATCAGTCTGAATGAACCTCCAGGTTATTTCTTTGGAAATGGCAAACAATACAGTGAGCCTGCTTGGACCCCGGCTCTCTGCATGACAGATATGTGGAAGGGTTTCTATCCTCCCACAGCCACCATCCAAAGCATAAGCCTCTCCGTTTTACACAGCGTGGTGCCTATGGGCCCTGCACAACCCCACCCTCCACACCCCTTCACTTCGAAGAATGGGGGGTTCCCCCTCTCCCACTTTGTGCAGTCTCAGGTTGGCTATACATAAGGTGCCCTAACACTGCTCAGTGGGGTGCAGGTTGGGGGATCAGCATACAGACTGGAACAATCTCAGTGAGTTCTCTCTCTGTATCTGTCTCTCTCTGCCCATCTCTATCTTTCTCTCAGCACCCACCACTCCCCCCTAACACACACACCATATTTTGACTATTAATCAGAATGACACAAGATGAAAAAGAACTAGCCTGATTCATGCCAGGAGTGCTAAGCTCAGGGGCCAGACAGACCCTCGCTCTGCCCTCCCCCCAGACTGGCTCTCCAGGCCCCCCACTGAGTATTTAAGCCCATGAAATGCACCCCCACTAGACCTTCTTCCCAACCAGAGTCTGTGCCCTGGCCAACCCTGAGTGACTTCACACTATGCTGCCAGGTCGACCGGTCCCTTCCTACCTGGGGAGAGGCAGCTGGGAGTCCCTGGTGCACCTCAGGGCACCGCACCGTCCTCTGCTGAGAGAGGCTGCTGGTGCCTGCCTTGCAGGGTGCCCAGACCAGCCCCGGCTTGCAGTGCGGATCAGCACAAGGGAACCCACACAGTTGCACAGGGAGCCTGGCCCCTAGGCAGTGTTCAATAAACGGCAACAAAACGCCCTGCAATTACAATGGCGATTGGAAAATGTGTCTCCGCACCACCCACAGACATAAGAAGTCATATGCAGAATGCCACCCGTTTGATTTTCACTGAGGAGTAACTCCTGAGAACAGAAGACTCACGGTGCCCAGGCCACCGGCTCTGCCCCCTGCAGACAGACCACCGGGGGCATCAGAAATTATCAGCACTCAGGCTGGGGCTGGCCAGAAACAGGGAGAGGGGGTACCGAGCGTTCTTGTCCGCCGGCTAAGAAGGCATGTCAGCCTCAGGTGACAAGCTTTGCACTCAGGGCAGAAGTGGCTCCAGGGTAAGCTCTCTCTACCCCCGAGAGGCTCTGAATGAAACCTCCAATGTTGGCCAGTGGGATTCCCATGCTTCCCTGACAGAGCAACCTCTGAGAGCCTCAAGTTCACCTTAGACACGTTAAAGGTTCCATCAGGCCCCAGCGAGCGGGTCTCCTATCTGCCATCTCAGCCGGCTCTGCCTCCCTCTTCCAGACAATTTGGTGCTTTTCTGTCTCTCAGAGGTTGACTTGTATATACAGCAGAAATTGATAGAAATAAAAGGAGAAACAGAAAACTTCCAATTACGTTGCTAGGGTTTAGCACACCTCTCTCAGGCAACAATGCAACAAGCAGACAAAATGCCAGAAGGATACAAAAGCCTCTGCACTGTGGTTAACAGACTTCACCTAATCCACATGCCAGCTGCACCCAACTGCAGAATTTGCACACTCTTCAAATTTACATAAAACATTTTACACATATGTGCCAAAATGAAAGTGTGTGGCATGCAGCTAAGTTGTGCTGAGAAAAAATTCATAGTCTTTTTTTTTTTTACTTAAAAAAAAATTTCTTTTATTGATTTCCAGGAGGAAGGGAGAGGGAGAGAGAGATAGAATCATCTATGTTGAGAGAGAATCATTGATGCATGCCCCTACTGGGAATCGAGCCCTCAACCTGGGCATGTGCCCTGACCTGGAATGGAACCATGACCTCCTGGTTCATAGGTCAATGCTCAACCATTGAGCCACATAGGCCAGCCAGAAATTCATGGTCTTAAATGTCCATGTGAGAAAGACAAAGCTAAAACATCAATTGTCTAATCATCAATCTCAAGAAATTGTTATTGAAAAACCAGAACATTCCAAGTAGGAGAGGAAGATGAGGAAAAAGGAGCACATGATCAAATAGAAAACACATATCCAAGACAAGGAAATCAACCAAGCCAAGGTGACCATCTTGAGAAGGCTAATAAAATTGGTAAATTCCTACCAAGACGGATCTAGAAAAAAATGAAAAAATGACAATTATAGTTTTACCCTAGCAAAAGGCTACAAATCAGAACCAGCTAAAAGGGGGCACGTAAAGTAGAGATGGGGAGAGGTCTAAACGCAAAGCTTCCAGTCATCTTCTCCCCCACAGAGTCCTGAACAGCATCATGCCCTTCAAGCTATGATGGCAACAATATTCCAGAGTCTAACCAATCCGACAGCTCATGCAAGCCTTCGGTCTAGAATCTAACTGGGATTTGATCACACACTGCCCACTTAGATACGGCATAAGTGAAGGAAAAACAAAAATTTGTTTTTCTTATTCTTTTTTTAATATACTTTATTGATTTTTTTTACAGAGAGGAAGGGAGAGGGATAGTTAGAAACATCGATGAGAGAGAAACATGGATCAGCTGCCTCCTGCACACCCCCCACTAGGGATGTGCCCACAACCGAGGTACATGCCCTTGACCGGAATCAAACCTGGGACCCCTAAGTCCACAGGCCAATGCTCTATCCACTGAACTAAACCAGTCAGGGCTATTTTTCTTATTCTTAATTGATCTAACAGATAATAGTCTGTTTGAAATAATAATAGCAACAATGTCTTTGACTATGCATGCTGACATATATATGATACACAACATCTATCCTATATAATAAAAGGCTAATATGCAAACTGACCGAACGGCAGAACGACCGGTTGCTATGATGTGCATTGACCACCAGGGGGTAGATGCTAAATGCTCAATGCAGGAGCTTCCCTCTGGTGGTCAGTGTGCTCCCACAGGGGGAGCGCCACTCAGCCAGAAGCCCTGAGCTGGGCTCACAGGGAGGGGGCCTAAGCCATCAGTCAGACATCCCCCAAGGGCTTCCAGACTGCAAGAGGGCACAGGCCGGGCTGAGGGACCCCCCCACCCGAGTGCACAAATTTCGTGCACCAGGCCTCTAGTGTATATATATAAAACCCTAAGCGACCGCTCAACCTGTCGACCGTTTGACCAGTTGCTATGATGCGCACTGGCCACCAGGGGGCAGACACTCAACGCAGAGCTGCCCCCTGGTGGTCAGCGTGCTCCCACAACAGGAGCGCCTCTCAGCTGAGCGATGGGTGCCAAACACCAGGCTCACAGCTGGTAAGCGTAACTGCAGCAGCACGAGCCTCTCCCGCCTCTGCAGCAGCACTACTGAGCGGGGGCCAGGATGAGTGGGAGTGCACCCAGCCTGGGCTTGGGCTCCTCCCCAGCCTCCTGCCGCTTCACACACTACTACATCCCCGGAGAGGTTCCGGCCAGGCTGAGGGACCCCACCAGTGCACAAGTCCGCGCACTGGGCCTCTACTGTGTTATATGCTTATATATGCTTATATCTAAGTGAAATAAATGATGGTAGTGATACAAGGAATAGGAAAGACAGTTAGGATTATTTTGTAATTATAGGACACTTGTACTATACCTGTAGCAATATAGTGTTATTTGAAAGTGGACTTGGATGACCTGTGAATGTCTGTTGCAAACTCTAGGGAAATGACTAACAATAGATAAAAAGAAGTATAACTAATGGTGTAAGAAAAAAGAAAAAATGGAGTCATACAAAATGCTCAGTTAAAACCACAAAAGGCAGAAAAATAGTGGGGGACAAAAGAAGAAAGAAAGAACAAGGGTAATAAATAGAAAACAGTAACAAATATGATAGATACTAATCCAACTATATCAACAATCAATTTAAACACCAAGGTTAGGTCTAACCAATATAAACACAGAGGTTGTCAGAGTGGATCAGAAAACAAGACTCACCACTATGTTATTTGCAAGAAACTCACGTTAGATATGAAGACTCCAAGAGATTAAAATTAAAGTGAATGGGTGGAGAAAAATATGCCATGTTAATACTAATTTAAAAAAAAAGCAAGAGTAGCTGTATTCATCTCAGACACAGCAGACTTCAAAGGAGGAAAGTTATCAGGGACACTTTGGTGGTGAAATACTGGACACCCTCCGCCAAGATTGGAAATAAGGCATGATAGTCATTATTTAAAACTGTACTGGACATCCTAACCAAGGCAATAAACAGTGAATAAGTAAATAGACAGATACAATAATATCTGGAAAGGAAAAGGCGAAGCTCTCGTATTTAATACTGATGCATCGAAAATTCAAAAGAATACACCAACTCACATAATTATTCAGAGAATTCAGGATCACTGCTACATTCATGTCAATATATGAAAGCAAGTGTAATTTATACACCAGTGATGAGTAACTGGAAGTTGAAATGGAATGAATTGGTCATATTTACAACGTCAGTAGAAATATCAAATATCTAGGGAATAAATCTAACCAAAAACATGACAAACATCTAGAGGGGAAATTACAAAAAATTATAGAAAATCTCTAAGAGCTTGATAAATGAAAGGATGTACCATGTTCATATACAAATAACTTGTTATTGGAAAGATGTTAATTTTCCCAAATGGAGGTAAAGATTCTATCTTATCGCATCAAAATCCCAGCAGATATCTTTTCTGAAGCCGACAAAGTGGCTAAAAAAAAAGTGTATGAGGAGACAAGCAAGAGAAGAGCCAAGGCAGGGTGGGAGCGATGCTGGAAACCGGAGGGCCACATCTGCCAAGCCAAGTAGATAAGACGGCACCGCCCTGCTGTGGGCCTAGCCCGCGCTCCCGGCTCGGCACTGCTGACACCGGGATGGATGACTCTATTATGGGGTTGGCCTGTGCGTGGTAGGATGTTCTGCAGCATGAGATACCAGTAGTACACACACACACACACACACACACACACACACACACACACGGCAACAACAATGTCCCCCAGCTGAGAACTACTGAGCTAAAAAAAAAAAAAAAAAAAAAGAGAGAGAGAGAACCCATAAAACTATATGGAGATAAGAAAACAGACACTACATATCTGGTTATGTGGTTCATGACACAGACAAACCTCAGTTTCCAATGACCTACAGACCTAATTGTGAAAGGTGACCATTAAAACAAAGTTTCTAGATGACAATATAAAAGAATATCTTCACGTCTTGGGCCGACAGAGATTCCTTCCAGGACACATGACAACACGAACCATGAGGGGAAACGTGACACTGGACTTTCTGGTGTTTTGTGACGCTGGAGGTTACTTTCTTTTAAAAAAAAGTATTTTTATTGATTTCAGAGAGGAAGGGAGAGGGGAGAGAGAGATAGAAACATCAATGATGAGAGAGAATCATTGATTGGCTGCTTCCTGCACGCCCCCTACTGGGGATCGAACCCACAACCCCCAATGTGCCCTTGTCCGGAATCAGACCCGGGACCCCTTAGTCTGCAGGCCAACACTCTACCCGCTGAGCCAAACTAGGGCTTCCCGGAGGTTACCTTCCACTGAAAAGGGTAAGTGGGTCTCAGGAGTGTTTTCTCCAAGGTGGCTGCCAGTCCACAGGCGCTGTGTCAGGGCTGTTCCCAAGAAGCCAACTTCCTCAGTGATCAGCCCTGAAGCTTATCACAGCCCCATCATCCATCCAGCGGATATTGATGGCACACCTGCCACATACCAGGCACTGTCCTGGGCTCTGGGGATGGAGTGGTGACTAAGGCGGGCCGGGCCCTCGCTCTCAGGGAGCTGACAACTTAGCAAGAATGTACCTGAAACTACTGTTCATCCCTTCACCGGGGAGGCCTGTGGAGCACAGTACGAAATGTTGATTCAAAAATGCCTGTGCAAGGATAATCCATCGAGATGAACCTTGTGAGAGAACTGGAACAGGAGCTGCGGGAGGACTGGGCCTCTGGTTTGTTTTTAAAGATGGCACGCAGTCCATGCGGAAGGCTGCCGGCAGTGAGCTGCACAGACTGAGGAGCAGGTGGGCGCCTCCCCATTTCACCTAAACCTGCACAAGTTTTGTGTCCCAACAGAGAGTCAGCACTGACTGAGTTTCCCGCCAGCCTGCCAGGATATTGCCCGAGTCCTATTTCATTCCGTTTAGAGAAAATAAAGAAATACGGCATTTCTCGTAGCCCCGCACTCATGTATAGAAATCTGCTCTACACCCCAGTGCAACGGCACCCGTAAGAGAGTAAGATACGCAGAGAGGGGCACTGCCACCCTTTAGCTGACACAGGAGACCCAGCGGGAGGGTCACTGGGAATACACGGGGGCACGGCGTAGTTCCACAAAGGATTAGCTAACTCACGAAAGTGCTGACCAAGGCTCTACCTATCATTCACTGACACAAAACACCCTCTCCTGTTGGTCAGCAAAGAGCTCAGCGGAGCTCAGCCAACCATCGCTGAGCACTCCCAAGGGCTCCGTTCCTATTGAAGCACCTCAGCTACCTGCACAAAGTCTCCTCCAGGTCTGCCGGCACTGAGACAGCCCAACTGCTTCCTGCGTTCCCTACGAACACCTGCCAAACCGTTGGCAGAGCGACCCCTCCAAATGCTCCAACACAGCCTGGAGGGTATGCACTAAGCGCAGAGAAGCGGCCCATTTTGTTCCAGACATGGCTCCGATCGCATCTGAGGGACCTCTGAGGGCAGCTCCACCCAGAACAGTGGCCGTCCCAGGGCCCATGCCATGGTGCCAGGATGCATTTTTATGCCAGGCTGATAACCAGAAGATATCCGTGTCCCCTCCTCCTTAATGAATATAAAAGTGTGTGTGAGAGAGATCAGCACGTGAATTGGTAGACTGAATAAAGAGCATGACCCTCACCAACGCAGGTGGGCATCCCCCACCCACTGGCAGCCCTAATAGAACAAAAAGGCAGAAGGCAGGAGCCAATTCCCATAATAAATCTTATACTAGAACGTCTACACACATTTATACATGTAACTATATACCTATACATGTATCTCCTCTTGTTTCATTTTCTCTGGGGTAACAGAATAGCCCTGGAATGGTCCTGCCTAGTACACTGGACTATTAATTAGGAGGATCTATATAAATCTCTGCCCTACTTCCCTTTTAGTTGAAAAGTCAAAATGCATATTCATTAAAATTAGGTTCTTAGAGTGTCCCCTGCTGTGATGTTGTCAGGGAGCTTTATCTACACTTCCTGATGGCTGAATAAAACCATGGGCTTCGCACATCTCTCACGTGGAAGGCCTTACTGCTCACGCAATTCAAACCGCCATCCACGGTCTGTGGTCTGTAATTTCAGTGACAACTGAAGCCTTCGCCCATATGCGCACCACTAATCAAAGGCTGCAGCACGGGCTAAGGGCAGGAAGATGAACCTCCAAAGTGGCATTTAGGAAGCAGCAACTTCAGACCGAATACAGAGGATCTTGTTATCCGAGCCCACTCCACATGAACCCACTCCCCAGTCACAGGCTGCACAGAGAAGAGAGGGGCATCATAACATAAAAATATCCGCCTCTAAGGGACTGTCAGCACATTAGCACCTTTCAAACCTCAGTGCCCACTCACCTACAGCTCCTGCCCTTGTCTTGATCAGCCAGCTCCTTCCATCTGCAGGTAGCCCCTAAAAGGACAAGACAAATTGGTTTCAAATGAAATGTGAAAACCTTGCAAATGATGCAGGATTTTATGAGGCAGAAAACCATGATTTTTGGAAAGCACAATCTCATGTGGAAGCATTTAAGTATGAAGATATGGCAGAGCCAAGAACTAAAGAGAAAATTTACAAGAATGATGACAACACAGACGTTTTAAAAGAAAAATTGTTTGAATTAAGAAATGTTCTTGGCAGAGTGGCTATAGCAACTTTATTTATAACAGGCAATTAAAACAACCCAAATGTCTGTCAAAGGTAGAATGGGTAAACAAATTGTGGTACATTCATAGCATAAAATAGTACACAGTGTAACTGAGAGTGAACTGCCAAGAACAGCAGCCTGTATGCACAGTGCAGACTTTATGCTGAGTGAAAAGCCAGACAGAAAGGAGCCCATTCTGGTGGTTCCACTCACATGAGGGGCAGGGGCAGGGCACACTGCTCTGGGTAAGGGACGTCCTCCTGGTGGGAGGAGGGAGTGCCTGAGGAGCACAGGGAAGACGCCGGGACGGTGGAAATGTTCTACGTCTAAGTCTGGGTGGTGCCAACATGGTTATATCCAGATGTACAAGTTCACAGAGCTGAATGTTAAGGCAAATGCACTTTACTGTAAGTCGCCCTTCAATAAAAAACTTAAAGAGGCCGAAACCGGTTTGGCTCAGTGGATAGAGCGTCGGCTTGCGGACTGAAAGGTCCCAGGTTCGATTCCGGTCAAGGGCATGTACCTGGGTTGCGGGCACATCCCCAGTAGGGAGTGTGCAGGAGGCAGCTGATCGATGTTTCTCTCACATCGATGTTTCTAACTCTCTATCTCTCTCCCTTCCTCTCTGTAAAAAATCAATAAAATATATTTAAAAAAAAAAAAAAAAAAAAAAACTTAAAGAGTATTCGTGCACAAGCAATGAAGCCCTTGAGTAACTCTCCAAGAAGCGCCTCTCGCTGATGGTTCTATGAAAGCACTAAAGTGAGGCAGACTGCTGTGCTGTAATCCCAACTTGTTAGGAAAGTTAGACAAACAGCAGTGCTTGCCAGTCACAAAAGGACACAAATACTACATGATTCACTTACAGGAGGAACTATATTAGACAGATCCCTAGAGATAGGGAGGAGAATAGAGGGTGGCAGGGGCTGGAGGGAGGGAAAGGGGAGTTAGTGTCTAATGGGGACAGTTTCAGTTCAGGAAGGTGAAAAGTCCTGGAGATGATGGTGGTGACGGCTGCACAGCAGTGTGAATGCACCTAATGCCACTGAAAATGGTTACAGTGGTAAATCTTATGTTATGTATATTTTACCACAATAAAAAAATTGGAAAAAATCAAGACAGTATTTCTCTATTTGAAAACTAGCTCATACTTGTGATTATCTAAATAATAAATATAAGGTAAAGTTGTCTCATTTCATTTCATTAAAGACAAAGTTAAAATCGTGGTTTTTCTTTTTAATCACTTACTAACAAAAGTCCTGCATCTACTGTAAATGACGTCACTTATGAGGACTTTCACCAGGAGCTAAGTATCCTAGATCACAGCCTACAGGGACAAGGGCCAGAGTTTGAGGGTTCTGCCAGGGTTTAGTTCAAATTCTTTTTTCTTAAGATGCATTTGAACTACCGCCCCCACCCCCCGGCCCCAATCCTGTGTAACAAATAGCAACATGCATGCCTGTGACATACACCTAACGACAGCCCAGGAGACTGTGCCTGTGCAGACCTCGGAACATGTAATCTTCTTGAACATGTTTCACTGGTTAACATGGTTGTAGTTCAGCATCACAGCTTTTAAAAAGTCAATGATGTCACCCATTTCACAGAGACTGAACACACAGCTAGTGGACGGGAGAAGGAAACGGGAAACAGGCGCCGAGTCTAGTCTAAACACGCACTCTGCCCTGCCGTGAGGGTCATGAGGACAGTGAACCACAGGGAGAACCTAGCACTGCGATCTGAGGGCGTTTCATGAAGGGAGTGCGAGCTGCTCCCAGCTGCTGTCGGAGGGCTGGCTGCACAGGGAGCACCTGGCAGCTGCACGGAGGGGGGGGGGGCGGGGGGGGGGGGAACCTTCCTGGCTGCACAGCCCCCCACCCAGCTTCCTGCTCTGCTGTCACCATCTTGACACTTCTAACACTGTTATGGGTTCACTCAGTGAGACAGAACACCGACTCAGAATTTAAATTTAAGAGCCTTTATTAAGCTGGCCAGCAGACTACAGTTATAGCACCCTGCCGAAGCAGATGCTGAACTGCAGCGCCTACTACAGGAGTTATATTTTATTATTAAATTCTGTGGAGGCCCAGAGAAAATGTGTCTTTCAAATTCTGGGCCCCCAGTATGGAGGAAACTCTCTTTACTTATACTTTTCCAGTCCTTTGTCTCCCAAATTTGGAGTTAGACTTCCGGGCCTTCTGAGAAAGGCCTGCGTGCTGGGAAGGGGCCATGAGACCACATCTCAAGGCCTGGCCTGGTGTCAGTACCTTCCTATCTATGTGTTTTAGGAACAGACAGCACAGCATGACCCGACCGGCCAAAGCGCCAGGTATGCAGCCCAGCACAACACCTCTGACTTTGCACTAAGCGCCACTAATGGTTGGTGATTGGCCTTTGAAACCGGTTCCGAGGCTGCATGTCAATCTCATTGGTTAGGTTACCCGGGGACACAGCCAGGCGAGGCTGGAACGCGTTCATGATTCACACCTCATACCTGCGGGAATCAGAAGTCTCCCTGGTCCAGCACCTGACGCTACACGTGACGCTGGGGGGACGTGCGCACACATGCCCTCACGACTTCCGGGCCTTGGGCTGCCTGGTGCACCGCTCTCCCCCTTCCCGCCATGCTGGGCTGTGCGTCCTGGTGGAGCGGTCCGCAGCCCTCGCTCCCCTGGAACGCAGGTTCCACCCGCTGCCCCCACCGTGGAGCGGTCCCAGGCCCGGGGGGAGAGCAGGTGCTGTGGAGACCAGGTGGGCGCCAGCCGAAGCGGCCAGGCCTCTCTGCAGAGTTGATGATAAAACCACTCCTCGGTAGCCCCAGGACAAGCGGCGGAAGTCCCGCCCTTGTGAGACCTGAGCCTGTCAGTCTGCAGCGGCCTCCCCACTTCCCCGGGAACTCCGGGAGAGCGGAACCAAGAAGCTCCACCCCCAGCACCCGACGAGCCCTGTGGCAGCCAATCAGCTCAGCCCATTCCTGGACACGTGGTCCAGCAGCCCTCAGGGACGCCTAGGGTTGGCCTAGCCTGCAGCCCTGAGGGAGTGTGGGCCTCTAGCCCTGTTGCCGCCAGGACCTAGAGCGGTCGGGTCTGGACGCCGCCAGGGGAGCAGGACGCTGGGGACTCCGGACTGTTGTCGAGTCCGAGGCCGACTTGCCCGCCCGCCAGCCGCTCACCTGAACCTCACCTGCAGCCTCCTGTCCAAACCGAGTGGTGCTGCAGGGAAATGCCTGCCCTTCTGGATTTTGGCTTTTTTTTTTAAAGGGTAAAATATCTCATTTGTTTTTATATTGATTACATTTGAAGTGATGATATTTTGGACATATTAGGTTAATAAAATACATTATTGACATTAATTTCACCTGTTTGTATGGGGCATCTAGAAAAATTTAAATTACACATATGGCTTCATATATGTTTGTTGTAAAGCACCACTCTAAATAAACAATGAGCAATGGAACTATGTGACTGCATGAATTTTTCATCCAACAGGGACATCTCTCTCTCTCTTTTTTTTATTAATCCTCACCCGAGGATATTTTTCCATTGACTTTTAGAGAGAATGGAAGAGAGAGGGAAAGTCAGAGAGAAACATCGATGTGAGAGAAACACACCGAATCGGTTGCCTCCTGCACAAGCCCTGACCAGGGCCTGGGCCGGGGAGGAGCCTGCAATCATGGTACGTTCCCCTGATGGGAATCGAACCCAGGACCCTTTGGTCCACTGGCCTACGCTCTATCCACTGAGCCAAACCAGCTAGGGCCAATGGGGCAATCTTGGCACTCTGAATAATTAAACTGGAAAAAGGTGTAAGCAGGACATATGCTTACCTTGATAATCAATCAATTTGATGATTGGAATTGTAACAGAACGATCACTTTGGTAACTTTCAGCTGCTTTTTTAAGGGGTGCGTGGCGGGGGGAGGGAGTGCCTTTCTGCCGACTAGATCTGGATGAATTAGGTGTGTGATCTCAGGGGACTTTGCGGAGAATGCAGATGCTCCCAGCAACTGGAGTCCCAAGACAAACCTGAGGACGGGGCAGGAAATACGGAGCAGATCAGAGGAATCCCTGATGAAGGCTAGGGGGCCATCAAAAGGCATTTCAAGGGCAGTGTTATCTGCTATTCCGTTAGAGGTTGTTGTTTAATGTTTAATCTTATTCCAAAGCAAAAAAAATTTTCACCATTCTCACCGCTCTCAACTCTAGGTTGGTTTGTTTTTTAAAAGGTTGCTAGATTCACATTATGTGTGAATAGGATCAGTTTATAGAGCCGGTAAAGAAGTTAACTGTTTCCATCTGGCTCAACATGGAGCTGAGCAGCCCCCACTCAAGAAAGCCCCCAGCAGGATGCGAAGGCACAGGAGGAGCCCCCGCTGCTGGCCCACCTGCTGACCCACCTACTGACCGCTCCCCACACGCTGGAGCACAGGGGATATGTCTCTTTCTCAGAGTGTGTGATGGGAGCTGGCCCTGACCTTACCTACATTTCAGCAGACTGGCAGGTCCCGGGCAGACTCAGGAATATAATGGCAAATGTGCAGTAATAATTGCTAAACAATACCCTGAGACGTATTTGGTAATTTCCAACTGCAGTAGCTCTTCCTTCAGAAATGCTTAAGACCAGCATCTATTTTGCTCTGGAGAGTACACTCCATATTAGGGCAAAGGGAAAAGGAAAACAATAACACCCCAAAGGGTGCAGAAAATGAAAAGCCGAGAGCTTCCTCCAGCATAGAGAATGCGATCTCTCTCTGCTGGTTGGAGAACAATTAGGCTATACTGAGCACTCCATAAACAGCCGCTGCGGACCGACGTGTTTTATCCCCCTCATTACAGCATCAGTGTGTGCTGCTGAAAATGGCTGATTCTATAGCCAAGAATCCTTCCCCGGGGAAGCATCTGGGCCTCATAGCTGCAGAAAATGCTTTAGAAACAGCATTGTGTTTACTTCTGGATTCCTCAGGCCTCTGTCCACAATGTGACCTGAGCTGATTCTCACAGATCCATAGAAAGAATGCTTTTACTTAATCTCCTCCAAATTCATACTGCTTTGCTCAAAAGCTCTGCCCCCAAGGAGTAAAATATACCATCTCCCCTCCTCTCGATGCACCCAGCCATCCACTGTTTAATTTTAACTAGCCATCACCCTCAGTAACAACATCTGGGGGCCCATGTTTCATTTCAGGAGGTGCTGTGCAGTCTACACGCAGGTTTTCATTTTATCTTCATAATAATGCTGTCAGGCAGGTATTTTTTATTATCTCCATTTTACACATCAGGAATGGAGGCACAGAGAAGTTAGGTAACTACCTTTGCAAAACGGAAGAGCAGGTAGGAAAAAACCCAGGTTATGGCTCCTCACGCCCGCTCATAACCCATATGAGGCCACTCCCCAACACAAGTCCCTTACATTAGTCACCTATAAATCCATTTGGAATAGTCATTTGTTCCTTCATTGACTTCACGTTGACTAGGTGCTTCCAGCTTCTGGTGACACAAATGTAAATAAAATCAGCCCCCTTATTTCAAGGAATTTACCATAAGGCTGGGAATTGTTTTGACTTGCAAAGGATCAAACCTTCATTTATTTGTTTTTCTGAATGTGAAAAACTTTTTGTACTGAGTCTACCCATATTAGGTTTTTTGTGTGTTTTATTTATTTGTTTTCTCTGAGCTTGGAGGCAGAGAAATCTGCAATCACAGACTGTATTTTTCATTGTTTCATTTTCTCTCTGTTACATTTTGGATTTGGGACCCACGTTTTTGAAAAGTCTTCCATTTGCAGCTGTCACTGCAAATATGCCAATCCCAAGCCAACAGGAATGTGGGAACCGTTATTTGACATCAGCGTGTTTTACTGATTTATAACTTTATTAGAGGCTCATTGCACAAATTTGTGCACGGGTGGGGTCTGGCCGGTCTGCCCCAATGGGGGCCCATAGGGCTGGGCTGGCAGGGGATGGCGCCATGGGCAGTTGGAGGCAGGCCCTGGCCCCACCCCCAGCCGGGGTGTTGGGGGCTGATTGGAGCCTGGATGAGGCTGGTTGGCTGCTGCAGTGCTCGTCATAGCCACCAGTTGTTCTGGTTGTTCTGCTTTTCCAGTCATTGGGCTTTTATATATATACTAGAGGCCCGGTGCACAAAAATTTGTGCACTTGGGGGGGGGGGGGAAGGAAGGGGTCCCTCAGCCTGGCCTGTGCCCTCTCACAGTCTGGGACCCCTGGGGAGATAACAACCTGCTGGCTTAGGCCTGCTCCCGGGTAGCAGAGGGCAGGCCCAATCCCTAGGTGCAGCCCCTGGTCGAGCTCAGAGCAGGGCCAATTGGGGAGTTGGGGCGCCGCCCCCTGTCACGCACAGAGCAGGGCGGATCGGGAGGTTGCGATGCCACCCTCAGTCATGCTCAGGGTAGGGCCGATTGGGGGGTTGGGGCACCGCTCCCTGTCACACTCAAGGCAGGGTCGATGGGGAGGTTGTGGCACCACCCCCTGTCACACACAGAGCAGGGCCCATCACGGGGGTTGGGGCTCCATACCCTGTCACACACAGAGCAGGGTGATCAGGGGGTTTGGGCACTGACCCCGTCATGCTGATCCCAATTGCCAGGAGGCCTCGTGGCTCCGCTGATCCCAGTGCTGGAAGGCATATTACCCTTTTACTATATAGGATAGAGGCCTGGTGCATGGGTGGGGGCCGGCTGGTTTGCCCTGAAGGGTGTCCTGGATCAGGGTGGGGGCCCCACTTGGGTGCCTGGCCAGCCTGGGTATGGGGCTGATGGCTGTTTGCAGCTGGTCACACCCCCTTCAGGGTGGGGGTCCCCACTGAGGTGCCTGGCCAGTCTGGATGAGGGGCTGAGGGCTGTTTTCAGGCTGGCAGGTGACTGAAGCTCCCAACCTGTCTTTTTTCTTTTTATTCTGGGCCAGCTTTAGCTCTGAGGCTTGGCTCCAGCTCTGAGGCCTCAGCTGCTGAAAGCAGGTATCTGGTTTGTTTGGGTTCTATAATTGAAACACTGTTTCAACTCCAGCTCTGAGATCCCAGCTGGCTGAAAGCAGGGATCTGTGTTTGTTCTATAATTGAAACAATGTTACAGTCCTCCTGGCTGAAGCCCGGCTGGCTGAAAGCAGTTTTCTGGGGTTTTGTTTAGCTTCTATATTTGTAACAATGTTTCAAACTGCAAGCTCAGAGGCCGGTAAGGCAGGCGGGGAACGTTGGTTTCCTCCATCACTGAAGCAAGCAAGACTCATGTTCGCTTCAAGCTGCCTGGCTGCCGGCCGCCATCTTGGCTGGCAGTTAATTTGCATATCTCCCTGATTAGCCAATGGGAAGGGTAGCGGAGTGACACCAATTTGCATGTTTCTCTTTTATTAGTGTAGATAGATTAGAGTCCCAGTGCATGAAGTTCGTGCATGGTGCGAGGTGGGGAGCCCTCAGCCCGGTCTGCACCCTCTGCAGTCCGGGACCCCTGCCTGCCTGATCGCCCCTAACCACCGCTGCCTGCCAGCCTGATCCTCCTAACTGCTCTCCCCTGCCGGCCTGATCGCCCTAACTCAGTGGTCGGCAAACAGCACTCACGAGCCACATGCAGCTCTTTGGCCTCTTGAGTGTGGCTCTTCCACAAAATACCATGTGTGGGCAATTGAAATTTCGTGGCCCATGCGCAGAAGTCGGTTTCCTGGGCAAGTCTATTTTGAAGAAGTGGCATTAGAAGAAGTGGGGGGTGTCGGTAGGTCAGGTGATGGGAGACTTGGCGCAGGCGGGCCACGGGATTTGCAGCACGGGGGAGGTACATTGTTTTGAGTTATGTTCACTGAGGTCGACCTCTTCCAACTATCCCATCCACACTCGTCTGTCTGAAACAAGTATACAAGATGAGTGTGGATGGGAGAGTTGGAAGGGGTTGACCTCAGCGAACGTACCTCAATCAGATTGAGGACGTTTTTAGCAAAGGCCAGCTTAGGAGTACCCTAATTAAGTTAATAACAATGTACCTACCTATATAGTTTAAGTTAAAAAAAATTTGGCTCTCAAAAGAAATTTCAATCGTTGTACTGTTGATATTTGGCTCTGTTGACTAATGAGTTTGCTGACCACTGCCCTAACTGTTCTCCCCTGCTGGCTGATCCCCCTAACTGCTCTTCCCTGCCAACCTGATCACCCCTAACTGCCTCTGCCTCAGCCCCTACCACCGTGGCTTTGTCCAGAAGGACATCCAGAAGAATGTCCGGAGGATGTCCAGTCTAATTAGCATATTACCCTTTTATTAGTATAGAGGTGAGAAGTGTGTGTAGAACAGTCATTCTAAAGAAGCAGTTCAGGCTAATGTCAGTTTTATTTAGACTGTAGAATACAGTGTTTTATTTTAAGTGGAATCAATGTTTTACAATTAGGAGATTTTATATAAAAATCCAGATTTCTGGTTTCTCTTCCACATGGCCACAAGGGCCAGAGCTGAATAGCGGCCTTCCTCCTTAGTAGGGCACATCCAGTTCTCCAAAGGCCCCACCACTCCTGATAGTGGGCCCATCACGGAGACTGTATGTGTCAGTTGTCATCAAGCATCTCACCTACACTGTTGTTTTCTTATGATATGAGAATATTTCTGTAGTTGTGTATTTAATAACAGATAGAAGATAGAACTCAAGTTTGTTGATTATCTTCATATCTAGTCTTCCTTGCTCATTAACTTTGCCTGATCTCTATAAACACAACTCTGACCCAGGGGAAAGACAAATTGCATTCCAAGGCAGAAAAGGAACAGATGCAACTCAAGTCCACTCACAGGACATCAGAGTAAGTGACTGATAGCCCCAGGGATCCCACACATATCAGTTACCCATTTCTGTGTAACAAACCTCCCTCACACCACACTTTGTGGTTTAAAACAGCCATATATTGGCTCTTTATTTGTGGGTCAACAATCTGGGTTGGCCTTAGCCTAGTTGTTCTTGTGCTGGTCTCGCCCAGGCTCATGCTGTGGTCAGCTGGTGGTCAGGCCCTGACTCATATGCCTGCAGGTTGGCAGCGATAATGTAAGTTTTGGAAGGTAGTTGGCTCGTGCCTTTCACCCTCCAGCAGGGTCATTCGTGTGTGGCAGTTGTAGGGTTCCTGTGTTAGTCTGCTAGGTTCATAACAGGACACCACAAACTGAGTGGCTTAAAAAACAGAAATTTGCAAGCTGGTGTGGCTCAGTTGGTTTGGTCACAGTCCATGCACCAAGAGGTCACCAGTTTGATTCCCAGTCCAGACACATGCCCAGATTGCAGGCTCCATCCCTAGTAGGGGACAAGCAGGAGGCAGCTGATTGATGTTTCTATCTCTCTCTTTCTCTAAAAAACATAATAATTATAAAAACATATTAAAAAACAGAAATTTATTTTCTTGAGGTTCTGAAGGCAAAGACGAAGACCCAGGTGGTGACAAGTTTGGTTTTGGTGAGACCTCCTTCCTGGCTTGCAGACAGCTGCCTGCCTGCTGTGTTCTCAGATGCTTCTCCGGTGTACACTAGCCTTATTGGATCAGGGGCCCACTCCTAGGACCTCATTTAACCATAATTACCTGCTTACAGTCCCCATCATTAACCACAGTCACAGTGGGGGTTAGGACTTCAGCCTGTGGACTGTGAGAGACCACAGTTCAGTCCATAACAAGTCCCAGAAAGCGAGCTCCTTGTGTATCATTTACTATTTCCTCACTGGCCCCCGTGGCCAAGCTCCGAACCAGTGCGGGTGGGGACTACACAGGGGCATGGATACAGGGAGGCAGAGCAAACGTGGGCCGGTGATGGCAACAACACACCCGACCCAGACCAGTTCTTTCGAGCTGCTTATACTCTAGCCTGATGTGCTTTACGTGAATGCAGTGGCAGCTGCTGTGCCTCACTCACCCTCGTCCTCTTCTGGTCCGCTGATCGTTCTGAGCCCATCTTGGACACCCCTTCCCTCTCCACTAGCTGGTTGGGGGTGGGCATGGACCCAGTGCTGGGCTGGGGAAATGGAAGTGTGTGCTGGGGTGCTTATGAGACAGGTTTCCAGCCAAAGGACAAGACAGTGCTGTGTCTGGGCAGGCAGCCTTCCTGTGCACGGGAGGATGAAGCCGACACTTGGAGGGAGGGAGCCCGGAGAAATGCAGATGAAGGCTCAGAGCCTGACATCCACGCCCGACGCCACTCTGCCTCTGGATTTTGTTGGGCAGCGTCCTAAATGTCCGTGCTGTTGGATCAGTCTGAGTCAGTGTTCTGTCACGGCGTAATGCATGACAACCGGCTCGGAAACTGACTGCATTGGTCAGCCCATGTAGGAAATGTCTATTCTGTGAGCTCTGAACATGAATTTATGATCAGATGCGATAATGCCTGGGAAAACATTTCAAATTGTATAAATTGTCAAGCCTATGTAAAGAAAAGAGAAAACAGTGTCTTTAAGTATGAAAGGATTGACAGCTAATAGCTAGAATTATGTCACGTCAACAATCCATCCATATAGTCAAATCAGTAAGAGGAGTTGTCAGACGTGTTTACTGCTAGACACCAGAATAACCACATACTGTACGACAGCCCTCTGCCTGTAATTAACTTTTTGATTAAATAAAGATAGTCTTTGTATTGGGTGTGAGCTGAGAGAGGTTAGAGGACGGGCAGTGGGCGGAATGAGGTCTGTATCACTTCTGATCATTTCAACTTCAAGGAGACAACACTGAACTGGCTCAGAAAGTAAAGAATCTGCCCTAGCCAGTTTGACTCAGTGGATAGAGTGTCGGCCTGTGGACTGAAGGATCATGGGTTCGATTCTAGTCAAGGGCATGTACCTAGGTTGCAGGCTCGATCCCTGGGCTGGTTGGAGCACATTCAGGGGCAACCAGTCAATGTGTATCTTTCACATCAATGTTTCTCTCTCTCTACCTTTCCTCCTCCCTTCCACTCTCTCTGAAAACCAATGGAAAAATATCCTCGGGTGAAGATTAACAAAAAATAAGAATCTATTGGACCCTTGGCCATGTGGAAGCATCATCCCATACATGAGAAGGTTGCATGTTCGATCCCTGGTCGTGGCACATACAGGAGGGAACTGATGGATTTCTGTCTGTCTGTCTGTCTGTCTCTCCCTTCTTCTCTCTAAAAAAAAAAAAAAATCAATAAAAACATATTGTCAGGTGAGGATTAAAATGAATCTATTGGCTCAGCTATGAAGGGTCCAGTGGAGGGCCTGTACTTGAAGACTTCAGGTGATGTGATTCAGAGGTTCAGTTCTGTAGTCAAGAGCCCAGCTGCCCTCCCTGTGCCCTCGGCCTCTCATGGGACCAGCCCCACAGTCACAGATACTCAGCCAGCCATTGCTAGATGAGACAAGTACAATACCCAACAGTCATTGCACTTTGCTGTGGAAAAAGCAGGAATTCATTTGATGCAAATATTTAAAATATATACTAACCCTTAAAACCTCGATTCACGTTTCCTTCATTTTGAATATATTGGGATCCTCAAGACCTGGAGGAGCCCCAGACTTCCTTGATCATGGAGAGGTATGTTTACACTGAGACCACGGCCCGGAAAGCATCTTCCTGCACTGCAGCGCGTCTCCGTATTGCAGACACGGATCTGGAAATCCACACTCGCTGAGGGCTGGACTGAAAGGCCCACCTCCCCAGACACAGAGAACAATGTGTACTGGAGCTGACAGCCGCAGGAACCAGTTCTAAACATCTCCCACTGAGATGAAGGGGAATAAGCCGGAAGCCTTGTCTACGGGAGCTTGCTGCCCCACCCCCGCAGTGGTGAGGATGCTCATTAGAGCCGGGTATTTGTAAGGAATGTCAGATGGGTCCAGGTTTCCTGGCCCGTGGATGAGTGATTTCCCTGCACTAGCCCTGCATCACAAGGGAATGTCATTAGACCCATGTAAATATGTTCGTGCTGCTTTCTCTGTTGAAGGTTGGCAGTGAGCGTGGTGTGTCGGACCAGAGACCACTAAGTGCTAACAAGCACAAGCCATATCCCCAGGGTTTTGAACAACCCTGGCCTGGTCTTTCTCAACCCTGATAAATATGTATTCGTGCACGTAGCCTGCCAGATTCCATGTGGAAATCATATCAGACATGCGGAAACCTCAGCAACCTCGAGTCTCCATCAAGCAGAAAGCAGTCATTAAAGACCGTCTGCTGGCACATTGCTTCACAGAGAATAAACTCACCCACCGCAGAGGTCTGCACCTGGACTCCGTAGGTCAAAGGAGATTTGGCACAAAAACCTTGAAGTCCAAGATTATTTTTATTCTATCCGTCTGTCAGAGGATTCAGGAATAACACTCTTTATTGAAACATAGAGTTCCTGGCATTTCACTTCTTCAGCCCTCTCCCTGGTTTTGTTTGAATTATTCTGAGCCAGCTGTTACAAGCAGGACACAGTGTATTTGGCACAGGGAGCCACATATGTGTATTTGTGTCCCCAATTATTTTGGTGTTCTGAGACCAGTCTCCAGTGTGTGTTCCCCCACCCCACCAAGCAATCCCCCAGGACACCAGGTGTCCTGCAGTTCAACTCCGTGCGGGCACTGTCTGTCTGCCCTGAGAGCCTCAGATCCCACAGGTTAAGCGCTCAGTCCTGTAGGCTGCTTCCCCCACTTCAGATACCTGCCGTGAGCCCAGGTTGATGGGCTTAGCAGAGGTTCCCACAGCCCCTCCTCCGGTTCCATTAATTGGCCAGAGGAGCTCCCAGAATGCAGAGAAACGTGTTGCTCACTGGAGTGCCAGTTTACTGTAAAAGGATAAAACTCAGGAACAGGTGGGACAGGTGCGCAGGGCAAGGTGTGCGGGAGGGGTTTGATGCCTCCATGCCTTCTCCTAGTGCCACACGCACCCCATCTCCACATGCTCACCAGCTGGGAAACTCAGAAACCCTGTCCTTTGGGGACTTTATGGAGATTTCTTTATGTAGACATGATCGATTAGCTCATTGGCCATCGGTGATTTGGTGATTGATTCAACTCCCATGCCCCTTTCCCCTCCTGGGAGTTGTTGGCTAGAGCCTTCTAATCACATGGTTGGCTCTCCTAACAAGGAGCGCGCATTCTTAGATGGTTCCAGAAGTCACCTCATTAACATCAAAGACACCTGTATGGTTCTCAATGCTTAGGAAATTCCAAGGGTTTTAGGAGCTCTGTGGCAGAAAAGGGGACAAAGGCCAAATATATATTTCATATTATAGATCACAGTATCACACCAATGCACATTTATATATTTTTATTTGTACCGCTGATGCAGAGCAAATCATGTGGCTTAGTCAATATTCAATACACGAGGACCAGGTCTTACCAGACTCAAAACTACCCACCCTCCTGTAACAGGCTTGCCTGTTTGAACATCCCACCTGCAAAGCCACTTAGATACCACCTTTCCCAGGTGCTGGCCACTGTCTGTGGCTGTGTCACACCCATTGTCTGAGCAGAAACTTCCAGGTCAGCATTTTTCATGTTCTCTGATGAAGTTGTATCGTTGTACAACCTTTGACAATAATAAAGCAGGGGATTTACTCCATTCCTAAAATCCCAAAGAACAGAAGATTTCCTGTTCTTAAGACTTAAAAAATAATGATCAGCTGATAAACGTACCACTGATATCATTGCCATTGCATCCTCAGGGGAAGGGACAGATCAGGACTAGGCATTGTCTCCCACTCCTCCTCCCCCACCCCTAGATGTGGAGCAGCAAAGCTTCCCTCAGCTTCCCAAGCTGCCACTCCCATTCCTTTAACCTGGAAATACCAGGCCGGTCCACGCAGGGGGAGATTTTATCTCTAAAATTGTTTGAGACTCTGCATGGGCATCCAATGCAGGGTGTGCCTGCCAGGCATATGTTTCCCTTTCAAGGAGCAGAGTCTGAGTTTCCATCAAAGCCCCACCCTCTGCCATTACAGTGGCCCCAGAGGTGAACGTGGGACCCCACCTTGGCCCACAGACAGCATGGCCCAGCCACTGATGTGTTTAGGAATGCAGACGTGATGGTAGCAAGGCCAATCAGTGGGTTAGTGCTCCTTCCAGTGGGGTTGCTAACCCGGCAAGATGCGGCGGAAGCCACTGGTGACCACCCTCATCAGCAGGTAGGAAGTCTGCAGAGACTGAAGCTGATGCAGGGAACAGCGGAGCAGTGGAAACAGAGAGGCATTCCTGAGGGCCCGGCTATGCACTGGGATACTGCCTCCGGCTTCTCTATTCACTGAGGCAATGTCTTCCCTTTGAAAAGGAAAATGAACCCATTTTTTGAGCTGAGTTTTGTAACCAGAAGGCTTTTAAGAAAAACACTATCTGCAGAGAACTCCAGAAAAAGGTCTTTTAGGTAAATAAATCAATTAAATTTTGTAAACAAGCTAATTAGATCAGGGTTACAGTTTGAGCTGTTTCCATGAAACCCTTTTCAACCAACTCAGCTTAATCTGATGTCTTGCAGTTGTAGATACTGTGGACGTACTTATTTATTATCCCAAAACCACCATCCTCTTTTGAGAATCAGCCTGGTTCTGTCGTACTTTTAGATACACATAGGGACTTGTATCTTCATTAAGCAGTAGTGTTCCCAAATTCCTGGTCATATATATATTATATATATATACACTAGTGGCCTGGTGCATGAAATTCGTGCATGGAGGGGGGGTCCCTCAGCCTGGCCTGCACCCTCTCCAATCTGGGACCCCTCAAAGGATGCCCTACTGCCGGTTTACAGGGATCAGGCCTAAACTGGCAATTGGACATCCCTCTCGCAATCTGGACTGCTGGCTCCTAACTGCTCACCTGCCTGCCTGCCTAATTTCCCCTAACCACTCTGCCTAGCAGCTTGCTTGCCCCCAACTGCCCCCCGCTGCTGGCCTGCTCGCCCCCAAATGTTCCCCTGCCAGAATGATCACCCCTAACTGCCCTCAATGCCAGTGTGCTCACCCCCAACTGGCCCCCCTGCTGGCCTGCTTGCTCCCATCTTCCCTCCTCAATGGCCAGCTCACTCCCAACTGACCCCCTGCTGGCCTGCTCACTCCAAACTGCCCTCCACCCCGCAGTGCTGATCACCCTCAACTGACCCCCACTGATGGCCTGCTCACCCCCAACTGGCCCCCCTGCTGGTCTGCTCACCCCCAACTGCCCCTCCACCAGCCTGATCACCCCCAATTCCCCTCCCACCAGCCTGATCACCCACAACTGCCCTCCCTCTTGGCCTCTAATCACCTCTACCTCGGCCCCGCCACCATGGGTTTGTCCAGAAGAATGTCTGGAAGGTCTCCTGGAAGGTCTCCCAGTCTAATTAGCATATTATCTTTTTATTAGTATAGAGGCTTGGTACACGGGTGGGGGCTGGCTGGTTTTCCCTGAAGGGTGTCCCAGATCAGGGTGGGGGGTTCCCTTGGGGAATGGGGCAGCCTGGGAGAGGGGCCTGTGGTGGTTTGCAGGCCAGCCACACCCCCATGGGGTGAGGGTCCCTGCTGGGGGGGCGCGTGGCCAGCCTGGGTGAGGGGCTGAGGACTGTGTTTTTTTTAAAATAAATCTTTATTGTTCAGATTATTAGAGTTGTTCTTCTTTTTTCCCCCCCATAGCTCCCCTCCACCTGGTTCCCACCCAACCCTCTGCCCTTACCCCCACCCCCACTTTCCTCATCCATAGGTGTAAGATTTTTGTCCAGTCTCTTTCCGAACTCCCCACACCCCTTTCCCCCCGAGAATTGTCAGTCCACTCCCTTTCTATGCCCCTGATTCTATTATATTCACCAGTTTATTCTGTTCATCAGATTTTTTATTCACTTGATTTTTAGATTCACTTGTTGATAGATGTGTATTTGTTGTTCATAATTTTTATCTTTAACTTTTTCTTCTTCTTCCTCTTCTTAAAGAATACCTTTCAGCATTTCATATAATACTGGTTTGGTGGTGATGAACTCCTTTAGCTTTTTCTTATCTGTGAACCTCTTTATCTGACCTTCAATTCTGAATGATAGCTTTGCTGGGTAAAGTAATCTTGGCTGTAGGTTCTTACTATTCATCACTTTGAATATTTCTTGCCACTCCCTTCTGGCCTGCATAGTTTCTGTTGAGAAATCAGGTGACAATCGTATGGGTATTCCCTTGTAGGTAACTAACTGTTTTTCTCTTACAGCTTTTAAGATTCTCTCTTTGTCCTTTGCTCTTGGCATTTTAATTATGATGTGTCTTGGTGTGGTCCTCTTTGGATTCCTTTTGTTTGGGGTTTTCTGCACTTCCTGGACTTGTAAGTCTATTTCTTTCTCCAGGTAGGGGAAGTTTTCTGTCATTATTTCTTCAAATAAGTTTTCAATATCTTGCTCTCTCTCTTCTACTGGCACCCCCATAATTCAGATGTTGGTACACTTGAACTTGTCCCAGAGGATCCTTACACTATCTTCATATTTTTGGATTCTTTTTCTAAGCTTTTCCAGTTGGGTGTTTTTTGCTTCTTTGTATTTCAAATATTTGACTTGATTTTTGGGATCCTCTAGTCTGCTGTTGGAACTCTGCATATTATTCTTTATTTCAGTCAGTGTATGCTTAATTTCTAGTTGGTCCTTTTTCATATCCTCGAGAGTCTTACTAACTTTATGGGCGGTTTCTAGAAAATTCTTGAAAAACCTTATAAGTGTGGTTTTGGACTCTATATCCAGTAGTTTGTTTTCCTCCATTCCTGTCATTTGTGACCTGTTCCTTTGTCTCCACATTTTGGCTGTTTCCCTGTGTTGATAGAGTGGTTTTCTGTGCTAGGTGTCCCATAGGGCCCAGTGGCTCAGCCTCCCCAATTACCTGAGGTGGACACTCTTGGTGCACCCCTTTGTGGGCTATGTGCACAGTCTTGTTGTAGTTAAGGATTGATTGTTTAGGTATCACTGGGAGGAATTGACCTCCAGTTGGCTGTGAGAATCAGCTGTGCCTATGGTTGGAGAACTTCTGTGCTAGAGACAACCTTATGGGGCAAGACTTGCTTCAGTGGGGCTTTGGTGCTTACAGAGTCTGCCCCCTGAGTGTGTCCTTATGGATCTGAGGAGTTGTAATCTGGATGGACCCACTCTGACCACTAGGTACACTGGCTCTTGGATCTCTAAGGAGGTGCTAATTTAGCTTCTTCCTGAGGCTACCCAGCAGGAACTACAGAGAGATCTGAGGATTCCTCTTCTTTGTTTGGGGTTTGGAGGTGCCCAGATGAGGCCCAGCTGTGAAGCAATGCAAGCTGCTGTAGGGTCTTGGGCCTTCTTTTGGATGTTCTGGGTCTCTCTGGCCCAGCTGCAGTTTGTTAGGTAATTTTTCGATTGCAAAGGCCTAGGCCATTCATATGCAAAAGCCTCTGCACACAGCTTGGGTGGAGCAGGGTCTCAGGGAATCAACAGGGTAGAGCAAACAGCTATGGCTGATCCTCAGTCCTGCCCTAAGAGGCCCTGGGTCTCAGTGTCCTGTGATAATCGCTGCAAGCACCTCTGAGAGAAGGCCGCCTTCAAGTTCTGCCTGATGCCAGACAGTCCAGTTTCTCCCAGTATGAGTCTAGGTCCCCAGAGACTCGCCCGGAACTGGAGTTCAGTTCAGTCGGGAGCTTATGACTCCCTCCCAGTTGAAAAAGACAACCATGCCCTAACTGGTTTGGCTTAGTGGATGAAGCGCCGGCCTGTGGACTCAAGGATCCCAGATTCGATTCTGGTCAGGGGCATGTACCTCGGTTGTGGGCACATCCCCAGTGAGGGGTGTGCTGGGGGCGGCTGGTCAATGTTTCTCCCTCATCGATGTTTCTGGCTCTCTATCCCTCTCCCTTCCTCTCTGTAAAAAATCAATAAAATATATTTTTTAAAAAAGAAAAAGACAACCACATCCTCAGTTGCCAGACCTTTCTGTGCGCGCCTCTGTACCTCTGTAGTTTACTTCCGTACCTCCTCTGAGTCTCAGTGTGTTTTTCTCTTTCTTTCTAGTTGTAGAATTTCCACTCAGCCAGCCTTCCTGTGGTTCTGGATGATGTCCGTTTTGTCTTTTAGTTGTAGTTTTGAAGTTGTTGTGCGAGGCAGCAATTTCAGGTATTTACCTATGCCACCATCTTGGTTTCTCCTGAGGACTGTTTTCAGGCTGGCCATACCCCCTTTAGGGTGGGGGTCCCCACTGGGGTGCCTGGCCAGCCTGGGTGAGGGGATAATGACTGTTTGTAGGCTGGCCATACCCTCCAGTGGCGACTCTTACTCCATGGGGGTGTGGCCAGCCTGGGTAAGGAGCTGAGGGCCATTTTCAGGCTGGCCACAGCCCCTTCAGCGTGGGGGTCCCTACTGGGGTTCCTGGCCAACCTGGATGAGGGGCTGAGGACCATTTTCAGGCTGGCCATGCCCCCTGGCAACACCAGCCCCCAGCCACTCCTTCAGCAGCGGCCAGGGCAGGAGGGAAGCTTGGCTTCCTCTGTCACCGGGATTAACCCAAGCCTCCTGCTCGCTCCAGCTCTGTGGCCACCGCCATCTTTGTTGGGTTATTTTGCATACTCACCCTGATTTGAGTGGTGGGCATAGCTGAGGTACAGTCAATTTGCATGTTTACTTTTATTAGTGTAGATACTAGTGACCCAGTGCACAAAATTTGTACATGGGGGGGGGGGTGGTTCCCCTCAGCCCAGCCTGCACCCTCTCCAATCTGGGACTCCTTGGGGGATGTCTGACTGCCAGACATCCCTCTCACAATCTGGGACTGCTTGCTTCTAACCGCTCACCTGCCTGCCTGCCTGATTGCCCCAAACCACTCTGCCTGCTGGCCTGATCACCCCAATTGCCCCCCTTTTGGCCTGATCACCCCTAACTGCCCCCCCACTGGCCTGATTGCCCCTATCTGACCCCTGCCAGCCTGATCGCTCCCAATTGCCCCCCCCCGCTGGCCTGCTTGCCCCTAACTGCCCCCCCTCCCGGCCTGCTTGGCCCCAACTCCCCCCCCCCACTGGCCTGATTGTCCCCAACTGCCCTCCCCTACCAGCCTGATCGCCCCTAACCACCTCTGCCTCATCCCCACCACCATGGCTTTATCCAGAAGGACATCCGGAAGGTGTCCCAGTCTAATTAGCATATTACCCTTTTATTAGTATAGATAGATATAGATTGGTGGTTGGCCCAAGAAAATGGAATTATTTATGGCTGCCTTGTATAACTGACCCAAATACCTACTACTGTTCCTAGTGTAGCTGGGAGGCTCTTTGCTCACACTGCTTCTCTGTAGCATAAAAGACCAAAGCTGTATTATTTTTCCTCTTTGAAAAAGGCCTCCCCCTTGTAGTAATATCCAGTTGATGTAATATCTAGTTGCTGGCATATCCTATGTTGGACATAAGTTGCTGTGGACCAACTTCAGTTAATTCAGAGTAATTCAATTATTCTCAAATGATGAATTTGGAATAGAAAAGTAAAATAGAGAGCCAGTCTAGGTTACATTATATACCCAAGGGGATTACAAAACAAGAAAACAGAATAAATGCAGTTGTGGAGGGGATCAATAAAGTAATAGAAACATTTTAAGCATTGAAAAGACAAAGGTCTCATTTTGAGTCTTCAAAAGGAAAGGGTCTCAGGAGCCAGAAGAACTCAGTGACAGTGCAGAAGAGGCCTGAATGTGTCACACATTCTGGCGGGTTTTTCTGGAAATAATTTAGCCTATATCTTTGAAAGGTAAAAGTTGTTTTTAAGATAAGCACAGTAGCGCTGGCCCGTGTAGCTCAGTGGTAGAGCGTCAGCCTGAACACTGAAGGGTTTCCGGTTTAATTCCTGGTCAAGGTTGTAGGTTTGTTCCCTGGCCCTGGTCAGGGTGTGTGGTGTGTGTTGGGGAGGCAACCAATCGATGTGTCTCTCTCACATCGATGTTTCTCCCCCACCTCTCCCTCTCTCTCTCTCTCTCTACCCCCACCCTTCCACTCGAGAAAAATAAAAGTCAATGGAGAAGATATCCTTGGGTGAGGATTAACAACAACAACAACAAAATACACAATGATTTGTTAATATCACCAAGTAGCCAGTGAGTATGAAAAATTTCCTTGTTTTTTCTTTTTTTAACAATTAGTTTATTCAAGTTAGGATCCACACAAGGCCACACCTTGCATCATCTCTCTGTAGGTTCTCGCTCCTCTCTTTTTAATTCCTTTACAGTTTTCTGAGATGTCATTCAGTTCCTTACATTTAAAATTTTTCTGCTTGCATCCCTGAGAAGCTATTTTATGTGTTTCTCTATCCCCTGTCTTCCAGTTCAATATTTTGGCAAGAAAATCCCATGAACAGTGTCATATGTTTCCATCAGGAGGCACATGTGTCTGGCTGGTTGTTTCTGGCCGGCAGTCAATGGGTGGCTGCACGGTATGGTGATTGCATTTGAGGTAAAAAAAAAAAAAAAAAAAAAAAAAAAAAAAAAAAAAAAAAAAAGGACATTCTAATTCTATCATTCCGTCCTCGGACTGAGCTGGGCTCTTCAATATGAAGAGAAACCATCTCAAGTAAACCATTGGGTTCCTGAGGTTTCAGTGTAAATAAAGGCAGGAAAATGCTTGCTTCTTTCTGGCCATTTGCTAGTTTTCAGAAAGTGAGCTGGTTACCTCTGTGTCTCAGAAGAAACTGAATTGTTATTGTTACATGTTTACGCGTGGATTTTCACCCATGGATTTTCACACGTGGATTTGCACACGGCAGAAGGGGCTTAATCCGCTGTTGCCATTATTCTTACCGATGCGCCCAGTGAGCCATCTCTGCCAGGGAGCCTGGCCAGGCCGGTGACCGAGTCCCGATCTAACCCGGAGCCTTTCTTCCCGTTTCCTGTGGTGAGATGCGCCGAGCCAGGCTCTTCTCCGCATCCCCCGCCCCTGAGCTGGACTCAGCCGTTTCTCCCAGGAGCTCTGGTAGGTTCGGTGGGAAATGGGTAGCGATCACAGTGTGGATGCGAGGAGCACTCACTGCTGCTGGCCGCTCCTGGTTTCTGGTCTTGCTCCATGGACAGAGGTAGGGATGTGCGTTTTAAGAGAAAGCACATCAGGACTCTGGACTGATATTTCTATTTCAAATTGAGGTCTTCAGGGCTTTTATTTAAATACTAGTGGCCCAGTGCATGAATTCATGCACACTGAAAGGGATTTAATTAGAAGAAATATTTTAATATCACTATTTGCCAAGTCCTGGGTGTGGGCATCCAGCTCCCTCCTCCCTCCTGTCAGAGTCTGTGATGGTGCCAGTGGGGACACAGCATCAAAGCCGGCGCCCCAGGGGACACAGGGCTGCTGAGGGGGATGAGAGTGGTGGCCTGGCCCTAAGAAAACCGCCCTGGGCCTCCCTGGGTTACCGCTGGGTTCCCCCGTGAAAAGGACCAGAGGCGTCGGGGCTGAGTGCAGAGCCAGTAGCGGCAGCAGTGGAAGAAGCGGTCATGGCTGGCTCTTTGCCTATCAGGGCGGCAGGACTGCGGCAAGCAGCAGAACATGCTTTGGTGGGAATATCTCTATCAGATGAGCCAGGTAGGGGCTGTTTTAGAACATGGCTGCCTGGCTACCAGGGTTCCACGTTCTGTTGGGCTCCATCGTCAGGAAAGGAAATGAAATCACTGCTCGTGTGTGGGGAGAAGCTCAGGGTCGGGGACCAGGCAGTGACCAGGGAGGTTTTCTGTCACACTCATACCCCAGGTCAAGGCTGGGGGGTGGATGTGGAGTGTGGGCAGCTCCCGCTACCCCAGGTTTATCCCGACACTGGAGCTGAATCTCATTTCCCCCTGATGGAGGTGGAGTGGGGTGGTGCCCTTTGCCCTGATGCTTAGTGGGGGCTGCAGGACTCCCCCAAGTCCCACCCCATGGCTGGCGCCCCACAGGACTCCCCTGATGTACCTCCTGGTCAAATTCCCTCCAGTGCCCTTGCGCACAGAGCATCGAGTCCAGCCCCGCCCACCTGCACCTGCCGGCTGTGTGCGCGGCCATCTTGTGATGGCATGAGGGCATCATGGTGTGAGGGTGTGAGGACCACCGAGGCTTTTATTAGTAAGACTAGAGGCCTGGCGCACGAATTCATGCATGGGTAGGGTCCCTCAGGGTGGCCTAGGATCAGGCCCCAGCTAGTGTCCCCAGCCTCGCAGCCCTGCAGTCCTGCCTGGCACCCCGCTGTAGCCTGGTGCCACCCCCTCACCTGCTCCACCATCCCACCTACAGGGCAATTGATCGGGGCCTGGCCCCCTGCCCAGCTCCCTCAGCGCCTGGGAGCTGGGCGGCAGCCGCCCCGCCCCCCCCCCCCCCCCCGCCACCACTGCAGGTCACTGTCTGCCATTCGATTGGTCGGGGTGATTGGTCAGGGCAATCGGGCCCCTGCTCACACCCGCCTTGGCCTGGTGCCACCCCCTCACCTGCTCCATCATCCCGCCATGGTCCTGCTCTCATCGGGGCCCATCGGGGCCGGCTGCGCCTCCACTGCCACCCACTGCCAGCGGCACATTGCCAATGCCTGCCATGCCCTGCGTCACCCCCTGGTGGTCAGCAAACATCATAGCAAGCAGTCAAACCCCTGGTTGAACTCCCGGTCAAACAATTGTCATATTAGGCTTTTATTATATAGGACTTTTATTTGTTTCTCTGACTCTTCCAAATAGAAATACTGATATAATAATTAACAGTATAATTACTGGAAAAAAATTCCTTTGATGTCTTTTTGTCCTTAACATATACCTGACTAAGATGGACAGCTTTATAGTCAGTTAAATTAATTGCTCTGTAAGCTCAGCCAGAAACTGAAACCATAGCTTTATTTGTTTCATTCTGCTTTTGAGGAAGGGTCATATTATAAGCAAAATCTCCCAACCACAAGCAGTAACCTCTTCTATTTGTAGCGTGTATGTTAATATGCTTCTTGGCCCTGGCCAACTAGATCAGTTTGTTGGAGCATCATCCCGACACATCACGGTTGTGGGTTCGATCCCCAGTCAGGGCACATATAAGAATCAACCAATGAATGCATGAATAAGTGGAACAACAAATCCATCTCTCTCTCTCTCTCTCTCTCTCTCTCTCTCTCTCTCTCATTAATAAATTTTAAAAAAATGAAAAATATGCTTCTTATTTGTATATATAACATCATTACAGAAATAGAATCAGTTACATTGGTTTTGTATTTGCTTTATTCACTCCAGAATATATCACAAACCTCTTCCCACGCCATTGAAATATTTCTCAATTGCTGTTCTAGCACCTTCCTGGGACTCCGTTGTTGAGATGGATTACAACTCTCAGCCAATTCTCTATTGTTGACCAGTTAAGCTGTTATCAATTTTTCACAATTTTAAGTAACACTGAGGAATACCCTTGGGACCAAATCTGTCTATACATTCCCGCATTACTGCGTTAGCACCAACCCCCACAAATGTATTTTCCGAGCCAAAAAAATAGAAGGATCGCTTTAAGACTTTTGCTTCATGCAGCTAAATCGTTCTCCTGATGTATTTGAGAGTTCTGACATCCCTAAACTCTCACCAGCACTAGGCAATCTAATTCAATTTTTGATTTGTTTAATTTGAAAGGTAATATAGCATGTGATAGTTGAATGTGTATTCATTTCTTTAAGTGGGTGACTACGTATATTCATTTATTTACTCTTCCATTTAACCAAAATGTAACTTTGTCACACCCTGGACACAGCACCCTCTAACAGACATATCCACGGCCCCCTACTCCCCGGTCCCCCGCCGCCCACACAAGGGGCTCAGAGTCCCTAGGGGAGGAAAGACATTTGAACAAGTATGCTTACAATGTGGATAACAGGAAGAACAATGCAAAGAGAAAAGGCAGCATGTGCAAAGGCCCTGGAGTCTGACTCATCTTAACATGCAACCACCCCCTTCATGAGAGAGGATCTGAGAGTCAACAACCCATCTTCTGCATGACTGTTACAAGCAGGACCAGTTGGTGGGAGACACTGATGCTGTTATCCAGGGTTAAAAAGGAGAAAGCAAGACTTCAGCACCTTGTCTGCGACTCCTTTCCTGAGCAGGTGTTTCTCGGCCTCCATCCTCCTGGCCATTATGAGTAACCAGTGCCCCTTCGTCACCCCCTCACATCCTCCAGCCAGGCCATGCGGCCGAGGTGATTTACAGCAGCCGCTCATCCCAGGCAGATTAGAAAGAAAAATCTCTATAATTACACGAGCTGGCTGTTAGTTAAATATTTACCAGCATTAAACACCAAAAGGCTGTGCAAATGATCCAGGGATTCATATTGTTCTAAGCTGATATTCTTTGTGCAGTATTATGCAAATTGCATAAACTTTATTTTGTTGTTGTTGCTGCAAGCAGTGTATCCCAAGGCGCTCATTCGCTAAGTTGAAACAGATAAAGTTTTAATAATAAATAGTGATGATAAATAAGTCACAAAGTTTGTGCAATGCTAATGCACGCGCTCACCCTGGGGTAGTTTATTAGATAAACAAGCAACGTTTCCTGATTTGCTTTTCCTCAAGTGGCATCGTTTTTCTGGAAATGTTTGTGCTGTAAATTATTTCAGCCCATTAGGTGTTAACGAACAAATCATATTCACTTGCAATCTGTCGTGAATTGCTGAGAATTGAGATTTAAACACTGAAATTATACATTAATGTTACTTCACAAAAATAAAGCTGGTTAAGAGAAATTAAGCTTGGCTGAAATGGGAGAGAACAGTATGTCTGATGCTGAATATTTCAAGCCTGCAAAGAAGGCTGTGACTGGTTTCATTAATATTCAGAACACTTGGGCGTTCCTGACAACGAGAAAATGCAAATAACCGTGCCAGCCCTTGGGGTGCCACCCGCAGCCCCTGGGCCCTGCAGTGAGTGGGTGAGTCTGCCCACAGATGCCTGTGCAGGTCCAGGGCAGGCAGGGCCCCGCGCCTGCATGGTGGTCTGGCACAGGCTGGCCTGCCTCTCGGCAGCGGTGAGGCACAATTGATTCTGTTCAACCAGGCATCGTTTGTCTGTGCTCATAACAACCTGCTTCCGTGTAGAAGGGTGGTTAGGAAACATCTTGGAAAATAGCAGCTGGAACAGCATAATTGTGCATCCAAGGGTCAACGGCAGAAGGAAAATGCTGACCATCTAAAGACAGCCTCTGCGGCTAGGGAGGAAGAGCTAAACACATCTGCTCTGAAATCCATTTCCAAGATATGTGTTTTTTAAGTTTCTGGTCTGAATTTTATTGAGAAAAATCCTACTCACAGAAATGTGTGCAAAACCCTAAGTGCGCACACACGGGTAGTCAACACCCACCTGGAGTGTCAGACAGCCAAGTGCCCGGAGCCCTTTACGCTCCGTCTCCACCACCCAGGGGTCCCCCGTTCGCACTCTGACATCAGAGATTAGAAACAAAGCCATGTCCCTAGCTGGTTTGGCTTAATGGAGTGTTGGCCTGCGGACTGAAGGATCCCGAGTTCAGTTCCAGTCAAGGGCACATGCCCAGGTTGCGGGCATGATCCCCAATAGGGGGTGTGCAGGAGGCAGCCAATCAATGATTCTCTCTCATCATTGATATTTCTCTCTCTCTCCCTCTTCATTCCTCTCTGAAATCAATAAAAACATATTTAAAAAAAATCGGAGCCATTGATCCACCTTGCTGTTATAGTGTAGTTGGGGCATGGTCATTAGTGGCTGGTGTTCTGTTGTGAAAAGCACACTGCAGTGCAGTTACTCTGCCGCAGAGGGATACCTGGGCTCTTTCCAGCTTTGAACTCTTACGAACAGTGCTGCTCTCAGTGTCCTGTACAGGCCTCGGGGAAATTCCCGCCGGCGTGGGGATGGAGGCCAAGGAAGCGGTGGAGCCCACACACCGTGCACACGAGCCATCTGTCCGCTAGGGGTGTGCGCAGAGCCCCCTCTGAAGTGTTCAAAATGGCAACCGTGCTTGCCTTTGGGAAGAATGTCTAAGGAGCAAGGAGAGCGTTACTGATATCTCACTACAGACATTTTTGTACTATTCTAAATTTTTTCAAGGAGTATGGGTTATGTTTACAATATAACATTAGTTCATCGAAGGGGAAATATAATGAATCCAGAGTTTGATCTGGACAGTGGTCACTGTTACATTAAATTTCCTTTCCTTCGGCGGTGGGTCCCAGTGTTACCAAAGCCTATTCATCTGCTTCTCACAGTAAAAGCCTGAGAGAAAACATTCGTTGATGTCTCCTGACCGCACATGTACCATGATTGACTCCTCATAACCAGCCTAGGAAATGAGCTTCATTAATCACCCCACTTCACTAATGAGGAAATTTGAGGTCAGAGAGGCTGGCTGGGGTACCTGTGGTCACAAGTTCTCTTTGTGTTCATGAATGCCCAAAGGGGGCCTAGCAGACGTGGGCATCAAAATGAAGAGAGGAGCCCTAACCGGTTTGGCTCAGTGGATAGAGCGTCAGCCTGCGGACTCAAGGGTCCCAGGTTTGATTCCGGTCAAGTGCATATACCTTGGTTGTGAGCACATACCCAGTAGGGAATGTGCAGGATGCAGCTGGTCGATGTTTCTCTCTCATCGATGTTTCTAACTTTCTATCCCTTCCTCTCTGTAAAAAATCAATAAAATATATTTTTTTTAAAAAAGAAGAGAGGAGAAAGGAGATGAAGGGCGCGGGAACTGAGTAACCTCCGGGGTGAGGGGTGCAACCCTGGAACAAACATGGCCTCCTCCCTCATCACTCAGTGCAGGTCACACCCGCAGTGACCATGAACATCAGCGCTTTCTGCGCTCCAGGCCTTACAGCAGTGCCAGGGTCCAGCCCCAGCGGGTCCAGGGGTTCCCCATAGGTGTGGACGGAGTCAGCGAAGAAGGAATGAATGGCACAGAGGCAGTGTTCAGTTCATCAGCATAGTTGGGTTCTCTTGTCAGGATCTCCAGCCAGGTTCTGTAGCCATGTTCCCTCGCTAGGTTCTCCAGCCAGGTTCTGTCCAAGTTCTAGTCAGGTTCTCTTGACACGGAGGCAGCCATCGGGTGATCATCATAGCCAGGTTCCTCTAGCCAAGTTCTGGTCAGGATCTCCAGCGAAGTTCTGGTTAGGATCTCCAGCCAGGTTCTGTCTTCTAAGTTCCGTGTAAGTTCTGTCTCCTAAGTTCTGTCTCCTAAGTTCTGTCTCTTAAGTTCTGTCTCTTAAGTTCTGTCTGTAGGTTCTGAGTTCTGTGTCTCGGGTCTGTCTCTCGGTCTGCCTCTCTAGGTTCTGACTTCTGTTGTCTTGTTGCATCTGTATTTATACCAGTTGATTCTAATCCTATCAATCTCTATTCCAAAGGTTAGGGCGTTTCTTATCTCCATTCCAGGGAGTAAAGATTATGTAGCTTAAGCATGATTGTTCGTAGTTAAAGTGATTAACTACCCGCCTGGCACTTAGTTAAGAGGTTTTATTCCATCCCTAACTTCAGGGGAAAAACCCTACCTGGGGAAACAACCTTTCTCGGAGAGGTGACCTTGGTTAAAACACATAGTGCCAAGAAGGTGAGCAAATATATTAAGAACAGTATGCCATATATGCCAGGTCCCTAGAAACAGCAAGGATGTACTGGCTCCTGGCAAATTCCCCCTTTTTTATTTTTTAAAAGCAGGCATTAAAAAGAAAAATCCCAAATGCTGTCTTGTATCCATTTTAAGAGTAGGATTGGCGCTTTTCGCTATTACCTGAGTCCTGATCTATCATCCCAGGGAGAGCTTGCCAATCCTGCACTTTCCCGTGGTGGAAAGGCTGCAGTGGGGTTAAGGATAAGGCTCCTTGGGCCTACCGTCTCCCATGCCATTACATTTACCTTTCCTTCCTCAGAAAAGCATGGACATACTTCTTGTATAAAATGTTCCATCTGACTGGGAGTAACCTTAACTCCTCTGCTAGCAAGCATATGTTAAAAGATCAATACGGAGTCTTTTTTCTTTAGACTCAGTATGGCACATCTTCTTAATCTAAAGATCAATACAGAGTCTTCTTTCTTTGGACTCAGTATGGCACATCTTCTCAATCTAAGTTCTGTACTATCCACCTTCTTACCCTACTTATCCTCTATAGGGGGGTTTGCAGCACCCTGGTGGAATCCTATCCGTCCCGAATGTGGGGGTTCTCAATGGGGGGGGTTACTTATGGGAATCCTGTTCCAGGGGTTCCCAAAGGTGTGGACGGAGTCGGCGAAGACTATCCACCCTCTTCCTACGGTGGAGTCCTATCCGTCCCGAGTGCGGGGCGCTTACCTAGGGGTCCCTGTTCGGGCGCCATATGCCGGGGTCCAGCCCCAGCGGGTCCAGGGGTCCCCAAAGGTGTGGACGGAGTGGCAAAGAAGGAATGAATGGCACAGAGGCAGTGTTCAGTTCATCAGCATAGTTGGGTTCTCTTGTCAGGATCTCCAGCCAGGTTCTGTAGCCATGTTCTCTCGCTAGGTTCTCCAGCCAGGTTCTGTCCAAGTTCTAGTCAGGTTCTCTTGACACGGAGGCAGCCATCGGGTGATCATCATAGCCAGGTTCCTCTAGCCAAGTTCTGGTCAGGATCTCCAGCGAAGTTCTGGTTAGGATCTCCAGCCAGGTTCTGTCTTCTAAGTTCCGTGTAAGTTCTGTCTCCTAAGTTCTGCCTCTTAAGTTCTGTCTCTTAAGTTCTGTCTGTAGGTTCTGAGTTCTGTGTCTCGGGTCTGTCTCTCGGTCTGCCTCTCTAGGTTCTGACGCTAAGTTCTAAGTAAGTTCTGTCTTTTGAACTTAAGAGACAGAGACAGAACTTAGCGACAGACCTCAGAAGACAGAACCTAGAGAGGCAGACTAAGAGACAGACCCGAGACAACAGAACTCAGAACTTAGATGAGGATCCGAGAGACAGAACTTAGAGACAGAACGTGGAGGACAGAGCCTGCGCAGAGCCTGGAGACGGAGGAGCTTCGCTGGAAAGAACATGGCGGGGGATCCTGGACAGAACCTGGCTGCGGAGCTTGGTTGGAGAGCCTAGACAGAGCCTGGCGACCGAGCCTGGCTGGAGAGCCTGGGCCGAGCCTGGCTGGAGAGCCTGGGCCGAGCCTGGCTGGGGAGCCTGGTGAGAGAACATGGCTACAGAACTTGGCTGGAGGACCTGGAGAACCTGGCTGGAGAAACTAGCAAGAGAACATGGACACAGAACTTGGCTGGAGATTGTGGCTAGAGATCCTGGCAAGGCTGCTGATCAACTACACGCTGTCTCCATGTCATTCGTTCTTCGCCGACTCCGTCCACACCTTTGGGGACCCCTGGACCCGCTGGGGCTGGACCCCGGCACAGCAGGGTTGGCAAACACTGTCTATACAGGGCCAGACATCACATCTCAGACTTCACCACTCCGCCTCGTGGGAGCAGAACGTAGCCACAGACCACACGCATGCGGCTGAGCACTGCTGTGCCCAGCAGTATTTGGAGCATTGGAGTCTGAATTTCATAGAATTTTCACATCATGAAATACTCTTTAGCTTTCAGCCATTTAAACAGGCAATAAGCATTCTTATTCTTAGCTCATCGGCTGTACAGAAACAGTGGGAGAGATTTGGCCCACTGGTTTCAGTTTGCCAACTTGTGCTTTAAACAGATACAAAAAAATAGTTTAAGACACAGTCACTGAACAAAAACTTATCAATTTAAAGTCAAAATCCTTTCAGTTGCAAAATGGGAGCCAGACTCAAACTAGATAAATAAAAATAGGGAACTCATGAACCCGGAACTAAGAAGCCCAAGGGGTTGGTATTCAGACATGGCTGGCTTAGGGGGTCTGGATAATGTCAAGTTTCTCTCTCTCCCTCCCTCCATTTCTCCTTCCTCCTCTCCTTTCCCCCTTCCAGTCCCTGTCTCACGGGGATGTGGTGAAGATATATTCAGAAATGCATTTAAATGCTCACCGGGGTCCTGAGGAAACCACTGGTGTTCATTAACATTAATATTATGCTGTTCTAACCCAGAGCCTGAAATGAAGTATATACTCAATAAATGCCTTTTGATTGGATTTAATTTAGCCCTTGAATTCTCTTAGAAAAAGCCTAATTCTTATAGCCACCTCTGTTACCTCCAGTCTCTTGTCCCATGCCTCGGAAACGCATAAGACTTACATATGGTTTCCAGCTTCCTTTCCCACATGCCAGGAGCTTCGTATTCCTTCAGCCCCTCCCTGTGCCCCATTCAGGTCCCAGGTTCTTACCCCAGAGCCTCAGCTGACTGCAGTTCCACTGGACTGCAGGTCAGATCTTACTGTGCAGACTCACAACTGGCCTCAGAAGATGCAGTTGAGAGCAGCTGATAGATACGCTCCCTCGTGTTGAGTGCAGATTTCTAAGTAGAGATGGGAACCACCTGGTATCCGCCAGCCCCTGCCATAAATTGTTGTATTGTTCAATAACAGCAACCAGCACAGAACTCCTCAAAGCCCAAGGGTTCCATAGCCAACAGTTTTCCTGAAGCAACACAGCCTATCTAAGGATTTACGTTATAGCTTAATTACTCACTATTGATGAAAACCATTGTTGCGGTTAATAAAAACATCACCATAATCATAACATCAAAGATAATAGAAATCTCTAGCTTAAGTATGTAGAAAGGCAGGAGAGACTGTTGATACCATATGAACAGTGAGAACAGGACAGATATGCCACAATATCAGGTTTTTAAAGACCCACCACAGAGGTGAGAGCAAATGAAAACTAAGTGAACTGAGGCTCCCAATGGTATGAATTCTTCAAAGCCCAGACCTGTTTCAATCACAGACTAGACTTACTCGACCCTAACACTAGCCTCCTTACACAGAGAGCCTATGCCACCATTTCAGGGATAAAGCGGGTTTATTTGCTGCCAACTATTTCTCACATACAATATCTGGACTTAAAAATTGTGAGATATAGAAGAAGGAAAATGAACTATTGTGAAAAAAATAGTCAAATTCATAGAGGACCTAATGGCTGAATTAGCAGACAAAGACTTCACTATCACTATAAAAATGTGTTAAAAGGGCTACCATAAAACAATCAGCATGTATGAACAGATAGGATATTTTTGAAGAAAAAAAAGTGAAAACTTTCAGTAACAATTAGAAATGCAGTAACTGAATAACACAATATGAGATGTTACTATTTCACCAACAGGCTTTCATAGAAGGCCTTTCACAGCAGAAGAAACAGTCAATGAACTTAAAAAGATGGCATTATAAACTGTTCAAACTGAAACTCAAACAAAAGGAAAGCAATTTTTAAAAACAGAAGAGAAGGTCTGAGAACTAAGAATCAAAACCATAGTCTAAAATAAGTGTAATTTGAATTCGAAAAAGGAGATACGGAATGGTGACTAAACAGTATTTGAAATCCTGGTTTGAGTTTAATAAAAGTGATGTAGGGCATCAACATACAGACCCAAGAATCTCAGCACATTCCAAGCAAGATAGATACAATGGAACCACAACTAGGAATATCATCATCAAACTGCTGAAGTCAAAGGTAGAGTGGAAAAGCATGCAGTCTGGCATTTCAACAGAAACCATGAAGCTCATACTTCAGAAGTGAGAAATTCAAGACACTTTTAGACAGCCAAAGGCGGAGAGAATTTATATCCAGCAGATAAGCTCTACCAAGAAATTGCTGAACTACGTTGTTCCGGATAGTGGGGATGATACTAGACTTGACTGTTCAGAGGAAAAATGATAAAGAATTGAAAGGTTGACAACATACCCAGAAGTAAAATATATGACAATAAGAGCACAGAGAGTTATGGGGAATGAGTGGGGTTACATGGTTATAAGTTATTTACATGGTTTGTGAACTGGTAGCATTATTTGAAGCTGTCTGTGATCTTTGAAAACGAATATTGTAATATCTAGGACAACCACTAAAATAAGTACAGAGACTATAGCTACAACAAAAAAAAAGAGGGGTTGTTGAAAGGAATACTACAAAAATATTCAGTCAACCCAACTGAAGATAGGGAAGGAGGCGGAGAACAACAAAGAACAATGGAACAAGTAGGAAAAATTGACAAAATGATGGGCTTAAATCCAACTATATTGGCATCTACATTTAAAGTTAAAAGGCTGAACACTCCATGTAAAAGATTGTCAAATTTCAAGGGGAAAAAATCCAGACCCAGCAGTATGCTGTTTACTAGAAACATTCTATTGTAGATATATAGGTTGAAAGTCTGAGTCACAAAAGATATATCAGGCAAAAAATAAGCATAAGAAAATTACATTAATATCAGAAAAAAATACCTTAAGACAAGTGGTATCATAGACAGTGAGGGCTATTTTATACTTATTCAAGCGCCAAGTGATGACACAGAAATCCTAAATGCTATGCAAATAAGAGAATGGGAAAATGTAAGTAAAAATCGGCAGAGATAAGAGAAACAGCTTAGTCTCCAGTCTGAGTTTGAGATTCTAACATTTCTCCCACAGTAATTATGAGAACTACTGAAGAGCCGCTCTAAGGCCAGAGCACATGGCTCAGCACCAACACCAACCTGACATTCAAGTACACGTGGAACATTCACAGGACTGAACCATTCCGAATATGTCCTCTCCCCAAAATAGTGGGAACTCATAAAACAATAACATCTAGAAAACCTCAGAATGGTTGGATATTAAGCAAAATTCTGTACCTCCAAATAACACATGAGTCACAGAATAAATTGCAGGGGAAAACCAAATGGTAGACCAACTGAATAATAAGGACAACAAACATCAAAGTTATGTGAATAGAACGTCGTTATGTGAATAGAACATCTGTGGAACAAAACACACGTGCCAGAAACAGAAAGTGCCTTGCTTGAGAAAGGCACCACGTCCATTCAAAGGGGGAAAGGAAAGCATTTTTAATAAATAATGTTGAGGAGATTATAGACCTAAATGTAAAAGATGGACCCGCACAGCTTCTGGGAGAAGACATAATATTTTCACAACCTCGATGTAGGCTAAGATTTTTTTCAGACAAAACAAAATATCTAAAAAACAACAAGAAAACCAAAGATTAAATGGAACTCACACAAAAATTTAAATGTGCTCTTTAAAGAACACCATTAGGGACATGAATACGCAACCACTGAAAAGGAGGAAATATTCAGACATTTATCTAACAAAGGACTTATGTTCAGAATGTTTAAATAATTCCAACAAATCAATAATAAAAAGACAAACACTGTAATTAAAATCCTGGGGGAAAGGCTTGAACAGACACTTCACAAAAGAGGGCAAATCAATGCTAATAGGAGCACACGAAAAGGTGCTTGACATCATTAGTCCTTAGGGAAGCTCAGACTAAAGCATCCTCTGGTGTGTCTGAAGTCGGGTCACAACGCTCAGTTTGACAAGGACGCAGGCTGACCAAGACTCTCGGACAGTCCTGGTGGGCATGTGGACAGCACTTGGGAGAATGGTTTTGGCAGTTGTATATATACTTAAATATACAACTCCTCTCTAACTCAGTAGTTCCACCCCGAGGTGTTCCCCCCCAAAATGAAAATGCGTGAGCACAAAAGACTTGCACAAGAATGTCCATCACAGCCTCAGGTATCCGCTCATACCTGGGAACAGTGTAAGTGTCCATCAGCAGGTGAATGGTGAGGAAATTGAGGTATATTCATAAAGTGCAGTGCTGCTTGTCAATAAAAGGAATGAACTATTTGGATGGATCACCAAGAAAAGTCAGATTTAGCATTATATAGGCTCTGTATGATTGCATTTCTATGAGATATAAGAATAAACTACAAGGAACAAAACTATTCTGTAGTGACCAGAACCAGAAAGTGCTTGCCCTTTAAGGATATCAATTGGCAAGAGGACTAGGAACCTTTTTTTTTGGGGGGGGGGGGGGGTAGAGAGGAAGGTGACAGAAGTGTCCCAAGTCTTCTTTTGGGTAATCACGAGTGTAAACAATTGACAAAACTCTTTGAACTAAATGTTTAAGCCTTGTGCATATTATTGTTCATAAAGTAATCTTTGATTATAAAACTCTTCTTTTAAATGTCTGTCCTTAGATGCTGAGTGGGTAAAATTTCAGACGGAGGAGGCAGCATTGGTGGGAGAAGATGAGGTCGGAGATGACTGCAGTGGCCAACAAGCCCGGGCTCCCGATCCCCCTCCTGCTGACCCATTAGGATGAGCTCAGCCCCTGGGTGGAAGCGAAGGAAAGGAAGTCAGTTCTTGCTGCAAAAACCACCCTTCGGGAAATGGGGCGCCCCTTCTCCAGCTCCTCTCTGCACGGTGACGCTTTGAGGCCATAGCCGGTTCTGCATTTGGCTGTATTATAGCTGCTTGTTGGCTCCTCTCACTGTGATAGCCAGAAGGTACCCATCCTGCCACCCCCAACCTCATCATCAGTTTCTCCTTCCAATGTCTTCCTTGAAGTTGACAACTAATCACCCTCTTTAAATACATGATATACTCCTACTTCCATTTCGGAGAGGGTGGGAGGAGTGGCGAGGTCCCTGTCTCAGAATTTGAAGCAGACGACTGGACAGAGGTGCCTAGGGAATTAAAACCAGGGCAAGTGCAGCATTAATGGGGGCATGAGAGCAGCACAGGGCCCTTGCAACGCATACAGCCCATGACTTTGTGACATCTTCCATGAATGATAATATAGCCTAGCACATGAACAGCGTGGGTTAATGCAATCCTAGCCTAATTAGCTAAATTTAATTTGACCCTGTGTGCATTTTGTTGGAACAGAGGATAGAATTTCGAGTGTATTCATTCTGTGTAAGAAATTCTAAAATTTCCTTTGATCATCTGCTAATTTGCTGCTGTAACAGTTAGCGCAGCTCAGCAGCCCTGGGTTCCGGGCAGGACTTGATGCTCGTTCCAATTGCTTATCCTAAACCAAGGCGCCAGGGATTCCCACTGAGTCCTCTCCCAACTCCAGGCCATTTCCTGTGAACCCTGCAGCCTGCAGACTTGGACTTTGCTCTCTGAATTAAGCATCATATCTTGTGGAGTATTTAAATATCAGTGCCCTCGTTTCTTTAATTCTGCACACATGACCTCCCATAGTTGCCGTTATCAGTCAGACCAGCAGTCATGCCAGTGGCCCTGTCCTGTGGCCAGTGGCCTCTCCAGGGGTCCTCTGGGAGGAGCCAGGTCACCTCTAGTGCTGGCTTCTTTTGTGTGTTTTTGGTTGTTGTAGCTGTTAATCCTCCTCCAGAGGAGGATATTTTTTTCATTGATTTTTTTTTTTTAGAGAGAGTAGAAGGGAGGGTGCGAGGGGGGGAGAGAGAGAGAGACATTGATTGGTTACCTCCCTCCCATGCCCCAACCAGGGCAGAGTATCGAGCCTGCAACCCAGATATGTGACCTTGACTGGGAATCAAATCTGCTACCCTTCAATGCTCGGGCCAGCGCTCTGACCACTGAGCACACTGGCCAGGGCTCCAGTGTGGGTTTCTAAAGATAGTTCAGTTCAGTTGAAAGTCCATTTCAGTCCTCAGAACAAAGATCTATGGAGACCTATGGAGTCTTGTCAGGACATCACTGTGGTTGGTTCCTGCCTGTACCTCCCATGTCAGCTCACTGTCTCCCTCCACTTAAAAGACTGTTCCCAATCTTCACAGTAATATAGATGGACGCCGACCTGAGAGCAGTACCCAGACTTCACTGTATTGTCTCTCCACCCACAGCAGATATGATGGCCTCAGGGGACGGTCCTAACTGTAGCTCAATACGAATCTGGCCTAATAAATTGCTCCATTCACCTCACTTTTTAATCCAGGGTCTAGTTTAAAAATCCAGAAGTTTAAATGGCCAGATGTCGCTGAGTGGCAGCATCATCTGGTCCCTGCCAGAGAACAGGGTGTGTGGATGCTGGCCTCCTCCCTGTAACCAAGAGACAGCCCATCAGCATGGGCATTTCCTGAGCAAACCATGACCTATAGGGAGCAGGCAGCACAGAGAGTTATCAAAGACGGTCTGGTTTCGGATAATTCGCAAATATGCCAGAAGAAAGAGAAACCAAATTCTCTTCATTTTTAAAGCAGAAAGGATTGGACACACATACAGGTGATCTCATGTGAAGTGTATGTTCTGCTTTAGAAATCCAAATGCCACTCATTAATCAGAAGGATCACCATGGTGTTGATCCCTGAAAGCACAGAATCCCCCAAAAGCTGACCTCCCCCTTTCTCCTATTCTCTGTACATTTCCTGGTTTCTCTCTCGCCACTTGTTTGTTTCTCGTCCTTCGTGTACTATTTATGAAACAATCCTCAAAGTTTCTGCTTCACACAGAAAACTGAGAGTTTGAATTGCTTTGAACATTCTGTTCCCAAAATGGGGCACATCTCCCCGATACCACAGTGCTCTGCCCACCATTTCACAAGGTTTCTGAAAAGGTCCACTGAGGTCATAAGGGAGCTTGCAACATTGTCCGCCTTGTGCAAATGTAAGAAAGATTAATATAAAAATCACCTAAACTGGAGTGAAGCCCTCCAATCATCTCTCTATTACTCACCAATGTGTGTTGGCCCCCCTCTCCAGGGCAGAGGAGGGGGCATGGAGACGAATGACACATGAAGGGGCCACTATCCCTGACATCCCAAGACTGATGGGAGCCTATAAGCAGAGCATGTGTAGACTGGAATGGATGTCAGAAGGAAAGACACCAGGCACTGTGATGCAGGAGATGGACAGAAGAAAAAGGTGCTGTGATGAAGGAGACAACAGGAGGACAACAGGTGCTGTGATGAAGGGGACAGCAGGAAGACAAGTGCGCTGTGATGAAGACAGTGGGAAGACACAGGCACTGAGATGGAGACAGTGGGAAGACACAGGCACTGTGATGAAGACAGTGGGAAGACACAGGCACTGAGATGGAGACAGTGGGAAGACACAGGCACTGAGATGAAGACAGTGGGAAGACACAGGCACTGAGATGAAGACAGTGGGAAGACACAGACACTGTGATGGAGACAGTGGGAAGACACAGGCACTGTGATGAAGACAGTGGGAAGACACAGGCACTGTGATGGAGACAGTGGGAAGACACAAGCGCTGTGATGGAGACAGTGGGAAGACACAGGCACTGAGATGGAGACAGTGGGAAGACACAGGCACTGAGATGAAGGAGACTGTAGGGGGACACCAGGTGCCTAGTTCCCATGGCAAACCACTGATGAGTTTAGGACACACTGCCCCAAATCTGTTCATGGGGCATAGTGAATATTTTAAGCTGAATAAGTTTGAGAAACCTGAATAAGCTGGAGGTCACGCTGACCCCCTCCTTTCTCTTCCTCCCCTGGAAAGCCCTCACGTGAGAGATGCCCTCCCTACTCCTAAGGGAAGATCATCCTGTCTCCCAAGGCAAGGGACTCAGAAGATTCCCAATGAACAGTCCTTGCTGTTTCCAAGTTCACCACACTTACCTCATACCCCTGGCCTGTCATCTTCACCATGACCACTGTCCACTCCTAGTCAAACCTGGCACAGAATCTCTCAGATCTAACTGGTCTTCATGTCCTCATGAAATATGTATGCTTCCCTCCTGTTAATTGGTCTCTGTCAGATTAATTTTCATACCCACTCAGGTACCCTAAGAGGATTGAGGAAAACTATTTCCTCCTACACACCACCACCCGGAAGTCTGGCGAGGCCCATGAATCCAGAGAGCAGCTGAGCTCTGCCCATCAGGAGTCATAAACTGGGAGGAGTACTTGGAGAGTAATTTGACAAAATGCTATGACTGAACGTACTAGCTCAAAAGTGGGAAATTCCCAGGGCTTCAGTCTTAGGTACTCCCACACTTCTGACTTTATCTGCAGGAATGCACCCACCTTTCAGGTTCTCATGGGAAACCCCTAGAGAGATGCCCTCCTGGGGAGAGTAATCCTGTGTGACACCCAGGAGCCATCACAAAGACCGTGCAGGGGCTCTTTATACGACTGAGAAATCCTAGTGATGCCCAGGACCAATGAGGGCTTCCTAGCCCGACACCTTGATCAGCCAACTTCCTTCCCATCAAGCTCATCACCAAGAAGCTGAGACAATATTTTAAACATCCGTATTCTGGTCATTCTGATCACCCTTGATCTTCATTCTCAGATGCAGCTCAACACTTGGCATATGGAAGAGTCCTAAAAATACCTTTCAAATCAGGGAGGCAGTAAATGTCAGGAACGCTGCACAGGTACCCCCGAGGGTGACAGCTCTCTCCCTGTGCTTTGCTGGCCTCACAAGGAAAGTGGGGGACCCGGAGGCACCTGTGTCCACCTCCACGGAGTGCTGTCTCCTCCCTGCGAGCCTGATGCTGGCTCCCAGCACAGCGCTGAGGGGATCTGGCTCCATGGCCTCTTTCAAATCAGCTGCGACCAGAAGACCACATGGGCCTTCAGACATGATTCAGGGGCAGAAGAAAACGGAACCGAGACCCACTTCTTGAGTTCCGGGCTCCACTCAGGTGCTCACACGTGTTGAGGCCTTATGACGGAACCATTTCTCACTTCATCCTTTCAGTTGAGTCATTTTTAGTATGTCACCAAGTTCGGTTGGGCCTCTGTGCTGGATGGGGGGTTGGGGGGGGCACGAAGAGGCACCTCCTCCGTCCCCCTGCTCAGGCCCAGTACTGGCAACAACAGAGAAAGGGAAGACAGCAGAGTGTGGAGCAAATGTGTCGTGCCGAAGGCACAGGCAGGATGCTGGGGCCATGTAACACGCAGGAAATCTGACCATGAGGGGGAGGCCAGGGTGGCTCCTGCGGGAGCTGGAAAGAGCAGCTGCTCCAGGCAGAGTCTCGTGGAGACGCGATGCCTCCGCTCTCTGGGGAGTGCTTGGCTCCACCTCTGCCAAAGAGATGGCAGTTACCGTGGCAGCAGGTCCCTTTCACCTGCTGATCTAGCATTAAAGTGGCTTTAGTGGAAATACCTCGTGCTGGCAGCAGTGTCATGAAATTGGCATTTTCATATATTTCTGGAAGCATCTGGTAAACCAGCAAATTGGAATAATAAGGTTTTGGAAAGTATCAGTCAACACATATGAAGAGCTCTTACCAATGTCGGTAGCATTGGGCCCAGCGATCAGATATGTATAAATCTGCCCTGATGAGTGGTAAGTAGATGGAGAACGACAGTCTTTCTGCACTGCATGTTTTTAGACAAATGGAAGCAACATAGATATCAGAGAATGGCTGTGTGAATGGGTATTGACCACTCAAATACACATCTTAAAATCATGACTCAAAATCTTACTGAGTGTGATGGCAATTATCAAATAAATCATAAACATTGGGGAAAATAGTGGAAGAAATTAGAACAAAATAATAGTGCTGTCATTAAGATGACGATTGGATCTTTTTAATTCTTTATTTCTCTACTTTCCAAATGACCTAATATTTTATTATAGATAAAACACAGAGTGAAAAATATTAGAGCAAGAAAGAGAATGCGTGGAAGGTCGCCTCCTTCTGTTTGAAGGGGATAAAAATAGTCAGAGGGTTTCTCCTCAGCAGCCATTATGGGACTTTCTTTTCCTTCTCCCTTTTCTTTAGCTGAAAAGGGGTCTCCCAGGGAACTGATGTGTTGGGCGGGGCTGCTTGACCAGAAAGCTGTAAAGCAACAAAGTAACAGGACAGATACCTGCAGCTGGCGCTGCGACTTCTTTCAGAGCTGAGCTGGCCAGCGGCAGCGGCCACTGAAGTCCTCGCACTGGGGCGGCCTGGGCGGTTCTGAGCACAAGAAAGGCATCCACAGTGCCGGTGAGGAGGGAGCAGCGCCAAAGCTGAGCAGGAGTTTGAGCTGGAGGCTGAAGGATAACACACGGGCAGGCGTGGGTTTGGCGGGAACCTCTCGGTGCCTGCTGCCCCAGCCCTGCTCTGCGGAGCCCTGGGGGTCTGGCCTGTGGGAGGGCTTCCCAATATCCCCTTCCCATTTCAAAGCAAAAAGCTCTTTTTCTTTTCTGAATCACGGCTTTTGCTCCCTCACGTAATTTCGGTTGCACAAAGCTTTAACATATTTGAAAACCTCCACTTAATTTTATAACTAAACAGAATATTATTTCTCATTTTCTTAATAACTATTTTAATATTTACTTTCCATTAATTTTTTATATTTTAATAAAAAGTATGGCTTTGAGTTAGATAAAACAGTTGTTCTTTGTTAACTATCATATGTCCGTTAAAGCCAGCTATTTCTCACAACAGATTACAAGCTCTTAGCCCTTGCCACCCTCTTAGCCTCTAGGCTCCATGATGCCAGAGCTCTCTCTGCCCAGCTTCCTGCTATGTGAATACCGAGCACAGTAGGTGTTGGGCAAAGTCTATTTTTAAAAGAGTGGATGCTGCCACCTGGTGGTAGCATACCCAATTTTTATGCTTAGCCCTTGATCCTTTAATAAAATTCATGGGAAATGGAATCAGAAAACTCGAGGCATGAATCTCAGTGACAGTCATCTCATTTCCCTCTTTTAGCTTGTTTCCTCCTCAGCGCAGATTGGAGCCATGGGAGCTCCCAGCCCCACATCTGCTCACATCTGTCCTCGCGGCATACAGCAGCTGCTGCTGTGTGGTGACTGGGTCGCCCCTGTAGAGGACACTCTTTTCTTGTCATCATAGAGCTTCTCAGGCAGAGCAGGGGCCTCGTCCTGTGGTCCCCGGGGCACATGAAAGGCTGTGTCCACAACTGTCCACTCCTCACTGACGGGCAGCGCCATTCAGTTAGCTAAATCAGGGCTGGAGGAGCTGCTGCTCATGGACAGGAGGAGTTTAAATTATTTAAGGTGAAGCAGTAAAGAATGTGGCCCCCCCTCTGGCGCGCCGCCTAACTGGCAGATTCATATGACAACCCACTGGGCTACGAAGCCGCACCCCTCTGACTGTCACGTTGTGCTAATTAATATTAATCCCGTTGATATAATTATTTAAGTTTAATTTTTTAGGACTGCTATCAAATATTAACGTTGTAGTAGGTAGAGGGCATAACTAACTGGAGCACACACAGGGGGCTTAATTGCTAGTACAGTGGAGGGGAATTACTGTAATGAGAGTGAAGCCGGTGTCTGGCATGTACAGATGACTGTCCCAGCAACGTCCCTTAAAGTGACAGTTGCTGGACTTGAGCTCCTGAAGGACGCGGGCACATCACCTTCACGGATATGGCTCCTTGGTGGTGCTCACCGAGTGTGGGTTGACTTGATTTGAAGGGGATCAAGGACAAAGAAAGGTCACAGGCCTGGAAAGGTCTAGGGTGTGGATAACGTGCACTGTGGTCACAGCTGCTTAATCCCTCGGCATCCAACAGGGAGCAGGCGGAGCCACTGAGCCACAGCCACCTGCCAAATTTGTGCTCAGAAGAGAAGCTGCCGCCCCGCTGTGAGCAGTGACTGCCTGCCTCCCAGATCTCTCTCCAGGCGAACGCCACGCCACGCTGGTAACCCTCCTCGTAAATATTCAGAGCTCCGGCCACGCCGCCAGCGGTTCCCAGGGTGCGCCTGCGGCTGATGGCTGAGTCTCGCCCCTGCCTGTACCGTGGGTCGGCAGCTGCTCTGCTGGGCTGCGAAGCAGCTGAGAATCAGACCTGTGCAGTGCCCGGTGCGGGACCTGGGCCAGGCGCACCTCCTCAGGGCAGTGCCGTCACTGCATGGCCCGTCGCTTTTCTGAGAACCAGCCCTCTCTGCCACTTTTAGACACAAACTCCACTCCATGTGCTGGACGGGGTTCTGCTAAAGGGGCTCATGGAGCTTTAGTACAGGTAGCGTGGCTTTGCACAGCACCCGTGTGACACCCAGGGATGCCAACCTGATTTACCTGGAAGAGGTCCCCTGTCCATTGTCTCAGTGTGCACGATCGGTTCAGCCAATCTTATTTTGTATATTTTGGACATTTTGCTTGTTTCTGTTTGTCCACTTTTATAAATAACTAGGGCCCAGTGCACGAATCCGTGCACCTTGAAAGGAACTGTGGGCTGCGAGGCTGCAGTGGGCACAGGGGCAGGTCTCAGCCCATCCTCTGTGCCCCTGCCTGGCTCCTCCAGCCACGGCCCCTGGTCCCATCTGCCGACAGGCTGCTCCCACTGCCACCGCTCCCACGTACTCTGTGGGGTGATTGGGTCAGCATTGGCAGCAGGTGTGAGCGCCAGGCGGGACCACGGCGCGCAGGAGCAAAGAATTTTCAGTAGCCACCAGAGCCTCGCCCTGATGACAGCAACCAGCACCCGCCTTGGTCTGGCACCCCTGCTCACCTGCTCCACCATCCCGCTGCGGCCGATGCCCCCATGTTCCATGCTCTGCCACCTGCTGCCAACACCCACCATGTTCCATGTGTATCCCCTGGTGGCCAGCGCATGTCATAGCGATCAGTTGTTCGGTTGTTCTGCCATTTGGTCTATTTGCATATTAGCCTTTTATTAGATAGGATACTTTAGTTAATAACCGGGCACATATATCTTCACATGCTTGTGCATTTGTTTCCTTAGGGTAAATTCGTGGAGGTTGGATGCTGGTCTAAGGGTTTTTCCCCTGATTGTTTTTACGTCTTTTTAAAAATGTATGTTGTCATGTTACCTCCCAAGAAAAGGAGGTAACCTTATATTCACACTAGCCACACTATGATTGTCAAACAAGTTTATTTTTTCCACTTAAAAAATGTCCAAGTGAGACCTATTTCCAGAAGCGGAATTGCAGGATCATAAGACAGCTCCATTTTTAATTGTTTGAGGACCTCCACACTGTTCTCCACAGAGGCTGCGCTGTCTGCATTCCCTCCAGCAGGGCACAGGGGCTCCCTTTCCTCTGCCAGCACTTGTCATTTGTTGATTTGTTAATGGCAGCTATTCTGACAGGTGGGAGGCGATACCTCATTGCGGTTTAATTTGCATCTCTCTGATGGTTAGTGACATCGAGCATCTTTTCTTATGTCCCTTGGCCTTCTGTATACCCTTTCCGTGAAAGATTTCTTTATGGTTCATTGCCTATTTTCTAGCTGAATTGTTTAAGGTTTTTCACTGTTGCGTTTTGAGAATTCTCTATGTATTCTAAGGACCAGCCCTTTTCCAGATGTGCAGCTTGTGAATCTTTCCTCCCATCTTCTTCCCTGGGCTTGCGTGGGGCAGGTTTCCATTCTGGGGAGCTGAGTGCACCCCATCTTAAGGAGGTCACCCTGTTGGTGTCGAGTCCGAGAACCATTCGCCTTGTCCGTGATGCGAGATTTTATTCTGTGCTGTGTTTTTGCCCTGGAAGCTTATGGCTGCAGGTTCACATTAGGTCCATCGTCTATTTTGAGTTCATCCTTGAATAGGTGTGAGGTTTGGGGGGTTTTGTTCTCTATGGGCCAGTTCCTCCAGCATTTGTTGAGAGTCTGTCCTTCCTGCCTTGATTTGCTTTCTCACCTTTAGCAGAAACCAGCTGGGTTTGTTTGAGTGGGTCTCACCTCTGCTTCAGGATGAGGAGGGCAGGGGGAGGGGTCTGTCAGAAGAGGGCCGGGCTGGGCAGGGGACACAGGCCCAGTGGAACTAGATCCTGCATCTGGCCCTTTCTCATCTCTCCCCTCGGACAATGCAACAAAGGCACACACAGGATCTGTGAGCGGGGGCGCTTATGTGAGTGGGAGAGTGAGCTCACAGCGGCTGTGCCGGGGGCTCGCTCCTGGCAGCCTTCCCCTGTGGACTGCAGTCTTGTCACTCGCGAAGCCAGTGAGCCTCACCTCACCTGGGCCCAGATTTTCATCCCCTTTCATCTCCTCCCCACCTTTTCCCTTCTCTTTTTTCCTGGAGGTGGCATAAAATGCAAGAAATATTTAAGCTGCTGCTACACCATTCATATTTTTAATTTGACAAGAAAACTGGTGCAATTGCAAGGAACATTTATCTTTTTCTGCAAAATGTTGCTCTCCTCTGTGAATAACAAGCAGGCTCTTCAGGCAGCACCACTGGCCCCGCAGCAGGCACCCCCCGCCTGGCAGCCCTGCCCGCGCCCTGCTCTGTCTGCTCACATGCCTGGCACCTCCAGTTGACCCATTCACATGCGTATGTCCCCAACCAGCAACCAGCATACAGTGCTTTGCCCTGGAACTAGATCCTGCATCTGGGACACAAAGGAGTGGATAGATGCCAGCACAGACGTTGGGACTCGAGACACAAGACCAGCACACGTATGGACAAAGCAGCCGTCTGCACAACGGGACACACAGACACGGACGCGCAAACCTGACTCCTGCCCGGCTTTGTCGGCCATCCTCGCCACTTTCGCCCCACCCCCGCGGCTTGCCTATGGAATGCCCCTCATTCCTCCAGGAATTCTTCTGCCAAAAGCAACTTCTCTGAGAAATAATTTTCCAGATGTTCCTGCCCATCCCCACTGACTGGTCCCCTTACACCAGTGTTTGTGGGCCCCCTTCTCCTTTGCCCTGCACCGTGTAGCGCCCCCGCTCACAGTCATGACAGCGGCAGTAATAGTAACAGCGCCACTCAGAGTGTGCGCGGTACGGGCGTGTCTCATAAGTTATCTCCCCGGCCTCACACGAATCATGCCCACTCGAGGAGGAAACTGAGGCACCTCCAGGTCAGCAGAGTAGATGGATTATACAGAAAAAAACAGAATGTGAACCCACGACTGCAGAACTCAGCCTTCTCACACGGGGCTAGGCAACGCACCATGAATGGTATTATGGATAACAGAAGCACCAATTCCATGCCCTGCATTGTAGAATATTTAAAATAAATGAAATGCATTATTCAAGTCTGCAAGCAGGGAAAAGCGTCATGTTATTCCAGGCGTAGCCAGCATCCTAATGAAATGTGCAATTAAAGGAAAGCATCCAATTCCATTTATATCAGGTTGAGCGACGCCCAGAACCGCTCCCTCCATCCCCCCCTCTGCCTCGGGAGATTACAGCTCAGGCCTTTCTGCACCACAAATGTTCAGTGTGAGCTCTTCAGTTCCACCCGGGGGGCTTCAGAGCCCCCCATTGTCCTTCCAGATCGCGGCCAAGGAGCCGAGCGTCACTGGGGGCGTCTGATTCGGCTCATGGAGAACCACCCCGATGCACACAGCCAGGCGAATTCCAGGGGAGGCCTTTCCCGCCCATCTGTCCTTAGTGACGCTTGTCTAAGAAAGACCAAGATGAAGCCCTCCCAACCAGGGAGCAGCCGTGCTGGGAGATTTACTGCAGCCACATTTCCCTTCTCTGCTTCATGGTTAGATAACACTGAGAAGTGAGGGCCCGCGCCCCCGAGGTCCGAGAAGTCGGGATTTATCACCGGTGGTGAGACCAGAGGAAAGTGCTGGAAATGTGTGGCAACAAGTCAGCGTGTAGCTGGGCAAACCTGTATGAGAAACTGACCAGCAAGTCTGTACCAGCCACCGCCGCGTCTGAGAAGTGAGTCCTCTGACCTGCAGCCGCCACCTGGTCCGCACATCACAGTGAGGGCCAGCGCAGGAAGCCGGCCTCCTGGCGACGCCAGGCCTGGCCGAGCTGAGGCGTCAGCACGTGAGGCATGGAGAGCCTTGTCCCAGAGAGGGGGAGGCTTCTGTCCTGAGCTGGCTCAGAGATTTGTCACATAAATTAACAGCCCCGCGGCCGTGCTCGCTGTGGGACCTGGGACAGCGTCACCGCTCTGAGACTGGGCTTCGTCACGGTGAGCTGAGCTGGAGCAGGCGAGGCGTGCAGCCGGGCCTGGCACCCCACCCCACGGGACCAGGAAGCAATGCTCTGTGTGTTCCATGCCAGGCAGTTTTTACTGGGAAACCCTAGGTTTCTGCTCTTGTTCTCCTTGTTGGATTAAATCCCTTCCTGCCGGAGATGCCTGGAAAGGGCAGCTTGTTAACCGCGAGGGACCCAGTGACCCAGGTCCATCGACACTCAGCGGGTATGTCGTGTCTCCTCCGTCCCTGTCGGGACGCCCTCACGGAAAGCCATGGCCGTGGAGCTGACCACCTGGGTTCATCTGGTGTCGGTTACCCCCGTGGCCTCGGCCTTCTAAACCGCTGAAGGTGGTGATGGGAGACGCTCAGGGAAGCAGTGAGGTAATGCCTGTGAAGCACCTGAAGACCCGCAAAGGAGCGTCCTTATTGCTGGAGGCATGGCGGCGTGAATATGATGCTGGCCCTGTGCCAGGGACACGCTGTAGGGAAGGCATAAGCCCTCAACCACTAGGTCACGAGGCAGGGGACAGCAGTGGCCCATGAGAAACAAGGACAGCACTGAGTATCCCAAGGGGGAAGAGGTGATGTGGTTGGAAGAGATGACAGCAGGAGGAAGGCACAGGGACAGGCGGGTCCTGGCATGGAGACCGGTGTAGGGCAAGACTTGGAAGGCAGACGCGAGGGTGGGAGGAGCTGTCAGTGGCTGAAGCAGGAACGTGAAGGCGAGGCTGTGGGGTCTGCCAGCCGGCCTCTTGCAATGCCACAAACCACGTGGTTATTTAAGGTTGAAATAACCACCTATTTGTCATGATTCTGTGGCCAGTGAGTAGGTGGCTTGGAAGGCTGTGTGGCCGTTCGTTGCAGACAACTACATAAAGAATAACCTAGAAGGCCAATAATGTGGTGCAGCCCGTGGAAACTTTGAGAGGTGCTGAGTCGAGTTGAGCTGGGCTCCCTGCAGATGTGCATGGGGAGTGCAGGTTGGGATAGATCAAGGCGCACCAGTCCCAGGCCGCTGCTGGAGTCCCAGCAAGGAATACGAGGGAGCCCAGAATTTCACTCTTGGGTATAAACCATTGGTCGGCAAACTGCGGCCCCTTGAGTGTGGCTCTTCCACAAAATAGCACGTGCGGGCGCACGGACAGTGCGATTGAAACTTCGTGGCCACACTCAAGGGGCCAAAAAGCCGCATGTGGCTCGCGAGCTACAGTTTGCCGACCACTGGTATAAACCCACATAAACACCTATGTGCATTCACCAAAATGAATTCATAAGGATAATCACATAGAAGTATTAAAAATAGTCCAAATCCGGAAAAATCCAAATGCCCATCCATAATAAAAGTAATAAATCTATTTGGTACGTGCATGCAGTAGAATACTATACAGCAATGAAAAGGAAGGACATGCTATTGAGCCACAGGATGGACCCGCAAACAAAATGTGTGACAGAGGCACACACAGCAGCAGGCCTGCTGTATGGCTCCCTTTATATAAAGTTAAAAACAGGCAGAGCAATCCAGGCCTTCAGTGTTGGATGGCGGTTATCTCTGGGGAGGAGCGTCCAGTGGCCAGCAGGTGGCACCAGGGGGATAGCAATATCTAGTTCCTGACCTACATATGATGGGTATGTTCACTTTGTGGAAACCTGCCAGGCTGTCCTTTATGATTTCTGGTTCTGTATGTACGCTATACTTTCCTTAAGAGCCAAAATAAGTGCATTTGGAATTTTAAAAAGAAAAGAAAAGAAAAGAGAAAAGACAGAGGGTCTGGCCGCGGCTGGAAGCGGCAGCCGAGCGGAGGAGGAGGGAGGAATGGCCCCTCCCCGGCTTTAGCATCACTGTGGCTGGAGAGAGGGGGGCAGCCAGGACACCAAGGCTGCCAGCGACGGGGAGGCAGTGCCCAGAGCAGGCACAGCACTAGGCAAGTCTCCAAGGCCCCACACCCTTAGGAGGACTGAAGGCAGGTGAGGTGAGAGATGTGAGGAGTTATTCCAGGAGCATATGGGGTTCATAATTCCGTAAGATTTTGGGTGCGGACATGGTGGTAAGCAGAAAGGACATTTTCAGCACTCTATGAATGCAACATGCACACACTAGGCACATTTGCACATGCATTCATGTATACATAGGTATGCATTCACACTCATGTGTACATACATGCCATAACACATGCACGCACTCATGTTCACAAGTATGAACAGGCATGCATGCACTTACACACACATGTTCGCACATATATTCAGACATTTGTATGAACACATACTGAGACATAGGATCACCCACATGCGCCCTTGATCATGCACACAGAGGTGAACATACATGCACAATCATGTGCATTTGTGCAGGCATACACTCACACACAGCTCCTGCAAACATCACATGCATACACTCATGTACACAAACACTCATGCACATAATCACACACAGTCACACACATGCATATACACCCAGGCCCTGGCCACTTCTCTGTGAGACCCCAGCGTGATAAGCCTATGACCTGTATATGTTAGACAGTCAGTCCCTGAGGCTGGGAATGGCTCCATCACGAATAGCAGATGCAGGTAGGAAGGGCATCGCCCCAGGTGAGCTGGAGCTGCGTCCCCTGGAATCTCCCTCCCGGCCCCTCCCTGCACCTGAGGAGCACAGGGAGCCACCGGCATCTGTTTGTGCTTGGTGACCAGGGTCAGAAGCCCGGCTCATTCACACCGTGAGGCTCCATAAAGGCTCAGTGGGCAAACGAATGAATTCAACAGCCATAAGCAGAGCATTTAAGGGGAAGGGGGACCCCAAAACCAATTTAGGCATCCTCAGGGCTCTGCTGTTGGCGGGTGGGTGGGTATCTCTTGTGTTCCTAGGAGCCAGTTGGAGTGAGCCGTCTGCCAATGGGCCACACATGTGAAAACCCTCTTCCAGCAGGAAGCCCGCCCCCCGCCCCCGCCGTCACCCAGCTCCATCTCCAGCAGGAAGCCCGCTTCCCCCCATCACCCAGCTCCATCAGGAAGCCCCCGCCTCCCCCCCCCTGCCTCCCCCCTGCCCCCCCCCCCCCCCCGTCACCCAGCTCCATCTCCAGCAGGAAGCCCGCCCCCCCTGTCACCCAGCTCCATCTCCAGCAGGAAGCCCGCCTCCCCTGTCACCCAGCTCCATCCCCAGCAGGAAGCCCGCCTCCCCTGTCACCCAGCTCCATCTCCAGAAAGCCTGCCTCCCCGTCACCCAGCTCCATCTCCAGAAAGCCCGCCTCCCCGTCACCCAGGCCTGTCTCCAGCAACAGCCGAGCAGCCTCACTGCCAGCAGGAGGAGGAACCATGAATTATCCATGCGCTCAGGAGGAGGTGTCTGACAGGGAAAGCCGGAACAGCTGCAGACAGGTTGCAGGCAGGGGGACTCGAGTGCTAATTACTTCTCGCTGTCACTTAGCAAAACTGCCACATCTTCTGGGAGGAAGGGCCCTGCCTGTCTTCCTGGTGGAAGAGGGAAGGGAGTCAAACAACCCGGGCTCTGCAGCGTACAAAGCAGCGAGGTGAGCCAGTGAGTCGCTTTAATCTCAGGGAGCAGACAGTTGTAGCCAAACTCAGACAAAATGCCTGTGAGGACATGGGGCTCCGTGGAAAGGCAGGAGGCTGGGATTCAGGGCAAGCGCCTTTTCAGTCAGCCACCCAGCAGGTGTCCTGACCGGCCTTCGTGCCTCCGACACTGGCCGCAGCCCTCAGGCCCCGGGGGCCTCAGTGCCTGTGAGGGGGTGGGGCCCGCAGGGCAGAGCTCTCTTAGGGGCCGCCACACTGCGGCTTCTGAGACATGTGAGCTCCTGGAGGCCGCCCGCCCGTGGCTCCAGTGTGCAGTGCCCAGTCCTGATCCCATCCCGAGTGACCAGGCACGGGGCCATCACTCCAGCCAGTGCCCTGGCTCTGGACTGGCGGCTGTTGCAGCACATTGGCTGCACCTGGGTGGCCCTTCTCAGGTGCATGGACCCCCTCGTGCGAGAGGAGGCACGTGGACCACCTCGTGTGACAGGAGGTACATGGACCACCTCGTGCGACAGGAGGCACGTGGACCACCTCATGGTGACAGGAAGCGCGTGGACCACCTTATGTGACAGGAGGCGCGTGGACCACCTCATGTGACAGGAGGCACGTGGACCACCTTATGGTGACAGGAGGCGCGTGGACCACCTCGTGGGGGCAGGAGGCGCGTGGACCACCACATGGTGACAGGAGGCGCGTGGACCACCTCATGGTGAAGGAGGCGCGTGGACCACCTCATGGTGACAGGAGGCGCGTGGACCACCTCGTGGGGGCAGGAAGTATATGGACCACCTCGTGGGGGCAGGAGATGTATTTTGAGATGTAATATCGTGGCCAGATTTTCACCTCAAGACACTCGATCAGTGTGCAGCTGGAGCGGTGGTCCGGGACCCAGGAAGCCCAGGTGCGGCTTTATTTGTGTCTTTTGCCCGGAGAGAGATTTCCAGTCAAACAATACAGAGCGGCGTATGCAGAGAGTATCCAACCCGAGAATATCCAAACCACGAGGAAATCAGCCTCCAGGACTGTGCCCCTCCTGGCCTTTGAGGGGGGGAGGCTGGCCCGTGCCTGTGCGACCAGCCGTGTACTCATCTGTCATCACAGCGAGGTTTGTGGCGCTTTGTGAAGCCTGGGGACCCTCCCATAGTCAAGGCCAAGGACCGGCTCTCAGCTGTGCCTTGCTGGTTTCCCTCCCCCAGGGCTCCACCCACAGCCCGTCCCATCCTTCCCCACTTCGTCACAAGGCCACTTTTGCTCTAACCTCTAGTCCCTGTGGCAGCCTGAGGTTCCCCGAGGCCTTGCCTGCACTTCCTGAGAGCACAGGTGCCCACCCGAGGGATCACGGCCACCGGGTCAGCCTCAGCCAATGACTGGCCCCTGTGGGCAATGTGAGCTCCAGTCTGAGAACCCCCTGGCTCCCCTCGAGGGTCCGGCTGGATCCACCTGTGGGGACTTGCCTGGCTCCCTCGGCCTATCCTGTCCCATTGACCCACTCCCTCCCCAGAGGCTCCTGGGAGTGCTCCCTGCTCACACCTGTCACAAGGCCTGGTCACTCCCCTTGAGGAGCATGTGCTGCTCCCAGCCGGTCCCCCTGCCCATCTCTGGGCAGTAAGGGTGGCCCCATTGGGTGCCCCAAAGATAACACCTCCGCTTGCTTCCCTGATCAGCAAAGCACGCCTCAGAGCCACAGTGATTTCCCAGTTACAAAGGGGAGACCAGTGGGGTGTCCTCCTTGGGAGTGAGCTGACCTTTATTAATATTCTGCACCTTCCCTCACCTCCTGCTCTGCTCAGCACCAACGGGGAAAGGCAGACCAGCTCCAGGGTTTCCTTTCAAAAACGTTGAAGTTTTGCTTCTCCCTGTGGACTAGGGATGGGAAGGGAGGTTTTTGTTTCTTTTCAGAGTTTCCCATGATTTCAACAGGAGGGATCCAGGAAGAGCATTTCAGAATGACAGTTGGTTATAAGAATCTGTTTCGGAATTTTTGTGAAAATAAAGAGACAGGTTCAAGTTTTTCTCCTTTTTTTTTTCTATGAGAATTTATAAAATATTCTCTTCTCATGACAGCTCTCAAAGCAGGGAGCCTGCTTCCCCCAACCCTAACACTGACGCGTCCGGGGGATGAAACGCTGAAGGTGTGTCACTTGCACCTGGATGACTGTGGCTGCAGGACAAGCCCTTCCTCTTCTGAAGTCACCAGATCACCTCCAAGTGGGTCTGGTCTGTGCGGACCCAGGAAAACTGAGCCTTGTAGGTGTGGGGAAGAAAATATAATTTTCCTCCAAACTTTCTAAATTCTTCTGGCCAGACTAATAATCAAATTTGCATGAGACAGATTAACAGGAGACAATGACCAAGCGTATGACATATGCACATACAGCGGAGGGGGGGGGGGGTGGGGGTGAGTGGTCCGTCAGAATTTGGCCCTGAGGACAAACCAGGCAGCTGAGGGTACACTAGTACCTGGTCCTGAGCTAAGGTCGGGGGGATGTTTGTATTTTGGGGACCTCAAAGGGCAGGAAGCAATTCACATGAAGATAGAAAAGCAACCGTTTGTAAACGAATGTTTGCTGGGCCATATGTCACAGTGGGACTTAGGGGGAACTTGGAACAACGGGGTTTGCTGGGTCCCTCCCTGCCCGTCACTCCTGCTCCCCGTGAAGTAGCTCCTTCCTGGACGGCCCCCATCAAAGCTCTTGGGCAGCTGGAGGGAAGCCCAGAGTTTCTTCCCGAATCTTTTGTTTTTTAAGAACAATCAGCTTAAAATCATCAGTATCTCAAGAAGGCAGATTCTCAGGTGGCAAATTCTGCTTCCCCTCATGAGGTGTGAGTCACACGTTAACTAGAACAAGATCACTTTCCAGCGGGCACGTTAGAAATGACCCTGAAGCCGGGAATGGCCGTGCTCTGACCCTGGCGCAAACCTGAAGATGAAGGAGCACAGCAGCCGCCCGGCAGCAGCACCGGGGCAGGCCCCGTGCCGGGCGGGGCCCGTGCTTCCCACACAGCAGCCTCCCCCAGGACCCACTTAAACCCAGAAATGCTCCCCCCAGAAATGCTCCCCTCCCTGGAACTCCCTCTTCCCACCAGGAGCGCAGACGGTACAGCTGTTTGCAGGAGAGCGAGAGCGCTGGAACAAAACGGAAAACAAAGGCAACATAACAAGTGACATTATCCCAGGAGATGCCTAGTTTGAGTCTATCTCCATTTTAATGTCATTTTTAAGATCTTTATCAAAATTAGTGGCACATGCTCTGTTTTAAAACGTAAGCGCATTGTTTAGAGTTTCTTTACGCGGGAGGAGGCTCCTCTCTGGTCTTCTTGCCGGTAGCCTTTCTGAATCGCCATCCATCACTTCTCCTCTTCCCCTCTTCCCCTCCCTGCCCCGCCCTTCAGCAGCAGCTCCTAGAGCATCCCACGCAGGGACCGTTTTGACAGGCCCGTGGGCAGGTTGCTTGCTTTAATCCATCCCTTGCTGCCTTTAGAAGCATCACGTCACTCTACAGTTCACCCCGCGCCTCTCGGCTGTGATGTTTACCTAAAGGCCCTTGAATGCATTTTGCTGGCATCAAAAGTAATTACTCTGCAAAGTTCATTTCCGACTTCAGTGTCTTCTTTGCCACTGGATAAATATTTCATAAGCTGGAGGCTCAGAGGTGTTTGTGTCTCTCAGTTTTGCAAGCCTATTTTTTTAATTAGCCGATCAATATGCCTGTGTTATTCTTTTTCCATAGATTTCTTCATATCATTGTACCGAATAAGACACTTTTGAAACAAGTCTGAGACTTTCCCCACAGAATAAGGATGTCGTTGCACGGGGGCACGGGGGGAGCCGGGCATGTTTGCGTGAGGGAACACCTCGCGTGGCGGCCTGCCGTGGAGGGCACCGGAGGCGACTGTTCACACGTTGTTCCTGGGGACGCGGCTGATTAGTTGACTTGGAAACTGAGATCTCAGGCCAAGGTGTGCAGTGCACCATTGGAAAGACTCCCAAACCCCCCGACAGTAGCTGCCACCTGCTCCTGTCTGCCCGCCTGGAGGAGGAATATCTGCAGTGGCCGGGGCGCTTCTGCAAAATCCCGACTTCACATAAACACTCCGGGGCAGCGGACTCCGAACTGACAGTCCCTTCTCATTGGGCGGCAGAGGACGGCGGCTTCAGTCCCAATGGAGGGCGGCACTGGGTATGGGGGGGGTGGGGGGAGCTGGGAGCCCAGGTCACCGAGGCCTGCAGGGGACATGAGCATTTTGGCTCTGGCATCTGGATTTACTGGGGTCCTCCCTGTGCCCAGGCTCAGGGCATCTCCGTGAAGGCCATCTGCTCCCTTGAGGGACAGGCTGGCTTCTCCAATGGGGTGGGTGGGAAATCCGAAGACAGCAGGTCCCACCTGCTTGATGCCCAGCAGTGCTCTCAACTGAGCTCTGTGCTGGAGGTGCTGTGAACCGGCCTCCCAACAGCCTTCCCGTAGACTCCTTTGCTGCTTAAAATACCGCAGGTTTCTGCCGCTTGCTGCCAAAGAAGACTAGAAAGCTCAACAGGAACCCAGCCTGGAGCCAGGATCTCCACGCAGCCCAGCACCCGCTTCTCCGCAGGCTGACGCTGCTCGCTCACCGGCCTCTCTCTGCAGCCCGGGAGCCCTGGGCGGCATTGCCTGTCGCCCCTTCCCCGCCCCCTCCCCCCCCCCAGTGCCCTTCAGGCTCTGGCTGCTTCTTCCAATAGAGGTGAGGAAGAGGAGGCTCGGGTGAGGTCACGGGTAAGCTCACAGGGGAAAGGGCATGGGCACTTCCATTTTGACGGAGGCCTGTTTGACGACAAGGTCCTCTTACTCCTGAATTCCAAGCCTCCAGCATTAAGGAGTGAACAAATTGATTTCTCCTTCTTAAACAGTTTAAAGCCGATATTTTAATTGACAGCTCCTCCCCCTTTGAGTTAATAATAGTCCTTTGGGGTTTCCTCTGCACAAAAGTCTTATTTGGCATCTCAAGTTACCAGACAGAAGAGGAACGGAAGGGAGGGGTGGGGTCTCTCTCTGGCCTGCAAAGGGATCTACAGCCCGCCCCCCACCCCACCTCCCAAGCCCAGTGGAAACAGTTGTAGAAACCAGCGCTCCAGGCAATTGGGCTTTTTCATCAATTCAAACAGGACCGCAGTCTCTGACCTGGAAGTGTCTGACGCGGGTTCGGAGGGGAGCTCAGAGCTGCGGCAGGCCTCCCGGAGCCCCTCTCCACATCCGTCAGCTCAGATGTTCCGTTCCAGCCCCATCTGACCCGTGTTCCTAACGGAGAGTGTCCATCCGCTTCGTGCTGAGCCGCTGCAGACGCCGTGGAAGTGTGCGCTCTCGGTGTGCCGTAAACCCTGCTGGACAGAGCCCAGGGAGGGGGTGCACCCTGTGCGAGGGAGGCGGGCTGGACAGTGGCCCGGGCACAGGGTCCCCTTGGTCCCCCTCAGCCCCGCCCCGCACCGGGATGGCGCGGACATGCGAGCCCAGAGCGGTCCTTGCGTGAGCTTCATTCCTGGAGCCTGTAAGCTTGTGGGCCTGAGAGACATGGAATAGGCCACACTCCACCGCGGGGCACCTACAGCGCGCTCGGAGCGCCGCGCACCCTGGGCGCCCTGGGAGGCTGCTGCCGATGTCCTGCTTCTGTGTGTTCCTCTCAGGGATGTGCAGTCTATGGAGGCTGCTTCGACGCTGCACTCCTTCCATGGAGACGAGGATTATGTCCTGCTTCCCCAGACGCAGGCGGCTGCTTACTCCATCTTTGTGCCCCCTGCCCCATGCCCCCTGCCCCCTGCCTCCAGCCCCCTGCCCCCTGGCCCCTGCCTCCTGCCCCCAGCCTCCTGCCCCAGCCTCCTGCCCCTGCCCCCTGCCCCAGCCTCCTGCCTCTGCCCCCAGCCCCAGCCCCTGCCCCCTGGCCCCTGCCTCCAGCCCCCAGCCCCCTGCCCCCTGCCCCCTGCCCCCAGCCCCTGCCCCCTGCCTCCTGCCCCCTGCCCCCTGCCCCCTGCCCCCTGCCCCCTGCCCCCTGCCTCCAGCCCCCTGCCCCCTGGCCCCTGCCTCCTGCCCCCAGCCCCCAGCCCCAGCCCCCTGCCCCCAGCCCCCTGCCCCCAGCCCCCTGCCCCCTGCCCCCTGCCTCCTGCCCCCAGCCCCCTGCCCACTGCCCCCTGCCCCCTGCCCCCTGCCCCCTGCCTCCTGCCCCCTGCCCCCAGCCCCCTGCCCCTGCCCCCAGCCCCTGCCCCCAGCCTCCTGCCCCCTGCCCCAGTCCCCTGCCCCTGCCCCCAGCCTCCTGCCCCTGCCCCCAGCCCCTGCCCCTGCCCCCAGCCCCTGCCCCCAGCCTCCTGCCCCTGCCCCCAGCCCCTGCCCCCAGCCCCTGCCCCTGCCCCCAGCCCCTGCCCCCTGCCCCCTGCCCCCTGCCTCCTGCCCCCTGCCCCCTGCCCCCTGCCTCCTGCCCCCTGCCCCAGCCTCCTGCCCCCTGCCCCTCCCCCTGCCCCCTGTCCCCTGCCTCCTGCCCCTGCCCCAGCCTCCTGCCCCCTGCCCCCTGCCCCCTGCCCCCTGCCCCCTGCCTCCTGCCCCCTGCCCCCTGCCTCCTGCCCCCTGCCCCCTGCCCCCAGCCTCCTGCCTCCTGCCCTCTGCCCCCTGCCCTCTGCCCCCTGCCCTCTGCCCCCTGCCCCCTGCCCCCTGCCCTTTGCCCCCTGCCCCAGCCTCCTGCCTCTGCAAAGGCCAGGTGCCTGAGCTGTCTCTGGCTGCTGCCTGCTTGGTCCCCGCCCCAGCAGGGGTCCGGGGCTGGCGGTGCCCTGACCTCCCCTGCGTTTTCATCAGAGCAGGCCCATCACTTTCGGAGCAGAACCACGATTCAGGGAGAAAACATGAGGCCACTCAGCAGCCACCTTGGAAAGTCAGGCTTGTAGAGCAGGTAGGTTCACTCAGATGTTCGGACCAGATCTCTCTCAGGGGTGGGGCTGGCCTGTGCATGTGGGATGCTCGGCAGCATCCCTGGCCCCCAGCCCTACCTGCCTGTGGCACACCCCTCCCCTGCAAGGTGTGACCCCATAATGTCCACAGACATTGCAGAAGTCCCGGGGGGGCACTCCTCGGGGACCTCGGAGCTAGCTGTCCACTTGGTCACGGTGAAGGCCACCTTTTGGGAGCTGCGTTCGGAGCCTAATGTTCTAAGCACCAGGAACACTCGCCGGCAAGACTCTGAGACTTCATGAATGCCCATGTCTGTGGCCCAAGCTCAAAGCCCATGACAAGAGGCATCGTGACCATTTCCACCCCCAATTCCACTCGGGGCATGTGTCCAAAGAACTGAAATCGGGATATGAAGAGGCCCCGTGCTCATCGCGGCCACGTTCACGCAGCCAAGACGGGAAGACAACCGTGTCCGTGCGCCCGGAGAAGCCAGCGCTGCCGGTGTATCGCCTGAGGGGACGCGGCAGCCTCTGAAAGGAAACCTGCCACATGCAGCCTCAGCATGAGCCCGGAGGACGTTATGGTCAGTGAAATTAACCAGTCACAGAGGACAAAGGCTGCGAGATGCCTTTTCTGTGAGGGACCTGGAGCGGTCGGATTCAGAGATTGGAAGGAGAATGGCGGAGGCCAGAGGCGGGGTGGGGAAGGGGAGCTGCTGCTGGAGGGGCAGCCCCAGGTTCCAGTTCTGCATAGTGAGCGCTCCTGCACCATGTAGCACCTGGGTTAGCAGCACAGCCCTGTGCATGAAAAACCGGTCTGAGTATAGATTGCACATTAATACGTAAAGGTCAAGGAGTCCTGGCCAGTGTGCTTAGTGGTTAGAGCGTCGTGGTGGGATGGGGTTTGATTCCAGGTCAAGGGCACATACCTGGTTTGCAGGTTCAATCCCCATCCCAGTTTGGGGGGGTGGGGCGGGGAGCAACCAATAGATGTGTCGAGGGAGGGGGGGGGGGAGGGAAGAAGGGTGAGCTGAGCTTTTTGAGCCCTAGAAGGGGAACTTGACAGCGCAAACAAAGCCCTCAGGAATCCTCAACAGCCATGACCCCTGGTGCCTCCATTTCCCTGCCCTACCATTTCTAAACAGTCAGCTGTCTAGCCTGAAATACAGGTTATATTGGGTTGTCACATGGATTCTTACGGCAATAACATTTGGAGCCTTTTACTAGGACATAAACTGTAAGCTCAATGTCACCAGATTTTATGAGACAATCTCAGCTTAATTGCAGGTAAGTTGCTGTACTCGTCAAGGTGATGTGAGACTGCGTGGGAGCGGCCTGGGCCGGCCCCTGCGCCAGGCGGGACTGGGACTGACCTGTCTTCCACTCCAAGCCGCAGCTTGGCGCAAAGCGCAGGAGGGAAGCATGGTGTTGGAGGAAGCAGCGTTATTACTTAGTAACAACACAGGGACCAGAGCTTGAAAGAGATCGATGCAAACCATGTTCCAACACCATTTCCTCTGGAATAAAGAGCCCTGAGTCTCTGTTAGGGCCCAGGAGACGTCACTGGAAATTAGTGATGGTCTGAATGACGATCTGCTCGCTGGGAGACGGGTTGGTTTTTGAGCTGATCAACAAAAAGCATTTGTATGCAAACATTGGTAATCTTCTCCTTAAAAATTTTGTTTCTTTAAATTTATTATTGATTTTTGAGAGAGAGAAACATCGATTTGTTGTTCCACTTATGGATACATTCATTGGTTGATTCTTGTATGTGCACTGACCAGGGATCGAACCCACAACCTTAGTGTATGGGGACAACACTCTAAACAACTGAGCTGCCTGGCCAGAACAGCTGGCTCCCTTTTTAAGGGAGGAATATGTTTAATACTGTGAAGAGTTCGTGGTTTGGGTAAGAATCTTGTGTTTTCACCATATGGCTTCAGAAGGATTCAGCCTTGGTATTAACTGCAAGGAAGAAATTTTATGAATATCAAAATGCCCATCAACATACCTGAAAAGGCCATATTTCTTAATTATTAATTTATCACTTATTGATTGGTTTGTCCCAAATTGCAATTCTCTGCAGTTCCTGAATAAACCCATTTTGCTGGCAAAATAACTGGCTGCTTTATGTTTAAGTCCGACAGTTCCAATCTTACGAATGAGAAACAGGAGGTGCAGCCAGCTGCAGGCAGTGACCATTTGACAAGATTCTAAGGCCGTGGTTCTCAACCTTGGCTGCACATTAGAATCACCTGGGAATCTTTTTAAAATCCTGATTTCTGGGCCTCATCTTCCGGACATTCTGTTTCTTTGTGACTAACGTGGCCCCACCCCAGAACAAAGAAACAGAATGTCCGGAGGATGAGGCCCAGAAATCAGGATTTTAAAAAGATTCCCAGGTGATTCTCATGTGCAGCCAAGGTTGAGAACCACTGCTCTCAGGGGAAGAGCAGAGGGGAGGCTGGGTGCCCTCAGGGTCACGCCTCCGGAGTGCACACCTGCAGCCAGAGCAGGGGGGAGGTGGGATGCCTTCAGGGCCATGCCTCCGGAGTGCACACCTGCAGCCTCCCGCCTCTGCCAGGGCAGGTGCGTCAGGCCACCCTCATGCCCCTGCCTGGCCCCACGCAAATCACAGCGAGGGCCTGAGGGGCGTGCCTGCCGCTGCGGGAAGGAAGGTCCCCGCCTGGCTGACTGATGTGGCAAACTTTCCCCTCCGAGCCTCCGGGGCAGTAAGTGGCTGCTGCTACAGGGTGTTTTCAGGCAGGTGCGGGCTCTGTCCTGTGGCCGTCCTCCATGAAGCTAGCGGCTTCCCTTCACAGGCTTGTTGGCTTAGCGAGTAACCTGGGTCCGAGTATCTCCAAATGGGGCCATGTGGTGCAAACGAAGCATTTCACAGCCTCCTTCGGAGGTTCCAGGAGTGTCGCTGAGCAAGCCCATAGATCACCGGGCAGTAAATTCAGAGCACTCTCCTTAGCATTTATCTAATTTGGCCATGGTTTTAATTAAGTGTTTCAGCTAATGATTTCCACTTATGTTGAATAAAATTTATAGTGCAAAAATAAGTTATCAAACCCCAATCTATTTGAGTTCTGTTAGGAGTGACAGTTTCCACGAACCGCCTCACCACATCCATAAGACAGGCCCTGGGCAGAGTGTGCGCTATCGCCTTGAAAGCCACGGACACTGAAGGGGGAAGGCGTGGTTCTGTTGCCTTTGTCTGGGGTTGTGGAGAGCGGCTACAGGGTTTGGACAGGTTCAAGCCTTGGACTAATGCGAGGGCACAGTCCTCTCATTGCCACGTGCAAATCCCAGCTTGGAGGGCAGGGCCCTCCCAGCACAATTATAGCCAACAGCTATGGTTGTAAGCTTGAACCTATGGTCCGAACATGTGGCTCCATGTGCCTGAGTGATGTGGGCTTGATAGAGTTCAGGTGCATGTAGTTGAGTAGGATCAAAACCCACGAGAATGTTGTAAACATCTTGACCACGTCCTTACTCTGCCTCGTGGAATCTGGCTATAAAATAAAGACACGGCTGGTAGTCTATGGCTCTGTCTCTCTATCCAGGAGCAGTGTCCCACCCAGACCCAGCTTTCTTCTCTTGTCTGTCTTTTCTCCATCCTTCACTGCCCCTTCTCACGGTCACTGAACCTGGCTGAGCTGGTGTGGCACATAAGGCACCCTGGGGCTGAGTATGCCACGGCCATGCCGGCTCACCACATGGGGTGACCCATCCTCTCGCAACTCCACCCCCTGCAAGCCCATGCCCTTTCAAGGCAATCTACCTTTAAATGTGTCAGGACCCCGAGAGCCTTGGGCTCTGCCACACCCCGTCCTGATGGCCGGACCTCTGGTCTTCAGGCTGCCCCAGTGCCCGGGCTGAGGGCCCCGCCCCGCCCACCATGCCCTGCCCTCCCCATCCCTGGGGTTGCTGCTGAGGACGGCAAGGCCACGCCCCTCCCGGGAAGCCCACACCCAGTGATGGACAGAAGGCCTCTACTCCCAACAACTCTGAAGTGACCCCCAACCTGAGGGCAGCTTCATCACAGCCTAAGGTCCCCTCAGCCCCACCTCACTCCCTCGACTTCCCCCGATGTGTGGATCCTGAGAACAGCCCTCCTCAGCCATCTCAGAGTCCACTTCATGGGGACCCCCAACTGCCACACCCACGGCCTCCTAACACTCTTGCACCCGGGCTAGATAGCCCACTGCCCTCAGGGCACATGCCAGGCACCTGCTGTGAGCTTGTGAGGATGGCCACGCTGCAGTCAGAGGGCTGAGGCGTGCGCAGCGTGGGGTGTGTCCACAGCCCCCTCTCCTGGCTGAGAGGAAGAGGGGCAGCCGTGCGTGGTTCCGCGGGAACCCACCAGCCAGGCAGAGTTAAACAAAGTCAAAATAGACATGCACGGTGATGCCTCTGGCGTCAAAATAAAACAAAAAATAGGGATCTATATGTAGACAGGTAGGTAGACAGACAGATGATAGATAGATGATAGATATGTGAATGCATAGAACATTCTAGAAGACGAACGAAGTGATAACAGTGGCTACCTCTGAGAAAGGTCAGGGCTGAGAATGAGTGAAGGAGGAGGGAGGGGAGATTTAATCAGAAAGGACTTCACCCTCATCTGAAATGGTTTCTTTCTTTTTTTTTTTTACAAGGGAATATATTCACATATTGATAGCTAAATTAAATATTAATCACTTTTCTGGAAGATGGGGCCATTATGATTTTCACTGAAATGGATGGATGGGACCATTTATGAGGGTGCAGAGGAGGCAAGCACATCAGAAATACGTAGATGTCATTTAAGTGTCCACCTTGCTCCTTAATTAGGGGGGAATAATTGAGTTCCTGTGAAAAGGGAGCAGTCTAAGAAACTATGTCATCCACTACACCACACTGTTATCAATTTATAAGAATCTTCAAAAAGCATCGCCCTAAGCCTTAGGATTTTCCGATTGAGGATTTCCCATTACACTGGTGGTTGCTAAGAAGCGGATGGAGCTGGGGCGCATCCTTTCAGCTTTCCTGTTCTTGTGAACTGGGGTTTTTCCTTTTCATTCAGTGATTTTTTTTATACCAACACAACGAGGGTACATACTTTAAGAAGAGCACCCCGTCCATGACCTGGACCAGGTGCAGGCTGACTTCCAGAGCCCGAGGCGGGCAGACAGCGTCGCTCAGAGGTGGGAGGCAGGACTGGAGGCCGCGCTCAGCGACGGAAAACTTCCACGCAGGCAGAAGGACTGCCGTCAGCAAGGGAGGGCGCTGTTCTCGGAGAAGCTCAGGCTGTCCTAGCGGCTCTCTCAGGCCATTGCGGGGCAGGCGTGTGTTTTGCCGACTCAGCTCCATTCCCCTTTTTCCAGAAACAGCCCAGTTTTCATCTGTGACTGGCCACATGACTGATGGGTCTCCAGTGTGAAATGGAAATGTGGGGCTCTTCTGAGCGTGGGGGCAGGCCCGGGGTGCACCCCATGAAACCAGTCCTGACTCCCATTCTCCTCCACAAGGTGTGAGCAGAGCCCACCTCCAGCCTAGACTGCAACATGTGACCGTCCTTGCCCTAACCCAACTCTGATCACCTTGGCCTGGCCATGCTGACTGGCCCAGGGGTGAGCATGTGACACAAATCAGAGTGGGCACCCATCGGGGGGCCCTGGGCTTGTGCTGGAAGCTCTCCGCCCACGATGTGGGCTTGGGCAGGTAGCCCAGCTGCCACTGGCAGCCTCCCTGTGACCGCGAGGGAAGAACCCGTCTGCCAACGAGCCAAGTGCGCAGCGCCCAGCAGCGCTGAGCCTGGAGCAGAGGCGCCGCTCCGACAGAAGCACTGGCAGCAGATCTCCACGCACGCTTTCGTGTAAGCCATTCCGAGTTGGGCTCCCTGTCACTTCCACCCTCTCTCTTGTAAGTTCCCGCAGAGCATTAAGAATATACATTTTTCACCACCCTCCCGGGGTGACAATTCGGCGATGCCAATTAATATTTAAAACGTTCGTGCCATTTGTCCCATGAATTCTACTTCTAGGAAGGAATTCATCCTGCAGAAAGCCTCGCCCAATTATGCAAGGACATGGATACATTTTTAATGGTCTTTGCAGCATGGTTCATAGCAGTGAAAAACGGAGAGCACCCAATCTGCGCCGACACAGGGCTGGCTAAGCAAGCAATGGCCATGTCATTGTTTCGAAGAGCAGAGAAAAGCATAAAAGAGCGAGGTTGGTGTTCAGTTTCCCAGAAAAGTAGCCACAATTTGTTAAGTAAGAAGAGCAAGAGGGACAAGGAGGTTTCAGTTTGCTCTCAGTTTTGTGAAATAAGTTAACAATGCGATACTAGCATGTATCTGTAGGAGAAAACACTGCTGGAGATCTGGGGGATTCACTGGAGGGGCTTTGACTTTTACAGACACATAAAAATGCAAATGCTGCGGAAATCTAATGAGAATATATTGCTTTCACACTGAAGGAAAAAGGAAGAGGCATTTTCCATTCCAAAGTGCACATTTGTCTTGAGATATTTGGCCATTAGGATCTCTGTGACACTGGCATTAAATAAACACTGCAAGACCCACATCTGCTGCTCCTGACCAGCAGCTTCTTCATGCAGGTTCTCCACTGGGTGGAACATTTCCAGAATGTTCCAGGATGCATGCGGTGGCCATTCGGTACCATGGACTCACCTGCTGCTGCTGTTAAGACTGGGAGAGGTTGATTTCCTCTTCTGGGATCCCCTCGGGGTTGAGGTACCATTTTCCTGCCCATTTTTACGTCATCACATAACATGTTTGAAGTGCCTCTAATCTGAGGACTGAATGGAGTGTTATAAGGCAGGGCGTCACCCTAACTTATGGAGCTCTTGAGCCCTCCTTTCTCAGGGGAGGAGAAGGTATTTATTGAGCAGCTGCTATGGTCCAAAGACGGAGGAAGCCATGCGAAGGGTGTCGGTCCTGGAGCCCAGTGCAGGAGCCTCAGGAGAGATGCTGAGCGCTGAGCCATGTGTGCGGGCTGATGCGGCTTGTGGAGCCACAGAGGCCTCTGGGGAAGCAGTTTCCGGTGAAGCCAGGACAGGACAGGAGTCACCAAGAACATGTGAGCCCCTGGCAGAGGGACGCGCCTGTGTGAAGGCCCTGGGCAGTGACAGGAGACACCTTGGGGAGCCCAGTTTGTCACCTGAGCCTGGAGAGGAAGCACAGCAGGGCAGACCTCACACCTGTGGGTCTTTTGTCCTTTCTCCTAAGGGAAGTGCGAGACCACTAGGAGCTGAGCTAAGCCAGGGGCTTGTGGCATATTTGCACCTGCAAGGAGACCCGGCGCTCAGAGGTGCTCGTGCGTGGGAGAGAGGCCGCGTGGGTCTGGGACACCCCAGAAGCCTTCGGGCAAAGGTGAGGGAGGTGGAGAGTGGAATTCCCGGGGGAGCAGGGCGAAGCTGTCCCCCACCTGGGGTCAGGCGGTAGAATCAGGCTGGCCTAGCAGTGGGCTGGTTTGGGCGGGCTGGGAACCTGGCAGGAGGAGGGGCAATTCTGAGTAAAGCCCCACCACTCACACGTGGTCAATTCCTTGACACAGGAAGACTGCACAAGCCCTCAGGGCCCATGCACCCTCCACCACATTAGATACATGACCAGAGAGGCACCCCGCCAGCCAGGGGCGGCAGGAGGTGGGATGCAGGGCCAGCTACAGATTGCCACCTCCATGCAAAAGGAAAAGTGGGCCTTGTTAAAAAATACTGAGATTCAGTCCAGGACCCGAGCTTCCGCACAGCACAGGGCCCCTCGTGCCTGCGCTCACGCATCACACACACGTGTAGCTCCGGGCGCACTGCGTGGATCACCAGCGGTGGGCTCGGCAGCCATACGGGTTACTAGGTGAGAACGAACTCACACTGATTATTAGGCACGAAGACGGTGTAACGTGCCCCTATGCGGTTCACGCCCGTGGTTCCTCCAAGCAAATTAATGGTTTCAAGCAGTCGGGGCAAGCTTTCTCCCACTTGGAAAGTAAGCCTAATCAATTTTAAAATGCTTAAAAGCCATAGAAATGCCTTCCTTCCAAGCAAGGAGGGCTGCTCTAGTAACCTCAAGAGCTACTGTCTGCCCATCAGGCTGCCTGGAGACTTCCCAGGCCCCCAGGCTGTAATCCTCTCTCCTGCCCACAGTGTAGCCTCTCTCCTGCCTGGAGGATTCCCAGGCCCCCAGCATGTAGCCTCTCTCCTGCTCCAGGGCAATGGGCGGACCTGGCAAGGCACACTCACCTTTGCTTCCATTTTTCTTTGTAACATCATCTCCATTCAGAGTGAATGCCCCCAGGACCTCCATCTCAGAGCAGGAGGCACAGGCAGGGAGTTTCAAACCCGGAGCCTTCTCTGACAAGACGCGGGATTGAACTGGCGCGTGCTTTTGTCCCGGTGCCCTGTGAGCGTTCTGGAGGGTTTGCTCCACCTGCTCCAATGCATAGCCTGTGCTGCTTGGAGTTGTTTGGCTTTGTTTGTTAGCACATCGCCCGGGGTGCTCCAGGACTGTGTGGGACATTCAAGCAGATGCTTCGGTTTCTGCTTTCCAGGGTCCTCAGAGGGACCAGACGACATCCAGGATCCGATCTTGCTCCACCTGCACGGGGAAGAGCTTGGTTCTCATTTCTGTGTCCCCTGCGGCCGCCAGGCCATACATAGCTCGGGCTGGGCGGTTGTCCCTGTGTCGGACACAAGGAGACGAGAGGACAGGCCCGGGTGGGAGAGGCTGGAAAGAGTTGTGTTGCAGAGGGGCCACGTGGCTCCTTCGGGAACAGGGGCTGAGAGCCCTGAGCGTGTGGGAGGGAGATGGTGAGCACGAGGGAAGAGTGACTCCGAGGAGAACGGTTCGGGTCTTCAGACATCAACCCTCTGTTAAACAGCAACAAACAGCCGCTGCCAAAAAGGATAGATAAATGCCCTAAACAGATAAGTGTTGGAGGGAGAACTCTGGTTGTTTGACTCCACTGTATCTTCTGCTTCCTCTTGACCATCGAGTCTTCATCAACTCACCCTCTTCTGGCTCCTGATGCTATAAGCAGGGCTCCCCTGCAGCCTCCAGGCAGCTAGGGCCTTTCCTATGAGCCTCTCCCAGCCCTCTCATTGGAGTCGTTTCTCAGGCCACTCTGTGGATCACCTCTAGGGGGCACCATTCACACCGGACAGTCCAGTGGGTGTGCCGTGAGCTGGCCTTTCTGACCTCCCTATGTGAGGAGCCAGCCTCCCAGCTCTGAGTGAGCCCCCGGGCCGCCCCCGCGCCTGGCACAGATGAGCCCTCAGGAAAGGAGTGCCAGACAGAGCCGCCAGGGCCCGGAGCTTGTGCTGGGCCAGGCACCACGCCCGTCCCCTGCTGCAGCCCTCCCTTCGCTCTGGCGGGGGGAGGGAGGACGGCTCTGAGGCTCAAAGGGACGAGTGGCCTGTCCAGGGTCTACATCTGTGAGATGGCAACGCGGGGACGGAAACACAGTCTGTCACGCGCCAGGCCCGCTCTCGCTGTGTCTGTGGAAGTTCAGGTGCAGGCACTCACTCCCACCTTCAAGGTCAAGCTCACGGGACCAGCTGCACCCAGGAGGTAGCACAGGGCCCTCGCTAGCTCAGGAACAGGCCCTGGGGCTGTGGGCCCCGAGGGGTGTCCTGGCCTTTCAAGCCCCATCCTGGTTTCTCTGGGGACGGCTTCAGCCTCCCAGCCTCCTCTCTGACGACCTGCTGTCTACACCCTCCGCCCCTCCCTGACGTCAAACCTCCACGGAATCCACCTTCTTCCTGAGCGCTACTTTCAAACGAATTTCTTCTGGATTCACAAGAGGCAAGAGCAGCCCTTTGATCTCAACACGGCACATGCCGTTTCCCTCCGCAGCGCTTGGAACCATTTTAGACTAATTATTTCTGACAACTTGCAAATGTTTGTAAACTTCCTCAAGGAGGAGGAGGAGGTGGCACAGTTATGTCTTCCTCCCACTCGGGAGAGGCGGCTTTCTCTGTGCCTCGCGGCCATGTCTCTCCCAGGAGAATTCCGAAGCCTTGATCTTCTAAGGCGCGCCGATTTCCGCTGAGATACAAAATTAATCAAATTGTCCTCCCAGCCCTTTGAGTTAAATTTAACCATGCAGCTGAAAGCGGTCCCGGCCGCCACGGCAGGCACGGCCCTGGTCCTGGCTCCGCTCTGTGCCCTTTGTGTGGCTTCACCGTGTCTCCACCATCACTGCACGGCCGGCGGTAAATAAGCCTCTTCATCAGGTAGAACCTGGATTCCTAATCAACTTCGCCATTAAAGGAAATTACCCCAAGTCAGGGCTATTTGCAGTGTGTCTGGAGCAATCGAAAATTAAAGTTCAGAACCACGTAGAATTCCAGCGCGGGGAGAGGAGGCCCAGGCTGGCACAGCAGCAGCCCGGCGTCCCTCGCGGCCCAGCCCATCTAATGCCCCTTTATTACTTACCTTTGCTAAGCCCAGTCTATGCACACAGGCAGGTAGAAATATTGCAGAGTAAACCGGCCCTTAATCCTAGCTAATCCCTGGTCAGCTAGCTAGATCCTTCCTTTATTAGAAGAAGAACAAAGACAAAGGCATCTGACTCCTCTGTTAAAAGCAAAGGCCTTCCCTTCCCTTGAGCCAGGGCGTCGGCCTCCAGGCCTGGTCCAGGGAGAGCCGCTGTCTCCGCTTCCTGCAGGCTCTGCCAGCACCCGCCAGGTCTCATTCTTCCCAACGTAAATCTGTCTTGTGGTTTTGGATGAGCAATTCCTTTTCGCCCCTCTGACTATAAGACCGAACTCTTAATAATCCCCGTGAGGAGCCGGCTTCTTTCCAAAGAGGGAACAAAGCTAAACTTCGGTTTTAACTTTTAAAATGCAACCGGAAAAGACACAGACGCAACAAAAATTTCTAACATCACCGCGACACATGGCTCCCACCTGGGCAGGCGTGCCGGGTGTCTCCAGGGGGTTGGTTTAGGTCACAGTGGTTCTCAACCTTCTGGACCTTTAAATACAGCTCCTCATGTTGTGACCCAACCATAAAATTATTTCCGTTGCTACTTCATAACTGTCATGTTGCTACTGTGATGAATCGTCATGTAAATATCTGATATGCAGGATGGTCTTAGGCGACCCCTGTGAAAGGGTCGTTCGACTGCCAAAGGGGTCGCGACCCACAGGTTGAGAACCGCTGGTTTAGGAGAAGCCCCTCAAACTGGCCTGAGGAGGAGCTTATGGTGAGGGACCTTCTGGAATCCACGAAAAATGACCGGCCAGCCTCCGACAGGTGAGGCAGGAAACAGGAGACCCCCTGCTTGGGCACCTGGACCCCACCTGCCAGGCTAGGGCCCCAGTGAGAGGAGCGAGGAGCAGGACACAGCACCGGAAGGCCCCCACGCCCCGTCCCCGCAGCTGAGCAATCATTCTGTTGGTCATTCCAGAGCAGTCGTGCACTGGCATCTCAGCTGACACAGCACCGGCACTGCCACCCTCTTCATCTCTTGTCACTAAATCAGTGATCAGTGAAACGGTTTTAAGGACAGAAGCTAGCCCTGGCGGGAGTGGCTCAGTTGGTTGGGCGTCGTCCTGTGCACCGAAAGGTTGCAGGTTTGATTCCTAGTCAGGGCACATCAATATTTATATGTATCTCTCTCCCCCCTCTCCCTTCCTGTCACTCTAAAAACCAATTAAAATATTTTTTAAAAAAAGCTATAGCCCCTTGGGGAGGGCAATTTGGCAGTGCCCCACAAAATTACACGCTAACGTTCCCTTGTAGGGAGCGCCATGCCCAGATACGCTCGTGGGTGGGTACCTTAATGTACGGATGAGTTAGTCCCAATCGCTCCGAGTCTGGCAGCAGAAGACCGGAAGCGACGTAACTGTCCACCATTGGAGATGGCTGAGTGAGCTACGGCATTACACAGTGGCGTGCTGTGCAGCAGGATCAAGGACGAGGCATACATGGTAGGGCCATCACCGAGGTGTCCTGTCCTGCAGAAAAGGCGCAGACGATCGAAGCCGCTGCCATTCGTGGGGGAAACTAGTGAGGGAGAGTGGGCGCTCTCACCTGTCATGTTGCATCAGCTCCTGTGAGCTGCACAGAAGGAAGAGGGTGATGAGATGTGTGGGGGGGAGGCAGGGCTGAGGGGCAGAGTTTTCCATGTACCCGGTTTAAGCCAGGAGACGGTCTTCTCTAGCCAGAATAAACAAATCATACGCTAAAGGGAACTAAGTTGTAAATTTGAAGAATAATCGCTCTGACATATGGGATCCGGTACCACTTTCCTCCACTAGGCAGGACCTTGAGGATAAATAAAGCCCACATAGCTGTTGTCAGCTCGTTGGCCCAGGCGCCTCGGCAGCTGCCACCCTGGGCCCCTGTCAGAAAGGAGGGGACTGGGTGTGCTGGTGTGGAAGCCATCCAGCACCTGGCCTCTTCGGTGAAGTTTCCAGGTGGCTGAACTTGCTCATCTTATGAGACAACGTCATTCTAAGCCACGCCTATGAGCCACCAATGCTCACCCTGCACACCCGCATTTGGGCACGTTCAAGCAGCCAGCAACTGCTGGGTCCTTTCCCTCCCCGTCTCCCCAGAGGTCAAGTCGCCTCCATGAATTGCGCGCTGACCTGGCCTTTTATGAATGCTGTAGCAGCCGGACACGGCTCTTGAGCCGGGTAACAAGCAGCACGGTAAATGCACAGCAGCCTACCAAGTGTGCCACGGTCCACACTCCCCCGTGCCCTCTCCAAGGTGAACACAAGCAGTTCCAACCACTGGCTTATGGTGGTGTTTCAGAGTAGTGACATGTAAATAATTTATTTTTAGCAGAAGTTAACAATCCATATAATCAGATACAACATATGCTTTTCACAGACAGCTGCCCCTTAGCTCATCTGACCACAGGTCCTGGGGCTGAAGATGCACAGAAGCCCAGATGTGGCAAGGGATCAGAGCGCCAGGAACCCCTAGAGCCAGAGAGGATGTGTGGTGGTGTTTGCTCAGAGTCTTCAGAGCAGCCGAGGAGAGCCACCTGGGAGCCCTGTGGGAGCCGAGTGCCGAGTGGCTCTCCAGCGGGGACAGCACAGGGCATTTGATGAGTGGCTCTCTCTGCTTCCTTTGTGATTCACCTGAAGTCACTCTTGACAAGCAGCTCCGTGAGGGTGAATCTGGAGGCGAATGTCCTACAAATGGAATATTAAACAAATGCTGTACAGCAAGGCTGCCAGGCAAGGGGACACTTGAGTGAGAAAAACAGTTGAAGGATGAATTCTTTCCAGAAGCTGACCTGCTAAAAGATCAGGCAGTGTGGGGGAGGCTCCAGCATGGCATGGCCAGGACACGCGGCTGCTGTGTGATGCTCTGGGCTGTGTACAGCCTGGCCTCCAAGACGGACAGGAGCGGCTGCAGGATCTGGTCCCACTGTGGACACAGTGCACCATTTTGAGAGAGACACAACTCCTGTCTCTCCAATAGCCCCGTGTCACTCCCAGGACCTACAAGGGGCACCTTTCTACCCTTGAACAGTCACTACAGCCTTGGGGTCACCAAAAGCTCACCCCGGAGCTGGGGGAGGCTGTCAGTCCAAGCGCACCCCTCCCAGTCACGTACTCACACTTCACGAAGCACTCATCATCGGCGGTGATAAATACCACACTGTAATTCCCGTAGGAGTTCATCACCAGCATTATCAGCAGCATGTTGACTGAGGACCTTGCCCGCCCTTTACTGAGAGCTCTGCATGGATGCTTGTGCTTCCCTCCCCATCAGCCCAGGGAAGGACTTGTGAAAGCGTGGAGCCCGTGTGGCTAAGGTGACGTGTGAGCCCAGGCCCCTTCCCCAGTGCCTGTCATGATAGCAACCAGAGCTCAGTTTTCCAGGGGTGTGTTATAGTCCCTCAAGTCACTTGGAACAAAACCCAACTCTAACAGGTATTCTATATAATAAAGAGGTAATATGCAAATTGACCCTCACTCCGTCACGTTGTCACAAGATGGCTGCACCCACAGTGGAGGCGGGATTTCCATAATGAGCCGTAACAAGCAATCAGCAGGGACCTAAGGCTGTGCCCCCCACATGGCGGGGCTTGATGGGGGACCTCAGGCCGTGCCCCCCGCCCCAGGCCAGGGGACCTGAGGCCACATCCCCTGCCCCGGCACCAGGCTGGGGGACCTGAGGGTGTGCCGGGGGACCTGAGGCCACACCCCCTGCCCAGAGCTGGGCCAGGGGACCTGAGGCTGCACCCCCCTCCTGGCAGGGCTTGAAGGGGGTGTGGCCGGCCGGGTCTGGATCTCACCCAATGGGGGTGGGGCCGGCTGGGTCTGGATCTCACCCAATGGGGGTGTGGCCGGCTCGGTCTGGGTCTCACGTGATTTCAAGGTGCACACAGGTGGGTGGGAACTTGACTCTGGGTCCCACAGCGTGCCCCAGACTCTGACAGGAGGAAGATTTTCATATACATTTTACTAATTTTCTTTCATCTCTGACACTTCTATTATAGAGCAAGGGCAAATAGCAATATTAAAATATTTTCTCTAATTAATTCCCTTTTAATGTGCACAAGGCGGGTAGGAGGAGAAGAAAGGGAGGAAGCAAATGTCCACCCTATTGTAAAACCTCTTCCCGACCCTGTGTAGTTTCCGAGGCCCCGTTAAGAGACTGAGAATTACAATCAGTCTGCAGGGAGAAGCAATTGCCCCCACTGTTAAAGAAACCCCTGGCCACACCCTATTGATAACCTGAGGCTAATCAAGACTGAATAACAGTCAGATTGCAGGCAGAGGCAGGTCTCTGGAGGATTTGAGTCTTTGATCTAATTTGGGAACCTGGGGCTGGGGAAAGCAGACCTTGGTGCACATTTTGGTCCTTTCCAAAAGGCACCCAGTCCCAGCAGAGGGCGCCACAAGCAGTGAATTGCTGATAGCTCCAAACAGGGTACTCAGGCCAGTCACAAACAGCATGTGAGATTTTCTGCACCAGAGATTGGGAGTCATAGCAGATCTACCTAATACATAGACACAAACCCAAACATAAAGCCAAAATGTAGAGACAAAAAAAAAAGCCCCAAATGAAATAAAAAGAAGATTCTCCAGAAGAATAGCTAAATGAAATGGAGATGAGAAATTTATCAGATATAGAGTTCAGAAAGTTCAGAATAATCATGGCAAGATGATCAACAGCATGAGAAAAGATATTGCAACTATGAAAAAGAACAGTTGGAAATAAAGAATGACATAGCAATAATAAAGAACACATTGGATGACATATACAGGAGACTAGGGGAAGCAGAGGATTAGATCAGTGAGTTAAAAGACAAGGTAGCCCTAACCGGTTTGGCTCAGTGGATAGAGCGTCAGCCTGTGGACTGAAGGGTCCCAGGTTTGATTCCCGTCAAGGGCATGTACCTTGGTTGCGGGCACATCCCCAGTGGGGGGTGTGCAGGAGGCAGGTGATTGATGTTTCTCTCTCATCGTTTCTACCTCTCTATCCCTCTCCCTTCCTCTCTGTACAAAAATCAATAAAACATATTTTAAATTTTTTTTAAAAGACAAGGTAGAGAAAGTCACTCACTCATAGAACCAAAAAGAAAAACAATTGAAAAACAGGAGGACAGCTTAAGGGAACTGAGGGACAATATGAAACATAATAATATTCACATCATAGGAGAACCAAGAGGTAAAAAAAGTGAGCAAGGGTGAAATAATGGCAGAAAACTTCCCTAACCTGGGGAAGGAAAAAGTCACACAAGTCCAGGAGGCACAGAGAGTCCCAAGCATAAGAACTTAAATAGGCCCACACCCAGACATATCATAAACAAATTGCCAAAAACTAAAGACCAATATAAAATTTAAAGGCAGCAAGAGAAAAGCAAACTGTTATCTGCAAAGGAGCTCCCATAAGGCTGACACCTGATTTTTCATCAGAAACTTTACAGGCCAGAAGGGAATGCCATGAAGTATTCAAGGTAATGAAAAGCAAGGATCTGAAACCAAGATTACTATGTCCAGGAAGGCTATCATTCAAAATAGATGGTGAAATAAAGAGCTTCCCAGACAAAAAATCAAAACAAAAACAAACTAAAGTAGTTGATCACCACCAAACCAGCACTACAAAAAATGCTAAAGAGACTGCTGTAATGAGAAGAAATATATAGAGAGAGAAACATAGGCATAAAAATTTAAATGACAATAAATAAAAACCTATCAACAATAACCTTAAATCTAAATGGATTAAATGCTCCAATCAAAAGGTATAGGGTAGCTCAATAGATATGAACACATGACCCAAATATATGCTGTCTACAAGAGACCCACCTCAGAACAAAAAAAAAACTCACACAGGATGAGAGTGGAGGGATGAAAAAAAATTTCCATGCAAATGGAAAAAAAAAAAAGCTGGTATAGCAACACTCATACCTGAAAAAATAAACTTCAAAATGAAGGCCATCACAAAAGACAACAAAGGTCACTGCATAATATTAAAAGGATAAATCCAACAAAAGGTATAACCCTGGTAAACATATATGCACCCAATATAGGAGCACTTAAATATATAAAAAAAACTTTTAGAGAACTTTAAGGGAGAAATAGACAACAATACATCACAGTAGGGGATTTTAACACCCCACTGACTTCATTGGATAGATCTTTCAGATAAAAATTAACAAAGAAACAGTGTCTCTAAAAGACACACTGGATCAGATGGATTTAACTGACATCTATAGAACATTTCATTCCAAAGCTGCAGAATATACATTCTTCTCAAGTGCCCATGGGTCATTCTAAAAGATAGACCACATGTTAGGACACAAAACAAGTCTCTACAAGTTCAAGAAGATTGAAATCATATCAAGCATTTTCTCAGATTACAATGGCATGAAACTAGAAATCAACTACAATAGAAACACTCAAAAACATTCAAACACATGGAAATTAAATAGCATGTTATTAAACAATGAATGGGTTACCAATGAGATCAAGAAAGAAATAAAAAACTTCCTGGAAACAAATGAAAATGAACACACAACAACCCAAAATCTGTGGGACACAGCAAAAGCAGTCCTGAGAAGGAAGTACATAGCACTAGCTAAAAAAAAAACAACAAAAAAACAAAAACAAGAAAAATTAATAATAAACTATTTAACCCTACAACTTAAAATAATTAGAAAAAGAACAATAAGAAAAACCCTGAGTAAGTAGAAAGAAGGAAATCATAAAGATTAGAGCAGAAGTAAATGACATAAAAACAATACAAAAAATCTATGAAACCAAGAGCTGGTTCTTGAAAAGTTAAATAAGATTGATGAATCTTTAGCCAGACTCATCAAGAAACAGAGAGCACTCAAATCAATAAAATCAGAAACAAAAGTGGTAAAGTAACAACTGACCCCACAGAAATACAAAGGATTGTAAGAAAATACTATGAACAACTGTATGCCAACAAGCTGGACAATGTGGATGAAATGGAAAATTCCTAGAAAAATACAATCTCCCAAAACCGAATCAAGAAGAATCAGAAAACCTGAATAGACCAGTAACAACTGATGAAATTGAGGCAGTAATTAAAAAACTCCAAGCAAACAAAAGCCTAGACAAGAGTGCTTCACAGGGGAGTTTTAAGAAACATTCAAAGAACTAACATCTGTTCTCCTCAAACTATTCCAAAAAATCAAGAGGAAGGAACATTTCCATCCTCTTTGTATGATGCCAGCATTATCCTGATTCCAAAACCAGATAAGGACACCGCAAAGAAAGAGAATTACAGGCCAATATCCCTGATAAGCATAGATGCTAAAGCCCTCAACAAAATATTAGCAAGTAGGATTCATTGAGCAATATATTAAAATTATCATAGACCATGACCAAGTGAGATTTATTCTAGGGATGCAAGGCTGGTACAATATCCGCAAACCAATAAACGTGATACATCACATAAACAAATTGAGAGACAAAAATCACATGATCATACCAATAGACACAGAAAAATTAAACACCAATTTTTGATAAAAACTCTCAGCAAAGTGGGAATGGAGGGAGCATAGCTCAACATGATAAAGGCCATATATGAAAAACCTACAGCCAACATCATACTCAATGGGCAAAATCTAAAACCATTTCCCCTAAGAACAGGAACAAGACAGGGATTTCTGCTTTCACCACTCTTATTCAACATAGCACTGGAAATCCAAGCTACAGCAACCAGACAATAAGAAAATATAAAAGGCACCCAAATTTGAAAGGAGGAAGTAAAACACTCATTATTCGCAGATGACATGATATTGTACATAGAAACCCCTAAAGGCTCTACAAAAAAAAAAAAACTACTAGATTTCATAAATGAATTTGGCAATGTAGCAGGATACAAAATTAACAGCCAGAAATTGACAGCATTTTTATACACCGATAATGAACTCACAGAAAGATAAACTAAACAAACAATCCTATTTACCATTGAAACAAAAAAATTAACATAGTTAGGAATAAACTTAACTAAGGAGGTAAAAGACTTGCACTCCAAAAACTACAGGACATTAAAAAAAGAGATAGAGGACAATATAAACAAGTGGAAGAATATACCACTTCATGGATTGGTAGAATTAAATAATTAAAGTGTCCATAAAACCCAAAGCAATCTATAGATTCAATGCAGTGGCTATTAAAATACCAACAACATATTTCACAGATCTAGAACAAATACTCAAAAAATTTATAAGGGACCAAAAAAGACCCTGAATAGCCACAGCTATCTTGAAAAAGAGGAACAAAGTGGGAGGAATCACAACACCAGATATCAAGTTATCTTACAAAGCCACTGTAATCAAAACAGCCTGTTACTAATACAAGAGCAGGCATATAGATCAATGGAACAGAACAGAGACCCCAGAAATTGACCCAAGCCATTATGCGCAATTAATATGTAACAAAGAAGGCAAATGCATACAATAAAGTCAAAACTCTTCAATAAGTGGTGTTGGGAAAATTGGACAGATACATGCAAAAAAATGAAACTAAACCACCAACTACACCATACACAAGAATAAACTCAAAATGGATAAAAGACTTAAATGTAAGACATGAAACCATAAAAATCCTAGAAGAAACAATAGGCAGCAAAAATCTCAGACATCTCTCATAACAATATGTTTATGGATACATCTCCTAGGGCAAAGGAAACTAAGGAGAAAATAAACAAATGGGACCACATCAAAATAAACAGCTTCTGCACAGCAAAAGAAACCATAAGCAAAACAAGAAGGGAGCCCACTGCAACCATACATCTGATAAAGGGCTAATTTCCAAAATATATAAGGAACTCAGACAACTTAACAGAAGGAAGACAAACAACCCAATTAAAAAATGGGCAAAGGACCTAAATAGAAACTTCTCCAAAGTGGACATAGAGATGGCCGAGAGACATGAAAAAATGCTCAAGATCACCGATCATCAGAGAGATGCAAATTAAAACGACAATGAGGTATCACCTCACACCTGTCAGGATGATTACACCAACAAATCAATAAATGACAAGTGCTGGCAAGAATGTGGAGAAAAGGGAACCCTAGTGCACTGCTGGTGGGAATGCAGACTGGTGCAACAATTGTGGAAAACAGTATGGAGTTTCCTCAAAAAATTAAATATGGAACTGCCATTTGACCCAGTGATCCCACTTCTAGGAAACCTGAAACACCATCCAGAAAGTATGTATGCACCCCTATGTTCATAGCAGCACAATTTACAATAGCTAAGATCTGGAAACAGCCCAAGTGCCTGCCCATCAGTAGACGAGTGGATAAGAAAGCTGTGGCACATTTACACCGTGGAATACTATGCAGCAGTAACAAAGAAGGATCTCTTACCCTTTGAGATAGCACAGAGGGACCTGGAGAGTATTATGCTGAGTGAAATAAGTCAGTCAGAGAAAGACAAGTATCACATAATCTCACTCATATGTAGAATCTAATGAACAAAATAAACTGATGAACGGAATGGATCCAGAGACAAGGACGCATGGAACAGAGTGCGGAATCTCAGAGGGGAGGGAGGGAGGGTGTGTGAATGGGAGGTGATCAACCAAAGACCTTGTGTGCAAATATGCATAGCCCATGGACACAGACAACAGGATAGGGAAAGCCTGAGGCTGGGAGGGGGGCATGGAGATGGGCTAGAGGGGGTCAATGGTGGAAAAGGGGGACATATGTAATACTTTCAACAATAAAGATTTAAATTTTAGCCCTGACCAGTTTGGCTCAGTGGATAGAGCGTCGGCCTGCAGCCTGAGGGGTCCCAGGTTCGATTCCAATCAAGGGCATGTACCTTGGTTGTGGGCACATCCCCAGTGGGGGGTGTGCAGGAGGCAGCTGATCGATGTTTCTCTCTCATTGATGTTTCTAACTCTCTATCCCTCTCCTTTCCTCTCTGTAAAATATCAATAAAATATATATTTTTAAAAGATTTAAATTTTAAAGAGTGGTAACTATCTAAGTAAATGTAATATATGATGCTTCTCCTCTTAAGTTTTTTTTGTTTTGTTTTGTTTTGTTTTTGTCTTTTGGTTAGTCCTCACTCAATACTTTTTCCATTGATTTTTAGAGAGGGTGGAAGGGAGAGAAAAAAACATTGATGTGAGAGAGACACATTGATTGGTTACCTCCTGCACATGCCCGACTGGGGCTGGGGATTGGACCTGCAACCCAGCTATGTGTCCTTGTCCGGGAATGGAATCCACAACCCTTCAGTGCATGGGGTGACATTCTAACCACTGAGCAATACTTGCCAGGGCTCCTCTTCAATTTAAAAAATGTTTGAGGTTGAGAAATAACAATGACAACTTCTGATGGGTGTCCAATGCATTTAGATATCAATATATATAAAAGGCTAATATGCTAAATGTCTGTCCAACCGGTAGCTATAACACACACTGACCACCAGGGGGCAGATGCTCAAACAGGAGCTGCTGAGCTGCAGTGACTTAACAGTGGCAATTCTCAGGTGATGCACCCCAAAACTAAAGAGGAGGGAGCCTGATTCCTCCCAGGGCAGAGCAATTCCACCTTCAAGAGTGGGTTATGTTGTTGCTGAGGCACTGTCGGCCCAGAATCTGGCTTACTGCACACTTGCATTTGCATTCCACACCCTGTACAACAGCAACTTTGCAGAGTGCCCTCTTGCACTCTGGGACCCCTTGGGGAATGTCTGAGAGCCAATTTCAGACTGATCCCCGCAGGCCAGGCCAAGGGATCCCACCTGCCGGAGGGACCCTACTCACTCCACAGACACCCTTCGAACTATGGTGTCACCCCAGGTGTGGCCGGCTGGAGAGAGACTGCAGGAGGTTGGCTCCAGGGCATGCCTGTCCCGCCTGGCCCAGTCCCACCCTGCCAGCCACTTTTTAATTAATTTCCTTTCAATGTGCACGAATCCATGCACTGGGTCACTAGTAACATACAAAACAACTGGGCGGGGTAAGGAAACCCAGACCATCTTCTGAAGTGTGAGCATGTCACCTGTTCAGCAATGACTCACCAAAGTATGTAGTAAAGACGTTCTACTGCAGGCATGCTGTGCCCCGCCCAAGCCCATGCTGGGGAACGGGGAAACTGAGGAACCCACAGGCTGGTCTGTGAAGCTCAGAGACCCATCCCTGAGGCTGGCCCAGATCCTCCCTGAGGGCATAAAGCCAGTGCTTCCTGATTGGAGCCCTGGGTTTTGGAAGGAACGGCTTTGCCTCTCCCCTTCTCCTACACACCTTCCCCTAAAACAGCGGTTCTCAACCTGTGGGTCCCGACCTCTTTGGGAGTAAATGACCCTTTCACAGGGGTCGCCTAAGACCATCCTGCATATCAGATATTTACATTACGATTCATAACAGTAGCAACATTACAGTTATGAAGTAGCAACGAAAATAATTTTATGGCTGGGTCACAACATGAGGAACTGTATTTAAAGGGCCAGAAGGTTGAGAACCACTGCCCTAAAAGCAAGCTTGCAGAGCCCTGATGTCACAGGTTGGGCGGGAAGCAGTCGTTTTGTTTATGTAGCCCACTGTGTTTTAGTTTTGTAGATTCTTTTAATATATTTTTTTTATTGATTTTTTACAGAGAGGAAGGGAGAGGGACAGAGAGTCAGAAACATCGATGAGAGAGAACATCGATCAGCTGCCTCCTGCACACCCCCTACTGGGGTTATGCCCGCAACCAAGGTACATGCCCTTGACTGGAATCGAACCTGGGACCCCTCAGTCCCCAGGCCGATGCTCTATCCAGTGAGCCAAACTAGCCAGGGCAAGTCTTATAGATTCTTGGTCAGAGAGCCTTTCCATCTCCCACTCCGCATCTCAGATTGATTGATGAGCAAAACATATATAGATACAGCACACACACACATAAATACATACACACATGCATGTACACATACATACATGTACATGCAGGCATACATGCATGTATGTACAAGTGTAGGTGCCTGCATACATGCACACATGAACAGGCAAGCATGCACATACACATATACAGAGAGACACACACACACACTCACACTCGCGGCTTGCTGGCACTCATTAGTTTCTCTCCGAGGCTAGTATTGCTGGCGCGGCCAGTCTGGCCCCCGGAGCCCTGGGACCAAGTGTTGCACTCACAGCCTCTGCCTCTCTCTCCTGGGGGAATTCTCGCTGAGCCAGCACCAGCAATAAATGATCCGATTTGCAATCTGTCCCTTTGCTCTTGAGACCATAAGATGCAACGGGCTGAGCTGTCCCTGACCTCCCAGCAAGCAGCTGCCGAAGGCTGTAATTCCACCCTCTCCCACCCATTAAAAGGCAGTTGAAAGTGAACCAAGGAGAAGGAAGGCTGCCTGCAGCCCCGGGACCCTTGAACGCCCTGGTGAAGGGCAGCTGGCGGCCCAAAGGGCCTGTGCTAAAGGACCGGGAGAAAAGAAACCATTTGCAGAATAACAAACTTGCAGTAACAGCTGCAGCCACAATAACAAGCCGTTGAGGGATATTTGTGGGGCGTGGACTCTGTGCTGAGGGCCACAGGTTCAAGACCCGTTGGTCCCATGAGACCTATTTGCAGTGGGAGAATCCGGCTGAGGTCTAGTGAGTCCCAGTAGGTAAGGCAGGAACCAGGAGATGAGTTGGCTCTCCCCGACTCTAAAGCTTATGCTCAAAACTGCTGTGTCCCTGCCTGGCCTTCAGGGGCCAGAGAGTCACCTTCTTGAGATGCATAAGGAGCCCAGTTCCTGCTCGTCATCAGCCTGCACCTGCTCCCCTGCCAACAGGGGACCGTGTCCTCTCCACCACTCCTGCCGGCCGGGACTCTGGGCTGCCCCTCAGGTTCCACAGATGCTGTCCAGGGAACTCACACCCAGAGCAAGCTCACCACAGGTGGGGATGCACGCGGGACGGGGGGACTCCAGGCAGGGGCAGCTGCAGGGACGAGGGGGGGGGGGCAGGGACTGAGGGGCCGCACTGATACCCAAGAGTCAGACGCAGGAAACGTTAGCAGACTCAGATACAGCTCATGTTGCAACCGTGAAGCAGAGGAGAATTGTTTTAAATCAGCAAAAATATCCGAGAATAGCGCAATGAGTGAGAACACAGGTTCCAGTCTGCACATGGCTGCCCCAACCTTTCCCTCTGCTCCGAGGAACTCATCTGGCGAGACTCTCACCTGTGAATCGAGGTTAAGTACCCACACAGCTCGGCGGATGTTGTGAGGAGTCGACAAAAAGTGGACATTAAATACCCTGGCCAGGTGGCTCAGTTGGTTGAGTGATGTCCCGTACACCAAAAAGGTGCAGGTTTGATCCCTGGTCAGAGTGCATATGGAAGGCAACTGATTAATGTTTCTCTCTCTCTCTCTCTCTCTCTCTCTCTCCCCGTCTCAACAATCAATAAAAACATAGGCTTGGGTGAGGATCTATAAAAAGTGCACATAAAGTGTTCAACACAGGAAATGGGACACGTGCGCAGCACCGCGAACTCCAGTGGCCCTTTCTGGCACCTTCCCCTTTCCTCGAGTCCCAGGCTGGTGAGAGGCAGCCAGGTGTCTTGTCCCTAAGGCGGGGGCCTGGTGAACTAGTTCACTGTAAGATGCGCGCCGCCAGAGGCGACAGGCCGCAGCTGTCTCGCTGAGGCCACTGAGAAGAGTGGCGTAGACTGCAGAGCCGTGAGGCCTGCAGCCTTCTCCACAGTCCTGCTCACAGGTGCGCAGGTCGGAAAGAAAGCCACCCACCCTGTGCGGGGCAGAGAGCCAAGGTCCAGGGCGCCCCTTGCTCAAGACCCCTAACAAATGCATGGGAGAGGCGGGCACAGGACTGACTTTACTGGTGCCAGCTGAGATCCGCCCACCTCATCCCATTGCCCAGGCGACCCTGTTTGTGTAAGGGAGACATATCTGTTAAGACTCTTTCTGTTGCAAGTGACAAAACCCAACCTAGACTGGCTTGAGTTTGAAAGAGAACCTGGTGTGCGTTCAGCGAAGTCCAGGAGACCTGTCATCAGGACCAGCCGGCTCAGGTGACGCAGCGGGGACACGGCTTGAGGCAGCCCCTGGCAGGACACCGAGGAGAGGACCGGAGGCAGCTCCACCAGATTCAGCAAAAGACAGAATTCCATCCCATTGCTTCTGAGCGGCTTCCGAAGTCATGTGTCCTTCCCGGGCCAGCCATCGTCACTGCGAGGGGGGGCTCTTGACCGACAGGCTGGGGCATGGCTCAGCCTGTGGGTGGTCAGGGTCAGTTCCGGGAAAGCAGCAGCCTGGGTCTTCCTTGCACCTGGCTTCAGGGCAGGCCCCGTGGAGGGGCAGCGGCCTCCGCTGTTTCTGAGTCGCTCCTCATGCTCTGGCTCCACTGCTCTTTCATCACCGGGGAAAAGCCCTGGGACTAAGGAGGTGGCATTGCCCCGACACCCCACCGAGGCCGCCTGCTGAGAGGGCGAGAGGAGAGGGTGCGCCCCCCCCCTCCCATTCCCGGGTGCCTTTGGCCATTTGGCTGGGAAATGGAGCTCCTAGTGATGCCAGTGACAGCCAGGAGGGAAGTGGATCTAAGAGCAAGCGGGCAGGTGGGGTATGGGTGAGTGGGTCCCCAGAATAAACTGGGGCCCAGCCTAGAGCCAGGAAGCCTGGGCATGGCCTCCTGGTCACACAGAGACTGGAGGCTTGGGAAGGTCCCGGAGCAGGTCCACTGGTGCACAGAACAGTCAGGGGTCAGCCAGCCCCCGACCTCCAGTGCTGCCAAGGGCGGAAGACTCCTCTCCAAAGCCACCCCTGGGGACACACCCTGAGGTGCCACTTGGGAGCCAAGCAGCCTGAACTCCACCCAAAGACACAGGTGGCCTTGGCGTCCCTCCTGTGGCTTGTCCCACCAGGTTCCGCGCCTCCCCCTCTTGCCTCGTTGTGGAGATGATTGAAGAATGACAGCACAGGTTTCAGTTTGTCATCTGTCTCGCTGATGAAAGGGCACTGTGCTCCATGAACGTCACTCTGCTGCCAGCGTGGCGACGCCAGCCCACCTCAGAGTCTGACCCAACACCCTGGGCCTCACTGAGCCGGTCATATGGCGCCCACCTCCCAGGCAGCAGAGCAAGCCTGGCCCTGCAGCTCGGCCTCCCCTGGCTCCTCTGAGCTCCGGCTCAGCCACATCCAGCTGCAGGCTCTCTGAGGCTGTGCCCGTGCCCGGCCTCCCTTCATCCCTCAGCCAGCGCATGGGGCCGAGTCGCCACCATGAAAGTCCCCGGGAGAGGGTCCTCCGCAGTCCAGAGCACAGGCCTGGCGCCTGAAGGCCCAGGGTCCAGCACCCTCTGTCACCTCCCAGTACGGGGCAAGCCAGGAGACGGCCCGGCCTCTGAGCCCTCTGTACGCTGGCGGGGGTTCCTGCCGCGCAGGGGGCCACCCGAGACCATCGCTACGAGCTCTTAGCTCGGTGCCTCAACAGAGAGCCATCCCTCCGAACAGACTGTCCGGGGAGGTCCCGAGAGCCCCCTGTGCCTGCAGTGAGGCAACCTCATCCCAAAAGTGCCCGACGACAGACATGAGCACCCACTGGCTGCCATGCCCCGCCCCGCACACTGGGTGCAGAAGTGGCCTCGGGGCAGCAGAAGTGCCAGCCCAGCCTCACAGCTGGTCCCGGCGATCTGTCTCACGACTCACAGCCAGCCTTCCTTGTTTTATTTGGTTAGAGGCCTTGTGAGAGCGCAGTATCCCTCCCCCAGCCGCGCCCCCCCCCCCAGGGCACCCAGGCACATGCATGAGTTGCGTGTCCTGATGAAAGGTTCCTCGGGCCACCTCTGCTCGCCCAGTGCTATTCATTATCGAGTTAGAGTCTCCTGTGAAGCTAAGCCCCTCAAAGGTGAATGGGCATCTAACCCACAGGCAAAGTGCCCTCTGCTGGGAGCCAGAGCAAGGGTGGTGCCGGGCACTGGCCTCACCTGAGAAGAAGGGTCCCTGCGGGGACATTCCCTGTCCCATCCTGGCCACGTGGAACCCTGAGGGAGAAATGGGGACGCAGCTGGTTCGGGAGACTTGGAACTGGAAGGAGCACAGCACCTGGGTGAGCAGGGCGTGGCCACCACGGTGCCAGCACCTGCTGCGTCCCAGCCCTACAGCGGCACCGGGTCCCGGAGATGGGCAAACGTCAGGGATCCCCGACCGGCGCCCAGGGGCCCCAGTCTGCCCTCACATGCAGAATAGCTGACTGCTCCCCAGGCCTTGTGGCTGAGCCTGAAGAGCCTGAGAGACTCCCCCCAACACACACACACTCCTATCCTGACAGCCCATGCGGGTGCCCGCAGCCCTGGCGCTTGGCTTCTACCCTCGGCCTCCCGGGAAGAGGGCGGCTACTAAAATCACAAGTGCCGCTGAGTCCTGACTTCTCAACCCCCTCGCTGAGTCACGGGGAGGGAAGAATTTGGGCCAGAGGACGAAGTCATCTTCAGTGCGTGAAGGGCCCATCAAGGAGGGAATCTGAGAAGGCTCAGCCCCAATCAGTCTTATCTCGTCACCAGCCCTTCATTCCACATGTGCTCTTTGCAACCCTCAGCGCCTGGTTCCATCCAGGCACCCAGAGGACAGTGGCCCACACCTGTGTCTGCCTGACCCACCAGACCTGCTCTGGAGCCACGGCTGCCGCTGCCTGTGTCACAGCTCACCACGCAGGCTGTCGGGCGGGGCCGGTGTCTGCGGGCAGGAGCTGTGGGCACCTCTGCCTCCACCTGGTGAAGTTCCAGACCAAGAGCATCCCCAAAGGACGTCATTTTAGTTTATTTTAACAGCCTCAAACGTGTTCACTAGTTTCTCAAAGACTTTCATTTGGTTAGGGCAGAGGAACACGAAAGATGGCTTCTCCCAGGACCTCAGGACCCGTACAGGTTAATGAGCTTGGCCCTTGGCTCAGACAGACATGTGCTCCTTCCCTGCTCCTTCCCGTGCTCTTCAAGGGACTGTGGGCAGCTGCAGCCTCGACGCTTCTGGTCCCCCTGCCGTGAGATGGAGATGAGGAAGGGGAGCTGGTGAGGGGCCGAGAATCCCCTTGGACAGGGGGGCCCATCAGTGGAAGCCAGCACCCATGATCCCCTCCTGGGTGGGGGGCATGAAAGCAAATCGCATTTTCTTGTGAGCAATAACCCCTCCCGCTCCTGGCACCCAGCTCAAAACTTAGACCCAGCAGCCGTTCACATGCCTGTGTCTCCCCCACAGCCCCTCCCACCTGCCCAATTCCCATGTGCCATGTGCTACGGTCTCTCGAAGGGTCAAGAAAGTCTTTTTTCTCCCAATCAAACGGGCGGATTCTGATATCTTACGTCTGGACGCCGCCTTGAGAGGCCACCTGCCGTCCACCCTTGACCACTTTTCGCTGAGCCAGACCAACGGGCTTTCTCTCCACATTTGTTCACGAGGACGCGCCTCTCACTTTCTGTGGTTCAGGCAGAGCCTGATTTTAACACATCAGAGGAGATATTTAAAGGACGAGCCGTGCACAGCCAAAGGTGCCCATTCCAGCTGCGTGTAAGTCATGATGAGCGGGCCGCACTTACTGGCGACCATCCGGGCCGGGTCTTCACGGATCATAGGGTCAGCCCTTCTGGTTCTCGATTTTCTAAGTCGGACGCTGATATTCTACGCATGCAGACAGGAACCTGAAGGCGTGGTGGAAGAGATTCGTTAAATGGACCTGTACATGATAATTCTAGGAAAAGGTCTGGGCATTATGGCTTCCTCATCAAAAGCCCCTCACCTGGGCAGTGAGTCCCCCTTCTGCGGATGGCAACCTAAACCCGCGCGGTGCTTTGAACTCATTCCGTGAGTCCCTTTAAAACTCACCCAGTTAAGGGACGCAGCAGCACTGGAACTGCCAGCCAACAGGACAGGAGCATTTGCCGAGGTCCGGCACCAGCTTCGAAGGGAGCCCTTTGACCCCTGAGCCCTTTGACCTCTGAACTGAGGGCCTCGGGGCTCTCAAAAGAGTGATGGACATGACAGGTGAGCTGTCCCCACAGTCAGGACCTCCTGCCCCCGAAAACTGTGCTTAGAAAGGGCTGCTGCTCAGACCTGACTCTGAGACCGAGGGGGGGAGCTGTCCACCAGCCGGACCCCCAGCCACCAAGGGGCGTCTGTGGTAGGGCCAGCAGGGCCTTCCAAAGGCCCCTTCCTTTGCCTCAGTTCTTCAGGCCTCTCCTGGGGCTGCCCTCTCCGATCTCCGACTATGGCTGAACGGCCCAGCTCTCGTCTGCAGTCTCAGCCGGGGCTGTTTGTACGTCAGGAGGACATGTGGTTAGTCTGGGGGCATTTTGGGTTGTCACTAGGGAGGGTTGCTTCTGGCATCCGGTGGCTACAGGCCAGGCTGCTGCCCGTAAACACCCTACAATGCCCAGGGCGGCCCCACCGCAGAGAATGACCCAGCCCCAATGCCACTAGGGCTGACGAATCCTGACCTGGGCCTGGGAGCCACCCCCTCCCGGGCTCCCTGCAGTGACGGGCCAGTGGCCGGAACTTAGCACCAGCTGTTGACAGAGCAGTGAGCAGAGAAGGGAGGTGGCCAGGCCTTCTGCTCCCACCACAGGGACCCGGAATCCCACGGGGCAGCAGCAGGGATACGGCTGCTGGGCTGGGACCGAAGACACTCCAGCCCCCAGGCTGAGATGGCTCTCTCTCTCTCTCTCTCCCTCTCTCTCTCTCTCTCTCTCTCTCTCTCTCCATTCATCTGGAATGGAATGAAGTGGATGGATGTGAGCCCTGTGGGACAGGGGAGAGTATGATCGAGGCAGGCACGGAGCACTCCCAGGCACGGGCGAAAGCAAGCCTCCAGCGCCGAGCCCATACCACCCACTGGCCTTGCTCCAGAGCAGGAGGGAAGGTTGGTGCCTCCAGGCCTCAAGCAAGCAAGCCTGTTTCCTGGTGGCAGCCAGGTCACCAGGGCCCACGCAGGTTTGAAACACGGTCTGGGGGCACAGGGTTGCAAAAGCATTTGAGTGAGGAAAACAGAAGCGATGGAAGGCTCTGTGAATCCATCCATCGCTCCCAGCCCCAGCCCCTGGCTGCCAGCAGCTCTGTGTGGGGCCTGTGAGGGAGCGGGCAGCGAGGGGGAGCTCCTGCGAGGGCGAGGCCATGCCTGAGGCAGCTAAACTCCGAGTGTCTTACCTTCGCATTGAGGAGCCTTTTCATTCCTCTGGTTATGGGAGTGCCTCTGTCCTCCGAGTTTTTCGAAGCGGAACTGCAGGTCAGCACACCGGGCTCTTAGGTGGCTGCTGACGCCCGGCCCTGCTCCCACAGTGGCCATGACCCCTGCCCTGCACCCGCAGAGGGGTAATTCCAGCCCCAGCCTGGCTCCCGCAGGACGGCACTCAGGCGGCCATCTGCAGCCTCGCGGGAATTAGCCACCGCTCACCTGGCCACGTAAGTGGTGTTGCCATTCCCTTTGCGCACGAGGGGCTGAGGCCCAGAGAGGGTAAGGCTTGCCCAGGGTCACGCTGCCAAGGCCACCAGCGGGCCCAGCAGCCTGGAGTCCGGCGCCACGAAAGCCTAGCTTTGGAGACTGTGTGAACCTCACTCGCTCATTCACTGGACACACCCCTGCGAGCGCATCCTGGGAGGCGGGTGCTGGATGCGGGAGCGAGGCGAGCCCTGTCCTTGGCTGCGAGGCTACACTCCGTGCGAGGAGAGGGGCGGCCAGCAGGAAGCGTCGCAGAGGAGAGGACTGAGGCCCTGGGTGGGAGCCACCAGGAGGCTGCGGGGGGGGGGAAAAGTGAGCCTGAGGCGGAAGCCGAGTTGAGCAGCCCAGCGCAGGAGGAACGTTTCACGGGAGCAGCAGCAGCCCCGGGAACGTGTCAGAAATAGAGACTGTGTGAGGCGAACGTGATAACCACTACACTACGGAAACACGCTAGAAATAGAGACTGTGGCCACCCAAGGCCGCCAGTCCCGTCCTCTGCTGCAGGAACGGTGAGGAGCACAGGGAGGCGGGCACTGGGCAGGCCTGCAGAGCCGGCAGGGGAGGAGCAGAGGGTGGCAGGGAGGTCACCACCTCCTTCGTGGCTTGGAACAGAGGCCTCAGCGAGCACACCCCACATCTTCAGAGGCGCCATTTCCACCCACGCCCGGAAATGGCCACAGTCCAAGGGGCGCACCCAGGGGTGGCTTTCCACCCAGGCAGCTGGAGCAGACAATTTGGGGGGACGGGTACAGAGCCAAAGTGCCGATGCTGAAACACCATGTAGCATTTATTGACCACCTACTGCGTGCCGAGCACTGTGTTGTCCAACTCCAAGTACAGAAAGAATAGCCGTCGTCACTGTCCGCCTCCTCTCCAAGTCTGAGAAGAGGGTAAATGGGAGAAATGAGGAGACACAGGCACCGTGGAAGGCTGTCCTCCATCCAGAAACCAGGTGAAAACCAACAAGGGGCAAAGGGCACGGTGAGTAAGGCCAAAGAGGAAGTGCGGTCACTGTCACCGATACCCACGTCCCGTCACTCAGCCGCAAAAGACACCTCGCTTTCTCTTCGTTTCTAATGAAAACCATGTACGGCTCCCCTTAGGTTTGGTGAATAAATGCCACCAGGACATCTGAAGCTCTTAGCTTCTCGCCCCTCCCCAGGGGAAATCAGTTCTTCAAGGGGATGAGTATCCCTCCCTCCCTTTTCTATTTTGGATAATACACGTGCCTCTAAAAGTCACAGACAGCATTGTTTCCTGTGTTACTTTTGTACAAATTGTATCAAAGTGTTGTTTCTTCATTTTCTTCTTCTCCCCAACATTTAGTTTTGAGAATTTTCCAGGCCGGCAGAGGGAGCTCTGATTCAATCACTTCACGCCCCACAATTAGTCTACTGTGCGAATTACCTTACCCTCTCTCTTCCTTAAGAACATGTAGGTCCTTTCCAATTTGTTAACCAAAACAGCAACCGTGGTGGAAATTCTGGAACACGCCTCCCTATGCGCACAAGAGAGCTCCTCTCGGGGACAGATGCGGGAGTGGGCTTGTGGGATTACAGGGCATAAATGTTTCCGACTTAACTAGATATTAACAAATTACTTTCCAACGTGGCTGACACAATTCACCTCCCAGGAGTGGGTATGGATTGCTGCTGCCAGAGCCTTTGCTCGCAGCTTTGAGGAACTGAGCACGCCTGCACGACTTAAACCATTCCAGCCCTTCCGGGAAGACAGAGCCCCTAGACGGCATTCATGGAGCCGGCATAACTGGATGCCAGGGCCTGAGACAGAATACCACAGTAAAGGCAGCCGGAGAAGGTGTGTGCAAAAAGCTCAAAGCATCAGTAAATAAAGCAAATAAGCCATGATAGTGAGTGACTGAATCTCTCAATCTAAGAACTGTTCAGTTTGGGAAACTTTAAAAATGCCTTTATTATATTAACAGGACAATCAAAAGGGAATATATAATCCTTTCTTCTTATAAAATATGTGTCATAAAATTTAATATCCACTTCTGATACTTGAAATGGAAATGGTGAGTGCCTCCTTACAAAGATTTTTAACAATATGCATTTCAATCCAAAAATGCTATCATCATTACTTGTAGAATCCCAGAAGAATTCCACGGGAGCCCTGGCAGGTGCCGGACAGAGCAGCAAGACAGGAATGGAGAGGCAGTGGCGATCCTGAGAAAGGGCGTAGCAATCAGTATATAGAAGATAGGCTGTACTCCTGAAAAAAGTCAAAATAATAGAAAAAGTATTGAAATAATAAAAACACAGCAGTGCAATCAGTTATAATATAGAATAATCAATATAATTTACAGTCTCATCTAAAGTTATAAGAAGTTAGAAATTCATTTGCGATAGAACCCAAGCCCTAAAACACCTTAGAAATAAATTTAACGAGACATGTATGAAGAAAAAAAAAAGTTTCTAATGAAAACCATTACAAATTTTTCAATATATGGAAATTCACATGTTTTTTATTGGGTAAGAAGACTCATTATGATAAAGATATAATTTTCCTAAATTAGTCTTTAAGTTCAATATGATCCCAATGTGGAATATATTTTAACTTGATAAAAAAATGAATATGAAGTTTATCTGGAAGAATTATGAGATGTTTGATAAGATGTTTATCTTATAGCCGAAACCGGTTTGGCTCAGTGGATGGAGCGTCGGCCTGCGGACTGAAAGGTCCTGGGTTCGATTCCGGTCAGGGGCATGTACCTGGGTTGCGGGCACATCCCCAGTGGGGAGTGTGCAGGAGGCAGCTGGTCGATGTTTCTCTCTCATCGATGTTTCTAACTCTCTATCTCTCTCCTTTCCTCTCTGTAAAAACTCAATAAAATATATATATAAAAAAAAAGATGTTTATCTTATAATAACCAGAAAAATCCTTTAAAAGGGTGGTATTGAGGAACCTGTCCTGCCAGATAGTAAAAGCGTATTAAGTGGTGACAGGTGAGTGTCATTTGACAATGGAGTGAAACGAGAGCGACAGGAGCAGCGATCCCAGGGCCGGCATCGTGGGGCTTCTCAGAGCGAGAAGGTAGAACTGCAACAGCTGAATGGCCACGTAGAACACGTGAAACTGGAACCCAAACGTATCCTTACCAGCAAGCGAATTCTTAAAAAGAAAAGGGGTTTACATTAAAAGAAAATAATAAAAGAAGCCAAAAAACGCTAGAAGAAAATAGAGGACTGCTGTGAAGGTGACATGGCCGGGGACGCACACCCAGCGCCTTCACACAGGCGCAGCGGGGCCCACGAGCTCCAGGACGGTCTGGGCTGTTGCTCACCTGAGTCTGGGTTCACGTGTTCACAGAGCACAGTGCGCTGGCTCCCACCTCGCCCTGTGGACGTGCGTGTGTGCTTTAGCCAAGAAGTCTCACCAAGGAACGCCTTGCCTGGGCCTTGCACCCAGAGCCGCCGCTCTGCCCAGGACAGCACCTGCCCACACAGCCTCCTCGCACGCCAGCCCGCCCCGCGCCAGCCCCCTGCAGGGGCAGGGCTCATGAGAACCTCCACCGGCCAGGAGGGGGTCCTCCCCTCTCCCTGCAGAAAGGTTTTCATTTGTTAACGGGAGCTCATTACTTTAAACCCCTCCAGTGGGTTCTGCACATTTCGCTGGCGTTCTTTGCGAGATCAGAAAAAATGTAATTTCTTTCTTGAGGAAGGTGGGATTTCATGTGCGCTGACTGTCTCTGGGTAACACAGCCTCGGCCCTGTAATGAGATCACCGCCATCCACAGCCTCCTAACTAGACATGAGATGCCGGGGACTGACGGCCCAGGGGGTGAGGCCCTGGGCTGGTTCTGCCCCCCAATCCTCCTCAGGGGGAACAGGGTGCCCTGAAGCAAGCCAGAGGCCGCCTGGCCCACTTGCTCATTTATTTCCCAGGCGACCTATTCTCCAAGGTGCTTCGTGGCGCATTAGGTAGTCAGGCCAGTGGCGGGAGTCCTGCGGCCCTTCGACCAGCACACCGCAGCGGGAGGAGGCAGGGCCACTCCATCACCCGCTGGCGCTCATGCGGAAGGAAACGGGATTTGTCCTGAGTCCTCGCCTGCTGCTCCCGTGAACATCAGCTCCCAGAAGTGAGTGCGCAGGGAAAATCTAAAGGGAGCTGCCAGCTGGCTTCGTGGCGTGACCCTCCTCTCCTGGCCACGTGGACTTCCAGCTGTTCTGACCTTCTCTCCTCCATCCTCCCGCTGGTGCTCAGCCAGCCCCCCGCCCCCCTCCTCTGTCCCCAGACTCCTCTGCAGAAGTCGAAGCCGTATGTTTGGGGCCAATGGGCCATGAACAGACGAGGTGTGTGTGGCTTTCGGCTGTTAACAGGCAGGTGCCTCATTTTTCTCTTGACTCCTCCTTGGCAAACCTTGCCCTCCACGTGGTCCAGACGGGAGGGGACGAGGCAGCAGGACCCCCTTCAGCGGGAGTGTGGACAGCACAAGTGCCCACCGTCCTCACTGAGTGGGTCACGTGGTCAGAGCAAACCTTCCTGAGCAAGGCCATCAATTCTTTCAGGCAGCGCCATCTACTCACAGCCTGTGTGTCCATGTCCAGGAGGCGTTTCCATAGCAACTGCCCTCGCCCCACCCCAGCCTCTGGCTTTAGGCTTTAATGGGTAAATGAAGGAGAGAGGATGAAATGTGGTGTTTTGTAGACCAAGACCAGGATGGAAGACCTAAACAGCTCCTACTGGAGGCGTCTCCCGCAGGCGGTTGGGAAGGGTAATTCCACACATTAGCTCAGAAGCTTCCTGGAGCAGGCTCCGCCCCTCCCCCCTGGAGCAGGCTCCCCCCCCCCCCCCCCAGCAGCAGGCTCCCTCCACTGGAGCAGGCTCCCCCCCCAGCAGGCTCCCTCACCTGGAGCAGGCTCCCCCCCCCCCCCCAGCAGCAGGCTCCCTCCACTGGAGCAGGCTCCCCCCCAGCAGGCTCCCTCCCCTGGAGCAGCCCCCCCAGCAGGCTCCCTCCCCTGGACCAGGCTCCCTCAGCAGCAGAGAGCCCAGGCTGCACCACTAAATCTGCTTTCTGTGCTCTGGGTCATAGCCCCCAACTCAGGGCCTTTTCAAATCACTCAGCTTGTCTTCTTGAAGCAGCCAGCTCGGCGGCCTCCGACGGTGCCAGCTCCAAAAAGCCCTCAGCATTCAGGGCAGGGACTTGGGCCAGCAAGCACGTATCAGGGAATCCTCGTGTGACTAATGGATTCCAGATACAGCCACTCCCCATCACTGCCCGCTTCCCGGTGAATTGCTGGCTGACAGGCGCTGCGGCTGCGGAGGGCTCTGCGTGCGTAGAGGCCCAATGGGCTGCACACAGATGCCTGCTCAGCAGGTTCCAGAGCAGCTACTCAGCAGTTCCCGATTCTTCCGCAGAGTCTGGCTGTCTCCTCCTCTCCAGCCCCAGTTCCCGGGGTGGTGGGCGCCGATCCATGGTCAAGGCCAGGCCCCTCTCCCACTCTGCCTCCGGGCTCCGCGCTAAGTGGGTTAAATAGCCCCCTTGAGTCATTTAGCCTCGCAGCTTTCCCTGGCCGGGCTGGCCCCGTGAGCACCTCCAGAATACAATTTCTGTTAGGGAACAGGACTGGAGCTTTTGACCTGTTTCCTGTCCCAGAGTGCCAGGCGTCATTAACAGTGTCACCGAGTCTGCCCTTGGCCGTTGGGGAGGAGGAGGCCCAGGAGGCCAAGGAGGGGAGCCAAGCGCCTGCTGTTCACAGGAGCCCCTCCTGTGCGTGCCCACATCTCAGACAAAATGCCTGATGCAGCTTTCAGGCCGGAGCAGATTCCAGCGGAAACTGGTCCTGCCCCAAAGCACCGGCAGGGCCAGGCTGTCCCGTTTCCTGCAGGCGAGGCTGCAGCGAAATTCCGGCCACAGCGGCTCCCAGGTGAGCCAGGCGGCGCTTGGGCAGGACAGACCCACGGGGCCCGGCACCCAGCTAGAATGCCAGTCTTGAGAACAGCAAGCCACGGCCGCTCTCACTGGTCACAGGCCCCCGAGAGGCAGAGCACGTGCTGGCAGGCAAGGCCTCGGCCAGGGGGCTGCCACCGCACAGCTGTCAGGGGGACCTAAGAGAGGGCTCCATCAGCCACTCATCAGGCAGCTTCTTGGGGGCGTCCGTCATTCGTCTGGCTAATGACAAGAGGAGGCAGACTCCTGTCAGCCTGCCCTCTCCCTGCTCCCCATCTGCTTGCCGCTGACCCCTCCACCAGCTGTTATATCACGTGGTGGGCGGACACCCAGTATCCACACGCTGTCCATCCCTGGAAAGGCTTGGAGAGCACATTCTAGAGTGTGATGCGATGATGTGATGAAGAGGTGGCTTAAAGACAGGCCAAGTTAGATCCAGGCGGGGATGCGGCCGGTGCCTGGGGGAGGGGGGGCAGGGTGCAATGGAGGGCTGACCCTGAGGGGAAGGTGGGGAGGGTGGCCCCTGAACAGCCCGGACGGTGTGGCCTGATGGCAGGAGAGCAGCAGGTCTCTGCAGCGTGAGCCCAGCCTCACTGCCACCCTGGGGCCCGGTGCTGTCTTCTTTGGGACGTCCACACAGATACGTTACGGGACATTTTTATTCTATGAGTAAGTTTGGATAAAATTTTGACAAGCATATATATATGGACATGTATACGTATATAATTATGTGTGTGTACATGGGTATACGTGTACATATGAACACGTGTGCATATGTATGCATGTGTGTAGGTCTCTATGTGTGCGCATGCGTATATGCATGTCTATGTCTCTATGTCCATACATACGTGTGTGTACCTATATATCTATACGTGTTTCTGTATGTGTATAAGTGGGTTCCCGTTTCCTCCGAGGCTGCCGGGACCTTCCGTGCTTCCCATGCCACATCAGGGCCCCCAGGAGGGCAGGAGGGCCCTGGAGGCCAGGAGGGCCCTGGAGGCCAGGCCTGGGAACAGAAGCTGCACCACAGCCCCTCGGTGGCAGGAACAAGGGCCGCTGGAAAGAAATGAAATCCCCTCACTTAACAGCCAAATAGGGATTTGACCTTGCGTCTGCAGGGAACTGGCAGTTTAACTGTTTTCTCAGATGTGAAGAGCATGTGTCTGCTCTCAAGCACCCGGGGGAGAAGCTGCGACCGGCGGGAGACCGCAGGTGGAAGCCTCCGGCACTGGCCCGCCCGCCCCCGTGGCTGAGAGGCCCCAGCACCAGCGCCGGCCTCCCCAGGCCTGGGGTGGGCCTCGGGGGCACCGGGCGCGCACAGGAAGCGGAGCCTGCTGGGGACATGACGTCAGTGGCGCAGCTAGAAGTGGGCTTGAAGAGGTGGCCAGCTGCGTGGGCAACCTGATGTCGGGGGGCGGGGGGTCAGGGTGTCTGTGAAGCTCATGAACCACATCCTCAAGGACACGCGTCCACGGTCAGGTGAACCATGTGACATTGCTGCTTTGGCCAGTGGGGTCATCTACATTCTCCACCACATGGAATCCCAGCCCCTGGCCCTGCTCACCGTGCCCGGCCCTGGCACCCGGCCCTCCTCCCCGTGTATTCTGCTCAGCCACATGGCCTCCCTCTTAGTTCTGCAGTACTGGCACCCACCACTCCCTCTGCATGATGCCCTCTCCCCTCCCCATGCCACGCAGGCCCCTCCTTCTGCCCATTCTGGTCCCAGGCTTCCCTGAGGTGCCCCTCGAGTCCCCGTGCCACCCTCTTCCCACGCCCCCTCTGGTTTTCTCTCCTGCACCTGGCACCGTCCTCCTCTAACTTCACTCCTTCCTAGACGTTTTCTTTCTCTCCCGCTGACACATGAGCTCCCTGGCGGCTACAGTGTGTGCCATGCCTGCTGCACCCTCAGTCCGGAAAGCCTGGGCAGATGGCCGAAGCTCCCTCAGTGCTCCCACCCCCGGGACTGGCATTGTCAGGAATCCCTTACTCAGTGACAGGGACGTCTGTCTCCACGTCCATCCCCGGGCCTTGAGCAGCCCTGGAGCAGAGAGAAGCGGCAGCCTCCCTGCAAGCCGCCGACTTGTGGGAACAGGTGGGCATCAGTGCCCGCTGGGCGCCAGTGGGAGCCCCTGGAGGCCCGTGCCAGCCACAGCGCCAATGCTGAGTTTGTTGAGTGTCCTGCCTGGAATGAAGGTTGGCTCTTACACTGCTGATCTGATACAACCACCACCACAGGCACTGTCACCACACCCAGGTATGGTCCGGGCTCCAGTTCCTGGCTTACGTCTGCCATCTGCTGGCCACTCGTTAACATGCATGGGAGAAGAGTTACTTTCCAGTCCAGCACATGCTTTTGTTTCCTGTGGACTCATTGCCATCTTTACTGGTCTCTTGGCAAGAGCTGCCTGGCTGACCCCATCCTTAACTGGGGCAGACACTAGGCCCCATGGGTTAGGGAAAGGCATTTGGCCTTATCTTATGTGTCTCCTGCACTTTATATAATTAACTCTATTAACGCTCGATATGAAATATGAAAGGGACAATTTTCATCACTATTTACACATGAAGACATTAAGGCACAGAGAGGTTAAGTAAGTTGTTCAATGTTGCACAGCACAGGGGGTGGAGCCACAATTTGAACCCAAGCAGGAAGGCACCTGAGGGCACGTTCTACCAACAACTGTGCAAAATGGTCTGGGTGCCCCCTCAGCTCTGTTTGGGATGCATCACACCCCTGCTCCAAGGGGCCCCACCAGAGCACCCAAGAGAAATATTGGGAGACTGGGTCCAATGCAAAGCTTTGGCCCTGTGGCAGCTCAGAGTAAGTGCCTAATAAATGTCAGCTGTCGTTATAACCACACTAATGGCCCTGAGAAACCCTGCAGGAAAGAACCTGCTGAACTTGAGCTCATCTTTCTCCAACCTGGCTGTTGCCGAGCCCCTGGCCCCACTCAGTCTAAACTGCTCCCTCAGGCAGGCCCTAGCTGGTTTGGCTCAGTGGATAGAGCATCAGCCTGTGGACTGAAGGGTCCCAGGTTCGATTCCAGTCAAGGGCATGTACCTTGGTTGCGGGCACATCCTCAGTTGGGGGTGTGCAGGAGGCAGCTGATTGATGTTTCTCTTTCATCAATGTTTCTGACTCTCTATCCCTCTCCCTTCCTCTCTGTAAAAATCAATAAAATATATATTTAAAAAAAAAGAAAGAAAAAAGAGCTCAGGCAGAGTGAGGGTGCAAACCCAAGGGGCGTGGGGCCCAGCGCTCAGCTATCTGCTCTGACTTCCACAACTTCTCTCTACCGAAAAACAGCTCTTTTTTCAAAAATATTTTTTATTGATTTCAGAGAGAGATGGAAACATCAATGATGAGAGAGAGTCATTGGTTGGCTGCCTCCTGCACACCCCCAACTGGGGATCGAGCCCACAACCCAGGCATGTGCCCTGACCTGGAATTGAACCGTGACCTGCTGGTTCAGAGGTCAATGCTCACCACTGAGCCACGCTGGCTGGACCAAAAAGCAGCTCTTGCCACCGATAAAGAAGAGCATTGAAGCTATTCTCCTGGCTCCCGGCACTAAATATCACATTTGAATTCTGCGGTGCTAATTTGTCAGCTCTACAGACCAGAGGCAATGAAGTCTGAGACCAGGAAGACTGTTTTAATATTCTGTCATTATTCTCCATTTTCAACACCACCACACATGGAAATCCCATTTCCATTTTCTTTAAAGGTGCTAAGTGGCTTCACACTGTGCTGTGAACATTTACAAAATGTTCAAAACAGGCTTGGTCTCCAGGCCCTGGGCTGTGGCAGCAGCTGGGCAACGCTCTCTTGGTGTTTCATTCCCAGCACAGGCGTCTTGGTCACTGAGAACTTCTGGGCAAGTGTTGCTGTGTGTTGCCATTCACCGAGATTTCACAAGCCCTGGGCATAGTGATTCAGCCAGGCCGATGCCCCACAGGAAGTGAACAGGAAACCAGGCTTTCCGCTGGGTCAACACCCCAGAAACTGATGGAGAAACCGATGGCCTGACAGCGAGCAGAGTCGAGAGGGGAAGTGAGTCGGCATCTGAGGTGGTGGCTGTAAGAAAGGCACACTGAGAAGGCAAGGTCAAGGAGGCCAGGCCCCGGAGGCCACTGTGGGGAGCCATTTCTTTTCAGGGCATTGAAGCTCTGGGGCCAAAAACCAGAGCTTTTACAAGGGGCCAACATCTGGGAAAGTCACCAATGAGATAGGAAGCCAAGTATTTAGGTGAATGAATGAATGAACCAATGAACAGTGAGTGAGTGAATGAATGAATGAATGAGCCGTCTGACAAAGAAGGAGCAAATGGGCTAGACTCACAGGGCCAAGCCTGCAGCCGCCTTCTGAAGCAACTTCCGTGTCTCAGCCAGTGTTCCCGTCACTCACCCGGTTCTTCCAGAAGCAGAATGTGCAGGACACAGGGCTGGTTTGTGCTGGCGCGGTGTGTGTTTGCCTTTAGGATCACAGAGTTGACTCATTAAGAAATAGAGTGAAAGGAGGCAGCACCTCTATTTGGTGACAAAACAGAGTGAAGAGAGGGAGGATGGCCAGGGCACCTCATTCCTGCTCACAGTCTTAAAGAAATGGCTGGTTTTCCTCCAATGATTTTTTTTCTCTTTTCACTCTTGTCTCTGTAGACACAGGACATGGCTGATGTCCTCTGGAGTGGCAGTGAACTTCCCGACCATGTCCCTCTTTGCCCCCTTGAGTCTGTGCGGGTGTGTCTGCAGCTAACTTGGTGGAGACTGATATGAATTTATCTAATCCTCAGGACATGCCTTCGAAGTTGGAATTGTTATTGTCCATCTTACGCAGGCGGGGAGGCTGAGACCCAGAGAGGTGATACATGCTGCTCAGGGTCACACAGCCGTCAGTGGCAGAGCCTGAATTTAAACCTGGCAGCCAACTCCATAGCCTTGACCACCAGTTAGTCCTCTAATGTCAACGTGCTGACATCTGAAGAAATTTCAGCACTTTCCTGCCATACGTATTGCACCTGCTATTTCCAGGGGTATAAGTGCCTTTAATTTAGTGGAACCTGCTATTGGAGAAAATACAGCAAGATCATTGATTCCGGAAATGAGGAGAATAAGACTGCAATCACAGTATTGCTTGAATCAGGGGTTGGCCTGCCTGGAAGTGGGGATGCTAGTGAGTGGAGGCTCCCAGAAGAGGAGGAGCTACGGAGGATGGCAGTTTGAGGCTGCAGTGAGCCTGGGATTAAGGCATGCAGATGTGCAGATGTACAGGCGTGCAGATGTGCAGGCATGCAAGTATGTAAGCATGCAAGTGTGCAGGCATGGAGGTGTGCAGATGTGTAGGCGTGCAGGTGTGCAGATGTGCAGGTGTGCAGATGTGCAGATGTGCAGGTATGCAGGTGTGCTTGTATGCAGATGTGCAGGCATGCAGGTGTACAAGTGTGCTGGTGTGCAGATGTGCAGGCATGCAGGCATGCAGCTGTACAAGTGTGCAGATGTGCAGGTGTGCAGGTGTACAGGCGTGCTGGTGTCGGATGGGTCCAGGACTTCTGCAGACAGAGGGTTCAGCGAGCCTGTGCCTGTTCCCATAGAGATGTCTGCTTCGTCGGCTGTGATTCTCTGCACTTGTGTGTGGGCTCTCTAACTGGGGAGCCGTGGTGGGTCTGAGAGAGTGGCATCTCCCAGCTTCTTGCATGCCTGACCAGCAACCACAAGTCTCTAGTTATATTCTTTATGGTTCCTGCCCATTCATAGCATGTGTTACTAGGTTTCCATTTACAAGACCGTTGGGAGGGTATTGATTATATTTAAATACATTGATTTTAAGAAAATAAATAAATTGGTTTGTTTTAATGAAGTAATTAAGAGGACCAGCATTCCACAAACATGGCAAAAATCTTGAAAGTGGTTTGAGTGACAACAGTTGGGGAAGCAGAGACAATAGCTGTCATGAGGGAGAGGCATGGTGAGTGCCTGTCAATCAGCCTGTCATTATTCTTAGGAACCCGTTAGCGGCCCAGTGTGAGCAAAGGGCCCTTTGTGCTAACTGACCTCCAGCAGGCACCCTGGGCCTCCAACAGGCACCCTCGACCTCCAGCAGGCACCCTGGGCCTCCAGCAGGCACCCTCGACCTCCAGCAGGCACCCTCGATCTCCAGCAGGCACTCTAGGTCTCCAGAAGGCACCCTGGGCCTCCAGCAGGCACTCTAGGCCTCCAGCAGGCACCCTCGACCTCCAGCAGGCACCCTCGACCTCCAGCAGGCACCCTCGATCTCCAGCAGGCACCCTGGGCCTCCAGCAGGCACCCTCGATCTCCAGCAGGCACCCTGGGCCTCCAGCAGGCACCCTTCGGAAGAGAGACCAAGAGAGCGTCTCTGACGCAGTGGGGATAATTACACGGACCCGTGCTGCTCTATCTGTCGACTAATCACCTGCTCTCCAGAAGCTTCCAAACCACCCCTGCTGAGGGTCGTAATCAAACCCCTCAAGTGGGGCTTCCTTCCAGCCACAAAAAGTGCCCCTTGTGGTTCAAATGATGCCCCTTGGGGTTCAGACTGAGGTGAATTAATGGCCTAATCCATCCAGCTCCTCCAAAGAGAATATTTCAATCCGATCAGCAGCCCAACTACCCCCTGGCAGGTAAGAACACCCACTGCTCATGAGAGCCCAGGAGGCAAATGACATCCTTTGCCTGTGATTGTTGAGTGGAACCCTGGGTGCCAGACCCTGACGGGGAGCAGGCTGAGCTCAGGCCCAGCCCCATCTCCAGGGCTCAGTGCCAGCCAGGTAAGCCCTGCAGCCCTCAGCCACGTCAGCACAGGCAGGAGCTAGACACCATATTCAAAGCAGAGCTGAGCAGGGGATCCGCAAGGCTGGTTCTCGGGACACTGGAAACAAAATGGTTTTAGCTAAGTCAGCGGTTCTCAACCTGTGGGTCCCAACCCCTTTGGGGGTCAAAAACCCTTTCACAGGGGTCACCTAAGACCATCGGAAAACACATATATAATTACATATTGTTTTTGTGATTAATCACTATGCTTTAATTATGTTCAATTTGTAACAATGAAAATACATCCTATATAGCAGATATTTACATGACGATTCATAACAGTAGCAACATTACAGTTATGAAGTAGCAACAAAAATAATTTTATGGTTGGGGGTCACCACAACATGAGGAACTGTATTAAAGGCTCGCGGCATTAGGAAGGTTGAGAACCACTGCTCTAAGTGGCAACAAACACGAGTGGGGCAAAAGCCAGCAAGGTGAGGTGGCCTTGGTGTGGGCCGAGGGATGTTTAACCCAGTGCACACGTAACATCACTGCTACTCCAGCTGCGCCCAAGAGGGCTGTATGCTGGGAATGGTGAAAGGGCTTTCTTATGATGTTTAAATGGTCCAGGGTTCAGTATCTCAGTCATAGGAGGATGCCACTGAAGCAATGAATGGACAGAAATATAAACACAAAACTGGGATCCAGGCTGGGGATGAGAAAAGCGGGTACTCCAGGCGAGAGAAGGCAGCCCTGGAGGGGGTGAAGGGAGGGAGCGGGCAGGGGAGAAGGAAGGAGAGGACCCTTTTGATTGGAAGTGACAAAAACAAACTAAACTGGGTTAACAAGAATTAGAGGAACATCAACGCATGACATGGAGAAAGCACAAGAGGTACCGGCTCCAGGTGAAGCGGGATGCCTGCGTCTCTACACCTCTCCACTCCGTGTCTCCGGTAGGCACCCTGGGCCGGCACCACCCGCCCATGGGCCTGTCACCCACAGGGACCAGGAAGGAGAGACCAGGCATCCCTACCAGCCTCTCAAACAACTCACTGGCTCGCTCGGGGCATGTGCTCACCCCAGGCCATCCATGGGTCATGGAATAATGGGTAGGTACTCTGATTGACCAAGTTAGACCAACTGATTAACAGTTCTGCCAGAAACATGGAGAGGAGAGAAGCGAAGTCCCCAAAATGAACAAGCGCTTTGAAATACTCCCCCGCCCAATTTAATCCGTATAATCCCACCAAGTAGGCGTTTTATTTTCATTTTGACATTAACTCCATGTCACACTTTGCCGCCTTCAGCTTTTCAGACAAGTCAGGTTCTGAGATGGGACAGCTGTGGGTGGATCCATGAGATCTCCACCCTCCACCGCTGCCCAGGACTAGTCCTGGTCATGAGCCCCCCTGGGCTGCTGGTCGGGTCAGGCAGCACCCCTGCTTCCCTGGGGCCCCAGGACCTGCCTTAAATCTTCTATTTCTGGGACCTTACCCCATAACTGTGTTCAGGAGCCACTGCCCAGACGACTGGGGAGTGTGACTGTAGTGGGAGATTCCCACCCCAGAGAGAGAAAGCCATTTCACATCGGAGTGACTTTCTTTGCCAAAACGTCCCCGTTCCAGGCAATGCCCTGTACTTTGCCTCTAGTGACAAATAAGCCCAACTGATGTTTCCTTAGACAGAAAGCCATTTTGGGGGCAGTGAGCTCTCTCCCCACTCCCTGGGGCACCAGCAGGCGTTCCCTGCAGTTCTACGTGGGCCTGTTCCGGTCCCGCCACATGGCCCTGCGGCCCAGCGCCCTGGCCTGTCACGTCGGAGCATTTCGGCGACCGCAGGCTGGTCTTTCTCTGGGAGACTGCCCAAGAGGCTGCTAATCCCCTTGACCTCGGTCACACATCCGTCATCTCCTAGGTTGTCCTTCTTGGCTGATATTCAAAATGTGCTCCGTTTTAAAGCCACGTTCCCTTCGGTGTCCAGTGTGCTGGGCCGCGTCAGACACCAGCAGGTGCGGCGGTTTGTTTTCTGTCTCTCCTGCCATTCAAATAAGACTTTGAAACCTGTCCCCGAAGTAGAGAAAAAACTCCTATGTGGGTTACACCTGTGACCCACAGTGATGTGGCTGGGTGTCTGGTGAGCTATGGTCCTTGTCCTAACACATGGCATAATCTCGAAGTTCACCAGATCACCACCACAGGGAGAGAAAGCTGCGAGACGACGACACAGTGAGATCGAGCACAGCCAGCCGCCGCCTTGAACAGGAGGAGCATGGTGCCCGGAGTGGAGGCCACGCTCCCCGCTCCCCACGAAGTCCCCATTCACCCAGGGGACTGAAGTCGGGCCCTGCTGCCACCAGGCTTAGCCTCCTGAGGACCAGCGAGGGGCTGTGCTCCCTGGTCTGTCACTAACACACTGGCGAAGCGTCTGCCGGGTGCCAGGGAGCGTGTAAGTGCAGAGGCCACAGAAAAGGATAAGAAAACTTGCCCCCGAAGGGCTCGCCTACAGCTGGAGGGGAGGCAGAGGCCAGGGGGAGGTACACTTGCCCAGCACCACGCCAGGGGGCATGGGAGGAGCTCTGGGGGTCAGAGGAGAAGCTGACCTGGGCCTGGATGCTGGCCGAGGCCACCCCAGCTGCACCTGCAGGTGGCGGAAGAGGGAGCCGGGAAAGCTCAGTGACTGGGAGACACAGGTTCTTCCCACGGAGAACACGCACCTCCCTGTTGGGTTCTTGGGCAATGGGTGTGAGTTGCCCACCTCCTGTGAACAAGGGGCAAGCTGCCCTGGAGGCGCTGGAATAGCACCCAGTCTTCAGAACTGGGGTGAATATCCATCTGAAGACAGTTGGGAATAAAATAGCCTTCACCCTTATTGAGAGTTCGCCCCGATCCTGCTGAGCCCGCGCTTGATTTAAAACCCTTCCATCTGGAATTATTAGTTAAGGGCAGTTTCCCAGTGAAGACGGATGGGGTAAGCGGTCTCACTGCTGGCTTTTGGGGAACCATGGCATACCCCTACCACGCAGCAAAAGTTCTTTAATCATGGTTGATTGACAATTAGAGGCCTTGAATTATTAGCGAATGGCATCTCTGCAAAGGAATGATTTATTGGGCCAGCAGACTTTGCAAAGGAACGCAGATCCTGAATTGAAAGGCACCTCATTTGACTATCTGTCTTCACAGTGGAAACTAAACCCGAAGCAGAGGCTAACATTTAGCCTTGATTTCCGATCTCTGCGCATTTGCCATGGTAAGGAGACAGAAGCCGGCACGGGAGAGTGCCCCCATTTGCAGGTTGGCCCTCACCCTGGGGAGCTCCCACACTCAGGCCTCGCCACCTCGGAGCGGCCTCCGCGTTCTGGATCCCCGTGAGGAGGAAGCGAACTTGCAGCAGCCTTCACAAGGGGCCTGCCCTGAAACAACGGACGGGCCAACGCCACTCACTGGCCCGGGGCCCGCTGCCACCCTCTCAGTTCATTTGCTTGAGAGCACGTTGTATTGGCTCCAAGGGAAAAGAATGTCCTGGTTTTGTGACTGACATGCCCCACTTCTTCCCTTCCTGCTTCCCTGGTTCAGCCTTCAATGCTCTGAAGGGCAAGGTCAAGGGGGAGCAGCATGCTGTGGACGTGGTCAGCCCGCTCCCTGGCCTCTTGGGCCCATGGGAGGCACCGAGCTTACTCCTGCCCTGCTGGGCTCCCTGCCTGGGGTGCTGCCTCCCTCCTGGTCACCATCATACTCACGCCCAGCTCCGATATCACTCACTGGGGCTGCCCCAACCCCAGACAAGGTCATCCCCCTTTCCTGTCAGCACCTCCTTTCCCCCTCACTCACAAAGCAATTTCCTCTTATTTTTTGTTGTTTGTTTTTTGTGAATCCTCAGGTGAGAATATATTTTCCATTGGTTTTTACAGAGAGTGGAAGGGAGGAAGGGAAGGAGAAAGAGAGAGAGAGAGAGAGAGAGAGAGAGAGGGAGAGAGAGAGAGAGATCAGTATGAGAGAGATACATCAATTGGTTGCCTCCCTCATATGTCCCAACCAGGGCTAGGGTTCGATCCTGCAACCTAGGTACATGCCCTTGACCGAGAATCAAACTGAAGACCCCTCCGTGTGTGGGCTGGACTTTAACCACTGAGCACCACCGGCCAGAGCGTCAGTGTCCTCTTAAAAGCATAAAGGAAATGACTAATATATATATGACTACACGATATTTTACATTTCACAAGGAAGAGAGTGTCAGGGAAAGATACTTCTAACCCGGGGCTGGCAGAGCAACACCCTCACGTATAAAGCGCTCTTACAAACAAATAGAAACGGGCGAAGAACACGCACAGGCCGGTCACATGGAAACAAATGGCTCAGAAACAGACTCGCCTATGCTCGACTCATTCCATTTTTAAGGGCAGACATGGAAGTGAAAACAACAATTGCAAACCCTTTAATTTTCTTCTTTACTTAGGCTGGCAAAAATTAAAATATTGGTAATGAACACTATTGATAGAGTGTTGGAGGACAATTGTTGGTCTAGGAAATTCACTTTGAAAAAAAAATCTATTTCACCCTAAAGTCTGAATGATTCCCTAAGGACAAGAACAATGGCCTCATTTCAGGCACCGGTATCAGGCCGGAGAGAGAGGCAGGGGCGGAGGAAGCTGTCTGCAGCTCTCACGTCTAACTGGAGAGTCCAGCTGCCCACCTCCCTCGAGAGGCAGGACGGCGGGCAGGTGTGGAGAGCTCAGGGAAGCCCACCTGTCCGCACTATTGGGGTCACAGAAGGACAGCCTGCTCCAGGGGAGGGAGGGTCACGGGCACTCACAACGGCACGACTGGCAGTCTGAGTGGCTGGCCAGCTTCACCGCGCCGAGCTGAGCCACGTGCACCAGGTCCTGAGACAAGCCTCCCCCCACCCCACCCCCCGTCCACCTGGAGCCCCTCGCCTGGACCCACCGCAACCTGGTGGACAGCCTGGTGGGCTGTCGGTGCTGCTGTTCTCAGGGGCGGAGGGAAAGGACGTGAAGGGGAACCTGTCACCTCTCTGGCTGTGGTTCTCGGCCTCCCTGGGTGTCGGCACCCTCAGGAGGGCTTGCTGGGGACCACCCCACAGTCTCTGAGTCTGTAGCTCTGGGGCGGGGCCTGAGAATGTGCACTGTAACGAGTCCCCGTGGGGTGTTGACGCTGCGGACCACAGCACCCACGGGGAGAACCACCCGGGTGGGTGAGTCAGAGGCTTCTGATCTGGGGCAAAGGGCACCAGGGGCCCTGGATGCAGCCCCACAGGGATCACAGGTGCAGCTTCTATTTCAGTCGCAGGACCCTGGCCAGATCCTACCCTGAAAATAACCAATCCAGGTCATGACCTGGCCTTTGAATGGTGGCCCAGAGAGCAGGTGCCATGTGGTCACCAGCCCAGTGCCTAGGGCTGCCTCCTGCCAGTCTGGGAGCCTCCACCCTGGCAGGGCAGCAGAGTCCCGGGGCCCAGTCCCCACTCTCCCGACCTGCTGTGTGCGTGCCAGCAGCTCCTCTGCCCCAGCTTTAGGGCAGCTCCACTGGTCAGAGAGCGCAGGCAGCTCCACTGGTCAGAGAGCGCGGGCAGCTCCACTGGTCAGAGAGCGCAGGCAGCTCCGGGGCCTGGTCAGAGAGCGCAGGCAGCTTCACAGGTCGGAGAGCGCGGGCAGCTCCACTGGTCAGAGAGCGCGGGCAGCTCCACTGGTCAGAGAGCACAGGCAGCTCCACTGGTCAGAGAGCGCAGGCAGCTTCACAGGTCGGAGAGCGCAGGCAGCTTCACAGGTCGGAGAGCACGGGCAGCTCCACTGGTCAGAGAGCGCGGGCAGCGTGCTCCTGCCGCAGGGATCGAACAGAAGGCGCTTGGACTCCATGTGCAGTGCCCAGCGGGGTGCAAGCTCTGGAAGAGTAGTGCCATGAGAGACAATAGAAAGGGCTGCTACCAGTTCTGCCCTTAGGCAGCTGATCAATGATTCTCTCATCATTGATGTTTCTATCTCTCTCCCTCTCCCTTCCTCTCTGAAATCAATAAAAATATATTTTTAGAAAAAGAAGTGATGGTTTCCTGCTCACATCTGCCCTTCCTCAGAAGCAGGGACACGAACATGAGTTCTCCTTGGACGCACGGAGGCTTAGGGTGGAGCTGGCCCTGACCTTGCTGAGGGGCAGGACTGAGGCCCCTGGGTCCGATCCCGGCCCTCCACGCTGGTGGTCAGCGGCTGCCCAACCAGCACAGACCTGCTGTTAGGACAGGGGACAGAGAGGGCCTCGGGGCTCTGGAAACCTCGTACGCAGAGAAGCTGAAAGTAGCCTTTCGTTCGTGCTGTGCACTGGGGCATAGCTCAGATCTCTAGGTCTGGGTCCAGACCCCCATTGACCCACTGGATCCGGCTGGCTGACCTTCGCAACCTGCGGCTGGCCTGGTGCCCACATTCCCGCCGGCAACCCCCAGACAGCCTCTGCAAGCGGCTGACTACATGTGAGCCCCAGGCCCATGACCAAGGCATCGTTAGCCTCTCCGTGTGGCCACAGGCAGAGGTGGCCGGGACTCGGAGGCTCTGAGCAGGGGCATCGCGGCGGCGCCAGAGAAGGTCCCTCCTTGGGGTTGCACGGTGTCCACAGCTAACTTGGCACTTCACAGCTTCCTCATGACCTTGTCTCCAGGCTCTTCCTGACCAGCGTGGTTTCATGAATTTAAAGTCAGTAGCTGACGCTCCAGGAGGCTGTATTTTAAATATGTGTTTTTATTGATTTCAGAGAGAAGGGAGGAGGAGAGATAGAAACAATGGTGAGAGAGAATCACCATTGCACTCCCCACACTGGGGATCAAGCTCGAAACCAGGGCCTGTACCCTGACCAGGAATCGAGCCATGACCTCCTGGTTCATAGGTCGACCCTCAACCACTGAGCCACGCCAGCCGGTAGGGAGGCTGTATTTTAAAGCTTCACTCCATTTGCCAGTGTTTCAACCAGGGCGACTTGAGCCCGGGGACCACGAGCAATGTGTGTGTGGAGACGTTTGTGCGTGTGACACCTGGAGGAGGGTGCCCCTGGCACGAGTGGGTGGAGGCCAGGGATGGCACCCACAGGGCACAGGAGGGTCTCCACCACGGAGAGTGATTCAGCCCAGAGGGTCCTAGTGCTGAGGGGAGACCCCATAGACCCACTCACTCACTCGGAAACCTGCTCAGAGGCCAAGAGGCTCCTGACCTCTGTCTTAAAGACTTGCCCTCCGCTGGAGAGGGCCGCAGTCCCAAGCAGCGGGGTAGCCTGTGCCTCTGGAGGCCAGGGCTACGCTATCCCACGTGCCCGGCCTGCCCACCACCGACTCTGGGTGACACTGTCCTTTGGGGCACTGCTGAGCTCATGCAGGGCTGAGAATGGAATGAGGGTGACTACAGAGGAGTTGCTGGCCTCCTCACAGTGGATGGAGTAGACAGAACCCAGCACAATGCCCCTTAGTGCTACTCGCCGTGGGGAGCAGCAAGTCTCTCCGGGACCCAGCGTTTGCAGAGCCCAGAGCAGGCACGTGCCCGAAAGAGGTTCCATCTGGATGCAGAGCCCAAAGAGCAATGCCTCTTCCCGCCTGCCCCAGCTTCTTATCACCCTGGGTTTACTGAGTGTTTCCCTGTGGGAGGCAGGACCCTAAAGGTGTCCCCAAGACCAGCCTACTCAGACACACCCTAACCTGGCACTGCTTGGGGGTCCGACAACCTGCAAACTGGATAATAAGTTCCCCATCCCCTACACCCCCACAGGGTAGATGTGTGGGAGCAGCATGCCTGCTACAAACACTCCTGCTCCCATAAACTCGTCACCACAGTCCGCACTTGCCCACGTGAGCAAAGCAGGGGGACCAGAGAAGTCCGAGGTAGCCCTCACGGCCTGCTTGCGTCCTGCCCTCCCCGCACCTGGCGGACGCGGCATCACAGGCGCCCGCGCTGGTTGCACTCCGTCTCCCAGGCCGGCGGTTCCAGGGATGGCTCTGGGGTGGGGCCACCACAGGCCTTCTCAGGCCAGGCGGTGGTTTCATTGGAAGAACAATTTTTTTCCAAAACATAGACTTCTGATCCATCTGTGTGCAGTGGCCTGAGTCCATCGCTCCCTGAGGACTGTGCTGCGAGCAGCGAGCAGCAGTAACGCGTGTCTACGTTACTCAGTTCCTCCCTCATCCTTGCTCAGCGCATGAGCGCCTCTCAGAAGCACAGGAGCCCTTGTTACCAAGGCTTTGTCTGCATGAGAAGGGTCACGGGTCCTCTGGCCATGACACGTGGCCCCACGCATTGGGCCCACGCCACGCTGCAGTTCTGCTACTTGAGGCTTGCTTCTCTTGTTCCTATATTTTGTATCAGTTAAGATTAGATTTGGCCACAAGTGACAGAAAATCCGAAATAGCAGTGACTTAAACAAGACATATTGAATTCTCCTTCATTTTCAGACTAGAGTAAGGTGGTCCAGGAATGGGCCCGCGGGGCTCCTTGGTGTCAGAGACCTACCCCCTTTTTGTCCTGTTGATGCACCCACATCCAGAATGGCTGCCACAGCGCCAGCCATCGTATCTTCATTCCAGCCAGCAGACCTTGGAGACGGGGAAGAGACAGACCACCTCCACCCTTCAAGGACACTTCCTGGAAGTTACCTTCCACTGGCCAGAACTCGGTCACTTGGCCATACCTGCCTGCAGGGGAGGATGGGAAATGTCACTCGAGTTCCTGATGGCTGACAGGGGTTCTGTTTTTGAGGAAGGAGAGGCAGCAGATATTGAGACGATTCGCAGTCCCGGCCGCCTCATATCCGTGTCGGGTTCCAGTACCAGAGTCCATGCTGGGAAAGGCAGAGAAGTGTCTTTGCTGTTGCCTCAGGAGTCTTTATCCTCCTTCTACTTCTTACGGCAGATTTGTTTGGCCTCTGACTCACACATTTCGGAGGCGACGGTGACTAGACAAGGTCTGGGGTCCTCTGCCCACGCGCCTTTGAGGGGACCGTGACTACAGCTGCTGTGCAGGGACACACAGGGAGGTTCCCGGTGCGAGTGCCACTTGGGTGTTATCTGTGCTCACAACGTCTGTGTTCAGCAAATCACAAGAGTAAGCAGGGCAGGCACCTCTGATGAGAAGCTCTGTGCAACAAACGAGATTGTTGAAGCGAACGGAGAACCACAATTGATGAAACACCAAATACATACTTAACCTGGGAGACCGCAGCTATCCTTAGACTGCTAAGCAACTGAGAGACTATGTTCTTAATACAATCAGTTTCCTTGAAGACACTCTTCAGTTTACTGCATAATAGACCTGATGTAGTTCACAGGTAAGCCCCACTGCGGCTTAGGCTCTCACCAGTGGTTTCCCACGGAAACCTTTCAAGCGTGTGGATAGACGTGGGAATGGACTTGTAGGAGACGCAGCCACATCATGAATGTTCAGTGCGGATATCAGCCGGGGAAGGCGATGCTGTGTCACACAGACTGGCATCCACAGGAACGCCTGCCGTCTCCTACGCCAGGGGAGCTTCAGAAACATGCCCACGGGGCCCCTTTACCCCCAGGACACGACCATCCCTCTGAGGCCTGTGAAATTAGCCAGGGGCTGAACTTGTTTACATACTGGCTCCAAAACACACAAAGGCTGCAACATTGATTAATAAAAATTAATCAATGTCTAATTCGGTGTCCATAAAATGTAACATTTTGTTCTCCTTGTGAATTATTAACTTGGGCATCACTGACTTTTTCCTGAGTATTTTATTACTTTTGAAAACAGTCGGTTGGAGAGAGTGTCCTATGGCAGGAATTCACCAACATGCACAGCAGCCAGGATTCACCACCCACCAGCTGCCCGCGGCCAAAGCGAACTTCCTCCTAACCTTCCCATCTGTATGGCGTGGGTCTGTTTGTAACGCAGGGCTGTGGATCCGTCTGTACCTGTTGATTCCATGGGAGGTTTCCAAAAAGAATGCCTTCAGCAAGAGCCGGCACTCTTTTTTCTGTGAGGAGCCAGAAAGGAAACAGGTCTGGCTTTGTGGGAACAGAGGGTGTGTGTTGTGACTAACAGCCCTGCTGTGACAGCACCGAGCAGTCATCGGTGGCACATAAATGATACACGAGCATGGCTGGGCGCCAATAAAACTTTATTCACAAAACAGATGGGGGAGGGGGGTGGCAGATCATTCTCTGTCCCTTGCCTCAGATCCAGGAAGGCCTAAGACCACCTACTGCTCCCTGCCAACACTTCACACTCAAAAACTACACTTTTCAGAAAAGCACTTTTATCATGAATAACCCAGAAATATCTTCGATTCTCCTGGCAGCCCCAGTGTTCGCACAGCGGCTCTAGGGTCAGATGGGCGATCCAGGGCCCCAGGTGAGGAGTGAGGAAACCGTGTACAAACACCGAGGCTTTGCAGTAAATGTTCCCACCCCTTCCTCATAAGAAAGAGGAGGTTTTAACCCCGAGTCTGCTAAAACGACGTTTAATAGACTTCACCCGTTCATCCCAGGGTGCCGGAGGGCACTCACAGGTCACGCTCATCAATCATGTAAGGTTTCCCGATTCCCTGTCACCTTTTAGGTCTACAATGTGTGCATGCGAGTGTCCTGAGAGCATTTAGCGTTTTGCTGAGCCAGACTCTCATCTATTGCTCAGACCAGGAAACTGACTTTGGGGAGCTCATGTCCTACTGATAACCCTTTTTAACCTTTTTAAAAGAAGCCATCCTCTCCCCAACACTTATCCTAGCAGTAAGTGGACAAGTAAAAAAATCAATTAGGCTTGTGATTTTGTTTAAAGGTACAATGTAATTGGAGTAACATGAAATGTCTTCTTTAAGAAAAAGAAGAAATAAAGATAAAACATATGAACAATAAAATGGCAATAAATACATATCTATCAACAATTGAATCTAAAAATCAAAATAAATGAACAAGCAGAACGGAAAGAGACTCATAGATACAGAGAACATTTTGACAGTTGCCAGATGGGAAGGGGTGGAGGATGGGTGAGAAAGGGGAAGGGGCTTAGAAGCACAAGTGAGAAGTCATTGTGTAGCCATGGGGGGTAGGGCACAGCAGGGGGAGTACAGTCAGTGATATTCTAATCCCCAGGTATGGTGTCAGGGGGGTGTGAGTATTGAGGGGACTGGGGTGTACAACCTGAAACAAATACAGTATTGTATGTCCACTGTAATTGAAAAATAAAAATCGATTTTTAAAAATATACAATCTAATTGGAATTTATTCGTCAAAGGCTACTAAATGATTTTGCTTACATAATCCATGCAAGTTAAATTATGCCTGTTCATTTTTAAAGTATGCGCTGCTTATACAGTTGTAAGCATAATCATTTCTTTCATAATACTTTATTTATGCATATTAAAAACTGGAAAGGGTTACTATTTATTTTTTTAATCACTAAAAATACTGAGCACTAATCTTCTAGAAAATATTTCCCTATTTACCTGTTTTTTCACTTAAACTGAAACAGAATCATAATTACAGAAATATGTATAATCACTAAAATGTATTTTCATTTCACCCCCAATATTACCTGTTATTAACAAATTGCTGGTTAACCTATAGATTATATTTCATCTTCGTTCTGAGCTGGGCTGCTAATGGAAGCAAGAAATTACATTCAAGTTTAATTTAAAAGCTTCTCTGGAAAATCTATCTGATGAATCAAATTTTTAAAAAAGCATAACCTGCTATTTTGGTTCGAGATGTGTGGCCTGAGAATATCAAAGCATCTAATCTGAACTCAGAGTTTATCCTGAGTCTAAGACTAGGAGGAAAGAAGAAAGAAAGAAAGAAAGAAAGAAAGAAAGAAAGAAAGTAAGAAAGAAAGAAAGAAAGAAAGAAAGAAAGAAAGAAAGAAAGAAAGAAAGAGAGGGAGGGAGGGAGGGAGGGAGGGAGGGAGGGAGGGAGGGAGGAAGGAAGGAAGGAAGGAAGGAAGGAAGGAAGAAAGAAAGAAAGAAAGAAAGAAAGAAAGAAAGAAAGAAAGAAAGAAAGAAAGAAAGAAAGAAAAGAGGGAGAGAGGGAGGGAGGGAGGGAGGGAGGGAGGGAGGGAGGGAGGGAGGGAGGATTATTTCAATGGACCATAATGTCTTGCACTTTTAGGAGATGCTCTGGGATGCATGTCTTCAGGCCTGGGCCCCAGCCAGTCCAGCAGGCTGGGCAGTGACGGTGTGTGCTCTGAGAAGGCAAGTGAGCTCAGACTTTCTGCCCCTTCCAGCTCCCCCTCCTCCATGTAGATGTGAGGCAGGGACTCGGGGTCTGCGGCCAGCGCATGGAGCCCACAGAGCTTCTGGAGAAAAGCCAGGGAAAGAGGAGGTGAAGGCCAGGTTCTTCCCCACAGGGCTCGTTCCTGCAGCTCCATGAGGGACGCCTTAGCTCCAGGTTATGAGGATACGGTGGGCAGCCCCTCTGTCCCCAGCCGTAACAGACGGTGCTACGGACTCAGCGGTGGCAGCCAACTGAGGGGAAGGAGCGCCATCACACTTTCCAGCTAAGCCCTGGGAGGACGTATGACGGCCCTCGGCAGTGCCCCGCCCTCTAGTGGGTTTATTCTGGGGGTTCATCTCTCCACCACCTGTGCCCCGACACCTGCTGTCCCCTTCCCAAATGACCATGCCCAACTGCCAGCTTCCACTCAGCAAACTCCAGCTCCTACAGGCCCACGCCATCGCTCTGTGAAGACTTTTCTGCGTTTTTCTGGTCTGAGTGACTCCATAAATGTTTGTTGGGTGGGTGGACCGACGGCCGAGGTTAAAGGGCTTCCCCCCCATGTACCTTCAGACACCTCTGGGAGGGGCTGGTGCAAATCTGAGCCAGTTATTGCATCTCAGTTGCCATGGGTCAGCAAGGACCTCTGACCATCACTAGCTAACAGTGGCCCAAGGGGTGAGCTCACCCAGGGCCTGAAGACGCTCAGAATCAAACATCTCAGAGCTGGAGGAGGCAGGCGGTGGGGGCAAGGCCTGGAAAGAGGAAGCCGAGAAGCCCCGGAGCCCACAGAGCTCTCAGCCGTGCCCTCCCCTCGATCGGCTGCCGGCTGTCCCCACCTCCCGCTGGCAGCAGGAGCCACTCCAAGGCTCCCTGTTTAACTGGAAACACCATGGCCCTGTGGTGCCCACAGGTGAACATGGGAACCTCGCCCCTGCATCTGCCCGTTGCCTGGGTCCACTCATTCGGGGACTGAGGCCCCTGCGGCATGTACCCGAGGGGGTGGGGCAGGAGAGGCAGCTCTGGCCAGTGGTCAATGGGTGCCCGCACCCCGGCCCATCCTTGGTGCAGCGAGAGGATCATTAATGACGAGGCTGGGTACAGAGGCAGACACGCTGCAGCGGCTATGCCGGGCAGATCCCAGCTCAGCATCCTGGCTGATGACAGTGCTGGTTTCTGCACCAAGTCAGCAATTTTAGAGTCCCCCTAAGATCAATAATTCATCGTAAACTTCCAACGAAGTAGAAAGCTCCCAAAGGGAGAACCAGGCCTCTCCTCTGTTCTGTGGCCCAGCAGGTGCTGGCCCCACTGCTGCAGCCTCTCCTTCCCTGGGCGGGCCCCGCTCCTGGGCCACCAGGCCCACCAGGCTCAGCTGTTTGGGGGTGCACAGGCCGGGGGAGGGGCAACCCAGATGCCGTGTGACAATGACGTGCTGTGCTTATGCGGCTACCTCACACCCGTGTGCACAGAATCGCCCCTGATGCAGGGGGGCTGTCCCCACCCTCCTTTACAGATGGGAGCTGAGGACCAGGGACTGCCCGACGCTGCGGCGGGATCAGGCAGCAGGTCTGCAGGGCCCGGGCTCTCTGGGTTCAGGGTTGCTTCTGGACTTGGGGACAGTGGTTTTTTGAGCAGACACTCAGCACTGTCCACTCTGCAGGACTTGGGAGCAGGTGTGTGGAGGGACCAAGTCCACACCGACCTCAGGGTTGTCACTGAGGCACAGAGCGCCCCACCCCACCCCCAGGCACCGGGACAGGCCCAGGAGGAGGTGACCTGGGGGCTCTCTACCCCGCCACCATCTGCATCTCACTCCCTCAAGCTGTACCACCTGGCACCTGTCTGCCACCCACTCTGACAGCCATGGGAAGGGTCGTTGGATTTCACAAAACGGGGTCCCAGGACCTCAGGTCAGACACTCTACTGAGCACCCAGACCCACAAATGCAGGGTCTGCAGAGTTGGGGCCTGGGAGCCATGCTCTTGAACAAGCTCCCCAAGTGCCCACACCCGGGAGCCCGGGCCCCTGCATTTGACCCCATTTCTACCACGCTCTATGTCTGTGACCTTGGACATGTCACCTAATTTCTCCGTCCCCGGTTTCCACCTTTTATAGGTGAGGAAAAGGATAACTCCAGCCCAGGCGGGCTGATGCGAAGACTGAATGAGTTAGTATCTTTCAATCCCTTAGAGATGCGCTTGCCAACTAAGTCAGTCTCGGCAGATGGGCCCACTAACCTTGACATACTCCTCTGCACTTCCGCTACACGGGCTGAGCCCCAGCTTTCCTGCAACAACACATGGAGCCCCTGGGAGTCAGAAGTCGCATCTGCTGCATCTGTGTGCTCCCCGCATCCCCGAGTGGGGAGCGCACAGAGCTCACCCGCAGTGACACGGCTCTCCTCGGGCTCCTCCGCTGGAATCACCCATGGCTTTGCCCAACGGCCCACTGCCTGTGCTGGGGAACTTCCAGGAGAGAGCTAATATTATCACCAACAATCCCTAAGCCTCGTCAACCACGTGGTTCATGATTCCCCAGAAAGAGACCTTTCACTCTTGTCTTGGGTCGTGTTCTGCGGAAATAGCCCCTGGAACTCGATCCCATGAAAGTGCTTGCCCTGGACCCAAGCGTGCCTCCCAAAGCCCTACGCTGAAGCCCCGCCCACCCTGGGATGGTATTTGGAGATGGGGCCTTTGGGAGATAATTAGGTTTAGATGAGGTCATGAGGGTGGGATCCTTGTGATAGGATTAGTGCCCCTTAATAAGAGACGGGTGTCTCTCTGCCATGTGAGGACACAGCAAGAAAGTGACCGTTTGTGGAGCAGGAAGACTCTTACAGCACCCGCCCCTGCTGGCCCCCGATCTCAGGCCCCAGGCCCAGGACTATGAGAAGCAGGCCTGTGTACGCCTCGGTCTGTTGTGGCTGCAGCCCCAGCTGACAGCGACAGCGGTTTAGGGGAAGCACCCCCAGCTGGGCCCGGATGGGGACACCGACACGGGGAAACCTCTACCTGATTCAGGATCTCCGCCATCACTCCTGCCCTCACTTCCAAGGGTTGTCTGGACACCCCGGTATCCAGGTAAACCTGCAAAGCAAAGGGGCAGAGCCTTAACCCCTCTGAGGAGCCCTCCTCGAACTCCCCATCAACGGCCTCTGCTGGCCAGAGATGGGGGCACCGTCCAGGTGGAGGGTGGTCAGAGCTCTCCGTGAGGGAGAGTAGGATCGAGGGCAGCTTGGTCATGCGTCACCTGCGTGTGGTAGAAGAGAGAGGAGGAGACCCTGCAAGCACATCACTAGAAATCCTTCCGATCGCATTGCCTTTTCTTTCTGCACAAAATATATGGAAGTTATAAAGATCGTGTAGGTCGTCCTGGCAAAGATCCATGGGCAAGCTTGACAGCTGCTTTACGGGGATGGAGCATGGCAATGTGATTTGCAAGCCCTGTTTTGGGTCCACAAAAGCTTAGTAAGACTCCTTGTGCCATGGGCATGGCCTCAGCATTTGTGAATGAGGCACATCCACCCCTAGGGACAAGATCAGCTACGTAATTTGCAGGACCCAGTACAACATGAGAATGCAGGCCCCATTGTCCCAATATTAACAAGTTCAAGATAATGACAGTAGAGCATTAAGCCAAGAACAGAGTCCTTCTGAGCTCAGGGCCTGTGCTATTGACCAGGTTCCATGCCCAGAACACTGGTCCCGCCAGGACCAGAGGGACACACCTCTCAATGCACACCCCTTGAAGGGTGGGTTAGTGGCATCATCTCTGTGCAAAACAGAACAGTAACATTTCTATCTTAGCTCAAACACAGGATGAGAAATGATAATGAAATTATAGAGGTCTTGAATTCTTTTTTTAGATGCTTTCCATCATAAAAACTGTGAATACCTTTTCTAGCTTTTGTCAGAAAAAGTATTTTTTTGTTGTTAAAATATTAGCTAGATACACTAGTGAAGTTGGAGGTCTGTGTTTGAGACCTGCTTTAAGAGTGTGGTGCCCAAGTCAGCAATCTGGGTTTGGTAATGTACTGTGGTTACGTGAGAGGCTTCCCTGTGGGCAGGTCACACAGGAACTCTCTGGACTGTGTTTATAAGTTCTTGTGAGTCTGAAAATTATTTCAGAAAAATCATTTTACAAAGAAAAGCAATTATTCTAGAATTTGTACATAGACTACGTAAGGACATGGGGCTAGGGGACCCAGGGCTCATTTTGGCAAGAGGTGTGAAGTCACTGGGCTAGACTTGGGTCAGGCTCAAAGCCATGAGCTCTGACTCTTAGAGATGATCCCTGGCGCCCTTGGGTGGACACAAGGAAACATACTCATTTGTGAGTGTCCTAAAAGGTGCCACATTGGATCAGGACTACCAAATAACTCGTTAACACTCAACGATGACAATAGCTAGTTGGATAGATGAGAAGGTCTTTACTGACTATGTGTTCATTCCACCAGTATCACAGAATCTTCTAGAAAGGCCGCTTATAAGGGAACAGTCAATCATTAGTGAGATGACCACAGCAGGGAGTGAACTTCTGTGACTCACTGGAGTCCCAGGACAAAATGTGCTTGGTCTGATGCATGTGCTGGAGGTGGCAGCACTTCACTTATATCCGAGGGGGGAAACGACGGTTTACCCAAAAGACAATGCATGTCCCTCCAGTTGGAAACAAAGCAGCTGTGAGTGTCCTTCAGCATGTTTCCCTTGCTCACACTCTCACATGCAAACAAAAATGAGCATTATGATAAGGGGGCGGGGGGAGAATGTAGGAGTGAAAAAGGAAAGGTGGAGAGATGAAAAAAAAGGCTGTAGCAAAATGGCAGTGTGTGACCTAATATGACTTGAAGATGCAGGTTCTAACTTCTAACAATGATGATAGAGGTACCCACGAGTTGAATATGCACGTGGACAAGGTCTAGAAGGTGACAGACAAATGAAGCTGTTTCAGTTTAGGGATGTGATGCTTTTGCTTGAGGTTTCTATTATTTTCATAAGGGCCCTTCAATAATGAAATAAAATTTCAAAGAAAATAAAGCAGGCAATGGACCCTAGCAATGGTGTTATCAAGATAGCTTGTGCTTTGCAGCCGATTATAAGGTGCCAGGTTGCCCAATAAATCATAAGGACAATGTAATTTAGGGAAGGTATGTGAATGCTGTTTAGTTAACCTGTCACCACAGATGCAAATACTATTTGCAGGACGCCATGAAGGGAACCCAGGGACACATCAAGAAATGGAGGGCACAGGCCTTTGTTTCCTCCTCTGTAAATGGAGGTGTCCTCCCCGACAGGTTCTGGTAAAAATTCTGAAGATTTGAGCTTGTAGAGTGCACACGCGGGCATGGTTGGCAAATCAGAGCAAATACTGTGCTTGTAGCAGCTTGGGGCAGCTGCTGGCCTCGGGATGCGTGTGGATAGTTAAAGAGAAAAGAGAGAGAAGACCACCACCAGCCCATATGACGTCTGCGCATGGATGAGGAAGGGCAGCCCGGCTCACCCCTAGCCAAGCACCTGCCCCGTCATTTATGGCAGCCCTGCACTCATGTGCTGTTAGAGAAGGAGAGTTAGGCAGGGTTTTAGTGACATGGAATCTTCTGGTGAGAATATAATTCCCTTTCCAATTCTTCATCCTTTCTCCTAGGGACGTCAACAGAAAGTCTCTGTTTGGGGCCAGCATGGATTTGATGCCTCCCTTTTCACAGAGAGAGACCCTTTGGTGGGCAGCATTTTCTACCTGGATTGGCTCCTATTCCTATTGCATCTATTTTCCACTCCACACACACAAAAAAAATGGGTTTTCATTGACAATTGAAACATACCAGTTCCTAGCTACAAGAAATGTACTTTATTTGGACACCAGTCCATTTAAAGAAAAATATTTAAAAGTACACTAGTACAAGCAGCAGAAGCACGTGGCAAAAAGTCACAAAGGTGGCACTGGGCAGGTGTGGCGTGGCCTTGCGGTGGGGAGCAACTGCACTCGGGTGGGAGAACAGCCAGGCAGTTCCTGCCACGGAAACCATCTGCAAAGCCACCTTAAACCCAAGCAGCCCAGCAGCCACGCTTACCTTAGCACCCAGCGCAGCGCCTTCCTCCGCTGTGTGGGTGGGCAGGCCTGGCTTCTGAGTCCTGACCTCTGAGCCAGTCTGTGAGACACAGGGCTGAAATAATGATGGCAAGCATAAGGCACAAAGCAAGGAATAACATCTCCCCCAACACGAACACAGGCCATCCCAGAAAACATCCAACGGCTGTCCTGTAGATAAAGTGCAGTCATTTAGGGAAGGGGCTCCTGTAACTGACGGTGGGGAAGTGGGGCTTCTGGCTCAGTGTTTCACGTTAAGCAATGCTAGAAACCCTCATTTCAACAGCGGCTCGTTATCTACAAGGTAGTCCTCTGAGGCTTGCGACGATGGCTCTGGCCGTGCAGCATGCACCATCTCCTTCATTCCTCATCCAACAACTACTCGCTGAGGGGCTCAGGTATTGACGGCGGCTGCATTTCTCTCCTGAGAACTCATCCGCTTCCCCTTAGAAATGGGAAGCATCACGCAATCTTACAGACCTTCCTCATGCGAGTCCGAGGCCAATGGAGACCCTGACCAGGCGGGAATCTTGTGGGCCTGTGTCGGCGGGAGAACTGTGGGAGGAACTCTATGGGAACAATGGCCCGCACCTTTGCTTCCACGTCCTCTTCCTCCGTCTCAGGGCCTCACAGGCAAGGCTCACCAGGTCCGCGCTGTGGGGTCCTAATCCTTTCTTTTTCCTTTTTCCTGATGGAATACATGACCAACTTTTGTTTGTGGTCGACAGAGGGTGGAATCAACGGTAGGCATCTCCGATGAGGCGAGTCCTCCCAGGAGCACGGAAGGCCCCAGGTGAGTGTGCGCAGGTGTAGCAGGTGCAATCAGGTGAGATGATCATGGAGAAGCGTGCACTCACAGAGATGTAACCAGTGGTTACAAAGACATAATTAGTAATTGCTGTCAGTAAGTCTAATATTGGCAGTCACCGTTGTTTGCGTGTCTGCCAATACCCTAGTCTGTGCTAAAAACTTCACATGTGTATTTTGGTTAAATTGTCCAATAAAATTAAGTCAGAGAGAACATTATTAATCTCACTTTATATGTGCAAGTTGGGGGTCACCTAGATTATGTATCCACAGTTTTGTGATCTAAACCCAGGTTTGCTGTGTGCCCTGTTCTCAGAGCCCTAAGGGTACCTTGGCAGAAATGGGGCATAAAGCCAACGTTAATCAGAGGACACCTGAGCTGAGAGTTAGAGATGAGAGGGAGGATGTCGTGGGACTAGAAGAGGACAGAGAACCCTTGTCCAGCATGCGTTCCTCCCTCCGACAGCTGATACTTGGCCAGTGCCCTTGGCCACCAGACTCCCTCCACCTGCCTGGCCTCAGCGCTGCGATGACAAGCTGCACACGCCCTGCTTCTGTGGCTGCTTCCTCTTTCCAGGAAAGCACCACCGAGCCGCTGGCCAACAGGAACAGCACCGGGGCACCGCCATTACCCCTTCCCCCTGAACGGTGTCAGCAGCCAGTGTGTGGCGAGGCCACTTCCCCCAACTCGTCCAAGCTCAGCAGCCCCAGCTCCACCCCACCAAGCAGGGGACTAAGCACATTTCCATTGTCCTGGAGGGTTGCGCTTCAGAGCAGAGTGGAACTGCCCGAGGCAGGGTGGTTTGTCTGTTACACAAAGCACTGCGGGTTGTCAAGACAGTTTCCTTCTTCAAATGACACAAACTGGGAAACTGCTGCTCTTATTGCTGGAGGGGGGGGGGGGGGGGACCCAGCTATGTGGAGAGTTTGGACCATGCTTCCTGCCGTCTCCTCTCTGTACCAGGAAGGGCTCAGTGGGCCTGTGTGGAGGTGCAGGCGTGCACATACATCTGCAGCGTGACCCAAGGCTGTTACTCTCCCTTGCTGCATGCTAGTAGGGAAGAGAACGCGGGGTAGAATCCAAGGAGTCTTGGTGGACCACCAGCTTCTCCAACCCCCAGTCACTTTTCAGAGTGTCTCCCTATTCACTCGCGCATGAAGCCAACATCCATCAGCAGGTCTTTTCCCAAGAGCATGTCATGTTGCAACCAGTCTCCTCCCAGAAGAATACCGTGGGTGAGGTCTAAGACCACAGAACGTGGGCCACCTGCGGCCACTGTGACCAAGAGGTATTGCCTTTTGACATTTGGCTTTTATTTTTTTAGATCAGCCACCTTAGTTCTTAATGAAGACAGACAGGGGCGTTCACAGTGCTTCCATCTCATGGCCAACTCCAGCCCAGGGTGGCTGTGAGGACAGCTGAGATATGGCAGGGATGGTGTCCGGGCAACTGTGGGTGCTTCCAGGGCATGGTCTTTTTTGATCCCCAAGAAATCCGTGGGGTTGGTTTTTACCCTGATTCACAGAGGAGGATGTGGGGTTAAGTGATGTGCTCAATATGGTGCAACTAATAAGATGCAAAACCCAGGTCTTGTCCCTTTAAGGCCAGCAAGCGGTGCTCAGCCTCTGCCCTTGAGGAAGGGGGGCAGCTCTGCCTTACTTCAGGCCACAGCCAAGAAGCTGTGGACTCATTTGATTAGTCAGCCCCGCACATTGTCCATTGAGAAAACCACCCGGTCAAGCCATTTTCTCCTAAACAAGATTTCTCAACCTCGGCACTGCAGACACTGGGCACACACTGCTCTGCTGCGGGGCCACGCTGGGCGCTGGAGGGTGTTTAGAGTATCCCTGGGCTCCACCTACTAGGTACCAAAAGCATCCTCTCCCCCCCCCCCCCCGCCCCCGCACCCCCCAGCCAAGTGCGACCATCAAAATTGTCTCCAGACCTGCCAAATGTCCCCTGGGGGGCAAAACCACCCCCCATCGAGAAACAGTGACCTAAAGCAATAAATCAATTTAGCTAAGTTGGACAACATTGGGGATGTTTCCCCTTTGCTACTCAAATTAGAGTGAAGACGGGAGAGGCGGGCACAGTGAGTGGTAAAATAGGTAGATTTATTATCGACGTCATTGTCACGAAACACGAAGTGCTGTTTCCTTACCTGGCCTTCGATGGCTCTGCTCTCGTCGTTGTACATGATCAGGGTCTGCAGGCCCTCTTGGTGCAGGGCGGGGCAGCGGTGCCTCTGGGCTCCAGACACACAATCGCATCGCAGCACGAGAAGCAGAGCGACTACGATGAGACAAAGGGGAGTGAGGTAAACAAGCCCGTCTGTATCAGAGGCTTCACCGGGGCTTCTGTTAACTTGGACCTCAGTCGTGAATGACAGGGTCGGACGTGCCTTAACCATCTTAGTAACTGCAGAGCTTTGCACAGCCTGGGGCACAGGTGCTAGGTAACTGTTTGTTGACTTGGTTGACTAATGCCATGTAACCGGAAATATGGTGTTTATTTGAAAATCTAGTTTCCTTATTTGCCTTCCCCAAGCCCAGGAGCCCAGAAGCCCAGAGAGACATCTGTGTATTGCTGCCCCATTTACAAACCTCGGGTCGCCCTGTGGCTCCTCTGCTGTAGATTGCTGCTCACTAAATAGAAGCTGCTTTTGCCAGACAGACAGCATGTCTGACCAGGTCAGCCACCTTTGATCTGAGCCTGGGACTCGATGAGCCTCCAGGTCATTCTCGCAGCATCCCACTGCTATCTGCCATCACCTGCTCCCCACCCCAGAGGGTTCCATTCTCCCGGCTTACGGCCTGGACCGCTGACCTGCCAGAGCCAGGAACACCATGCAGAGGGGAGCAAGGACCCCCACAGGGAGCTCTGGTCCAGCAGCTAATCGCTCCGCCGCACACATGGCTCCGCCAGGACAGGAACAGACCCTCACGTGGACAGTCTGCTTCTGGGAAAGGCCCTGTCCATCTCCGATGGAAAGTGGCACTGAGTAATCGCCAGGAGGCAGGCTTCTCAGCATTAAAAGTTCAACCGACCGACCTGCAAGGGAAGGGGGCCATGAATGCAGGGACTCCCACGTTTTTCTGCTGCTCCACAGATGTTTACAAAGGCCTCCAGGAGCCAGGGCTCTATACGGGAGTCAGCCAGATGCAGAGTCAGAGGGGCCGTTGCCAACACCACCCTCACTTCCAACAGCAGCTGCAAATTCAGGGCTCGCATGTCGGCCAGCCGAGGGCAGAAGCACGCAGGGCAGAGCCCAGAGACATGGAGCCAGGACACCAATGAATGACCGTTGTCAACCAGGGAAGCCCCCGAGCCTGGCATCCTGAGTCTCTATTGGCCTCGGTCGTATAAGCCTGGTTGGCTGTCCATGTGACACAAAGCCCCACCTGAGACACTCTGTTCTGTTGACTGACACAAACCCCCAGGCAAACCCTCTTATCGGGCAGGACATTCCCAGGGCTGGAGGATGTGCTCCCAGGAGCCAAGGCCAGGACAGACCTCTTGTGGGGAGAGGTTCAGGGCCCTGCCACACACTGGGTCAGGGAACTGTACACAGGAACTCAACTGGAAAAGCAAGCTCCGCTCCACAGGTCCATTCGTAAAGCACAGAGGAGGGTGCTGTTGGCAGATGCCAGTGGTTCCTCCTGGTAAGAGCATCCCCGTTCCCCTTTGGAGAAGCCCACATTCCTGAGCCTCCAGCCCCTGTGAGTCAGGAGAGGCTAAGACCAGATCCCAGCCCGCTCCAGGTGTGGGCTCAGGACCAGCCAGAAAGCGGGCTCCTCCCCACTGCGACCCACAGTGATCGGCAGGACAGGTGACCTACATGCGGGGAGGTAAGTGCTCTCGCCAGGTGCTGGCACGAGCCTCCAGGACTCCTGGGACCACTCTTCGGCCCCCAGAGGAGAACCTTCTGAAGTGAAGGGACCCAGAGAGCAGCTGTGCCGAGGGAGGGATGGGCAGCGCCAGGGACGGCTCGGGTACCTGGACATGGCCCAGCGGGGCACAGGCTGCCCGGCCCCTCAGTCACAGAAGCCAGGAAATCCCTTTGGGCCCAATTCTGAGTCCGGTTTCTGTCACCACGGTCCTTGACCCCTGGCCCGTGCACTCACCCCGATTTTCCCCCAGTTTCCACGTGTCTCCTGCATGTCCCTGCATGGTGTCCAGTTCAAAAGTAAACGGGTCCGAGGAGGGCTCCAGGTCGCCGTCCTCGGCCTCAATGAGGAGGGGCTCGGGCTCCGAGGACTCGCAGACCTCCAGGTACCGAGAGCGCAGGTGCAGACTCGGGGCGTTGGCATCGATGTCGGACAGGAGGAGCATCAGGGTCCCCGTCCCCGTCTGCGGTGGGTGGCCTGGGGGTTCCAGAAGGGTTGCTTATCAATGAAAGAGCCGGCAGTGCCCACAGTCCCTGGCGAAGGAGAACGCGGCCTCCGAGGGAAAGAGCTGCCCCGCAGAGCTACCGAAGCCGTTCCCTCTCTCACGGAGGCTGGTTGGAAGCAGACTTACTGTTTTCCTAACCAGCACCTGCTGATCAGTTATTCCAAACATGATGCACAGCTACGCACCCCTCGGAACTGGGGTGTGAATTCACAGATGCCCTAAACACGAGTCCCGAAGGTACTTGGAAGCTGCTTTTTATTCAGCTTCACGTCCTAGCAGGTTTAAAACCTCAGCCTTGGGGGGTCACAAGAGAAACACATTCTCAAAACCAACCCTGGGGTCACGACACAGGGTGAAAGGTTTGCCTTCTCCCCGTTTGTGCTGAAACCCTCACCACGTTGTTTCCCTCAGGAGCAAGGACACACTTCCCCCTGCTTTGGGGCGAGCACTCACCCTCATCAACAGCGTGTGCGATGATGACATACACGCCGTTGTTCACGTGCGGGGACTCTCGGTCCAGCCGCTGCCTGGTGACAACCGCTCCCGAGCGCTCGTCCACGGTGACCCAGCTTGCAGGATCATGTGCCAGCTCATACCTCAAGGAAGGAGACGCGTGACATCTTTAAAACTGCAGCTATGTCAGAAGTCAACTCCCATACCTCACGCCGACACCAGTCCTATCACAAGCCACGTGGGGATTCTGAGGACCGTGACGTGGGGGCTGGGTCGGCACTCGCTGCGGATTGAGTGTGGGGTCCGCCTCAGGGAAAAGTCGATGCCTGCTAAGCAGCACCTCCACGTCCTCCCACCCACCCCTGCAGCCACCATCTGCTTTGTCTCTTTACGATATGCTCCCTGATGTGGACTGTGGCGAGCACCTCCTCTAAGGGGAATCACGCAGCGTTTGTCTTTTCGTGACTGGCTTATGTCACTTACGTCATCGTCAATTATTCACAAAATGTGGAAGCTGTCTATGTGTCCATCAGGCAACAGGTGAGTGGATAAGTGAAATGTCTATCTGTGCAGTGGATACAGGTGAGGCAAAAGCAGGTCTATAGTTGTTCATATGGAAAGTGAGACGATAATGAATAAGTAATAACCATGCAAGAATAAACTCTGTTTTGTGTACTCACAACCGTAAGCCTACTTTTGCCCCACTCTGCATTGTTCAACCTTCAAAAGAAAGGAGACCTGCCACATGCTGCATCATGGGCAACCCGAGGGCATCAGGCACCGTCACATAAGCCAATCACAGAAGGGCAAGCTCGGGGGGTGGGGGGGGGGTCGTCAGATTCGTGGAAAGAGAGTGGAGTGGTGGGGGCAGGGGCTGGGGGTGTGGTGGGGAGAGGATGGAGGTTATTTTTAATGGGGACAGCATTCCAGTTTTACAAGGTGAGAGGAATTCTGGGATGGGTGTGGTGATGGTCACACAACACTGTGAGTGTGCTCAATGCCACTGAACTGTCACCGGACAACAGTTGAAATGGTAAACCTTATGTCACATACATTTTACCACAGTTTCTAAAAAACAACACTCTGTTGTCCAGAAGCCAGAGGCCGGCCAATTCACACCCTTTGGTAAAGAGGGGGACAGAAACACAGGAGCAATTATTCTAAGATGAGAAAAAAAAACTATAAAAGAGTATATTCTGGCCCTGGCCAGCATGGCTCAGTGGTAGAGCATCCGCCTGCGCACTGGTTTCGATTCCTGGTCAAGGGCACGTATCTGGGTTGCAGGTTCGTTCCCAGGCCCCAGTCAAGGCAAGTGCAGGAGGCAACCAGTCAGTTGTGTCTCACATCGATGTTTCCCTCCCTCTCTCCTTTCCACTCCCCCCTCCCAGGCCTCCTCCCCCCGCCCCCATCTCTAAAAATCCTTCCCTCCCACTCTCTCTAAAAATCAATGGAAAGATGCTCAGGTGAGGACTAACAACAAGAGAAAAGAGTATATTCTAGGTGCGAAGGGAATGTGCAAGTGAGCTCCCCCTGGTGGGTCAGAGAAAGCTATGGAAGGAAGGAGGCATGGATCCTGGGCCAGGGACCTTCTGGGGGCTTCTGGAATTTTCATAACAGACAGTCACCCCAGCATCACACCAGAGAAACTGGTTTTCTGACAGGACTGTTCCCAGCTGCGTGGCTGTTCTGCTTCAACAGCCACCTTTCTCCTTCCTCTTCTCACCTTATCTGGCTGCTGCTTCCATCTGGGTCTGTAGCGTTAAACCTTCCCAAACGCGTCCCGGGCCTGGCGCCTTCGACCTCGCTGACAACGAAGCTCCTGGGGTGGAAGGCTGGCGGGTCGTTGGCGTCTGTCACCTGCACCAGCACCATGGCGCTGGCTGCAGCCTTCCTCCTGGGCTGCTGCAGCTCGCCGGCCTCGCAGGGGACCAGCAGCTCCTCGTTTTCCACGGCAATGACCAGGCTACACGCGGGATGCGTTTCGTAATCCAAAGCCTGCAGCCAGCAGAGAGGGTCTCGTTAGCTAGCACCTGCTGCTCCTGGCTCAGCCAGGGGCCCTGGCGAGCTCGGGCTCTGCAGGCCACTTACTGTTTACCTTGTCTTTGATAATGATCAAGACAGTCGTCAGCTCACTGTCAGATCATTTATGCAATTCCTCCCCCGCCCCATGCTGGTTGGAAAGAGCCACCGTCCGTCAGTGGGTAATGAAAAATACAACAAAAACTGTAACCTAATGAAACATTAATGTGACAACCTTGGTACAAAATCAATCAGCGGGCCTGGAGGGAATATACATATTAATGACCATAGTTATTCGGGGCACAAGGTGCTCAGTGACTTAAAGGACTGAGAGGCTGGGCTAAGTAGGCAGTCCAGCCCGGGCGTGTGGTGTCTCACCCGGGAGCCTGTCACACTGACAGCAGGAGGCCCCACCCAGCCTGACCCCCGGGGGCTCACCTGCCCTGCGCCAGAGGCGCTGGTCACACTGGGGTCCAGCTGAGAGCGATTCAGACTAAAGGCCTGGAGCCAGACTGCCCCAGCAGAACCCTCCTCTATCTGTGTGACTTCCCAAGAATGGCCCAACCTCTCTGGGCTCTGGTGTCCTTGTCAGTAGAGACAGTGACACTTCACTGCAGGGCCAGCCCTCTGTGAGGCACAGCAGGCCGCGTGGCAGCGCCTCCGACGCTCTCAGGGGCTTGAGGAAATGTTCTTATTCATTTAGGCTCAGAAGGAAACACATGAGCTCAGGGCTCGAGAAAATGTTTCAGATATTTTTTATCAGAAAGAAAACATTTAAGGCCTATGCAAGTCTATTAAATTTTGCCTAAAAATATTAAATGTCGAAGTCTTAACGTTTTATCAAAAATAACTTTTAATATGGATATTAATTTGGCAGGAGGAGCCGGGAAGGCAAAGGCCCACTTCAGAAGGCCTGGGCCAGCCCGACCCCCCGCTGGGTGCCTCGAGGCCTCCAGACACAGCGAGGTCCCGAGACCAGCTCCTGCTCCGCACCCTCAGCCCCCGGCCTGTGTGTGTTCTGTGCAGCTTTACCTTGATAACATTTAGTATCCCTTCGTTGGTTTCAGGGTCAGTCGAAATGTCAAAATGTCCCCCTTCGTTGCCATTGGATATGTTGAACTTTGCCCTCCAAGCGGACGTGAACGGCGAGTCATCGTCCTGGACCGGGAGACGCAGCACGTTCGGGCTGACTCGGCCTTCGGGAACCTGAATCTTGTACTGAGAGAGGCAGTCGCCATTTCCATGTCATGGAGGTGAAGAAACACCATTGAAAAAGAAAGCAGGAAAGGAGATGTCAGCCTCACACTACCATCTGGATGTTTCTCTTGCTGTTGAACTTAACCTCAAGGGATTTGAAACTGCCTGATGCAGCCAAAGAGCAGTTCGCCCTCCTCCCTGTGCCTGGTCCTCCTTCCGATGCAGCGAAGGGGCTTTGCAAGTGCACGCTCTTCAGCCCAGCGCACGCACCACTTGTCTAAGAATTTTTAAAATGACAACACATCCCAGTCTATGCTGCCCCCAAATCCTGGCTCTCTCCTAAAACAGAACTCCTTGGTTACATTTTCTAACGCAGACCTTGGAGTAATTGCTATTTAACACTTCCGGGAGAAGAAACTGCTGCAGGCAAGCCCACCCCAATGCCAGGGTTTGTTGTTGCAGCCTTACTTTTGAAAGCACAGCTTCCACCAAGCCAGAGAAGAGCTTGGAAGCAAGGCTCACATGTGAGCCATGTGATCTTTCCGTTTCCTGCACTATTTGGTGAGGTGCTTCCATTAAAAACATGTCAGCCCTAGTTCATACAATTTTTCAATTTTTTTTAAGTGGCATGTGTTTAAAGTTAATTTGTAGCATTTTTTTCTGTACCAGATTCTGTTTTAGGTGCCATGAGCAAGGTGAACAAAAACCCCATCCCCAGGGAACGGATGATTGGGGGAGGGGGGTTCCTTGGGGGTGCAGGTGGGGGCTGGGGGAGAGGCCAGAAGAAAGATAGAGATACAATGGACATTTTCCTTTAAAAATTCATATGGAAGAGTAAGAAATGGGGACGAAAGGCAAGCAGATCCTGGTAGTTATCACTTCTCTCCTGGCGTCCCGTCTGCAGTGGTGCTGCATTTCCACAGGGCACAGCCTGGGGACTGTGTCGCATGTGACATTCTACAGGGAGCACCAGTGATAAACCAGGTGACTGAGGCCGGGCTTAGCACACCTGCCCATCTTCCTTCTACAGCCTGAACACGTGGGGAAAGCCCAGGCTTAGACTTCTCACCGGGGGCAGTTCTCTCCTCCAGGGGACAGGTGACAATATCTGCAGACATTTTTGGTTCCCATGACTTGGGGGGGACTGCTGGCATCTAGTGGGTAGAGGGCAGGAATGCTGCTAAACATCCTACAATACACTGGGCAGCCTCCTCCCCGCAATGAAAACTTCCCACCCCCAAAAGTCAATAGTGTGGAGCTTGGGAAACCTTGGGGTACAGTGAGTGTGGCATCTCTAACCTCCCTGGAGGCCTCGGTGTTTGCATGTGTGCAATAGAAATCATGGGTAGTTCCAACAATTAAGAATGAAATTATGCACGAAAAAGTTCTGAGCAGTTTCTCACACAAAGTAGTAAAACATGCCAGCTCATTTGACTAAATCAAATGAGTCTCTAATCACGTGGTCACTTCTCGACTCCTGTTTCCGTTACTTTGGAAAACTACAGGATGCAGGGCGACATGGGGACACCCTCAGGGACTGAGCCTAGGACTCGGGCCGTCGTGTCGGGACTGGGACCGGGGGCAGCCGGGTCTTACGTTCTCCTGGATGAACGTGGGCCTGTGGTTGTTGCCATCCTGCACGCTGATGTGAACCGTGGCCGTGGCCGACAGCGGTGGCTCCCCGCAGTCCCTCGCTCTGATTAGCAGTGTGAACCGAGGAGCAGTCTATATGGGGAGGAAAGGGAAGTCAAGCTCCGATTCGGGAAAGGGGAAGGAGGTCAATAAAGGAACATCCCATTTTAGAATTTCAGTAGCAAGCCAGACAGAGGGTTTCCCAGTGCCACACCAATCCTGTGCCCAAGGTCAGAGACACAACCATTTCATTGTTTTAAAATAAAATCCACATAACCTCATAATCTAAGCATCCCAAGAGTCGGATTTCTCCACTATCACGGTCGATCTCAAAGCCACTTTCCTTCAGTAACGGCTTTTGTGAAACGAGGAAGTAAAGGACTCGAGAATTTGGAGTATTTTCTTCATCCAAATCAACCGTTAACAGCTGAAGAACAGGCTGACCTGGAAGAATTTTTAAATTGTTACTATTGGCCAAAGGCAGCCTATCGGGCCTGTAGGAAGGTGGCACTTTGCTGACTGGCATTGGGGCATGCACCAGAATAGCTGAAATATTTGCATATAAAACCAAACTGTAGGTGGAGCAGACAAAACAAAAAGTGGTATTCACATCATCATATGACCATGATTACAAATGCAGAAGACTTAAAGGGAAGAATTGATAGATAGGCTTTTAACTGCATGGATACAAAAGCTTCAGACAAAATTTAAAAAGAATGATAAACCAGAAGGACATATTTGAAATATACATGGCAGACATATACATTCTTTAAAAAAAAAAAAAATTATTGATTCCAGAGAGGAAGAGAGAAAGAAACATCAAAGATCAGAGAGAATCATTGATGGGCTGCCTCCTGCATGCCCCACACTAGGGATCAAGCCCACAACCCGGGCATGTGCCCTGACCAGGAACCGAATCTCAACTCCTGGCCTCCTGGTTCATAGATCAATGCTCAGCCACTGAACCATGCCAGCTGGGCGACATAGACATTCTTAAAACAGAATGAGGAGGTTAAAATCAGGAAGAAAAATGAGAAGCACACTAATGGAAATGGACAAAGAAAGGAACAAGCAAGGGGAAGAAGAAATGGAAAGAACTAAGAAGCTTACAAAGCATGCAAGCACCTAATGTGAACCATCCACTCGCATAGATGGTGTGGAGAAGTAAATTGGAACACAAACTGCGGGTGCATTTCCCACCACATGAGAAATTATGGTGACATTCAGGAACTCACTGCCCAGCTCTGTCTTTCTCCCTCGTTGAATTTGGCTTTATTTTAGACTAGTGTCCGGGAGCACAGATTAGTGCACATTAAAAGGAAATTAATTAGAAGAAATATTTTAGTATCGCTATGCACCCTCTCTCTATGATAGAAGTGTCAACCAAATTCACAACCAACAATGACAGGTCAAAACATGCATGCGATTGGCACCAGCGAGAGTTTTATATGTTTCACGAATGTGCAAGTCAACTTAGCCTTTTATAGGTATAGAAGAAACTTGCTTAATTCGACCTGCTTTCTGATGTAGCTAAACTTTCTCCAGCCCAGTGAAGCACCCCGACTTCTCTTTCAGGTAATTGTCAGCAACACAGCAGTAAATACCAACATGAAGCAGATTATTATTGTAGATCACCCAGGGAGAACAAAGGGTAAAATATTTAACTGCAGCAGTGTTTGACTACATTCTGTGCAGTGAGAAAACCTGAAGTCATTTTCAGTGGCCACCATTTCTTACTTCTTTTCAGTTGGGTCAAGTTTCTAAACTTTCTAAATCTCCGTTTTGTGGCTAATGAAAAGAAACTTAGGATTCTACTGAGTCTCCTATCTACCTACTCCAGGACTTTTGTGAGGATCAAATGAGATGAGGCATGGGAAAACACTTCGCACACATTTGGTTAAAGTGTAAAATGTTTGCACCTGACTATAAAGCAAGTTGTGCTCCTGGGCTGAAGAAACTCCAAGGAGGCTAGTCGCTAGGGAGAGAAAGTTGGGTGTTGCTACATGATGTCATTACCCGGTACCCACAGCGACCGTTTCTGGGCTGGGCTAGGTTGTGGGCCACATTTTGCATCATGGGGTTTTGGCAGCGTTGGCTGCGATTTGGTTGGGTGTCGCTCCAGGGTGGTGGCAGGGAAGCCAAGTATTGGTTTGTCAGTGCCAGGCCGTGGTGCCGTTTATTTTTAAATGGCCAGTGTGCATCATGGCAGCTCCTGTGTTGAGCATCTGCCCCCTGGTCATCAGTGAGCATCATAGCTACTGGTTGGATGGACACTTAGCCTTTTATATATATTCTAGAGGCCCAGTACACGAATTTGTGCACAGGTGGTGTCCCTCAGGGTGGCCTGGGGAGATCAGGCCCCAGCTCGTGCTCCCAGCCTTGCAGCCCCAGCTCACGTCCCCAGCCTTGCAGCTCCACAACCCCACTTTGCACCTCACCTTGGCCTGGTGCTGCCCCCTCACCTGCTCCACCATCCTGCCTGCAGGGCAATCTATTGGGGCCAGGCCCTCCATCCGGCTCCCTCAGTGCCTGTGAGCCAGGCGGTGGCCCGGCTGCTGCCACTGGTCGCCATCTGCAGGGCGATTGGTGGGGCAATTGGGCCCCGCTCATACCTGCCTTGGCCTGGCGCTGCCCACTCACCTGCTCCACCATTCCACCGCAGTCCCACTCTCATTGGGGCCTATCGGTGCCAGCAGCACCTCCACTGCTGCCCGCTGCCAGCGCCACTTTGCCAACACCTGCCATGTTCCGTGCCACCTCTTGGTGGTCAGCGTATGTCATAGCGAGCAGTTGAACTCCCAGTCTCCAAACTCCCAGTTTCCAGGCCGAATGACCGCCCGAGGGGGCAATTTGCATATTAGACTCTTATTATATAGGATATTGGTATTTACATAGTGACTCTGCCAGAGGACTCAACATTGCATTGCCAACAAAAACAGGCTGCAGACCTGAAGCATTCGCTCTGATCCAGAGCCTGGACCCTCTGGATGTGGCCAGTGAACTGCCTCCCTGCAGACAACTGCAAGCAAGTGCCCCAAGTGTCGGCAGGAGAACCTTCAGGGGACAGGAAGGGCAGCCCACAGCCCAGCACACACACCTGCTGCGTGGCTCTCTCTCACACTGACATTGAATTCATTCTCGGGGAACTGGGGCGCATGGTCATTCACATCAGTGATCCTGATGTTGAAGATCAAGGAGTTGTCCACGTACTCTCCTGTCAAACGGTTCACAACATCGAAGTAAACCTGGGAAGCAGAGAACCTTGTTAATGTGGAAGAACCCCTGGCTTGGTGACGCTAATCACATTCCCGTCAGAATCACAATGGAGAAAGGAGACATCAGGGATAATTGCTGCATGTGGAAAGGGCTTTAGCCTTGTGTTGTAGCTGGAAGACTGCCATCCTCGGAGAAACAAACCACAGTGCATTGACGTGGTGGATTGGCATATGGCTATTTAAAATTACACATAAAGGTCTACGCTCTTAGACACAAATGAGCAAGAAGAAACATCCTATGTGCCGAACACATATAACATCACTTCTATGCAGAGATCGTAAGAGGGTCAAGATAACTGTTGGGATGAAGATCAACGAAAAGTTATTTCGAGGAATATGAAAGGATGGATTTTTTTTTTTTAGTGTATTTGCATCCTATGAAATTGAGCATGTTTTGATATGAATAGATAGGATTTCTGCACAGAAAAAAAAAGGCCTTTTCCCTTTCCAACTCCATCTTAAATCATACAGAAGTTCTAACCTGGTGTCACTGCTTCTCATAGGTTCATAGAATTAACAAGTTAGCGCCCATCCCACACCCAGACCCTGCCGCCTCCCAAACACAACTGGGGAGTGTTGAGGCTGGTTCCGGTGACTCCTTCGCTGCCCGGCGCCACAAGAAAGGTCTTTTTGCCCTGCATTGGGCTTACTTAGGGCTTAACAGCACCTGTCATTGTGGGCAGACAGTGATCAGCATTCTTCCACCGAGGCAGCTGGTTGAGCCCAAACGCTCAGTCTGTATAGTGCTCCCCTATACACTTGGCTCTCCCACTTTTTTTAAAATCTTTATTGTTGAGAGTATTATAGATGTCCCCCCCTTCTTCCCCTCATTGCCCCCATCACCTAGATCCTGCCCCACCCAATGCTTTCACCATCTTATTATCTATGTCCATAGGTTATGCATATATACATATGAGTTATTTGGTGGATCTTTTCCCACCACCTATCCCCACTTCCCTCTGAGATTCTTCAGTCTGTTCCATGTTTCCATGCATCTGGTTCTATTTTATTCATCAGTTTCTTTTGTTCATTAGATTCCTTGTTCATTTACTTTAATTTTTAGATTCAATTGTGGATACGTATTTATTGCCTTTTTCCTTTTTTTCTTCTTCTGCTTAAAGAAGACCCTTTAACATTTCTTGTAATACTGGTTTGGTGGTGATGAACTCCTTTAGCTTTTTCTTGTCTGTGAAGCTCTTTATCTGACCTTCAAATCTAAATGTCAACTTCTCTGGGTAGAATAATCTTGGTTATAGGTCCTTGCTTTTCTCATCACTTTGAATATTTCTTGCCACTCCCTTCTGACCTGCAAAGTTCCTGCTGAGCAATCAACTGACAGTCATATGGGTGCTCCCTTATAGGTAACCTTTGTCATTTTAATTATGATGTGTCTTGATGTGGACCTCTTTTGGTTCCTGTTGTTTGAGACTCTCTGAACTTCCTGGACTTGTATGTCTATTTCTTTCACCAGGAAAGGGAAGCTTTCTGTCATTATTTTTTTTCAAATAGGTTTTAAACTTCTTGCTCCCTCTCTTCTCCTTCCAGCACCTCTGTGATGGGAATGTTGGTACGCTTGAAGTCCCCCACTGTCTTAATTTTCTTCCTTTTTTAAAATTCTTTTTTATTTTTGCTGTTCTGATTCAGTGTTTTTTGCTTCCTCATATTCCAAATCGCTGATATGATTCTTGGCATCCTCTACTCTACTATTGATTCCTTGTAAATTATTCTTCATTTCAGTTAGTGTATGCTTCCTTTCTGACTGGTCCTTCTTTATGTCATTGATGTTCTAAATTCCTTGCAGTTGTCACTAAGTTCCTTGATCATCCTCATAACCGTTTTGAACTCTATATTGGTAGTTTGCTTGCTTCCTTTTCATTTAGTTTTTTCTGCAGATTTCTTCTGTTCTTTCATTTGTGACGTTTCTTTGTCTCTGCATTTTGGCCATTTCACTGTGTTTGTTTCTATGTATTAGGTAGAGCTGCTATGTCTCCTGGAATTGATAGAGTGGCCTTATGTAGTAGGTGTCCTGTGGGGCCAGTGGCTCAGCTCCCCAGTCACCTGAGCTGGGCACTCTAAGGGCACCCCTGTGTGGCCTGTTGTAGTTGAGCCTTGCTTGCTGTTGGCATCACTTGGAAGGACTGACCCCCTGGCCAATCAGATATGTGGACAACCTATGAGTACAGCTTAGCTGCTATGCAGGAGTCGCCCCTGTGGTGCAGGACTTGCTTCAGTGGGGCTTTGGTGCTCACCGAGTCTGGCCCTTGAGTGTGTCACTCCTAGATGTGGCAGGATTGTAACTTGGCATGGTCTAAAGCTGATCACCAGGTCCCCTGTCTCTGAGGCCCCCCAGGAGTTTCAAAGTCAGCTACTTCCTGTGCCCCGCCTGGGGCCACCCAGCACAAGCTACAGAGTGATCTGCAGATGGCTGCTATTTGTGTTGGGCTTGGTGGTGCCCAGGAGAGGCCAAACTGTGGACCAAGGCAGGCTGCTACTAGTGCTGAGCCTGGGGCCTTCTCTTGAGAGATACAGGGCATTCTGAGGCCAGCTGCTGCTTGTTTGAGAGATTTTAGAAAAGTCTGAAGCCTGAGCTAGGACAGGCTATTCATATGGAAAGACCACTGCACACAGCTTGAGTGGGGCTGCAAATTAGGTGGTGCAGGGCTTCAGGAAGTTACGAGGGTGGGGCACACACTGTGGGCCAGGTTGATGGGAACTCAGACATGGTGCCCGCCAGTCAGCATTGTGCTGTGGGAGGTCTCAGCATAGGAACAGTGACCTCTGCCAGCATTTTTGTCTGGGAGAAAGCTGCCTCTTAGTTATTTTCTCTTATGCCAGACAATTTAGTTCCTCCCCATATATCCCTGGTTCCTTTCAAGCTGCTGGAGCTCAGAGGGAGTGAGTCCAAGTAAGTCTCTGTGCTGGCCCTTTAAGAGGAACAACTGGGACTTCAGTACCCTCTGTGTCACTCAGGCACAATTCCCACCTGAAGTTACAGGAACTTCTCTTCCCGGCACTGAATCCCTGGGCGGAGAGGCCTGGTATGGGGCTGGGACCCCATGCTCCTCACGTAAACATTTGTAGACAAGATATCCCTCCTAATTAAGAAAAGAACATAGGTGGATGTTGGGACAGCCTGTTCTGCATCTCTGTCCTTCCTACCAGTCTCATTATGCTTCCTTCTTTAATTCTCTAGTTGTAGGATTTCCGATAAGCCAAATTTCATGTGGTTCTGAATGATGGTTGTTCTGTTCTTTAGTTGTAATTTTGATGTGGTTGTGGGAATGTGTGAGTACTGCATTTATGGACGCTGCCACCTTGACCGGAAGTCTCTCAGCTGTCCCACTTCTGAAGGTTGGCATCTTCCTTGTCAGCCAGCCACGTCACATCTTCTAACCCCTGTGTGTTCATTTCCTATGACTGCTGGAACAACAGACTACAAACTGCGTGGCTTACAACAAAAACTCAATCTTTCACAGAACCGAATTGAGGTGTGGGCAGGGCTGGTTCCTGCTGGAGGCTCTGAGGGAGAATCTGTCTCCCGGTTTGTGGTGGTTGCCAGCAGTCCTTGGTCCACAGATGCATCACTGCAGTCTCTGTGCCGAGCTTTACATGGCCTTTCCCCGTGTCGCCCTCTATGTCCAAATCTCCCTCCTCTCATGAGGATGCCAGTCATTGGGCTAGGACCCACACACAACAGTAACCCAGAATGACCTCGTCTTAATTTATTAACATCTATGAAGAATCTATATCCAAGTAAGCTTACATTTACAGTACCAGGGGTCAGGACCTGAACCCATCTTTTTGGAAGACACAGTTCAACCCACAACACCCTGGAAGGCAGAGCCTACATTTTTCTCTGTGGATTTATTCATCCAACATGATTAACTGAGGACCTACTATGTACAGGGCCCTCTTCTTGATGCTGGGGTCATGGCAATGAACAAGACAGGGTCTCACCGTTCTTAGAACCTACATGCTAATGGAGATTGACCTTCAAAAGGCACTCAAACACAGAAGTACACATTCATGGAATGCAGAGAATTGGGGAGAAAAACCAGAGTAGTGTGACAGCCATGGGGGCTGGGGGGTGGGGCGGGGCACACCTCATAGTTCCCACCTGTATCTTCCTTCCTGCAGGTTTGCAGTCAAATAAGAGGACCAACTAGCCAACTGTTGCAGAAAGCCCTGTGAAAGGACACCTGTGCGCAGTGCTTTGGGGATGGGTAAATGGGTTTGATGAAGCTGGGGAGGTGCAGGCACAGGGCCTGGACACCTCGGTGGGAAGAACCATGGGGCTGTCTGTCGCGTCCCCACATGTTCCCTTTCTGACCTAACTGGTGCCTGGGACCCCTCTGCAACATGCCAAGCTTTTCCATCCGGACCTCAAGTTTCAGAAAACAACCCTTAAGACTTCACTGAGGATGTCAAAAACAAACAACACCCAGGAAAGAAAAACCACGGGCACTAAATGTTTGCTCTGCCCTTGCACAGGTCACTGGGACTGTCATGTTCTAGGTCCTCCGTCCTCCGTGTCTAGACACATCTCCTGGAGAGAGCCTACTGGCCCAGCGTCTGCATTTAACCACCCTCCGGGGTGCTCTGCACTCATTGAAGACCAGAATGCACCATCCCAGGGTCTCCCGTGACCTCTGTTTTCCTTCTCTTACCAGACTCTGCAGGTTCTGTGGATGGGACAGGGTTTGTGTGGAGTCGTTTTTGCATGTCCTTCAGAATTTGGGGATACTTTCTGCTTCTTTATAAGTTAGACATGCAGAACCTGTCAGTGAGTTAAGGCAATATATTTTCTTATGTATATAAAAATGTTGAGGTCACTGAAGAAAAGCTACTTAAATCCCTTCTCTCTGATGTTAACACCTTCCCACCCAGAAGGAATTAACGTATAGCGGGCAGGCAGAGGACCAAGTCCGGTTTCTAGCAGAAGGCAAAACAGAACAAAAGCCAACTTGCTATGATTCTACTAGAAGGTTAGGCAGCAATGTGATCCACCCCCCTGTGCTTCAGGCATTTCCCTTTCCCATTGCCTTTCCTGGTTTAGAACCTGAATTTCAAGTTCACAGTGCACAATGGACCATGGTGTTGGGGTGGCGAGAGCATAAAGAGCACCTGGATTCCCACTAAGAAACTGTCGCCGGGTGTGCAGCTGCTCACTCATCAGTTATTAGGCAACCCAGGGGTCTGTCTATACCTCTCTCCCATAGATTTCAACTGTGACTCTTCAGAGGATAAATTCGCCCATTTAATGCTGTGAAATCCTGATCTGTTGGGATACTGGTCAGTAAAAGGCAGGAGGGTAGCAGTTCACATAGACTCAGAAATCATTACAAAGCCAATGTCCAGACTAAAGATTACAACATTCACCTCTGGGTCCCATGAACACTTTTAAAGCTCTCCGAGATGCATAATAACACATCCACCTCCCATAACCTGACACACAGCTCAGATAATGCTACCACATACACAATTCCAGCCAGAGATTTACAGTATCGAATTTTAGGTACCGTAAAAGATGGCGTTGTCTCTCGGTCAACAGGGCGGTGAACATAGATTTTTCCATTCTCATGATCTTCTATAGAAAACAAGCCAATCTCCGGATATCTATCCACACCTGGTCCACTGATTAAATACATCAGTGCCATGTTAACTGACATATTATTGAACAGCTGGAAGGAGGAAAAATTAAGAAAAACAGAATGAGCATAAACCACTTTGCATGTCATTTACCAAGGCCGAGACTCAGAGGCATCAGTGAAGAACCATACCCAGCAAGAGTGCATGGGAGGGCTTGTCCTAAAGAAATCAGCGGGTCAGCAAAGGTGCAGGAACAAGGGACAAGCTGATTGTTAATAGTGAGAAGTCACAAGCAACATCAATGTACAACCACATGGAAAGAATCATGTGGCCTGGACGTCCATGCTCCTCCCCAGAAATGGGTGTGGCCCAGGGGTAGGCAGAAGCTGCATGTGGAACAGCAAGCAGAGTGTGACCCATTCTGCTAACACAGATTCCCGTGGTGAAGTTGTAGGGAAGTATCTGAAAGCATGCATACCCGTTTCTGAATTTCAGTTGTCTGGCCAGGGAAAGACAAGTAATAGCCACACAGCTGACATTTAGGAGAGCTCAGAGTGAGCCCACGCACTGTATGCCTCACTCGTCCTGACCTACTGTAGAACAGCCCTTAACGGAAGCAGGTCATTGACCCTGTTGTACCGATGAGGAAGCAACGAGGGTCTCTAATAGAGGGAGCGCATGGTACGTCTGGAACATGTGCTCCAACCCCTGGGAGTCTACACTTTTAACCATTGGGCCTTGAAAACTCCCTGTAGGCCTTGAAAACATCCTGTAGGTTTTTTATAGTAGGCATATGCTGTTTTTATAAACATTGTGAAAATGAGTTATTCTTAATTATCTTCTAGGAATCAGGCACAGTAGACTCAAGCACTCTGTGTAACTCAGAAGCCCATCACGGCCAGGAAGGTGGTGGAATACATTCTCATGATTTTCCATGAGCCCGGGCCATGTGTAAGAATTCTGGAGTTCTGACAGCACCGGATGTCTTCTTTGGTGCCTCAGTTGATCCTCAATCTCAGAGTGAGGGAGACAGTAGGGAGTGGTGGGGACTGTGGCATTCTGAGTATCTCAACCCCCATCTAATTGTTGCCATGTGAGAATGGCTCCATGTGGTCAGGTTTTACAATTTTTAAAAAGCTTCTAGAAGACAGAACTTTTAATACACTCTCCCTATTTTTTCTAATGTTTTTATTGTGCTAAAATAACAACATAAATTTACTCTCTTAACTGTTTTTCAGTGCACAGTTCAGTGATGTTAAGTATATTCATGTCATTGTGTTGCCATCAGCACCATCATCTCCAGAACATTTTCATCTTGCAAAAGTGACTATCCCAATTAAACACTCTCCCGTGACACCCTCCCACCACCCCTGGCACCCACACTTCTACTTTCCTTTTTTATTTTAATCTCACTTTTACCCCTACCCTCCCCCCCCCCCCCCAGATTCTGGTAACCACAATCTCCTTATTTTTAAACTAGTGGCCTGGTGCATGAAATTCATGAACATTAAGAGGGAATTAATTAGAGAAAATACTTTACTATTGCTATTTGCCCTTCTTTATAATGGAAGTGTCAGAGATGAAAGAATATTAGTAAAATGTATATGAAAATCTCTCTCCTGTGTGAGGGCACAACAACCATTTGCATATTAGCTCTCTATTATATAGGATAATGAATTTTTTATAAAGACTCCATATGGGTTAAATAAATCAGGCCTGCAGACTGGAATTAACCAGCCCATTGACATATGTGACCCTGACTTTCTCAGCGACACTTCCGTGGAGAAGTCACCACTCAGGCAGAGGCAGGCATGGGAAGCACAGTCCAGGGCCTCTCTGAGCACCACCCCCCGTCCTCACAGCCACCTGGCTGCCATGACTTCATCCTCCTGCCCGGGGCCCTGCTGACTGGGGGCCAATGTGGCCTTTCCCAGAGGAGGAGCAGCTGCCTTACCTCTCCAACGAATTTGGGAAAGGGTCCGGTGTCTTCCTCCTGCAGCTCCAAGGTGGTGACAACCCATCTCCTCTTGTATCGCCGTAGAGGCCGGTGGCTCTCCGCCTGGAGACGCAGTGACAGTGCTTAGGAGCAAGGCAGTGATGCGGGCAGGTGCTGGCTGGCCCTCCACACATCTTTCCTCCTCCTCACAACAGCTTCTGATGCTTAGAAATGAAACACACCTGTTCTCTTACCAGCCTTGGCGTCCTTCCTAAACTGCGAGGCACGGCCACCAGTGACTCCCAGGGTCCATGAGGTCATTTTAGGGGCCACGGAGACAGAGCCTGGGAGACCACTGCCTATTGTGTGCCTATACCTGGCCTGTGGCAGACACGCAAACAGAATGAGCAGGAACGTTGCTCCTGCTCTGTCTGAAATCACTGAGGCGGAATCCTCCATCCAGAGCTGATGGGTCTTGACCACCTCTCTCTCTTCTGATCCCCAGAAAGAGCAAGAGAGAGCAAGACGTAGGTGCAGCATTAGGGTCAGAGACTTCTCAGGCAAGAGAATACAGGTAGAACTTAACATTGCAATTTTGTTTGTATTACCTATATATTTTACAGTTACTGTCTACTTATGACATATGGACCTAGTTTATTGCCACATTAATTTTTATCCAGAAAAATGTACTTTTTAAAAATCCTCACTCAAGGATATTTTTCCATTGCTTTTAAAGTGGAAGGGTAGCGGGAGTGAGAGGGAGAGAGAAACATTGAGGTGGGAGTGACACATTGATTGGTTGCCTCCCAATGTGCCCCTACAAGGCCAGGGATCCAGCTTGCAACCGAGGTACATACATGCCCTTGACCAGGAATCAAACCTGGGCCAAATGCTCTAATCACTGTGTAAAATTGTCCAGGGCCAGAAAAATGTAGTTAAAAAAAATAAAAAGAAAGACCTCATTAGAAAGTGAGTTGATCATGAGAACAAGAGGAGGGACATGATCCTGAGGTGGCCTGAGCGTTGGGGTGAGCGCCTGGCTGCAGCCTGTGTGCCACCCCACGCTGGGAACATTCAGTCCCCTCTGTGTACATTCCACAGAGAAGATGGCGTGGCTCACCTCTGCTGATCTCTGGTGCTCACAGCTTGCTCATATTCTAATCAGACATCAAGGCCCCATCTGAGACCCTTTGGCAGTCCGATTCCGAAAGCCCACACCGAGTTACGAACTCATTTCTGCCAACCAAACAGCACTTGGGCAGCAGCAGCGCAAACCGCGCTGCCTCCCAGGCCAGGGGAGCCGGGTGGGTCCGTAACGGCACTGACTTCCAGGCCCACCTGCGTTTGCTTAGCCAGGTCCTCGGTTTCTTGTCGGAGGCTGTTGATGAGGCCGACCTTAGAAATGAAAATGACATTGATTAGTAGGGAACATACTGATCAGAATCAGGGAGAAAGGCTAATCATGAAGAACTGGGGGGGGGGAGACTGCTTTTAGTTGATAAATACAATTTCTTGCTCATGACATCTCACTTTACAATTACCACCTTCCTTATGTAATTACAGGAGAACTGACCAAAGACTTCTGCCCTCCTGTCACCCATGCTGGGGACGTGTACAGCCATGAAATGAACAAAGGGGCCACATTGTGTGCTGAGGCCGGGCAGGCACACTGACATGTGCACGTGTGCAATACACCAAGTGTTAATGGGTGGTGGGATTCCCGGGGGCTTCTTTCTGGGTTGTTTTCCCTTCCTTTTTGGATTTTATCTTACAAACGATAATAATAAAAGCAGAATATGCTAATTAGACTGGACAACCTTCCAGACAAAGCTGGGGCTACAAGGGAAGCCTGGGTCCCAGGTGCCAGAGGGAAACTGGTGCCGGCAACCTGGGGAAAATAAGGCCTGCTCATGCACGAATTTCATGCATTGGGCCTTAGTACTATCTAATAAAGAGGCAATATGCTAATTGACCTTCACACCATTACAAAGATAGCAGCGCCCACAGCCAATAAGGAGGAAATATGCTAATTGACTGCCCTGCCCTCAAAGATGGCAGTGCCCACAGCCACAAGATGGCAGTGCCCAGTCCCCTGAGCCCTGTCAGGGTGGCAGGTGTGCAGCAAGGCTGGGCCCACCCCCAGGCCGGCCTGGCTGCTCCATGCGCCTGCCTTCGGAGTCCCCCAGTCCCCTCAGCCCCCCAGCCGCCCAGGGCCGGCTGAGGCTCAGGTAACCAGGGCCAGCCAAGGCTTGTGCTGCTGGCAGTGGCAGCAGCAGGGGTGTGATGAGGCATCATCTTCCCCTGATCGCAGGGTCATCTCCCTCCCCTGAGGGCTCCCAGACTATGAGAGGGGGCAGGCCGGGCTGAGGGACCCCCACTCCAGTGCATGAATTTTCATGCACCGGGCCTCTACTAATCAATAAAATAATAGAACTTGGTACTTTATGTTTACATAATGATTTACATTGAGGATTATGTATTATCCATTCCCTCAAGAAAAACACATGCATACAGTAAAACTGTTGAAATGAAAGACATCTCTGCAGTGTCTGTGAAAACCAACACTAAACGTATGTGTGCATGTATGTGTGAGTGTGTATGCACGTGGGTGTATGTGCATGTGTGAGTGTGTGTGCAGGCATGTGCACATTATATGTGCGTATGCATAATCATGTGTGCGTGCATGTGTGTGCTGACACCTCTGGTTCCAGGTCACCCATTTCACTGCTGCACAGCAGTCCCCTAGTGAACATGGGCGAGTTGTTTATCTGTTCTCCTGGACATTTAGGTTATTTCCAGTTGTTGTTGTTACCAAAAAACAGCCGTGGCGATAAACATCCACCTCCTCTGGAGCAGCCGTTTCCAAAGGATCACCCACCAGCTGTCTTATCAGAGGCCTCGGGCCAACCGCTCAGAACGATACTGGGTACTTGCAGACGGTACTGCCTGACGTTGGCGCTGAGGGCACAAGGACGCATCTGTGGAAACAGCTAGAGCCTCGGCCCCAGGGAAGGCAAAGGCCCCAGACTCCGCTAGCTGTCGTGAATTCTCCATCCCATGCACGGAAGGGGAGAGACAGACAGATGGAAAAGAATTCCAGTGTCGTTGAGGAATAAAGCCATTGGTGCATTCACTTAACTATTGAAATCACTAAAGAAACAATTGAGCTGGGAAAATTATAGCTTATTGCATTGCAGCTCCAGAGTGGGCGTCTATATGCACCCAGTGGCAGGTGAGGAGTTTGCACGAAGCAGGACTCTTCCCGTGAGCGTGGGCCGCGTCGGGGGGCAGCCCAGGGTGAGGGTTAGTGTGTCTGTGGAACAGCAGCTTACTTGACAGAATGAGGGGCTGTGGCTGTGCAGGGGGCGTCTGGTAGGCAGGGAGCAGACTGAGCCCATCACTAAAGAAAAACAATGGGCAGTATCATGTTGCTAATAATAAAATGTAAGCTTTCAAGGAAAAAATGGGATTTTGGAAAACATGTGTCTGCTACTATGAACTTGACAGCTTGCCCCATACTTAACAGTTTGTCTGATATATCCACAGAGGCATTAATAAATGTGATTTTTAATTGATTTGAGGCACAGAGAGGAAGGGAGAGAGAGAGAAACATCACTTTGTTGTTCCACTTATTTATGCACTCACTGGTTGCATCTTGTATGTGCCCCGACCAGGGATCGAACCCACAACCTTGGCATATCGGGATGACACTCTAACCAACCGAGCTACGTGGCCAGGGCAGCGAGTGATTTTGTTAACCTTGTGGAATGTATTATGTCCACCTTTGGAAGGTCTGCCTGATTCAGTAGCCAAGAGTTTCCTAGTGATGGACACATCATGTTCCAAAACCCTGACAGGGCAGTCATCCAGAGTTAAGAGTCCACCGGTGTCACTGTCACAGTCAGTACATTCAGATGCATTCATGTCCCATTGCACGAGGGGAAAGAAACCGCTGTTGCTGGCCCATGCGGCTCAGTGGGCTGGGCATCATCCTGTGTACCTGCAGGTCATGGTTTGATTCCCGGGCAGGGCACGTGCCTAGGGTTGGGTTACAGGCTCAATCCCCAGGCAGGGGCATGCAGGAGGCAGCCGATTGATGTTTCTCTTTCAACAATGTTTCTCTCTCTCTCTCTCTCTCTCTCTCCCTCTCTCTTCCTTCTTCTCTCTCTAAAGATCAATTGTAAAAAAACTAAAAAAAACCAAAAGCCACAAAACTTGTCAAGTTCAAGGCTATTAAACATTCTTCCCTTTGCAGGTAGATATCTGAGTGAGCCAGAATTTCTTCACGTGCTCTCACCAGCCGCATTTCCCGAGGCCAAATGCAGAGTCAAGAGAGCCCGTCATCTGCTCCTAAGCCGGATATTCAAGAAATTTGCAAAAATAGGAAACAGGGCCACTACTCAAACTAGAAGGAATTTTTTAAAATAGGGTTATTTTTCATAAAATATGTGCTTTATATTGACCTGTAATCGGTTTACCTTTTTTTTTTTTAATAAACTGAGAAGTGTGTTTACAATTCCCCGGTGGGGACTGGCCACTCAAGCAGAAGCCCTCGGTTTTGTTCTCAGGAGCCTCCCGAGTGCAATGCAGACCTGACCAGGAGCCGCAGCTGCGGCCCTCGCTTCCGCCGGAGCGACAGGGCCAGGCCGTGGGCTTCCGGGGAAAATGGTTGTAGACGCGGCAGCTCTCTGCTGAGTGGGTCCCAGTTCCCAATGTGGAGATCAGAGGGGGCAGTGCAAAGCAACGGTGGCCTAGTGCAGTTTCAGCAAGAGCACTCACAACTCGCATGGCAAAAAGCGGCCACGCAACTTATGTCAAACAAGGCAGCCCTTTCAAGTCCAGTTCCACTGGTGAGTGCCAGAGAGGGGCTTTTCCCGTTTCATTTACAGTTACATCCCAGTGCTTCCAGAGCAAGTATCCAATAAGTAGTTGTGGCACAGACACGGAATAAATGTCGCCAGCTGTGCCCCTGTGGCTAGGAAAACAGAGATGGAGACATACGGGCACGGGCACAGCCTAGCCAGCACTGGGCCCCGCCCTTCTGTGCGTTTCCTCATTCACTCCCACAGCCTCAGGTCGGGCAAATTCTGATAACATCTCCCTTTTCAAGGTGAAGAAGATGAGGCTGAACAAGGCTACATTCAAACCCTCCCTGATGCCCGGGCCACACCCCCATATCAGCTCTTACTGGGGATGGCACTGGGAGTTTTACAGCTCCCTGGAAGAGTCCAATCTAGGCCAAGGTGAGGACCAAGGTCAAGTAATTAACCCAGTTCTGCAGCCAGTCGTGGATGAGCCAGGTAAGGACGGGGAGCAACCCCGTCCAGCCCCACAATCTTTGCCCCCGATGACTGCGTGACTGCCTGCCCTGCCCTCCGTTGGTGTCTTAAGGGAGAACTCAACAGCAGTAGCCTGGTCACTCTTCCTCCCTCTACAGAAAGCAGAGTGAGCAAATCACCCTCCGGCAGGCCTGCGCAGTGCTACCCCACCCACTAGGTACAGATGGAACAGCCTGCTTGCCCGATGTTCATCACACCATTTGTATTGCACTATTTGTATTTATTTTCATTTGAGCAGTGGTAATGGGGGGGAAGGGGCGGTTGACCTCCACTCCCCGCGATTTGCTCAAATTGTCACACTCAAACAAGAGACAACAGGCCCAGAATGGAGTCATCTGTGCTCAGTCCTACATCACCAAACGAAGGCTCAATACCGTAATGCCTGCAACACTTACTTACAGCCTCTCCCAGGAGCGGACCCTCACATGCTGGTCTGAACCCTGAGGCCGGCTGCCTGCCCCTAGAGGAAGGACCCTTGCCTCAGTCAGCCCTTTGCCAGCATAACTCCCCTGCCGCTCCTCTGCCTATAACAGTCCTTCCTTCTGCTCAGCTCCCCGGAGCTCCTGGGAGACGGGTGCTGCCGGTCCAGGAATTGCTCCATAAAACCACTAAGACCTTTAAAATGTGCCCATTTGACTTTTGTTCTTTAACAACCTACACAGTTGAGATGGTCACCGTCTCGAGTAAAGCGGGGACAGAAGCATCGTTGGAAAACTTTTGTGTTGATATAAACGTAAATAAAGTGGTGTGTGCGGTACAACCCAATTTTGAATGGAGCCCCCTTAGCCTGGCCCACCATCCTTCAAACAGATCATGACCTGAGCCTGGCTAGATCTCTGCAGCCCTCTCCTGCCCGCCTCGCCAGCTCACACCCAGGCTGGTCCCTGACCCAGCACGGAGATCCTAGCAGGCGCCTGCGGGTCCCAGCCACTCACCTGTAGCAGCAGCAGCGACAGCAGCAGCTGGAGGAGCAGCAGGGAGGTAGGGGCCCTGGAGCTCATGGCAGCAGGGGTGCCGAGAAGCCTGAGCCTGAGCCTGCTGGTGGTAGCAAGTCGTCCTGGGCTGTGGTCTCACCCAGCCAGGTACGGTCCTCCCAGCAGGGCCTTCTCCCCAGTCACTGGGTCACTTGGTCCCGGACACTCCCTCATCTCAGGCATCTCAGCCCTCCCCTCCTGGTCCCTGGCCACTCTTATTGTATCAGGGTGAGGCCGGCTGAGCCTTGACCTCACAAGCAACTAACAGATTTCCTAGGAAGGGTGTGGAGGAGAAAGAAATTGCCATGGCCACATGCCACACGTCAACACTGCTCCGGACTTGGTCAGAGAAACTGAAACCTGGGAACCTCGGGCATTTGCTTCTTTGTTAGTGTTAAGTTTCCTAGTCAATGCCCCACAATTGACCTCTTTCTTGTAGCGGGATATTTTAAAGACTAATTCCTATAGCCCCTCTCCTTTGTAACAAAAGAACTAGAAAAAACTTCAAGAAAAAATAACTTTATTTAGAGGAGAAGAAAAAAGAGAAAGGATAAGAGAAGGAAAGAAAGAAAGAAAGAGAGAGAGAGAGAGAGAGAGAGAGAGAGAGAGAGAGAGAGGGAGAAAGAGAAAGAAATTTTTTTTTTTTTCCTGAAGCACTAACCAGCTTCATCCTAACCATGTCTCAGGGCTCTGGGGTTTACATGCATTTTCTACCAAAATCTTTTTTAAGCTTAGAGGGATCTGCCTTTCAGAGTTTGGTATTAAAGACTGAGGGAGGAGAGATGGGAGAGAGACTCCCTGTGGGAGGGTGAGCCCTTGCATTTTGCATGGGATTCAGGAAAACAGGAGAGTCGGGAATTCTACTGCATCGCTACTTAAGATTGCAGTGGCCAAGCTTGAAAGAAAATCTGAGGTCCATTCACCCTGATTCTCGGAGCATATCACCCTGTTATCAGCTGGCCTCATTTAAAATAGCAAACAGTTCTTGAGCAGGTGAAACAGGAAGTAAATTCTCCTACTAGACATCCTTACCTCTGTGAGGTGCTGCCAAACACTGCAATTTGAATAGTTTATTATCTTAGTCCAAATTAATAGCTTATTATTGAAAAGAGTAACCAATGCCATTTTAAGGTCTGTGAATATTTCTTATGCATAAAGAGAAACAGATGAATAATTACTGAATTTATGACTTTCTGCTTATTTTAAAAGTGTATATTTTTATTCCATGGTAGTTTATTAGAAAACTTGGTTGAGAATCACAGATACAGAATGTATAGATCAGGCAAGCTAAGCCATGTTGAATGTTTATGGGGGAATATGATGATGAGGATGGTAATACTGAGCAAGAGAGACTGTGTTAACTCCAGAGATGGGGGCACTGGGGAATGCTAGTGAAGGATTCCACTTGTACATTTGCTATAAGTGGAAAGAAAGTGGTATATTAAATACAACCAAGCCCGGCCGGTGTTGCTCAGTGGTTGAGTGTCAATCTATGAACCAGGAGGTCACGGTTCGATTCCCAGTCAGGGCACATGCCCGGGTTTCGGGTTCAAACCCCAGTGTGGGGCATGCAGGAGGCAGCCAGCCAATGATTCTCTCATATCATGTTACTTTCTCTCTCTCCCTCTCCCTTCCTCTTTGAACAAATAAAAAATTTTTAAATAATAATTTTTAAAAACCACCAAATTGCCCTGACCTGTTTTTCTCAGTGGTTAGAGTGTCGGCCCACAGACTGAAGGGTCCTGGGTTTGATTCTGGTCAAGGGCAATTACATTGGTTGCAGGCTCGATCCCCAGCCCAGGTCGGGCGTGTGTGGGAGGCAGCCAATCAATGTGTCTCTCTCACATCGATGTTTCTCTCTGTGTGTCTCTCCCTCTCTCTTCCACTCTCTCTAAAGATCAATGGGAAAAGATCCTCGGGTGAGGATTAACAACAAAAATAACAAACAAAAAACCCCCACCAAATTTTCAACATCCTCAAACAGTTAAAAATAACTGAGCAAGAAGCAGTTTCCCACAAGCATCCCTCCCATTTGGACTGTGACCCCTGCAGGTGACTCTGGCTTCCCCGCCCCAGTCTCAGGTGAGAGTGAACTGGAGGAGGCAGGGTTCCCTTTCTGCCCGGAACCTGCCATTCCTTCCGCTGAGGCTGCCTCTGGTCGGTGGGCAGAGGTGCAGTAAGGCGCTGCGGCCACCAGGTGGCGGCGCCCGGCTCAGGTGAGCGGACGGTGGAGACGCGCTGCTGGGAGACGTGTCCAGACTCGCATTCTCAGCTTGGCTGGCGAGGGGTGCCCGGCCGACCGCAAGGTCTCTGTGTTTTTTATGATGGTAAACGAGTCGGGCTGAGGAAGGGTGAGTTCTGTCCTGAATACCCATGTTGACCTAGCTCCTCCCAAACCGCAGAGACTCGCTGACTTTATTTTTTACGGCTGTTGGTCAACACAACGGGAAGAGGTTCATTTGCCATCTTTTCAGGGGAAAACATTTCCTGGAAGGTAGGGGCCTTAGAATGAAGAAGCATTCAAGTCCCGACAGCCTAAAAAGAAACACACCAGACTCCTCGGGACTCCCCCAAATATGGCAGCACGGATCCTGTACCCCAAACCTGCATGGAGCCCGATCCCAGCCTCCCTTCTCCCACCGCCACCTGGGGCAGGGCCTGGAGGGCAGGGGGCGCCACCTCCTGGGCAGCAAGGGCTGGTTTCCGCCCCCCCACGCCACCCCCCACCCCGCACTGGGGACACAAGACAAATTCCTTTCCCCTGGGGAGAGCCCTGCCACAGGACAGGAACCTAGAGGGAAGCCCTGGTAAGAAAGGGCGCAGCGAGACCTGCAGCCTGGCTGCCTGGGCCGCGCCCGGCTGGGGGCGGGGGGGGGGGGCAGGGGGACCCCAGGCAGGATGACAGGGAGGATCCTGTCGCGCCCTCCTGGCCTGGCGAGGAGACACCATTCTCATGGGTCTCAACTACACGTCAAAGAAGAAAATCACGGCTTGCGCCTTCTTCTGCCTCGGAGGGTGCAGGGTGCTGCTGGGGGAGGGGGGGCGCTGCGGGGGAGCAGAGGGCACGGGTGCTGCGGGGGGTCAGGGCTCTGCGGGGGCGAGAAGGCCAGGTTCAAATTTGGGCACCTGTGTCCCACGTGGCCACAGTGGCAGCCTCAGTGGGAGCCCACAGAGTGGCCTGTTACAAGGGCGTGCACTTTCCTCTTTTCTTTCTTTCTTCCTTCCTTCCTTCCTCCCTTCCTTCCTTCCTGCCTTCCTGTCTTCCTTCCTTCTTCCTTCCTCCCTTCCTTCCTTCCTTCCTGTCTTCCTTCCTTCTTCCTTCCTTCCTTCCTCCCTTCCTTCCTTCCTTCCTGTCTTCCTGTCTTCCTTCCTTCTTCCTTCCTCCCTTCCTTCCTTCGTTCCTTCCTGTCTTCCTTCCTTCTTCCTTCCTTCCTTCCTCCCTTCCTTCCTTCCTTCCTGTCTTCCTGCCTTCCTTCCTTCCTTCCTTCCTCCCTCCCTCCCTCCCTCCCTTCCTTCCTTCCTTCCTTCCTACCTTCCTTCCTTCCTTCCTTCCTTCCTTCCTTCCTGCCTTCCTCCCTCCCTCCCTCCCTCCCTCCCTTCCTTCCTGCCTTCCTCCCTCCCTCCCTTCCCTCCCTCCTTCCTTCCTTCCTTCCTTCCTTCCTTCCTTCCTTCCTTCCTTCCTTCCTTCCTTCCTCCCCACCCTGGAAGAAGGGAGCCAGGGAGGGAGCAGGGGTGTCCTGGTGGCACAGCAGGGGTGGCTGGACCCTCCCACCCTCACCTAGGACCAGGGACAGCGGCCCTGGGAGGAACTGGGAAGTGATTTAAATGGGGCTGACACTGGTAGTTTAACTGGGATTGGGATCGTTTCCCTGGCACAAGGAAAGGCCTGGAAACCGCAGATGGGGCAGCGGGTGGGAGTGCCTGGCGGAAACCCAAGTTAGGAAAGTTACGTGGCTCAGGTCACACCTCCCCTGGGTGGAGACCTCAGATGTATGTCTACTCAAAACCCATCTCCCAAATAACCTGAAGACAGGTCCACGGTCTTCATAGTCACAAGGGTGAGGGGTCATTCTGAGAAATGAGCGAAGGAAGAGAACCCCGGGGAGGCGGTGCTGGCCGGAGGAGGGAGGTGGTGGCCACCAGCGGCCCTGCCACACCGGGGGAGGCCCTGCGGGACCAGAGGCCGGTGGGCGGACAGACGGACAGACAGGCCGAGACAGCCAGCACATGGATATTCACGATGCAATTCTTTCAACTTCTCTGCATGTCTGAAACGTTTATAACAGATGTTGGGGAAATGAGAACAGTGGACCTAACTCCAGAGGTGAAGCTGCAAGTCACTGCTGGCCGTGGCGCCCGGTGTCTGACATGTGTCAGAGCCGAAGGCTATTGGCTCACGTGACAATACGTCTCCCCTCACCTCCGGGCTTACTCTCAGTGACTGAGACTCTGTCTCATTCTGACGCTCAGTGATCACGTTGTTTGATCAGAAAGTGGGGTTCCTTATGGTTTAGCATTTTGAGTCAGCTACCAAGAGTTGGCCAGAAATTGTCCTGTAAGAGATTTTAATTTTTTTAAAGATTTGTAATTGATTTTTAGAGCGAGAAAGGAGAGGGAGAGAAACATCGAAACATCGATGTGAAAGCAGAATATTAACATCGATCGGCTGCCTTCTGCACGCTCCCCACCAGGGATCGAGCTGCAACCCAGGGAAATGCTGACCGAGAATGGAACTGGCAACCCTGCAGTGCAAGGGTGACACCCAACCAAGTGAGCCACACCAGCTGGGGCAAGACTGTAACCTCTTGCCCCTATGAACTCAACTAATTGTTGTAAGTGAGCAATTAGGAGGGAATGCTGCCAAATATAACAGATCGGAGTGCTTTTCACTTTTTGTAGGTGTGGTATCAGGCTAATAATATTGATAATAGAATTACCAACCTCATTCTTCAGTCTTTCATGTTTCTGAATGGTTTTGTGCTCAAGGGAAGGAGAGGGAAGGGAAGGAGAAAAGAAAGAGAGGTGAGGCTGTTTCAGTGTGTGAGACCAGAGGCCAGAGTGGAGAACAGGTGGAGGAGGCACCGCAAGGGTGGCTGCAGGCAGAGCCCGTGTGGCGGAGCTGGCAGCCTGGTTCAGCCCAAATGGCTGGGGCATGAGGACAGACTTCATTTTCCTTGAATGAGCATAGGGCCGTGGTCGGCACTGCAGCTCACAAGCCACATGCGGCTCTTTGGCCCTTTGAGTGTGACTCTTCCACAAAATACCATGTGTGGGCGCATGTACAGTGTGACTGAAACTTTGTGGCCCATGCGCAGAAGTCGGTTTTCGGCCTGGGCGAGTCTATTTTGAAGAAGTACTGTTGATATTTGGCTCTGTTGGCTAATGAGTTTGCCGACCACTGGCCTAGGGACTCACACCTCTGAAGTCATCAGTGGCACAGCCATGCCTGGAGCTATAGAAATCCCCTTGGGTAACTCTGAGAAGGACCCAGAGAAGAACGCTCATGAGTTCAGACCCCCGACACCCACCATCCAGGCCCCCGGCACCCACCATCCAGGCCCCCGACACCCACCATCCAGGCCCCCGACACCCACCATCCAGGCCCCCGACACCCACCATCCAGGCCAGTGCACACCTGGTCTCTAAAAACTAAAAGCGTGAATGGTAAAGACAATGGTGGACCTGAGAACCCTCCACTCACAGCACTCACCGCAGCAGAGGACCAGAACGCCCTGTTCTGGAGCCTGAGCCAGAGGATGCTGCAGGCGGAGAAGACAGCACAGATAAGCCAGGCTGTTAGTGGCAGAGGTCGGTGAGGGTGACAAGCTGTCAAAGCAGTGGGTGCGAACTTGCAGACCTGAGGTGCCAGAAAAGCAGGTTTCTCAACATTCAGCCCCAGGATCCTGTGAAATTGCACTTAGGTCCTGCAGGGATGGAAAACTCCCTTTCCTGTGGGGTGGTGATTTTCCCTCCACCTCTGGGCTCTTGGCTGAGAACCGTGCCCCTGTCATAAAAGCCGGGCGAGCAGGAGAAAAGCAAACAGGAGTTAATAACATGTGTACGACCTGTGCTCCTGGGCGAGACCCGGGACACTGAGGAGCCCGGGAAGTGGCCCAAGCTCCACCTGGAGAAATGGGGAGTCTTGTTGCTCTCATGGCGTCTGAACAGAGGCAGCTGTGGGAGACTAAACCATGTGGTGAGGTGAGAGAAAGACAAGGACGCTTTTAAAATAAAATCTGTGTGGACTTCTCCTGGGCCCAGCTCCTCAGCCCTGGTGCTAAGAATGCTACTTTCTTTCTGGGGATGCCTTTCACATAGACTTTTCACCTGCTTTGAAGAAAATAAAAAGGTAAGAGTGTGTTTCTTGTATTTACTGCTTTTCAAGTGCCTTTACCAGAAAACTGTCACTATGCCAGCGTAGCGGACGGACGTGGCCATTGTTTCTGAACTGCCTCTCCTTGTGGAGCCTGAGCCAGGCTCGCAGTCTGAGCGGCACAGCATGAGACTGTGTGAGCTGGAGAGAGGCTGAAGGTGCACATGCCGCCTTCGTTTCCTCTGGAACATCACTCACATGAGGAGAGTTATATTCATGACTGCCCCCTTTTAAAATCCCATGTGTATTTTCCAGTGTGATCACAGTTAATTTCTTAAGCAAGGGCTCTATGAAGAGTTTCAGAAGTTAGTGATTTATGTTGTGTTCCTTCACTGAGCATTGTTCTGTGCTACAGAGTTTTGTGGTGCCAAAGCAATCGGAGGAGGAGGCGCTGACTGGCGGGGTTCCGATGCCAGGCCAGCCGAGTAAGCACCCCATAGCGCAGCCCAGGCCTCTCCCGCCAATGCCTGCAGGGTCAGCGGGCAGCTAGTCACAGGCAGCCAACAAGGCTTTCCCAACAAGGCAGCCACAGGAGCTGGCCCCCGTCAAGGACTTTCCTCGTCTCTATGAAATCCTGGCCCCAGCTCCTACCTGAGGAGGCTCCTAACCACTTAGTTTTGGTGCTGCCTGATCTGAACCAATTTTTGCTCAAGTAAACTTAAAATTTTTAATATGCCTCAGTTTAACTGTTAACAATGGTATGGGGTGTTCAGCACCTGCTGGCATTGAACCAAACATTTAATTCTCTGATGCAGAGTGACACTAAATGAAGAACACGCTTTGGAGCCGAAATCAAACAGTCATTTTCTTGCCCGTTTCATTTTGGTTACAATCAAAATCTTTTCCTTTGATTAGAAGGTATTAACAGAACAAATTCAGTGCTATTAAACAGGTTTAATCGCCACCTTGTGGAGAATAAAATAGCAACATCCAATAATTACCATTTTCTATACACACTGATTTAAAACCTTTAATATGGTAAGTTTTCAAACGACCAAAAAAAAGTTTTTTTAAAACCATGGTTAAAAATAAGACAGCAGGTCTAAAATGGAGTTGCTCTTGCTAAGCCCCAACTTCATTAAATTGACACTTAATTACAGTTTCTGCTCCCCCAGAAATGGCATCTTCAACCAGCCAATTGGGAGTCACCTGATCAGCACTGGCAGGTCATCTGCCTGATAGACCCTGTGGGTGACCTAGCAACCACCAACCACGGAGCTGCGCAGTGTAACTCCCTTGTTTCCGCCCCTCCTGCCTGCAAGTCTTTCCTTCTGCACAGTTGCTCCAAGCTCCCTTCCATCTGCGAGAAGGGATGCTACCCAATTCATGAATCATTGAAGAAAGCCAATAAGGTCTTTAAAAATTACTCCGTTGAATTTTGTTTAACACCCCCAAAGCCATGAGCAGCCACTGTCTGGTAGACTCAGAAGCATACACCTCATGGTCAGAGGCAAGCTGAGAAGAGGAGCAAAGGGCCTCTCAGAGGACTGGCGTGGTAGCTGCTCAAAACTGCCATCCCTGCCCAGCCGCCTGGCTCCGTATTTGAACGTCAACCCAGGAACCAGGTCACGGCACATTCCTGGTCGGGGCACATGCTCAGGTTGCAGGCTTGGTCCTCAGGAGGGGGCGTGCAGGAGGCAGCGATGGATGTTTCTATCTCATCACTGAAATGCGCAGCCCGCCCTGCTGTTGTGGACGCTGCTTCATGGTAGAAAGGAGCTGGGCCAACATTTTCTCCTCGGCACCTCTTTGATGTAGCCGAGGAGAGATGAGGCAAACCCTGCAGGAAAACTGCATTGAAAGCAAAGCAAAACCATCTCAGGAAAGTCCAGACAGTATTTTTCTACTGCCTCACTGGTCCTGGGGGAAGGAAAATGCAGATTCACGGAGACTTAAGTATCGGTTTTATTGTGTACAAAGCCAGCACACAGTAATGATCCTAACAGCAAGTAACACATGCTGAATGTTTTCAGGCTGCTTGGAATGGTGCTCTGTCCATGTAATGAATAAATAATACTGCTTCTCTGTTACATGAAATACAGTACCACCAAGAGTTTTATATTTTAATGTAGCTGATCAAGCAAGTGCACATAAAGGAAAGCATTAATGGGCAACGTTTATATCGTGGATGGTAGGAAGTCTTACGTCTTTTCGGAAACTAACAGCCCCGGGGACCACTCCGAACATCTTCCTGTAGCTGTTAGCCATCATAAGGCCCACAATAGCCTCACCCCCAACTTTTTGTCTTCAGCCCCCAATGTCACCCAAACTTTACTGACTAAACCTTCAGCCAATTTAGTCAGTAAAGTTTTGAGAAACCATCTAAACATAAACAATTGTAGATAATACTGGTATATTTTTGTAGTTCATTTTTATACGTTTTTAAAACTTTCCCCACTGACTGATTCTGAGCCTAAGTCATTCTTCTTAACACTCTCTCAACTTTTTGGTTACTTTGTTTCCCTTTGGGTTGTTTTAATTTGTTTAAATGCAACTTGTATGTAAACAACTCCCCAGAAATAAGAGGCACTTCTTAGAAACACGGTGACTATTCACTAGACAAGCAGCAAACTCGGTGGCTTAGACATGAACTAAATGAGCTCATACCTACTCTTTCCCACGCCGCTTGAAGACCATGGTGTTCATCTGTGGCATTTGGTGCATTCAGATATGTTAGATCTGTGATCAGAAATCAAAAAACCAGCCCAGCTGGTGTGGCTCAGTGGTTGAGCATTGACCCATGGGCCAGGAGGTTGCTAGTTCGATTCCCAATCTGGGGACATGCCCATGTTGTGGGCTCCATCCCCAGTGAGTGGCATGCAGAAGGCAACCCGCCGATGCTTCTCTCTCATCGATGTTTCTATCTCTCTATCTTTCTCCCTTCCTTTCTCTCTAAAAATCAATAAAGACATATTTTTTAAAAAAGAAATCATTGCTAATCACCTGCACTATTCATCAGGATCTCTGACCCCATCACAACAACAATGGTTAAAATAAACCATCAACCTGAGGCAAAAGAGGAAGCAAGCTCAGCCACTTTGTCAGTCTTTAAAAACCGTCCTGTCATGTGACGCTATGACTGCTCCCCGAATTAAGTAACCACCTTCAATGCAAAGAACAAATGTAACATCCGCGGTGTCACCTCTGAATTTCTTAAGTGTGATGGTCCTCAGCTCAAACCACAGGAAGCCAACAAAGTGAAGCAGGTTGGCCCCTCCCTGCAGGTGCCCCAAGAGCACCCACATGGGATGGACACCGTGCCTGGATAGGCAGCAACTCTTCGGGAACCCTTCCGTGTTAGCATCAGGAGCACACGTGTGTGTAATGGGCTTACAACGATTTATTGGCCAGAAACTCCTAAAGAGCCGTGTAAAACCCTAGCAGAGAAGGAATTGTGAGCGCCTGCCAGTGCGTTTAAAGGACCCACCTGTCACGCTCACAGGAGCAGGGCAGCCAGCGATGCATGGGGTGACTCAGGAAGCCCAGAAAGGAAAGAAGAGTCTCTATGTTTTCAAAACACAGCACATAGACTGGGAACAAAAGAATACTCTAGTGAGGACTAGGGAAGTAATGCGTATGAGATGCCCAGCTTCTGTCTGTGTAAAAGGTGTAAGATCTCAGGGTAAGAGCTTGCTTTCTCCAGGCAGGGGCGGGAGGGGAGCGGGGGGGGGGCGGGCCGGGGGTTGTTAAGGATGGGGGTGGTGATGGGAGGTAAAAAATGTACGAAAGGATCTGGAAATATGTGAAAATAAAGTCTGGGAAGAAAAAGACTACCATAAAAATTGTATGTTATTTAGTATGACTGAAATCAGATTTAAAACAGGATCTTAATATTTAACATTTGCTATTATTTTAATTATGTGTATCTTGTCCTTATGCTGCTAACTTAGAAAGCACCTTGGATGCCATTGACTGCTGAGGGAAAAGTCTGCAAGCTATTAGATATTTTCAAATGAGAGAGCCACGTTTTTCATCTGCCCCAAAGGTGAAAACATAGAAACATGTAAAAGGAATACTCTTTTAAAGGTTTAAAATCAGCTACCATCATTAAACATACCTGGAGAGTATTAGACTAAGTGAAATAAGCCAATCAGAGAAAGACAAATACCATACGATCTCACTCATATGTGGAATCTAATGAGCAAGATAAACGGGCAAACAATATAGAAACAGAGGCATGGATACATGGAACAGATTGACAGCTGTTGCAGGGGGGAGGAGGAAGAGGGACTGGATAAAAGACAGTGAAGGGATTAGCCAAAGAACATATATGCATAACTCAGACACAGACAACAGTGTAGTGATGGCCAGAGGGAAGGCGGGGCTGGGGCAGGGTGGAAGCAGGCAAAGGATGAGGGGAATGGGGACGCTGTAATAGTGTCAACAATAAAAATAAGGTAAATTTGAAAACATACTGTGCAGCAAAAAGTAGTCAAACAAAGGTTTCAGAGCTATTCCCACTAACATCAGCAGAATCTCACGGCACAGCCCCAGGGACACTTAGATGTGATGTAACTGCAGTGAAGCAGGAAGCCTCCGGAGTCCGCGGCCACGGGGCCAGCAAGCCTGCCAGGAAGATGCAGCACCTTCATCCCCATCCACGGCCCACTCTGCCCCCCCGAGCCAGATTCTGAACTCCTGCTCTTGCAAACTAAAAAGACCATTATGCTGACCTCCGACAGCAGGATCTGGGTCCCAAATCAGTAATGTAATGGCTGTTACATTCCAAGTGGTTCCATGTGTTTCTAGCTCAGAGGCCCTTTGTCCACAAACTCTATACGGTGGCTCCTCTTCAGGGCTGGGGTGCCACGTATTCCATGCTGGCCCTCCTGATAGCACATCACGCTCACCCACTGACTTCCCACCCTCAGCTTAGAGAACACAAATCTAAGATGCTGCTTCTTTTTAACCAACATCCGGGAAAATGTATGAAAACACTAGATTCTGTGGTCTCTGTGTAGCAGGTGGCTTTGTGATAAATGATTTTGCTCAAAATCCATGCTCCCCAATTTGACAAGGAGCCAGAACTTCTAGGGGTGAATAGGACAGCTTCTGCTTGGAGGGCTCATGATGGGGACAAAAGAGAGAGCCCTGACCGCCTTGGACACTGGCATCTGGCACCGACCGTCTTGGACGCTGGTGACCGGCACTGTTAAACTGTGGGCGCTATTCTTGTGAAGGGAAAGTGGAGCTCAACCTCCAAGTTCTGTTCTCCACAGCTGCCCACCGGCTTAGTTAACTCTTGCCCGGGGAGTTGTCACTCTGTTCCTTTACCTGGTACAGACATTGGTTAATTATTACCCAATGGCTGTCATTTCCTAAGACTGTCAACATGAAGAAAGGCTTCCCAGCATCCTTTTGTTGAAAATACCTGGTGGGGGGACTGAAGAGCCAGGCAGCCCCAAAGTGGCAGTAATCATAACGCTTCTTGACATTCGAATCTTGTCACTATCGGGGGCCTCATATTTAGGGTTCTGCTGGTCTTCACAGCTCACATCTCAGATGTTATTTGAATTTACGTGGGTTCTGCTTTCCTCCATTCGTTCTGAGTTTTTTCTCACTGGCTATGGAGGCCTGACCACAGTTATCTGCGTTTCCCTTTTTCCTCAGGTTTGCATGTGCTTGCGTTCTGGAGGTCTTGGGGGGGTCTGCTGCGTCCAGGTTCCCAGGGGGCGCCCGGCCGTGGAGGTTACTGCTGCTCTCCATCCTGCGGCTGCTGTCGCTGCCCGCCAGGTCCCAGCGCGGCTGAGGGCTCCTGCCGCCCTTCTTCTCCTCGGCCCGCGTGCCCAGGACATGCTTCTGAGAGCACAGCCTGCTGGTGCTGAGCCCATCCAGGGGCTTAGCGGAAGTCTCCAACCAGCAGTGGGGCAGGTGGCCTTCACGGGGAGCGCCTTTCTTCCGCGAAGGGCCCGACTTGGGGGCGCCGTCCTGGTGGGGTCTGGACCCAGCGCTGGCCGGGGGCTTGCTTCTCCCCGGGCTCTTCAGAGGCCCCGCGGGCCCTGGCAAGGTCCCAGGCGCGGGGGGCAGCCGGGCTTTGGCCGCCGCCTTTGCTCTCTCGCCCTGGACAGTCAGGATTTGCAGCCACTCGAGCTGCACCAGCCGGTCCACGTACTTCCCCAGAAGCCCTCCTGCTCGTGGTGCAGGGGCCGGCCTGGGCTCCGTGTTGGCGAGCAGAGCCATGTCCCGCAAGTCCCAGGAGTTACAAGGCGGCGGGAGGAAGTCGGGGTAGCAGTATTCGGGTCTGGTGTGGCCCTGACCTGGTTGAAGATCAAGGTCGAAGAAGACCGGGTCGATCTCCTCGGCTCGCAGACGCAGGTCTGGGGGTGTGCGTGGGGACGGGGGGCAGGGGACACGCTCCGAGTCGGAGAGGTCGCTGGCACTGTCCTCCTCGGAGTCCTCTTTCATGAGCCTCAGGGACTGGAAGTCCAGCAGCAGCTTGTTCCCCGAGGCCCCCGGACATCCGGGCCCCAGCGGACTCCTTTTGGCTTTACCTTCTGGGAAAATGCTTCCTCCAGGCTCCTCCCCAGCCGGAGGGGAGACTCGGAGGAGGCTGCCCTTTGGCCTGGAAGGAACAGGAAGGCCTCCAGACTTGCTCTGCCTTTTCCCTGAAGCGTTCTTCCAACGTGGCACTTTATTCCAAGACCGGCCGGCCTCCATGCTGCTGTAAGAAACAAAACTGCGCTTCTTAGTACCCAGTACCCGGGACAGACACTGTCTGCCTGCCCCTCGCCCACAGAACCACCTGGCCAGGGCTAGGGGCCAAAGGCAGGCCTGGCAGCTCCCGGAGCGAGCAGTCTACAGACAACCCAGAACTGGTTCTGGAAACGCCATACAACCAACACAGGTGCCAGACATGCCTGCACAGATTCCACTTTATATCATTTACCAGCATTTCTTAGAGCTCAGGTGATTATCCTAGGCCACTGTGTATACTTTGAAAACCGCTGGTTTGGAAAGAGTCTGTTGGAGAACTCTCAACCTGTTCTGTTAGCGATGAGCGGTGTTTAATAACATTCAGGAGGAAATCCGCGGCTTCCTCTTATATGCCTGTGTTAAATGAGGTGTAAACAAGATGTAAAAGGCATGTTTTATAGAACTTACTAGCTGGTGGAGATCCTGAGCCAACTAAAATCTACACTAATAAAAGAGAAATATGGTAATTGGCATACGACCGCTACCCTTTTCATTGGCTAATCAGGGCGATATGCAAATTAACTGCCAACTCAGATGGCAGTTAACTGACAACAAAGATGGCAGTTAATTTGCATATGTAGGCACAATGCAGGGAGGCAAAAGGGAAAGCAGGAAGAAGCCCCTTGCCACTGACAGTGATCAGAAACTCAGGGGGGAGCTAAGAGCCGGGGGGCAGGGCAAAGGCGGCCCTGTGGACCGCCTTTGCCCTGCCACCCAGCCATGATCAGAGAATCGGGCGCCTTTGCTGCCCTGGCCAGTGATAGCAGGAAGTAGGGGTGGAGCCAGTGATGGGAGCTGGGCACGGTTGAAGCTGGCAGTCCCGGGAGCTAGGGGTCCCTTGCCTGGGCCTAAAGTGGAGCCTGAGATCGCGGGGCCGCTGCAGCTGCGGGTCCCCGCTGCCCGGGTCAGACACCTCAGCCAGAGGCGTTAGGCCTGGGCAGGGGCAGAGCCCGCAACCGTGGGGAGATGGGGGTCCCCTGCCCAGGCCTAATGCCTCGGCCAGAGGCGTTAGGCCTGGGCAGGGGCAGAGTGGGAGATCGCGGGGAGCTGGTGGTCCGCGCTGCCCAGGCCTAATGCCTCGGCCAGAGGTGTTAGGCCTGGGCAGGGGCAGAGTGGGAGATTGCGGCGCTGCTGCCGCTGCGGGTCCCCACTGCCCGGGCCGGACGCCTCGGCCAGAGGCATTAGGCCTGGGCAGGGGCGGAGCCTGCAACCGTGGGGAGCTGGGGGTCCCCTGCCCAGGCCTGATGCCTGGGCCAGAGGCATCAGGCCTGGGTGGGGGGCGGAGCCGGGAATTGGGGGGATATGATGGTCCCCTTGCCCAGGCCTGAAGCCTGGGTCAGAGGCCTCAGGCTTGGGCGGGGGGGTTGAGCAAGCAATCAGAGGGAGATGGGGGTCCCCTGCCTAGGCATGATTCCTGGGCCAGAGGCATCAGGCCTGGGCGGGGGTCAGAGCCAGTGATCGGGGGGAGATGGGGGTCCCCTGTCCAAGCCTGACACCTCTGGTGGAGGCATCAGGCCTGGGCAAGGGGCCAATCAGGCGATTGGAGGGTGATGGGGGTCTACGCCTCTGGCCGAGGCATCAGGCCTGGGCAAGGGCGGAGCCGGAGATGGGGGGGAGAGGAGGGTCCCTTGCCCAGGCCTGAATCCTGGGCCAGAGGCATCAGGCCTGGGCCAGGGGCAGAGCCAGAAATTGGAGAGGTCTGGGGGTCCCCTGCCCAGGCCTGACGCCTGGACCAGAGGCATCAGGCCTGGGCTGGGGGCAGAACCAGTGATGGGGGGAAATGAGGGTCCCCTGCCCAGGCCTGACACCTCTGGCGGAGGCATCAGGCCTGGGCAAGGGGCCGATCCTGCGATTGGAGGGTGATGGGGGTAAACGCCTGAGGGCTCCCAGTATGTGAGAGGGAGCAGGCTGGGCTGAGGGACACTCCCCCCCCTCCAGTGCACGAATTTCATGCACCGGGCCCCTAGTCTATAATAATAAAAGTGTAATATGCTAATTAGATCGGACAGCCAAATGACCTTCTGGGCGTCATTCCGGATGTCCTTCCGGACAAAGCCGTGGCAGCAAGGGCCAAGGCAGAGGCGGTTAGGGGTGATCAGGCAGGCAGGCAAGTGGTTAGGGGCGATCAGGCAGGCAGGCAGGCCAGCAGTTAGGAGCCAGTGGTCCTGGATTGCGAGAGGGATGTCTAACTGCCAGTTTTGGCCCAATCCCACATCAGGCCTAGAGTGGCATTCGGACATCACCTGAGGCAGCGGTTCTCAACCTGTGGGACGCAACCCCTTTGGCAGTCGAACGACCCTTTCACAGGGGTCACCTAAGACCATCCTGCATATCAGATATTTACATTATGATTCATAACAGTAGCAACATTACAGTTATGAAGTAGCAACAAAAATAGTTTTATGAATGGGTCACAACATGAGGAACTGTATTTAAAGGGCCAAAAGGTTGAGACCATTGCCCTGAGGGGTCCCAGATTGTGAGGGGGTGCAGGCCAGGCTGAGGGACCCTCCAGAGTGCACAAATTTCGTGTACTGGGCCTTTAGACATATATAATAAAAGGCTAATATGCAAATAGACCCAATGGCAGAACAACCGAACAAACAAACAACTGGTCACTATGATGTGAGCTGACCACCAGGGGGCATGTGTGGAACATGGTGGGCGTTGGCCATGGCAGGATGGTAGAGCAGGTGAGTGGGGGCTCCAGACCAAGGCAGGGCACCAGTCACTGTCATTGGGGTGAGCCTCTGGTGGTTACTGAAAATTCTTTGCTCCTGTGCGCTATGGTCCCACCTGGCACTTGCACCTGCTGCCAGCACCGATCCCGCTCACACCTGCTGCCAGTGCCGTGGCTGCTGCTCGCACCCGCTGCCAGCGCCCAGCACCAGCCCTGACTGTTCGGCGTCATCAGTGGGTGCAAGCAGCAGTTGCTGGACCCAATCGCCCCTCAGGGCTTCTCCACCTCCCCCTGCTCCTGAAGGTAGATAGGGGCCGGCAGCCACCTCTTGCACCCACTGCCAGTGTTGGCCCTGCTCGCACCCACAGCCAACGCCAGAGCTGCTGCTTGTACCCACTGCCAGTGCCCGGAGCCAGTCCTGATTGCTTGGCACCCTCAGTGGGTGTGAGTGGCAGCTGCTGGCCCTGATCGTCCCTCAGGGCTTCTCCACCTCCCCGTGCGATCAGGGCAGCAGCTGCCACTCACACCTGCTGACAGTGCCGGCTCCAATGGCTTCACACCTTCAGTGGGTGCCAGCGGGGCTGATGCTGTCAGCGCATGAGAGCAGCAGCAGGGCTGTTGGCAGACAGCTGACCAGAGTCCACAGCGGAAGGGGCCAGGCAAAGGCGCTAAGGATGGGTCGAGACCCCCCCCCCTATGCCTACCGCAGCCTCGCGGCCCACAGTTCCTTTCAAGGTGCACGGATCTGTGCACTGGGCCCCTAGTCTTAATATGAAGAAGTGTAGCATATACAACCTATACCTTCAATCAAAAGCTCATTAGCATTTTGAATAGGAAACAGGAACTCTGTATTTAAAAGGACAGAGTTGCATGGCGTCTTAAGACACAATAAGAATGGAAAACTGGTTAGTGCTGTCTGGTGTGTGGTGGGTAGAGGGAACTTCTGAACACAGTGTGCTTGGCTAGAAGAGCACCCAATTCTTCCTGGGGTAATTCATTCTGAGGCAGGACCCCATATCCTCATTGGCAATATTTTCTTTTCAATTCACTTACCAAGGATATAGCGTTTCACTAAGAATAATACTTCTCAGCACCATAGGTCAGAAGGGGCAAAAAACAAAATGGGTGGTGGACATGCAACTAGTCATGTTTAAAGCCACTTGCTCACTCACTTCTGCTAGAGAAAAATACAGGTGCATGTTTCTTATCCACAGACATATTATTTCCTTTACCCAAACACACACAGTCCGTCTGGAGGATCGAGATAGCCCAATTTTACAAGACACAGCAGTTATAGGAAAACCGTTTACCTGCCCTTCTGATGAGCTTCACTCACCCTACTCCCTTTCTTGAAAAAATCACAGGGCTGGTCATCATCTAGGGCTGGACGCGGTGCCTAAAGAACCAGACATGCGGTGATGAATCCCATGAGCACAAGAAACAGGCAGAAACCAGAACAGATCTAAGTACGATCCTCCATCGGGCATCACCTTCTCTGTTGTGCTTGAAATATTCTTGTGCAATCTGTTAGAGGACGGTGAAAGGTGGGGAGGTAGCTTCTTTATTCCTCTTATATTTTGAAAAGACTCCTTACCGCTGGAACTATAAACAACAGAAATCAGTCAATAAGCACTTTTTAAATTCATTTTTCAATTATAGTTGACATAAATATTGTATTAGTGTCAGGCATATGACATAGTGATTAGACATTTATATAACTTATCAAGTGGTCAGCCCAGTAAGTCCAGTACCCATCTGACACCAGACATGGTCATTAGGATATGGTTGGCTATATTCCCGATGCTGTACGTTAGGGACTAATTTTATAACTTGCAGCTTGTACTTCTTCATTTCTTCCCTCTTTCACCCATCCCCCCACTCCCTTCCCATCTGGCAACCATCAATTCTCTGTATCAACAAGTTTGTTTCTAAAAATATGGAACGCTTCACAAATTTCAAAATTTGCATATGGTCCTTGCCCAGGGTCCATGCTAAGCCTCTCTGCATCAGTCCGTTTGGGGATGTATGTTGCCAAAGCCAGCACAGTCCTTGAGTATTTATTGCACATGGTCCTGTATCCAGAGTTAGGCTGGTTCTCACTAGCTTGTTTTTAAAACTTTGTATAGTATTAAAATATTGGTGGGAGAGATTGCCTTATGTTTACACTTTAATTTTTTTCTACTTTATTTTCACAGTGGATATTGGGTACGAGATCACACTGCTATAAATGCTGCAGAATGGATTCACACACACACACACCATCTCTTTGGAAATAACATACTGAGGAAATCTGTGAGGCTAAGGTCAGGCATCACTCCAAAGCTCCCATGTCCAATCATTCATTCATTCACAAATAATTACAGAAGTGCCTAGAAAATGACAGGATTGTGGCAATGTCTCACCTCCCATGGAGCTTAACTCTATTGGGGAAGCTCCCTTTCAAATCCCACTATCACATCAACCCATTAAAAGATTATCAATAGCGAAACCGGTTTGGCTCAGTGGATAGAGCGACGGCCTGTGGACTGAAAGGTCCCGGGTTCGATTCCGGTCAAGGGCATGTACCTGGGTTGCGGGCACATCCCCAGTGGGAGATGTGCGGGAGGTAGCTGATCGATGTTTCTCTCTCATCGATGTTTCTAGCTCTCTATCTCTCTCCCTTCCTCTCTGTAAAAAATCAATAAAATATATTTAAAAAAAAGATTATCAATATATTAACACAATGTCATATCGTCTTATCTCTTTGTGAAATTCTATTGACTCAGACCACCCAGGGCTGCTACTGCCTCTTGTTTTGAGTGGCCTAACAGTGCCCTGATTGAAAGTGAATGCCCTCTTTAATAATGCCGCCTGCCTGGAAGGAGGTGGGTTATCGGTCTTCATAGTCTTCCTGGGACTTTGCTGTATTACTTTTCACAATAAGCATGTATGCCTTTTTGGTCAGTTTACATGTGATGGTAATAAAAATCCCATCTGGGCTCTCACAATGAATGAGGTATGCCAAAATCCACAGGCTTGATTTTAGATATACAGGGTGTTCTTTACCAACCCTCTTTCATTAGTTTGGTGTTCTTTCTGCTCTGGACAGTAATAAGGAACCCTCCAGAATTCCTGGTCCCAAGCTGCTCCAGGCTTCTGTGTTTTTTTGCGCAAAGTTAAGGAGACACATACCCGAAGGCCCTGAGGATACAGGAAACAAGCTCAGGTTGGTGCAGGCTTGCCTCAGAACAAAGCTAAAAGTCCAAGGTTTTGGCTGCAAAAACGCTTCCCAATAAGGATAGCTGCATCACAGGGTATTAACTCTTGTTCCCACAACTGCCTCTAGGGCAGCGGTTCTCAACCTGTGGGTCGCGACCCCTTTTGGGGTCGAACGACCCTTTCACAGGGGTCACCTAAGACCATCAGAAAACACATGTATAATTACCTATTGCTTTTGTGATTAATCACTATGCTTTAATTATGTTCAATTTGTAACAATGAAAATACATCCTGCATATCAGATATTTACATGACGATTCATAACAGTAGCAAAATTAGTTATGAAGCAGCAACGAAAATAATTTTATGGTTGGGGGTCACCACAGCATGAGGAACTGTATAAAAGGGTTGCGGCATTAGGAAGGTTGAGAACCACTGCTAGGGGCTTGGCACCTAGAGAGGAACAGCAGCAGCACCGCCCCGCCCCCCAGGAATTGGCTGGCGGGCCTGGGTGGCAAAGCATTGTGGGTGATGTGTGGACCAGACGCTTATCCGTGCAGCGAGGCTCCCTTGGTCCAGCCGAGGGTCCAGGCAGCAGGGCATAAGTACAAAGAGCCGGCCAGCCTAGAGCCTTGAAATGAGCTTGGGGGCCAGCTCCTGAGAAGGCCAGTTTTTGCAACCCCTCCCTCCCTGCCACCAGTAACCCATAAATCCAAGGACCCACAGCATGCGTTTTCCTTGTCTTCCGTTTGTGCAGACACGGATCTATGATCTACAGGCGCGCGGGCCTGGCAGATGCAGACAGAAATTGATCAGACCTGTTTCTCGATCGCCGAGGATACGTGACGGGGCCGCCAGCCTTCCTTCCCAGCGCCCTAGCGGGGAAGCCGTTCCGCTGTGCACGGCGGCAGGGGCGGGCCGGGGGCGGCGCGGCGGCGCGCAGCTCGGCGGCTCCCCGGCGGCGCTCTGGCCCGCGGGAGCCCGCGCGAGGGCGGCGTCACGAGGGGCGGGGCGGGGCGCTGGCTCGCAGGGAGGTTGCACCCAGACCAGTTGCAGCCATGTAAGTCAAGTCGCGGACCGGGAAGGTGGGAGGGGCCGCTCCACCCACGCAGCCTTCCTCTACTGGTAAGAACCTTCCAGGAGGTAGAGCCCCGAAAAGCTTGCCCTAGAGACAGCATTCGTCTCTTGGGAAACAAGCCCTGTTTTCGCTGCAACTAACGGAAGACCTGGGAGAGGACTCGAGGGGCGAAGCGGCAGAGGGGAGGCGCAGCGGGTCCAGGGTTCCCTCGGGCTGCAGTTCCAGCGGACACTGGGGACTTCTGAGCACGGCTGGGGACGCCGCGAGGTATTGGAGGCGGGGTCGGGAGGCTGCCCCTCCGATTGTACCCCCATCGCCGGGGGGCCTGCTGGGCCATGTCCAGAAGCTCGGGCCCCGCGGTCCTGCCCCGCGCCTTGGGGTCCCGGAAGTCCGCCCCGCGGAGCCTTAGCTGCCTCTCGGACCTGGAGAGCAGCGCGACCCCGGAGGAGCGGCCTTGCCGGCCCCACCGGAGCTTGGGTCGCGCGCCGCCGCCGCCATCCGCACCGTCAGGCTGCGACCCCAGCCTGCGACCCATCATCGTGCGGCGGGCGCACTCGCTGCCCAGCTCTCCCGAGCGCCGCCAGAAGGCCACGGGCGGCCCTGGCGCGGCGTGCCGGCCGGACTGCAGCCGGCAGCACCGAGTGCGCTTCGCCGACGCACTGGGCCTGGAGCTGACGCAGGTCAAGGTGTTCAATGCGGGCGACGACCCCTCGGTGCCCCTGCACGTGCTGTCGCGGCTCGCCATCAACTCGGACCTGTGCTGCAGCCGCCAGGACCTGGAGTTCACCCTGCAGTGTCTGGTGCCTGACTTCCTGCCGCCCATCGAGGCAGCCGACTTCGGTGAGCGCCTGGGGCGGCAGCTCGTGTGCCTGGAGCGGGTCACCTGCTCGGACCTGGGCATCAGCGGCACCGTGCGCGTGCGCAACGTGGCCTTCGAGAAGCAGGTGGCGGTGCGCTACACCTTTTCCGACTGGCGCAGCACCCACGAGGCTGTGGCCAGGTGGCGGGGCCCCGCGGGTTCTGAGGGCACTGAGGACGTCTTCGCCTTTGGCTTCCCAGTGCCACCCTTCCTGCTGGCGCGAGGCTCCCGCGTGCACTTCGCAGTGCGCTACCGCGTGGCCGGCGCTGAGTACTGGGACAACAACGATGGTCGCGACTACAGCCTCACCTGCCGCAACCACGAGCTGCACATGCCCCGAGGGGAGTGCGAGGAGAGCTGGATCCACTTCATCTGAGCCTCGGGCCAGGGACCTGGCGCTCCTGTTCCCAAGCCAACCTGCGGTCACTTCGTAGCTGGGCGCTTACAGAAGAGGCAGCTGCTCTTCCCTGCACTCCGTCCCCACACCTAAGTCTGACCTCACGTCCTGCTGCAAGGACCCCTGGCAGTGGCCATCCTGCCATCTACTTGAAACGTCTGTGTCAGCTGTAAAATGTAGCCTCCGGTGGCCAGAGGCCTAGTGTGTACCATGCTGGGGACGTGCTGGGTGGGTAGGTGCAGGAGTGCTGGGCTCTCTGAAAGGGTTCTGACTGGGTTTCTGGGAAAGGCCTGCATCCTCCCGCTAGGAAGGCCTGATTGCTTTTGCATGTGTCCTGATTGGGTCTCCGTAAACATAGGTGTTATTTATTACTGTGATGCTGGGACCTTTGATCCCTAGTGGTTGCCTTCCCGGGAGCATTCTGGATTTAATAAGCTAAAAGAGAAACCAGTTTGTGTATTTGTGCCCCAGTGTGACCCCCATCATGGTTCCTTGAGGCATTCCTGCCCTGGGACAAGGAAAACCCGAGCTTGCCAATGTTTGTGGACTTCTCACCGTGGAAAACTATTAATAGGCAAGCAGAGTATGCCCCATCAGTCATCACAACCGTTCCTGGGAATCCAGGCTGCCCTGGCGAAGCTGTGTCTCCTACATCACAGCTGAGAACAAGGAAAAGCTTAAAATGTTAGCAAAACAGCCTCAGTGTCTCTTCTCACATCTCGCACTTCTCTTGCACCTATTTGATAATTACTATCCACATGTTATCAGGCAATTAATTCTGTTTAGGCTTGAAACTACCTAAACAGGATAAGAAACTCTGCCTTAAGTTATTAAAAATTTCAGGCACAACGCCCTTTTCAATTACCTTTTTGATGATCAAGATTACTCTTTGTCTTCTTAAGTATCAGACGATTCCAGCAGTCATCTTTCAGAAGTGAGGATGCCAAGTGGAATTAGAAAGTTTTTTCAGCAATAGCCAGAGCACTGGAGGAAAAATAATTCACAAATATTTATACTCTTTAATTGTTTTAAATTGTATTTATATATGCCCAGGTTTTATTTTAAATTATATTTATATGTACCTGGTTTTATCAGCTACCTGCCAACTTAATTCTTTGTGCCTTCAGATCAGAGAGTTTCTAACATTGTTGAAACTTGTTTCCCAGTTTTAAAATGTTAAATGCTCTTCTTCTTTCTTTCTTTTCTTTTTTCTTTTTTTTTTTTTTAAATATCTCCAACTAAGAAGTCAAGGCCATTGTCCCCTGCAGAGGGGACAATGACTTATTAGTAAAACTCCCAGCAAGGGGCTGGTGATGTCTTTTGGTGCTGAGTGATGGTTTTCTGACAACAGGTGCTAGCTCTGAAGTGTGAAAACCCAGCCAGGGTAGACAAGGCCTCCAACTTGTGGAGTTTAATTATGACACAGTTGAAACCTCTGAGGTAAATTGTGACAGCTGTCACCAATGAATTAACTCTGAATTTTTTTAATGCTTGTTGACATTTGTTAAATCAGTATGTAAAGGGCAAGTTTCGCCTTTTAAACAGTTTGTTTTTTACAATGGCAACTTTTGTGTTTTTAAAATTCCAAGAAGAAAAAGGCTTTCTGATCTAGAGGGAGTACTTTCTGATTTAAGAACACTAAATTTTGATTTAAAATATTGTGATTAAGTTGAACAAGCTTTGGCTACTAGCATTTTTCACTTCATTGACTTGCAAGAGAGAGAGAAGCCTGGTTGCATTTCCTGTTGTTTAACAAACTGTCCAATTAGGTCAGCACTCCTGTAAGGGCCCTGGCTGCTATGTCCTTGGTCCCAACCCAGATTGCAAGAAATTATCCAGAGTATTCATGTACGAAGGTTATAGCTGCCAAATGTATAAAAGCATGTAGAGAATCTTATAATCCATGTAAAAGTTACTTGCCAAAAGGTTCTAGTCATGGAGTATAAAGTAAATATTATATCTTCAGTATTAAAAGAACCTCAATGTGCCTTTAAAAAACTTAAATATACTTGCCTAGTTGATAAAGTTCAGCTTAACGAGAACTTTCAGACCCTAAAACACAGTTATATTGCTTAAATGTTAACATTTTGTAGTGGGTTGTCTCCCCAAATATATTTTAATGTCTATCATTTGAAGCGATCTCACCCAGACGTAAAATTAAATTGTATGTGCACAAATTGTTAGCTGGAATGTGTTTTTCTTGTAGTCTCATTACAGAAACATGTGTTAGAAACTTCTTGATTGTTTAAATAATTTCATGGTTAAGTCTTATTTTTACCTAAACAGTCAAACTTAGTGCCTTGCAAAAAAAATTTTTTTTTTTTAAATTGTATGCTAGTACCTGTTTCTGTAGCACAGTTGTGCATGTCTTTGAGAAACTGAAATACAATCTTTTGTGCCAACTCACATATGAAGAAAGCTCTAGGGCAGTGGTTCTCAACCTTGGCTGCACATTAGAATCACCTGGGAATTTTTAAAATCCTGATTTCTGAGCCTCATCCTCTGGAAATTCTGTTTCTTTGTTATGGGGTGGGGCCACAACATTAGTAACAAAAAAACAGAATTTCTGGAGGATGAGGCCCAGAAATCAGGATTTTAAAAAGATTCCCAGGTGACTTTCATGTGCAGCCGAGGCTGAGAACCACTGCTCTAGGGGGTTGCAGGGGATGAGACAGTATTGTACTCTTGTGTGTCTGACTCCCCCTGGATTGTGCCTTGCACACAAGGGACCGAAACTAATATTCATTGCGTCCTCTCTTATTTGCTTGCCCACAGTGCTAGGTGCTGTATTTGATTTCATTTAATTCTGAAAATTACAGTTCCTGGTAGATAACATCCCCATTTTTTTAAGTTGAAGAGAGTGGAGCGCACCTGAAGTCCCACAGCTGGTAAACAGCAGTCAGTACCCAAACCTACCCCAGAACCCAATTTTGATGATGATTGATAGAAAAGAATTTTCATCTAACACTATAATCTAAAAACCTATTTAACAACAAATAAGATTAAAAAGAGTGATTGCCTTTTTTTCTTCCTTGTGGTGGTATACTGATGTTTACCAAACAATTCCTATGCTTTTTGTACAAATGAAACAATAAAAGAAATCTAACTCTTCTCCTCTGCTACAAAGTGGCAAATTGAGAAATCACTACTTATAATTTTTGAAGTGTCTGCTGTATCCATTTCTGCATGGCTTGTATATTTTACACAAGCACGATTGCTTTTATCTTTTAAACTGATACTTTAAATGGAAACATTGTAAAAGCCTGGGATATACTGATGCTCCTGCTCAGTATCAGGCCCAGAGGGGCGAAGCCTAATTTCCCACAGGGGACTTGGGTTCTGCCTACTGAAGAGGCAGCCGCTCCTGCTTCCAGGAAACCCAGGCAGGAAACCCTCCAGCAGAACAGTACCCGGGCTTGGCAGCCTGGGGGGCGGGGCCGGGCGGGGCGGGGCTGTCGGGAGGAGGGGGCGTGGCCTGCGGAGAGGGAGCAAGACTGACGCAGACTGAGTCTTGGCCGGAAGCCAGGGCTAGGGCGCGGCAGTGAGGCTTTGAGGTCCGCGGGGACTTGGTCCGTGCGGCTCTGCTGCCCTCTGCCGGCCCGCAGCGTGGGACTCTCCAGAGGGTGTGCAACCCAAGCATCCTCGCAGGTTCGCTGGTCCCCCTCGTCTGTGCGGCCCTGACTAGCCCTCCCGGGTGGTTGTGGGGAAGGCAGGGACCCTCGGAGGAAGAGAAGCTGAGGCCTCCTCTGGCTGCGCATACCTGAGGAGCAGCCTTCCGGCGAGGACGGCGCCCGGGAGGGGTCAAGGGTCGGGGTTGGGGTCAGGATCAGGATGCCGCAGTCCACTTACTTGAGGCTCGGAGCCACGCCCACCGCGGCGCTCCTGACTCTGGCCTCCTGCTGCCTGCACGCGCGACGGTTACAAGGGGCGGGACCTTGCTGGGCGATAGCGCTGATTGGACATGGTGCATAGCGCTGATTGGACGGGCGCTTCCCGCCTTCCGCTGGCCGCCTCAGGCGCTGAGACACGACTCTGAGCGGGCCTTGGGTCTGGAGTCGACGCAAACTCCGAGAGCGGCAGGTTGAGCTGGGCCCAGGGGCGGGGGACCTGCCGGCCCAGACGGTGAGGGGTGAAGGAGGAGCCATTGTGGAAAAGGCCAGGCAGGCGCGGTGCCAGGTTTGAGGGTGTCCAGAGGGCCTTGCGTAGCCCGCGGGGGCGGGGGCGGGGGTGGGGGGTGGGGAAGAGGCGCTCTGAGGTCCGAGGGGGTGGTGCTTGCTGTGCGGGCTCAGCCTGTGCTCTGAGCGGCAACGGTCACTGGGTCACTCGGTTAGGGGCGGATGTGACGGGAGCCCTCTCCGTGCCCGCAGTGTGTCTCGGAACCGGGCCGGCTCGGCAGGTGTGATCTTATGGTTTCAGGGTGGAGGCCACGGTGGTTCCCGGGGGTGGCGGTGCGGTGCGAGGTGCGGCCGGCGGGGCGGGACTGGCACGAGGCCCACTTCGGGAGGATGGTGCCCGCCCCAGGCCCCGCCCCGCGGGCCTTCAGGGCCTACGCTGTCTGCTCGGCTGCCCCTGGATCCCTCTTTCAGGCTCTGTTCCGAGGCCCCCTGTATCCAAATAGTGGTCAGAACAAAATGGGTCTGTATGCTGTCGGGGCGGCATGACGCGTGCTTTATTAGATAGTTGCGTTAACACTTCAGTCGTTACGGAAGGTGTTGCCCTCCCTCTTGGCCAGCAGCTCACATTTGGGAAACGTTGCATGTAGCGAGGACCTTGTATTGAACTATGGCTGCGTGTGTGCGTCCGGCTTTGCCTCCGGGCTCTGTGAAGCTGCCGGGAGTTTGAACCCTTAGCCGTTTTCTGCCGGCTTGCACACGGAGCCGACCAGGGCGCGGAGCCTGCTGGGTGGACGCGCAGGCCCGGCGCTTCTTGCGGTTATTCTGTCGGGGCTTCCGGGGCGGCGCCTCGTTCCTTGTTGGCGAGGTGGTGTGTGCTGAGGCTGCTTTAGTTGTGTGCTCTTGATGCGGGAAAGGGGGTGAGCCATGTTTCTTCCTGGAGGTCGCCTTTGCTTGCAGGTGCGAATGTTTGCCCGCTGAATGGAGAGTACTCCCTTTTTGGCTCCAGTGAATCCAGTCTTCCGAGGAGGGGGGAGGGAGGAGTGCCTGGATTGTTCTGTTTCCTTACTTTTAAAAATCTGCCTGTGTGGATGCTAATTTTCCTTTTCTTTGGCTGACTTGCACAAAAGTAGATTTAGAAACTAAATCAACTTGTTAGCTTTACATGCCTCTGGGCCTCAAGTAATTCTGTGCTATAAGCCTTGTCGTGGACCACTTTGTAAATTACACTTAACTTGAGGTTGTTTCCGGGTGTGGGCCTGGCCCAAAGGTTACTGGACCCAGGCAGAGTACAAATGGAGGCCCCTACTGTATATTTAAGTATTTAAGCCTTTTAATGAAGTTTTAAAATTATGAAATAAAATGTTCTAGTCTTCAACCTCACAAATATACCACCATTGCAACAAAATAGAAAAATATATGTAAAGCTATTTTTATGACTGACTTGGAAAAATGTCAAAGATATTTGAATGCATTTATTATGGCTATTTGATGATAGACTGGTGAATTTTGGATAAGTAATAAAATAATAATGAATTAACTGCCTAATGTAAAATGTAAAGGTTTAAAAACTTACAAGGAAATACGTAGGATATCTCTCAGGCTTTATAATATGGGAATATTTAAAACAAAAAGCACAATCATGAAAAGTAATAGATATGAAGTTTTTGTATATCATTGTGTCTTACACAAATTGCTATTTGATATTTTTACATTTTACATTAGGCAGTTAATTCATCTATTATTTTAACATACTAGAGGCCCAATGCACAAAGATTAATGCAAGAATGGCCTTCCTCACCTCGCTGAGGCCTGATCTGCCTTTCTGCCTTCCCACAGGCCCCCAGAGGCTGGGGCAGTGCAGAGCGCTTGCATGGTGCCTCCCACCCACACCCCAGCACTTGACGCTTGTGTATGCAAATTACCCACCATCTTTGTTGGGTTAATTGGCATACTCACTCTTGATTGGCTGGTGGGTGTTGTGAAGGTATGGGCAGTTTGCATCTTTCTCTTTTATTAGTGTAGATATTAATTATATCAATATATAATGAATAAATTAGTATACTGTATTTTTTTTATCAAAATCAGTGAATATGTTATAAGCAAGACTTATTTGTTGTTCTAGTGACAGTATGATTTAAGGATTAAAACTATGTATTTATTCAAAATATACTAATTTGAGTATATTTTTATCAAAAACATAAAATAAGTATAAAAAGTATTTAAAATTCTCTGAAACATTAAAATTATTTTAAAATTAAGGTACAATACAATGAATATTAATAAAAATTATTTGAATAACAAATTATTTATTTTTAATATGTAAACCTTATTATTTTAATATAAACTTAGTCACCATTCTAGTCTTTACTTGCCATCTAATTGCCATTTTAAAGAGTTCATATCATGTTCATGCAGATATGTTTAGATTTACATAGATACAAATTAAAGAATAATATGAATTGCTTAGAACTACAAGTGTTCCCTAGTCACTATGTGTAACTGTTGCAAATACTGGTATTGTGCACAAAATTGCTAGTGCTTCTAGTACCACAAGTTGGAATACAAAGAGAAGCAAGAAAATGAACATTAGGCATTATTAAGAATCAGTTCTTCCTTATGCAAGAATCAACTGTAAGCTCTGCCAGAGGAAGGATTTGATTTAATTACTATCTTTTCTCTTACCTGAGAGCACTTAAATTGCTCAAATTATAACGTCATTCTGAAGTATAGACTAAAATATCAGTATCAGCGCAGTCTATATCCTTCTCTGCATTGTTTTAACGCCCCCCTCCCACACCATTCTTTAAACTTTTTATTATGGAGGATTTCTATCCTATCCTATCTAATAAAGAGGGAATATGCTAATTGACCCTCATGCTGTCACAAAAATGGCAGTGCCCACAACCAGTAAGGAGGAAATATGCTAATTGACTGCCACGCCTCAAAGATGGCAGCGCCCACAACCACAAGATGGCGGCACCCAGTCCCCTCAGCCCCACCAGGGTGGCAGGCATGCAGCAAGCCTCGGATGGCAGCTGCCCAGCCACCCAGGGCTGCCTGAGGCACAGGTAACCAGGGCCAGCCAAGTCTTGCACTGTCAGCAGTGGCAGCAACAGAGGTGTGATGGGGTGTCTCCTTCCCCTGATTACCAGGTCGCCTCCCACCCCAGAGGGCTCCTGGACTGTGAGAGGGGGAAGGCTGGGCTGAGGGACCCCCCGCCTCCAGTGCATGAATTTTCATGCACTGGGCCTCTAATACCAAATAAACAGAATAGTGCAATTTACTACAGTCCCCCTCTTTCAGAGGCATGGCCAAGAGAAGTGTTTCTTTGGGACGTGATGGGTGTAAGTTGACAGTAGAGGTGTTTATAGTTATAGGACTTGCTGAGCCAGTACTAAGCAGTTAATTCATCTAGAGTTTATTTTTGTGAATGGTGGGAGATAGAGGTCTAATTTTATTTTTTCCCATATGGTTAATTTGCGCATACCATTTATTAACTAGTTTACCTTCATCCTCTGGTTTGCAAAACCTTACTTATAAATGAACTTCCAATATATGCTTGGATGGTATGCATTTCACTTCTCTTTTATTGATCCATTTGTCTATTTCTATTCCTAATACTGTTTTTTGGTAATTGTGACTTTGTGATATGTTTTAATATCAAATGGGATGATCCTTCCCTTTATTTTTGAATAGTATTTTTGCTGGCTATAGAATTCTAGTTTTTAGTTTTTTCTTTCAGCAATTGTAATTTCTTTTCTTGTGTTTCTGCTTTGACTTTGGTATCATGGCAATGATGCTTCTTTAAATGAGTTTGTAAGTGTTCTTCCTTTCTTCTCCCTCCTCCTCCTCCTCCTCCTCCTCCTCCTCCTCCTCCTCTTCTTCCTCATCCTCTTCTACCTTCTTCATTTGAGAAGGATTTGTGTAGTTCTTTAAATGTATAGTATAATTCACCAGTGAAGCCATCTGATCCTGAAGTTTTTGTTGTTAAAAGGTTTTTGATTGCTGATTAAATCTCCTTTTGTAATTGATCTGTTCAGATTTTATATTTCTTTAAGATTGATTAAGTATTAGTAGGTTGGATGTTTCCTCCAGCTTTCATTTCTTCTAGGTCAGAGGTTCTCAACCTGTGGGTCGCGACCCCTTTGGCAGTCGAACAGCCCTTTCACAGGGGTCGCCTAAGACCATCCTGCATATCAGATATTTACATGACAATTCATAACAGTAGCAACATTACAGTTATGAAGTAGCAACGAAAATAATTTTATGGTGTGTCACAACATGAGGAACTATATTTAAAGGGCCAGAAGGTTGAGAACCACTGTCTATCAGTGATGGTGAACCTTTAGAGCTCGGCGTGTCAGCATTTTCAAAAACCCTAACTTAACTCTGGTGCCGTGTCACATATAGAAATTTTTTTATATTTGCAACCATAGTAAAACAAAGACTTATATTTTTTATATTTAAATGCCATTTAACAAAGAAAAATCAACCAAAAAAATGAGTTCATGTGTCACCTCTGACACGCGTGTCATAGGTTCACCATCACTGGTCTAGGTTGTCCAATTTGTTGTGTTAATCTCATTTTCATTTCATCTGTGTCTAATCTGCCATTTAAACCTATCGCCTTTGTTCTTAACTTAATTATTTTTTTAATTGACTATTTTTGTTTCTAGTATTATTTGGTTGTTTTTCAAATTTTCTGTGCTCGTTCTCCCCCTCCCCCCTGAGTTTCCAGTTTTCTGCCAAATTTCTCAGTCTTGTTTAATAATCTTTTTTTTTGTTTATTAATCCTCATGTGAGGATATCTTTTCCATTGCTTTTCAGAGAGAGTGGAAGGGAGGGTGAAGGGGTGGAGAGAGAGAGAGAGAGAGAGAGAGAGAGAGAGAGAGAGACGCAGACAGACATTGATGTGAAAGAGACACACCAATCAGTTGCCTTTGGCACATGTCCCAAACAGGGGTGTGGGGGTGGGAAGCGAACCCTCATCCCAGGTATGTGCCCTTGACCGGGAATAGAACCCACATCCCTTTGGTGCTTGGTCAAGTCTAACCACTGAGAAACACCGTCCATGGCCTTGTTTAATAATCTTTATGTATGTAGTATTTACAGTTATTTTAAAATATTTGTTTAGTAACCCTACCATTTGTTTAATAACCCTACCTTCTGAAGATCCTAGGGATCTGTTTCTCACCATTTTTGTTTGTTTGTTAATCCTCACCTGAGGATATTTTTCCATTGGTTTTTAGAGAGAGTGGAAGGGAGAGAGAGACAAACATATATGCGAGAGAGACACATTCATTGGTTGCCTTCACAAACGTCTGACCAGGCTCAGGGATTGAGCCTGCAACTAAGGTACATGCCCTTGACCAGAATCAAACACGAGACCCTTCAGTCTGTAGGCCGATGCTCTTCCCACTGAGCCAAATTGACCTAGGGCTGTTTTTTACCTTTTAATAAATTCATTTAAGTCTATGAATTGCATTTAAATATTGCTTTGTTTGCATCCTGTAGGTTTATATGTATGTACACATGTTCTTATGCAGTTAAATATTTTGTCATTTCCATCTTTTTGTATCCCATGGACTATTCAAATGTATATATTTTAATTTCCAGATATATAGGAAGTCTGAGGCTACCATTGTACCTAATTTCTATATTTTTATTGCATTCTAAGAACAGGGTATCTATTATGTTGATTTATTTGCATGCTCCTGTTTGTTTTTGCTCTGGTGACCTAAGATTTTCTCTTTTTTCTTATTCAGAAATGTCCTCACAGTGTGTCAAGATGTACTTTTTTTATTTATCTTCCTTGGAATTCAGTGGATTCCTTCAATTTGTGGGTGTTTACATTTATTTTGGGAAATTTCTTGGCTATTATTCAAATGTTGTCACCCTTATTTTATTTTTTTTATTTCTGAAATTGTTTTTTTTAATTAAATCTTTATTTTTCAAATTATTACATTTGTTCCTCTTTCCCACCCCATAACTCCCCTCCTCCCAGTTACTGCCCCACCCTCCGCCCTCACTCCCCACCCACTGTCCTCATCCATAGGTGCACGATTTTTGTCAAGTCTCTTCCTGCCTCTCCCACACCCCGTTCCCTCCCCCAAAATAGTCAGTCCATTCCCTTTCTATGTCCCTGATTCTATTATAATCACCAGTTCATTCTGTTCATCAGATTATTTATTCACTTGATTCTTAGATTCACTTGTTGATAGATGCATATTTGTTGTTCATAATTTGTATCTTTACCTTTTTCTTCTTCCTCCTCTTCTTAAAGGATACCTTTCAGCATTTCATATAATACTGGTTTGGTGGTGATGAACTCCTTTAGCTTTTCCTTATCTGTGAAGCTCTTTATCTGACCTTCAATTCTGAATGATAGCTTTGCTGGATAAAGTAATCTTGGTTGTAGGTTCTTGGCATTCATCACTTTGAATAGTTCTTGCCACAACCTTCTGGCCTGCAAAGCTTCTGTTGAGAAATCAGCTGACAGTTGTATGGGTATTCCCTTGTAGGTAACTGACTTTTTTTCTCTTGCTGCTTTTAAGATTCTCTCTTTGTCTTTTGCTCTTGGCATTTTAATTATGATGTGTCTTGGTGTGGTCCTCTTTGGATTCCTTTGGTTTGGGGTTCTCTGCGCTTCCTGGACTTGTAAGTCTATTTCTTTCACCAGGTAGGGGAAGTTTTCTGTCATTATTTCTTCAAGTAGGTTTTCAATATCTTGTTCTCTCTCATCTTCTGGCACCTCTATAATTCGGATGTTGGTACGCTTGAAGCTGTCCCAGAGGCTCCTTACACTATCTTCGTATTTTCGGATTCTTTTTTCATTTTGCTTTTCTGGTTGGGTGTTTTTTGCTTCTTCGCATTTCAAATCTTTGACTTGATTCTTCCGCTCCTCTGGTCTGCTGTTGGGGTCTGTATAATATTCTTTATTTCAGTCAGTGTATGCTTAATTTCTAGTTGGTCCTTTATCACAACATCGAGGGTCTCATTAGATTTCTTGTACATCTCATTAAGTTTATCGGCAGTCTCTAGAAGACTCTTGAAAGACCTCAAAAGTGTGGTTTTGAATTCCATATCCAGCAGCCTGCTTTCCTCCATTTCTGTCATTTGTGACTTGTTTCTTTGTCTCAGCATTTTTTATGCTTCGCTGTGTCGGTAGAGTGGCTTTCTGTGCTAAGTGTCCCAATTACCTGAGGTAGACACTCTTGGTTCACCCCCTTGTGGTTTTGTGTGCAGTCTTGTTGTAGCTAGGCCTTGATTGTTGTAGGTAATACTGGGAGGGATTTGACCTCCAGGCCAACTGGCTGTGAGAATCAGCTGTGTCTGCAGTGGGAGAACTTCTGTCCTCTAGGGAGGTGCTAATCTAGCCTTTGCCTGAGGCTGTCCTGCAAATGCCTCTGTGCAGGGCTTGGGCAGGGCGGGTCCCAGGGGATCAACAGGGCGGGCTGAGCGAGCAGTTATGGCTGCTCTCAGTCCCGTCCCTAGAGGCTCTGCCTCTCAGTGTCCCAGCAACCGCTGCAAACCTCAGAGAGAAAGCTGCCCTCGAGTTCCGACCGATGCCAGACAGTCCCACTTCTCCCATTTGAGTCTGGGTCCCTAGAGACTCGCCCGGAACTGGAGCTCAGAGCCTGAGACTCCCTCCTGATTGGAAAAGACAACGGTGCCCTCAGCCGCCAGCCCACTCCGCACGCACCTCTGCACCTTAGTATTTCACTTCCGCACTGCGCCTCCTCTGAGTCTCAGTATGCTTTTCTCTTTCCTTCTAGTTGTGGAATTTCCACTCAGCCAGCCTTCCTGTGGTTCTGGGTGATGTCCGTTCCGTCTTTTAGTTGTATTTTTGAAGTGGTTGTGTGAGGCAGCAATCTCTGGTGTTTACCTATGCTGCCATCTTGGTTTCTCTCCTGAAATTCTTATTGAATAGGTATTGGAATGTCTGCATTTCTCCTTTATATCCCAACTTTATCTTCTGTACATTCTTTGTGATATTCTGGATTATGTTTTCAACCTGGTTTTTCTGTCCCAAAGAATGTTTCCTCCTGAAAACAGCCATCCCCCTGAGCTTTCAGGCCTATGATGATATGGGTTGCTGACCTCAAATACTTATTTATCTCCATTTTGAAATAATACTTTCCTATCTGTTAAAAAATGTTCTATCTATGAAGCAAGTTTATACATATGTCTGCATATATGTGTGTATATGTGTGTGTGTGTGTGTGTATAAGCATATATAAATGCACATGCACATTTTAAGCTAAAATCTTGTAACTTGTGATAATAATATTTTCAAACAGGACCAGGCTAAATTTCTATCTTCTGTGATGGCCTGAGAAGAATGAAAGAGTGAAACTACATAGAAAATAGGCAAACTCTTTTTTAGGAATTGGGGAGGCAAAGAGTGTGTCCCTGCATCTCTGAGTTGGATACAATGACTTCTGACTATGTAGAGGTTCTGGAATCATTGTTGGTGTATTGGAATCCCCAGCTACCACAACTAGACTGGCCCCTTTTAGAGTTAAGCCAGAGTAAATAAATACAACCAGATGGGGCAAAACCACAGTTAGGCCCTGGATAGATTTGGATGGAGTCGCTGGACTCCTAGATGTTTAACTGCAAAGGCTAGCTTTGGTCATTTCAGTTCCCTCACAATAACTCAAACCCACAATTTACTGATCCCATGTTTTGGATGTCGCTTACCTGCATTTTGGCAAGAATTTACTATACTTTTAGTAAGGTATCTATATATATAAAAGCCTAAACAACTGTTACTGCCAAAGGACCGGAACAACCGGTCACTATGACGTGCAGTGACCACCAGGGGGCAGATGCTCAATGCAGGAGCTGCTTGCTCCCTGGTGGTCAGTGCACTCCCACAGCCAACCTCTTGCAGTCCCTCCCCCCGGCCAGTCCCTCCCCCAGGCTAAGGCTCTGGGCACAAGAGAATCCGGGTCTGGGAAGTCTGTAGGAAGAGAGCGAACCTTACACTGATTGAAACAGAGTAGCAGCTCAGAGGGGGCAGAAGGGGCAAGGCAGCAGCCTAACTGCAAAGATGCAAAGTAAGCATCACCGCCACCTTACCTCTACCACCGCATAGTGCCACTCGCCCTTCTGCCCCTGTCAGCTACTTCTAGCTCAGCCCCGCATCTTTCTGGGCTCCCAACCACTAATTGGCTGGTGCTCCTACAGCAGTGTGCCACCATTGGCCAAAGTCAGCTACCTATCATGCTTGGGAGCAGAGCCCCCAAAAATGTGCAGCAGAGGTAGGAGAGATGACCTGTCTGTCAGCAAGTCTGCCCTGGGAAGAGTGAGATGCCCAAGGGTGGGCAGCAAAATAGAGCTGTATTTCCACCTCAGAGCATAGCTGGTGTTGAGGCCATTTTGGAGCACTCTTTCTGTGGTCTTTGCTTGCCACTTCCTCAGCACATGTGCACAACTGGATTAGGGCCTGCCAGCCAACCTCCTGTGGTCCCTCCCCCACCCCCACCCCTGCACGAATTCATGTACCAGGCCTCTAGTATAAGTATAAGTTACAAATAAAACTAAAGTCTTACTTTGACAAATATTTTGCAGTTTACAGTTCTGTACAACTCCTTACTGCTCCTCTCCAATGAGCCTGATAAGCATTCCAACTGTCTTGATTGGTATAGGTCAGTGGTTGGCAAACCACGGCTCACAAGCCACATGCGGCTCTTTGGCCCCTTGAGTGTGGCTGTTCCACAAAATACCATGTGCAGGCATGCACGTACAGTGCAATTGAAACTTCATGGCCCATGCGCAGAAGTCGGTTTTCGGCCTGGGCGAGTCTATTTTGAAGAAGTGGGGGTACGTTCGCTGAGGTCGACCACTCAGATCGAGGACGTTTTTAGCAAAGGCCAGCTTAGGAGTACCCTAATTAGGTTAATAACAATGTACCTACTTACATAGTTTAAGTTTAAAAAATTTGGCTCTCAAAAGAAATTTCAATCGTTGTACTGTTGATATTTGGCTCTGTTGACTAATGAGTTTGCCGACCACTGGTATATGTGAATGTCTGTCTGTCTACACACATGCACACACAAATATGTGTATATGTCCATGCATATACCTAGACATATAAATGATACAAAGTTTCTTTTTTCACTGTATCATTTAGCAACATATTTTTAATCACTTAAAATTTAATACAAATACCTAAAATTCTGGGCCTTTTTATTTGACTATTATATTCACAAAATTAGTTACCACATTGTATTTATTTATTTCTCATGCTCCTCTCATTCCCAAATCCCATCTAGGTGCTTTTGAATCATTGCCACTCAAAACAATGCTGCAAAAACATCTTTAGACCTAGTTTCTTATGTACATAGAGCAAATATTTCTTTGGGGATCAGAACTTTTTCCCTAGAGTTAATCTTTGGAAATGCAAGAGATTATTTTTACTCACCCTTTTTGTTTGCCTTATATGTATATCCTCGTTGGCACTTAAATTTCTCTACTGCCATATCTGCAAGAAAGTAAAGTAATGCCTCTTATTGTCTTAAAAGTACACAGTCCTCTATTCCTGTTGGATTAATGAATTAATTGCCTCTCTATGTTGGATGTCCTAGTGTTGCTTTACATAGTAGATTAATTTTAAATTGTTCTAGTCGTGATATCTAGAAAAGATTGTAGTATTTCTTTTCCTTTATAGAGCTAACCTCCAAATTGCATTTGGAAATTTTAGACACTTTTGTTAAGGTGGTAGATGGTGCTTCATGTAACTGCATTGTTTCTTGTTTCCATTCTCTTTTTAAGAGAAAATGCGTTTAGGTTATCTTTTCCTCACTCTTCTCATTGTATTTTTGTGTGTTCCCATATATCCTGTTCTTTGGTAACATACTCGCATATTCTTCCCTTCTTAACCTATTGTGTTTATAAGCCTGAATATCATTTAGACAATAATTCAAGGTTATTTTTCTTCTTTTACCCAAAATTGGAACAAATATAGCAAGACTCTAGAATGAGGCAGATCCCGATTTTTCTTTCACTAGTTTTGTGACCTTTTAGCAGAGTTTTTGGCATTTAAGTAGTTCATAAACAGTAAAAGCTTGAATAAATGCTATTCAGACTTTTCCCCAGAAACTTTTTTTGGCCAAATTAAAATGAGTAATTTCATAAACAGCGAGGAAATTGAAGAAACAATATTTATTGCCTTTGATATAAACAGCAATGCATATGTATGTGTATTAAGATTTTAAATATGTAGAACAGATTGTAAGATACAGAGTGTATGTTTTCTTTTATAGGTGTTTGTTTTGACCTGCCATTTTAAAAATTAAATCAAAATGCCAATAAGACCAGATCTCCAGGTATGTAGTCCTGGACCAACAGCAAGTATTTTATTTTAGTCTTTAAAATCATTTGTTGTTTGTTCATTGGTATTAAGTGCTATATTTTTAAGAAAGGCAAGCTTTCTTGTTTTTATGAAGAGGTCAAGAGGAGAATAAATGCAAATGTTATCTTTTTATTTTTAATAGATTTGTTTTCAATATTTAAAAATATTTAAATTATAGACGCTAATTATTTATGTGTATGTGTATCTATATATCTTTTATATTGAAAAGAATCATGCATTGATTCATGTTTAAAACTTATGCCTGAATATTATCATATCAAAGTTTAAAATGGTAAGATACTTCATTTAGGTAAAGACTAAGTTTTATCTATTTAATTGCTATGCAATTTACTCCAAAGTCTGATGATCAGATTGTAGTATGAAAATTACTTATTAATGATGTTTACATTAATACCTGGAATGACAGATTTTGTAAAGGTTATACAGTCATGCGCTGCTTAATGATGGGGATGCTTTCTGAGAAATGCGTCATTAGGCAATTCTGTCGTTGTGTGAACACCATAGTGCATGTACACAAACCTAGGTGGTCTACTACACACGTAGGCTATATGGTATGTAGCCTGTTGCTTCTAGGCTGCAAACCTGTGTAGCTTGTTATTGTACTGAATATTAAGGCAGTTATAACACAATGGTATTTGTGTATCTAAACATAGAAAAGGCACAGTAAAAATATGATATGAAAGATGGAAAATGGTACAGCTCTATCAGGGTCTTAACTATGAATGGAGCTTGCAGGAATTGAAGTTGCTCTGAGTGAGCCAATGAGTAAGTAGTGAGGGATTTTGAAAGCTTAGCACATCACGGTACACTAATGCAGACTTTATAAACACTGTACACATAGGCTAAACTAAATTTATAAAACAACATGAGATTAAATCAAACATAAGAGAAAATTATGCATTCAGAAGATGTAATAAACATGAGATGTATGAGGCTGCTTGCAGGCCTAATGGCATACTGTTTTACAGCAGATATCTATAATTAGAAAGAGTACTAGTATACTCTAATGTAATAAAAAGTATAATACAGTAAATATACATAAACCAGTAACATAGTCATTTATTATCATTATCAAGTACTATGTACTGTACATAATTGTATGTGCTGTGCTTTTCTATGATTGGCAGTGCAATAGGTTTGTTTACACAAATATGTGAGCAACGTGTTGTGATACGAGGTTACAATGGCTATGATATCACTAGGCAATAGGAGCATTTTAGCTCCATTGTAATCTTGTGGGACCACCATTATATACGTGGTCTGTTGTTGACCCAAACCTCATTATGTGGCACATGACTATAAATATGTAATACAATAAATATTGTGTTTGTGTGAGAGAGATGCTTAACTCATTGGTTGGTATAGTTTCTAAATAGTGCTTTTAACCATCTATGCATTTTTATACATTTAAATCTCATTAAGAAGTTGATAGATATATTTAAGTTTTATCCATGGTATTACAGATTATTTACCATAAAATTTATTTTACTTCTTTCATTAACAGGTTTTTGTTGAATTCAACATAATGATGACTTTCCAATTTAAGACATGAAGTGGAAAATTAGTAAAATATATTTTTCTTATATAGAATCTTATCAAAGAAACTTAATCTGACTATATTACTCTAAATTTAAGAGTGGGCAGTTTAAGAAAAATAAGTGTGCATTGATATTATATAAATTCTTTTGAGAATTTTCATGTGAAAACCATTCTCAAATTACTAGATTGCATAAGGTGAATAATTTTCATTTTGATTCAATATATGTGCCATTAATTACATTTCTCTAGCAGTTGGAAAAATGCATTGATGATGCTTTAAGAAAAAATGATTTCAAACCTTTGAAAACACTTTTACAAATTGATGTTTGTGAAGATGTGAAGATTAAATGCAGCAAACAGTTTTTCCACAAGTTGGATGACCTTATATGCAGGGTAAATATATTTATTTTTGTTGAATTATTGTTATCATTATTAGATAGCAGTCTACTTTCCAGGAATGTACCATTGGAAAAAAATGAATAAAAACCTTTGGCAAACTCACTTATAATTATATAAATAAATCTTTATTTTACCACTTGCTTTTTTTTTTAACTTGACAAGCTCCAAATAGCATATTGGACCATTTTCTAAATAAAGTACTAAAATAGCTATGTTTGCAGAGTTACCACTGGTGAAAAATAGTATACATCTTGGAAGGTTTAACAATTTAATCTCTTTTTTTAAAGCCTATCAATATATTCTGCATGTTATATGGACAAAGTTTGTTGCTTGCAAATATAAAAAATAATATCCAAAACCTTGGACTTTGTAAGACAGGTTTATATGCAAGAAAATGTGGTTATTGACAATCTCTCCCAGTATTTGAGATTTGCTTTGACTCTAAAAGATTGCGTAAAAATTTATTTTATTTGTTAAATACCTAGAGCTTTTTAGAGTGGAAAGTAACTTTGTATCATAGTCTTAAGTTTCTTGAATTTATACAGATCTGCATTTTGTATCCTCACTCGAGAATATGTTTTTTATTGATGATAGGGAGAAATAAAGAAAGAAAGAGAAACATTGATTGGTTGCCTCCCATATGCGTCCCAACTAGGGTTCAAAACTGCAACCTAGGTATGTGCCCTGACCAGGAATCGAACCCACAACCTTTTGGTGTATGGGGTGATACGCCAACCAACTACTATATCTGCATTTTTGTACTGAGTTTGTCATTTACTGGCTTTAGACAAGTTGCTTTTTTTAAACCACATTTTGTCCTTTGTCCTTGAAGATTAAGATTATAACTTTCAGGATTTGTGAGGATTATAAAGTCCTTAGCCAGTTCCATGCTATTTTGTGTTAACAGATGTTTAAATGTATACTTTTCATTTCAGGAACTTAATAAAAAGGATATTCAAACTGTTTCAATCATTTTGATTTCTTTTGGAAGATGTAGCAGGAATATCAGTATTTTGGGGCAAGTTGGACTTCTAACTTTGATAAAACAAGGACTAGTCCAAAAGATAAGTATAAACTATGTAACATTCATATGAGGGAAATATTATTAAAGGTGTGCTTTCTAATAAAGTAAATGCTTCAAACAGTTGAAAAATAAATTTGGCTACTTTATATAAAACTTTGAGTTACAATAAAGATTTTTATAATCTGTAGTATGTCACAAGGAAACTATTCACAGGGTCCTTGATAATCATGTGAATTTAAGACCACAAGACTCTCTAGCAACTTTACTTGCTTTATTTTCTCTTTAGCTCATCTTAATCACTATCTGACTTTATTATTTTTTAATATTTATTGTCTGTCTGCCATACTAGAATTTATGGCATTAATTTTTGTTTGTTTTGTTCATTGCTGTATACCCAGTGCCCTGAACAGTATCTGAGATGTAGTTTATATTCAAATATTTTAATTAATAAAAGTGAAAAATACAAAAAATTATCAAATAGTAACAGTGTCAGAATAATCTAACTTGTGATTATTATTTTCATCTAGTATATGAATGTATCTGAACAAGGAATTTGAAGGGGGAAATAAAGGTCTGCTACCTGGAATTAGTATTAACTTTATCCATTCCCATCCAAACAATGGGCAAATAGAGTGAGTTACCAAAAAAACAAAAACAATCACGATGTTTTGAAAGCATAAATTTATTTTGATACAATACTGGAATTTTTATTTTTGTTATTTCTTTATTCCTAGGTTTACTATTTATACAAATATAGATAAGTACATTCTCAAAATTGAATTTAAAATAACTAATATACATTTTTCTTTACATGGTTGCCTGGTTTGAAAAATCCAAGGAGATAATTCTGAGTCGAGGAACTTCAAAAGATGAAGCTCTTATAAATATGATAGAAGACTTATTTGATCTTTTGATGGTAAAATCACATTGATTAACCAATGTTATAAAGCTTGTGCTTATTTAGTATATATGCTGCCTAAGTGAGCACTTTATTTAAGAACAACTTGTACGTATGTCTACTTTTTTCCCCACAATTGACCTTCTCCCAGCCTCCCCTACCCCCAGGCACATGCCCTCACCCCCTCCCAGTGTCTTGCGTCCATTGGTTATGCTTATATTTGTAATACTTTAAACAAAGAAAAGAAAGAAAAAGAAAACACAGTTCATGATGAAAAAAATTAAATTAAAAATAAATAAAAACAATTTGTGTTCTCTATGCCTTAAGCCTAAAAGACAGTAACAGAATGGCTTGTGACTTGGTTGGATTAACCTATTCAGATTGTAAAGCATTTATCTTGTGTAATGTAATTAAATAATTAGTACTTATGTGGTGAGTTCAAATTTAACCTGTTATTTTAATACTATTTATAATGGTTTATAAGACAGTAAAATATTGATATTATTCCTTGCTTTTCAGGTCGTATATGGCATCCATGATGAAGGTATAATAAACATTTTCTTTTATGGAACAGTAATTTGCAGTTAGAGTTTTAGTATAATTTTGCAATTCTCATAGCAATTTTCCCAATATTAGGAATTCATTATCTAATTTGGGGATCAACAGACTTTTTCTGTAAAGGGCCATATAGTAAATATTTTAGGTTTTGTGGGCCAGAAAAAAAATTGAGGATAATATGTAGGTACTATAACAAGAAAGAAAACACATTCCCACAAATGTTTTATTGGTGCAATTCAAAACATAATAATTGAGTATGATGTTTTTGTAATACAGGTATACTAATGTGAAAATAGCACTCTTTTTTGAGGGGATGATATTTCACTTATTCAGGTTCAGAGTTAGTTTTTGCTCTAGTCAAAATTGATTATATTCATTTATTGATGCTTATATGTAATGAGAATATATATATTGCATTAGAAAATCTTTTTATGCCAATAACAAATACTGCTATAAGTTTATAAGCATGATTCTTTTTTGAAAAATATATTTTATTGATTTTTTTACAGAGAGGAAGGGAGAGGGATACAGAGTTAGAAACATCGATGAGAGAGAAGTATCAATCAGCTGCCTCCTGCACACCTCCTACTGGGGATGTGCCCACACCGAGGTACATGCCCTTGACTGGAATCGAACCTGGGACCCTTCAGTCCGCAGGCTGACGCTCTATCCACTGAGCCAAACCAGCCAGGGCTATAAGCATGATTCTTAATTTAGCATATTCATCACTTAGAAAGCATTTATAGAATTATATTAAGTTATTTTCTTAATATTTGCCTTTTAAAATGTCATTGCACTGCAGATTAATCACTTTAATTGAAGGTTAAGTAGAAGCTCCTCATCTCTACAATTAAAAAGATTTTGACATACGGAAACTTTCCCTTGCACTTACATCAATGTCTAAAAATGCTGCTGGATCTGTAGTTGGAACTTGAAAAAAAATATCCCCTATAAATATGTGTGTGGGAATGGAGATGTCAGTTCTTGTTTTAGTTTTTGACAACCCAGGAAGCACAGAAAGAAGCTTAGCATTACTTGTAATGCAAATAACTTCATTTAGTGTCATTAAAATGACTTTACTGAATTACAAGTTTCTTATATAGCACATTTTTGCCTTGTAATTTTGGGTTGAGGTCATTAAGAAACATTATTGACTCTGCAGCACAAGCTATTACCAAAATCACTCACTGGTAACTGAAGATGGCTAAGTTCATGAAAGTAAATGAAATTCACCTTGATGCTACTAGTTCAATAAAACATGATAGATTCAAACATTTCCAGAATACTTGCTGATGAAATGTATTATTCATCAGCGGTGGGTTGAATTTGGTTCATGGGCCATAGTTTGCCAACCCTTGAGCTAATGGAACAAAATTTTCAGTAGTCTACTGAGAACTCTTCCTTTCACTTATGGCTAGCAGGTGTCTTGTGAAAAGCAGTCAGTCCAAGTTATGTTTATCTCTGTGTTGCTTGAGAAAGAATTAACTAGAATTGGTAACTGAGGCTGGTGAATTATTTATACATAAAGGAACAACTGCTATTTGCTGCCATCAAAGCCAAAATGTTAAAGATCAGTTGCTATTTTGTTAGCTGTAATTTAATAAAAATTAATGGAGATTTCCCTGTAAGATGGAAAAACTAATAGACTTGCTTTTTATGTAGTCACCTTCTCAAAATAAGTTTACATTTTGAAAAAGTTTTAATTTGTCCCTCATTTTTTAAACATTTTTGAAAATGTCTTTGAAAGACCATATGTGCTTTTAGTTGAACTACTATACAAAAGAAATCATATGATAGTTGAGAATTACATAGATATAAAATTTTAGGACATTGATCATTAGCTAAGTGTGGTTGTCTAGATATCAAAATTGTTTACTATGTCTTTGAGACCCAACTTCTCTGACCTCATTTGGAGACAGTATCTCATTGATCACAGTTACTTTGCTCTCTGTGTTAGCACTTGCCATATCCTCACATTGGAATGATCTACCTCAGATATTCTCATGACTCACTATTGAATTTATTTAGGTCTTAACCTCAAAACCCACTTTAAAGTAGCCTTACTAAGCAGTTTTCTCTAAAATATACCCATGTATCACTAAAAAAAATCAATTACTGTTTATTTCAATAGTAGCTACTACTTTTTCAATGATTTCTTTGCAATCTAGCCTGAATTCTTACATTTTTAGAGTAGAAAACAGTCTTCAACCACTAGTGATTATAAAGTGATCTAACAGGGTTTTTTAAAAGTAAATTATTATATCTTTTCCCCTAATTGAGTAATTTTTTTTAATGTGGTCACTTTGGAATGTTCTGTTACAGTATTGGCATTTTTAAATTTTGTATTATGAAATAGCATGTGAAAAATTTCTTTAAATATATTTAGTATTGATAAAGCCTAGTCTTTTGAGAATAAGGTTAGCTTTTAGGAATAGCTCAGAAGTATTGATGGCTATTATGGAATTTTTGAGTTATTAGTACTAATGAGGTCAGTTTTCTAAAAATCTCAATATAGAAGTTTACACTTTTGAATGATATTTATTTCATCCAGAAAAGTGCCTTATGTGCCTGAAAGAAGAAGCTGGATTTGTATTTCTTTGCCAGAATTCAGTCACATCTGTTGGTTTTGTGTGTGTTTTTTTCCAAAGCTACACACATAGCTAGTTCATAGCAGAACCAGGACTGAATTGTATGCTTCCTGATGCCCAGGCCTGTCAAGTCGACCTTCTCAACTGAACCAGTACTTCCTTTACATTAACTCATATAAGTAAAGACTGTCTTTTAAAAGAATTTAAAATACACATTTATCAATAATTTAACACTTTTATTCAGGTAAAAAGCAAGTAGTGGAAAGTTTCATACCTCGAATTTGTGCCCTGGTTATTGACTCAAGAGTGAATATTTGTATTCAGCAGGAGGTAAAGTCATTTGTTAGATTTTTCTTTTGAAACTTAAAAATGAGAAAGAAGAAAACGTGGTAGCAATTTATCAAATTAAATAATCATTTTATCTTGGCACTAAATTATTTATCATGTAGTATATATCTGTTGTCTTAATTCACTGCCTGACATGATGAATATGTTACCTATTTATTGAAAATGAATAACTATATTGGCTTATGTATACATATATCTCACATGAAAATAAATGGTACCATCTAATATTAGGAGTTCTTAAGTATTAAATACTAAAAATAACCTTAATAGTGTGTAGATATTTGTACATTTGTATAACCATAAGAATAAATATTAATAAGTTAATATTTCGCCTTCCTACTTCGTAAAGTGATAATAAACATATGTTGTATTGCAAAGAGTATAACTGTTTTAGTATAGAAATCATGGTATATTCTTTTTTGTTATATTCTACATTTTTTTGTATTCACTATTTTATACTTTACTAGAGGCCCGGTGCATGAAATTTGTGTACTCAGGTGTGTCCCTCAGCCTGGCCTGTACCCTCTCGTAGTCTGGGAGCCCGCGGGGGATGTCTGACTGCCGTGGAACTGCTGCACCAGCCAGCTATGAGCCCAGCTCAGGGCTTCTGGCTGAGCGGCGCTCCCGCTGTGGAAGCGCACTGACCACCAGGAGGCAGCTCCTGTGTTGAGCATCTACCCCCTGGTGGTCAGTGCACATCATTGTGACCTGTCATTCTGCCATTCAGTCTATTTGCATATTAGCCTTTTATTATATAGGATAGTCTTTACCTTTCTCCATTCCCTGCAAAAAATCCTATATAATAAAAGCCCAGTACCATAATGGTGTCACAACCAGAATGACCGCTTGACAAGTCACTGTGAGGTGCTTTGACCACCTCTCGGTCCCTCCCCCCAGCCCACAGGCTCTGATTGCAGGATGGCGAATGGGGAACCACAAGGAACCAGGGTGGAGGTGGCGGCAGGGCGGGACTGGGGACTGGAGAGTGGGCAGAAGATGGCCGTGATCGCAGGCTAGGCCTAAGGACCCTACCCATGCACAATTTTGTGCACTGGGTCTCTAGTGCTATGATAAAGAAAAAAATAGGCTTCTAAATTTATATACCTAGAATATTTTTCTAAAGCTGTAATGTTTCACAGAATATAAAATATTGATGGCTTATCTTTTTTCTTTTCTTTTGTAGACTCTAAAAAGAATGAATGCTATGCTTGACAAAATACCTCAAGATGCCAGGAAAATACTCTATAACCAAGAAATGTTAAATCTCATGTAATAATTTCTACTATATTGCTTTAATTAGTGGTTCAAATTAAGAATTTAAAGGATGCTTTATAAGGCAACCATGAATTGCATTGATAATTAAAACTCATAAAACTGTTGTAGGTTTCTATTATAATTTATGGATATAATTTCTGTAAAAGTGTGATACTAGCCAATTGTAAATTTTAGTGACGTCCCTCCCCCCAACATATAGGCTTTCTATTTAATTTATATTAGTCTAGTATATAATCTGTTCTTTTGATTCATAGGAATAGTATGGGAGAAAGGATTTTAGATGCTGGAGGTAAGTTTTTTTTCAAAATGTTTATATTTGAAGTTATTACACACATAATAGAATTGTTTTAGTTAAAATATATTAACATTTTAATGTAGTGAGATGTGAGAGGATTATAAACTATTGTCAAGCAATTTTAATTACTTTAACAAGTAATTAAATGACAAATATTTTAGTAATTAACTGAAATAATTAAGCAGAAGTTAAATATAATTTGTACCCAAGTTGTAGATTTATGAATAATAACTTAATTTTCCAATAGATTTTAATTACTTTTGCTAAGAAGTGCCTCAAATGGTATTTTATGAAGTTAGGAGGTTAAATATTCCTGGGATTGATAGATTTATTTTTAAGCAATGTGTTTATTAAAAGAACTCAAATTTTCTTTTCTAAGTTTCATATTAGAAAATTTTGATCTTGTGATTTTATCTATAGAATAAACAAAGTACTTTGGAATAACTTTAAATGTCATATTACACAAAGGAAAACAAAGATTCTGTGATTTATAGGCCATTGAGTTGTTTTATAGTTCACAACTCTAATAATAATGGAATGCATAGTCTTTGAATATTTAGGAGTGTCTCTTAAGTAACCTTTAGAAATTTTTTTTCTCTCTTGTTAGTAAGCTTGTTTTGTTATTTGGGCTGTATTCATTTCTATAATAAGGAGCTAGTTTTAATTCATATGAAGAAATGGCAACAGATAAGTAATTTACACTAATGTTTTCTTTATCTTGCTAGTTGTAATACCTTATAAAATATATTGACATTTATAAACTCTTAATTTTTATAATTTCAAGTAATACATTACCTTTTTTTCAAGATTATGACTTACAAGTAGGTATCGTAGAGGCTTTATGTAGAATGACGACAGAAAAACAAAGACGGAAACTGGCATGTCATTGGTTTTCAATGGATTTTATTGCTAATGCATTTAAAGGAATTAAAGACTCTGAATTTGAAACAGTAAGTAGTATAAAAATCTACACTAATAAAAGAGAAAGATGCAAATTGACCGTACCTTCATGACTCCCACCAGCCAACAAGGCATGAGTATGCAAATTAACCCACCAAAGATGGCAGGTTAATTTGCATACACAGGTGATGAGTGGCCAGGGGTGGGGCGGAATGCTTGTATTGTGGCCATGGCGACGACGCAGGCATTCCGTACCGCCCCAACCACTCAGGGCCTCTGGGCAGCATGGGAAGGCGAAAAGGCGGCTGTAGGCCAGAACAAAGGCAGAAAGGTGGCTCCAGCCGGAGCAAAGGTGGTGCCAGCAGCCAGGGGAAGGAAGACTCATTCTTGCACGGATCTTCGTGCATCAGGCCTCTAGTAAATGATTAATAGCTTTTGAAAATTAATATGCTTTTTAAGTATACTTTTTATTATTGACATTATTACAGGTGACCCCCATTACACAGTCCCTTCCCCAACCCACTATTGTCTGTGTCCATGGGCTATACATATCCTATATAATAAAAGCCTAGGTGGTGTCACGTATGACATCATCACAAGATGGCCACCCTCAGGTCGTCACAAGATGGCCGGCAGGGGAGGACAGTTGTGGGCAATCAGGCCAGCAGGGGAGGACAGTTGGGGGCAATCGGGCCAGCAGGGGAGCGGTTAGGTGTCAGTCAGGCTGGTAGGGAGCGGTTAGGAAGCAATCAGGCAGGCAGGTGGGCAGGCGGGCAGTTAGGAGCCAGCAGTCCTGGATTGTGAGAGGGATGTCCGAAACCGGCAGTCTGATATCCCCCAAGCGGTCCCAGATTGAGAGGGTGCAGGCTGGGCTGAGGGAAACCCCCTCTCCTCCATGCATGAATTTTATGCACCGGGCCTCTAGTAAGTATATAAGTTCTTTGGCTAATCTCTCCCTGTCACCCCCCTCCCTCTGAGATTTGTCAATTTACTATGCTTTTTTAAAGTCTCTCTTTTTTAAAAAAATTAGGATTGCAGGATTTTTCTCAACCTTGTAAATGGCATGCTTGGAGACAAGAGAAGGTAAATTTAATGCAGATTATTTAATCTCAGGAGTAGACATGTGAGGCTAAGTGATGTAAACTTGTATCACTTTGATAATGACAGAAGAGCACAGTATTTGCAGTGCCTGGCACCTTATAGGTGCTCAGATACACTGGATGTCTGAGTTCACATTTTCTTTACTTACTAAGGAAATGAAAAATAGGTTGAGGGGTAAGTGCAATAAGTCATACTATTTGGATTTGAATCATAAATTTCTCTCTATTCAAACATTGGGCAGATTATTTAACCTTACTCGCCTCTGTTTCCTTATCTGTAAAATAAGAATACTAATAATATGTATTTAATACATTTGTTGTGAGGTATAAAGGTGATAATTATATGGGAGTACTTGTAATCATATCTGACCAAGGAAGTATTCACTGAATTCAGCCATTTTTATTAGGAGTATTATTCACTTCTCTTCTTTTCCCATCTAAGGTCTATGGGAACTTTCATTGTATTAATAGTACAAGCTAAGATGGGAATCTCTGCTCAGAGTCAATAGCATGGAATGTAATAGCAATCTCCGCTCAGAGTCAATCACTTCAGACATAATGGTAGTTTGAGTTGTATCCTCAAGATAATATGCTTTCTCTACAGAAATAAATTTTCATTAAGCTCTTTTTTAAAGTAATAAAAGAGATATGATTTTATTTAAATTGTTTTGACCACTGCCTGATTTCCCTTTGATCCTAGGCGTGATTTCTATGGCTAGTAAAGCTTATGCTGTTGTAAAGTCTGATTAATTTCTTTCTTTACCTCAAACTTCTTATTTCAGGGTCTTTACATTTCCTTGTTTATCAGCATTTCTTGATAAATATGAGGTAAGTTTTAAATTAACATATGTTTTAGTTATTGGATAAATTTTGATGGAAGAGCCAAGTGAATTATAGATTACAAAGTGACAAAACTTTAACAATAGTCATAATTAGACAAAAAATACAGCTGGTCTATTATTCTGTATCTAAAAGACATTTTATAACATGGCATATTTGTAGCTGTACATAAATGAAATACAAAAAGCTGTATTTCAAATATTTTTCTGTTTCCTTAATTTCATTATTGATTTATCATTCATGAATATATTCAAATTAATACTTTCAACCTTTATTTGCACTTGGAATATTTGTGATTGAGCTAGCTAATTTCTGTGTATAATACTAAGCATTTTTTTTATTCTTTCTAAATTTATTTAAATGCAATACTTGTCTCCTTTATGTTCCCTCCCCTTCCATCTATACTCTTTTAAAAAACAACACTCAACTATGAATTACATGATCATAATTCTCCGTTGTCACTTTTAATAGCATAGGATATATTAGCTTTATATGTTTATTTTAGTTTTATATGTTTATTTTATTAGCTTCAAATACCATCAGATGAAAAACTTGAGGAATTTTGGATAGATTTTAATTTTGGGAGCCAGACCCTATCATTCTACATTGCTGGAGATGATGTGAGTTTTATTCCCTTTGTACTATTTTATATGTATGTATATGTATATATAAAATGTCCTAATTCAAACCCTATCAGTGTGGCTCAGTGGTTGAGTGTCAACCCATGAACCAGGATGTCTCAGTTTGATTGAGGGTCAGGGCACATGCCTGGGTTGTGGGCTCGATCCCAGTAGGAGATATGCAGGAGGCAGCAGGATCAGTGATTCTCATTCATCATTGATATCTCTCTCTCTTCCTCTCCATTCCTCTCTGAAATCAATAAAAAAAATATTTTTTAAAAAATGTCCTAATTCAATTTAACAATGTAGCCTTAGCCAGTTTTGCGTGGTGGATAGAGCATCAGCATGTGGACTGAAGGGTCCAGGATTCAATTTCAGTCAAGGGCACGTACCAAAGGCTCAATCCCTGGTCCTGGTCAGAGCGCATGTGGGAGGCAATCAATCAATGTGTCTCTTTTACATCAGTGTCTCCCCCCGCCCCCTTCCCTTCCACTCTCTAAAAATCAATGGAAAAATATCCTCAGATGAGGATTAACAAAACAAACAAAAAACCAATTTAGTAATATTGATTTCATTGTGTATTTTATAGCTATTTCAATATATTTGTGTTATCTGAGTGATTTCTATTAGTATGGTAATGTATCAAGCTAATCCTAACTAATAAAAGAGAAACATGGTAATTAACTGTAACTTCGGTACCCTTCCCATTGGCTAATCAGTGAGATATGCAAATTAACTGCCAACCAAGATGGCGGCCGGCAGCCAGGCAGCTGAGCGAACAGGAGGCTTGCTTGCTCCAGTGATGGAGGAAGCCAAGGTTCCCCACCTGCCGCTACTGGCCTCTGAGCTTGCACTATAAGAAACAATGTTGCAATTATAGAACCTAAACAAACCCCAGAAACCTGCTTTCAGCCAGCCAGCTTCGGAGGTGGAGCTGAAAGAGTTTTTCAATTATAGAATCCAAACAAACCCAGATCAGCAGCCGAGGTCTCAGAGCTGGAGCCGAGCCTCAGAGCTAAAGCCAGCTCTCAGTTCCAGTGACAGCCATAGAAGGTAAATAAATCCCAGAATAAAAAAAAAAAGAAAAAAAGGAGAGGTTGGGAGTTTCAGTCACCCGCCAGCCTGAAAACAGCCCTCAGCCCCTCACCCAGACCGGTCAGGCACCACAGTGGGGACACCCATCCTGAAGGGGGTGTGACCAGCTGCAAACAGCCATCATCCCCTCATCCAGGCTGGCCAGGCACCCAAGCGGGACCCCCACCCTGATCTGGGACACCCTTCAGGGCAAACCAGCCAGCCCCCACCCGTGCTCCAGGCCTCTATCCTATATAGTAAAAGGGTAATATGCCTCCCAGCACCGGGATCAGCAGAGCCGTGAGGCCTCCTGGCCCCTGGAGCAGCATGACGGGGCAGCGCCCAAACCCCCTGATCGCCCTGCGACTCTGTGTGTGACAGGGGGCTGAGCCACAACCTCCCTATCCACCCTGCTCTGTTCATGACAGGGGAAGGCGCCCCAACCCCTTGATTGGCCCTGCTCTGTGTGTGACAGGATGCGGTGCCCCAACCCCCCATGGGCCCTGCTGTGTGTAATGGGGTAGAGCCGCAATCTCCCCATCAGCCCTGCCCTGAGTGTGACGGGGGAGTGCCCAAACACCCTGATAGGCCCTGCTCTGTGGGTGACGGGGCGGCGCCCCAACCCCCTGATCGGCCATGCTCTGTGTGTGACAGGGGGCGGTGCCCTAACTATGCTATTGGCCCTACTCTGTGCATGACAGGGGGGAGCTCCCCAACCCCCTGATCGGCCCTGCTCTGTGCGTGACTGGGGGGAGCTCCCCAAACCCCTGATGGGCCCTGCTCTGTGCGTGACAGGGGGCAGCACCGCAACCTCCCCATCGACCCTGCCTTGAGTGTGACAGGGGGCGGTGCCCCAACCCCCCAATCGGCCCTACCCTGAGCATGACTGGGGGTGGCATTGCAACCTCCTGATCCGCCCTGCTCTGTGCATGACAGGGGGTGGTGCCTCAACTCCCCAATCGGCCCTGCTCTGAGCCCGACCAGGGGCTGCACCTAGGGATTGGGCCTGCCCTCTGCCACCCGGGAGCAGGCCTAAGCCTGCAGGTTGTTATCTCCCGAGGGGTTCCAGACTGTGAGAGGGCACAAGTGGGGCTGAGGGACCCCCCCCGTCAGTGCACAAATTTTTGTGCACCGGGCCTCTAGTCCTATATAATAATCCTATATAATAAAAGCCTAATATGCTAAGTGTCTGGCCGTCCAGTCAGCTATTCAACCAATCAAAGCATAATATGCTAATGATATGCTAAGGCCACTCAACCGCTCTTTATGACATGCACTGACCACCAGGGGGCAGATGCTCCAATTGGTAGGTTAGCTTTCTGCTGGGGCCCGGCCAACCAGGATGGGCTGGACACACCCTGGAGCCCTCCTGCATCCCTCCCTGGCCCCGATTGTGTACCAGTGGGGGTCCCTTGGCCTGGCCTGCACCCTCATAATCCGGGACCCCATGGGGGTTGTCGGGGAGCCAGTTTCGGCCTGATCCTACAGGCCAGGCCACGGGACCCCACTCGTGCATGGATTCGTGCACTGGGCTTCTAGTTAGAAATAAAAACTATTTCTGATGATTTATTGCAACAGAAAAGAAAAATTAACACTAAATTTTTAACAGCTTTTCAGAAATAAGTTACAGGTTAATGTCAGATAAAATTTACCATTCACATGAATAAAGTGAATTGAGTCTAGAAAAAAAAACAGTTACTCAAATACAGAGGCACTCAGAAATAACATTAACAGATAATGACAAATGCTCTTATTCAGTCATATAATCTTCTGCTTGAAAATCGGCGTTAATTCTTATTGGTAGTATTTGGAAGTGAATTTTAGTTCTTTTCCTTCTATGGTATATGGTAGCTATGTTTAAAACCTCCAACCAGGCAGTGTATTTTCTACTGACCTCTTTTTAACCTGAGGAAAACTCTTGAGCCTTTGTTTCCAAATAGCTGCTCCTTAATATTTGATACTTTAGGATACTTTAGCTCAAACTGTATAATCACTTTGCCAAAATCTGAGTAAAGAGTTGATCTGTATGTACTAATCTAATTGTGGCATCTGATATTATAATGAAGCATTAGTCCTTTTAGTTGATCTCTTGTAAAATCCTGCTTTTTCTTCCAGTTCAACTCTTAAAAATGAACATTAATCAAATGCCTCTTAGGACTTCCACATACCTTTGTTTCTTTTTATTTTGTAGTACTTCTTAGACTGCTTGATTAAAATGGAGTTCCAAATACTAGCACTGTTTCTAAGAGGTGCACTGACAGTTTTCATTAGTTTATTTATTCCTGCTGGATTTGTAGGAATATTTTTTTTTGTTGCAAAACAAATTTTATTATTTACAAAAAGTCTAAAATGAGGGAAATCACACAATCATGCAGAGTATTTTATGTTATTTTTTCCCATTGTTACCAGAAAAGTTCTGGCTACTGAAAATATGTCAATGTCCTATCGCAGATCATTTTCTTTCTTTTTTTTTAAATTAAATCTTTATTGTTCAGATTATTACATTTGTTCCTGTTTTTAACCCCCATAACTCCCCTCCTCCCAGTTCCCACCCCACCCTCCACTCTCACTCCCCACCCACTGTCCTCATCCATAGGTGCACGATTTTTGTCCAGTCTCTTCCTGCATCTCCCACACCCCTTTCCCCCCCAGAATACTCAGTCCATTTCCCTTCTATGTCCCTGATTCTATTATAATCACCAGTTTATTCTGTTCATCAGATTATTTATTCACTTGTTGATAGACGCATATTTGTTGTTCATAATTTGTATCTTTATCTTTCTCTTCTTCTTCCTCTTCTTAAAGGATACCTTTCAGCATTTCATATAATACTGGTTTGGTGGTGATGAACTCCTTTCGCTTTTCCTTATCTGTGAAGCTCTTTATCTGACCTTCAATTCTGAATGATAGCTTTGCTGGATAAAGTAATCTTGGTTGTAGGTTCTTGGCATTCATCACTCTGAATATTTCTTGCCACTCCCTTCTGGCCTGCAAAGTTTCTGTTGAGAAATCCGCTGACAGTCGTATGGGTATTCCCTTGTAGGTAACTGAGTTTCTTTCTCTTGCTGCTTTTAAGATTCTCTCTTTGTCTTTTGCTCTTGGCATTTTAATTATGATGTGTCTTGGTGTGGTCCTCTTTGGATTCCTTTGGTTTGGGGTTCTCTGCGCTTCCTGGACCTGTAAGTCTATTTCTTTCACCAGGTAGGGGAAGTTTTCTGTTATTATTTCTTCAAATGCGTTTTCAATATCTTGCTCTCTCTCATCTTCTGGCACCCCTATAATTCGGATGTTGGTACGCTTGAAGCTGTCCCAGAGGCTCCTTACACTATCTTCGTATTTTTGGATTCTTTTTTCATTTTGCTCTTCCGGTTGGGTGTTTTTTGCTTCTTCGCTTTTCAAATCTTTGACTTGATTCTTGCGCTCCTCTGGTCTGCTGTGGGGTGTCTGTATAATATTCTTTATTTCAGTCAGTGTATGCTTAATTTCTAGTTGGTTCTTTATCACAACATCGAGGGTCTCATTAGATTTTTTGAGGATCTCACTACATTTATCGGCAGTTTTTAGAAAATTATTGGAAGACCTTAAAAGTGTGGTTTTGAGCTCTATATCTTCCATTTCTGACATCTGCATCCTGTTTCTTTGTGTCCGCATTTTTTATGCTTTCTTGGTGCACCCCCTAGTGGTCTTTGTGTGCAGTCTTGCTATAGTTAAGCCTAGATTGTTGTAGGTAATACTGGCGGGGATTTGACCTCCAGGCCAACTGGCTGTGCTGTGTCTGCAGTGAGAGAACTTCTGTCCTCTAGGGAGGTGCTAATCTAGCCTTTGCCTGAGGCTATCTGGCAAATGGCTCTATGCAGGGCTTGGGCGAGGCGGGTCGCACAGGATCAACAGGGTGGGCCGGAGCGAGCAGTTATGGCTGCTCTCAGTCCCATCCCCAGGGGCTCTGCCTCTCTGAGTCCCAGCAACCGCTACAAACCTCAGAGAGAAAGCTGCCTTCGAGTTCCGACCAAAGCCAGACAGTCCCACTTCTCCCGTTTGAGTCTGTGTCCCTAAAGACTTGCCCAGATCTGGAGCTCAGAGTCTGCGACTCCCTCTCGATTGAAAACGCCAACCGCGCCCTCAGCCGCCAGCCCGCTCCGCATGCACTCCGCACCTTAGTATTTGACTTCAGTACTGTGCCTCCTCTGAGTCTCGGTATGTGTTTCTCTTTTCTCCTAGTTGTAGGACTTCCACTCAGCCAGCGTTCCTGTGGTTCTGGGTGATGTTCATTCCATCTTTTAGTTGTATTTTTGAAGTGGTTGTTCGAGGCAGCAAACTCCGGCGTTAACCTATGCCGCCATCTTGGTTCCTCCCGGAATATTTTGTTTATTTTTATTGATTTCAGAGAGGAAGAGAGAGAGAGAGAGAAAGAGAAACATCAATGATGAGAGAGAATCATTGATTGGCTGCCTCCTGCACTCCCCCCCTGGGGATCGAGCTCGCAACCCTGGCGTGTGCCCTGACCAGAAATTGAACCATGACCTCCTGGTTCATAGGTTGATGCTCAACCACTGAGCCACGCTGGCCAGGCTATAGGAATATTTTTAACTGGATTTTCTTCAGAAACTGAACTTCAGTTTTGGGAGAAGAGGACAGAATCGTATTGATGTAGTTCCTGCCTTCATTCAGCTCGGTTTATTGGATGATTTAGACAAAATAAGCAATATAGTATTAAACATGATTGGGATAGCATAAAATGCATTCATAAGTATTTAATGCCTGTTATGTTCCAGACAGTGATCTGGAGATGCTAGGAAATTCTTTTTCCCCAAAATAGAGTATTTGGAATCCTCTCTCCTCTGGATTTCTATAGTAACAGTAAATTATCCCTGTATTCTCTCTTAATAGAAGCCATTCTACATGAGCAGCTGCTTAGAACCCATTTTTTGCTTCATTACCATGGTGTAGATCAGTGATGGTGAACCTTTTGAGCTCGGCGTGTCAGCATTTTGAAAAACCCTAACTTAACTCTGGTGCTGTGTCACATATAGAAATTTTTTGATCTTTGCAACCATAGTAAAACAAAGATTTATATTTTTGATATTTATTTTATACTAGGGGACCGGTGCACGAAATTCATGCACTGGGTGTGTGGGGGGGGGGGGTGAGAGTGTCCCTCAGCCCAGCCTGCCCCCTCTCACATACTGGGAGCCCTCAGGCATTGACCCCCATCACCCTCCAATCGCAGGATCGGCCCCTTGCCCAGGCCTGACACCTCTGACAGAGGTGTCAGGCCTGGGCAGGGGACCCTCATTTCCCCCATCACTGGTTCTGCCCCCAGCCGAGGCCTGATGCCTCTGGCCCAGGTGTCAGGCCTGGGCAGGGGACCCCCAGACCCCTCCGATTGCTGGCTCTGCCCCTTGCCCAGGCCTGATGCCTCAGCCAGAGGCGTAGACCCCCATCACCCTGCGATCGCCTGATCGGCCCCTTGCCCAGGCCTGACGCCTCCGCCAGAGGTGTCAGGCTTGGACAGGGGACCCACATCTCCCCCTGATCATTGGCGCTGACCCCCGCCCAGGCCTGAGGCCTCTGGCCTAGGAATCATGCCTGGGCAGGGGACCCCCATCTCCCTCTGATCGCTTGCTCCACCCCCCGCCCAAGCCTGACGCCTCTGACCCAGGCTTCAGGCCTGGGCAAGGGGACCATCATATCCTCCCAATACCCGGCTCCGCCCCCCACCCAGGCCTGATGCCTCAGCCAGAGGAGTTGACCCTCATCTGATCACCAATCACTGGATCGGCCCCCTGCCCAGGCCTAACGCCTCTGGCCGAGGTGTCCGGCCAGGGCAGCGAGGACCCGCAGTGGCAGCGGCCCCGCGATCATGGGCTCCGCTTTAGACCCAGGCAAGGGACCCCTAGCTCCCGGAACTGCCAGCTTTGACCGTGCCCAGCTCCCATCGCTGGCTCCACCCCTACTTCCTGCTATCACTGGCCAGGGCGGCAAAGGTGCCTGATTCTCCGATCATGGCTGGGGGGCAGGGCCCCCAGCTCTTAGCTCCCCCCTGGGTTTCCAATCACTGTCAGTGGCAGGGGGCTTCTTCCTGCTTTCCCTTTTGCCTCCCTGCATTGTGCCTACATATGCAAATTAACCGCCACCTTTGTTGTCAGTTAACTGCCATCTGAGTTGGCAGTTAATTTGCATATAGCCCTGATTAGCTAATGAAAAGGGTAGCGTCATACGCCAATTACCACTTTTCTCTTTTATTATAAGTGTAGATATTTAAATGTCATTTAACAAAGAAAAATCAACCCAAAAAATGAGTTCGCGTGTCAGAGGTTTGCCATCACTGGTATAGATGGTCTTTATGATCTGGCCTCTTGCTATTGCTCTGACAGCTCAAACTGTTCTTTATGCTTAGTATGTTCCAGCTGCATCTTACTTTTTTCTGGTCCTCTAATACAGATTATGCCCATTTTAGGTCTTTCTGCTTGCTGGCTCTTCTGCTTAGAAACCTCCTCCAGATATTTGTATCTTAGTTCCTTCTCATTTAGATTCCAGCACAAAGCTCACCTCCTTGTAGAGGTATTCTCTAATAACTCAACCTAAAGTAACCTACCAGCCACCTCACAACACATGGTCCTGCTTTATTTTTTTTTTTTAGTAAGCTATTTCTTCTTAAAGTTACTGTGTTTATTGTTTGTTTGTTGTCTGCTTTCTCCCCATTGAATGTAAGATTCATGAAATCCAGAACACAACTTTCTCATTTATAGCTATCCATATTTATTATAAGAATAAATAAATAGCCGAAACCTGTTTGGCTCAGTGGATAGAGCGTCAGCCTGCGGACTGAAAGGTCCCAGGTTCGATTCCGGTCAAGGGCATGTACCTTGGTTGCGGGCACATCCCCAGTAGGAGATGTGCAGGAGGTGGCTGATCGATGTTTCTCTCTCATCGATGTTTCTAACTCTCTATCTCTCTCCCTTCCTCTCTGTAAAAAATCAATAAAATATATTTTTTTAAAAAAGAATAAATAAATAGAATATTCAAAAAACTGAAAGATACATAGTATGGTTAGTGCAAAGGAGACTGGAAATAATAAGGCAGTGTGAAGCAAAATGATTAAAAGTAGGAGGTAACGGAGAAAATCAAGATGGTGGCATAGGTAAACACCAGAAATTGCTGCTTAGCACAACCACTTCAAGAATACAACTAAAAGACGGAACGGACATCATCCAGAACCACAGGAAGGCTGGCTGAGTGGAAATTCTACAACTAGAAGGAAAGAGAAAAGCATACTGAGACTCAGAGGAGATGCGGAAGTAAAGTGCAGAGGTATAGAGGCGCACGCAGAGAGGGCTGTCGGCTGAGGACACGGTTGTCTTTTTCAATTGGTAATGAGTCTCAACCTCTGAGCTCCAGTTCCGGGCAAGTCTCTGGGGACTCAGACTCATACGGAAGAAACTGGACTGTCTGGCATCGGTCAGAACTCGAGGGCAGCTTTCTCTTGGAGGTGATTGCAGCGATTGCCGGGACACTGAGAAGCAGGGCCTCTGAGGGCAGCCATAGCTGCTTGCTCCGCCCTGTTGATCCCCTGGACCCCCGCCCTGCCCAAGCTGTGCAGGGAGGATTTTGCATATGAAAGGCCTGGCCCTTTGCAATCTGAAAATTACCTAACAAACTTGCAGCTGGCCCAAGGCCCCACGACAACTTGCATTGCTTCACAGCTGAGCTCCTGCTGGGTAGCTTCAGGCAGAGGCTAGATTAGCACCTCCTTAGAGATCCAGGAGCCAGTGTGCCTGATGGTCAGAGTGGGACCATCCAGACTGCAGCTCCTCAGATCCATAAAGGACACACTCAGGGGGCAGACTTAGTTAGCACCAAAGCCCCACTGAAGCAAGTCTTGTCCCGGAGGGATGTCTCTAGCACAGAAGTTCTCCCACTGCAGACACAGCTGATTCTCACAGCCAATTGGCCTGGAGGTCAATTCCTCCCAGTGATACCTACAACAATCAAGGCTTAACTACAACAAGACTGTGCACAAAGCCCACAAGGGGGTGCACCAAGAGTGTCCACCTCACGTAATTGGGGAGGCTGAGCCACTGGGCCCTATAGGACACCTATCACAGAAAGCCACTCTATCAACACAGGGAAGCATAAAAAATGCGGAGACAAAGAAACAAGTCACAAATGACAGAAATGGAGGAAAGCAAACTACTGGGTATAGAGTTCAAAACCACACTTTTAAGGTTTTTCAAGAATTTTCTAGAAACTGCCGATAAACTTAATGAGATACATAAGAAATCTAATGAGACCCTTGAGGGTGTGATAAAGGACCAACTAGAAATTAAGCATACACTGACTGAAATAAAGGATATTATACAGACTCCTAACAGCAGACTAGAGGATTGCAAGAATCAAGTCAACGATTTGAAATATGAAGAAGCAAAAAACACCCAACCGGAAAAGCAAAATGAAAAAAGAATCCGAAAATACGAAGATAGTGTAAGGAGCCTCTGGGACAGCTTCAAGCGTACCAACATCCGAATTAAACAGGTGCCAGAAGAAGAGAGAGAACAAGATATTGAAAACGTATTTGAAGAAATAATGACAGAAAACTTCCCCTACCTGGTGAAAGAAATAGACTTACAGGTCCAGGAAGCGCAGAGAACCCCAAACCAAAGGAATCCAAAGAGGACCACACCAAGACACATCATAATTAAAATGCCAAGAGCAAAAGACAAAGAGAGAATCTTAAAAGCAGCAAGAGAAAGAAACTCAGTTACCTACAAGGAAGTACCCATACGACTGTCAGCTGATTTCTCAACAGAAACTTTGCAGGCCAGAAGGGAGTGGTGAGAAATATTCAAAGTGATGAATGCCAAGAACCTACAACCAAGATTACTTTATCCAGCAGAGCTATCATTCAAAACGGAAGGTCAGATAAAGAGCTTCACAGATAAGGAAAAGCTAAAGGAGTTCATCACCAACAAACCAGTATTATATGAAATGCTGAAAGGTGTCCTTTAAGAAGAGGAAGAAGAAAAAGGTAAAGATACAAATTATAAACAACAAATACACATCTATCAACAAGTGAATCTAAAAATCAAGTGAATAAATAATCTGATGAACAGAATAAACTGGTGACTATAATAGAATCAGGGGCAATAGAAGTGGAATGGACTGACTATTCTTGTGGGGGGAGGGGAAGGGGTGTGGGGAAGTGGGAAGAGACTGGACAAAAATCGTGCACCTATGGATGAGGACAGTGGTGGGTGGGGGTGAGGGCGGAGGGTGGGATGGGAACAGGGTGGAGGGGAGCTATGGAGGGAAAAAAGAGGAACAACTGTAATAATCTGAACAATAAAGATTTAATTTAAAAAAAAGAAAAAAGAAGAAGATAAAGAATAAAAGTAGGAGGTAACATCCATTTAATGAACATTAGGAACTATGTGCCAGATATGTGCGAGGTGCTGAAGACCACATCATATAAAAGATTCTCCTACTGGGGACAATGGATTAAAAAGGGACAAGACCAGAAGCAGGTAGGAGATTTGCAATAATTCAGGTGAGAAATCATGGTGGCATGATTTTAGAAAGTTACAGTGGTGATGGATGGAAACATAGATTCCAGAAAAACTTGAGAATAGATAGAATTGAGAAGACCTGGTGATTTGTTTGTGGTAAAAAGATAAAGGATTAATAAAACTGGGGTTAACTGGATGGTTGGGGATGCTGTCACAGGAGGATGTTTTGTAGAGAAAAGATAATGAGTTCAGCTTTGAGCATTTTGATTTGGAGATACTTGTGGGATATTTAGCTGGGAATATCTGGTGGGCAGTTGCATATACTGGTCTGACATTCAGGTAAGGGAACTGAGCCTTAGTAGAGATTTAGAAGCTATCTATATATAGCTGATAAATAAAATCATAGATTTAATGAATGCCTAGAAAACAGAACTGTGATAAACACAAATTTATACAAGGTAGGTAGAAGAGACTTTAGCCTGGAGGATACTTGAAGAATAAGTCAAAAGAGAACACAGTTAAAAGGTATGTTATGGAAGGCAAGGGATTAGTGTTTTCATGATGAAATGATCCACACTGTCAAAAATGTTATCAATGAAAGCAGTTTCACTTAAGAGACAAGGATTTAGACATTCCCGGAAAGCTGAAATATAGAGGAAGTTAATGCCAAGAGGAAGAGAGTGTAATGGAGGGAGAGTAGGGGGTGAAGATGAAATAAGATGGACACAATGTATTAGTAACTGTTGAAACTAGGTAAGCACATATTTTGCATTAGTTATATAATGATTTCTACTTTTTAAAAAGCTGCTTAAAATTTTCCATAACATAAAAAAAATGTAAAGGAAGGCACTGAACCATGTGCCTCCATATACAAGGAAGAGTCATTTTGAAGTTAGTAGATGATAACCAGTAGGTTCTGGCACAGAGTATGTCACTTGGCATGGGCCTGGAAGGTAACATCTGTGTTTTACACACAGAGAAACAGAAAGCTGCTCAGAGCACTGAGCAGAGATGATTCCAACACTTTCCTCCTGACCCGGAGCTTTTGAGCTTTGGGAGAATTAGCACCTTAACTGAAGAGGGTTATAATGGTAGTGTTGCCATCAGAGTATAGACTGGTTTCAATTAGGGAGAATTTCTATAGAATGAGAGTGGTCCTTAAGTTAATTACAAAACTGCATCTATTTTTCTCACAGATTACTGGAAGGTTTTAGGATTCCATCTCTTAGGAATGGCATCCAATGTTCACTGACTTTTTTGTTAATTCAGTATTTTATTCAGTTATACACATTTTGTTTTTTAAATGTACTTTTATTGATTTCAGAGAGGAAGGGAGAGAGAAAGAGAGATAGAAACATCAGTGATGAAAGAGAATCATTGATTGGCTGCCTCCTGCATGCCCCTTACTGGGGATCAAGCCAGCCATCCAGGCATGTGCCCTTAACTGGAATCAAACCTGGGACCCTTCAGTTCACAGCCTGATGCTCTATCCACTGAGCCAAACCAGTTAGGGCTATACACATTTTCAATGAAAGTACTTGAAGGGAAAATTATTTTAGGTTATTACTGTGCATTCAATGTTTAAATCTAAGGACAGTCAATAAGTGAAAATTGAGGAATGTGTATTTCACAAAACACTTCCAAGGAAGAAATGACAGGTTTTGATAACATTTTTGTTGTTGTTGTTAATCCTCACCTGAGGATATTTGTTTTTTTGTTGGTTTTTCAGAGACAGTGGAATGGAGGGGAGGAGGGGGAGAGAGAGAGAGAGAGAGAGAGAGAGAGAGAGAGACCTGGTAGTGAGAGAGACACATCAACTGGTTGCCTCTTGCCCATGGCCTGACCAGGACATGGAGCAAACCTGAAACTCAGGTACATGCCCTTGATCAGAAATGGAACCTGAGTCCCTTTGGTGCATGGGCTGACACTGTAACCACTGAACCACACCAGCCAGGGCAGGATTTGGTAATTTTTTAAAAGGTATCTTCAAATAAATATTAATGAACAGTCACTTTTTTAAGTCAAGAGTCAGAAACCATAAAATTAATACCATTAATTTCCTTTTAAGAGTGAAACAAATAAATGTGACATGCATAATGTATTATGCAGTCAATAGATGGAGCAAGAAACATGTTATATCAACTGGTTACTTAGTAATAACCATTATTGGTTGTATAACTGAAAAATTGTGATTATAGAAGCTTAAAGCAGGAATAAATTATTTGTTTATAGTTAAAACCTGTTTTTAAATTTTAAGGATCATCAGTGGGAAGCAGTCACTGTGCCTGAGGAAGAAGTACAAATATACTACATTAAAGGTATTAGTCTTATTTTCTGATTCTCTTCTTGACTCATCATATGGAGTACAAGTTGGATGCTGTCTGGGAAAACTAAATAGGCTAATAAAAGCAAAGTCAACATTTTCATTATGTTCACCTTCATAAATTTGATGGTTACTTTCCCCCCTCCCACAATCTCCCAGCTCCCTCCTGTACTTATTTCCTTTTCTGTCTAGTCTACGGTCCATGAACAGTCACTTTCTTGTTAATATGTTCAGGAGTCTTGCCCTTCCATAGTATTTGTTCAATTAGATCCAAACAACTGGAACTGCATAACCCTGGTGGACAAAAGCAGACAGTTTGGCAGACTGGCACCACTGCAGGTTCAGATATCAAGACCTCTTAATCATTGCAATTGGCATGGGGTAGAGCAGCAGTTGCCATCCGGTGGTCTGTGGACCACTGGTGGTCCATAACGTCCGAACAGTTGGCAACTGCTGGTTTAAGGAAACCTTTGGAGCAGCGGTCGCCAACTGGTGGTCCATGAGGTCGAAAGGTTGGTGACCACTGGGGTAAAACATCATGACAGTTCTTATTTGTATTTTCCTAATGACCAGTGGTATTGAGCACTTTCTCATATGCTTAGTGGCCATTCATGTGTCTTCCTTTGTGAAGTATTTATTTAAATATTTAAACATTTTGTCCATTTTTTACTGGACTGCCTTCTTTTACTACATTTTTGAGTTCTTACATATACTAGATACCAATTCTTTGACAGATATATGTTCCATGAGTATTTTTCTCCCAGTCTATCTCTTATTTTTTTAATGGTCATTATGAAATGGCCCTATTTTGCCTATGGTAATATTATTTGCTCTGTAATCTACTTTATGTAACATTAATATACCCTTCTAGCTTTTCATTGGTTAGTTATAGCAAGGCATATATTTTCTTTTATTTTTAACTTATTCATTTGTGTGTGTGCGTGTGTGTGTGTGTGTGTGTGTGTGTGTATGTGTGTTTACGTATATATAATGAATTTCTTGTAGGTGTCACATATTGGCTCTTGTTTTTTAAATGTCATTTCTAATTTTTAAATGTAATTATTGATATACTTTAAATTTACCATCTAGCTCTTGTAAAATCTTGTCATTCCACCTGCCATGTTTCTATTTTTCTCTCTTTTTCTTCCTTTGTGTTAATTAATTTTACATGCTTTTATTGTATCTCTTTTGTTGGCTTTATACTTCTTTTCTTAGTGGTTGATTTAGGGTTTATTTGATATATCTTTAATCTAATAGTGTGTATGTTCAAGTAATATTATACCCCTTTATGTAGAGTATAAGAACCTTGTAACACAATATACTTCCAAAATAGCATAGAATGTTTGCTCACTCAATTTCTTTTTTGGTTTTTTTTTTGCAATAATAAAAAAAAAGTATAATACAAAATTGACTATCTTGGCCATTTTTAAGTGTATAGTTCAGAATATTAAGTATATTTACATTGTTGTGAAATAGATCTCCAGAACTTTTGTCATCTTGCAAAATTGAAAGTCTGTATCCATTAAACAACTCCACTTTCACCCCTTCACCTAGCCGGTGATAGCCACCGTTCCATGTTTTATTTGTATGAATTTGAATTTTAAATGTAATTAATTAATATTTATCTCTAAAACCTGAAAACTTAATGTTGAAACTCATGACTCCCCCTAGTAACCCCCACTCCCTCCCCCTCCCAGCAAAAAAAAAAAACACACAAAAACAACCACTGGCACTGTTTGAGTTAGAAAATGTTGCAACTATCTTCAAACAATTAATAATTCTTAGTTCTATCAAAGGACATTACTGTGGAAGTTTCATGACTGTATAGTTGCAAAAGCAAGTAAGACATTTTCAGCTGGGTAGCCTCATAAAAATCAGAATGTTCTAGATTGCAAGATAGTGACTGGCAAGAAGGTAGGGAGGGAGAGTGTGTGAGAGAGTGAGGGAGTGATAGAGGAGTGTGTGGATGTGTGTGGTGTTTGTGTGTGTGTGAGCTAGGGACAGTTAGATCCTGCAGGTCTTCCAGGGTACGGCCAAACCGGGCCGTCTTAGACAGCGAAACCCTGCTGCCACCACAGACACTCCAGGGGCAGCCAGCATGGGCACAGAGACCATGCCATCTTGAAAAACAGAATTGCTTGAGACTAGTATCCTAGCCTCACCACAACCCAATCTGGTCTCAGACACAAACCAGGACCCTACAGCCACTGGGGACAAAGACCTGCAACCACAGCTGCAGACCTACAGACACCAAGAATCCAGACATCCTGGCCCCAGATTTCTGTGAGTCACAGAACCCAACCTCCTCCCCACAGGCCCGCTGCAGCGGCATAGGAACTGCTAGACCCACTCTGCGCAAGGAGGCCTCCTGCCCACACAGGGCAGCTGTACTACCTGAATTTGAGCCTGGGCACGCAGACACTGGGAGGCTGTTTCCTGCAGCACGCACTTGCGTGACCAGACCCCACACCAACACAGGGAGGCTGCGCTACCTGAATTTGAGCCTGAGTGCACAGACATAGGGAGGCTGTTTCCCACAGTGTGCACTTGCGTGACCAGACCCCACGCCCACACAGGGCAGCTGTGCCACCTGACTTTGATTCTGGGCAAGCGCACATGGAAGTTTGTTTCCCACAGCACAGGAGTGGACCTCCCGCTGACACAGGGAGGCTGTGCTACCCAGTCCCCCAAGCAGACCAGGGACCCTGATTCTCCACGTGAGAGGCAGCACTGAGTACCAGTGACTTGACTCTGTTTCTCATCATACACACATGGGATCCCTGATTCCCAGCGCACGCACACTAAGAGCCAGTGACTCCAATTCTCAGCGCATGCACACACAGGGACCCTGATTCTTGGCACAAGGCCCCACCAAGCAACAGAGACTCTGATACTCGATTCTTGGTGAGGGCACAGGGGGACTCTGACTCCTGGCGTGCGCTAGGGGACTCTGATTTTTGGCACACACCGGTGGAGTTCTTGATTCTAGGTGTGTGCACAAAGCCACACTGAGCGCTGGTGACTCTGATCCTGGGTGAGCATGGCTCCCACCGACCCATGGTAGCCACATGTCTTGGTGTTGGAGTTCTTCAGTGACACTTGTGTGGCACAAAGCTCCCACTGCACATGGGTCAGGCCCCCACAACTAGTCATTTGAACCTTCTGGTGATAGCTAGAATGGGGAGACAACAAAACAATCCCCAGAGGAAAGAAAAAGAGGAATCACCAAGGAAGGAAATAAGTGAAACAGGGGCATGCAACATGACAGAAAAAGAATTCTGAGTAATGGGTCATACAGTTCATAAACCTAATGGATGAGAAAATCAATAACCTATGCAAAAATCAGAAAGAAATCAAAAGTGATATAGCTACAATCAAAAACGCTATGTAAGGTTTCAACAGTATACTAGAAGAAGCAGAGGACTGAATTAGTGAGTTAGAAGATAAGGTAGAGAAACAAGCCCAAGCTGGACAGCAACTGGAGAAAAAAATTAGAAAGCAGGAAGAGAGCCTATGGGACCTTTGGGACAACTTGAAACAAAGACACATACATATAATAGGGCTACCAGAAGGACAAGAAGAACAGCAAGGATTAGAAAATCTATTTGAAGAAATAATGACAGAAAACTTCCCTGATATGGGGGAGAAAAAACTTACATAAGTACAGAGTCCCAAGCCAGATGAATCCCAAAAGACCCACACCCAGACACGTGATAATTACAATGGCAAATGTTAACCACAAAGAGAGAATCTTAAAGTCTGCAAGAGAGAGACAGAGAGTTAAGTACAAAGGATCCCCCGTCAGATTATCAAATGATTTCTCAACAGAAACACATCAAGCTAGAAGGGAATGGAATGAAGTATACAAAGTGATGCAAAGCAAAGGACTGAATCCAAGAATACTCTATCCAGAAAGACTATCAATCAAAATTGAGGGGGAAATCAGGAGCTTCACAGACAAAAAAAAAAGGCTAAGGGAGTTTATCACTACCAAGCCAGCAATGCAAGAAATGCTAAAGGGAATGCTGTAAAAAGAAGAAATAGAAAGGGAGGAAGTAACACAGACATAAAGTACAGAAATGGCTACAAACAAGTACCTATCAATAATAACATTAAACATAAATGGATTAAATGCCCCAATCAAAAGACATCAGGTGACTGAATGGATAAGAAAACATGACTCATATATATGCTGTCTACAGGAGACCACCTCAGAACAAGGGACTCACACAGACTGAAAGTGAAGGGATGGAAAAATATTTATCAGACAAATGGAAATAAAAAAAAAAACCTGAGGTAGCAATACTTATACCTCACAAAATAGACATCAAAGTGAAGACCATAATAAGACACAAGAAAGACCACTTCATAATTTTAAAGGGATCAATACACCAAGAGGATATACTCTGGTAAACATTTATGCACCCAATGCAGGAGCTCCCAAATACATAAAAAAAACTTCTGGAAGATATCAGGGGAAAGATTGACAGCAATGCAATCATAGTAGGAGACTTTATTACCCCATTAATATCACTGGATAAATCCTCTAAACAAAAAAATTAGCAAAGAAACATCAATCCTAAACAACTCACTAGATCAGATGGACTTAATTGACATCTTTAGAACATTCCACCCCAAAACTACAGATATACATTTTTCTCAAGCACACATGGGACATTTTTAAAGGTAGACCACATATTGGGACACAGGAAGAGTCTATCCAAATTCAAGAGGATTGAAATCATGTCAAGCATCTTCTCAGATCACAATAGCATAAAATTAGAAGTCAACTACAGTAAAAACAATCACAAAAATTCAAACGCTTGGTGGCTGGATAGCATACTATTAAACAATGAATGGGTTACCAAACAGATCAAAGAAAAAGTAAAAAACATCCTGGAAATAAATGACAATGAAAACATAACAATCCAAAATCTTTGGGACACAGTGAAAGCAATCCTGAGAGGGACGTTCATAGCATTACAGGCCTACCTAAAAAACAAACAAAACAAAACAAACAAACAAAAACAAGAAAAACTAGTAATAAACCATTTAACTCTGCAATTTGAAGAATTAGAAAGAGAGCAACAAGAAAAGCCCAGTGTGAGCAGAAGGAAGGAAATAATAAAGATCATAGCAGAAATAAATGACATAGAGACCAAAAAAACAATACAAAATATCAATGAAACCAAGAGTTGGTTCTTTGAAAGGATAAACAAGATTGATGAACCTCTAGCCAGGCTCACCAAGAAGCAGAGAGAGAGGACCCAAATAAAATCAGAAACGAAAGAGGTGAAATAACAAAAGACCCCACAGAAATACGTAGAATTGTAAAAAAAAAAAAAAAAAATACTATGAGCAACTCTGCTCCAACAAACTGGTCAACCTACAAGAAATGGACATATTCCTAGAAAAATACAACCTTCCAAAATTCAACCAGGAGGAATAAAAAAATCTGAATAGGCCAATAACTATGGAGGAAATTGAAGCAGTAATCAAAAAACTTCTAACAAAAAAAAAAGCCCTGGACCAGATGGCTTCACAGGGGAGTTTTATCAAACATTCAAAGAAGGAATAAAGCCTATCTTCCTCAGACTATTCCAAAAAATTCAAGAGGAAGGAGCACTTCCAAGATCTTTCTATGAAGCCAGCATTACCCTAATCCCTAACCCAGATAAAGACAATACAAAGAAAGAGAATTACAGGCCAATACCCCTCATGAACGTAGACGCCAAAATCCTCAACAAAATCCTAGCAAATCGAATCCAGCATTACATTGGAAAGATCATGCACCATGACCAATTGGGATTTATTCCAGGGTTGCAAGGATGGTACAATATCTGCAAATCAATAAATGTGATACACCACATAAACTGAGAGATAAAAACCATATAATCATATCCATTGATGCAGAAAAAGCATTTGACAAAATCTAACATCCTTTTTTTTTTTTGTGGATTTCACTTGTTTTGTTTTTAAATTAAATCTTTATTGTTTAGATTATTACAGTTGTTCCTTTTTCCCCCCCTATAGCTCACCTCCACCCAGTTCCCACCCCACCCTCTGCCCTTACCCCCGCCACCCACTGTTCTCATCCATAGGTGTACAATTTTTGTCCAGTCTCTTCCCACATCCCCCACACCCCTTCCCCCCCCAAGAATAGTCAGTCCACTCCCTTTCTATGCCCCTGATTCTATTATAGTCACCAGTTTATTCTGTTCATCAGATTATTTATTCACTTGATTTTTAGATTCACTTGTTGATAGACGTGTATTTGTTGTTCAGCTGACAGTCGTATGGGTACTTCCTTGTAGGTAACTGATTGTTTTTCTCTTGCTGCTTTTAAGATTCTCTCTTTGTCTTTTGCTCTTGGCATTTTAATTATGATGTGTCTTGGTGTGGTCCTCTTTGGATTCCTTTGGTTTGGGGTTCTCTGCACTTCCTGGACTTGTAAGTCTATTTCTTTCACCAGGTAGGGGAAGTTTTCTGTCATTGTTTCTTCAAATAGGTTTTCAATATCTTGTTCTCTCTCTTCTTCTAGCACCCCCATAATTCAGATGTTGGTAACCTTGAAGCTGTCCCAGAAGCTCCTTACAATATCTTCATATTTTTGGATTCTTTTTTCATTTTGCTTTTCCGGTTGGGTGATTTTTGCTTCTTCGTATTTCAAATCGTTGACTTGATTCTTGTGATCCTGTAGTCTGCTGTTGGAACTCTGCATAATATCCTTTATTTCAGTCAGTGTATGCTTACTTTCTAGTTGGTCCTTTTTCATAACCTCGAGGGTCTCACTAGGTTTCTTGAGGGTCTCACTAAATTTATCTGTGGTCTCCCTAGATTTCTTGAGGGTCTCACTAAATTTATCAGCCGTTTCTAGAAAATTCTTGAAAAACCTTAAAAATGTGCTTTTGAACTCTATATCCAGTAGTTTGCTTTCCTCCATTTCTGTCATTTGTGACTTGTTTCTTTGTCTCCGCATTTTTTATGCTTCCCTGTGTTGATAGAGTGGCTTTCTGTGATAGGTGTCCTATAGGGCCCAGTGGCTCAGCCTCCCCAATTACGTGAGGTGGACACTCTTGGTGCACCCCCTTGTGGGCTTTGTGCACAGTCTTGTTGTAGTTAAGCCTTGATTGTTGTAGGTATCACTGGGAGGAATTGACCTCCAGGCCAATTGGCTGTGAGAATCAGCTGTGTCTGCAGTGGGAGAACTTCTGAGCTGGAGACACTCTTCTGGGGCAAGACTTGCTTCAGTGGGGCTTTGGTGCTCACTGAGTCTGCCCCCTGAGTGTGTCCCTTATAGATCTGAGGAGTTGTAATTTGGATGGTCCCACTCTGACCACTGGGTACACTGGCCCTTGGATCTCTAAGGAGGTGCTAATTTAGCCTCTGCCTGAGGCTAACCAGCAGGAGCTATGAAGAGATTCCTCTTCTTTGTTTGGGGTTTGGAGGTGCCCAGATGAGGCCCAGCTGTGAAGCTATGCAAACTGCTGTGGGGCCTTGGACCTTCTTTTGGAAGATCTGGGTCTCTCTAATTCAGCTGCAGTACGTTAGGAGGTAATTTTCAGGTTGCAAAGGACCAGGCCTTTCATATGCAAAAGCCTCTGTGCACCCCTTGGGTGGGGCGGGGTCTCAGGGGATCAACAGGGCGGAGCAAGCAGCTGTGGCTACTCCCCAGTCCTACCATAAGAGGCCCCATGTCTCAGTGTCCCGGTAATCGCTGCAAGCACCTCTGAGAGAAAGCTACCCTCGAGTTCTGCCTGATGCCAGACAGTCCAGTTTCTCCCTGTATGAGTCTGGGTCTCCAGAGACTCACTCGGAACTGGAGTTCAGAGCCTTCGGGAGCTTGAGACTCCCTCCCGATTGAAAAAGACAACCGCGTCCTCAGCCGCCAGCCCTCTCCACGTGTGCCACATCCTCAGTCGCCAGCCCTTTCCATGTGCACCGCGTCCTTAGCCACCAGCCCTTTTCAAGTGCACAGCGTCCTCAGTTGCCAGCCCTTTCGGCATGCGCCTCTATACCTCTGCACTTTACTTCCGCACCTCCTCTGAGTCTCAGTGCTTTTCTCTTTCCTTCTAGTTGTAGAATTTCCACTCTGCCAGCCTTCCTGTGTTTCTGGATGATGTCTGTTTTGTCTTTTAGTTGTATTTTTGAAGTGGTTGTGTAAGGCAGGAATTTTCCAGTGTTTACCTATGCCACCATCTTGGTTTCTCCCTAACATCCTTTCTTGATAATAACTCTCAGCAAGGTGGGAGTAGAAGTATCATACCTCAACATAATAAAAGCCATATATGACAAACCCATAACCAACATCATACTCAGTGGGCAAAAACTAAAACCATTTCCCCTAAGAACAGGAACAAGACAGGGATGCTCACTCTCACCACTCCTGTTCGACATAATACTAGAAGTACTAGCCATTTCTTCTTCAGACAAGAAGAAGGAATAAAAGGCAAACAAATTGGAAAAGAAGAATTAAAACTGTCCTTATTCGCAGATGACATGAAATTGTACATAGAAAACCCCAAAGACTTCATCACAAAACTATTAGACTTAATAAATGAATTCGGCAATTTAGCAGGATACAAAATTAATACCCAGAAGTCTATAGCTTTTCGATACACCAATAATGAACTCACAGAAAGACAAATTAAAAAGCAATCCCATTTACCATTGGAACAAAAGAATTAAGATACCTGGGAATAAACTTAACCAAGGAGACAAAGGACCTGTACACAGAAAATTTCAGGACGCTTAAAAAAGAGATAGAGGGCCCTAACTGCTTTGGCTCAGTGGATAGAGCATCAACCTGTGGACTGACGGGTTCCAGGTTTGATTATGGTCAAGGGCATGTACCTTGGTTGCGGGCACATCATCAGTAGGGAGTATGCAGAAGGCAGCTGATTGATGTTTCTCTCTCATCGATGTTTCTAACTATCCTTCTCTCTTCCTCTCTGTAAAAAGTCAATAAAATATATATTTTAAAAAAAGATAGAGGAAGACATGAACAAATGGAAGAATATACCATGTTCATGGATTGGTAGAATCAACATCATTAAAATGTCCATACTACCCAAAGCAATCTATAAATTCAATGCAATCCCCATTAAAATACCAACAGCATACTTCAAAGACCTAGAACAAATTCTCCAAAAATTCGTCTGGAATAAAAAAAAGACCCCGAATAGCTGCAGCAATCTTGAGAAAGAAGAACAGTGTTGGAGGGGTCATAATACCAGATATCAAGCTATACTACAAAGCCACTGTTCTCAAAACTGCCTGGTACTGGCACAAGAACAGACATATAGACCAATGGAACAGAACAGAGAACCCAGAAATCAACCCAAGCCATTATGCTCAATTAATATTTGACTAAAGAGGCAAGAGCACACAATGGAGACAAGACAGTTTCTTCAGTAAATGGTGTTGGGAAAACTGGACAGATACTTGCAAAAAAAGAAACTAGACCACCAACTTACACCATACACAAAAATAAACTCAAAATGGATAAAGGACTTAATGTAAGATGGGAAGCCATAAAAATCTTAGAAGAAGCCATAGGCAGCAAAATAGCAGACATTTGTCATAGCAATATCTTTACCGATACAGCTCCTAGGGCAATGGAAACTAAAGAGAAAAATAAACAAATGGGACTACCTCAAAATAAAAAGCTTCTGCACAACAAAATAAACCATCAATAAAACAAGCCTATTGTATGGGAGAACATATTTGCCAATGTTATCTCCGATAAGGGTTTAATCTCCAACATTTATAGGGAACTCATACGACTTAACAAAAGGAAGATAAACAGTCAAATCAAAAAATGGGCAAAAGACCTAAATAGACACTTTTTGAAAGAGGACATCAGAAAGCCAAGATACATATGAAAACATGCTCATAGTCACTAATCATCCGAGAAATGCAAATCAAAACAACAATGAGATACCATCTCCCACCTGTCAGAATGGCTATCATCAACAAATCAACAAATGACAAGTGCTGGAGAGGATGTGGAGAAAAAGGAACCCTTCTTCACTGCTGGTGGGAATGCAGATGGGTGCAACCATTGTGGAAAACAGTGTGGCGTTTCCTTAAAAAATTAAAAATGGATCTGCCATTTGACCCAGTAATACCACTTCTAGGAATATATCCCAAGAAAACAGAAACACCAACCAGAAAGCATAATGCACCCCTATGTTCATAGCAGCACAATTTACAGTAGCTAAGATTTGGAAACAGTCTAAATGCCCATCAGCAGATGAGTGGATTAGAAAACTGTGGTACATCTACACAATGGCATACTACGCTGCTGTAAAAAAGAAGGAATTCTTACCATTTGCAACAGCATGCATAGAACTGGAGAGCATATTATGCTAAGTGAAATAAGCCAGTCAGTGAAAGATAAATACCACATGATCGCACTCATTTGTGGAATATAAAGAACATTATAAACTGTTGAACAAAAATAGAAGCAAGGAAGCATGGAACAGACTGTCAAACTACAGTGGGAAGGAAGGGGAGGTTTAGTGGGGGGTAAGAGATCAACCAAAGGACTTGAATGCATACATATAAGCATAACCAGTAGACACAAGACACTGCGGGGGGGGGGGGGGGGGCAGTTGAGGGCAAGTGCCAGGGGCTAGGGGAGGCCGGGAGGAGGTCAATGGGGCAAAAAAAAAAAAAAAGGGAGACATATGTACTACTATTTGTAATACCTTAAACAATAAAATAAAAATAAATTAAAAAATCAGAGTATTCTAGGCTGTGGGGACATGTGTCCTTTAGTGTAGGTCACTGAGTGGCCAACAGAGCTTTTCCTGTTGTAGGGATAAATTTTTCTATTTGGTGTGCTCCTTTTCCCTCAAGATGATTTCCTGCCCAAAAGTATACATGGGTACATGGGGCACAGGGATGGGGGTGGGGGGGAGAAAAAACTATACATGATCAACAAGAAGAGCACTAGTGGAGGTTGGACAGGGCCAAAGTGGCGGTTGGCCCATAATACAGGCACAGGCATTTGGTGCCAAGTAAATCTTTGATGATTTCTTGGAGGAAGGGAGGTGAATACCTCTTATAAACTGGCACTTACAATATCTTCTTTTCACTGGATTGATAAATTCATTGAAGGTTAGCACTATATCCTTACTTCACAATTTCCTAGCACTCATGTTTTTAGCAAATGTTGTTTGTCTACTGTCAACATGTTTGTAACTACTGTGGATTTAATAGAAATGTTCAAACAGATGCTTACGTATAGAAATATAGTTATTTATGGAATGAGCTCTTTTCTTTGCCTCTTTTAAATTAAGAAAATAGTTTTCTCAGATATGTTCAAGGACTATTTATTAAGAACCTGTTGGTGTTCAGAATATATTCAGAGCTTTTAGCTCATTAGTTTATTTTATGGCCCGTTAATTTATAGGTCAGGAAAGGGAGGCTCTGAAAAATAAATTGACTTAAAATTTATTTTAAAATTGACTTGATTTGTTTACATAGATAATATTAGAATTAATTTAAATACTGTGAAATTCTAAAAGTTAACTTTATCAAATTTACTTTTATGAATATGCTGTATACTTTTCTTATTTATAGTATACCTATAGAGTAGTATCATAAAAATGAATATAAAGTAATCAGTGTGATTTGTTTGTGTACAGAGGAAGAATCGAAGAAGCTACTGACCATAATTCTGAAAAGTATTTTAAAAATTAGTAACACAGAAGGGAAAGAATTGCTTTTGTATTTTGATGCTTCATTAGAAATCACTATTGTGACAGAAAAACTTTTTGGTGCAAATAAACATTGGGTAAGTGTTTAAACTATTTATAATCCATTATTTTCAGATTCTTGGAAACTTGGTTACTTGGGATTATAAGTTTCAGTAATTTTTTCTAGAATTTTTTAAATGACACATAGATTTTTAGTTCTTTAAATTTGTATTGGAATAGCCATTAGATTGTTAGCCATACCCTTTGAGATACCTATTAGGAAAAATTTCAGATGACAAAATTAGCAGCAGCTACTAAAAGCATTTAATGAATTCCTGCCAACTATTTAAAACATAAAATGAGATGAAGCCCTCATTTCAAGATAATAAATATAATTTACAAGAATTACAGAATAAACCTCAGAAGATGTAAATAAGTGGCATAAGGAAAATGAAGTATAGACATTGAGGGAAGAGAATACTCTTTAGAAGTCAGACTTGAAGGAAAGGCTGTAGAGATGGGGTTTGAATGGCCTTTGAAGTTTATGGATAAAAGTAGGTAAGACCCTTTCCACCACATTATGAGTTAGATATTTGCCGGGGTCCAACCCCAGCGGGTCCAGGGGTTCCCCAAAGGTGTGGATGGAGTCGGCGAAGAAGGAATGACACGGAGACAGCGTTCAGTTGATCAGCAGCCTTGCCAGGATCTCTAGCCACAATCTCCAGCCAAGTTCTGTGTCCATGTTCTCTTGCTAGGTTCTCCAGCCAGGTTCTCCAGCCAGGTTCTGTAGCCATGTTCTCTCGCTAGGTTCTCCAGCCATGTTCGGTTTAGGTTCTCCAGCCAGGTTCAGTCGCCAGGTTCTGTAGCCGGGTTCTTCAGCCAGGTTCTGTCTAGGTTCCCCAACCAAGTTCTGTAGCCAGGTTCTGTCCAGGATCTTTTGCCATGTTCTCTCCAGCGAAGTTCTTCTGTCTCTAGGTTCTGTGTAGGTTCTAAGTTCTGTGTCTCTAAGTTCTGTGTCCTAAGTTCTGTCTCCTAAGTTCTGTCTGTCGAGTTCTGTGTCCTAAGTTCTGTGTCCTAAGTTCTGTCTCTTGTTGTCTTGTAACATCTGTATTTATACCAGTTGATTCCAATCCTATCAATCTCTATTCCAAAGGTTAGGGCGTTTTCTTATCTCCATTCCAGGAAGTAAAGATTATGTAGCTTAAGCATGATTGTTCATAGTTAAAGTGATTAATTACCCGCCTGGCAGTTAAGAGGTTTTATTCCCTCCCTAACTTCAGGGGAAAATCCCTACCTGGGGAAACAACCTTTCTCAGAGAGGTGACCTTGGTTAAAACACATAGTGCCAAGAAGGTGAGCAAACATATTAAGAACAGTGTGCCATATATGCCAGGTCCCTAGAAACAGCAAGGATGGACCGGCTCCCGGCAGATATTGTCTAATTGGAAATCCAAGGTGACAATTCATGTTATGTTGGGGGGAAATAGTCTGTCGACAAGTTCAGGCTGCTATAACAAAAATACCATAGACTAGGTGGCTTAAACAACAAACATTGATATCTCACTGTTCTGGAGGCTGGAAAGTCTGTGATCCAAGGTACCAGCAGACATGGTGTCTCATGGGGCACTTTTCCTGGTTCATAGTGGCCATCTTTTCACTGGGTCCTCACATGGTGGGTAGGAAAGGTGAGGGAGCTCTCTTCGGTCTCTTTTATTAGGGCACTATCCCATTTATGAGGGCTCTATTTTGGTTAGCTCTTTACCTCCCAAAGGCCCTGCCTTCTAACACTATCACATTGGGGTTTGGGTTTCAACATGAATTGGGGTGGGAACACAGTCAGTCTATATAGTATAAAAGATTTGTGGTGAAAAACAGAGAATATGTTTATGAGCCACCCTTGCCAAAATGACGGGCTAAGAAGACTGGTTAGTGTGGAGTCATTAATGTATTCTGAGAAATGTATTTATATATACAAAGTAATGACTTGAAATAATTTGGCAATTTTGAAACAGGTAGGAAATATATTAAAATAGAAAGAGCTAGAGGAAAATGATATCACTGAATTAATTTAATTTTAGGAGTATACCAGCAAACAAGGTATTTCAATTGCCCAAACATCTGTGCATATACATTTTGACACAAGTGGATCACAGGTATGTGTCTAACTTACTTGATTTTAATCATTGGGCTAAGTTTAACTCAAATAATAGCACAATAATAAAAGTTCATGTTGTAGGGTAACTGTCTAAAAATTAAATTGTCTAAACATGGATACTGAATGCTTCAATAAGATGTTAATGATTTTTAGACATGTTATTAATGACTAGAGGCCCGGTGCACAAAAATTTGTGCATTTGCGAGGGGGGGGGGAATCCCTCAGCCCGGCCTATGCCCTCTCTCAGTCTGGGACCCCTCGGGGGATGACCAACTGCTGGCTGAGGCCTGCTCCCCAGGGGATTGGGCCTAAGATGGCAATCAGACATCCCTCTGGCAGCCCGGCAACCCTCGGGAGATGTCCACTTGCCAGCTGGGAGCAGACCTAAGCTGCAGTCGGACATCCTTAGCGCTGCTGAGGAGGCAGGAGAGGCTCCCACCACCACCACTGTACTGGCAGCCATCAGCCTGGCTTGTGGCTGAGCAGAGCTCCCCCATGTGGGAGCACACTGACCACCAGAGGGTAGCTCCTGCATTGAGCATCTGCTCCCTGGTGGTCAGTGTGTGTCATAGTGACCAGTCATTCCCAGTCTTTCTGCTGTTAGGGTCAGTTTGCATATTACCCTTTTACTATATAGGATAGAGGCCTGGTGCACAGATGGGGGCCGGCTGGTTTGCCCTGAATTGTGTCCCTGATCAGGGTGGGAGTCCCGCTAGGGTGCCTGGCTAGCTGAGTGAGGGGCTGATGGCTGTTTTCAGGCTGCCTGCACCCCCTTCAAGGTAGGGGTCCCCACTGGGGTGCCTGGCCAGCCTGGATGAGGGGCTGAGGGCTGTTTTCAGGTGGACCAAGCCTGCAACTGAAGCTCCCAGTCTCTCCTTTTTTTCTTTTCTTTTTTTTTTTATTCTGGGATTTATTTACCTTCTGTAATTGAAACTTTGTTGCGGCTCCAGCTCCAAGGCCGGCTGGCTGAAAGCAGGCATCTAGGGTTTGTTTAGCTTCTATAATTGCAACATTGTTGCTTAGACTGGAGCTCAGAGCCCGGCTGCGGCAGGCGGGGAACCTTAGCTTCCTCCATCACTGGAACAAGCAAGCCTCATGTTTGCTTCAGCTGCCTGGCTGCCGGCCGCCATCTTGGTTGGCAGTTAATTTGCATATCACCCTGATTAGCCAATAGGAAGCATAGCAGAGGTATGGTTAATTACCATGTTTGTCTATTATTAGATAGGATTATTTGAGTACAGAAGATAGGTATTAAGTTTTTAATCAATATCAGTTTTGGTAAGTTTAAAAATCAGAAGTATATGTCCTTCCACTAATGCAAAACCTTTTGTTAGGTCTATTAACATTTGAAAAAGTGGATGCCTTTAGTTGAGTTATTTTGTAGGACTAAAAATTATAACAATACATAGAATATGGAAAGAATTGACCTTCGGAAATGTGAGATATCCAATGGTTTTTGAGGATGTCCTATAGTTTTCAGTTTTAAATATTTTTTTCCACATTCTCCAACAGATTCTTGTGCCAGAAAGTCAAATCTCACCTGTTGCAGAAGAACTCATTAGTTTGAAAGAAAATCCTAACTCCCAAAAGAAATTTCCTAAACCTCCAGAATACATCAAAAATAGTACTCAAGGGGACAGAAAAAACAGTCAATCTGAGGTAAGTATGGTGTCAAAATAGTTATTTATAAAAAATATATAGATAGATCAAATTATTGTTATATATAATTACAGAGAAAAGCATCTGTAACATTTCAAAGTACTTTCTCTGACTTTTACAAACAGAAACAAAAGGTAGTGTTTTAGCAAATTGTGTTCATGTGTAAGGTTAGAACAAGGTGCACTCTATACTTGGAAATTCCAAGTTAGAGATATAACCTTTCTGTCCTCTGTTTTCCCCTCTTCCTGTGCCATTGGGGATCTTCTCTAGTTCATGTCCTATAGCACCATTTCTCAGCCTCAGCCTTCTTCGTCATAGCTTCCTGGGACACTGAACATTGCTAACAGCCCTCTCTTCCTTAATGTCCTCCTATTGTTTGACGTCTATGTTAGTATTTTAATTCTCTACCTCCTTCTATTACTATATCAGAGATACTGTCTCTCCCTACCTCCAGAAAGTAGATTTGCTCTCAAAGCTTCATACCCCAAATCTCTATGCCTTCTCCTTTAGCCAGCTTCCTCCCTGTGCATTAATTTAAGCTCTTAAAGTTCTGTAGCTACATCTCCACTTATTGTTTTAATATTTCCTTCTTTGTGTCTCCTCAAGCCCTTTTCTGAAGCCTAACAGGTAAGTCTTTATCTTTCACCTCAAATTTGTATCTGCCTTCATACTTCCATAATGCACCATTGACAGTATCCTTGATTCCAGCCTCTTCTCCCCCTTACTACAACCACGGTGTTAGTGATTGTGTTTCCTGTATCTCCCAACTCTCCTCCTTGTTCCCTTTCATTGCTCACTTTAACTGACCTCAATTAACATAATAACCTCTTAATTGATCTTATTTGAACATTGTTTTTCCTGTGACTACCTTATATGGTAAACACTGGTTTTTCTTAATTTTAGCACTTTTCTGCTCAGAAAACTTTGTGATCTGTGTTGATCTCACTCAGTCTAACCTTTGACTCTGTTCTGAGACTACAATTTTACTATATCAAAATGCCCTTCACTTTGAGGTCAGTTGCTTTACTCTCTTTTATGTCATGGTCATTCTTGCCTCGATACTTTTACTTAAATTGTTTGTTCCTATTTTACCTTTACTCATCTAAGGTATACATACATTTGCAAATCTTGGTTCATTTTTCTTCTTCCTGGAGTTTTTCTTCTGATTATTTCAGTGTTTACTAATCTCTTACCTTTAAGCAACTATAAATCACACAGGCTTTTCCATATATTTAATCATGTTTGTTATGATTTTTCCCTTTAATCTTGTGTCTGTCATTAAATTTAAAATGTCATAATTTCCTTAGATGATTATATCATAAAAGGCATTTTTGTGTCTTTATATCAGAATCATAACTTGAGTACTTATTAAAATGCAGATTCTTGGGCTCTTCCCCCCATCCCCTTATAACTACTAAATCATAAACCTCTGGGAAAGATCTTAAGCACAGTAAAGTTTTAAAATATTGCAATATTGTGAAATAGCCACTATGTTTTCAGTAATTTCAAAAGACATTGTGTGTTTACTGTGGTTGTTTCTCATGGTTTAAGATAATTAACTCCTAGCACAGAGGTTCTCAACCTGTGGGTCGCGACCCCTTTGGGGGTTGAATGACCCTTTCACAGGGGTTGCCTAAGACCATCGGAAAACACATATATAATTACATATTGTTTTTGTGATAAATCACTATGCTTTAATTATGTTCAATTTGTAACAATGAAATTGGGGGTCACCACAACATGAGGAACTGTATTAAAGGGTTGCGGCATTAGGAAGGTTGAGAACCACTGTCCTAGCAAAAGAAAAATGTCTGATGCCTCAATAAGGAGTCACTGAAGCATTTATATGATTGAATAAACTGTGTCAAGTCCCATTTGCTATACCACTAGGAACTGCCTTTTTTTTTTTTTTTTTTAAGGAGAAGCAACTGGTTTCATAGTTTGTTTCCAGCTTAATGTTAGAATGCACTTTTCTCCTGTGCTCTCCCACCTTTCTTCCATGCACCATATGCAGACCTATACTAGACTCCATCAGTATTTTTTTCTCTTAGGGGCAGGTGCATTTTTTAAATAGCTCTCCTCCTCCTCTATACTTGGTTACCATCTACTCCTTTATATGGTACCCTCTAACATTCCTGTCCCATGTTATCCCTGCCTCTGCTTATCTACTTCTGTGGCTCTTACCAGTCATTCCAGGATGAAGTTAAAAATGCAGCTCATAGCTTGTGTGTCATTGAGTTTCTGAATTCCTGTAGCTACTTTTTACTCCAAAAGCAGTTTACTGGTAGTCTTCACAAAATATTAAAACAAATTTTTAAATGTGAGAAAGTTTTAGACAATGATTAACATTATGAATGTGGAGAAGGAAGATGGCGGCGATATAGGCAGACGCGTCCCAGGTCGTGTCCCGGAGCAAATGCAGTGAGCAGCTGAAACTAATAACACCCACCCCGAATTGGCGAGAGTGCTCAGCTGGTGAGACGGTTTGCAGCCAGGAAGGGCAGAACTCCCCTGGAAAGGTAAAAAAAAACCCAGGGATTTGGGCAGGAAAGTTTGCCAGACCTCTGAGCCCAGAGGGTCGGAGGGAGACCGCGTGGCAGACAGCCGCGTCCCTTGGGACAGGCACAGCCCCTGACGGGGAAGGGCGATCCGCGGGATTCCTGGCACCGCCGGGGGATTTGAAAGCTGGGTTCTGTGATCACGGAGGACTGAGCCTAAAGGGGGCAGCCTGAAGAGCTGACCTGACCATGCAGTGCCCGTAAAAGAAGAGTTTACAGAAACCAAGCCCTCCGCGTTTCCGCGGCCGGCATTTGTTTGTTTGTTCTCGCCGAACCCTGTTCATGGGACATTTCGGATACAGACACTGACCTGTGCTGAACAGAGGGAGAGGGTTCGGAGGAGTGGAATCCCGGGAGAGACTGAGGAGAGGCAGGGGGCCAGGAGAGGTGGAAGCGAATTGAGTGCTGAGTCGCCCCTTAGCCCAGGACTGGGGCAGCCATTCTCTCTGGAGAGTGAGACTCCTCCCCCCAGCCCCCAGGCAAGGAGCACAGCCACACCCAGATTCCACCCTGAATGAGATCAAGGATTAAAATAATCTAATCAGCCCCTGGGAGTTAACAGGGTCTGACCTATAGAGGGATTTTCAATGCTGTATAGCCTCAGAGGCCAAGCCCAGAACACTGCCACCCAGAGGCTGAGCCACAAACTGACTCTTTGCTAAACACAAAATAAGGCGGGCTAGGAAAAAAATCCGGCCTGCTTTAAAATAAGGACTGTGGTTTAAAACACAGAGGAACAGTGTATCGCAGGGAAACTCAACACTCTCCTGAATACCTGGCAGGACTAAAGGCGAGCCAGACTGAAGAATAGAAGAACCGAAGGACCTTCACTACTGCAATTTTTTTTTCTTTTTTCACCTTTTAACTAAGAAACCAATTTATTTTTATTTTTTTAAAATATTTTTTCCCCTTTTTTTTTTTTCTTCTTTTTTTTCCCCTCTTTTTCCATCACCTGGTTTTACCCTTTTAATTACTACCTTCTTATTTTTAACCAGTATTATTACTGCTACCATTTTACCATCTTTTAAATTGCCATTTTATTTTCTCTTTATTTTATTTTGGGATTAGTGTTCTCCATTCTATTTTCATCGTTATATTATTAGTGGTTTCTAGTTTGCATCCATCTACAGGGAGTTGTTGCTGGAATTTGCTGGGATTAGTGGTGGTTCTATAGGAGTATTCTCATCATATAAAAAGTCTCTTCTCCTCTTCCACTTCATTCTCTCTTTTCACTCTTTTTTTTTCTTTTCTCGCTTTTATTTCCCCCCTTCTTTTTCCCAATTTCATTTCTGCACTCTTTTTTTGGGGTCCATACTTTTCTTTTTCTCTTTTATCTTTTTCTTTTCCTTCTGCCTTATCCCCTAATTCTCTTAATTCGGTGGTCGCCTTTATTTGGGGTTATTAATATCGTGAATATATTTGTGTTTAGTGCCTGGTACGTGGTGCCTTGTTGTGTTGTATTTTGTGCCCTTAAATCAACGCAGCAGATCCAAGCAACAGCAATCTCCTGAGGACCATACCCTCTGCTAAGGAACAGCAGCTGTACGTGAAACCTCCCCCACCAGCCAGAAGAGCCACCACAGCTGTGAACAGCACCCACCAGAGGAGCTGCCGCCAACTGAAGAGCAGCTGCTACCGCAACCGCCCGAAGAGCAACCACAGACCAAGGACTCACTGCCACCCAGGGAGCAGCCACTGAACGACTCAACGTCTAGATATGTCAGTGAGATCAAACATGGGTAGACAAAGAAACCCCAAAGGAAAGAGAAGCAGGACTCTCCAGAAAAGCAGCTAAGTAATACAGAGGCATGCAACATGACAGAAAAAAGAATTCAGAATAAGGGTCCTAGAGTGCATAAACCGGATGGAGGAAAAATCGACAACCTCTGCAAGAAGCAAGAAGAAAACAGATGAAATAATCAATAACATATGGAAGAAGCTAGAAGAAACAGATGAAAAAATCAACAACTTAAGTAACACCCAAGAAGAAATGAAGAGTGATATAGCTGCAATAAAAACACCATTGAAAGTATCAACAGTAGACTAGGAGAAGCGGAGGACCGAATTAGTGAATTAGAAGACAAGGAAGCAAAACACACCCAAAATGTACTGCAATTGGAGAAAAAAATTAAAAGACAGGAGGAGAGCCTAAGGGAGCTTTGGGACAACATGAAACGAAACAACATACGAATAATAGGGGTACCAGAACAACAGAAAGATGAACAAGGATTAGAAAACCTATTCGAAGAAATAATATCAGAAAACTTCCCTGAGGTGGGGAAAAAAAAAGACACACAAGCCCAGAGAGTCCCAAACAAGGTGAACCCGAAAAGACCCACACCAAGACACATCATAATTACCATGGCAAATGTTCAGGACAAAGAGAAAATCTTACAGGCCGCAAGAGAGAGACGGAAAGTCACATACAAAGGATCTCCCATTAGATTATCAAATGATTTCTCAACAGAAACACATCAGGCCAGAAAAGAATGGACAGAAATTTACAAAGTGATGCAAAGCAAAGGACTGAATCCAAGAATACTCTATCCAGCAAGGCTATCATTCAAACTTGAAGGGAAATAAGAAGCTTCACAGACAAAAAAGGGCTAAGGGAGTTTATCACCACTAAGCCAGCAATGCAAGGAATGCTAAAGGGTCTGGTATAAAAAGAAGAAATAAAAAGCTCAGGAAAGAAAACAGCCACACAAAAAAGAAATGGCTACAAACAAGTACCTTTCAATAATAACTTTAAACGTAAACGGACTAAATGCTCCAACCAAAAGACATCAAGTGGCTGAATGGATAAAAAAACATGACCCATACATCTGCTGTCTACAAGAAACCCACCTCATTAGAAGGGACTCACACAGACTGAAAGTGAAAGGATGGAAAAATATCTTTCAGGCAAATGGAAAGGAAAAGAAAGCTGGGGTAGCAATACTTATATCGGACAAAATAGACCTCAAAGTGAAGGCCATAACAAGAGATAGGGAAGGACACTTCATAATACTAAAGGGATCAATACAACAAGAAGATATAACCCTGGTAAACATATATGCACCCAATACAGGAGCACCCAGATTTATAAAAAAACTCCTGGAAGATATCAAAGGAGAGATCGACAACAATACAATCATAGTAGGGGACTTTAATACACCACTGACAGCACTGGATAAGTCCTATAGACAAACAATCAGCAAAGATACAGCAATCCTAAATGACTCACTTGATCAGATGGACTTAATAGACATCTTCAGAACGCTTCACCCCAAAGCCAGGGAATATACGTTCTTCTCAAGTGCTCATGGGACATATTCAAAAATAGACCACATATTGGGTCACATGCAAAGTCTTCCCAAATTCAAGAAGATTGAAATCATACCAAGCATCTTCGCAGACCACGATGGCATAATATTAGAAATAAACTACAATAAAAACAACCCAAAATACTCAAACACCTGGAAGCTGAATAGCATGCTATTAAATATTGATTGGGTTACCAATGAGATCAAAGAAGAAATTAAAAACATCCTGGAAACTAATGACAATGAAAACACAACAATCCAAAACCTATGGGACACAATGAAAGCAGTCCTGAGAGGGAAGTTTATAGCTCTACAGGCCTATCTCAAAAAACAAGAAAAAATGGTAGTAAATCATCTAACTCTACAACTCAAAGATTTAGAAAGAGAGCAACAAGAAAACCCCACAGTGAGCAGAAGGAAGGAGATAATAAAGATTAGAGCAGAAATAAATGACATAGAGAACAAAAAAACAATACAGAAAATCAATGAAACCAAGAGCTGGTTCTTTGAAAGGATAAACAAGATTGATAAACCCCTAGCTAGACTCACCAAGAAGCAAAGAGAGAGGACTCAAATAAACAAAATCAGAAACGATAGAGGCGAAATAACAACAGACCCCACAGAAATACAAATGATTGTTAAAAAATACTTTGGACAGCTCTACTCCAACAAACTAGACAACCTGGAGGAAATGGACAAATTCCTAGAAAAATACAACATTCCAAAAACCCAATCAGGAAGAATCTAAAAATCTCAACAGGCCAATAACTATGGAAGAAATTGAAGCAGTCATCAAAAAGCTTCCATCAAACAAAAGCCCAGGACCAGACGGCTTCACAGGGGAGTTTTACCAAACATTCAAGGAAGAACTAAAACCTATCCTCCTCAGACTACTACAAAAAATTCAAGAGGAAGGAACACTTCCAAGCTCATTCTATGAAGCCAGCATCACCCTAATACCAAAACCAGGGAAAGACAACACAATGAAAGAGAATTACAGGCCAATATCCCTCATGAACATAGATGCCAAAATCCTCAACAAAATCTTAGCAAATCGGATCCAGCAGTACATCAGAAAGATCATACACCATGACCAAGTAGGATTTATCCCAGGGATGCAAGGATGGTACCATATCCGTAGATCAATAAACGTGCTACCTCACATAAACAAATAGAAAGAAAAAGGCCACATGGTCATATCAATTGATGCAGAAAAAGCATTTGACAAAATTCAACACCCATTTTTGATAAAAACTCTCAGCAAGGTGGGAATAGAAGGATCATACCTCAACATAATAAGAGCCATATATGAAAAACCCACAGCCAACATCATACTCAATGGACAAAAACTAACACCATTTCCCCTAAGAACAGGAACAAGACAGCGGTGCCCCCTCTCACCACTCCTGTTCAACATAGTACTAGAAGTGTTAGCCATTGCAATTAGGCAAGAAGAAGAAATAAAAGGCATCCAAATTGGAAAAGAGGAAGTAAAACTGTCCTTATTTGCTGATGACATGATATTATACATACAAAACCCTAGAGAGTCCATCAAGAAGCTACTAGACTTAATACATGAATTTGGCAATGTAGCAGGATACAAAATTAACCCCAAGAAATCTGAGGCATTTCTATACACCAATAGTGAACTTTCAGAAAGAGATTATAAAAACAATCCCGTTTACCATCGCACCAAAAAAATTAAGCTACCTAGGAATAAACTTAACTAAAGAAGTAAAAGACCTCTACTCAGAAAACTACAGGACGTTGAAAAAGATATAGAGGAAGACATAAACAGATGGAAGAACATACCGTGTTCATGGATTGGTAGAATCAACATCATTAAAATGTCCATACTACCCAAAGCAATCTATAAATTCAATGCACTTCCCATTAAAATACCAATGGCATACTTCATAGATCTAGAACGAACTCTTCAAAAATTCATCTGGAATAAAAGACCCCGAATTGCTGTAGCAATCCTAAAAAAGAACAAAGTAGGTGGGATCTCAATACCAGACATCAAGATGTATTACAAAGCCACTGTTCTCAAAACTGCCTGGTACTGGCACAAGAATAGGCATATAGATCAATGGAATAGAATAGAGAGCCCAGAAATTGGCTCGAACCAATATGCTCAATTAATATTTGACAAAGGAGGCAAGAACATACAATGGAGCCAAGATAGTCTCTTCAATAAATGGTGTTGGGAAAATTGGACAGATATATGCAAGAAAATGAAACTAGACCACCAACTTACACCATATACAAAAATAAACTCAAAATGGATAAATGAATTAAATGTACTACAGGAAACCATAAAAAATTCTAGAAGAATCCAAAGGCAGCAAAATCTCCGACATATGCCGAAGCAATTTCTTCACTGGTACAGCTCCTAGGACACATGAAACTAAAGAAAAAATGAACAAATGGGACTACATCAAAATAAAAAGTTTCTGCACAGCAAAAGAAACCATCAACAAAACAACGAGAAAACCCACTGTGTGGGAAAACATATTTGCCAATGTCATATCTGATAAGGGCCTAATCTCCAAAATTTATAGGGAACTCACACAACTTAACAAAGAAGATAAACAATCCAATCAAAAAAATGGGCAAAGGACCTAAATAGACACCTTTCAAAGAGGACATTCAGAAAGCCAAGAGACATATGAAAACATGCTCAAAGTCACTAATCATCCGAGAGATGCAAATCAAAACAACAATGAGGTACCATCTCACACCTGTCAGACTGGCTATCATCAACAAATCAACAAACGACAAGTGCTGGAGAGGATGTGGAGAAAAAGGAACACTTGTGCACTGCTGGTGGGAATGCAGACTGGTGCAGCCACTATGGAAGACAGTATGGAGTTTCCTCAAAAAGCAACAAATGGAACTCCCATTTGACCCTGTGATCCCACTTCTAGGAATATATCCCAAGAAACCAGAAACACCAATCAGAAAGGATATATGCACCCCTATGTTCATAGCAGCACAATTCACCATAGCTAAGATCTGGAAACAGCCTAAGTGCCCATCAGTAGATGAATGGATTAGAAAACTGTGGTACATCTACACGATGGAATACTATGCTGCTCTAAAAAGGAAGGAACTCTTACCATTTGCAACGGCATGGATGGAACTGGAGAGCATTATGCTAAGTGAAATAAGCCAGTCAATGAAGGAAAAATACCACATGATCTCACTTATTCATGGATAATTGAGACCATTATAATCTTTTGAACAATAATAGATACAGAGGCAGAGCTGCCTCAAACAGAGTGTCAAACTGCAACGGAAGGCCGGGGAGGGTTCGGGGCGGGAGGTAGGGGGTAAGAGATCAACCAAAGGACTTGTATGCATGCATATAAGCATAACCAATGGACATAAGACACTGGGGGATAGGGAGGCTAGGGACTGTCTTGGGCGGGGGGGAAAAATGGACACATATGTAATACCCTTTGTAATAAAAAATATAATTAAAAAAAAAAAAAAAAAAAAATCTCTGCTAAAAAAAAAAAAAAACATTATGAATGTATTCACAAACAAGTTTACATCAATATGTCTAAACATCCTCTACATGAAATAGAATAGGAAACTCAGTAGCAATAAAAAAATTTTTTTTACATGTCTAGATGTTCTATAAATATTCTTTAAAAAAAAACATTTCTTTCTTGTTTTGGCTACCTGTTCAATACCAAATATTAGGATTAAATTTTTAATGAAAGCCTAAAACAGAAATTTTTGGGCATCATCCTATATAATAAAAAGCTAATATGCAAATTGACCAGACGGCAGAATGACGCTCAAGGCAGGAGCTGCTCCCTGGTGGTCAGTGCACTCCCACAGGGGGATCGCCGCTCAGCCAGAAGCCCTGAGCCAGACTTACGGCTAGTGAGCATAGCAGTGGTGGTAGGAGCCTCTCCCACCTCCACGGCAGTACTAAGGATGTCCAACTGATGGCTTAGGCCCACTCCCCCATGGGCTCCCAGACTGTAAGAGGGCACAGGCCAGACTGAGGGACCCCCTGAGTGCACAAATTTTGTGCACTGGGCCTCTAGTGTTGTTTATAAAATGCCACATATCTTTTGTGTATAGTTAAGGTAAATTGTTATGAAGAATATTGTAGAATATTTAATTTCAAAAGATATTGTGTATTTACTCTCTTTCTCATGGTTTAAGATATTTACTCCTGGCAAAAGAAAAATGTCTGAAGCCTCAATTCTTGTTACTGGTGCAGAAATATACAACAAGAGAAGTCCATTACATTTAACCAACACATGTGAGTTTTCCAGTCTTAAAGGATTTCTAACAACTGTTAATATATTTTAAATCAGGCCTTTTTAAATTCAGGGATATTCTGGACATAATTTACCTGCGGGATAAGTTGGGGATATAAAAATTGAAAACTATGAACCACTAATATCTTGTAATTGTCAAGAAATTTCAAATGACTAAGAAAGGTTTAATGGGTATTGACATATAAATATTATTAAGAATATTAATATCCAGCATAATAATTTAATATCACAAGTGGCAGTAGAATGACATAGTGGATAAAACATTGAGTTAGGCCACATTGGCTTGTTTCCCCACTCCCAACTGTGTACATGGTACAGATTATCCTCTAGCTAAGCATAGAACCAATTTCTTTTCTATAAAAGTTATATAGAGGTTTAAGCAAAAATCATTCATTCACATGACAAGGAATATTGTGAAACATTTGGACAGTACCTGTTACATACTAAGAGCTAAATAAAAATAAATAACCTGATACTATATACAAATTGCTATAAATACCATCTTATTTCATTTTTATGACAATTTTTTTTAATCTTTATGACAATTTAATAGTGACTTTCTGTTTCCAGAATCAAATTGCCTACTGGGCTGCTGTCTAATGTCCAATAGGCTCCTCAAATTTAACAGGTCCAAGATAAATTCATCTTTCCACCACCACCCCCCGCCAATTTTTTCTCCATATCTTAATTTGGTAAATGGTATCCACTTACTCATCTAAACCAGAAACCTGGGACCCATCCTAGAACCTTCCTTTTTGACCTTCTTCATCTAAATAGTATCTCAATAATAGCAATATGTAATGTTAAAAACCCACAAATATACCAGTCCTTCATTCTCCTTTTTAGCAACATCACGAAGAAGAAAAATTAAACCACCGCTGCAAGTGAGGAGTTCTGCAGAGAAACCTGGTGTTTCTGAAACTGGAGTGGATAATGCTGTATCACGTCAGTCTAAATCACCTGCAGAAAGAAGTAGAGGAGATGAGACACACAAAGTAACTTTACTTTGAAAGCATTTTTACATAAGTTATTTATCAAGTTATTGTGGAAATACATATAGAGCTAAGTTTTTACAAGCAGTGAGTGTCTTTGTTTAAGGCATTGCTTTCTTAAAAGTTATCATTTATTGTCCTTGAAAGTAAGGTCATTCTCACATACAACTCATTTACTGTGCTGACAATAGACTTTAGTAATATCCATTCAATATAACTCTGATTTACCTACCCATTTGGTGGGAGAATGGACTCATCATCATTCTTTTAGTTATACAAATTAGTGTGTGCTATGGGGATGTTCTAGTATAAAAATATAAAATACAAGTGGACTCTGTCCTTAAGTATCTCCAACTCTAGCATGGGAATTAGATAAATTAATAAGATCATTCTACTATTGTATAAATCTTCTCACATGTACTTATAGCAGTGATGGCGAGCCTTTTGAGCTCGGCGTGTCAGCATTTTGAAAAACCCTAACTTAACTCTGGTGCCGTGTCACATATAGAAATTTTTTTTATATTTGCAACCATAGTAAAACAAAGACTTATATTTTTGATATTTATTTTATATATTTAAATGCCATTTAACAAAGAAAAATCAACCAAAAAATGAGTTCGCCTGTCACCTCTGACGTGCGTGTCATAGGTTCTCCATCATTGACCTATAGGGTTCAGTAGGAACCTATTGGGAGGCTAATGTCTAACCCCAGAGCTGGAGAGGGAAGGAAAAATGAAGAGAGGCTCTCTAAGGCAGTGGTTCTCAACCTTCCTAATGCCGCGACCCTTTAATACAGTTCCTCATGTTGTGGTGACCCCCAACCATAAAATTATTTTCGTTGCTACTTCATAACTGTAATTTTGCTACTGTTATGAATTGTCATGTAAATATCTGATATGCAGGATGTATTTTCATTATTACAAATTGAACATAATTAAAGCATAGTGATTAATCACAAAAACAACATGTAATTATATATGTGTTTTCCGATGGTCTTAGGCGACCCCTGTGAAAGGGTTTTTGACCCCCAAAGGTTGAGAACCGCTGCTCTAAGGAGATGGAAAATGAGTTGGTTTTTGAAGGATAAATAAAGGTTATTCAAATGGACATTTATAAGAAGGGTATTCATTCCTGCTCTGAGGAAACAGAGCAGGGAATGGATAAGAGAAAGTTGTTTCTTGGAGAAATAGGTAATCAGAGATACAGATAACTTTGTAGGTGAAGAACACCTACTCTAGCTTTTCTTTCCTCTGAGGTGTGAGGATGGTGGATTTTTCTTGGGGATAAATTGATGTACAGTGTTCAAGGACAATTAAAGATTTGGAATAGCTACTGAGAGATAATGGAGAAAGCTAAGAATGAGTATCGTGGTAGGCAATGTGGAGACCCAGTTTAAATTAGAGACTATGAATTAACATGTAATACTCTTTCAGAGTTTAGTATTCTTGATGTTATATTGAAAAAGAATATAATAAAAGAAGATTAAAAACAGAAAAAAGAAAAAGAATAGATGGTGATTTTTAAAAAATTAAATGGTTATATGGCATAAAGATAAAGGGTGCAAGAGTTGAAGATATTAGAAAAAGTAGTCAAAGTGATGGTTCAAATTGTCTCGCTAAGTGCTTCTTACTAGGGACACTATTCAGTTTTGTGGTGTGGTACTGAATGTTGTAGGATGATAAGCATGCTAGGCCTGTGCTGGCTTATTGTCAGGGGAACCCTTCTTTCTTTATGATAACCAAAACCACACCTACACATTTCATACTGCTCCTCTCCCAGGGTAGTGGACCACTGGCTAGAGTAAGTAGGAAAGAAAGCCAGGATGGCCCTGGCTGGTTTGGCTCAGTGGATAGAGTGTCAGCCTGCGGACTCAAGGGTCCCAGGTTCGATTCCGGTCAAAGGCATGTACCTTGGTTGCAGGCACATCCCCAGTGGGGAGTGTGCAGGAGGCAGCTGCTCAATGTTTCTCTCATCGATGTTTCTAACTCTCTGTCCCTCTCCCCTCCTCTCTGAAAAATCAATAAAATATATTTTTTAAAAAAAGAAAGCAGGATGAAGCAAAATATCTTAGCCTAGACTGCAGTGATGGCAAACCTATGACACACCTGTCAGAGGTGACCCGCGAACTCATTTTTTTGGTTGATTTTTCTTTGTTAAATGGCATTTAAATATATAAAATAAATATCAAAAATATAAATCTTTGTTTTACTATGGTTGCAAATATTAAAAAATTTCTATATGTGACACGGCATCAGAGTTAAGTTAGGGTTTTTCAAAATACTGACACACTGAGCTCAAAAGGTTCGCCATCACTGGCCTACAGGGTATATTCTTCTGACACTGATGTCAGATTTTTATTTGATCTGGGTAAGTGTGTATCTGTGGCTGTGGAAAAAGGGAAGCTTGCTGTAGTTAAGAAGTTGACTGTGCAATGGCCATAAAGTTACAAAACATTTAATGTTCCATGATTTCCAACTCCTTTATGTATATTAGTGAAAAGACAGAATAGATGCAGGTTATGAGATCAAAACAATAGGAAATGTGCCATGGAGGTTCTAGAAATTGTCAGTTCCAGATGAAGATTGAATTGTTTTACTGGCTATGAAGTGATCAGAAAATTTATAGGATCTTGTGCTTCCTTATCTGCAGTGAAAATTATTTTCTTGTATTTTAGGGACAAGTAAAGATTTGGAATAGCTACTGAGAGATAATGGAGAAGCCTAAGAATGACTATCAGTGTTAGGCAATTTGGAGACCCAGTTTAAATTAACTGATATTCTAAAATGGGCATAACCTTAATAAAATACAGTTGACACTTGAACAACATGACCTTGAGCTGCATGGTTCACTTATACATGGATTTTTTTTTCAATAAATACTGTAAATATATGTATTTTATCAAGATTTTCTTAACATTTTACTTTCTCGGGCTTTATTATAAGAATACAATATATAATACATATAACATACAAAATATGTATTAGTCAACTATTTGTTATCAGTAAGGAACCCAGACAATTCACTATTAGTAGCTAAGTTTGGTGGAATCAAAAGTTCTATGCAAATTTGACAGTGAGGGGTCAGTATCCCTACCCCCCAACTTGTTTTTTTTTTTTTAATTGTTTTATTGCTTAAAGTATTACAAAGAGTATTACATATGTCTCCTTTTGTTCCCGCCCTTGACAATCCCCCGGCCTCCTCTACCCCCCAGTGTCTTATGTCCATTGGTTATGCTTATATGCATGCATACAAGTCCTTCGGTTGATCTCTTACCGCCCCCCTTCTGCCCCCAACCCTCTGCGGCCTTCCCGCTGCAGTTTGACAGTCTATTTGAGGCTGCTCTGCCTCTGTATCTATTTTGTTCATAAGTTTATAATGGTCTTTATTATCCATAAATGAGTGAGATCATGTGGTATTTTTCCTTAATTGACTGGCTTATTTCACTTAGCATAATGCTCTCCAGGTCCATCCATGCTGTTGCAAATGGTAAGAATTCCTTCTTTTTTACAGCGGCATAGTATTCCATCATGTAGATGTACCACAGTTTTCTAATCCATTCATCTACTAATGGGCACTTAGGCTGTTTACAGATCTTAGCTATGGTGAATTGTGCTGCTATGAACATAGGGGTGCATATATCCTTTCTGATTGGTGTTTCTGTTTTCTTGGGATATATTCCTAGAAGTGGGATCATGGGGTCAAATGGGAGTTCCATTTGTAGTTTTTTGAGGAAACTCCATACTGTCTTCCATAGTGGCTGCACCAGTCTGCATTCCCACCAGCAGTGCACGAGGGTTCCTTTTTCTCCACATCCTCTCCAGCACTTGTTGTTTGTTGATTTCTTGATGATAGCCATTCTGACAGGCGTAAGATGGTACCTCATGGTTGTTTTGATTTGCATTTCTCGGATGATTAGTGACTTTGAGCATGTTTTCATATGCCTCTTGGCTTTCTGAATGTCCTCTTTTGAAAAGTGTCTATTTAGGTCCTTTGCCCATTTTTTGATTGGATTGTTTATCTTCCTTTTGTTAAGTTGTATGAGTTTCCTATAAATGTTGGAGATTAAACGCTTATCGGTGATAACATTGGCAAATATGTTCTTCCATGCAGTGGGCTTTCTTGTTGTTTTGTTGATGGTTTCTTTTGCTGTGCAGAAGCTTTTTATTTTGATACAGCCCCATTTGTTTATTTTCCAATGCCCTAGGAATTGCTTCAGCATATCTGTGAGATTTTGTTGCCTTTGGATTCTTCTAGAATTTTTATGGTTTCCTGTCGTACATTTAAGTCCTTTATCCATTTTGAGTTTATTTTTGTGTATGGTGTAAGTTGGTGGTCTAGTTTCATTTTTTGCATGTATCTGTCCAGTTTTCCCAACACCATTTATTGAAGAGACTATCTTGACTCCATTGTATGTTCTTGCCTCCTTTGTCAAATATTAATTGAGCATATTGGTTTGGGTAGATTTCTGGGCTCTCTATTCTATTTCATTGATCTATATGTCTGTTCTTGTGCCAGTACCAGGCAGTTTTGAGAACAGTGGCTTTGTAATACAGCTTGATATCTGGTATTGAGATCCCACCTACTTTGCTCTTTCTCAGGATCGCTGCAGCTATTCGGCGTCTTTTTTTATTCCAGATGAATTTTTGGAGAGTTTGTTCTAGGTCTGTGAAATATGCCGTTGGTATTTTAATGGGAAGTGCGTTGAATTTATAGATTGCTTTGGGTAGTATGGACATTTTAATGATGTTGATTCTACCAATCCAAGAACATGGTATATTCTTCCATCTCTTTATGTCTTCCTCTATCTCTTTTTTCAGCGTCCTGTAGTTTTCTGAGTAGAGGTCTTTTACCTCTTTAGTTTATTCCTAGATATCTTAATATTTTTTGATGCGATGGTAAATGGGATTGTTTTTTAGTCTCTCTTTCTGTAAGTTCACTATTGGTGTATAGAAATGCCATAGATTTCTTGGTGTTAATTTTGTATCCTGCTACATTGCCAAATTAATTTATTAAGTCTAATAGTTTTTTGATGGAGTCTTTAGGGTTTTTTATGTATAATATCATGTCATCTGCAAATAAGGACAGTTTTACTTCTTCTTTTCCAATTTGGATGCCTTTTATTTCTTCTTCTTGTCTAATTGCAATGGCTAATACTTCCAGTACTAGTCTTCCTGTCTAATTGCAATGGCTAATACTTCCAGCCAATAAAAGCATATATGGCTTTTATTATGTTGAGGTATGATCCTTCTACTCCCACCTTGCTGAGAGTTTTTATCAAAAATGGGTGTTGGATTTTGTCAAATGCTTTTTCTGCATCAATTGATATGACTATGTGGTTTTTTTCTTTCAATTTGTTTATGTGATGTATCACGTTTATTGATTTGCGGATATTGTACCATCTTTGCATCCCTGGGATAAATCCTACTTGGTCATAGTGTATGATCTTTCTGATGTACTGCTGGATCCAATTTGCTAAGACTTTGTTGAGGATTTTGGCATCTATGTTCATGAGGGATATTAGCCTGTAATTCTCTTTCATTGTGTCATCTTTACCTGCTTTTGGTATTAGGGTGATGCTGGCTTCATAGAATGAGCTTGGAAGTGTTCCTTCCTCTTGGATTTTCTGTAGTAGTCTGAGGAGGAAAGGTTTTAGTTCTTCCTTGAATGCTTGGTAAAACTCCCCTGTGAAGCAGTCTGGCCCTGGGCTTTTGTTTGCTGGAAGCTTTTTGATGACTGCTTCAATTTCTTCCGTAGTTATTGGCCTGTTGAGAGTTTTAGATTCTTCCTGATTGAGTTTTGGAATGTTTTATTTAGGAATATGCCCATTTCCTCCAGGTTGTCTAGTTTGATGGAGTAGAGTTGTCCATCGTATTTTTTAACAATCATTTGTATTTCTGTGGGGTCTGTTGTTATTTTGCCTGTATCATTTCTGATTTTGTTTATTTGGGTCCTCTCTCTTTGCTTCTTGATGAGCCTGGCTAGAGGTTCATCAATCTTGTTTATTCTTTCAAAGAACCAGCTCTTGGTTTCATTGATTTTATGTATTGTTTTTTTGGTTTCTATGTCATTTATTTCTGCTCTAATCTTTATTATCTCCTTCCTTCTGCTCACTCTGGGCTTTTCTTGTTGCTCTCTTTCTAATTCTTTGAGATGTAAAGTTAGATGATTTACTACCATTTTTTCTTGTTTTTTGAGATAGGCCTGTAGAGCTACAAATTTCCCTCTCAGGACTGCTTTCATTGTGTCCCATAGGTTTTGGATTGTTGTGTTTTCATTGTCATTAGTTTCCAGGATGTTTTTAATTTCTTCTTTGATCTCATTGGTAACCCAATCAATATTTAATAGCATGCTATTCCGCTTCCAAGTGTATTGGAAGTATTTTGGGTTGATTCTATTGTAGTTTATTTCTAAAATTATGCCATTGTGATCTGAGAAGATACTTGGTATGATTTCAATCTTTTTGAATTTAGGGAGACTTTGTTTGTGACCCAATATATGGTCTATTTTTGAAAATGTCTCATGAGCACTTGAGAAGAACGTATATTCCATGGCTTTGGGGTGAAATGTTCTGAAGATGTCAATTAAGTCCATCTGATCTAGTGAGTCATTTAGGATTGCTGTTTCTTTGCTGAATTTTTGTCTAGAAGATCTATCCAGTGATGTCAGTGGTGCATTAAAGTCCCCTACTATGATTGTATTGTTGTCAATCTCTCCCATTGATATCTTCCAGGAGTTTTTTTTATGTATTTGGGTGCTCCTGCATTGGGTGCATATATGTTTATCAGGGTTATATCCTCTTGTTGATCCCTTTAGTATTATGAAGTGGCCTTCCTTATCTCTTGTTATGGCCTTCACTTTGAGATCTATTTTGTCCGATATAAGTATTGCTACCCTAGATTTTTTTTTTCATTTCTATTTTCCTGAATGATATTTTTCCATCCCTTCATTTTCAGTCTGTGTGAGTCCCTTATTCTGAGGTGGGTCTCTTGTAGACAGCAAATATATGGGTCATGTTTTTTTATCTATTCAGCCACTTGATGTCTTTTGATTGGAGCATTTAGTCCATTTACATTTAAGGTTATTATTGAAAGGTACTTGTTTGTAGCCATTCCTATTTTTTGTGCCTGTTTTCTTTCTGAGCTTTTTATTTCTTCTTTTTACACCAGACCCTTTAGCATTTCTTGCATTGCTGGCTTGGTGGTGATAAACTCCCTTAGCCTTTTTTTGTCTGTGAAGCTTCTTATTTCCCCTTCAATTTTGAATGATAGCCTTGCTGGATAGAGTATTCTTGGATTCAGTCCTTTGCTTTGCATCACTTTGTAAATTTCCGTCCATTCTTTTCTGGCCTGATGTGTTTCTGTTGAGAAATCATTTGATAATCTAATGGGAGATCCCTTGTATGTAACTTTCCGTCTCTCTCTTGCAGCCTTTAAGATTCTCTCTTTGTCGTAAACATTTGCCATGGTAATTATGATGTGTCTTGGTGTGGGTCTTTTTGGGTTCACCTTGTTTGGGACTCTCTGTGCTTGTGTGACTTTTTTCTTCCCCACCTCAGGGAAGTTTTCTGATATTATTTCTTCAAATAGGTTTTCTAATCCTTGTTCCTCTTTCTGTTGTTCTGGCACCCCTATTATTTGTATGTTGTTTCGTTTCATGTTGTCCCATAGCTCCCTTAGGCTCTCCTCCTGTCTTTTAATTTTTTTCTCCAATTGCAGTTCAGTTTGGGTGTGTTTTGCTTCCCTGTCTTCTAATTCGCTAATTCGGTCCTCTGCTTCTCCTAGTCTGCTGTTGAAACTTTCAATTGTGTTTTTTATTGCAGCTATATCACTCTTCATTTCTTCTTGGTTCTTACATAAGTTATTGATATTTTCATCCATTTCTTTTTGATTCTTACATAAGTTGTTGATTTTTTTCATCTGTTTCTTCTTGATTCTTGCATAAGTTGCTGATTTTTTCCTCCATCCAGTTTATACACTCAAGGACCCTTAATCTAAATTCTTTTTCTGTCATGCTGCATGCCTCACTTAGCTGCTTTTCTGGCGAGTCCTCCTTTTCTTTCCTTTGGGGGTTTCTTTGTCTACCCATGTTTGATCTCACTGACATATCTAGATGTTGAATCGTTCAGGGGCTGCTCCTTGGGCTGTGGTTGCTCCTCGGGTGGTTGTGGTAGCAGCTGCTCCTCAGTTGGCAGAAGCTCCTTTGGTGGGTGCTGTTCACAGCTGTGGTGGCTCCTCTGGCTGGTGGGGTGAGTCTTCACACACAGCTGCTGTTCCTCAGACAGAGGGTGTGCTGATCACGAGGCTGCTGTTCCTTGGATGGGGGTGGGCTACACACGCAGTTGCTACTCCTTGAACTGGGGTGGACTGTTCATGTGGCTATTGTTCCTTGGATGGGGGCTGGCTGCACGCTGCTGTTGTTCCTCTGATGTGGTGGGCTGTTTGTGGGGCTACTGCTCCTTGGACTTGGACAGGTTGATTGCAAGTCTGCTGCTCCTCGGATGGGGGTGGGCTGCTTGCACAACTGCTGCTCTTTGGACAGGAGTGAGCTGCACGCGTGGCTGCTCCTCCTCAGACGGGGACGTGCCACTCACCCGGCTGCTGCTCATCGGACAGGTGCAGGCTGTTGTGGCTCTGCTCCTCGGACCGGTGCATGCTGCACAGGGCTGCTGTTCTTTGGACGTGGGCGGTCTGCTCGTGTGGCTGCTGCTCCTCGGACTGGGGTGGGCTGCTGCTGCTCCTCGAATGGGGATGGGCCACTCACAGAACTGCTGCTCCTCGGATGGGGGCGGGATGCCCACATAGCTGCTGTTCCTCGGATTGGCCAGGCTGCTCGTGTGGCTGCTGATGCTTAGACGAGGACAAGATGCTTGCATAGCTACTGCTCCTCGGACTAGTGTAGGGTGCGGGCTGTGCACAGCTGCTGCTCCTCGGATGTGGGAGGGATGCGCAGGGCTGCCGTTCCTCAGATGTAGGTAGACTACTCGTGCAGCTGCTGCTCCTCGGACAGGTTGGACTTCTCGCATGGTTGCTGCTCCTCGGACAGGGAAGCGGGCCGCTCACAAAGCTGCTGCTCCTTGGACAGGGGCAGGCCACATGAGGCTGCTGCTCTTAGGCCCGAGGCAGGCTGCTCACGGGGCTGATGCTCCCTGGACAAGAGTGCACCGCTCATGTGTCTGCTGTTCACGTGGTTGAAAAAATAATGTGAAAAAGGGTAGGAAATAAAGGAATAATAAAAAAAAAGGAGAACAAAGAAAAAAGCCAAAAAAAAAAAAGAGCGACAAAAAAAAAAAAAAAAACAAAAACAAACGGGAAAACAAAGAAGAAAGCCAAAAAAAAAAAGCTAATAAAATAATAATTAAAAAATAAAAATGAAAAATTGAAATGTCATTCCTTTGGCTGGCTTAAGATCACAGTTTTCTGGAATCAATCAGCTGCCTCCTGCACACCCCCTACTGGGGATGTGTTCACAACCAAGGTATATGCCTTTGACTGGAATCGAACCTGGGACCGTTCAATCTGCAGGCCGATACTAAGCCAAACCTGTCAGGGCACCCCCAATTTGTTTTAAGGTCAACTGTAAATAGAAATACTATCCAGCTTTTAATAGCAAAGCAAATTTATTTTTAAAGTTTTAATCTTTAATATTCTGATTTTTAAAAGTTATTTTCCTACAATATCTTAATTCAAATTTACATTAATATGTCTCCTGTGTTTATAGCATATCAAAACTGCTGATGTTGCAGAAAAGACAGAAAATAAGAACCTTGAATTCCTAAACCAAAATTTTAGTAAGTACTTTTTGATTTAATCTTCTTTATAAATTTCCTTTTTGCCACACTGGCTTTCTTTGATTTGAAAAAGAAAGATTTATAATAAATGTATTCAACTTTATGCAAGGAACTTAGAGGTTACAAGGAAATATAATATACTCTCTGTTCCCAAGAAGTTTGGGTTTGAAAAGGGGAAAACTCGATCAATCAATCTCTCCATCCCAATATGTAAACCTTGATCAAAATGTATACCAATTTTACCCTGCCAACTGCATGAAAAATGAAAATACCATAATTTTTGTTTTATTTAGATGAATCCCAGTATAATGTTCGTGGTTCTCAAGCAGTGGGGAAAATAGAGAAATCTGTGTAAGTATGAGAAAGCCTATCAATTTTTTAAGCATGTATATTTACTTTTTGATGAATGTGACAAATTTAAAGGAAAAGGCTTTATAGTCTTACTAGAGGCCCGATGTATGAAATTTGTGTGTGGGGGGTGGTGGTCCCTCAGTCCAGCCTGTGCCCTCTCGCAATCCAGGACCCCTCACTCCTAACTGCCCGCCTGCTCGCTCCTAACTGCCCCCCTGCTCGCTCCTTACTGCCTGCCTGCTCACTCCTAACTGCCCACCTGCTTGCTCCTTACCGCTTGGCTAGCCACTCCTTAGCGCTGCCTCGAAGGCAGGAGAGGCTCCTCCGTTGTCTGCCCCCCGATGTGCGCATCATAGCGACGGGTCATTCTGGTTGTTCTGCCATATGGTCGCTGGGCTTTTATTATATAGACTAGAGGCCCGATGCACAAAAATTTGTGCACTGGCGGGGGTGGGGGTGTCCCTCAGCCCCACTTGTGCCCTCTCACAGTCTGGGACCCCTTGGGAGATAACAACCTGCTGGCTTAGGCCTGCTCCCAGGTGGCAGAGGGCAGGCCCAATCCCTAGGTGAGCCCCTGGTCGGGCTCAGAGCAGGGTCGATGGGGAGGTTGCAGCACCACCCCGTCATGCACAGAGCAGGGCCGATCAGGGGGTTGGGGCCCTGCCCCATGTCATGCACAGAGCAGGGCCCATCAGGGGGGTTGGAGCTCCGTACCCTATCACACACACAGCAGGGCCGATCAGGAGGTTGGGGAGCTCCCCACCATCATGCACAGAGTAGGGCTGATAGGGGAGTTGGGGCACTGCCCCCTATCACAGAGCAGGGCGGATCAGGGGGTTGGGACACTCCTCCCTGTCACATACAGAGCAGGGCCGATCAGGGGGTTGGGGCGCCTTCCCCTGTCATGAACAGAGCAGGGCGGATAGGTAGGTTGTGGCTCCACCCCCTGTCACACACAGAGCCACTGGGCGATCAAGGGGTTTGGGTGCTGCCCCCTGTCACACTGCTCCAGGGGCCAGGAGGCCTCACGGCTCCGCTGATCCCAGTGCTGGGAGGCCTCACAGCTCTGCTTGACACCAGGGCAGTGAGGCCTCGCTGCTCAGCTGATCCCGGTGCTAGGAGGCCTCGATGCTCCACTGATCCCAGTGCTGGGAGGCCTCGCGGCTCTACTTGACACAGGGGCAGTGAGGTCTCACTGCTCCGCTGATCCCGGTGCTGGGAGGCTCTGCTGATCCCAGTGCCAGGAGGCCTCGCGGCTCCGCTGATCCCGGGTTCAGGAGGCCTCGCAGCTCCGCTGATCCCAGTGCTGAGAGGCATATTACCCTTTTACTATATAGGATATAGGCTTGGTGCACGGGTGGGGGCCGGCTGGTTTCCCCTGAAGGCTGCCCCGGATCAGGGTGGGGGTCCCGCTTGGGTGCCTGGCCAGCCTGGATGAGGGGATGATGGCTGTTTGCAGCTGGTCATACCCCCTTCAGGGTGGGGGTCCCCTGGCCAGTCTGGGTGAGGGGCTGAGGGCCGTTTTCAGGCTGGCGGGTGACTGAAGCTCCCAACCTCTCCTTTTTTTCTTTTTTATTTTTTTCTGGGATTTATTTACCTTCTGTGGCTGTCACTGGAACTGAGAGCCGGCTCTAGCTCTGAGGCTCAGCTCCAGCTCTGAGACCTCAGCTGCTGATCTGGGTTTGTTTGGATTCTATAATTGAAACACTGTTTTAGCTCCAGCTCCAAGGCTGGCCAGCTGAAAGCAGGTTTCTGGGGATTGTTTAGCTTCTATAATTGCAACAATGTTTCTTAGTGTTGCAGCTCAGAGGCCGGCAGCGGCAGGCAGGGAACCTTGGCTTCCTCCATCACTGGAGCAAGCAAGCCTCCTGTTCACTTCAGCTGCCTGGCTGCCGGCTGCCATCTTGGTTGGCAGTTAATTTGCATATCTCACTGATTAGCCAATGGGAAGGGTAGCGAAGTTACGGTTAATACCATGTTTCTCTATTATTAGATAGGATTGTTTATAGCATTAATCATCTTTCAAGTATTATGATAGCACAATGGGGAATAGTCTGTTTTGTCCATTTGTACCAACATAACTACTTTCAAATTGAGAGGTTCAGATGAATGAGATTTTAAAAATAATAAAGTATGAATGTATACAAATGTAACCTACTTTAAATATACAGTGGACATGTAAGTTATGTGAGTTATATTTAGGTAGATATAAATATAGTAGCAATAATGGAACTTTTTAATCTCTAATTTGATTAATTATATGGTAAATTTTAACTTCTATAATGACTTACTAAAACATTTTCATACTTGACTAGTAAAAATTGCTATCAATAAACATTGACTACATTAAAAAAAAAACAAAGTCTTATGTCAGAATTATAGCTAATGTTTTATGATATATTAAGCAAATGAATTTATTTTCCAGGTTACCTGGTGTTTCATACAACATTCATGGAAATAAAATGTCTTCTAAATGGACATGTTGGATGCCTGTAACAAATATTACGCTGTGTAGTAATGAAAGATCAAGTGCTTCACAAGGAGACACATTTATTCAAGGTGAAACATATACAGTTGATTCTAAAAAAAAAAAAATTTTTATTGATTCAGAGAGGAAGAGAGAGGGAGGGAGAGATAGAAACATCAATGATGAGAATCATTGAGCAGCTGCCTCCTGTATGTCCCCCACTGGAGATCAAGTCTGAAATACAGGCATGTGCCCTGACTCTGACCCAGAATCAAACCGGTGACCTCATGGTTCATAGGTCATCGCTCAACCACTGAGCCATACCAGTCCAGCTACAGTTGACTCTTAACACATTTCGTACCTCTCAGGAGTTTTCTCATGTTTTGCGCGCCATCTGTTAAGGACCTCTCATGAGTGTTCTCGTTTTTCACGCCCATGGAAAAAGGAGCAAACCTAGATACTTATGTAAATTTTGTTTGGTCCTTCTTCATAGAGGAAAATGTTTTACACAGTACTATACGTTAAAAAAGTACTAGGAACTTTAATTGTTTAATTGTTTTTGTAAATAAAAATATTATAATTATTGAAAAACAACACCTAAAGTGCATTATGATGATTTAAATAACGTGCAGTTTGCCCAAAAACGTGTGGTCCCTGGCGTATGTCTTAGAGATTTCTATGCGGTACGCAATGTGTTAACAACACAGGTTTGAATTGCATTGGTCCATCCATTTATATGGAGATTTTTTTCAATAAATTTTGTAAATGTATTTTCTTTCTCATGGTTTTCTTAATATTTTTTCCTCTAGTTTACTAGAGAAAAGAATCTATACTAATAAAAGGGTAATATGCTAATTAAACTAGACATCTTCTGGACGACTTCCAGGCATCCTTCCAGAAAAAGCCACTGTGGCGGGGCCGAGACAGAAGCCGTTAGGGGTGATCAGGCTGGCAGGGGGAGAGCAGTTAGGGAGATCGGGCCAGCAGGGGAGAGCAGTTACAGCGATCAGGTCGGCATGGGAGAGCAGTTACGGTGATCAGGCCGGAATGGAAGAGCAGTTAGGGGGATCAGGCCAGCAGGGGAAAGCAGTTACTGTGATCAGGTCAGCATGGGGGAGCAGTTAGAGGGATCAAGTCAGTAGGGAGATCAGTTAGGGCAATAAGGCAGGCAGGCAGAGGTGGTTAGGGATGATCTGGCAGGCAGGCAGAGGTGATTAGGGGCGATCAGGCAGGCAGGGGAGCAGTTATGGGAATCAGGCAGGCAGGCAGGCAGAGTGATTAGGGGTGATCAGGCAAGCAGGCAGGTGAGCGGTTAGATGCCAGCGGTCCCGGGTTGCGAGAGGGATGTCTGACTATCGGCTTAGGCCCAGTCCCGGGGATCAGGCCTAAACTGGCAGTCAGACATCCCCCAAGGAGTCCCAGATTTGAGAGAGTGCAGGCCAGGCTGAGGGACACCCTCCCCCCCCCCCCGCACAAATTTCGTGCACTTGGCCTCTAGTATATAATACACATTTCATATAAAATATATATTAATTAACTGTTATTATTAAGGCTTCTGGTTATTTAGTTTTGTGAGTCAAAAGTTATACATAGATTTTTGGCTGTGTAGGGGTTGATACCCCTAACCCTGTGTTGTTCAAGGGTCAACTATAGTTTTTTCTGTATATAATAGTAGTTCAGGGGAATATTCATTTCTTGAAATGTCTGACAAATATCTTTGATTTTAATGAAGGTTATACATTATCAGTTTATTAATTTAACTTGAGGCCTGGTACATGAAATTAGTGCACAGGTAGGGTCCCTAGGCCTGGCCAGTGACCAGGGCCGATCTGTGGGGCGACCGGCAGGGTGTTTGGGGCCCCCACTCGCACCCACCTTGGCCTGGCACTGCCCGCTTGCTGGCCCCACCACTGCCAGTTGCCTCTCTCTGTGGGGTGACTGGTGTCTATGGGATGACTAGCAGGACAATCAGGGGGCCCCCACTCACACCTGCCTTGGCTGGCCTGCCACCGCCTGCTTGCCAGTCCCTCTCCCCCCCACAAGCATCTGTCAGGGCCTGCGGGTTGGGGGCAGCTCCTGCAGTGAGCGTCTGCCTCCTGGTGGTCAGTGCATGTCATAGCAACCAGTCGTTCCACCGGTTGTTCTGCCATTGGGTCGATTTGCATATTAGGGTTTTATATAGATAGATAAGGATTAATTTCTCTTTTTCCCACTAGATATTTCTATCAACAAAAATTTTACTAAACAAAAATCATCCTCTTCAGTATCTGATGATAATTCTGAAGAAACAGGAAAGGTGGAATATAAGAAAGAAGTAACGCAGCGTAACAAAATAGATAAAGGAGAAGTAGATGTTTGCAGAAGAACCAATCAACAGCTAAATCAATGTTCAAAGCAGAAAAATATTGAAAATACCAAGCAGAGTGATTGGCATATTGAATCTGAAACTACTTTTAAATCAGTTCTCCTAAATAAAACAGTTGAAGAATCTCTCATCTATAGGAAGAAATACATATTGTCAAAAGATGTGAATACTGCTATTTGTGATAAAAGCCCCTCTCCTAGTAAAAATGCAAGGAGTCTTAGGAAATCAAGGAAAAGATTAACATCTGAACTTAATTCCTTGGATTTGAAACAAAAAAAAATGGTGAGCTTTCAGTGTGTTTTATTTCTGCTTACCCATAACATGCCTACTTAATAACATAAGAAAGAGAAAGAAGCTTGTTTGATTACTGTAAATTTAACATTTGTAAATACCTTGTTCTTTAATACAAACTCAAAGCAAGTGCATCTTGAATTCCTGCATCTCTCCCTAATCCTGGCTCTGATAAATCACATGCCTGTGGGTGCCATAGGAATGTACATAGGAATTGCATGAATGAACCCGGTTTTGGCTCCTTTTTGTGTGTCTGTGAGCCACATATGTAATTTTTCATTTTCTAGTTATATTACAATTTCTATAATACATTTGTAAAGTTTACAGGATAAATTCATTTTATTAACATATACTTTTACTTTTCAATTACAGTTGACATTTGATATTAATATTAGTTTCTGCCTTGTTTCCTCTTATTGTGTCTCCCACTCTGTCCCTTAGATTCTTTTGAACATACATATAGAACTGTGTGCCTTTGCCTCTCAAATGGTGCTTACCTTTCTTCTTAAATAAATGGTTGTGTTTTGTGATTTTTTTCACTTTATAAGTGTAAAGACTTTCATTCAACATTTATACTTTGCACATAGTAGCATCTGAAGTATTTCTTGCATTATTGCATTAATGTTTTACAAGGTTTTTCAAGAAAGGATGTAAGTGGGGTGGAAGATACTATCTTCTTCTACAACCGTTGCTCATCCCTATTGGCTGCCCCACTTTCTTCAGATGAATCATCTGTAGAACATCTATCTCTAGGACAGTTTTAGGTATTTTGTACCATACTTTGAGACCTATATCTGGGCTGTCTGTTTTCTTTCATTCTCTTTGTTTATTCTTTCACCAATACTACACTATACTGATAACTCTATCATTATGCCTTAAAAGTAGAGTACTGTCAGTTCTCCAACTTTGTTCTTCTCCTTCAGCATTGTGTTGGCTATTCTGGATCTCTTGCTTCTCCATGTAAACTTGAGAATCATATTGTTGATAACCAAAAAATAACAGTCTGAGATTTTGATTGGGATTACATTGAATCTATAAATCAAATTGGAAAGAACTGACCTCTTGACAATATTGAGCCTTTCCATTTATTTTGATGTTTTTTTTTATTTTTCATCAGAGTCATGTAGTTTTCCTCACATGGATCTTGTGTATATGTTTGTCATATTTATTCTTGATTCCATTTTGGGGGGTGGTAATGTAAATGGAATATAATTTCATATTTCAATTGTTAGTTACTGATGTATAAGAAAGCGATTAGCTTTTATTATTACTTTTATATCCTTTCACCATTTCTATAATTGCTTTTTAGTTCCAAAAATATTTTTGTTGATTGAGATTTTTCTACATAGACAAAAACAGTTTTATTTCTTCCTTCCCTATCTTTTTACTATGTATATCCTTTGCTTGTCTGTTGCCTTAGCTAGGACTTCCAGTATGATGTTGATAGGAGTGTGAGAGCAGACATCCTTTTCTTATTTCTGATCTTAGTGGAAAAACATCTAGTTTCCATTAAGTATGATGTTTGCTGTATTTTCTTTTTATAGCTGAGCTTTATGAAGTAGAAGATGTTCCCTGTATTCCTGGTTTTCTAAGAGTTATGAATTGATATTGGATTTAGTCAAATGTTTTTTGTGCATCTATTGATGTGCTCATGATTTTCTTCTTTAGCCTATTAATATTATGGATTACATTAATTCATTTTCAAAAGTTGAATCAGCCTTGCTTACCTGAAATAAATTCCACTTGGCTATGGTAGACAATTCTTTTTATACATTTTTGGATTTGATTGCTAATATTTTATTCAGGATTTTTGCATCTGTGTTCATGAGCTGATAATCCTATCTAATAAAGAAGGAATATGCTAATTGACCTTCACACCATCGTAAAGATGGTGGCGCCCACAGCCAATAGGAGGGAATATGCTAATTCACTGCCCCGCCCTCAAAGATGGAGGCGCCCACTCCCCTCAGTCCCACCGGGGTGGCAGGCATGTGGCAAGGCTGGGCCCATCCCACGGGCCTGCCTCCAGAGCCCCTCAGTCCCCTCAACCCCCCAGCCCCCCAGGGCCGCCCAAGGCTCAAGTAACCAGGACCAGCCAAGGCTTGTGCTGCTGGCAGTGGCAGCAGCAGAAGTGTGATGGGGGCCTCGCCTTCCCCTGATCGCTGGGTCGCCTCCCGCCCCTGTGGGTGCAGACCGGACTGAGGGATACCCCCTCTGGTGCATGAATTTTCATGCACTAGGCCTCTAGAATCTTCATAAAGTGAGTTAGGAAGTATTCCCTATGCTTCTGTCTCCTGGAAGATTGTAGAAAATTGTTATACTTCTTAAATGTTTTATAGAACTCACCAATAAACCCACCTGGGCCTGGTGCTTTCTTTTTTGGAAGGTATTAACTATTGATTTAATAGATACAGGCCTAGTCAGGTAATTCTTCTATGAGTTTTTATAGAATTTCAAGGAAATGGTCCATTTAATCTAGGTTATCAAATTTGTGGGCATAGAGTTGTCTATAGTATTTATTATCCTTTTAATGTCCATGTAATCAGTAGTGATAGCCTCTTTTGGTATTAATAGTATCTGTCTTTTACATCTCTCTTATTTTCTTAACCTTACTAGAGGCTTGCCAACTTTATTGATCTTTACAAAGAACCAGTTTTTAGTTTCCTTTAGTTTTTTATATGAGTTTTTTTTCTATGGATAGAAACTTTTAAAAAGCAGTATCTACAGAGCACTCTCCATAGTTCTTTCTATATGGGAAAGGACTGACCCTGGCTTGTTTTCATGCTCAACAAAGCCCAAGCTACCAAGTCACCTCTGGCTCCCTTTATTTCTCTTTGTGGCTATACATAGAGCCAGATTTTTCTTAATTTTTTTTAGCCTTTATTTTCATTTGAAGGTTAACTTACAGAGTTTTTAAGTAACTTATGAATTGTTTCAGAGAGAAAAGTCAAAAGGGAAAATACTTGCTGATGCAGCAGAATCCTTGATAAGCCAAATTAATAAGAGATACAAACCAAATGATGCTATACGGTCTGCAAGAAAATTAAAGGAGTCTTTCATTAACAGGTATGTTCCTAAGTTTTAGAAATGAATATCTTTCTGACAGATACAACTAAATTGTTTTACACTGTTTTAAGCTTAGTTTTCAACAAATTAAAGTAATGTAACTTTCTATGAGAGAACACATAGTAACTTATTTACTTTTAAAAATAGTATCTGTTTAAATTAAAACTAAATTTGAAATTAGACATTGTAGTATCTGATTACATTTTATAAAATATTAAAAATACCAAATTGATGCAGCATATCATTTTAGAAATCTTTAAGATATAGACATTATAGAAATTTTTCATTGAGTCTAGTGATGAGTAAAATGAAGCATATTTAAATATATTGCTTAAGTAAGAGATCAATCAAAGGACTTAATATGCATGCATATGAGCATAACCAATGGACACAGATGGGGAGGGGAGGTGAGGGCATGTGCTGGGGGTTGGGGAAGGCCAGGGAGAGGTCAATGGTGGAAAAAGGAGATTTATGTAATACATTAAACAATAAAGAACTTAAATTAAAAATAAAAAAAACAAAAATGAAATTTAAATAAGCTGAAATGATTTATTTTATATAGTAAATATGTATTCCTTGTTTATAATCTTTCTGAAGGTTAGTTCTTTTCTTATTACAAAATGTATTTTTATAGGCTGCCAGTTGGTTAATTCACATTTAAATTCATTCCACTCTTATTGTAAGGAATGAAAATTATTATTTTCATGGCAGAACATTCAATTTAAATTGCTTGGCACCTCCTGCTACATAAATGATTCAGCTTAGAATTAAATATTATTGTTGCTATATACTGTGAGTGAAGGTGTGAAAATAGGGTACTAGTGCTATCACATCACAGTGATTTAGAAACATATGGATGTGGACTTAGTGACTCAAATATGTTCTACCTTATATAGAATGCCTTTTATGGAAAACATTCTACTGATATTTAATTGCTTTCTTAATTTTGACAAAACCTTTTTTATAGTGGTTTTTCAAACAAATATGATCTACAGCTCAGCAAGGTAGGTTTCATTTATTTAACTATACTATATATACCATAGAATTTGACTATATATATGAATATATCTATAATTGACTGTAAACACTAAAATAGAATAATGGTATGATGGAATTAGATTTAATGTTTTCAGCATATTGATAAAAGGATTAAACAACTAACATGTTTAGTGGCAAGTACTCAAAGAAGCCTTCTACTCTGCTTTTCAAAGAAAGTGCTTCTTTTAGATATATGAGCATGATTTTTTAGTTTTTGGTTCATGATTTAGTATATCTTCTTTCTTAAGGCCACCTGCCAGTTTTCCATTGTTCTGTGGCCAGGTTTTGGTTTCCCACTATGAGTGGGTCATTTATAACCTTGAGCTTGTGCAGGTATGACAAAGACAGAGGGACATTACAATAGTTTCTGCAGGCCACTATAACAAACATAGCACTGTCTGGTGGAGTGGCTCAGTTGGTTGAGCATCATCCTGTGCACCAAAAGGTTACCGGTTCAATTCCTGATAAGGGCATATACCGGGGCTGTGGTTTGATCCCCAGTTGGGGTGCGTGAGGAAAGCAACTGATCAATGTTTATCTCTTTCTGTCTCCCTTCCTCTCTTTAAGCATGTCCTTCTGTGAGGATTTTAAAAAATACTATAGATTGGGTGGCTGAAACAACAAATATTTATTTCTCACAGTTCTGAAGGCTGGAAAGTTCAAGATCAAAACACTGGCAGATTTGGTATCTGCCGACTGCCATCTTCTTGCTGCATCCTCACATGGTAGAAGGACATGATTTAGTATATCTTTGTCTCCATTTTTTTCTAGCTAATCCTATCTGAAAGATTGAAGTTGGTGATATGTGGGCAGGCTAAATAGCTATCTCAGATGGTGAATAAAGAAAAATTGAATTTATTTCAGGAAAAGGGGATGGGGGATGGGGATAACCAAAGGGAAGGACTACATAGCACTGAGTCAAAAGGATATTGGTTCCATGATGGCAGCAAAAATATACCTAGGACAGTGAAACAAGGAAGGGCATGAGAGAAGCAACAGGAAAGCCTAGGCTGGGCTGCTTTGGCTCACTGAGAAGTCAGAGGGAAGGGGCCTTGGACACAGGTTCAGGGGGTTAACTCTAGATGAGTTGCCTCTGCCCATTGCTCTCCTGGTTTCAAGTCTCATGGGATCCCTTAGGTTAGGGAATATGTTCCTGAGGGGGAAAGGAAGAGGAACAGGAATGGTAAGGGCATGCTCCTGGGAGGGAGAGTACATGCTGGGTCATTTGTCTTGAGCCAATTTATCTCTCTCTCTTGCAGGTGGAAATCTTAGGGGAGGTCTCAGGGGAGTGTCTCCATAGAATATTCATCAGTTTTCCAGGTGTGCTCTTTCTGGGTTGTAGTCTCCACTGATTGGTCGGTGCCAGGGCAGGGGATCATTAGTCAATGTAACCAGTCCAGGGGCAGCCATGGCAGCACCACTTGTCTTGTTTGCTGCTTTTCTGGACCTGGAGATGAAATATAACTGAGGCCTAGATGTTATCTTTAGGGAGGAAAAGGTTAGGGGTTCTAAACTGCATACCTGATGATATGCTAAAGGAGTATAGGTTACCATGGGGACAAGGTTCTTGTTTTCCCAGTTTTGCCCCTTGCTAGGCATCCAGGCTTTCTGCCCTGGTGAGTTTCTGTACCTGGCCCATCATCCTTGCTCTACTCATGTCTGCCTAATACTATCTTCCCTCATAAGTAGATCCTCCTTAAACCCTTATTTTTGTTAACAATGTTTATTATTCACCCAGGCTTAAAATATCAGTTATCTTTTATTTCCTCACAATTACTTTCTCTCTCAACTTAATTTCAAGTTTTGAGGTTTACATTTTGTAATTTCCTCTTGAATCTTCCCTCTCCTGCCTATTCCAGCTGCTGTTTTTCTAGTTTGTGTTCTAAATTTCTAATCCCTAGATTGCTACAATAGCCTTTATGTAAGTCTTAATACCCCTAGTATTTCTTTGTGCCAATCCATTCAATACCAGCTACTTTCTTTCTGAATCGCACTTCACTCGTGTCATTCTCTTGTTCAGAACCTTTCTTGGATCCCTGTTGCTTATAGAAGTAAGCATGGAGACTTAGTCTGGCTCCCTAGTGCCTTTCAAAGTCAGTCTTGTTTCTTAATATTAGTTTCCTAGGGAAACTAATAATCTAAAACATAACTTCAGATTCCCGAAGTGTTTATTCTCTTTTTCTTCGACCTTTGGAAAGAACTTGGAACTGACTCAGCAGGTTCCCACCTTCTTTTCTGATTGTCAAACTTTATTCTTTGTAAGACTTACTTTAGCAGTGGTTCTCAACCTTCCTAATGCCGCAACCCTTTAATACAGTTCCTCATGTTGTGGTGACCCCCAATTTCATTGTCACAAATTGAACATAATTAAAGCATAGTGATTTATCACAAAAACAATATGTAATTATATATGTGTTTTCCGATGGTCTTAGGCGACCCCTATGAAAGGGTCGTTCGACCCCCAAAGGGGTCGCAACCCACAGGTTGAGTACCGCTGCTTTAGAGTCTGCCTTCTTTACAAAAACTTTCCAAGATGTCCTGACTCAGAATCCATAATGCACAAGAATTCTGAATCTGCACAATTATTTTGGTACTTTTTGATGTCTTCTTCACTAGTGCAGATTTTTATATCACTTCTGTCTTTTAGCAGAGTGTAACTGTTTAATATCATCTTTGTATCCTGTATAACATCTTTGCTCATTTTTGTATCCTCTTTAATATCTTTTCTCATTTTTGTATCTTCTGTAATACCTAGCACACACTGGCATGCAAAAGATGAAATGAACAAGTGTAACTGAATAGTAAAATCATATTGGAAAGGGTAAGTCAGTTAAAGTAATAATATTCCCAAAAATATATATACACACTTTGAATAATTCTGAAGGCAGTGTTTATTAAAATACATTTCATTCTCAAAATTGAGCTATCAACTCTTAGAGTGTGCATACATTTTTGGGAGGACACCATATTAAGAGAAAAAATTTTTGGAATAATGCTAATCTATATAAAGCAGCTAAAAGAAATAATAAAATTGAAGATGAATTACAACTAAAATGAATATTTTCATTTTAATATTTCTAGCTTACTAAATATTATATTAGACATCTGATTATTTCAGATTAGTAATCATTTAGTAACATTAATTATTTGTGTACCTAATAATCTACACTAATAAAAGACAAATATGCAAATTGACCATACCTTCGCTATGCCTTAAGGCACTCCCACCAGCCAATCGGAGCAACTATATGCATATTAACCCAACCAAGATGGTGGCCAGCAGCCACGGAGCTGGAGCAAGCAGGAGGCTTGGTTGCCCCAATGATGGAGGAAGCCAAGCTTCCCGCCTGCCGCGGCCAGCTCTGAGCTCCACTCAAAGCAACAAAGTTTCAATTATAGAAGATAAATAAACCTCAGATACCTGCTTTCACCGGCCATGGCCATGGAGCTGGAGCGAGCAGGAGGCTTCCCTCCTGCCCGCCCTAGCCGGCTCTGAGCTCCTCTCAGGGCTACAAAGTTTCAATTATAGAAGGTAAATAAATCTCAGAATAAAAAAAAAAGAAGAGGCTGGGAGCTTTCATCGCCGGGGGGCTTGGCCAGGCTGAAAACGGCCCTCAGCCCCTCACCCAGACTGGCCAGGCACCCCAGTGGACCCCCCACCCTAAAGGGGGTGTGGCCAGCCTGAAAACAGCCATCAGCCCCTCACCCAGGCTCGCCAAACCTCCATGGGGTGAGGGTCCCCACTGGGGGTGGGGGGACTTGACCAGCCTGCAAACAGACATCAGCCCCTCACCCAGGCTGGCCAGGCACCCCAGTAGGGACCCCCACCCTGAAGGGGGTGTGACCAGCCTGAAAACACCCATCAGCCCCTCACCCAGGCTGGCCAGGCACCCCAGCGGGACCCCCACCCTGATCCAGGACAGCCTTCAGGGCAAACCAGCCAGCCCCCACCCATGCACCAGGCCTCTATCCTATATAATAAAATGGTAATATGCAAACTGACCCTAACAGCAGAACGACTGGTAATGACTGGTCACTATGACACACACTGACCACCAGGGGGCACACACTCATGCAGGAACTTCCCCCTGGTGGTCAGTGCACTCCCACAGGGGGAGCTCTGCTCAGCCACAAGCCAGGTTGACCGCTGCCAGTACAGCAGTGGTGGTGGGAGCCTCTCCCGCCTCCTCAGCAACACTAAGGATGTCTGACTGCAGCTTAGGCCTGCTCCCCGCTGGCAAGTAGACATCCCCCAAGGGCTGCTGGGCTGCCAGAGGGATGTCTGACTGCCAGCTTGGGCCCGATCCCCCAGGGAGCGGGCCTAAGCCAGCAGGTGGACATCCTCCAAGGGGTCCCAGACTGCAAGAGGGCATAGGCCGGGCTGAGGGACCCCCCCCCCCCAGTGCACAAATTTCTGTGCACCGGGCCTCTAGTAGTTAAATATTTTAATAAAACAATTTTATTTTAAAAAAATTTTATAGCAACGGTGGAAATTTATTAAAGAACAAGTACGGACTCCCACATAGGGAGGGGGAAGAGTCCCACTGACTTCCTGTTTCCATAGTTTATAAAGGCTGTAGTTCCTGTGTCCTAATATCCCCTCTGATTGGTCAATATTCCCTTTCAAATTGGTTGCTATAGTGACTCCTGAGGCCCCCCTTTTTCATTGTCCTCCTATTCCCTCTGGGCTTTCTTCCTTCTTTATTTTTTAAATATAGACCTTTTTTGGCTACTTCCAATTTTCTTGTCTTATGGAAATATACCTATTGCTGTTTCCTTGTCTTATGGAATTTTATTTAATAACTTTTCTGCCCTCACTATTTTTTGATCAGGTTGAATACATTTGAACAGTAGTCTATAGGAATAATCTCACACATATTTTTCCCTAAGAGCCCTAGTTGATGATAAAATTTTGAGGCTTATACTTTAGATTTTACATAAACCTTAGCCTGTCCCAAAGATTTTTCTATTGAAGGATTTAAAGCAAATGAGTATTTTAAAAGTGCTTTGTATGTGTGATTCTAAAATCACTAAAATTCAGCTCGTGGAATACCGGAGAGGTCATTTTATCTAAGTTCAATATGGTCTTATATTTTGTATTTGATTTTCAATACTTTCTATTTTACTTTATACTTTATATTTTTAGTTAATCCTGAAGTCTTCAGTATTTTTAAAATATATTTTTATTGACTTTAGAGAAGAAGGAAGAGGGAGAGAGAGAGGAACATCAATGATGAGAATCATTGATTGGCTGCCTCTTGCACACCCTCTCCTGGGGATTAAGCCCACAACCTAGGCATATGCCTTGACTGAGAATCAAACCCTGACCTCCTGGTTCATAGGTCAATGCTCAATGACTGAGCCACGCTGGCTGGGCAGTTTTCAGTATTTTTAAGTATGGATATTTAATGCTTTTATTTAATTCACATTAAAGAAACTGTTACAAATGTAAAGTTTATATTAGTGGAAAAACAACTAGAAAGTATATGAAAATTTAATTGCACATGTTCTTTATTTGCCAAGTATAGTAATATACAAGTTTGAATAGTTTTATGTAAACTTTTGTATTTAGGAAAAGGGTCAGAAAAAAAGTTATAGACAACTGAAGACTACTTTTGTTAATGTTACTTCTGAACATTCATTGTAAGTAATTTTTCATAAATTTTACAAATTGTTTTATATTTGAAGAAAACAAGTTTATTATATAATAGAGTTAATATTTCTCTTCATTTTTACAGGAATGATGTTTACAATTTTAATTTGAATGGAGCTGATGAGCCTATTATAAAACTTGGGGTAAGCTAGAAGTCTGTAGTTATTTTGTATTTATTCAGTATTTATTTTGTAACTATGATGCAGTTATTAGTGTGTATATTTTATTTCCATCCTCATATAGATGTTGTCCCAATTATGCCCCAATTAATTGATTATCTGTCTAGACTTAGTGGGACAAACGCAGGTGACCAGGAGTCAGCAATAACGGCCTATCCCCTGGCACTTCAATGTCTAGACATCTGAGCCGAACTGGAACACATGAACACACAAGACAGAATTAGTATGCAGTCACACAAGGTTTATTTACCTATTCCTAGTGGTCCTAGGCTCCAGCAAAGGCCACCCGGTGATGCACACCAAAAGACGGACGAGGAAGATCGAGACAGACAGGTGGCCACAATTGGTTCAGGCTCACACAGCAGGGCAGTCGATCAGGGGCTTGTCTCACAGAGTGACGTGGAGTCCTCCTTTCATCAGGCGGGAGATGCTCACTGGAGAAAAATCTGTTGCTTGTATAGCCGGTGGTAAACAACTTGTGTCTTATTAGTGTGAGCCAGACGGTGTGCCTTGTGCTAGGAGCAGGGTGTTTATGCTTTAAGGGCTTTAGGACATTCACATCAAGATAGTGGGGTGTTCACCACATTTGGAAGTTACAGAGTATTGGGGTCTTCACACAGCAAACATTTCACATATTAATTATTTCACACATTAATTATTTCCACACATTAGAGGGTTTTCCTTATGACCATAATGTTATTATAACCTATGTGCTTTAAAATATTTTAAAATATATATTCTATTTATTTTTATTAAACTTATTGGAGTAACATTAGTTAATAACATGAATTTAAGTGTAAAACTTTGTAAGAAGACATATATATATATATACTCCATTGTGAGCTCACTACCCAAAGTTCAGTCTCTTTCCAAACATTTTTAAACATTTTAAAATTTGTTTGGTATCTACCTAGCTATATTTAGTTTCCTTTCAAGTCCTTCGCATTGAAGTAGAGAAAAATGAGTAATTGGGACATGAAGGAACTCAGACTACTTCATCAAGAAAATCACTTTTCTTATAGATACAATAATTTAAAATATTTACAATTGGCTTGAAAATTTAAAACAGTTACTCTATTTTATTTTTAGTATATTTTACAGTTCTAGCTTTCTAAACTTAATTTTGTTGTCACATCTTAAGACTATATGAAGTGATAGAAACTAGATTTTGTGTTTATTTCTTTTAGTTTTTGTTTACCTTATTTTGACACTAAGAAAAAAAAAATTAATGCTTACTCACAATATAGATCCAGGAATTTCAAGCTACAGCTAGAGAAGCCTGTATGGATAATTCAATAAAATTGTAAGTGCTTTATTATAATTAGTTGAATCAGATTAAAATACACTTGTCTCAAGTGTTCTTTTTCTTAAACATTTCCTTCCCGTTTATCTGAGAGTTTTTAATATATGAAATACTGTCATAATTACTCCCATTATTATCCTATTATTTCAGCATTTATAGTTGATCCTTGAACAACATGGGGGTTAGGAGCACCAATCCCCTATGTAGTTACAAATCTGAGTATAGCTTTTGACTCCCCAAAAACTTAATTACTAATACCCTACTGTTGACCCAGAAGCCTAGCTGATAACATAAACAGTTGGTAACACATACTGTGTATATTGTATGTGTTATATACAGTATTCTTACAGTAAAGTAAGCTAGAGAAAAGAAAATGTAAAGAAAATCACAAGGAAGAGAAAATACATTTGTAGTAGTTATTGAAAATAATCTGTGTATAAAGGAATCTGCGCAGTTCAAATCCTGTGTTTTTTAACAGTCAACCATATTTCTAAAGTTAATAATGCAAATTCTGTGCACTTCTTTATATTATTATTTTTCTTGATTTCAGAGAAGAAGGGAGAGGGGGAGGGAGAGAGAGATAGAAACATCAATGATGAGAGAGAATCATTGATCAGCTGCCTCCTGCAACACCCCCTACTGGGGATCGAGCCCACAACCCTGGGCATATGCCCTTGACCGGAATCAAACCCGGGACCCTTCAGTCCTCAGGCCAACACTCTATCCACTGAACCAAACTGGCTAGGGCCAGATTCTGTGCACTTTTAATATTAGTTGTACATCTTACATGATAAAACTAAAAGGACTTAGTAGTACTTTCATCTAATCTTGTAATTTTATAATTAAGTGAAGTCAGAGAGGAAACATCACTTGGCTAGAATTATATAAGTGAATTAATAAAAACTAAGGCTGAAAATCCAGATCTAATTGTTCAATGCATGCTACCTTAAGAAAAAAGTACTTAAGATTAATTAAAATTAATGTATATTTTTATTTAAGGGTTGGTTTAAGGAATCATGATGAACTCGAACCTTCTCTCAAAACCAAAGATAAAAGAGTGAGTTATAATATCCTCATATTAAAACCAGTATTTCTTTTAATAATTTTCCAATACCAAAGATTGTCACAGAACTGGAAAACATAAACAATTAGATCTTTTTTTCCTCAGAGCTTATCCATGTTCCCAATTTGACTTTTCTTAATGGTCTCTGAGCTACTGTGATCAATGAGTAATAGATGTGACAACTTTAGTTCCTTTCTTTGATGGTAATAGGTTGTGTCTCTATGGAAGCAAGCTGATGTGATTCAGCTTTTAATTAACAACAGCACAGAAAACAAAATACAAATCTCTGATCTGGATTTTCTCATGACTTCTTGGATAGGTCCTTAATGCCAGGTAGATTAGTTTGCTAAAAACATGAGAAGTTATTCTGTTTGTTGTTTTGTTTGTGGAATTTTTTTTTTGGCTTAACTTACTTTGGATGCCATATGAGACACATTTCTTCATCTATTACGAGTATTCTTTTTTTTAAATAGGTAACAAGTCATAAAAATAAAAACCTCTTTAGTGATACGGACACAGAATACAGCTGTGATGACGGCAAGACTGACATTAGCTGGCTAAGAGAATCAAAATCGAAACCACAGCTAATAGGATATAGCAGAAATAAAAGTGTGAAGAATAAAGAGAAAAGTGGGAAATCAAGTAAGAAATCACTTTTTAGAGAAATGTTCCAAATAATTTTACTATTTCAGCTATATAAAATGCTCTGTTGGTAGCTAAGTATATTTTTATATGTGGATAGTATTTTTTATTACACACCCTTATGAATAGAAAAAAGAGTGAAAGCAAATACACAAACACTACAGTGGTTTTGCTTTTTGTTTTATTACTTTTGTAACATGGTTATATTTAAATTGCTTTTTTTTAAATGGGATCTTTAGGGACATAAAGTATGATTTATCATGATCTTGGGTTCATGACATACTGTTATCATGTATCTGTTCTTGGCCTACTGTTATTCAGTTATTGGGTATTTATTGTGAATAATTATATTAAGTACTCATGAACCCAGCACCCTAAATAAAATCAAAGCTTGGACAACATCCCCATTCCCTGCCATACCCAACACTTGAGTTTTAGGAATTGGTATAGATGCAGCAAATATATATTGAAAGGAAAACAATTTTTTTGTAGAAATATTTTTCCCAAATTTTCACAGAGTGTTCTGCTAGCATATATATGGCTTCTGCTTTCTCTAGTAAATCTCCTGAAGTAGTTGGATAAGAGTTTGAGGTATGTGTTTTGGGCTAGACATAATGACCATTTTCATTGTTTAACATCAATTTTAATGTTTACTAAAATGCAAAGACTTAATATATTCCATTTTTAATAGAAGACAACATAACTGAGCTGTTAAATTTATATTTATTTTAAGGGAATCAGCTTTTTAAATTTAAATCATTTTTTTTCAATTACATTTGACATACAATATTATATTAGTTTCACATGTATATCCCAAGTGATTGACGTTATATAACTTATTAAGTCATCATCCTGATAAATTTAGTACCCACCTGACACCATACATAGTTATTAGAATATGATTGACTATATTCCCTATGCTATATTTTACAACCCCATCACTATTCTGTAACAACCAATTTGTACCTCTGAATCCCTTCATTTATTTACCAATTCCAACTCCCTTTCCATCTGGCAACCATCAAAATGTTCTTTGCATCTATCAGTCTGTTTGTGTTCTGTTTCTTCATTTATTTTGTTTTTAGATTCATTTGTTGATATATATGCATTTGTTGCCATATTATTGTTCATATTTTTTTATTTACTCTTCTTCTACTTCTTTAAAAATACCCTTTAACATTTCACATAATATTGGTTTGGGGTAAATTCCTTTAGCTTTTTCTTGTCTGGGAAACTCTACATATGTCCTTCAATTCTAAATGATAGCTTTGCTGGAGAGAGTAGTCTTAGTGGTAAGTCCTTGCTCTTCATCACTTTGAATATTTCTTGCCAGTCCCTTCTTGCCTGCAAAGTATTTGTTGAGAAATCAGCTGACAGTCTTATGGGAGCTTCTTTGTTTCTCTTGCTGCTCTTAAGATTTTTTGTCTTTAAACTTTTGCATTTTAATTATGATGTGTCTTGGTGTGGGCCTCTTTGGATTCATCTTATTTGGTACACTATTAGCTTCCTGTACTTGTATGAATATTTCCTTCACCAGGTAAGGGAAGTTTTTTGTCATTTTTTCAAATAGGTTTTCAACTTCTTGCTCACTCTCTTCTCCTTCCAGCACAACCATGATGCAAATGTTGGTACCCTTGAAGTTGTCCCAGAGGCTCCTACATTTTTTTGTATTCTTTTTTCTGGGAGTCAGCTTTTATTTTATTTCAGGATAAAAATAACCAGTAGGAGCAACCTGTGAGGTGGGAGAAGAGGTAATGGCTTAAAAAGAAATAAAAATAGAGATATGGAAATGAACTTTGTCATGTGTTTAGATATGAGGCTGATTTTTGAAAACAGATGAGAGGCCAGTCATATGCACAAGGAAGAGAAGCAACAGGATTACCATAAAAAAGAGACAGAAGTATGAAGTAGCTTAGTGTGCTCAGAGGATGCAGTATTGTAGTAATTAGAATGTAGATCAAATTTGTGGGAAAATGTTCAAAGATGTGGCTAGATCTAGTCATAGTGGACTTTGAAGCATTGGAGAAACATAAGATTCACATGTTCTCAGGGAACTTATAGTCTAGTGCAGCCGTGGGCAAACTATGGCCCGTGGGCCGGATCCGGCCCATTTGAAATGAATAAAACTATTGAAAAAAAAGACCGTACCCTTTTATGTAATGATGTTTACTTTGAATTTATATTAGTTCACACAAACACTCCATCCATGCTTTTGTTCCGGCCCTCCAGTCCAGTTTAAGAACCCATTGTGGCCCTTGAGTCAAAAAGTTTGCCCACCCCTGGTCTAGTGGGAAGATGTACAAATAAAGACAAAGTGGAAGATTAGAGATCTTGGGAGACATGAAAGGTTAGAATATTGTAGTCAGTAATTACTTTTAAAGTTGAACTTCTGAGTGAATTGTTTTGTGCCCTTGACTGGAATCAAACCAAGGACCTTTTAGTCTGCAGGCCAATGCTCTATCCATGAGCCAAACCATCTAGGGCAACATTAACACTCTTGTGCTGGAAGCCGGTCCGTCCTTGCTGCTTGACACAGTCGCTGCAGGGAAGAAACATCTGCACAGCATATGTTTCAAGGGACCTGGCATATATGGCTACTATTCTTAATATGTTTGCTCACCTTCTTGGCACTATGTGTTTTAACCAAGGTCACCTCTCCAAGAAAGGTTGTTTCCCCAGGTAGGGATTTTTCCCTGAAGTTAGGGAGGGAATAAAACCCCTTAACTAAATGCCAGGTGGGTAGTTAATCACTTTAACTATGAATAATCACCCTTAAGCTACATAATCTTTACTCCCTGGAATGGAGATAAGAAACGCCCTAACCTTTGGAAAAGAAATTGACAGGAATAAAATCAACTGGTATAAATACAGATGTAACAAGACAAGAACCAGAACTTGGCTGGAGTTCCTGGCTAGAGATCCTGGCTAGGCTGCTGATCAACTGAACACTGTCTCTGTGTCATTCCTTCTTCGCCGACTCTGTCCACACCTTTGGGGACCCCTGGACCTGTTGGGGTTGGACCCTAACATTCTTGATGGTCTCTTTATGTTTTAAAATTGTGTTAATCATTGATTTCACCAGCAACAAAAACATTCTCTCCTTTGTTCCCCAATAGATGCTTTTTGTCAGGGGTTATCAGGTTGAAAACTGAAGTTTTGGTCAACAACCGAGACATTTTTTCTGTAAAAAATTAGGTGGAGAACCACACGGTTCAAGATGGGAGACGTTTGAGAAAAGAGGTCTGACTGATTGTAGATTGTCAATATGTTGAATCTACTTATATGTATTCTTTTATGAGATCCTCCATATTCCCTCTTGCTGAAGGACTGAATGATAAGTCAATATGTCTGAGCTGTCTTATTGCCAAGACTGGGAATCTTTCTTCCAGAACTTCATTGCTTGCTTTGCTTGGATAATCCCACTTCTTAGACTACAGAGAATATTCGGGAAATTGAAATTGTGCTTGAAAGGAAAAAGGGAATAGGGTCTAAAGCTACTCTCAAGAATGTGAATAAATCTCAGAAACAGAATGAGTGAAAAATAAAGCAAGTCATAGAATATTACATAAAACATGACTATTTTATAAAGTTGATTGTATTGATTAGGGATACATATTTGTGAATTAAAACCTTTTTTGAGACAAATGAATGAGAAACACAGATTTCAGGATAGTGATTACCCTTTAGCAGAGGGAATGTAGAGGATCACATAAAAAAATACATATAAGTAGATTCAACATATTGACAATCTACAGTCAAACCTCATTTCTTGAGCATCTCCCATCTCAAACAGTGTGGTTCTCCACCAAGTTGTTCACAGATAATGTCTCGGTTGTCAACAAAACTTCAGTTTTCAACCTGATAATCCTTTCATGCTGATACTTTAGCATGACAAAAAGCATCTCTCAGGCAACAAAGGAGGGAATGTTTTTGTTGCTGGTGAATACAATGATTAATACAATTTTAAAACAAAGAGACCATCAAGAGTGTTAATGTTGCTCTAGCTGGTTTGGCTTAGTGGGAAGAGCGTTAGCCTGCGGACTAAAGGGTCCCTGGTTTGATTCCAGTCAAGTGCACATGCCCGGTTTGTGGGCTTGATCCCCAGTAGGAGGTGTGCAGAAGACAGCCAACCCATGGTTCTCTCATCCTTGAAGTTTTTATCTCTCCCTCTCCTGTCCTCTCTGAAGTCAATAAAAAAATAAAGAATAAAGACCACAGATCAGCAATTATAAAAAAAGAGTATTAATGTTGATAAGGATGTGAAAGTGCTCATAAAACAACACTCATGGGCAATTGAATAGGTAGAAAAACTGTTGTTGATTGGATAAAGGAAAAGCAGTTAGCCTGTGATAGCATTTCAGAGGCAGTGATATATTTAAAATTCATTTAAGGCTAGTAGAGGGTGGTTCGATAAATTTAAGAAGTGTTTATAGATGACACAGTACATTACACATTGTTTTATATATAAGAAATCTACATTATATATAAGAAATCTACAAACATGCAAATTGACCGTACCTTCGCTATGCCTTAAGCCAGTGGTTCCCAAACTTATTTGGCCTACCGCCCCCTTTCTAGAAAAAATATCACTCAGCGCCCCCTGGAAATTAATTTTTTTTAAATTTTAATAGCAATTAAACAGAAAGATATATGTATTAATGTTTCTACCTTTTTCTTAAAATATAGTAAAGAAAGGTGTAAATTAGAAACATTGAAGTTTGAAATTATGAAACTATTTATTGAACTCAGAATAGAAAGGCAATATAAAAAAAGTTAAAACAAATGCACCTGTGGCCATCACCACCCCCCTGGATTGCTGCAGCACCCACCAGGGGCCGGTAGCGCACACTTTGGGAATCACTGCCTTAAGCCATGCCCACCAGCCAGTCAGAGCGACTATGTGCAAATTAACCCAACCAAGATGGAGACCAGCAGCCACAGAGCAGGAGCAAGCAGGAGGCTTCGTTGCTCCAGTGATGAAGAAAGCTAAGCTTCCGGCCTGCCGCGGCCAGCTCTGAGCTCCACTCAAGGCAACTAAGTTTCAATTATAGAAGATAAATAAACCCCAGATACCTGCTTTCAGCCAGCCGTGGCCACGGAGCTGGAGCAAGCAGGAGGCTTGGGTTGCCCCTGGCGATGGAGGAAGCCAAGCTTCTGGCCCACACTGGCCGGCTCTGAACTCCACTCGAGGCTACGAAGTTTCAATTATAGAAGGTAAATAAATTTCAGAATTAAAAAAGAAAAAAAACGGAGAGGCTGGGAGCTTCTGTCGCTGGGGGGCTTGGCCAGCCTGAAAATGGCCCTCAGCCCCTCACCCAGACTGGCCAGGCACCCCAGTGGACCCCCCACCCTAAAGGGAGTGTGGCCAGCCTAAAAACAGCCATCAGCCCCTCACCCAGGCTCGCCAAACCTCCATGGGGTGAGGGTCCCCACTGGGGGTGGGGGGACTTGACCAGCCTGCAAACAGCCATTAGCCCCTCACCCAGGCTGGCCAAGCACCCCAGCGGGACCCCCACCCTGATCCAGGACAGCCTTCAGGGCAAACCAGCCAGCCCCCACCCATGCACCAGGCCTCTGTCCTATATAATAAAAGGGTAATATGCAAATTGATCCTAACAGCAGAATGACTGGGAATGACTGGTCACTATGACACACACTGACCACCAGGGGGCAGATGCTCAGTGCAGGAGCTGTCCCTTGGTTGTCAGTGCGCTCCCACATGGGGAGTTCTGCTCAGCCACAAGCCAGGATGATGGCTGCTAGCACAGCGGTGGTGTTGGGAGCCTCTCCCTCCACCTCAGCAGCACTAAGGACGTCCGACTGCAGCTTAGGTCTGCTCCCTGCTTGTAAGTGGACATCCCCCAAGAGCTGCCGGGCTGCTTAGAGGGATGTCTGACTGCCAGCTTGGGCCTGATCCCCCAGGGAGCAAGCCTAAGCCAGCAGGTGGACATCCTCCAAGGGGTCCCAGACTGCAAGAGGGCATAGGCCGGGCTGAGGGACCCCCCCCCCCGAGTGCACAAATTTTTGTGCACCAGGCCTCTAGTCTATATATATTAAAGCCTAAGCAACTGGAATGACCGGTTGCTATGACGCATACTGATCACCAGGGGCAGATGCTCAATGCAGGAGCAGACTCCTGGTGCTCAGTGCGCTCCCACAGCCAACCACCCCCAACCGGACAACCTCCTGGGGTCCCTCCCCACCAGCCAGCAGGCCCTGATCACCTGATCAGGGCCGGCCCCCAGGGTTGGAAAGGAGAATTAGGGATGGGTAGCAGCAGACATGGCCCCTTTCCCAGGGGGCTGAGGGCCGGCTCCCTCCTCGGGGCCGGCAGCCAACCTCCCATGCCTCATCCCTCCTTCTGGCCAGCAGGCCCCGATCAGCATGCCGCCCTCCCACTGTGGTGGTGGCGCAGCGGTGAGGAAAGGAGGAGGGGGGGGACGCGGGGTACTACACGGCAGAGTGCCAATGATGATGGCAATGGCTGTGTCCAGCTTCTGTTCCTTCCACACCCCACCTGGCAACCATCGCTCCCTCTCCAGCAGTGCCCTGATCGGCCTGGCCCCAATTGGACCTGATCACTGGCCAGGCCTATGGACCCTACCCATGCATGAATTTTGTGCATTGGGCCTCTAGTGTTAAATAAAATGGAATCATTTGGGGGTCTGGAACAAATTAATTCAAATTACCTTATTTCTAATGGGAAAAAATGATTCAGTGTTTGAACAAATGATTCAGTGCTTCTCGAACAGCCTTCTGGAATGCATTAAGTTTGAGAACCGAGGTTCCACTGTAGTTCCTAAACTGAATAGTAGCATCATGGATATTAACTTTATAACTTACGTTACATATTCTCTTGTATGTTTAAAAAGTTTTATAATATAAAGGAGAAGGGAAATGGGTAAGTCACATGATATCAAATACTATACAGTTAAAGTTTTCAAAGTCAATTTGGCCTCAAATCATCTTCAAATATAAAGTTGGAATGAGTTTTAAAATGTATTCCTGTTTTCTATGATTTCAACTTATATACAGAAATATTCTAATAAGATTTATTTACTGATTTATTTATTTATTCATTTATTAATTAAATTGATTGGGGTGACATTGGTCAACATGAATGAGATTTCAGGTGTGGGTTTCTATCTATCAAGATCTGTATATTGCACCATGCGTCCACCACCCAAAGTCAAATCTTCTGTAACCTTATATTACAACCCCTTTCTCCTCCCACCCCCTTACCTCTGGCAACCACCATGGTGCTGTTTGTGTTCATGAGTTTCAGTCTTACATCCCAGATATGAGTGAAATCATATGGTTCTTAGCTTTTTCTAACAGACTTATTCAACCTCACTGGCAATTAGGGAAATGCAAATCAAAACTACAATGAGATACCTTATACCTGTTCAAGTGGCCAATAAGTTTTAATGCCAGTTTTTAACCATTTGAAAAATTTAACCTTATTTTCTTGAATTGCAGGACCATCTTTGGAAAGGGAACAACCAAGATCTAAAATGGTAAAACTTGGAAGTTTGTGTTCAACCATCCCTTTAAAATCATTTTTCTCTTTGTCATGAAAAAAAATTCATGTGTCATCACATAATTTTATCCTTATCAGTCACTTGTTTCTCATAATTGTGTCAGTCTTTGCACCCTTACTCCTACCTTCTTCCTTTTTAAACATGTTAGCCTGTTGTACGTTTATTTTATTCTGTGGTGAAAGGTATTTTTGACATCTCTTTTTTTCTCTCTCTTTTTTACTTAAGTTAGGTAATATAAATCAGGCCTTTCAAACCTTTAATTACAGGGATAAAAAGGCAATAGAGAAGATATTTGGAATGGAAATGTAAAATCCAGTCTTTTTAAAATATATAACTGGAAGTTTATGCTTCTTAATCTTTATCCCCTTTGCCTTTCCTTCCCCCCTCCCGCTTTGGCAGCCATCAGTTTGCTCTGTATCTATGAGTTGGCTTCTGTTTTGTTTTTGAGATTCTACATGTAATTGAAATCATACAGTATTTGTTTTTCTCTGAATTACTTTAGAGATATTCTCTAGGTTTTTATCACTAAGTAATACTCTGGTGAATTCTAGTCTTTTTTGTAAAATTCTGCCTTTTTAAAAATATTAATCCAAAATCTTTTATTTCTAGAAATATATTATAGCAAATAACTTGTGCTTCTTGTAACTCAAATATTGATATAATATTCAGGAATTTTTCTCCCCCAGTCACCCAAGAAGAATATCACCAAAAAGGTAGATGAAACCATTCCAGATGGGAGAACCAGACTTCCACGAAGAGCAGCAAACACAAAAATAAATTATAAAGATCTCTCAAATTCAGAATCAGAATGTGAACAAGAAGTTTCACACTCATTGAAAGAGAAATTGCTAGTAAAGGTAAATAGAAACAATTTAGATTAATAATTTCTAAAAGCCTTTTAAAATATTAAATATAGAATTTTTTTAAATGTCAAATGTATCTGTTCATTTCTTTTTAAGTTTTAATCCTCTATATGAGAAAACTTATATAATTCTAAAAATTGATCCTTAGGCAATATGTTTGTAATAAGTTGTCATTAGTGTTACAAAACAGATGTTTGACTCTAGTAGAATTGTAACTTTAAGAATTTGTACTTCTCCTTGAATTAGAGAAATACTTGATCTTTCCAAAAAGCTTCAAGAAAGTACGGACTGATCTTTCTCTTGATTGAAAGTAAAACTACTGGATCTGAGGTTCTTCTCATACACTATTTTCTCTCTGTCCATCCCTGACTTCTTCCTTAAATCTCATAATGTCACAGCCATTCCTACTCACTTGTGCTTGAAAGCTTTTAAATGAAGTTTTGAAAAATGGTGTTTAGCCCTAGCTGGTTTGGCTCAGTGGATAGAGCGTCGGCTTGAGGACTAAAGGTTCCCGGGTTCGATTCCAGTCAAGGGCACATGCCTGGGTTGTGGGCTCAGTCCCCAATGGGGGGCGTTCAGGAGACAGCCAGTCAATTATTCTCTCTCATCATTGATGTTTCTGTCTCTCCCTCTCCCTTCCTCTCTGAAATCAATAAAAATATATATTTTTTTAAATGTTGTTTATAATGTGCCAGGTACTATTTTAAGTGCAGAAAGTCCTCAACTTACAGTTGTTCAACTTATAATTTTTTACTTTACACTGGTGTGAAACTAGTAGAAACCATTCTTCAGGTTTTGAAGTTTTATCTTTGCCCAGACTAGCAATTTGTGGCCATGGGCAGCAAGCCCCAGCTCCCAGTCAGGCATACCATTGCCAGGGCCAACAAACAACACTGTAGTGCACTGTGTTGCCAGGGTTTTTTGGATAATGTGCTCTGAGCACAGTTAAGTAGATGAGACTAATGAAGTTCAGTAGTTAAATGTAGTAAGTACATTTTTTACAACCATATTTTCAACTTATAGTGGGCTTATGGGGACATACCCCACTGTAAATTGAGGAACATCTATATGTACTTTGTAAGTTTTTTTGTTTTTTTTTTGTTTTTTTTTTGTTTTTTTTTTTAAATATATTTTTATTGATTTTTTACAGAGAGGAAGGGAGAGAGACAGAGAGCCAGAAACATCGATGAGAGAGAAACATCAACCAGCCGCCTCCTGCACATCCCCCACCGGGGACGTGCCCGCAACCCAGGCACACGCCCCCGACCGGAACCAAACCCGGGACCCCTCAGTCCGCAGGCCGACGCTCCATCCACTGAGCCAAACCGGTCTCGGCATGTACTTTGTAAGTTTGACTTCTTAAAATCCCATAAGTACTATAGGTGACTAGTACTATTATTATTTTTAATATGTATTTTTTATTGTTGATAGTATTAGAGATGTTTCCCCTTCCCCCCGCCTTCCTCCCAGCCCCTACCCATCCCCCAGGTCTTCACTACCCTATGCCCATGTCCATGGGCTATGCATATAACTATATAAGTTCTTTGGTTTATCTCTTCTCATCCCCCAACCCCACATCAAGGTATGTCAGTCTGTTCCATGTCTCCATGCCTCAGGTCCTATTTTGTTGATCAATTCATTTTGTTCATTAGATTCCACAAATAAGTGAGATCATGTGATACTTGTCTTTCTCTGACTGGCTTATTTCAATTAGCATAATATTCTCCAGGTTCATCCATGCTGTCCCAAAGGGTAAGAGATCCCTCTTTTTTAACAGCTGCATAGTATTCCATTGTGTAAATTTCCCACAGCTTTTTTATCCACTCATCTACTGATGGGGACTTGGGCTGTTTTCAGACCTTAGCTAGTGTAATAATGCTGCTATAAATATAGGGATGCATATATTCTTTCTGGTTGGTGTTTCAGGATTTTTAAGATATATTCCCAGAAGTGGGATCTCTGGATCAAATGGAAGTTCCATTTTTAATTTTTTTGAGGAAACTCCGTACTGTTTTCCATAGTGGCTGCACCAGTCTGCATTCCCACCAGCAGTGAACTAGTGTTCCCTTTACTAGTACTGTTATTGACACCTCATTTTACAAATGAGAAAATTGAGGCACAGAGAGATGAAGGAACTTGCCCAAATCAGCACAGCTATGAAGTGGTAAACAAATGGTTTGAACCTAAAGAGTTTGGCACTATAGGTATGTGTCTCTGGCCATTACACTGTTCTGATTTTAAATCGTTAAACCTCCATATCCCTTTGTTTGTAACCTTATCTCTTACCTGGAAGACATTAAGGTAATGTCTTATTTTAGTTTACTATACATGTAGTCAGGTCAGTCTTCCCAGGCCACCTTCTCATCTTCTCCATCTTCAAAGGAAAACTTTGAGTATCTATCTCCATGTAGTCAGACATTCAAAGCATCAAAATACCTTCCAAGCTTATTTACTCTCCTCCCTAGTGTACCCCCAGGGCTGTGACAGTCAGAATACCTGCAGTTTCCAAATGAGACCTGTACTTGTCTACTCTGTGTACCAGCAGGCCTCCATCCCCTCAATGCTCCTTCTCTCCCCACCCTCCTTTCCAGACTCCTGAGCCCTGGAACCCAGGAACTCTCTCTGCTTTCACTAAACTGAGTATAATCTCCTGAACTTTATTTTATTGTTATCTCTTGTGGTATTTATTATCCTATATAATAAAAGCCTAGGTGGTGTCACCATCACAAGATGGCCACCACAAGATGGCCACCACAAGATGGCCGGCAGAGGAGGGCAGTAGGGGGCCATCGGGCCGGCAAGGGAGGGCAATTAGGAGTGATCAGGCCAGCAGGGGAGCAGTTAGGCGTCAGTCAGGCGAGCAGTTACGTGTCAATCAGGCCAGCAGGGGAGCAGTTAGGGGGTGATCAGGCTGGCAGGCAGAAGCAGTTAGGGGCATGCAGGCAAGCAGGTGAGTGGTTAGGATCCAATAGTCCTGGATTGTGAGAGGGATGTCTGACTGCCGGTTTAGGCCCGATCCCTGTGGGTTTCTATCACTAAGTAATACTGTGGTAATTCTCCCCCAGACACCCAAGAATATCACCAAAAAGGTAGATGAACCATTCCAGATGGGAGAACCAGACTTCCACGAAGAGCAGCAAACACAAAAATAAATTATAAAGATCTCTCAAATTCAGAATCAGAATGTGAACAAGAAATTTCACACTCATTGAAAGAGAAATTCAATCCCCCCCTGTGGGATCGGGCCTAAATCAGCAGTCAGACGTCCCCCAAGGGGTCCCAGGTTGGAGAGTGTGCAGGCTGGGCTGAGGGACACCCCCACCCTCCATGCACAAATTTCGTGCACCGGGCCTCTAGCCCTATATAATAAAGAGCTAATATGCAAATGGTCCTCATGCCCTCATGCCATCACACTGTAACTGCTCAGACACTCAACACTGGGAGAGAGGAATGGGGACCAGCCAGGCTGCAGCCTGGGAGAGGGACAAGCTGCCTGCCCCATGGTCCTGGGCGCCAGTGCCTGCAGCTGTGGCCCAGGAGAGGGACAAGCACCCACACCACGGTCCTGGGCACCTGCAGCTGTGGCCTGGGTGAAGCCGCCAACCCATGGTCCTCTGCAGCTTTGGCCGGCCTGGGTGAAGCTGGCCCAGGTCCTGGGTGCCTGTGGCTGGCCAGAGGGAGGGAAGCCCGGGTCTTGGGTGTCTGCAACTGGCTGGAGGAGGGAATCCTGAGTCCTGGGTGTGGGGCAAGGCAGAGGCAATTAGGGGCAATCAGGCCAGCAGGGGAGCAGTTAGGGGTGATCAGGCCGGTAGGGGAGCAGTTAGGGGTGATCAGGAAGGCAGGCAGAGGTGGTTAGGGGCAATCAGGCAGGCAGAGGTGGTTAGGGATAATGAGGCAGGCAGGCAGGCGAATGGTTAGGAGCCAGTGGTTCTGGATTGCGAGAGGCAGTCAGACATCCCCCGAAGCGTCCCAGATTGGAGAGGGTGCAGGCTGGGCTGAGGGATGACCCCCACCCCCAACATGAATTTCGTGCACTTGGCCTCTAGTAGTGTATATATTATATTTCTGGTGAATTTCCCATATGTCTTTGGGGGTATTAGAGTCTTCCACTATTCATGTTGCAGCCCCTGCTATGCTCACATGTAGTAATATAAGACATTTCATAAATATTTCAATGTAATTTAAATTACTTGTATTATGGTATAATTTGAAAGTTATTAATACATTTAGGAGGAGAATATCCATTCCAGAAGCAAAACCATGAAGCTGCGAAAGAAACAGCAGAATGCCTGCTCTGCGGAAACACAAAAGGATATATCAAAAGAATGGGCAAACTCATCTCTCCTAAAAAGTACTACTATAAGAGACAACAGCCTTGACTTATCTTCTGTGTCTTTACCTGGGAGTTCACCCTCTATAGAAGTAATGAGATGTCAGTATCTTCTTATTTCTTTAGTTGAATATTTTAAAACCTTATAACTAATTATATGAAAATATAATTTGAAGACTAATTTTGAGAGGTGTATTAAGATTATAGGTTGTCAAAATTTTATTTTGAAACTAGTTAATGCTCAGAACTTGGTCTTTGCTAAGTATAAATAGACTTGGGATCAATGTTACTATGACACTGAAGTTGTTCATATTTGCACTTTTTATACTTTCAGTTTCTTTAAAGGGTGTGTTAAGCATTTCTAAATGTCTATAATTTCAGTTAAAATTCAAGACTTACATCAGTTAACATATACACTTCCTCTAAAGTGACTATTTTGTCCTTTTCTAGAATATTTTCATAATGCTTGGGAATGCTGTCAGATAAGCATATACTCATGAAGACAGATGCACATGCCCTAATTTGTTCTGAAAACTGAGACTTCACTTATATTGATTTATTTTAGCCATGAATTTCCTCATCCTATGTAATAAAAGGCTAACATGCAAATTGTCCCCTCAACCTGGAGTTCAACCAGGGGCAGGGCCAGCCAGCCAACTGCCTGTGGCCCCTCCCCCTGGCCGGACCCAACCCGTGCACGAATTCATGCGCTGGGCCTCTAGTATATATATATGAAGGATTTAAGCCAAATGATTTACCAAGTCTTTCCAACCATAAAATTCTGTGACTTATATATAATAGTACTGATGTCAAATACTCTGGTTGCTCATTATAGTAGTGCAGCTTATACTATAGATAATTTTGTTTAGAAATATTTGGACTATTCTTATGGTTACAATTACATTTTAAATGGACCCATTTAATATTTTTCAAAGTCTTATATAATATTTTAAACATAATTTGGTCTTGATTTAGTGGAAGTTTACCCTTTTTAAATACAGCTAAGACTTGAGAATTTGATAAATTATATATTCTTTAGAACTTAAATTAATCATGCTGTTCTAAAACAGACATCATTAAAACCTGCCATCTCTCTTTTATTTGTGTCTTGTGAGGAAATATAGGCACAGAAAAAATAACAGGAAGGGATTTTACTCAGGATCATGACTGTATAACAAAATCCCTATCATCTAGTACAAAAACTTCCTCACCTGAATCCTTCAACGGTAAATATGGAGTGGAAAGACCAGTAAAGTCACTGAAAAACAGTGTGAAAAATTTACTGTGTGCAAGAGAAAGTTGTTCACCAATTCCACAATCATCCTCTTTGGTAAGATTATAGAATATTTTCCTTAATCAGATATATTTATAGTTAGTAAATCATTTTCCTCTAATCAAATACACATTGTTTATCTACTATAGCTTAAGCTTTTGTGTCTGGTGTGGGGGAGAAGAGGATCCTACCGATAAGTAAAATAGCCTCAATAAACCTAATAGACTGATTAGAGCTGCTGGACAGGAGGAAAGTGGTGGTATGAGAAGCACAGAGTGCTGGCAAGAGTGCTGTGATGGGAAGGCTTGTTTCCAAAGAGGCACGCTTATTTGTCTATACATCAAAACTTCATAATTTATTTTCTAGATTTGAATAAGCTTAGTCCTGCAACACTGACACTTGTTTCAGATTCTACCGTAATTTGAAGTTTGTAACCTTTAGTTACTAAATCACAGGTTGATAAAGCAAATTGCCAAGAATTGCAGTTGAAAACAGTATGCTGGGGGAGAACCAAGATGTCAGCGTAGGCAAATGCCTGTACTCGCTGCCTCCCACAACCACATCAAAATTACAACTAAAATACAGAACAACCATCATCCATAACTGCCAGAAAGCTGGCTGAATGGAAGTACTACAACTAGAGAAGTAAAGAAGAAAGCACATTGAGACTGGTAGAAAGTGCAGAGGCATGGAAGGGGCTGGACTGATACCCACATGTGCTGCTTTTTCAATCGGGAGGGAAATTGCCTCTGCAGAGGCCACCCAGAGGAGCATGGGGTCCCAGCGCCACACCAGATGCCCAACCCAGAGTCCCAGAGCTGGGAAAAGAAGTCCCTACAGGCAGTAAGAACTATGGGCTATAAAAACCAGTGCAGATTAGAGCTGAGTGGCACAGGCTGCTGGAGACCCAGCTGCTCCTCTTAAAAGGCCAGCACCACAAATTGAAATTACAAGCTCCCACTTCCTCTGAGCTCCAGTGCTGGGTAAGGCTCTGGGTGACCCAGACACATATGAGGAGAAACTGGACTGTCTGGCATCAGGGCAGGAACTCTGGGGTGGCTTTCTTCCAGACGGAAGTGTTCGCAGCAGTCTTGTTCCTGTGCAGGGACCTCCCCAGTTGCAGGACTGACTGGCATCCATTTCTGTTTGCTCTGCTCTGGTCATTCCCTGAGACCTGCCCCACCCAATTTACAACCCCATCCAAGCTATGCACAGCAGCTTTTGCATATGAATCCCCTGTCCTTTATCAGGCTAAAAACCTATCAAACAAGCTGCAGCTGGGTTGGGGAGCCCCAAACCTATTAAAAGGCCCAAGACCCAGCACCAGCACCAGGCTGCTTTGCTTCACAGCTGGGCCTCCTCTGGGCACTTCCAAACCTAATACAAAGAGAAGGAATATGCAGATCTTTCTGTAGCTCTTGCTGGATGGTCCCAGGCAGTGGCTGACTTTGCACCTCTCTGGAGACCCAAGAGCCAGTGTACCCAGTGGTCAGTGTGAGACCATAACGGATTAAAACTCTACACATCCATAAGCAAAACACTTAAGGGGAAGACTCAGTGAGCACCAAAGCCCCACTGAAGCAAGTCCTGCTTCATAAGGGTGTCTGCTGCACAGCAGCTCTCCCACTGTAGTCGTAGCTGGTACCCACAGCCAACTGGCCAGAGGTCAATTCCTCCCAGTGACACCATCAGCAATCAAGGCTCAACTACAACAAGACTGCACACAGCCCACAAAGGGGTGTACATAGAGTGTCCACCTCAGGTGATTGGGGAAGCTGAGCCACAGGGTCCTATAGGACACTTACTAGACAAGGCCATTCTATCAACTCAAGGAGACTTAGCAGCTATCCAGTACATAGAAACAAACACAAGGAAGTAGCCAAAGTGTGGAGACAAAGAAACATGTCACAAATGGCAGAAATGGAAGAAAGCAAACTACTGGATATAGAGTTCAAAATCACAGTTATAAGGTTACTCAAGAATCTTGTAGAAACCTCTAAGGGACTTAGTGAGACTTTCAAAGATCTTAGTGAGAATGCCAAAAAAATGGAAAAGAACCAGTCAGAAATTAAGCATACACTGACTGAACTAAAGCATAATATACAGGGATTCAACAGTAGACAAGAGGTCCCGAGAATCAAATCAATGAGTTGAAATATGAGGAGGCAAAAAACACCCAAACAACAGAAAAAAAAATCCAAAAATATGAATATAGTGTAAGGAGCCTCTGGGACAACTTCAAGCGTACCAACATCCGAATTATGGGAGTGCCAGAAGAAGAGAGAGAGCAAGATATTGAAAACCTATTTGAAGAAATAATGACAGAAAACTTCCCCTACCTGGTGAAAGAAATAGACTTATAAGTCCAGGACGCACAGAGAACTCCAAACAAGAGGAACCCAAAGAGGACCACACCAAGACACATCATAAGTAAAATGCTAAGGGCAAAAGACAAACAGAGAATCTTAAAAGGAGCAAGAGAAAAGCAGTTACCTACAAGGGAGTACCCATACAACTCTTCGCTGATTTCTCAACAGAAATTATGCAGGCCAGAAAGGAGTGGCAATAAATATTCAAAGTGATGAATAGCAAGAACTTACAACCAAGATTACTCTACCCAGCAAAGCTATCATTTAGAATTGAAGGTCAGATAAAGAGCTTCACAGATAAGAAAAAGCTAAAGGAGTTCATCACCACCAAATGAGTATTATATGAAATGCTGAAAGGTATTCTTTAAGAAGAGGAAGAAGAAGAAAAAGCTAAAGATAAAAAATATGAACAACAAAGTAGCAACAAATACATATGTATCAACAATTGAATTTAAAAACCAAACGAATATGTGCCACGCCAGCACAGCCAAGGGTGAACCTGAGTCAGGGTGGTGAAGGAGTTAGAAAAGACAGACAAGAGAATAAAGCTGGGTCTCGGTGGGACGCTGCTTCTCTGATGGAGAGACAGTCTTGGCACTTGCAAGCCAAGTCTTTATTTTATAGCCAGATTCCACGAGGTAAAGTAAGGGCGTGGTTCAGATGTTTACACTGTTCTAATCTACTCAATTACATGCACCTGAACTCTATCAAGCCCACATTACTCAGACACATGGGGCCACTTGTTCAGACTATAGGTTCAAACTCACAACTATAGCTGTTGGCTATAATTGTGCTGGGAGTGTTCTGCCCTCCAAGATTCCCATCTTGCACATGGCAATGAGAGGACTGTGCCCTCTCATGAGGCTTCAACCTATCCAAACACTGTAGTCACTCTCCACACAAAGAAAAAATCTGATAAACAGAATAAACTGGTGAATGGAATAGAATTGGGCAAGGAAATAGAACAGATTGACGATTCTCAGAGGAATGGGGCTTTGCGGGAGGAGGGTGCGGGAAGAGATTAGACAAAGATCTTATATGCATGTATGCATTACCTATGGGCACAGACAATAGGGTGACAGGGGCCTGGGGCGAGGTGAGAACCAGATGGAGAAGGTCTATGGCAGGAAAAAATAGGGATATCTGTAATAATCTCAACAATAAAGATTAATTTTTTAAAAAAGGAAGGAAAACAGTATGACTATAGTATTTGCTTTAGAGCAGTGGTTCTCAACCTTCTGGCCCTTTAAATGCATTTCCTCATGTTGTGACCCAGCCATAAAATTATTTTCGTGGCTACTTCATAACTGTAATGTTGCTACTGTTATGAATCATAATGTAAATATCTGATATGCAGGATGGTCTTAGTCGACGCCTGTGAAAGGGTCATTCGACCGCCAAAGGGGTTGCGACCCACAGGTTTAGAACCGCTGCTTTAGAGTTTTGTAAGGAACTTTAAAACTGGTAGGTAAATACAGGGAATATTAAATTTAATATATTGAAAATTCCTTTTATGTGTTGTTACATGTACTATTTTTTTTTAATTGATTTTAGAAAGGAAGGGAGAGAGAGAGAAACATCAATGATTAGAGTGCATCATCAATTGGCTGCCTCCTGCACATCCCCTACACTGGGGATTGAGCCTGCAACCCAGGAATGTGCCCCGATCAGAATCAAACCATGCCTGGTTCCGTTATTTGCTGCCTATGTAACATTTTACAGATTGATGATTCCCTCTGCACCTCCGTTTTCTCATCTGTCAAATGGGGTTGTGAAAAATTAAATAGGCTGATTATGTAGGCATAATACCTGATACATTGTAAATATTCAAATATTTACATAGTAAATTCTCTTGATATGTACTAACCTCTGTATATAAAGTGGAATTAATGACAGTTCAGAACACCTATAGCCAAGATCTACAACCTCTAATAAAAACAACCTTGTGTTTTACCACTTCAAACAGTGTTTTTATTCCTAGAAATGTTTTAAGGTCCTTTTATTCTGTTTAACCAGTAGTTTTCACAGACCATATTTTTCAAACAGAATTTTATATGAAACCTCCAATGTGCCAAACAGATAAAAATGAACTATGCTGTTTAGAGCAGATAGGAGATCTAAACCAGGGGTCCTCAAACTATGGCCCTCGGGCCACATGCAAATACAAATATTGTATTTGTTCCCGTTTTGTTTTTTTACTTCAAAATAAGATATGTGCAGTGTGCATAGGAATTTGTTCATAGGTTTTTTTTTTAACTATAGTCCATCCCTCCAATGGTCTGAGGGACAGTGAACTGGCCCCCTGTTTAAAAAGTTTGAGGACCCCTGATCTAAACCTTAGCCTACTCAGCCTCTCTCCAGTAACCCCAAGGGACTTTTGCAGGGCTCTCAATTTTTGCACACCACAATTTGAAAAACAGTTTCCCACTGGACCAGCCGTGGGCAAACTACGGCCCGCGGGCCGGATCCAGCCCGTTTGAAATGAATAAAACTAAAAAAAAAAAAAAAAGACCGTACCCTTTTATGTAATGATGTTTACTTTGAATTTATATTAGTTCACACAAACACTCCATCCATGCTTTTGTTCCGGCCCTCCGGTCCAGTTTAAGAACCCATTGTGGCCCTCAAGTCAAAAAGTTTGCCCACCCCTGCACTAGACTATCATCCCATGGTCCTTTGTCAGTATTACTCTATCAGCTTTACTTTCACTGAATCTTTTATCCTTTCAGTATCCTGTTTTTCAAATCTCAAAACCTAGGTAATCACTCACTTTCTTGGATGCTACTTTGTACTAGATGGAATTTAAATTGTTAAATTTATTGGCTGGACATTTATAGGAGACATTTTGTTTCCTACTTACTGTGTGCTATTAATTAGGTATTAGAAATTTGCTCTATCAGTTAGTTGTACCAGCTTGCATACTTTACCTTCACCAATAGTGCCCATTTCTCTATAGTTTTCATTAACTGGCTGTTATCAAATGTTTCTGTTTTTGCCAACCTGATGCCTGTGTAATGTCTCTCACTTTAATTTGCATTTTCCTGATTAACAGTATCTAGTGTTTTCATATGTTTTTTGACCATTTTGTGAATTGCCTATTTTTCCCTTACTTTTAAATTGCGTTGTTTGATTTTTCTTACAAATCTATAGAAGTTCTTAATATACTCTGGACATTAATTCTGTATTGGTTATATACAACACAAAATTTTTTTCCAGTATTTATCTTGCCTTTATATCTCCCACAACTTTGACAGTTCCACCAGAATTGCCTGCCAATTAGATTCTCCTGGATTTTGCATATAGCCAATCACAAACTGTTATACCTGATAATTTTGCATTCTGTTCCACTCCTTATTCTTTCTGGGGTTTGTTTGTTTGTTTGTTAAGGTGGCTATGATCTCTGGAGCGATGTTAAATAGACATTGTGCTAGCAGATGCTTAGCCATAGTTTTTGGTAGATACTTGTTATCAAATTAATGTTCTTGTTATCTAAGGATTACTTTTATAATTTTGAATAGATGTTGAATTTTAGCAGCAAATGAATTATTCCCTCAAAATTTAAATAGTTTTGGTTTAATAGTTTTGGCTTTAAATAATTTTTTGTGTTTCTATATGTCTTGCTCATTCATAGCCCAGGATACTCCTATTAAAAATAATACTATTGTGAATAGAAAAAAATGTAAATTTTGTTGTTTTTAAATAAGAAACATAAAATTGCAATAGCTATTCAGATGTAAACAATTATAGTTCAGAAAAAAACAGTTTATGGATATTGAACCTCCAAATATCAATAACAATCATATACAAAGCAAAAGGGAGAGCAAAAAGCAAAAATTTTTAAAATGAGAAGAAATAAGGTCTTAAATAGTGAGGATATAGCTGCTGAACCAATGACTTATATATTTATAACTAGGACTTTATAGGCTTCATGATGGTAGTATGGCCATAAAACTTTCCCTAAACTAAGGTGGTCTGATAAGAATCAATTATTGGCCTTTAATAATTATTGTAATATTTTAATATTTTCAACTATTATCTGTAAATCTCATGTTTAAAATACGTAAGATAATTGGATCATAGAAAACTGAAATTTTTATTTTCCTTTTTCTAAAACAGAATACAATACTTTCTTTACATATATACTAGAGGCCCAGTGCATGAAATTCGTGCACGGGAGGGTGGGGGTGCGTCCCTCAGCCAGCCTGCGCCCTCTCGCAGTCTGGGACCCCTCGCTCCTTAAAGCTCGGCTGACTGTTCCTTTGTGCTGCTGCAGCTGCACTCACCAACCGTGAGCCTGGCTTCTGGTTGAGCAGCGCTCCCCCTGTGGGAGCACACTGACCACCAGCAGGCAGCTTCTGTGTTGAGCTTCTGCCCCCTGTGGTCAGTGCGCATCATAGCAACTGGTTCTGGTCACTCTGCTGTAATGGTCGCGTAGGCTTTTATTTTATATATATTACTTTCAGAGAGGAAGGGAGAGGGAGAGAAAAACATCAATGGTGAGAGAGAATCATTGATTGGCTGCCTCCTGCATGCCCACTGCTGGGGATCAAGCCTGCAATCCAGGCATGTGCCCTTGACTGGAACTGAACCTGGGACCTTTCAGTTCACAGACCGACGCTCTATCCACTGAGCCAAACTGGCTAGGGCAAAAAGCAAAAATTTTTAAAATGAGAAGAAATAAGGTCTTAAATAGTGAGGATATAGCTGCTGAACCAATGACTTATATATTTATAACTAGGACTTTATAGGCTTCATGATTATATAGGAATTTGGTTGATTTTTTTGCCACTAAAAAGTCCGTCACTCCATCAACAAAAATATTTTAATCTGTAAAATACAGAAAGTTAAAACAGAATTTTAAAGCATGGAGGGGCAGGGATTCGCCCTAGACTTAAATGGAGTACGAACAGTAAACTACATAAAGGAAGGGAACTGGAAGTGGACACTTTCATGAAATTTGACTGAAAGAAAGAAACCTGTATGTTGAAACAGTAAAACACAAGGTTAGATGAAAAAGATGTCTTAAAGATACAGATTGAAAAAAGTTTAGAATTATTTTCTATTATATTCCCCCAGTTTCTGACTCAAATAAATTAAAACCCTAATAAGGAAGAATTGAAAAGTAGGAGTAGTCACAAAAGCCAGCTCAAAATTATTACCATAGTTTAAGATTGAGGTTCACCTAGGAATTTAGATTAATGCATAATAGTGTCAAAGATGAAAAGACAGGGAGAGAAACAAGACAATCTGAAAAAAAGAATTTATAGCTTTTGTAATTTCCTGACTTTAGGGTTTGAGAGAGATGGTCAAAGGTGAGTCCAAGAATACTTATGGTATTTTTTTCAATTTTTGATATATATTTTAGGAAAGTCATTCAGCATCTCTACTATCCATGACTAGTGAGGAAGGAGAGAAAATAAGATGTGACATGCCCTGTGACTCTGCTCATTTATCAGGTTTGACTCACAGCCTTGCTTTTGTTTCTAAGTTAGTTACTGAAATGCTGTGAAAGTTCATCTAAAGGAATTATATATTTTAAGTCATACTAAATTATTCGTTAGTTCATGTCAAAATGAAAACAAGGAACTAGATAGAATTTAATGCACAGTTGCCTAAAATGACATAAATAATTAATGAAACAAATTCTTTTTTCATAAAAGCAAGAACATATTAGGTATTTTAATCAAGATTATAGCACTATTAATTTTTTAACTGTTCTTAAGGCCCTACACACCATCTTAATCGCAAACGAATGTATTTAGAAGATATTAACCCTGTTGAAGTAGGATTGGAAGAAGAAGAGGAAGGGAGAGCAAAATTGCTTCCCCAAAAACTGTCTAAAATGGAAAATGCAGATCATCACAGTCACAAAAGTAGGTAGATCAAATGTGTGTCAAAATGCAGCTATTTGGGAAGGTAGTTTCTTAGATCTTGAGTGACTCTATCTACAAAACAAATCCTTTGTAAAGACAACTTCGGTCAAATCCAAGAAGGGTCATGTTTTGTCACAAGTATATTGATGTGAATAATGCAGTAAGAGTCTTTTTTACTAATAAATATCCTTCATCTTTCTATTACTGATTACCTCATACAAATTGTACTAGCGTGTGAACTTACTGAGAAATTAGTGTGTTACTAGATACTGGGGAGTATGGAAGTAGCTAAAACCATTAAAAATAATCTAAAATGTTCCATATTAATGTTACCATTCCTGCTTTAAATACCCATGCCAAAAGATTTTTTATAAATCAACTTTTTAAATTAAAAATATGTCTGCCTTTTTTTACACATAGAACCTGAAAATAAGGTTTTGTTCTCAGCTCATGACAAGTAAGGCTAAATTCATAAAGTGTATTTTAACTTTGGTTGCTTGCCTTCATTTTTTAGTGTCTGAAAGTACATGTCCATTATCAGCAAATGACTCTTCTGTTCCTGTGAAGAACTGGGGAACTGAAATTTCAGATGTAGACATGATGTGTGAGCAGTTCAATACAGAATTTAAGAAGAAATATAATGTGAGTTATTTAAATTATACCCAGTAACATTATAATTATACCCAGTAACCCTACTTTCTTCTAAACCAGTGGTTCTGAACCTGTGGATCGTGACCCCTTTGGGGGTTGAACAACCCTTTCATAGGGGTCGCCTAAGACTATTGGAAAACACATATATAATTACATATTGTTTTTGTGATTAATCACTATGCTATAATTATGTTCAATTTGTAACAATGAAAATACATCCTGCAGATCAGATATTTACATGACAATTCATAACAGTAGCAAAATTACAGTTGTGAAGTGGCAACGAAAATAATTTTATGGTTGAGGGTCACCACAACATGAGGAACTGTATTAAAGGGTCGCGGCATTAGGAAGGTTGAGAACCACTGTTCTAGACTATCCACTTGTTTGATCTTTTGGCAACAAAACACCCATTTGTGAATTCAACTTTCCTCATGCACTGGTGAAAAATTGGAATGCTTCCTGGGTGAAAACCTTTTATCTCATGAGTGTATTTCTCTTCTAAAAGCCGTGCATTATCCCTATTGTTTTTTTTTCTACAGGTTCTTTCTCTTTATGCTATTTTTCTTTTTAACTAGTAGCCCAGTGCATGAAATTTGTGCACATTAAAAGGGAATTAATTGCCTTAACCGGTTTGGCTCAGTGGATAGAGCATTGGCATGCGGACTCAAGGGTCCCAGGTTCGATTCTGGTCAAGGGCATGTATGTACCTTGGTGTGGGCACATCCCCAGTGGGGAATGTGCAGGAGGCAGCTGATCAATGTTTCTCTCTCATCGATGTTTCTACTCTCTATCCCTCTCCCTTCCTCTCGGTAAAAAATCAATAAAATATATTTTAAAACAGGGAATTAATTAGCAGAGATATTTTAATATTGCTATTTGCCCTTTCTCTATAATAAGTGTGAGAGATGAAAGGAAATTAGTAAAATGTATATGAAAATAATATATAAATTTATTAATAAACAGTAACAAAAGGATATAACAACAACAGAGGCATGATATAAAAATGGCAAAAACATGATATGAAAACAACAGTGATGCAAACAATGACTGATAAAGTGATTAAACTTATTCTAATATCTCCCTGTACACCACATTAAGAGTGAAAACACTTTCAGAGTGCTTGACTAATTTCCCTTGTGATGAAGTACTTAGAACTTTAACTGTAGCATCACATGCTCTTAAAACTTGAGAGAAAGCAACATATAACTGACCATGTGCAAAAACGGGTTCAGGTAGGAATATGCCTACTCTGTCTAGAGTTTGTCCTTGTGATTTATTAATAGTCATCACAAATGCTGGCATCACGGGAAACCATCATTGAATCAATTTAAATGGGAGGCCAGTGTCAGATGGGGACAAATTAATTCTTGGATTCAGAACAGCCTCTCCCTCTGCAGATCCTGTTAATACTTCAGCTTCAATAATGTTAGGTCGTAATCTTTTGAAAATAAATCTGGTACCATTACAAAGACCCTATTTACTATTGAGATTTCTCAATAGCATGATGATTGCACCCACTTTCAATTTTAATTTATGACATGGCATTCCCGAAGGAGTAATACTATTAACACATTGTTTGCGGGTAGTTTTTATCGCGCGCTAACAGGTGGTGCGGGCCATTTTTGCTAATTTTTTGCGCAAATGGCAATGTTCAGTAAAATTACAATAACTTTAGTTTATGTATTTTATACGTTACCCGCATTCTACCGCTAGTCTATAAAAAACGTATTAATACGTGTCCCTCGATCTACTACACGGGTAGAACATATAAATACGTAAAACGTATAAATACGTTTCCCGCATACAATGTGTTAAGAAATTCGATGGGAAAATTTTCCTTTTCAGCATCATCTGTGGAATCAATGGAATCATCACTCAAATATGTGTGAAAATCTCCGAGTATATCCAAATTGTCTTCATTTAATTTTTGAACATGCTCATTTTTTGGACAAAGAATTGCACGTTTAGATATATTTTTAATATTATCTATACCAGTGGTTCTCAACCTTGGCTGCACATTAGAATCACCTGGGAATCTTTTTAAAATCCTGATTCCTGGGCCTCATCCTCTGGAAACTGTTTCTTTTTTATGGGGTGGGGCCACAATATCAGTAACAAAGAAACAGAATTAAAACTTTATTGTGGGGAGCCGCTAGTGTTTTGGACAGGTTTAAGCCTTGGACTGAGGATAGGGCACAGTCCTCTCATTGCCATGTGCAGGTCCCAGCTTGGAGGGCAGGGCCCTCTCAGCACAATTATAGCCAACAGCTGTAGCTGTAAGCTTGAATCTATGGTCCGAACACGTGGCCCCATGTGCCTGAGTGATGTGGGCTTGGTAGAGTTCAGGTGCATGTTGTTGAGTAGGATTGAAACCTAGGAGAATGTTGTAAACAACTTGGTCACGCCCTTATTTTGCTTCGTAGCATCTGCTATAAAATAAAGGCATGGCTGTGGGCAGGGTCGTTGTCTCTCAGAGAAGCAGTGTCCCACCGAGACCCGGCTTTCATTCTCTTATCTATCTTTTCTAAGTGTTTCAGCCACCCCGACTCAGGTTTACCCCTGGCCGTGCTGGTGTGGCACACTCCCAGGGAACCACGCTCCCAGGGCGGGTTCCTACCTCAAACCCCACCCTTGCCGGAAACAGCTCCAGGAAACAGCTGGGGAGGGTGCAGCCATTGCCAAGACAATCCCTGTAGGACTGACTTCCTTCCGGTTGGTCGTGGCTGTTCTTCTGGATGTGATGAACACCACCCATGGTTTTTATATAAGTAGATTGGTTTAACATTTTGACTCTTCTGTGGTGGTTCTTTTTTTTTAATCTCAGAGGTGACAGCTAGTGAGGGTACTAAAGGATGAGCAGCCTGTCAGAGAAATCCCATTTCACTTTGACCAGCTCTGTACTTACTAGTATATATCTATCCTTAGTTATTGAGGTTCCAATGTGGTCATGTTGATTTATTTGGGGTTGACCTAGTATAAATAGAGAAGCCCTCCTTGGTTGCGGGCCCATCCCCACTGGGGAGTGTGCAGGAGGCAGCTGATTGATGTTTCTCTTTCATCAATGTTTCTAACTCTCTATCCCTTCCCCTTTCTCTCTGTAAAAAAATCAATAAAATATATTTTTTTAAAAAAATAGAGAAGCCCTGACTTGTATATAGGGTGAGGCAAAAGTAGGTTTACAGTTCTGAGTACTCAAAACACAGTTTATTATCCTTATGCACAACTGTAAACCTACTTTTGCCACACCCTGTATTATACATCTGGCTAGATGTGAATACAGTGGGTCCTCAGGTTACATCAGAGATCCATTCCTACGGCATGAAGTAATGCGATTTTCACTGTAAGTCGGAACCCACCTACATAAGCACCTATATCACGCACATGGAGCACATACACAGCAGTAATGAAGTGAAACAGTAAAAAAAATTTAAAATAAAGATAACAATTCCTAACCTTTACTTGTGGTAAATAAATGATAAAAAACACAAAGCACATATGTACATACATCAAAATGACGGAACTTTTTTTTTTTTTTAATAAATAAACTAATGGCCCGGTGCATGAAATTTGTGCACGGAGGTGGGGGGAGCGGTATTCCCTCAGCCCAGCCTGCACCCTCCAATTTGGGATCCCTCTTGCAATCCGGGACTGATGGCTTTTAACTGCTCACCTGCCTGCCTGCCTGATTGCCCCTAATCACTGCCTGCGGCCTGCTCACCCCCAACTTCCCCCCCTGCCAGCCTGCTTGCCCCCAACTGCCCCCCCCCCGCCACCAGACTGATAGCCCTCAACTGCCCTCCCCTCCTGACCTGATCGCCCCTAACTGCCACTGCCTGGCCTCACCACCATGGCTTTGTCCAGAAGGATGTTGGGAAGGTCTCCTGGTCTAATTAGCATATTACCCTTTTATTAGTATAGATGGGAGATAGCGATGTAACCACGAAATGATGTACATTGAGTCCGACGTAACCCGAGGGCTGCCTGTATATGTTTTTGTGAAAAATGGTGATAAATAATTCTGACTCTGACTTTGAGGCTGTATTCCCGAAGGGAATTGTAATCACTCGCATTTTTTAAAAATATTGTGGAGTGGAGTGTCCTTATGAAAATGATTAGTTGCCAGTTCAGCCCTCGGTCAAAGCCTTTCTGATGGAAGCAGACCTGCTCTGCCTGAGCTTACTCATTAACACTTCCGGCTCCATCACTGAGCTGTGAATTTCTCACTTTTCCAAGTTCTTAGTCATTTACATTTTGTGGAAAAGGCTTTGTTTTTTATTTTGTTAACAAATATTTTTCAGAGTCACCACAAATTGATGGATAATTTTACTATGCAGTCTTGGAAAACAGCTCAACAACATCTGAAAATAATGAACCGTCATATTCAGGAATACAGGTATGTAATAAAAATCTCCTTTGAATGCTGTATGTTCTGAGTGCTATAGTTTTTAAAAATAATCTTATTTTGTTTCCTTAATAGGATAAAAAAACTTGATAAATTCCACTTCAGCATCATAAAAGAGTTGGAGAATTTTGAAAAAGATTCACAGTCTTTAAAAGATTTGGAGAAGGAATTCGCGGTTTGTGTTTTAAGAATTTAAAAAGAATTGTATAACCTCATTTTTAAAGAGCTACACTCAGGAAAACCTCTGGTGACCTGCTTTTAGAGCCCCCATAAATATTTGTAGTCAATTTCTTATAAACACACTTAAATTATAGACTTTAAATTTATGATGAGGGAGAAATCAAGAGAGATTTTACTTTCAGTATTTTTTATCTAGAAAGAGTTTATAACATCTGGAATATTCTTAGCATGTAGCCAGCTTGTTTATTTAAATTAGAAATAGAAATATAGAAAATTCTACTGTCAACTTTGAATATTTAATGCTATTAAAGCATAACTAGTTTTTGTATTAAAATTTAGGACTTTGGAGAAAAGGTGGTTCAGAAGTTCAGTGTCTATCAAAAAAGTGAACAAGAGAGGTTAGTATGATACTTTCTAGGACTGGAATCTATAAAATTAGTTTGTATTATTTATAATGTTTACTTTATATACTATAGAGATTTAATTTGATTTCCTGATAAATGCCTTTGTAACTTGTCATTATTTTACTTGTTAGGCTTCACCATTTGAAAGCTTCCTTGGACAAAAATGTCTTCTATGGCACAGGTCAAGAAGAAACTATTTGTACATCTGAGGTAACAATTTGATATTTTTTATATAATTTCAGTATTGGTTAGTCTATCTTTGTGAAAATTGTATAGTAAATTTCATGGGGAAAATACATATGTTGATTTTACAGATGTGTTCCATGAAAGAAAACATGAAAATTCTGCAAGACAAGCTTCTTAAGAAAATGGTAAATCAATTATGTAGTTTGGGTTTTTCAAATAAATATGCCTTTATTTCTTTTAACGGGAAATTGTTTCACAGGTTTTCTTTTTAGATTGAGAGGAGGCAGTTTTAGCTTAGTTGGCTTTGGTATGTAAATTAGAATAATGGGAGCATATTTATAGTAAAATACTAGAGGTGATTTAAAAGAGACCCTCCTGCCCTGCCAGTGTGGCCCAGTGGTTGAGCATTGACCCATGAAGTAGGAGGTCACGGTTTGATTTCCCATTAGGGCACATGCCTGGGTTGGGGGCTCAATTCTCTCTCATCATTGATGTTTTTCTCTCTCCCTCTCCCTTCCTCTCTGAAATCAATAAAAAATATATGTTAAAAATAAATAAATAAATAGTGAATAAATAGAGACCCTCCTAAAAGAAAAAAGACTATCAGTTTCCCACTTGCACAGTCTCTAGAAGAATGAGTCTAAGCACTATGCAGAGCAGTGGAACTCTGCCTTCTCCAGGAGAAGGGGTATCAGGAAACCCCCCAAAAATTATTGTTCACTTGGACAGCAAGACTTTGTATACATAGATTTGGGGATAAAATTAAGTGCTTCTTACAGGCCTAGACCAGTGCTGGTTTTGGGGGGAAAGTACAGTTGTATGGGGGCTAAAGGCACTGCTCCAAGGGAACGTGTCCGGTTTTTTCTCAAAGAGAGTAGACATGTTTTTGTATATTTGGTACTAATCCTTTTATATAGGCCATAATGTATTTAATAAATTTTAATAGAAGCTCAACGTGCTGAAATAGTTGAAGATCAGGATGTTGAGCTTGAAGCAGACAAGCTAACTAACTAGACTGATCCTTTTTGAAATTGTTTCCTAACCTATACTTTACTTTCTTTCTTTAAATATTAAGTATAAATTTCATTGACTTGGGATTGAAAGTGATGATCATCACTGATCAGCACTTGATGATCAGTGATGATCATCAAGTGCTGTAGATATCTAGGACTAGATGCTGGGGGAGCAGAGAATGAGTACATTTGTTATGGCGTTATGGAAGGGGTTGTTTTAAAATGAATCCCTAATAATGACATAATTTTCTTTCTTGGCCATAGCAAGAAGAGGAGCTTCATAATGTACGCAAAGGACTGCTGTCATTATTCATGGCTTGTGAAACAAATGTTAATGTGGAGCTCTAGCTGTTACAAGTTCTATCCAATTCCTTTTTGTGTATAACTGAGGAAATACCAAATACAAAGAAAAAATACATGTTCCCCAGGAAAGAGTGCCTTTGACTCTGGATTCAAGGAAAGATCTTATGGATGAGAAAACAAACATTATAATAATACTCCAAACCCCCAACCTTGTCTGTACAATGCTGCTCTTTTTTTTTTTTTTTTTTTTTGGCTTCTTTTGTAGTAATATTAGCATTAGGCAGATATTACTGTTAACTATACTGAATTATATTTATTATATTTACAAAACTAATTTAATCAACTAAAATTTATCACATAAAAAGTGTTTTAAACGTATACAGTTTTATATATTATATTACTACTAGAGGCCCAGTGCATGAAATTCGTGCACAGGTAGGATCCCTAGGCCTGGCCGGCGATCAGGGCCAATCGGGGCCTTCCTTCCCCTGGCTGCTGACTGCTGGCCAGGGCCTTCCTTCATTCCAAGTCACCTGGTAGTCAGTGCACATCATAGCGAGTGGTCAAACTGGTTGGTTGAATTCTCAAGGGGACAATTTGCATATTAGTCTTTTATTATATAGGATGTATTAAACTTGTCTACTAGTTCAGAATATTTATAGTAATAAAAAAATTAAGCCACACTTGGAGAAGTCTTTGATTTAAAATGTGTAAGTGTAAATTGGTACTTTCAGCACACTGTGGGAGAATATATTTATTCAATTATAACTCCAAAGTATTAAATAGCCTAAAACAATTACTATATTGTCAATATTTTAATTCTAGGTAGAAATCTTAACTCATAACAGGCTGTTTTGACAAGTACTTATTAAGCTGTTCACTGCAGTAATTTTCAAGATTATTTTATAAAAATGAGTACACATTTAATTTGCTTTAATTGCATAGTATATTAAAGTTGAAATAAATGCCATGTCATTTGGATAAATATAATCATTATTTTCCTATTTTACAAACATTGGGTCACAAAAAGTATCCTTCTCCAGTCAGATATCTAAAGTACAATATAATACTAATCAGCCTTACTCACTATTGCTTGCCTGCCTAATGGTAGCAGAGTATATGGAAACTACCAGTATTTCAATTCAGTGGCAAAGTGCCTTGTTCTTAGCTTCATTCAATTATTACTGTCAGCTAAGATTTATTGATAGGATGCCAGGGATCCTATTTCAGAGATAGTTACAAGTCTACTACACTATTAAAGACTATTCAGGAGTTGCATTTCCATGTTGCCTGAGAGACTTTTAGAACACTTTGTGGACATGTTTACCTCATCCATGGCCAGACATACAAGACGCTAATTCAGTGGTTCTCAGCCTTCCTAATGCCGCAACCCTTTAATACAGTTCCTCAAGTTGTGGTGACCCCCAACCATAAAATTATTTTCATTGCTACTTCATAACTAATTTTGCTACTGTTAGGAATCGTAATGTAAATATCTGATATGCAGGATGTATTTTCATTGTTACAAATTGAACATAAAGCATAGTGATTAATCACAAAAACAATATGTGATTATATATGTGTTTTCCGATGGTCTTAGGCGACCCCTTTGAAAGGGTCATTCAACCCCCAAAGGGGTCACGACCCACAGGTTGAGAACCACTGCTCTAACTCATACATCACATTTTCTCCCTTACTGCACTGTGTGTGTAATCCAGCCCAGGTTCCTACTTCCTCCCTGCTCTTCCTAACCTGCTGCTGTGTCCATGTCATTGCCCCTGTGAATATCAGTCTCCAACATCCTTATCCCCTACCGTCCTAGCTCTCTAGCTTGCTCTTTTTATCCTAAGAAACATTCAAACCTGTAAAGAATTTTTGTGAGCTTATTTGAGCCAACCTGTCGACAATTGCCAAGAAGCAGAATCTCAACGAATTAAGATGATGCTCCAGAGAATGGTGGTTTTTCACTTTGTTTTATACATTACAATCAAAGGAGGAGATGTAAGTGGATTACGTGAAATCCATTGGTGACAGATTAGGAAGGTGGGAGAAAGCAAAGAGGGGCAGGTACCTCTGGGATTACTAGTAGATAAAAAGTAAAATAGACACATGTTTCTTTTACATAGGTGGGTACATGCCTGGGTCTTTTCAGCATCTACAAGGGTTCAGGAATCTGGAGAAGGAGCTGCAATGTAAATTAATAAAGAGACTAGACATGAAATGTAAATTTGGGAGGCATTTTGGGGGATCCAGGGGAGGCTTAGCTTTAATAACTAAGCTCCCTGAATCTCTGCACCCAGGTCTTTTTATTCACACATTTTTCCCTATAGCAAAGCAGATATACATATCAAAGGGAAGGTTTGATAAACAACAAAGTATTATCAGGTTGGGGGAACTGCCCTCAGCTGTTCCAGCAGCAGGTAATAACATTCAACCTTTTGAGGACTTCTCACATTTACTATGACCTGCTGGACTTAGCCTCCAGCAGGTACAGGATAGTTAACAGTCAACAATTAACAGGATAACAATAACAATGAAGGAATTGGTGATCTCTGCCCTGGTGCCTTGCTTGTCTGTGAGGGGTCTGGAAAAAGGCAAGTTATAAGTTACCCTGACATTCCACAGGTATGTTATTTTAGATGCAAAATGACAATAGGCTCAGTAAAGATCTAAGTTCATCTTTGTCAGGGACATGACTACCTACCATAGACTGCTTTTTAAAGTTTTAATTTCAAACCATCCTTTGTGGTTACTTTAGGTCTCTGAGTTTGCAAGGCCACCATGCAGGCCTTTCCCGAGCTTGTCATGTTAGCATGTGGCTCCTTTTTGTCCACACTCTCTATAGTTGTCCCGTGTGGTTTGCTATGCCTGTTACCCTTCCTGTTCTTCCTTCCCCATTCTAGACTCCTTACAAAATTATACTCTTGCCTTCCCTCTTTCTCCTCGATGTGATCCACTAATTCACACTCCTCATTCCTCAATCTGAACATCACTAGGGAAAACACATAATCAAGCTTTAGTTTATGACCACATATTTCAAATGGCTTTTCAGCATCAGTAGGAGGACTGCTGTGGTGGGCCTTGAAGCCTAGGGCGAGGGGCCGGGTGGAGCTGCTGTAGGTACAGATCTTGGTGAAGAATTTGCTCAACCCTGCAGATATAGCAGGCAGGCCTGACAGCAGCTGGATGGCTTGGCTTTTCTGCCCTGACAGGCACATAGAAACCTGTTAATGTAAAAACACTGAAACCTGTAAAGAATTTTTGTGAGTTTATTTGAGCCAAACTGTCTACAGTTGCCAGGAAGCAGTGTCTCAACAGATAGGGATAATGCTCTAGACCAGTGATGGCGAACCTATGACACGCGTGTCAGAGGTGACACGCGAACTCATTTTTTTGGTTAGTTTTTCTTTGTTAAATGGCATTTAAATATATAAAATAAATATCAAAAATATAAGTCTTTGTTTTACTGTTACAGAAAAACCGGACAAGAAACAGACAGTGCTCTGAGAGTTTGGAGTTACACTTTATTCACCATAGCGGACTTAGGGAAATGAATCCAAAATCTAAGCAAAACTACAAGCAGAACTGCCCTTTTTATAGAAGAGCCAGCCCTTTGTGTGCTTGCTGGCAGCGGCCTTGAAAACTATACAGTTCTATCCAATTAAAAAATGCACCTGGCATGGCATTGGGTGTATCTAGTCTCTGGCCTACAAGGTCAGATAGCTAAGTTTATCTCCCCCACTATTCAAGCAGGCTAGAAAGCAAAGTTACTTTTTCAGAATAAGAGGCCATCCAAAGAATAGCAGAGAATTCCAAACAGTAGTTTTACAGAATAGGGGTTTTCCTTCACATTACTATGGTTGCAAATATAAAAAAATTTCTGTATGTGACACGGCACCAGAGTTAAGTTAGGGTTTTTCAAAGTGCTGACATGCTGAGCTCAAAAGGTTCACCATCACTGCTCTAGACCAGAGGTCCTCAAACTTTTTAAACAGGGGGCCAGTTCACTGTCCCTCAGACTGTTGGAGGGCTGGACTATAGTTTAAAAAAAAACTGAACAAATTCCTATGCACACTGCACATATCTTATTTTGAAGTAAAAAAACAAAATGGGAACAAATACAATATTTGTATTTGCATGTGGCCTGCAGGCCGTAGTTTGAGGACCCCTGCTCTAGACAATGGAAGGTTTTCATCTATTTTATACATTGTAATCAAAGGAGGGGACTTAGGTGGGTTACATGAAATCCATAGAGAGGCAGGAGAAAGCAAAGAGGGAAAACCCCTGGGATTGGATAAAAAGTAAAATGATAGACCCCTACTTAGGTGGGTACATGATAAAGAGTCAACAATTAACATAATAACAATAACAATGAAGGAACCCAAGGGGTCTGGAAAAAGGGAAGTTACAAGTTACCCAGACATTTCAAAGATATGTTATCATAGATGCAGAAAGGCAGATAGGCTCAGTTAAGGTAAAGACTGACCTTATCAGTGAAAATACCGGCCTAGGATGTAACTACCCACCATACTTCTTTTAGTTAAAGTTTAATTTCAGACCACCCTTTGTGCTTACTTTTGAAGTATGAATGAAGTATGGTAGCAATCATCTCAGGTAGAAACTATAGTTTAACTTTAACCCTGCTGTTTGGCTTCTGTACTTATTTGCTTTGTTTAACAATAGAAAAGTTATTTTGATTTTCTGAATTATATAAAGCATCCTATTCGATTAAACACCCTATTGATTGTAATGCAAAATCCCATTTGTTATGTTCATACTGGTCTTAGAAAGCATATTTTCCTTTACCTAGGAAGGACAGCACAGTTATCCCAAGGTCAGAGGGCTCCAGTTAAGGTGTCCCTGTTGACTCAGTGTTCCGGAGACCCAAAAACTGTAATTTAGATAAAAGCTTAAGTCTGACCAGGTTCCTCATTCCAGACCCGAGGGCTCTAGATAATGTGTTTCTGTCAATTCAGTGATCAGGAGACCCAAAACTATAATTTAGATAACATGCTGCTTCTGCTTCTGTAAACTGCTTTTTGCAAATCAGGTTCCTCATTCCAAACCTTGGGAATGTACCGTATTTGCCGGCGTATAAGACAACTGGGCGTATAAGACGACCCCCTAACATTTCCACTCAAAGTACAGAGTTTGTTATATACTCGCCGTATAAGACTACCCCCTCTTCTGCACACCTTCCACACACCAAATAAAAGGTAAAACAATATCAGATTTGATTTTAACATTTTAATTTATATTCAAATGCTTATGACATGCAGGAAAACTGTCACAAGGCTGTATGTAATCAAACATATACATAAAACAGTGCAAGTTTATTACCGGTAAACATACCGGTAATTCACTAAAGAAAACACACTCTATAGACTGGTACCGTAGATGCTTCCCAGGAACACAGGCAAGCAGCCCACAACCTAGAGGGACTGTCAATGATAGAAGTAAGATAACAAATAGAGGGAGAGAGCAAGTGCCGGGCAAGTCCCTAACAAGTTTGCTGGCGTGACAGTTTCACCTTAAAAGCCTTCAAACTCCTCTTCATCATCTGATATTAAAAGTTCATCAATGACATCTTGGTGCCATGATAGGGATGATAGGGGTTTGACTGATCGACATTTTCTATGCTGTACTGTACAATGGGCAGTATTGTGGTTGGCTGTTGGCTATATACAAAGCCTGATTTGATTGGTCCCTGCTCCCTGTTTGCCCGCCCTGTCACTATAGCAGTCTGGTCCACCCTTGCATCAGCATCTCCCTGGGACCTCACTAGTGCGCAAGTGCGAGCTCTTCAACATTCTAACAGGCACCATGATAGCGCAAAATCGCGAATCTTCAATGCATATGTAAAGAAATACACGGTAACCCGAATTTACCACACTCGCAAAATCGCACACAGCCAACCATACACCCAGTATGGTATCGCGACTCGTGATTTTGCGCTATCATACTGGGTGTATGGTCGGCTGTGTGCGATTTTGCGAGTGTGGTAAAATCGCATAACAGCAAAATCGCATAACAGCCGAGCATACACCCAGCAGCGCTGCTGATGCCTGAACGGTATGTGGAATGAAGTGGGCGGGCATCGGGAGGCCACTATGGCACAGGGCAAGCACTATGGGCAGTCTATCTGAAGTGTACCTGGCGTATAAGACGACCCCCCACTTGGAGGCATATTTTTCAGGGCCAAAAAATCGTCTTATACGCCAGCAAATACGGTAATCAATACCTTTGTGATCTTTGCCTATATAAGTGGTTTTGCAAGCATCTTATTACTATGAGATTTAGGAGAGCAAGATGCCCCCTCATAGTCCCGGATTTGCAATAAATATGACTCCTTAATTCATCTTCTTGAGGCATCCTTCTGTAATTGCGGGGTACATTACAACACTTTAGGTCTCTGAGTTTGTGAGATTGCCATGCAGGCCACCCCTGAGCTTGTCCTGTTAGCATGTGGCCTCTTTCGTCCACAGACTCAATCATGAAATTCCAGTGTTCGAGAAGACCCAAGAAAAACCGAGCGATTCTTTAAAGAAATGGAGGGACACTCTTTAATTATGCCAGCAGACTCAGGGAATAGCTTTCCAAATCTGAGTACTGAAGCATGCAGGGGGCTTCTTTTTATATCTCCCTGTGGTCTTTTGTCCCACAAATATGGATTATGCTTCCAGTCCTTCTCACGGGCCTTACAAGAAGGCCCCCAAGTGTTGGGAGTCTCCAGGCCATACCTGATGGTTTGGCTTGGTGCCAGTGTTAATAACCCTCCCTCCAGGGGCAGTGAACTGTTCACAATTTTATGGCCTCTGTAACAGGTTCTGCAAGACCAGTTTCTGGGAAGGAGGTAATGACTTAATTATAGGTTAGCTTGCTGGCATGGATTCCAATTGCTAGCCCCCAAAATATCTCGCCTCTTAGCTCCCCCCTGGGTTTCCGATCACTGTCAGTGGCAGGGGGCTTCTTCCTGCTTTCCCTTTTGCCTCCCTGCATTGTGCCTACATATGCAAATTAACCTCCATCTTTGTTGTCAGTTAACTGCCATCTGAGTTGGCAGTTAATTTGCATATAGCACTGATTAGCCAATGAAAAGGGTAGCGTCGTACGCCAATTACCATTTTTCTCTTTTATTAGTGTAGATGTTTACTTTGAATTTATATCAGTTCACACAAACACTCCATCCATGCTTTTGTTCCGGCCCTCCGGTCCAGTTTAAGAACCCATTGTGGCCCTCGAGTCAAAAAGTTTGCCCACCCCTGGGCCAGGCGGTTACTGAATTTCCCCAGAGCAAACAGGATGTGGGGGTGGGGAAGGATATGAGAGCTGTGCACATGGCTGATAGCACATTTTGCAGGAAGATTCCCCTAAACAAAGGGAGGTGGAGACAGCTAGAAAGGTCTCAGCCCAATATTTTAAATGGCCCAATGGGAGACAGCAAGCCCTAGGCAACGTATGAGGAAACAGGTAATCTCATAGGACTCAGCCAATGAGGAACTGGAGGAGGGACTACATAAATAGGCCACGTTCCCTGCCCCTCCTGTGTTCTTGTACAACACTCTCAAAAGTATTAAAACTCTCATTTTCTCCATGTTTTTGTTTCCAAGTCCATAATTTGAAATTCAGACAGGTGAGCCATTTCTCACATTCAGCAATCCTTCCTCTACCCCAGTGGTTCTCAACCTTGACTGCACATTAGAATCACCTGGGAATCTTTTTAAAATCCTGATTTCTGGGCCTCATCCTCTGGAAATTCTGTTTCTTTATTATGGGGTGGGGCCACAACATTAGTAACAAAGAAACAGAATTTCTGGAGGATGAGGCCCAGAAATCAGGGTTTTAAAAAGATTCCCAGATGATTCTAATGTGCAGCCAAGGTTGAGAACCACTGCTCACCCGCTTTAATTCACTTGACTGCATTTTTGTAACCAATCAATGGGTCCAGGCTGCCTGTCACTACTTGAGCTAATTAAGCAGAGACAAGGTTGAATCCTATATGAGCATTTATTCCAATACTGAGGGCAGTGTGGGAGAGTAGGAGGTCATCCACAAACATTGCAGCCCCCCATAAGCAGCTCTGTATATAGGGTAGGACCAGGATTACATGGGGAAGGAGGCAATGTGGGCTAGGGAGGGACTCCATTGTTTGGACAGCAAGGTTGTTAATCTTTCCATGATAATTCTCTTGAATGAGAATAGACCACACTCCAAGGTTGACTCCCAGGTGGGGGGGGGGGGGGCCCGGGGGGGGGGGGCGTGGGGGTTGGTGTACAACTTCCAGTGAAGTTACAATGTCCTTTCTTTAAAAAAATATATACTTTTATTGATTTCAGAGAGGAAGAGAGAATGAGAAAGAGATAGAAACATCAGTGATGAGAGAGAATCATTGATTGGCTACCTCCTGTACATCCCCTACTGGGAATTGAGCCTGCAACCCAGGCATGTGCCCTTGACCAGAATCAAACCTGGGAAACCTTCAGACTACCAAGTATCTCAGTTTTCTTTTCTTTTTTTTACACCGGCTGTTTTATTTATTAATGTCCCACTAGTCCGTAGCATATAGACCCTGCGCATAGTAGGTCTTGGATATTTGTTGTTGAATTAAAAAAAAAAATCTGCTGCATTTCATTTCATCTTTACACTAATGAGTCACTCCAGTATTATTACCATTTTACAACAGGGAAATTGAGACTCAGATCAAAGGACTTGCCCAGGGACCAACCCCCCACCTCCACCACTACCACCACCACCACCACCACCATCTGACACTAGATTCAAATGACCCTTTGATGCAAATTGCAGTCATTTTCACCTTGTTTCCAAATTCACTGATGTGGGTGAGGAAGGGGTAGGCTGATGACCATGTTGCCACCTATGGTGAGTTCTGTGGACAAAAGCGGCCACATGCCGATGAAAGGACAAAGCAGAAACGAACTCTCCTCCACTTTATCTTGTAGGGCTGGGCACTCAGCCTAAACCCCCTCCCCTTTCTGAGAGTGACCACAGGAATGCCAGTAATATCCTAACTCCCCCAGCCACCACCTGAGTGGACCAATGAAGCTCCAGGAATGCAGCTAAGGTCCTAATAAGGCTATAGTGGGGGACGGCTCAAACCTCAGAATGTGTTGGTCACTTCCTGACCTTTGTGCTGTAAAACCCTGACCAGAGTGACCAATCTCTGTAACTCACGTCACTTACCTAAGCCCACCCAAATGACCAGCTCTATATAACCTTTGTTCTCTTGGGACTTGGGGCTCTCTCTAGCATCTAGTAATGGAGGCGGGGGTGGGGGTGGGGGGGGGACCAAGCCTGGGCTTGAATAAAAGACTCTATGCTTTTGCTTCGGACTCGGCTCCCTAGTGGTCTGTCTTGGGGGCTTTTGAAATCTGGGCATAACACTGACCTGACAGACTCAGGGGAGGCCTGCATAGCAGTCTTGCAGACTCGGAGACCTAAAGTAACCACAAAGGATGGTCTGAAATTAAACTTTAACTAAAAGCAGTATGGTGGGCAGTTACATCCTAGGCCAGTATCTTCACTGACAAGGTCAACCTTTACCTTAACTGAGCCTATCTGTCTTTTTGCATCTATGATAAAATACCCTTGAAATGTCTGGGTAACTTGTAACTTCCCTTTTTTCTGGAGTCCCTGGGGTACAACCAAATGTGCTGGGCCCCAGGACAGATACCACAAATTCCTTCATCATCATGTTAATTGATCCTGCACCCACCTAAGCATGTGTCCATCATTTTACTTTTTATCCAATCCCAGGGGTTTCCCTGCTTTGCTTTATCCTTCCTCCTTAATCTATCACCAATGATTTCATGTAACTCACCTATGTCCCTCCTTTGATTGCAATGTATAAATACGGATGTAACCCAGCCATTCTCCGGGGCACTATCTCAATTTGTTGAGGTTCTGCTTCCTGGCATATGTCAACAGTTTGGCTCAAATAAACTCACAAAAATTCTTTACAGGTTTCAATGGTTTTTTTACATTAACAGTTCTTACTGCTCAACTCTGCCTTCCAGCAATGGGAATACTGAAGTTCTCAGGAACTGTGGGTAAAGGCTCTTTGTTGAAGAACCCCTAGTTCTTTCAGGACACAATCCTATCTATCTTCACACATTCCCCTTTCATTGTGCCAGTGAGGAAGTGTCCCGACCCGCAGGACAACAACGGGGGAACGAAGAGACACCCTAGGAGAATGAGACAAACAAAGGACACGAAAGAATGGAGGCAAGACAGTGTTCTGATCAAGCCTCAAATTTTATTCTTACACCGGCAGAATATATACTGTTTTAGGGACGGGGGGTGGGTAAAGGGGTCTATGGGCAGTAACCTATCACTAGAGATTTAGTAGGCCCTGGATGGCTGTGTGCTTATCAGTGGAGAGGTGTGATTTAGCAGCTGTGTGAGGGCAGTTTATCTTTTAACTGCTGGCCAAATTGCAAGACACAGGTGGTTTCTGGTAATTAGGAGTTTCTGAAGGAACCAGAAACTTATAGTTCTTAAGATGGCTTTGTTTAAGCCAATATCTCTAATGGCTCCCAACAAGGAAGTTGTATGAAAGCCACATGCCTAAATATGGGGACAGAAATGGAATGGGGAACCCAACTTCCACCCTAGCCCAGCTCCCAGCAGGCGGAGGCCTTTGCCTAGCACTCAGGTTGCAGATTTCTGCTCCTGTGGGGTTCACTTTAGGACTGTTAATGTAAAAAACTATTGAAAACTGTAAAGAATTTTGTGAGTTTATTTGAGCCAAACTGTCAACATATGCCAGGAAGCAGAACCTTAACGAATTGAGATAGTGCTCCGGAGAATGGCGGGTTACATCTGTATTAATACATTGCAATCAATGGAGGGACATAGGTGGATTACATGAAATTCACTGGTGATAGATTAAGGAGGTAGGATAAAACAAAGCAGGGGGTGGGGGTAAGGGGTGGGGAGGGCAGGCTCTGAGATAGGGTAAAAAGTGAAATGATAGATATATGCTTCTTTTACACAGATGAATACTGAAAAATCAGACAGTGGCCGAAAAACCAGGACTACAGGCTTTATTAGAGGAGAAGGACCTGCTGAGCTGTCTTTGCAAGGGAAGGACAGCCGCACATGCAGAGGTGGGCACGCCTTTTGAGGGGTGGAATGAGAAGGGATGGGGGCTTTGTGTACTCGGCGCACATTGATTGGTGGCTTACTGTATGGTCCATATAGGAACAAAGGCTTAGGGTATTTGGCAGGTGTGGATTGGTGGTCCAATGTATAGTCCATATAAGGTACATGGTTAGTCACTCATACTCCGCCCACCAGTTGGGGGAAGGGAGGATCTATCAAATACAGGATAGTTTTACATAATTAACAGTTGACAATTGATAACAATGAGGGAATGTCCTGGTGCCACTTGTTGTGCCCTGAGGGGTCTGGAAGAAGGGGAAGTTACAAGTTACCCAGACATTTCACCGATATGTTATCTTAGAGACAAAAAGACAAATGGGCTCAGTAAAGGTCTAAGTTGATCTTTGTCAGGGAAAATACTGTCCTAGGACATGACTACCCACCATAATCTGTCTGTAGTAAATATTTAATTTTCAGACCATCTTTTGTGGTTACTTTAGGTCTTTGAGTTTGTACAACCGCCATGCGGGCCTTCCCTGAATTAGTCAGGTTAGCATATGGCCCTTTTCATCCACAGGACTCAGGTCAGTCACTCAGGCAGGGAGCTTGTGGTGACAGGGACAGGAGTTCCTGGTGAACCCTGACTCAGGCAGCCAGGAATGGAGCTCTTCAGCTGGTCTTCACAGAAGTGTGACTCTGGTTCAAGGTTTGGGTGTTAGAGCCAGGGAGGCCAGGAATCCAGGAATGTGGCATCTTGCTCTCCAATCAGCCTGGTGATGATGGGCAGGGCAAGGGTGAGCGGGAGGGGCAGATCTGCACAAATCTGTCCACTTGAGGAAGGACCAACTGGGTGCCAGGCACATTGTTGTAGCAGAATGAATGGGGAACGATCAGCCAGCACTCCGAGCGAGGAAAGTTTATCCTTTATTTTGCAGATTTGCTGGTCCAGGGGAATTCCAGGTCCAAAGTCTGAACTGAACTTGTGGGGAGGCTCTGACCCATCTAGCTCCTCCTGTGGTAGACCCTGAGGGTCCCAGCAGCTCCGCCCAAGACAGTCTTGGCAGGTCCTTGTGGGCATGCTCTGCAGCTCCACCCAAGTCAACTGTGGCCGGGCCCTGGGGTTAGGCTCTGCAGCTCTGCCCAAGTCGGAGTGGGGAAGTTCTAGATACTGAATAGGTTGCAAGCCCCTCCCCCCATTTTCCTTTTCAACATAATCCCCACAGTAATCCTAGCAGATGGGCTTAGTATTTCTGTTTTTTACAAATGAGAAAGCAGAAGCTCGGGAACATTGAGAACGCACCTTGCCCAAGGATGCTGTGTGGCAAGTGGCAGTCAGTCCCCACGTTGGCCGCATGGCCTGCAGCTCCCCTGGGGGCCTCCATCTTGAAACGGCAAAGGCCAAACCCTCCCTTTAAATTAGCCAATTGGGAAAGACTGTGCACCTGAGCTCCAATCAAGAGTGAGGGTCAGGACATATGCCAAAGCAATTTCTTCACTGATACAGCTCCTAGGGCACTTGAAACTAAAGATAAAATGAACAAATGGGACTACATCAAGATAAAAAGCTTCTGCACAGCAAAAGAAACCATCAACGAAACAACAAGAAAGCCTACTGCATCGGAGAACATATTTGCTAATGTCATATCTGATAAGGGCCTAATCTCCAAAATTTATAGGGAACTCATACAACTTAACAAAAGGAAGATAAACAATCCAATCAAAAAATGGGCAAAGGACCTAAATAGACACCTTTCAAAAGAGGACATTCAGAAAGCCAAGAGACATATGAAAACATGCTCAAAGTCACTAATCATCCAAGAGATGCAAATCAAAACAACAATGAGGTACCATCTCACACCTGTCAGAATGGCTATCATCAACAAATCCACAAACGACAAGTGCTGGAGAGGATGTGGAGAAAAAGGAACACTCGTGCACTGCTGGTGGGAATGCAGACTGGTGCAGCCACTATGGAAGACAGTATGGAGTTTCCTCAAAAAACTAAAAATGGAACTCCCATTTGACCCTGTGATCCCACTTCTAGGAATATATCCCAAGAAACCAGAAACATCAATCAGAAAGGATATATGCATCCATATGTTCATAGCAGCACAATTCACCATAGCTAAGATCTGGAAACAGCCTAAGTGCCCATCAGTAGATGAATGGATTAGAAAACTGTGGTACATCTACACAATGGAATACTATGCTGCTGTAAAAAAGAAGGAACTCTTACCATTTGTAACGGCATGGATGGAACTGGAGAGCATTATGCTAAGTGAAATAAGCCAGTCAATGAAGGAAAAATACCACTTGATCTCACTCATTCATGGATAATAGAGACCATTATAAACTTTGAACAACAATAGATACAGAGGCAGAGCTGCCTCAAACAGATTGTCAAACTGCAGCGGGAAGGCCAGGGATGGTTGGGGGGCAGGAGGGAGAGGGGTAAGAGATCAACTGAAGGACTTGTATGCATGCATATAAGCATAACCAATGGACATAAGACACTGGGGGGTAGGGGAGGCCAGGGTATTGTCAAGGGCGGGGGGAAGAAAGGACACATACGTAATACCCTTTGTAATACTTTAAGCAATAAAAAGAAAAAAAAAAGAATTGCACACTTGAAACATATAATCTTATCAACCAATGTCACCCCAATAAACTTAATAAAAATTTTAAAAAGTAAAAAAAAAAAGAGTGAGGGGCAGGTCACATGCACCAGGGATTATAAAGCAGAGCAGACCACCTGCTCGGTGCATGTGCTTCAGACCATGTGTGCGCACCCTTCTACCTGGTTCCCAAGTATGTTTTGTGTTCTACCAGGACCCCTGAATTTGGGAGCTCACCTTATTTCTAATAATTTTGGGGCTCATCTGGGATACTGTTAGTCATTACAGGGAAATTGAAGTCCTCTCCTGAGGAGGTGCACCCTGCTGCCAAGTTGTGGCGGCCTCGGTGAGGAGGGTCAGCCATCACCCCTGGGCCGACTCCGAGCTCAGGATCGAGAGTCAGCCAGCAACGCAGGAAGGGTCCAAGCAAGACCCTCAGCAATCAGGTGACCTCATGCATGAGCCAAGGTGGGAATTGGACTAAGCACTACTTTGGTGATTGGGTGTCCTTGGAGGTTGGGCATATGTGACTGGGATGTGTCTTGGACCTAAAGTGAGAGTGGAGTTCTGATCTGTGGTTCCATTCTCCTGCAAGGGAAGCGGCAGAGAGGGACGAAGCAGATCTCAGGGAGTATGAGAAACCTCCAACATGGGGGGTTGAGTACATAGTCACAAGGGACCTGCCAAGGATGGGAAGCAGAAATTCTAGGCCTAGGGAATCCATTCCCCCAAAATAGTCCATTGGGAGAATGCTGAGATTCTGGGGAGGCAAGTTCCCAAACCAGTAACAGAAGACATTGCTATTGGTGTAAACTTTTAGTGTTGTGCACACCTGTATGAGAATGTTCGCTGATGTTTTATGTCTCTTTGTTTTTTGTTTATTTTTTTTTGTTTAATTTGTTTAAAGATGGGGCAGGTCCTGCTTTGGGGAAGCCCAGTTATGTGTGGTGAGGCTGAACCCATGACAGAGATTGCAGGAATGTCCCAGCAGCTGCCAAGTATCCTTATTCTTGGGGATTCATCCTGCTCTCCCAGGCAGGGTGTTGGCCTGCCAGATACTCTTAGTGAGATTTCTGTCTGCGATGCAATTTTGTCTAACTTTTAGGGACTTTAATTTGCTCTACCCAGAATTATGATTTTTGCTATGGTGAGTTAAAATTTTAAGATTCTGAGGTTAAATTAAAAGTGTAAAATTTGCGAAGGTTGCAACCCAGGGAAGTTAAAACAAAGGCCCACCTAATTCCAAGCCTAACAAACCATTATCTTCCCCACCTGAGGCAAAGTGGGAGGGGGAAAAGAAGGCCATTTTACTCTGAGCAAAAACCTGGAGGTTTCCAAGTGGCAGAAAGGGAGGCAGTAGTTGCCGAACTTGGCAGAGTGGAGAAATTTGCAAAACCCCTCCCAGCATCATGTCCATTAAACATCCGGTTGGCAGCGTTAGTATTAACTGGAACAGGGACTGGGAGAGGACCAGAACAGGACAGTACGTGGATGAGAAGCAGGTGGCCCATGCCTGCTTGTGATATCACAAACCTGTGCAGGCCAGCCAAGGAGGAACTAAGACTGGCTATGAAGCAGTCACAACTTTGCAACTTCTGGTCCCTTGAGGGCGGGGCAGCAAGAAAACGGGCAGGTGGTAGGCATGTCCTCCCAGTGTTTTCCCTGAGACATTCAAAGTATATTGTATCTGTGATGTTACTAAAATATAAAATTTAATAGCCAAATTGAAAATAATTAATTCTATGGTCAAGACCAAATTTTTAATGCTACAACTGGTTTAAGTTTTAATAATCTTTAAATTGGGTATATATGACAGCTTTTCCTAATGTAATATTTTGAGAATTTAACTGAGAGACAGCTTTGTGACATCTCAAGGGCCCTGAAGTGACACAAATATCTACTCTCTCCCTAAAAAGAAATATTTTTTGGACTAAATGAGACCAATACAATATACTTGAAATTACATAAAGAAGTAAGCTATGCAGGCTGGGTTGGGTAACAAGATTAATGTTTCCATTATAATGGGCAGTTCTTGCTTGGGGGCATACAACTCCCAGCGAGAACTGTGTCCTTTCCTTGAACAGAAAGGGCAATCATGGTTATTGGTCAAGAAAATGTTTTAGGTAATAATTGGCTTTAAAATCTCAAAGTTGTTAAGATATAATAAATAGATGTAGCTAAAATGAAGAATTTGGATAAAGCCTCTTCAGTAATAAATACAAATATGTTAATAATGAAAGTCCAGCCACTCAAGAGGAAACAGGCTGTGCTCTCTGTTGGAGAAAGTGCCAGCCTGTTAAAAAAAAAAAAAAAAAAGAAAGAAAGAAAAGAAAAGAAAAAGAAAAAAGCCTAAAGGAGAATAAGGGCAGACAGGAATGAGACACTTGTTCTGCCTTCCCCTCCCTATGCAACCAGAGGAGTGATTTGAAAGTCGTCTATGGCTATCTGGGAAAGGGAGCATCTGGCTGGCCCTGGTGTGTTTCCAGCAGATGTAAGATTTCCAAACCCAGGAGCCCCAGGGGGACTCAGATCCTAAATAAGGCCTTCAATATTCAGCAAGGAAAAGAAGGGCCTTCTGAATTGTACCAAGACTAAAAGATCAAATGAGAAAGTGCTCTGGGCCGGCCCCTGAGGACCTGTTGAGCCAAGGAATATTAAAAATTACATTTTGTCACCAATAGTTGGCCTGACCTTTCAAGAAAACTGCAAAGATAGAGAACTGGAAGCATAGAGATGCAGAGAAGCTATTAAAAGAGGCTCAGAAGATCTATGCACATAAGAATACGAAAGGCAAAAACAGAAAACTAACATAATGTTCACAATTTTAAAACAAGTGGACTAGGGAAGGGCTGGCCTGGAGGGCCAGAAACAGAAGCCACAGCAGTAACCTTAACATGTTATCTCTAAGGGAAAATCTGGCAGTTTACATCCAAGTGGCTAGAGGCCTGGGAACAGCCTGCGCCCTCCTCCCCCTGCCTTTTCTCCAGCCGCGTATGCCTATACATAATTTTCCAGAGTCTTTGATAGCTTTAAGGCTTTGGAGCATTGCTGGCCTAAATGATAAACATCAAATATTTTTAAAAAACTGAAACATTAATTTCTAGACATGTTTTAATTTGCTTGCTCTTAGTTTTTATCACAGAAGTTCTCTTGTACTTTGTTGAAGGTATATTTTCTTTAAAGTAAAAGTGCATTTAAAGTACGTTCATACCTGTTAATCTAAGAAATGCTGGCTGGCCCTGACCGGTTTTGCTCAGTGGATAGAGTGTCCGCCTGCGGACTGAAGGGTCCCCGGTTCAATTCTGGTCAAGGGCATGTACCTTGGTTGCAGGCGCATCCCCAGTTGGTGGGTGTGCGGGAGGCAGCTTATCAATGTTTCTCTCTCATCAGTGTTTCTGGCTTGCTGTCCTTCTCCCTTCCTCTCTGTAGAAAATTCAATAATATATATATATATATATATATATATATATATATATATTAAAAAAAGTTCTTAAAAAAAGAGAAAGAAATGCTGGCTGTTTACTTTTTAGTAATCATTGAAAAATTAAGGTTTCTAAGAATGAAGAATTGTAATACTATTCTAAAAAAATAAGGTCTGTGTTAGGTTAGGTGGCTCAGGAGGCGGCACAGGAAATAAAGACAGTCCAGTGAATCAGAAAACGAAAGGAAAGGAAAAGGTTTATTTCTGCGTCCCCGGGAGACCCGTACCCCAAAGACAGGGCACATGGATTTACGCCAACAGGGAGGGGGGCGCTTTTTTTATACTGCGGTTGGGTGAGGGGCGGGGACATGAGCTGAGGCATTCTCTGCCGCAGGGAGTGGGCGTGGTATTCAGAGAGAAGTCAGTATCTGTGTGGGGGTGTGTGGATTCAGGGAGAAGAAGCCAGTATTTGTGTCTGGCACGTTGATTTGTGAGAAATTCCAGGGGAAGTCCATTATCTCATTACACGTCTGCATGTATCCCATCCTGGGCTCTCTCTGGCCTAACCGTTTGTACTAGTTGCTGATGGTATGACCTCCTGCCTCCCAAGGGGGAAGAGTGCTCGGAGTTTATGAGAAAATTACCCAGATGAGAAATGGCCGAGCATCCTCAGAAGCCCATCGCGCTGCACTGCCGGTGCCCGGGCCGATGTCTGGTGGTGTCATGGGGACCCTGACTTGGGCCTTGCCCAGCAGTTGGAGTGGACCGTGCGCTCTGATACAATGGCTATCCCTTTCTCATTGGCACATCGTAAACCTTTTTCAATGGACAGACAGACTAGGAGGAGGAGAGAGGGTCCGGGGGGCTCCCTTGATCCCCATACACACACAGATCCCATTGGGGTTCCGGGAGGGGTGCCAAGGAGTCTAAGGCTAGAAGCCAGATTGCCGCAGGGTTTGAGTTGTCCTGTGCTGGTGGCCACTGGGAACAAGAATGCGGTGGATGGTAGTTTCTAGAACCAGCAAAGGCTTGTTAACTACGCTCGAGACGCAGCCAAAGGGGTAGTGAGCAGCTGGGTGCCGGCAGCGGGGCGCCCGGGAGAGCGGGTTGGCCTTGGACCTGATTCCGGCAGAAGGAGGAGGAAGGCGTGTGGTGCTGGGGCCAGTCCGCTCATTCGTCCCCGACAACGCGGCACGCGGACCGGACCGGACCGTGGCTGAGCCTAAGGCCCGGCAGCTTCAGCGCCGAGTGAGCGGGAGCCGGGCGAGGCTCCTCCCATCCCCTGGGCGACGGCTGGGAGCGGAAGGCGCGACGGTGCCCACGTCACCCTCTGACTGGGCGCTGCAGTGATGGCGTCGCAGCTTCCCGTGGGGGGTCTTATCCAAGGCGAATCGGAACCCATTGGCCCAACGGCGGTTAGTCTCCTGGACCCTGCAGAGCAGGGAAGTCAGCGGGTGTCAGCGTTTGAAGACAGAGTTTGAATAGAGAAGGGGACTGTGAGAATGAACAAGTCACCTTTCCTGTCAAGGAACAGTTTAGACAGCCGCCATGCTGGCCCCATGACCAGCTCCCTGGGGACGCCATCTTGAAACGGCAAAGGCCCACCCCTCCCTTTGAATTAGCCAATCGTGGACGGCCATGTGCCTGCGCTCCAATCAGGAGTGAGGACAGGTCACATGCGTCAGGATTAAAAAGCGAACAGACCGCCTCTCAGTGCGCATGCTCCCAGACCATGGGGGCTCCTGCGGGAGGGAAGAGGCTGCCGCTGCCAGGCTCCGGAGCATGCTCTGCGCTGTACCGGACCGACTGGGGGCTCGCCTTATTATAGTTTTCAAAACAACTCCACATTCTTTGTCATCAGCAAAGAAGTAAAATAAGACTTGTTCTTCCATCTCAGGAAATGTCACTTTTATTCACCCAACTACTCAAGCCAAAAACTTAGAAGTAATTCTTGATTTCTTTCTTTTGACCAGTGAGTTGATCGACAAGTCCTGCAGACGTAATACCAAAATATGTCCCACATGTATACTTTCTGTCAGTTCCACTGTCACTGCCTTTGACAGTGTCAACATCATTTTCCACACAGTCAATTCCAACAGCCTCCAGCACTCATAACCTTTATCTAGTTAGCAGCAACCTGTGTTTGCTAACTCAGATCATACTGTAACCAGACAATCAACGGGTCTGGGCTGCCTGTCACTACCTGAGCCAATTAAGCAGACAGGGTTAAATCATAAATGAGTGTTTATTCCAATAATGCTGGCAATACAGGAGTGCCACAGGCTATCCCCAAAAATCTGCTCTGTGCCCCACCATAAGACAGCTGCTTATATTGGATAGAAGGACAAAGATTACATGGGGAAGTAGGCAAAAGGTATGCCAAATGGGCAGTTTACAGGTAATGGGGCCTGGAGATTTGCAAAGTCCTGTGGGTATGGAAGGGCCTGTGGGTATGCCTGGGGGTCATCAAAGGGCTGGCAGCTCTGGTTTCTGCAATAAGGCTGTTAATCTTTCCATGACAATAGGCAGCTCCTGGATGGAGAGGATGGGCCACATTTCTAGGTGAGTTCCCAGCTCTCACAGGCAACTCCCAGTCAGGTTAGAATGTGCCTTCTTTAATCAGAATAAAACAAACAGGTTAACAGAGCAGGATTAATATTTCTTACTAGAGGCCTGATGCACGAATTCATGCACCAGTGGCATCCCTCGGCCTGGCCTGCGGGATCAGACAGAAAACAGCTCTCCAACATCCCCTGAGGGGTCCTGGATTGTGAGAGAGAACAGGCCAGCCCGAGGGACCCCACCAGTGCACAATCAGGGCTGGGGAGGGACACAGGAGGTTGGCCAGCCAGGGAGGGATCATGGGAGGGCTCTAGGGCATGTCCAGTCTGTCTCGCTCAGTCCTGATCAGTGGACCCCAGCAGCAAGCTAACCTACCGGTTGGAGCATATGCCCTCTGGTGGTCAGTGCACATCATAGTGACTGATCGACCAGTCAACTGTCTGCTCCCTGGTGGTCAGTGCACGTCATAGCAAGCAGTTGAGCATCCTTAGCATATCATTAGCATATTATGCTTTGATTGGTTGAACGGACGACTGGACACTTAGCATATTAGGCTTTTATTATACAGGACTAGAGGCCCAGTGCACAAAAATTTGTGCACTCAGGGAGGAGGGGAGGGGTCCCTCAGCCCGGCCTGTGCCCTCTCGCAGTCTGGGACCCCTCGGGAGATAATGCCCTGCTGGCTTAGGCCTGCTCCTGGGTAGCAGAGGGCAGGCCCAATCCCTAGGTGCAGCCCCTGGTCAGGCTCAGAGCAGGGCCGACTGGGGAGTTGGGGCACCACCCCCTGTCATGCACAGAGCAGAGCAGATTGGGAGGTTGTGATGCCACTCTCAGTCATGCTCAGGGTAGGGCTGATTGGGGGGTTGGGGCACTGCCGCCGTCACACTCAAGGCAGGGTCGATGGGGAGGTTGCGGCGCCACCCTGTTACGCACAAAGCAGGGCCAATCAGGGGGTTGGGGAGCTCCCCCCTCTCATGCACAGAGCAGGGCCAATCAGGGAGTTGGGGAGCTCCCCTCTGTCACTCACAGAGTAGGGCTGATAGGGGAGTTGGGGCACCGCCCCCTGTCACACACAGAGCAGGGCCGATCAGGGGGTTGGGGCACCGCCACTCTCACACTCAGGGCAGGGCTGATGGGGAGGTTATGGCTCTACCCCGTCACACACAGAGCAGGGCCCATGGGGTGGGGGGGTGGGTGCGCCACACCCTGTCACACACAGAGCCGCAGGGCGATCAGGGGGTTGGGGAGATCTCCCCTATCAGGCACAGAGCAGGGCTGATCAGGGGGTTGGGGCGCCTTCCCCTGTCAGGAACTGAGCAGGGCCGATAGGGAGGTTGTGGCCCTGCCCCCTGTCACACACAGAGCCGCAGGGAGATCAGGGGTTTGGCCGCTGCCCCCTGTCATGCTGAACCCGGTGCCGGGAGGCCTTGCGGCTCCACTGATCCAGGTGCTGGGAGGCATATCAACCTTTTACTATATAGAATAGAGGCCTGGTGCATGGGTGGGGGCTGGCTGGTTTGCCCTGAAGGGTGTCCTGGATCAGGGTGGGGGTCCCCACTGGGGTGCCTGGCCAGCCTGGGTGAGGGGATGATGGCTGTTTGCAGCTGGTCACATACCCTTCAGGGTGGGGGTCCCCACTGGGGTGCCTGGCCAGTCTGGGTGAGGGGCTGAGGGCTGTTTTCAGGCTGGGACTGAAGCTCCCAACTGCTCCATTTTTTCTTTTTTCTTTTTTTTATTCTGAGCCAGCTTTAGCTCTGAGGCTCCAGCTCTGAGGCTTCTGCTGCTGAAAGCAGGTATCTGGTTTGTTTCGGTTCTATTATCGAAACTCTGTATCAACTCCAGCTCTGAGATCCCAGCTCGCTGAAAGCTGGTTTCTGGGGTTTTGTTTAGCTTCTATATTTGTGACAATGTTTCTTAAACTGCAGGCACAGAGGCAGCAAGGCAGGCGGGGAACGTTGGTTTCCTCCGTCACTGAAGCAAGCAAGCCTCATGTTAGTTTCAAGCTGTCTGGCTGCCGGCTGCCATCTTGGCTGGCAGTTAATTTGCATATCTTGCTGATTAGCCAATGGGAAGGGTAGCAGTCGTACGCCAATTACCATGTTTCTCTTTTATTAGATAGGATAATTATAGCTCATTCTCAATATTCTATTTTTGCCCCTTTCAATACAATCCACCCACTTCTTGAAACTCCAGTGATAAGGCACTCTTAAATACCCAAAGGGTCAAAGAAGTCACAAGGGAAATGAAAGATGCTTTGGAACAAATGAAAACACAACATATGGAAACTTACATGCTGCAGGGAAAGTGGTGCTCAGAGGGAGATTTATAGCTGGAAATTTATTTGTATTTAAAGTGAAGAAAGCTCTCAAATCATAACTTAACCTTAAACTTTAACTAGGAAAAGGAGATCAAGTTATATCCTAGGCTGTCAGAAGGAAGGAGATAATAAATATTAGACTGTTGATTATAAAACAGGATAGAAAAAAAGTGTAGATGAAAGGGGCCACATGCTAACCTGACAAGCTCAGGGAAGGCCTGCATGGCAGTCTTGCAAACTCAGAGAACTAAAGTAACCACAAAGGATGGTCTGAAGTTAAAACTTTAACTAAAAGCAGTTATGGTGGATAGTCATGTCCTAGGCCAGTATCTTCCCTTACAAGGTCAATTTCAATCTCTATCTTAACTGAGCCTGTTGTCTTTTTGCATCTAAGATAACATACCTATTAAAAATAGGAATTTTTAGGGGGATATAGGCAGGTTTAGGGAATTTTTAGATTTGGGGGTCCATAAAAAAAAACACAGGGCTACAGATTGGGAGAAGTTAAATTTCCATAAGACAGAAGAGCTGGGAGAAGGCACATTTCCATAACACAAGGAACCCAGTGGCAGTTACATTTCCATAACACAAAGGAGCAGCCAATTACATTTCCATAAGACAAGGAAGAGGCAACAGTTACATTTCCATAAGACATGGGAACTGGGAATAGCCAAAAGGTCTATATTTACAAAATAAAGAGGAAGAAAACCCAGAATGAATAGGAGAACAATGAGGGAGGAGGGCCTCACATGTCCCATGTGGTTTGATCTTTGAGCTCAGGAGTTACTATAGTAACCAATTCAAAAGGGAATATTGACCAATCAGAAGGGATATCAGGACACAGGGACTTGCAGCCTTTATAAACCATGGAAACAGGAAGTCAGCGGGACTCTTTTCCCTTCCCCATGTGGAGTCTGTACTTGTTCTTCAATAAATCTCCACCTTTTCTATACCATCTTCAGCCCGTGGATTCATTCTTTGACTCCAATGGACAAAGAATCAGGGAACACTGCATGTTCCAGTCCAAAAATCACGTATTGCTATGAAATGTCAGGGTACCTTGTAACTTCCCTTTTTCGGAACCCCTATGGTCACAACCACATGCACCTGGATATTAACAAGAGAAAATTGGTAAAAACCAAAAGGTGATTCTGTTAATCAGAATAAAACAAACACCTTAAACACATAAAACCATTCAAACCTATAAAGAATTTTTGATTTATTTGAGCCAAACTCGACAATTGCCGAGAAGCAGGATCTTAAAGGACTGGGGTAGCGCTCTGGAGAATGCAGGTCTTCACCTGGTTTATACCTTCCATCAAAGGAGGAGGCACAAGTGGGTTACCCGAAATCCATTGGTGATGGATTAGGGAGGCGGGAGAAAGCAAAGGCAGGAGGGGAGGGGAAAACCTCTGGGACTGGATAAAAAATAAAATGCTAGACACTTCTTTTACTCAGCTGAGTGCAGGATCGTTAAGAGTCAGCAATTAACATGATAATAATAACAATGAAGGAATTTATGGTCTCAATCCTGGTGCCCAGGGCATTGAGTTGTGCCCCAGGGGGTCCAGAAAAAGGGAAGTTACAGGTTACCCGGACATTTCACAGGTGTGTTATCTTAGATGCAAAAAGACAATAGGCTCAGTTAAGGTAAAGATTGGCATTTGTCAGGGAAGATACTAGCCTAGGACGTGTCTACCCACCATAAACTGCTTTTAGTTAAAGTTCTAATTTCAGACCATCTTTTGTGGTTACTTTAGGTCTCTGAGTCTGCAAGACAGCCATGCAGGCCTCCCCTGAGCTTGTCAGGTGTGGACGAAAGGAACCACATGCTGACCTGAGAAGCTCAGGGGAGGCCTGCATGGCGGTCTTACAAACTCAGAGACCTAAAGTAACCACAAAGGATGGTCTGAAATTAAACTTTAACTAAAAGCAGTTATGGTGAGCAGTTACTTCCTAGGCCAGTATCTTCACTGACAAGGTCAACCTTTACCTTAACTGAGCCTATCTGTCTTTTTGCATCTATGATAACATTGAAATGTCTGGGTAACTTGTAACTTCCCTTTTTTCTGGAGCCCCTGGGGCACAACCAAATGTGCTAGGCCCCAGGACAGATACCACAAATTCCTTCATCATCATGTTAATTGATCCTGCACCCACCTAAGTATGTGTCCATCATTTTACTTTTTATCCAATCCCAGGGGTTTCCCTGCTTTGCTTTATCCCTCCTCCTTAATCTATCACCAATGATTTCATGTAACCCACCTATGTCCCTCCTTTGATTGCCATGTATAAATACAGGTGAACCCCCTCCATTCTCTGGAGCACTATCTCAATTCGTTGAGGTTCTGCTTCCCGGCATATGTCGACAGTTTGGCTCAAATAAACTCACAAAATTCTTTACAGGTTTCAATGGTTTTTTATGTTAACACAGGTCAGCATGTGGCCTTTTTTTCCCCGTCCACAATTCTTTGAAAACATCAAGAAAATTGATAAACCATTAGACTGACTAAAATAAACAGAAGACTAAAATTTCTAAAATCAGAAATGAAAAATGTGGACATTACTACTGACCTAACAGAAATAGAAAAGATAAGAGAATTCTATGAACAATTTTAATACCAACAAACTGAATAACTCAGAGGAAATGGATGACTTCCCAGTAACAAACTACCAAAACTGACTCACAGGCCTGTACCAAGTGAAGAGATTGAATCAGCAATCACAAACCTAACAAAGCATCCTACCAAACATTTAAAGAACAATTAATACCGGTCCTTCTCCAAGGCTTCCAGAAAAATAGGAGAAGAGAAAACACATTTAACTCATTTTATGAAGCCAGCATTACCGTGGGACCAAGGCCAGATGAAAACATCACATGAAAAAAGTACACACCAGTATCCCTTATGAATGTACATGTGAAAATTCTCAAAAAATCCTAGCCTACTGAATTCAGCAGCATGTTAAAGGACATTTAATGAAGGAGGTACAAGATTTGTGCAGCAAGACCTTGAATGACCTTTTGTTAAATGTTTCATTTTAACAATCAGATGCCTTAGGAACTTAACTCTTGTTATACCGATTAGCCCATGGTAAAATTGGTTATATTATACCTCATTTCACTTGAAGTGGCAAAATCTTATCAATGACAGTAGGATTTACTGTACACTGAAAACTACAGAACACTGTTGAAAGAAATAAAAACAAAACAAAACCCTAAGTAAGTGGAAAGAGGGGCCAGGCTCATTAATTGAAAGAGGTAATATTATTAAAACAGCAGTATCACATGAAGCAAGCTACAGATTTATTACAATCACAATCAAAACCCCCAATGGCCTTTTTGTGAAATGAAAAAGCCATTCCTAAAAATCACATGGAAATGGAAGAGACCCTGTATAACAAAACATTCTTGAAAGAAGAATAATGAAGTTAGAGGATTTACACTTCCCAGTGTAATACTACAAAACTAAATTTATCAAAACAGTGTGATCCCCAAAGAAGTATAGATATATTAGCCAATGGAATAGAATTGAGAGTCCAGAAATAAACCTATTCACCTATGGTCAACTGTGTTTCATCAAAGGTGCCAAGGACATTTGATAGTGAAAGATACTCTCTTCACCAAATGGTTTGGGGCAGCTGGATAGGCACAGGCAAAATAATAGGGTTGGACGCTTCCTCACAACATATACAAAAATTAACTCCAAAAGGATCAAAAACTTAAAGTAAGAGCTAAACATAGAAGTAAGTCTTCGTGGCCTTGGAATTGGCAATGGATTCACAAATGTAACAACAAAAGTACCAGCAACAGAAACAAAAGGTGAATTAGACTTCATAAAATTTTTTAAAACTTTTGTGCATCAAAGAATGCATTCATAAAGGTGAAAAAACAACCAACAGAATGGAAGAAAATATTTGCAAGTCATATATCTGATTAGGGTATATTATCCAGTGTATATAAAGAATTTTTTGAAGCTAACAACAAAATGACAAAACACCCAGTTAAAAAACGGGCAAAGGACTTGCATAAACATTTCTTCACAGAAGCTACACAAATGGCCAACAAGCACATGAAAATGTACTGGGCAGTATTAGTCATTGGGAAAATGCAATCAAAACCATAATGAGATACCACTTCATACCCACTAGGATGGCTAGAATCGAAAAAGAAAAGTTTCGCTAAGATGTTGCTGGAGTACTTACTCCTGAACCCTGTTCGCTGCAGCAATTGCGGGACCAAGTCCTTCCTTGATCCTGCTCGACTACACCAACTTTGGGAACACAGGTCCTTCTCTGCTAGGAGCTCTATCCCCATGGATGCCAATTATTAGATGGAGAAGACATGAGAAGTAATAGGCATACAGGAGAGTTTTATTGCAGACCCAGTAGCCACTGCTAACAGGGAGTCATCGGACAGTTCTTCAAGGTAGCCTTAAAAAGTAGCTGCACGAAGCAACCTTTGCTAATACAGTAGCAAACACAGGAGCCATTGTTAACAAGCAGCCTGACCAAGCAGCCGTGCGCTGGCTGGTCAACAACACATCTTTATACCAACTTAGGCAAAAAATTCTTCTTGCCAAATAATGACATCAATATTTCGGCTATAGAAAGGCACGCCTGCGCAGTGCATACAGTACGATGGCTGTGTCCTTGGTTTTGCACCTGCATATGGCAAATTGGCCTTGAACATTGGCGTGCTCTGACTGGGGCTCCCACAGATGTGTAGGAGCTGAAACCCTCGTGCGTTTCTAGGGGAGAGAAAAATAATGCAGCTGCTGTGGAAAACTGCCCGCTCCTTAAAAAGGTAAATGTGAATTACCGGGTGACTCAGCAAGAGTTTATAATGATGTCGGACTTTGGAACAGATTTGATGTTAAACTTTTTAAGCTTATGTATAAACAAAATTTAACTGTTTGAGTTTGTTCTGTGTAATTCATTTTTACCATTTTCTATTACTTAAACTTTTTGGAAAATATTTTAGAGTAGGAGTTGGCAAACTGTCTTTCGGGTTGTTTAGTAAATGTTTCAGTCTTTTGGGCCAAAAGGTGAACTGGTGGCTATCATGCAGGTACTTGTATGAACATGGCAAATGTAACCATTTAAAAACGTAGGAACCATTCTTACCTTGCAGGCCATTAAAGAAAGTGGGCTAGATTTGGTCTGTGAGCTGTAGTTCGCAAGACCCCGAGTTTTCAAGAAAAAGTTTAAAGATCAGATCTCTGTTCTTTACTATAAAACTAGTGGCCCGGTGCACGGATTCATGCATATTGAAAGGAAATTAATTAGAAGAAATATTTTAATATCATCATTCTCCCTTTCTGTATAATAGAAGTGTCAACCAAATTCATGATCGACAATGACAGATTGAAACACATGTGTGTGATTGGCACCAGTGAGAGCTTCATATGTATCGTGTATGTGCAAGTCAACTTAGCCCTTTTATAGATATAGAATAAACTTGCTTAATTAGACCTGCTTTCTGATGTAGCTAAACTTTTTCCAGCCAAGTGAAGCACCCCAACTTCTCTTTCAGGTAATTGTCAACAACACAGCAGTAAATATCAACATGAAGCAGATTATTATTGTAAATCACCCAGGGAGAACAAAGGGTAAAATGTTTAACTTTAGCAGTGTTTGACTATGTTCTGCACAGTGAGAAAACCTAAAGTCATTTTCAAGTTCCACCATTTCTTACTTCTTTTCAGTCAGGTCAAGTTTCTAAACTTTCTAAATCTCTGTTTTCTGGTTAATGAAAATAGGATTCCACTGATCCTCCTATCTACCTACTCCAGGACTTCTGTGAGGATCAAATGATATAAGGCATGGGAAAATGCTTCACAGACATTTAAAGTGTAAAATGTTTGCACCTGGCTATAAAGCAAGTCATGTTCCTGGGCTGAAAAAACTGCAAGGAGGCTAATCGCTAGGGAGAAGAAGCCAGGCATTGCTACGTGACGTCATTACCCGGTGCCCACAGCGACCATTGCTGGGCTGGGCTGGGCTGGGCTGTGGGCCACATTTTGCACCATGGGGTCTCGGTTGGGTTGGTTGTGATTTGGTGGGGTGTCACTCCAGGGTGGTGGCGGGGTCTGTGTCCCACTTGGGGGAAGCCAAGTATTGCTTTGTTGGCACCAGGTGTGAGGTGGTGCCATTTCTTTGTAAATGCCCAGTGCATGTCACGGCAGCTCCTGCATTAGCATCTGCCTCCTGGTGGTCAGTGCACATCATAGTGACCAGTCTGACAGTGGGAGGGACACTTAGCATATTAGCCATATATATATATTCCTCAACTTATCTTACTGTTTAACAAAAATAGTGACTTAAGTCGATTTTGCATTAGCAGAGGCTGAAGACTGTTAACTAATATAGCTAAAACTTCTTGATTTTACTGTCAAACATGTTAAAAAAAGTGATCATTGTAGCCAATGACACATTTCTTTTTTTTTTAATATATTTTATTGATTTTCTACAGAGAGGAAGGGAGATAGAGAATCAGAAACATCGATCAGCTGCCTCCTGCACACCTCCCACTGGGGATGTGCCCGCAACCAAGGTACATGCCCTTGACCGGAATCGAACCCGGGACCCTTCAGTCCGCAGGCTGACGCTCTATCCACTGAGCCAAACCGGTTTCGGCCAATGACACATTTCTTACCTGGATCACAGTTTCACACCATGTTGGTGTAGGTTACTGCACTCCATCAGCCAAATTGAGCCTGAAAGTGGTAACAGTCCCAGAAGAACACATGGAAAAAGACATGGAAAGAGGAAATGTTGAAGTATTATATAGCCAGGCAGAGACTTAAGTACTGGACTCTACAGGCATCACTACAGAGACCTAAATGACCCAAATCCCGATGCCTGGGATGCCCAGCTGATCCCTTGATTAGGCGTAGACTGGTTTTTATTGCATTTGGGTTAAGCTGGCAGACCAAAATGATGAGTCCTGCCAACTCAGAACCCAGGGCCTAGTGGGAAGCTGCCCAGTTGCTAGTGGTCGTTCTTCAGCCATTCTGTTACCACCACCTGCCACCAGGTGACCCAGTCACAGTTACTGCACATGTTTTCACACCTCTAAGTTCCTTAACCTCTTGAATTAAAAGTTTGAGTATGGAAGAAATCATTAATGTTATGTATAAGCAACTAAAGTAGAATGTTGAGCAAAATAACATGCCAGGAAATAATAGTAACAAACAAATGTAACTTGGAATGTAAAAATTGGAGCAAAATGGCCCTGGCCAGTGTGGCTCCACGGATAGAGAATTGTAGACACATTTTCAGTATATGCATCTTTGAAAAGGGATAATAAACAGCGTTTAAAAAATAATGGTGCCTAAATTATGGTACCAACTCTAAAAACTAGTACCATGGATGCCTTATCCAGAATTCTCTACCATTGCTCGTTGTCAAGAAAATATGATTTTAAAGGATTTCCCACTCTTATTAAGGAGATTTATAGGTGGTATTAAGACAAATTACTCTCTGTTCCCCTAAACACAAAACACCATTGTTTTCATAGAGCTATGGAAATATGAATTAGTGATATGTCTCTACTGCCATAATGAATGGACTTACAGAAAACTAAATATACAATTTATACTCATTTACTTTTCAAAATATTTTCATATGTTCAGTTTGACTTTCAAGATGTTCAGTTGCTTATGAGCACCTTCTGAAAATTTTCATATGAGAAACAAAAAATCTCTGAAAAAGAACTGGGAAAATGGGTGTTGGAAGCATATTGGACTAACAATTTTAACATTACAATTAGAATTTGCATTTTTGGACTTGAATTTGGTATTGAAGAACTGTGGGCAAGTAACAAAAAACGCTTTCACCTCCAATATAGAATAGAATAAATTTAGACTTGTAATTACCATATATGTCCATAAGGTGGGCCTCTTGATGTTCGGTGTTTTTCCTTATCCATTTCAATTGTCCAAATTTTACATAATTACAAAGTACCTTTAAAACCTTTTAAATGTACTTTTTATAAAAAGTCATGATCTACCTTTCCCCCTATCAGATTGGCTTAAAACTTAATGGATGCTTCTAGAAGTGATTTGTCTTTCACAAAATTACCCACTATATTTTCTTAAAACTAAAAAATCCTTAAGAACTTCTTTAATGTTTTAATATTCATTGTTCCTTTAAATAGTTAATTATATTTTATTTTGTGAAAATGAACAAATGAGTTGTAAAGTGGATGCACAGGAGCCTCGTTAATGACTACGAGGAATGAAGAATTCTGACCACTCAGATATGGTGTTTGTCACTGAAAAGAAGACGGAATCTCAGAGGGAGTGAGGCAGGAAGAGATAAACCAAGGAACATATATGCATGTATGCATAGCCCATGCGCACAGGCAGTGCACTGGAGGCCTGGGGAGGGGAGTAGGAGGAGGGCTCTCATCAATAAACCAACAAACAAGTTCTGGCGGGGGTGTGAACAGGGAACCCTTTGGGAACGCAGACTGGTGCCGCCACTGTGGAAAACAGTATGGAGATTCCTCAGGAAGTTAAAAAAGGAACTGCCTTACGACCCAGGGATTCTACTTCTGGGACTATATCCGAAGAAACACAAAACACTAATCTGAAGGAATATATGCACCCCTATGTTCATTGCAACATTATTTACAAGCAGCCCAAGTGCATCAGCAGACGAGTGGATAAAAAAGCTGTACATTTACACAATGGAATACTACTTGGCTGTAAAAAAGAAGGAAATCTTACCTTTTGCAACAGCATGGATCCACCTGGAGGGTATTATGTTAAGTGAAATAAGCCAGTCAGAGAAAAAACACCATATGATTTCACTTATATGTGGAATCTAAAGAACAAAATCCTGTATAATAAAGAGCTAATATGCAAATGGTTGTCATGCCCTCACACTGTCACACTGGAACGGCTCAGACACTCAACACTGGGGAGAGAGGAATGGGGACCAGCCAGACTGTAGCTCAGGAGAGGGACAAGCCGCCTGCCCCGTGGTCCCAGGCGCCAGTGGCTGGGGATGTGGCCTGGGAGAGGGACAAGCCACCCGCCCCGCGGTCCTGGGCACCTGTGGGTGTGGCCTGGGCTAAGCCGCCCACCCACAATCCCCTGCGGCTGTGGCTGGCCTGGATGAAGTAGACCTGGGTCCTGGGTGCCTGCATCCAGCCAGAGGGAGGGAAGCCCAGGTCCCGGGGTGCCTGCGACAGGCTGGAGGAGGGAATCCTGGGTCCTGGGTGTGGGGCGAGGCAGAGGTGGTTAGGGGCAATCAGGCCAACAGGGAAGCAGTTAGAGGTGATCAGTCTGGTAGGGGAGCAGGTAGGGGCAATCAGGCAGCCAGGCATAGAAGTTAGGGGTGATCAGGCAGAGAGGCAGGCGAGCGGTTAGGAGTCAGTGGTCCCCGGATTGCAAGAGGCAGTCGGACATCCCCTGAGGGGTCCCGGATTGGAGAGGGTGCAGGCTGGGCTGAGGGACCGCCTCCCTTCCAGTGCACAAATTTCATACACTGGGCCTCTAGTAAAATAATAAAATAGAAACAGACTCATAGACACAGAGAACAGACTGATAGCTGTCAGAGGGAGGAGGGTTTAGGGCTGGGTGAAAAAGGTGAAGGAACTGAGCAGTACAAATTGGTAGTTGCAGAATAGCCACAGAGCTGCAGACTGCAGCATGGAGAATGCAGTCAATACTGTTGAGATAATGGGGTCCGGGGCCAGGTGGGTGCTAGGGGTGGGACAGGGCCCTCTTTAGAGGGTATGGTTTTCTGGCCACTTTGTGGTCCATCTGAACCTGGGGAGGAATGGTATTGATGTAAACTGTGGTTGAAAAATAATAAAAAAAAAATACAGCAATGTTGTCAGACACAGAGATGATGCCCCTATAGAGAAAATAAGTGCGCTGCTGAAGAGGGCAGGCCTGGGTGTGGCATGGGTCCCCCAGCTCCCCAAAGCCCCGCATCCCGGAGGGAGGGAGGGAGGGACGAAGGGCTCATTGTGTGAGGACACCTGTTCAGAACCCACATAAAAGTCCCCTCTAGGGACCATGTGTCCCACCTAACACGCTCCCCGCTTTGTGCTAGGACTACTTCTCACCCGTGTGCTGGGTGCATTCCCCCCTATAATCTCCGCTCCATCTAAACCTTTGTCTCTTAGAACAACTTTTACTACTTTTCATGTGAATTTAAAAATAGCCTTAAGGAGGGCAGATTTTTCATCTTGGTAGAATTTTTCAGCAAATCAGTACCTATTTCTAGGTTTGTTACTCAGTGATACATAAATTTCAATTAATCTGAAAAAGACAGTTTGATTTTCCAAGGCATAAACTGTAGGCACTAACAGTTTATAAAACAAAATATAAAAAAATGGAAATTCTCTCTTATGTTTTTGGATTCTGATGGCTCAAAAATAAAACTTGTTTCTTAGACTACTGTTCACACAAAACTCTTATTCCAACCCCAGAAAATATAAAGCACAGGTGAATTTCCTGCAATAAGTAATCATTTAATTAAAGAACAAAATTAACAGGAATCAAAATGTTGCAGCTGTATTTCTGTTAGACATTATATAAAAAAAGGAGAAATATAATACAGGAAATAATTTTGTATAACATGAACTTAGAGAGTTCTCAACTTAATCGTGATCGGAGTAAAAATGTCTTTTCAACATAACACAGATGACACCGTGTCCCGCGCCCTCAGGCCCAAGGTCTGGAGTGACGAGCCTGCACCTGCGAATCTCCACCTGCTGTCGACCGCAGAACTGAAAACAAGGCTCAAAGGCATCCAACAGTTTTCTTCTGCAGTCACTCCGGGTCTCTGAGGACCCGACAGCTCACTCCTGGGACGCCAGAGTGAGGCCTTCCGTGTCCATGTCCGTGTCCGTGTCTGTGTCCGGAGAGCAGCGAGGGTGACCTCCCTGCGTGCTCACTCCTCCCGACACAGTGGGGAGTCTTGAGTTAAATTCAGGAGAGTCCCCTGATGAGTATCCAGTGTTGGTATCAAAAGTTAAACACAGATTCTTCTCAGAAGAAAATCTCTACGGCCTGTGGAATCTAGAAATTATATTAAAAAGCACAATTATTTCAGGTCATACCTTTTGAAGTTGAAATTGCCAAAACCTCCCACAAAGAAATCTTTTGCTATTTAGTGTCTCTTTAGTCCAACCTGGAAAACCTGTTTTGGTTCAAGTGTGTGAAGCACCTCAGGGGACCCCCCAACCCTCAGCCTCCCTTGTATCCACAAAGGATTGATACCCCCAAGTCTCAAGACTACCTTACACCTAGTTGGAAAGCGGCTCGCTAAATCCCGAGGCACTTAGAAAGGCCAGGACTGCAAATCAGAAGTAATGGGCTGAGGAGACCAGTTATTGGAATTACAGTAAGTTAGAGTTTTGTTTGCTTTTACAGTTGCTAAAGTGTTTGTGCTTTAATCCACTTAAGAAAATCTCATATGACTAAAAATATTGTTCAGACTTTTAAAAGTGGACTGTAAATCCTAAAATGTGGTAGTATAAAAATCTTATAATAATTATTTCCTGATGTCCAAGTTTTGGGCTCACTCTCAAAATCCCATCATCTAAGACAGCTGTCAAGAACTTAGGAGAGAAAAACACACTTTTTAGTCAACATTTCTTTCAATAAGTACAATGGGAAGATGTATTAAATATTTTACATTACCATACATAAAACACGTGGGAATTATATCCTCTTAACACAGAGTGAGCATTAAAAATAATTTTGAACGTTGACTGGAGACTTTCTTCCCTAAATGTTTTTGATTTCTGAATAATCGAAAACAAGATGATCCATTCCTTCCTAAATATACATCAGTCCTGGGGGAAACTTCAAAAAAATTTAAACAGATTATCTACGTCCTCATTTTCTCCTGTCCCCGCAGCCTCCTCTTCTTCCCTCAATCTCTTCATCATAAAAATGGCTGGTGGGACAGGATCGCATGGCACCGGTCGCAGTTCCACAGCCGCGCTGGCCTGGCAGGGTAAACCTGCTACATGACAGTGCTGAGGCCGCTCTGTGACAGACGGGGCGGGAGGACCTACTGTTCTAGTGTAAGGCAGGCTCCCCTTCCTCCTCGCATCCCGGGCTTGAGCATCTTTAGACCAAGGGACAGAGGACAGACACCGGCTTGGGAGGGGAGGGCTTGCTGCTGAGGGATGAAGGCCCTAGGAGAACTTCAGGGGGGACTGCATGTGGCGGCCACGGGAAAGGAGGGGTGCTGAGAGAACATGCGGCCCACAAGCAAAGAGAAGCCGATCTCCACTCTCCACCAAGAGACCCGCGTCATCTCAATGGACCACGTGGACAGAGCAGGATGCGCCTCGCGGGGAGGTCTCGATTCTGGAAGAACCGGCCAGGGTGTTCCCACTGGAATGTGCATTCGGTGGGGATGGGCACTCCTTCACCTCTGCCCTCAAATGGGGCTGGCACACAGTAGGTACTCAAATATCTGCAGAGGAGGTAAGTGCCCTCTGAGCAGCGGGGGAGCATGAGTGTGTGTGAAGACGTGAACATAAATGTGAGTGAGATGGGAAAGGGAACGGGAGGGCGGAGAGCAGTTATTCGGCACTCCCAGCGGATAACTAGGGAGCCCTGTAAGCTGGAGTGTCAGGAATGCCAGGAGGGTAAGTAAATATATAAGCAGATTACTTTCAGTGCCTTGAGACTAATTTTGTTAAATGTACATTAACTATGTAGACTGGCCAATGACCTTGCAATACTGTTCTACATAACCACCCCCTTCACCACGCCCTGTGAGGAACCCGGGAGCGAACTCCCTTTGGAGCTGAGGCGCATCCTGGCTGTCCCATACAGTTCTCTGCAGCTCCGACTCTGTTCCCCTGAACACAGAGTTCTTTCTTTGTGGCATTTTCTTTTATCTTTTACGAATCCCATGCTATAAAGTATGAATGTCACACAAATAGAAATCTGACCTTGTCAAATGCTTGCTCGAGGCGTGTACCTCCATCTCGTTACTTTTGTATTCATTGAGTTCTTTTCGAATGGCTGCCTGGAATGTAAAACAGCACATTGGTTCACGGGACGGTGAAGTTAACACAGGGACGTGGTGTCCTGGCTGTGGATTAACCACCCTTGCTAACAGTGCTGCCCTCTGTGCTTTGGTAACATACTCCTAAACAGAAAGGAAGAAACAACTTGTTGCTCAGATTTAGACTCTTACTCATCTTCATGGCCCTGCCAAGCCAGAGCAGCCAGGACTGACCGAGGAGGGTTCGGGGAGCTCACAGGCTGTGCTGGCGCAGGGGGAGCCCACACCTGCCGGGAGCGCGGGGCATGGACGCAGCAGGAACCCCGTCCATCGTGCGCCAAGCCCAGCTTCGGGAAACTTACAAAGGAGTCACTCTAACTTCAGTGAGCATTTGTGTCTCGTGTCATTTGAAATAGGACACGGTCATTGCCCATGGGTGACACTGCCTCTCGCCTGGACCTCCTCCAGCGCCCAAGGCCCACCGTCCGGGGCCAGGTGACCCAGGAGCAGCAGGCACAGCCTGCCTGTGGGTGAGGAGGGCTCTGAGGGGAGGACTCCGGGGGGGTGTTCCCACCTCCACAGTGGCTGTCAGACACTTTCCCTGCCCCTCAGGCCCCTGCGAGCTGATGAAACAGGGGCAACCAAGCATCAGTCCACACACGTGTCTGCGTTTCTCCAAATTGGTGCAAACCCACTCGCATTCCTGCTCATCACAGGTGGAGGGACAGTGAGCAGCCCGCAGACTCCCTGGCTGCAGGCGCTCTCTAACCTCTTCCTAAGGCTGCGAGAGTCAGAGGCAGGGGTGCTGTGGGCAGGCGGGCAGAGGCGGACACCGCTGTCTGACTCCTGCCAGGCCACAGGGCTGACCACGGCCAGCACTTCCCGAGCCGTCTGTTGGGGGAAGTAGCCACGCCTCTTGCAGGTTTTCTTTTGAGGACTCCATGGAACGATAGCTGACAGGGGGGCTCAGTACAGGGCAGGGTCAGGGCTCGGTGGAGGCTCACACACCTCAGAGCCCCGGGACCCCCACCTCCTTCCTTTCTTCCTGCCCCTCTGGCTGTCAGCTCTCCTCAGTGCCTCCCGGGCCTCTCCTTCTCCCTGCCTCACTGCTGCTGGCTTTCCGTGAGCCTGTGTCACCCAGTCTCTTCCGCCAGCCCTGCCTACCTGATTCATCCCCAGGCTGGGGTCTCTGCTCCCACGTTCTTGACAATGGGGACCGGAGGAGTCTCTGCTATGGGCTGTTCTGCGCACTGGGCTCCTCCCACTAGACACCAGTAGCGCCCCCCACTGGTGACACTAAAAATATCTCCAAACATTGCCAAATGTACCTGGGCCAAACTGTCCCCTAAGCATAGACAGGACCCTGATCCAGGTTGCCTCTGTGAAGCCAACATCTGGTCAAGGCATAGTGTGATTTCATGGCTGACGGCCCCACTGTAAGAACACACTCCCCCCCATAGCACCAGGTGCCTTTGCCCACAAGGCGCCCCCCCGACCAGCTCAGACAGGTCTGCCTGTACCTTGTCTGCCGCCGACAACCTCGTCCAGGGCTTGTCCGCCCGTCTATCGTAGTCCTGGGCTTTGGCCACTTCCACGTAATCACTGAACCGTATCAGAATTTTCCTGTCTCTCAGTTCGTCCACGGTGGGTCTCTGATTAAGCTGAAATAAAAGGTCATCACCGTGAGGTATCCTGTGCCAAACTAGCTTAAAGGACTTGGGACAAACAGCACATTTTTATAAAGGAACAGAAAACTTCAGCTGTGAACTGTCACCCTAATGCAAACCATCTCGGAGGAGAAGGGTTTAGAATCAGTGGGCGCCAACCTTTTGGACCTCACGGCCACCAGTGGCCCGTGGACCACCGGTTGGCGACCGCTGGTTTAGATTACGCGTCTAACGGCCCAGCCCTCCCCTTGATGCATATGTCGTCGGAGGGGCTCATGCACCCTGCCAATTCCCAGTGTGTATATAGCACAGGCTCAGGGACGGGTTGATGAATGTACGCATACATTTTAGGGCAGAAGTGGCTTCTTTTCAACTATCACTAGATAAGCTTTTTTTTTTTTTAAGTGCTAACTACAACTTAAAGATAAAGTGCTAACTACAATTAGTAATCATAAGTCAAGCTCAAGTTAGGAAAGGGTATCCTCTCCAAGCAGGACAAGATTTATTATTGTTATTATTATTATTGTCATTACTACGAAGCACGGTGGAGGCAGCAGAAAGGGAAACACCAGCACATGTGAATTTAAAGCGGATCTGGGTCCTACAGGCCCAGGTGCAGTCACACCTGTATGGGCCTCGGCGATCTTTAATTTAATGGAGTCCCCCACCCAAACCCTCAGGGCGAATGAGTTTCCTGCCATCAGGAGCTTCCACACAAATTCCAGGTTTACAGATAGTCTAAAGGAGACCTGAACCCTGCCATCAGGCGTGCTGTCCTGGGCATCGCGTGTAGAGCCCCGTCGGTGAGGAACATGCCAGCCCACACCTGGCTCCGGAAGCAAAGGGGAAGGCCATCTGGATGGTCCTGCTTGCAGGCGGCCCGGGGGGAGGACAGTGCCAGGGGCGCCCACGGGCACGCACGCACTAAGGCACGGTGTCTCCAGCACCTGCTGGCGCATTCTCTGTGCCGGGAAACCCGCACTCAGGACCATGCGGTGAGGCCCGCGTTGCCGCCCTTCGGGCCTGCGCCAGCCCAGCTCCCTCGCGCCCACGTTTACTGTCACACTCAGCAGACAGGGTGCTTAAGCCCAGTACCTTTCTCGTCAGCCTCTGCTTGATCTCTCTTCTCTCCTCCTGCTCTGTCTGGTCGTTCCTTTCTGTGAAAGATGGAAAACGGGAAGGAAGGGGAAGAAGGGTGAGACCCTGCTCTCTCCGCAGGCAGGGCCCTCGGCTCTCCATCTCTGGCAGCACATGGGCTCTGGAGGCCACCTGGCAGGGACACCTGTCGACATCGCGCTTCGTTTCTGCACGTTGCTGGTCACTGCTCAGGAGACCGTGGTCTCACCGACACACAGAACCGTGTGTCGTCCCCTCCCCCGGCCTCCGGGGGCACAGTGACGGCGCTGCGGCTGCTCTGGGCCGTCTGAGGGCGCACAGGCAGCAGTTCCCTCCACCCCAATCTCCCTGTGGGCAGACTTACATCCCCGGGCACAGGTGGCAGACAGACAGCGTGGAGGGTAAGTTATATAGAACACATTCACACACACGCATCAATGAATGAATACGAATAGGACTGCGTGTGCTCGCTTTTTTTTTTCTTTTCCATTTACTAGGAGAGACATACTTTTATTTTTAGCCAAGCAATATAAGCCGAGGAACACCCTCTCCAGATTCTGGGCAACATATGCTTGCCTGGAATTTATATTTTCAAGGGTATTTCCAATGCAAACACTCCCAGAACCCAGCTGACTGCTGGCAGGAACCCTAACTCTCACTCGACACCACATCACTCCTTTTAAAGGGGCCGTCTCTCACCACCATTGGCTCTGCTCCCCAGTGCAACCATGAGCGTTCAGCAGCGCTCACAGCTCCCGTGAGAGCTAAAAATAGAGCGGAGGCTGCGGTGTAGTGGAAACCTCTGCCTCGCCCTAGGAGACGAGGTGATGGATGCCCTATTTCTGGCTCTGCTGCTAAATAAAGCCACAGCTCCCTGGCCTCTCTCAGCTCCTGGAAACGCCCCCAGGCTCCAGAGAGGGAACCCTGCGGCTTGCGCGTAATGTATCTCACATGATCTGCCTTCCTTTAAAGCATTTCAAACATCATGCATTTGGGGAACTGGTTTCATGTATTAGCCACTGGCCTGTATTTTTTTTTAAAGGAAGCATTGTGTGGCTGGCAATGCTCAGTGGTTGAGCATCAGCCTATGAACCAGGAGGTCATGGTTTGGTTCCTGGTCAGGGCACATGCCCGGTTTGCAGGTTTGATTCCCCAGTGTGGGGCGTGCAGGAGGCTGCCAATCAATGTTTCTCTCTCATCATTGATGTTTCTATCTCTCTAAGCCTTTCCCTTCATCTCTTAAATCTATATCTACATCTATCTATCTATCTCTCTCTCTATATAATTTTTTTAAAGGAAGCATCATCTTGCATTTGGGTGTTTTATAAAGGGAATCCAAGAAATAAACCAGAAGAAACCATAGTTCCAACCTCTAATTAGAAAGCTGATAACACACTTAGGGGGAATGTAGAAGGATCACACATAAGGCCAACCAGGAGGGGTTTCAGTGACGATGCCCAACTAATTCTCCAGGCGTGGACAGGCCCAGGACAGTCTCAAAATCGGATCTTTCTTTTTCCAATTGTGAGCACGGTCAGCATCACCACCAGGTGACGTGAGCACTGCCGGTGCGCGGACAGCGGGTCTGCGAGAGCGCGGCAGGGCCAGGGCTCTGCTGCCACCACCTCCACCAAGCCCGTCCTGGCCCGTAGCCCCGCGCTCTGCCTGAGCACCACTCAGCCATGGGCTTGGGATCTCTGAGCTCATCTGAGGTGAGGGACCCTGATCGGAGCCTCCATCCCCAGATTTTCCGGAAATAGTGCTGGGAGCGGCAGCTGGCAGGGCAGTGGTATCTCTCGTGGTGCAGCGGCAAGGGCGTGGGCGACAGAGTGGGGCAACCTGGGCGAGAACTCGGGCTCTGTCCCTTCCCAACACTCATGTTAAGGAGGCCTGCTTGTGACCCCATGAGTTCTAGCTTCTTCCCTGAAGGTGGGGATGGCATGCAAGCCTCACAACTTTGCCGTGAAGATGGAACGAGGGAATGAAACCAGCGCTGAGTCCGCTGCCTGCACAGAGCGAGCCAGGGGCAGAACCAGGGTTCTCGGCGCCGCCTGCAGGACGGGGCCACAGTGTCGCTCGCTCTCGTACCCTGAGGACACAGGCAGAGCTCGGAGTGTTCCTGCCCTCAGTCCTGCAACCTCTGAGGGGAGCCCATGCAACGGGAGGTGCAGAACCCTCCTGAGCAGAAATGGCAGCCAGAGCAGGAGCCCGGGAGCCTGGGTCAGGCCTGTGAGTGCAAGGCTCCTCCCTGACCAGAGACCTGACTGCTCTCATCCTCCTGGAACAAACAGCCCACAGACAGCAGGGTGGCTCAGGGTGCGAGAGGCTCCGAGCTGCATGGCGAGGAGGAACCCACGCCTTCCTTCCCTGCACATGGAGGGGTCGGGTCGGCGTAGTCGGTCACCTCGCTGGCTCTAGTCACTGAGCTCTGACCCTCTTTGTGAGGCTGCCCAGTGATTGGCAAAGACCAGCACAGCCAGGAGCGCTGGCTGCTGGGGGCCCGGGCAGGCCACCACCGCAGGGACAGGGCACCACGGCCGGGGGAGCGGTCCCTGCACAAAGGCTCCGCTGGCCGTGGGCAGCAGACCCCTCTGAGTCTGGTCTTGAACTTACTCTCAGGACATCTGTGACTTATGAGCTTTATAGATGAGTGACTTACTTTTTAGAATTTCAAATACTTGGTAACCTGCCCAGCTAGTTCTGCTCTGTGGATGGAGCATCAGCCTGTGGACTGAAAGGTCCCAGGTTCGATTCCGGTCAAGGGCATGTACCTTGGTTGCAGGCTACTTCCTGGCCCGGGACCTGGTTCGGGCACGTGCAGGAGGCAACCAATCGATGTGTTTCTCTCACATCGATCTTTCTCACTGTCTTTCCCTCTCCCTTCCACTCTCTCTAAAAATCAATGGAAAAATATCCTTGGGTGAGGATTAAAAAAAAAGTAGTGACTTACTTTTTTAAAATATATTTTAAATTTTTTAAAATATATTTCTATTTGATTTCAGAGAGGAAGGGAGAGAGAGATAGTAGCATCAATGATGAGAGAGAATTATTGGTCAGCTGCCTCCAGCATGGCCCACACTGGGGATTGAGCCTGTAACCCGGGCATGTGCCCTGACCTGGAATCCAACCGTGACCTTCTGGTTTATAGGTCGATGCTCAACCACTGAGCCACACTGGCCAGGCTGGTAACTGAGTATTTGACTCCTTCAGCTGCCCATGTGGCCGAGCATGTTACCAACAAAAAGCTTTTCTGTGTTTTTATTTAATTTATTTTTTTAAATATTTTTTATTGATTTCAGAGAGGAAGGGAGAAGGAGAGAGATATATACAAATATCAATGATGAGAGAGAATCCTTGATTGGCTGCCTCCTGCACGCCCCCTACTGGGAATCAAGCCCACAATCCAGGCATGTGCCCCTGACCAAAATTGAACCCAGGACCCTTTGGTCCACAGGCCGATGCTCTATCCACTGAGCCAAACTGGCTAGGGCAGGAAAAGCTTTCTGTATGTCCTCCCACGCAGCCTAGCACACACAATAGAGAATGTGGTTGTTATAACTTACGTTTAAAAAATAAAACGAAGAAGTCTTAATGTTACGGTTAAATGTTTCTAACCGTCTCTAAAGGAGCAGGCTGGCTGAGCAAAGGCGGGGCAGAAACCCGGGTGGGACTCAGGCCGCAGAGCCAGGGCCCTGCCGTCTGCTCTCTGACCGGAGGCAGCTCGTAACTTTGTGAAAAGATGCTCACGGGTCAAAAACCAAACTCAGAGAATGTCTGCAGTGCTCATCACACAGAGAAGAGAAGAAACGGAAATACTGAGAATCCAGGCCCAAAGACACCACTCTTTGCAGAAAATGTTTTGGAGAGGAGAGCCTGGGGAGCCGAGAGAAGAGAGCACTTTCGGAAGGTTTCCCCCATGGCACTGACCAAAGTGAGAGGGACCTGCGCTGCGCTGCGGAGGCGACCTGTGCACACCCTGCGGGACACGGTGATGTCCTACCCGTCCCGGGACCCCGGCGGGAGCCTGGAGCCGCCTGGTGCACTCTGCGCTCTTCCTTTGAGCTTCGGGCTTGCCCCAGGTGTGACGGGCGTGTCCCTGTGGGTTATGACAGTGTCCTGTCCGCGCTGCCTGTGCGGTCTGTGGCCGTCACCAAGGAGCCCCATTCAAATCTGCCGGGAACCTGCCTGAAACCCAGAACTAATGGCCCCACCCAGCACCTTCCGCTGTGCCAGGAGACGCTCTCCCGGATTTAAGGGGTGCTTCTGGGTGCACCAGCTCTCCCCAGGGCTTGCCATCTACACAGAGGACACAGAGGAGCTGGGATGCGAGAAGGGAGGGCGCCAGGGGACAGCACCAGGGGACAGCGCCCGGCCGGCCCGGCCACGGCTCAGCACAGGTGCAGGGGCGCAGGGACCCAGCTACTCACGTTTCAGGATGTTCCTCCTCTCCAGCTCCTCCACGGCAGGTCTCTGGCTGAGCCGTCTGCGGAAAAACACCAGAATCACATTGTGCACCATGGCGGTCCCTGTAAAGTCCACCTTGCACGGGGTCCGCGAGGTCGGAGGTGGCTGGTGCACCCCTCAAGATCGCTCCCCAAAAGCTGCAGGAGAGAAGGGGACCTCTGGTGGCGGCCTCTTGCCAGCAGGTCCGTCAGACCTCCCCATGGGAGGGAGGTCCCCGCTGTCAAGGGGCGCTGGGGGGAGCGGGGGAGGCACAGGCGCCCCCTCTCCAGGGGCGGCTCCCCATGTCCAGATCCGCGCCCAGCCTGGCGGTCCTGAGGGTCCCGGAGGGACGCGCGTTTGAGCCGCAGGCACGGAGATCCGCGCAGGAGAGGCTGCCGGCCGGTGGGAGGGAGGGGCGCCCGCCTTCAGCTTCTGCAGGAGCTGCGACCTCCCCTGGGTCCCGGACACCTGCGCCTGCCCCTCCGGGTGGCTCCTGCGCTCCTGCCGCCGAACCAGCCTCTGGCCAGCGTGACTGAGCGCGCCCCGCCTCTGCCGGGGAGCCCGCAGCCCGAGGGAGGGCGCCTGCGGGATCTCCTGGTGCGCAGCCCGCCCCAGCGCCCCGCCCAGACCCGGGTTTCTGCAACCTGAGGACACATTATCATTTCCTCTCCACGGCTTCTCATGGAGGGCTTGCAGGATGCAGCCCTCGACACATAAATAAATGCGAGGCTTGTCAGGAGAAGAAGGCGTAATTAGCCGAATTCAATGCCAAGCTCCAACTGGTTTTGTAACTCCAATAACATTGTGCTTGGGCCACAGCCAGAGCCCCCAGTTCCGGATCTTTCAGCCACTGGGGCACAATGCTTTGCCCCAGAGAGGATGCTGCCCCCAGAAATATTTGTCTGCTATTTATAACCCTGTCCCAGCACAAAGCCCAGGGCGGCCCCAGGGCGCCGTCTCCTCCCTCCACTCAAACAGGGCAGTTTGCAGTGGCCCCTGGGGGCTGTGTGTGGCCTGGCTCTGTGGGTGGCTGCATGCACACCCTGACTTGATGGCTGAGGCGACATGAGCTGCCCCCACAAGTCCAGATCTGCCCAGGGCCAGGAGCACGAAGCCTAGCTCAGTGGGTGGGGCTCCCTCAGCCTGGTCAGATTCCCCAAATGCCACCCACTCAGGCGCTCTGAGCATGACCGGGGAGCATGTGCCCAGGTCGCCCCCCCACCCCCACCCGCTACTGTCCCAAGCCCCAGGGCACAGGGAGGCCCACGAGCAGCCTGCCCTGCCCTTGGGAAGCTCACAGTCTACAGAGGGAAACAGACAAACAGAAAACAAGCGAACAAGAGCAATCCAGGGAGCAGTCATGGGGGAGATGAAATGGGGGGTCTCAGGGGAGATCCATTACTGCTGAGACCCCACAAAGAGGAGGCGGTGGCCATGGGACGATCACCCCCTAGACACCGTGTCTCCTAACTGAGCATGTGCTGGGCTTGCCCCCAGGAGGAGGGAGGGTGGGCGATCAAGGCAGGCTTCCCGGAAGAGGAGACATCCACCAAGTTGCAGAGAATCGGTAAGGACAGCCTGGTGCCTCCGACTGCCAGGCGGCAGCGGGGGTGCCCACAGGGACACCCGAGGAGGGAGGCCACAGACTCCCCAAACCTCCGTAGACATGGCCACCACAGAGCCTTTTCCTTGCCCGACGCTTGTCTCCTTCAAAATGAGGAGCAATAATACCTCTTCCCAGAGGCAAGAACTGAAGGAGATGACACATCAAAGGGTCGTATCAGGTGCTTGGGACATAGTGTCAAGAAAACGTAACCTGTAAATTGAGTTCCCAGAAAGACCTGTCATCCAATTCAGACATCTCAGAAAGGATGGGTCCCGCCCCTCAGTGCAGGTTGGGCGGCTGCCGGGCCCCTCCAGGCAGCGGGTGGGGGGGGGACCCCAGGCTGTGAGTGAGCTAGAAAGGGCATCATCTGGGCGGATGCAGCTGCAGGTGCGCAGTGGTGAGCAGAGGGAGCCCGGAAGCCAGGGTTGGAGGAGAGGACCCAGGCCTCCAGGTGAGTTCCTCCAGGAGAGAGGATCTAGGTCACTGGGAAGGAGAGGAGCACGAAGGGGATCGGCAAGTCCAGAGCTCCAGCGACACTCACCGCCCCAGGAGGACCACCCTGAACCTGGGACCCGCTCCATGGAACTGCAGTGGGGAACGCGACCTTCCTTCATCGGGTGTCACCTGGCCGGGGGAGGTGGCAGAGAGGAGCTGCCCAGGCCTGCCTTCAGGGAGCGCAGGCTCGGGGGGGGGGGAGGGGGGGGGAGAAACACACACACTGTCCTCTATTGTCACACAAGCAACCATGCATCTCAGTGGGGACCAGGCCAGGAGGAGGAACCCAACAGGGCACATGGGGTGGGAGAGACTGAGAAAAGAAAGGAAGGTAGAGAGGCACCAGCCGTCTCCCAGCCTGGGCCTGCCTGAGCACACTGAAGAGGTGGGGATGAGGGGCTAGGGGCCAGCGCCTTGCAGACCAGCCTGGGACTTGAACAGGAGGTACAGGTATGGAGCACCTGGAGAAGGGCAGGGTAAGGGTGGCATGTGTGGGTGGGCATCATCTGGAGACATGGGACCCCCAGTGGCTCACTAGGCCCGCCTTGCCTCTCCTCTGCTCAGATATGGACTGAAGCCCCCTCTGCACCCGACCCTCTGTCCTGAGGATGGAGGAGAGGACCTGGGAGGTGACTGGGGATGGAGGAGAGGACCTGGGAGATGACTGGGGATGGAGGAGAGGACCTGGGAGGTGACTGGGGATGGGGGAGAGGACCCGGGAGGTGACTGGGGATGGGGGAGAGGACCCAGGAGGTGACTGGGGATGGGGGAGAGGACCTGGGAGATGACCGAGGACAGAGGAGAGGACCCGGGAGGTGACTGGGGATGGGGGAGAGGACCTGGGAGGTGACTGGCGATGGAGGAGAGGACCTGGGAGGTGACTGAGGACAGAGGAGAGGACCCGGGAGGTGACTGGGGACGGAGGAGAGGACCTGGGAGGTGACTGAGAACTGAGGAGAGGACCCGGAAGGTGACTGGGGATGGGGGAGAGGACCTGGGAGGTGACTGGGGATGGAGGAGAGGACCTGGGAGATGACCGGGGATGGAGGAGAGGACCTGGAAGGTGACTGGGGATGGAGGAGAGGACCTGGGAAGTGACTGGGGACGGAGGAGAGGACCCGGGAGGTGACTGGGGACAGAGGAGAGGACCCGGGAGGTGACTGGGGATGGGGGAGAGGACCCGGGAGGTGACTGGGGTCGGAGGAGAGGACCCGGGAGGTGAGGACCCGGGAGGTGACTGGGGATGGAGGAAAGGGCCCGGGAGGTGACTGGGGATGGGGGAGAGGACCTGGGAGGTGACTGGGGTCGGAGGAGAGGACCCAGGAGGTGACTGGGGATGGGGGAGAGGACCTGGGAGGTGACTGGGGATGGAGGAGAGGACCCGGGAGGTGACTGGGGATGGGGGAGAGGACCTGGGAGATGACTGAGGACGGAGGAGAGGACCCGGGAGATGACCGAGGACGGAGGAGAGGACCTCTGACGGCTGGGTGGCCAGGACCCTAGAGCGGGTCCGGAGAATAAATGATGCGCTGTCCCATCCACATTCCTCAGGCTGTCAGATTTCCCTGGGACCAGCACTGAGGCCACCCAGGGGCACTGAGGGGTCCAGAACATGAAAGCAGGGAGCGCTTTCCATGATGGGCCCAGGCTGGGCCTCGCCCCACGGGGTGCACACGCCTCCTCACTTCCTTCTGGGCGGAGGCCACCGCAGCGGGGAGCCGGCCCAGCAGCAACTCACAGGCAGGCCGCCTTCCCGGGGTGCGAAGCCTGTGCGACAGCCAGCCCCACTCCCACGGCCTGGACCTGGACGGGATCCGCTCCACCACCAGCCTGAGTCACCAGGGAGCCTGCCCGGGAAGGGGTTCCCCAGGGGGCGGCGTCACACCCCTTCAACAGTGACTCCTCCTGCCAGACACAAGCCGTGCTGAGTGCAGGGTTCAGGGAAGGGCTCCTCTGGGTTGCTGTCAGGGTCAGCAGGTAACCAGGGGCGAGTGGGCAGGCCTGGGAGATGGGGTGGGGGGAGAAGAGGGGGAGGAGGGACAACCCATAGGGCCTCCTCAGGTCCACCAAGGCCACAGGATGCTGCCCCAACCCTGAACCCTGGGGCAGACACCCCACCTGCTCTGGGACACCCCCTCCCCCCATGGCAGGGTCCCTTCTCTCACCACCAACTGTGAGTTTCCTGACACCAAGGAAGTGAGATAGCCACAGGCCCAGCTCTCCCCTGCTGGCCCCCCAGGTGGCCTCCCAGGCGGGCGCACTGTGGGCAGGGGCAGCACTGGGCTCTGGGGTGGGCCCCAGCCCTCCCCTGTGGGGCCGCAGTCTGTCTGTGTGCCCAGAAGCAGGAGACCACGGTCCCCCTTGCAGGTTGGTGGCGAGAATGGCAGATGGATGCACGTGGAACCCCGTGGCACAGCTGCGCCACCACACCGGAGCACGGAGCCCTGGCAGCCAGCCTCTGGTCTCTCTGCTGGGGCTGGTCCCAGTGTGCAGGCCACCAGCGGGTCAGGCAGGCCAAAGGGCTGGCCCTGCGGAAGGGCGGCCGGCCGCAGGCTCTCAGGACAGACAGGTGCCTATATGTCAGGTACTTCCTATTCTCAGTCCCAGTGGAGAGAGGGAATTCCACCTGCCACCCTCGCCAGCCCCGCCCCTCCCCACCCCACCCCACCCCACCCAGCCCTGCCCTGCCCCTCCCTGCCTGCTCCCTGCCCCGCCCCTCCCCTCTTGCTCTGCCCCAAGCCCAGTTTGAAAGGCGAAAGGCAGGGTGCAGGAGTTCCAGAGCATGTGTGTATGTGTGTGTGTGTGTGTGTGTGGGGGGGGGTGAAGGAGAACCCAGATGCCTGAGTAACCCCTCATGGACCATGGGTGAGCGCAGGGTGGGGCGGTGCTGGAGAAAGGCCCTTCCAGAGAGACGGCGGGGCTGCAGGGGGAGCTCGCACAGGAAGGAGCCCGATGGGGTCCCCAATGCCCTGCTTGGCTTCCTCTGGGCCCAGCTGCCAGCCCAGCCCAGAACCAAGACACCGACCCCACGATGGCCCGGGCCTGGGCTGCTGCCTCTGGCCTCTGGGCAGGACACTCAGTGAGGTCCTCGCTCACACGGACCTGGTGCCTGGGCAGAATGCCAGGCCCGACTGCCCCTCTGCTGCCTGGGCTTCCCCTCCCCTCGCCCACTTCCTCCCACCGGGACTTCTTTTCGTCACGCTGGCATTCCCAGCTTATTCCTCCCTCAGAGCTTCTACTTGTGCTGGTCCCTCTCTAGACTTTCCCATGGCTCAGCCTAAACGTCTCCTCCTCCAGGAAGCCTGCCCTGACTGCTCAGCTGAAGTAGCCAACTGCTCTCTGCACTATTCGCTCTCAGTGCATATTTTCTGTTTTGTGGCCTTTGTGGCTGGCAGGATCCAGCCTTTCCCGAAGACCCAGCCCCAGGATCCCAGACCTGCCTCACTGGTCCCACAGTAGCCTAAGCCCACACCTTACAACAACCTCTAGTTCCTCTCCTGCTGGTTCTGTCTCTCTGCTGTCTGACCCACACAGCCTCCTCTCAAATTACCGCTGCTCACTCAGCTCCGGTTAACCAACGCCCAGTCCGCGTGGAACACCACCACCCTCCTCCTCCCAGCAGCCCCTGCCCGCCTGGGCTCCCCAGTGGCCATACTGGCCTGCTGTGCCTGTGGTCAGGTGAGTTCATTCAGCCTCTGCACGTCCATTCAGGGGGAACTGAGCGGAAGGCCCTGGAGCCAGTCAAGGCAAGAAGCTAAAATACTCTGACGGCTTGTTTCGGAGGAAAACGCGTGGAAGCAGGAAACCCTACTACTGGGAAGGTGCTGCCTTAGGTGTCTTCCGTGTGTCCTTAAAGCCTCCCTCGTCTCCAAGAGCTGCCTCTAGAAGCCGTAGATGATGCCCCCCGAGTGTCTCACAAGAGGACCCCCCCCCCCCCCCCCGCATGAGACATGCTGGATTCCAGCTCGGAGGGTGTGAGTCAGGTGTTCAGAGCATGAGCACATCATGTTTGTGATTTCTCCTTTCATCTGCTTCCGGGCTCACCAGGGAGGGCTGAGGCCTCCTGAGGGGACTGGGACCCCCTCCAGGTGACAGGCCACTTGGCAGCAGGGGTGAGTGCACACTGGCTGTCTTGAGGTTGTTTCCCTCGTGTCCACTTTGGAGCGGTTACAAGCATCAGTTTGTAACAGTGAGCGGCTGCCTCTGGGTGGAGGGTGTGGCGGGTGGGAGTGAGATTACAGTTTGCTTTTCACCATGTATATCTGTCCCTTATTCTGATTTTAAAACATGAAACAACAGGGAGGCACCCCACTGCCTGTGCCCCGGCACTGAGGCCATCTGGTTGGCGGAGCACAGCACTCATGGAGCGCCCGCGGGTACCTGGCCCCGCCTCCCCCTCACTGCCCACGGCCCGGCCTCCGTCCCTCCTCGGTCACTGCATCCCCACCTCCGAGCTTTTGCTCAGGTGGCCCCCTCCAGGCCTTCCCCGCCCTCCCCTCCTGCCTGGGCGAGGTCTCCTGGGCAGAGGGCCAGCCTCACAGGCTCCCCTCTCTGCCCCTCCCCTCGGAAAGCCTGACAGCCCCCTCGTGGGCCAAGAGGCTCCTCCACGGGGTCTCCCACAGTACCTGCCGCACCTCAGCAAGTCTGGGGGCAATGGTGGATGGGGTCCAGTCCAGTGCCTGAGGCACAAGGCAGAGGCCCAACAACGCGGGTAAGCAAGAGAATCCTGGACAATAAGATACCGAGGCACAGAGAGACACAGACTCCTATCTGTCCTGGATTTTAAAGAAACAGCATCATCTACCCACCAACGCCTGCGGGACATGGACCCCCACCAGCCCAGCGAGGGGAGGTAGCGCCCATGCCCAGGGCCTGTTGGAAGCACTCCCTGTATCCCTGACCACATGCCCCGAACCTGTGCACGTCACCTGCCCTTTTTTACCTTGGCCTCCTCCCTGGGCCCCTGTCTTGGAGGCAGTGCTCACGTCCACTTGGTTCCTCCTCCTTCCCCAGGATCTGATACTGACCGTGGCACACAGAGGCTGCTGGGAAGTGTCTGTCCTTGAGCGGAAATGTCGTGGAGGAAGTGGTCCCTGAGGAGGGGACGGCCTAGCTGTCCACGTCACCCAAGGGCTCTCAGAGTTACCCTCTCCCCGCTCTTCCTCAGCTTGCCACCACCGGCCACACTGCCCCGGGCCCAGACTGGACAGCGGGTGTGTGGGGCACAGGACAATGCCCCGTGTGGCCTCCGATCACACTGCTCGGGAGATGGCTGCGACCTGACAAGGAATGTGTCTCGCTCGTTTGCTCAGTCCTTCTTTGTTCCTTCGATCTGTCTAGTCACACAGTGAACCTGCACTCCTGCAGCAGCAGAGCTGCTGGCTTCCAGCTCAATCTCCATTCTCCGGAAGGAGCATCGGAAAGCTGACTCTATTCAGCGGAGCCTCTTTGCCAGCGAAGATGGTCACATGATGAAGTTGTGACCCAGGGACTGCAGGTAAGGGTGTGCTGAGGAGCTTCGGGGGGATCCTTCCTGAAGAGCTGTCTTGGCTGGGATGTATGCACTTTTGGGACTTGAACGTGATATCTGGGGCTCCTGCAGCCATAATGGACCATCTATACTAATAAAAGGGTAATATGCTAATTAGACCGGGAGACCTTCCAGACATCCCTCCGGACAAAGCCACGGTGGCAGGGCCAAGGCAGAGGCGGTTAGGGGTGATCAGGCCAGGAGGGGAGGGCAGTTGGGAGTGATCAGGCCGGTGGGGGGGGCAGTTGGGGGCGAGCAGGTTGGCAGGGGGGAAGTTGGGGGAAAGCAGGCCAGCAGAGGGGCAGTTGGGGGCAAGCAGGATGGCAGTGGGGGCAGTTGAGGGCAAGCAGGCCAGCAGAGGGGAGCAGTTGGGGGCGAGCAGGTCGGCAGCGGGGGGGGGGCAGTTGGGGGCAATCAGACCAGCAGAGGGGACAGTTGGGGGTGAGCAGGCCAGTAGGCAGAGTGGTTAGGGGTGATCAGGCCAGGAGGGGAGGGCAGTTGGGGGTGAGCAGGCGGGTGGGGGGGGCAGTTGGGGGCGAGCAGGTTGGCAGGGGGGGGAAGTTGGGGGAAAGCAGGCCAGCAGAGGGGCAGTTGGGGGCAAGCAGGATGGCAGTGGGGGCAGTTGAGGGCAAGCAGGCCAGCAGAGGGGAGCAGTTGGGGGCGAGCAGGTCGGCAGCGGGGGGGGGGCAGTTGGGGGCAATCAGACCAGCAGAGGGGACAGTTGGGGGTGAGCAGGCCAGTAGGCAGAGTGGTTAGGGGTGATCAGGCAGGCAGGCAGGCAGGTGAGCAATTAGGAGCCAGTGGTCCCGGATTGCAAGAGGGATGTCTGACTGCTGGTTTGTAGGATCAGGCCTAAACCGGCAGTTGGACATCCCCTGAAGGGTCCCAGATTGGAAAGGTTGCAGGCCGGGCTGAGGGACACCCCCCGCCCCTGTGCATGAATTTTGTGCACCAGGCCACTGGTAGAGGATAACTGAGCAGGAAGCTAAAGGAGCCTGGATCCTTAGAGACTGTGGAACCACCAGGCCAGGCCTGACTGTCTACAACTATTTCATGAAGCAGGGTGGTTCCAGGTCTGGCATCCAGAGTCAGATGGCCAGCTGGGTCCAATCTCAGTCCATCACCTACCAGCTGTGTGACTTTGTACATCTTAGCTACCTGCTCTGAGCATTTACATCTGACTCGAGTGAATGCAGGCACAGCACAGTCCCTGGCATGGAACATGAGTTAGTAAATGTTAGCTGTAATTGCACTAGCATTGCTACGACTGCTGCTCACACAGCATGAGCCCTGTCCGGGTAAGGCAGGCTGGTACAGTCAGTCCCTGCAAACAGCCACGCTCAGGCAGGCCAGGTGACTCCTCGGGGCTCACTCAGTCCTCACTTCCAGCCGGACGACTTCAAACCCAGGAGGCCACCTGCTCCCCCGGGTCAGGAGTCATGTTTATGGACACTGATGGGAGATGGATGTGGTCTTGCATTTTCTTACAAAACATGCTGTACCTTCCTGGACAGATTCCCAAGCAACTGAGGAAAACAGACAGCAGCTGACCCGGGGAGGACTCGAAGGGCTCGGCGTGTTCCACATCAGCACCAAACAAGGGAGCCGAGCCTGCCCCGCAGGGGCCACAGCCCCACCCGCGCTCTCCCTCAGGGCACCCTCAGTGCTGCGCCGGCGCCAAGGCTTGTGCTGATGTGCTCCAAGGCTTAGGTTTTGTCAAACCCTTCCCATTCCGGAGCTGTTTCCTGTTGCTTAGCTGCTACACCTAAAGGCAGAAGGTGCCCTGCCGGTTTCTCAGTGGTTAGAGTCTCAGCCCATGGAATGAAGGGTCCCGAGTTTGATTCCGGTCAAGGGCACATACCTTGGTTGCAGGCTCGATCTCTGGCCCTAGTCAGGGCATATGCAGGGAGGCAACCAATCAATGTGTCTCACACATCAATGTTTCTCTCTCTCTGTCTCTCCCTCTCCCTTCCACTCTCTCTAAAGAACAATGCAAAAAAATCCTCAGGTGAGGACTAACAAAGATAAATAAATAAAAGTAGAAGGTGTACAAGCCACAGTTCATATCGAGGACTGCACTGGCCTCACCTGTCTTCCTCCAGGGCAGGGGTCATGTCACTTTCCCTACAACCTCCCAGAGCCCACGCACAGTCCCATCCCACCCTCCCACAACCTCCCATGGGCCCGCCCCTGTCCCACCCTCCCCACCACATTGCACATGACCCTCGGGTTCCTTTGCATTTTGTAATAAATCCTTGAAAGTGGCCCTAACCGGTATAGCTCAGTGGATAGAGCATCAGCCTGTGGGCTGAAGGGTCCCAGGTTCGATTCCGGTCAAGGGCATGTACCTTGGTTGCAGGCACATCCCCAGTAGGGGGTGTGCAGAAGGCAGCTGGTCGATGTTTCTCTCTCGTCGATGTTTCTAACTCTCTATCCCTCTCCCTTCCTCTCTGTAAAAAATCAATAAAATATATTTAAAAAAAAGAAAGAAGAAAGTGCCTTAACAGACCTTGAAGGCTGTGCAGTATTCGAGGGCACGCTCCTCGCCACAGCAGCAGCGGGCAGGTGGTGTCGAGTCAGGGCCTGGGAGGGTTTATCTGGACAGAACAGGCCTGACCTTCGTGTGCCCCGAGGTTTTATATTGGGGAGACTGAATCGCTAGCCACTCACTGGACGCCCTGAGGGCTTGGGGAGCAAGTGGGGTAAATGTGCTTCATCACAAAAGGAGACAAAGCAGAGAAATTGCTAAACACAAATTGTCTTTGTTCCTGAAGCTCAAAATCCAAAGAGCGGGACGCTGCCCAGGCCAGCCAAAGGGTGGCCCTACCTCACCAGCCACCAGGTTACTGCTGGGGACTGAGGTCCCAGGGGGATCTGCAGGTCTCTGAGAGCCTGGTCCTGCCCACCCTCTGCTGCCAACCACTTTCAAGTCTCCCTTTCTGTCCAGGCAGGAGTCCGCAGGAGCCCCCGGCCCGGCCGTCGATGTGGCCTTCACTCCCCTGGACCACGGAGAGAGGAAGCCCCAGATGTCCAGGGGGCTGAGAGCCCACGTTTCCTACGTGCTTCCCACCAACCTATCAAGGACTAGACATTATTGATCGTGATAAAGATGATGATGAAGGGGAAGCGGAAGGCAAAGATGGTGAAGATAATGATATAGATGTCGATGACAACGTTGACAGTAAAGACAAAGGAGATAATGAGGAAGATGAAGGTGATGAAGATGTTGGCAAAAATGTGGTGAAGATGGTGATGAAGATAAAGAGGGTGATGATAATGAAGAGTTTGAGGAAGAAGGTGGAGATGGTGATGAAAACAAAGCTGATGAAGATGACAACGGTGACCCTAAGACTTGGTAATGTTTGGGACGGGCCTCAGGTGTAGTGCCCCCTCCACGTAGGGGCAATAACTGGGAAAATGTCCACAGGATCTGGTGCTGCTCCAGGGGTAGGAAACAGGCAAGTGGTGATGGCTTCTTTGTGGGTAAGGAAAATGTTCTAAAATCGTGGCGATGGGTACACAACTCTTGTGAATTGGATCGTGTGGGGAAATCTCACATGCTAACAAGGACACCATAAAATAGGTGTATCTTTATAATAAGATCTAGCCCTGGACAGTGTGCTCAGTGGTTAGATCATGGGCCGACCCATTAAAGGGTTGCAGGTTCAATTCCTAGTCAAGGAGCATGCACCTGGGTTGCAGGTTTGATACCCGGCCCCGGATGGGGCACACGCGGGAGGCAACCAATGAATGTGTGTCTCTCATATCGATGTTTCTCTCTTTCCCCCTCCCTCCCTTCCACACTCTTTAAAAAATCAATGGAAAAAAATCCTTGGGTGAGGATGAACACTATATATATAATAAAATCTAGAAATGGACTTGAAATCATGTATGCCCCATAAAGATAAAGCTAAGAGTTGAGGAAACTGAGGCCAAACACAGGCACACACCCAAAATGATACCACACAGTTCCCATAGGTGCCGTGAGCTACCTGGTGGCCAAAGCAAAAAAGGAAACACAATCACACAGTTTGCTTTGCTAAGATACCCACAGGTGGCTACGATGCAGACGCAGCTTATTTTGAGCCTAGGGCCTCGGAGTCCAAGGTCCTGAGGAGTACTTAGCAGGGGGCATGTGGGAGAGAAAACTGCTGAAGTGTCGGCCCCTACTCTGGAGATTTGGAGTGGGGTCTAGGAGCCTGTGTTCGCACAGAGCTCCATGGAGATCTGGATGCACTGTCAGAAGTGGAAACTGGTGTGGGTCAGATGACCTGTTACCTCCACGTTTCTGCTGTGTGAGCAGGCGCGAATGGCCGCACTGCTCTGAGCCAGTCTCCTCGTCTGAGAAACAGTCCCATCAGCGTGTTACAGGAGACACACACACGTGCACACATGTGCACATGCACATGTACACACGGGGGCTCTCAACGGGAAGCTGGTTCACAGAAGGCATGCCCACTGCCCCCTGCACCCTCTCCTCAACTACTAACAATCGCTCTCTGTCCCCATCTTGGGTGACGCCTGAGAGACTGGATTTGAGTCCCTGGGGACGAGCTGAGCTCCCAGCCAGCGCAGGTTGGGAGGAGGGAAATGAGCAACTAGTTCTCAAGGGCCCATTAGCCGGCACCCCCCCAACGGCTGTCTACACTTCCCAAGGTGTGGCTTCCTTTTTGGCAACTAAAAGTCTCCTCCCTCTTTTTGATAAATGCAGACGCCGGCTCTGTGCCCAGATTTCTCAAAGGTTCAATAGAATGAAGGGACCAAGCCAAAGGCTCTGGGGTCCAGCCACCACAATCAAGCTGTCCCTTCTCCCCACCCTTCCAAGCGGCAGCTCCTCCTGGAGACCCTGCTGGTGCAGGCCTGGTGGGCGCACAGTACTCTCCAGCCCACAGTACTTCTCCCCGCCCACACTGCTCCCACCACTCACACTACTCTCCCCAACCCACAGCACTCCCGCCGCCCACACTACTCCACCCGCCCCCACTGCTCTCCCCGCCCACAGCACTCTCCCCATGGACCTGCACTTTCATGAGGGCCAGTGTGGGCAGCCTGTTCAGCTGCAGAACAGAATGTTCAAAGGCATGGGCTCCCAGGTCACTTAGCACCTGTGTTCACATGCTAAGTGCCTCTCCTGAAGGACACACTGAGGGTGAATCGGCTCCGCACGAAGCCATAGGCCCCAGAGAGGAGGACCACCCCGGGGAGAGGTAATAAGAGGTTCCAGCACCACTCAGGCAGGAATAACCACAATCTTATCATCAATAGCAGAACACACGACCTGGCCTTGACCTGCCTACCGCCCCCCTGCCCCAGGAGCTGCTCGGCCAGGGAGCTCCTTTCATCCTCTTGAGGCCTGCGGCACGCATCCCCCCTCCCTCCCCCCACACACGTACACACACACACACACACACGTACACACACACGTACACACACACACACACGTACACACACACACACACATACACACACACGTACACACGGGTGACAACCAGCCCAGGAGTGGCCGGGCCAGGACCATACAGCAGCCGCGCCCCGGAGCACCTCCTGCCAGGAACACGCCTTGATGGGTCTGTACAGGGACTGCCTGGAACCTTCCAAAGGGCCACCACTCCAACGAGGAGGGAGACTGGAAGACGGTGTTCACACACCTCACAGCCTTTCCCCAAAGCCTGGGCTCAGCCGGGAATCTTCCCGGGTGTCTTCACTACCTCCCACGGCTCCATGTCGGGGACAGTGGCATCATGTCCCGCCACCCACCCTAACAGAGGCCCGAAGCACTCTGCTCCCAGAGGCGAGCATCTGCTGCAGGGCTGAGTGCACCCCAGAGAAGCTCACTCACCACAAGGAAAATGCAACGCTGTGACTAACGTGAACGAGGCACCTGGCGTGGGACCCGGGCAAGTCCCTTCGCCTCTCAGTAACACTTAGTTTTCGCCCAGTATGGAGACGCCTCAACAAATTAAAGACAGAACTCTCATTTGACTCAGCAATCCCACTCTGGGGTACTTATTCAAAGAAATCCAAAACACCAACCTGAAAAGACACCTGCACTGCTATGTTGTTTACAACAGCCAACATGTGGGGGCAGCCACCAGCAGGCAGGTGGATGAAGAAGTGGTGCACACGTACAGTGGAACAGCACGCGGCCATGAAAACATAAACACTTAGGTGTGCCATGCTCAGTGACATAAGTCAGACAGAGGGAGACACATACCATATGATTTCACTCATGTGGGATCTAAAGAACAAAATCAACAAACAAAATAGAAACAGACTCAGAGATGCAGGAACAGACTGACGATCGCCAGGTGGGAGGGGGCCGGGGGACGGGCTGAAAGGTGAAGGAACTGAGGTTGGTGGCTGCAGAACAGTCGCGGGATATAAAAGACAGCGCAGGAATACAGCCGACAGCTTCGCAGTCACTATGTGGTGGTGCAGGTGGGGCCAGCCTCCTCAGGGACACCTGGTAAGGGAGGTCATGTCCGAGCCCCATGCCGTACATCTGAAGCTAACGTAACAGTGATGTCAATTGTAATTGAAAAACATTTTTTAATTTATAAAGAAAAAAATAGACTTCGTTTTCTGCTCTGTAAAATGGTGATGACAATAACACCTATTTGCAGGTTCCTGTAAGGATTAAAGTAAAGGAGGAAAGTAAGCAGCCCTCGTGACAGGGTCAGCCCTGAAAACTGCGGCGGCACCCTGACCGCAGAGGCCTCTTAAACGGCGTGTGCGCCTCGGTGCTGAACTCCAGGCACGCCTGCTGTGCGGGGCGTGGGAGCGGGGACCCCGGCTTCCCGTCACCTACACAGGTGCTGAGCGAGCGGGGGTGGGGCTCGTCACAGAGCTTCACTCCTCCGAAGGGGACTGGACGTACTGGGGTCCCCAGGTCCGGCTCAGAGAGTGTCGCGGGGGTGGGGAACACCGTGACCACTTCCACCAGAAAAGCCCCGGGCGCACTCAAAGAATCACATTTTACGGATCTGGAAATAAAACAAAAACACCAACTGCCCTTCAGGACGCGGAGGGAATGGCACGTTGCCATGGCAACCAGAGGCTGACTTAAGCAGCAAGTGCTGGCGGGAGAACCTCAGGAAGGAGGCAAAACAAAGACAAAGGGATCCATTAAACCCTTTCTGCAGGGCAACCAACTGGGCGGGCGGGCAGAGTCCGACCTCCGGCGATTTCTCACTGGCTGCTCTGCGTGGAGTTCGGGGGGCGCTTTTCCATTTTTAACACGACGACAAACATCCAAGGAGCTATTACTACATTCTAGTTCAATGTGTAAAATTACAGTCTCTGGGTAACAGAGGGCTTCCTGGCGCCTGGCTGCCCTCTGCACCACGGCAGGCGGGTCCCGCCTCTGCACTCAGAGCAGCACTGCCAACCCCGTCCTGCACCTGAATCACAGGTACTGTCATGGGGTCTCACGATCTTCCCTTAAATTAATTCACTTAATATTCTACGTGAAAGGAGAACGTGGCTCCTTTATGAAATAGAAAACTGTTGTGCAGTGGCCTCTTGGGAAGACACTGCAAAAATACTCTGGAGAGTAAATATATTTTTCACCTCTGAGTAGCGAAGGGTTTTTGAAACATGGCAGAGACGGGTGAGCCATGCACGATAACAGAGGTCAGCAAACTTTGTGGGCCTGTGTTTGTAAATAAAGTGTTGTTGGCACAGCTATGCATCACACCAGTGATGGCGAACCTTTTGAGCTCGGCGTGTCAGCATTTTGAAAAACCCTAACTTAACTCTGGTGCTGTGTCACATATAGAATTTTTTTGATATTTGCAACCATAGTAAAACAAAGACTTACATTTTTGATATTTATTTTATATATTTAAATGCCATTTAACAAAGAAAAATCAACCAAAAAAATGAGTTCGCGTGTCATAGGTTCACCATCACTGCATTACACTCAGTCCATGCCGCCCGCTAACCCAGCGCACACAGTCTCGACCTGGCCCCTCGAAGCAAAAGTCTGCCGACACCTAAAGTATCTGATTGGTGACCTGTGACCTTAAAAGTGCCAAATGCTGCACATCCAAGGGAAGTGAACAAAACAAAAATGCAAGTCTCTCACAGGGAGGACTGCGTCATCCAGAGAGCTGAGACGGGGTAGAGCCAGCACTTCCACCTAACCCCTACAATGTGACAATGAAGACCACCGCAGGTAAGGAACGTGAAAGGAAGAAGCCAGAAGAGCTGATACACACTGAAAAAACTGCTCCATCTCACTAAAACGAGAAGTGACCAAATGAAACTTATGTGACTGCACCCGCATCAGCGAGCCCGGCTCATCACGCTGACACAGTGAGCGGCACGAGGTTGGGCGGCAGGAAATGGGAAGACTGAACCTAGCCCTGACCCTAGCTCCAGCCCTAACCCCAACCCCAACCCTAACCCCAACCCTAACTGGCAGAGATTGAACCAGGACCGCTACTTCGAGGAGCACCGCAGCACAGCCTGGTGAGGGGCAGCGCGCTCTGTGCCGCGACTCCCGCAGGAGGACATGTGCAGAGGCCAAGGGTGCCGCTGAGCACGTGACTGCAAAGGACCAGCCCCAGGACAAGGGCCAAGTGTGGGGAGTGGCGAGCCCAGCAACCCATGGAGGCGCATGCTCAGAGCCCATGGAGGCGCCGGGGGAGAGGGGAGACTCGCAGGGCTCTGTCTCCCCCCGCCACCCCCCCCCCAAGCCCCCAGCTTACTTACTTGGAGAGTTTCATCTCTATCTGCTGCCGGATTTCCTGGCGCTCCTCATCCGTCCTCCGGGGGAAAATGTTCCGGTCCTCCAGCTCCTGCTTGCTGGGCCGGTTCCTCAGTCTCACGGCCAGCAGCTCCTTCTTGCATTTCCTCGGCAGAGTTCCTGGGGGAGCCGGGGCGGGGGTGCAGCACAGACAGTGTTAGGAGTGCGGGCAGCGTGTCCCTGCAGCCCCCACCTGCCCGGGGAAAGGGTGTGGACAGAGCGAGGGGCGCTGTCAGCTTGTGGTGACTTCCAGGGGAACAGCGGTGACAGGGCCGGCAACGGTGCCATCTCCCACCTCTATGGTGGCGGGTCGGTCACATGGCCAAGTCTCCAGGGCCAGTGCTGGGCGACACCAGTTGCCCCAGCTGGTTAATAGCACCCACCTTTTTTTTCAAAAGTGTCCACGTTTGGGTCATAACTTACAGTTTCTTTACCCACGGCAACTCTCCCCACTGCCCGCCACCCTCTGGCTAGGTGGCTCTTTCAGTTCCTGGAATGTCCCCTCTGGGCCACACCCGCGTCTGTCCTCTGCCAGGACCTGCTCTGCCACATCGTCCGGGGCTGGCCTCTTGCTGAGCCCTGTGCCGGCCTCGAACCGTCTCCTCAGACAGGTCTGCCGGGCTCTGTCACTATCAGCCTATTAACTCCGCCCTCACATGCCTCTCTGCTGTTTGCTAGTTTATTCTATCTCTCCCATGAGACTTTAACTTCAACTGCCGTCTGCTCTCCAGGTCCCAGGACAGTGTTGGCAAAGTAGGTGATTAATGATCACTGCTGAGTGAAGAGATGGGGTGGGGCTGGCTCAGGGTCCAGGAGGTGGAGGCAATCCTATGTTCTGCACATGTCAAGTCAGGGGGTGGAACCCAGGCAGGAGTAAGGTCCTGGGGGACATGCCCTGCCGGTTTGGCTCAGTGGATAGAATGTTGGCCTGCCGACTGAAGGGTCCCAGGTTTGATTCCAAGGTCAAGGACACATACCAGGATTGTGGGCTCGATCCCTAATAGGGGACATGCAGGAGGCAGCCAATCAATGACTTCCTCATCACTGATGTTTCTCTCTCTCTCCCTCCCCCTTCCTCTCTGAAATCAATAAAAATATATTTTTTTACAAAAGGGTCCTGGGGGACAGAATGTCTGGACTCACTTCAGAGCAGGACTGGAGTGTGGCTGCAAACACAGGCGGGGTCACTTGGCCGGGAACGGGGTGTCCAGCTCACTGAGCCTCCTGAACAGCAGAGCCCCACCTGCCTCACAGGGGGTGATGCAGACCCAGGTGTGCAGAGTGTGTGTTGCTAGGAGCATAGATTTAAATCCTGGGGCTCAAACCATCACCCCACGAGGCCTCTCCCACAATAGTTTGAAGACAAACTATTTCTTTTTTTTTTATATTTTATTGATTTTTTACAGAGAGGAAGGGAGAGAGATAGAGAGTTAGAAACATCGATGAGAGAGAAACATTGATCAGCCGCCTCCTGCACATCTCCTACTGGGGATGTGCCCGCAACCCAGGTACATGCCCTTGACCGGAATCGAACCTGGGACCTTTCAGTCCGCAGGCCAACACTCTATCCACTGAGCCAAACCGGTTTTGGCGACAAACTATTTCTTAAGAAAAAAGGCTCCCAAAAGAAAGTCAATTCCTCGTGTGGGAGATGAAAATTCAAAGAAATAAGTCTAATAACATGATTGTTTCACAGAAGGTTGGGATGAAGTAAGACAAAAAGTTGGACTCAGCTGAGGCTTGGATTCTAATCTGAACTTATTTATGTGTTTTATAGAGAAAAGAGAAAAATAATGACCCCCAAAACCATGTCAGCAAGGGCTCCAGCCTGAATTGCGGTCCCAGCTCCATGGACGGCACAGGCCCTGTGCTTACAGAACCACAAAGACCCTGGCGGGCTGCGTGCTTGTCTCAGTGGGTCTTGCCTGTGTGCTCTGGGGGAGACTGGCTGCAGTGGCGTGGGGAGTCAAAGGCCCCTCAAAGGAACCAAGCCGTCGTGAATGTCAAGGGTCTAACCCATGGCGGGAAGGGACTGCCAATCCCAGAGAACTAGAATACGCTTAACCACAAAACTATGCTGACTGTGGCTAACCGTTTCCGCTTCTGGTCAAGTCCCTAAGCCTCTGCAAATATATCAGGTGTGTCATTACAAACTTCCGTCCCACTGTCCATAACTGAGGACCCTTTCACCAGAGAGCTCCAGATGCAACTGATCATTCACCCATGTGAAAACTGTGCACGGGCCAAGTCCTCCTCTGCTCACCATCCAGCCTCCATGAGCATACTGAGCACACAGTAGGGCTGCAACAAACACACCTCAGGTCTCCCCAAGGCATCAGGAGGTTACCAGGTTTTGCTACTTAAAAGTCAGCAAAGGACATTTCCAAACATGTAGCTTAAAATGAGCACTTTTCATGAATGGAGACGTGCACCTACCCAACCGGTGTGAGTGCCTGGCCAGCACGTGCCCAGGGGGCGCTGGGCAGGCGGGCGGCGAGAACCAGCCAGGACGCCTTTCTGTCCAGACTGGGGCCAGCAATCTGCCCCCAAAGGCTCCCAGAAATCCCTGCTGGCCAAGCTTTGGGCCGGAAGTCCTACCACCAGGAGTCTGCCTCCCAAAACGAACGGACGCGCACATAAAAGACACCTCCAGGGTGACCATTGGCCTCATTCATAAGCGTGAGAAATGAAAGCGCCTGGATTTCCCACAAGAGGGGGCTTGTGCCCCTGAATATGGTGAGCCCAGGGAGACAGTGGGGTGTCCCTGAGGAGCAAGGCCAGCCACGATGAGGCTGTGAGAAGCGACGTGCAGAAAGGCATGCCTGTGTATCGTACAGGAATACAGTTGTGTATCTAATTGTGTAAGCATACCTGTGATCTTACTATACACCGGCAGAGTAATGCCAGAAATGAATCATTAAACTTACTAAGTTTAGTTTCCTGTATTTTTTACCCTGATTTATTGTTTTCTGGAATTAAATAATTGTTTTAAAATAAAAACTTTCAATCCAGAGAAGCATCGATCAGACTGTCAAAACTCAGAGGGAAGGCAGGGGATGAAGGGGGAGAGATCAACTGAAAGACTTATGTGCATGCATCTAAGCATGACCAACAGATACAGACACTGGGGGGGGGGCATGTTGGGGGGTGGGGGGCAATGGGGGGATAAGGACACATATCTAATACCTTAATCAATAAAGACAAAAAGACACAAATAGATTAAAAGGACATAGGAGAAGGATATTCTAATCTAAAACTAATCAGAAGAAAGCTGCAGTGTCTGCTACTGTCAGACAAGGTAGATTTCAGAGCAAAGAGCCCTACCAGGAGCAGACAGATCTCTCATAGCGATAAGGGGACGACGCAGGAGGGCAGACTGATCCTGAATGCTTATGGCCCTATTAAGTTGTTCAAATATGTGAAGCAGAAACTGACAGGTCAGAGACAGTTGGAGAAGGCGAACCCTCCGAGCAGCAGGCAGAACGGGCAGGCAGATGTGTGAGGGTGAGGCAGGTGTGAACACCATTCACAAGCAATTGGGTTTGGTTAACATTTCTAAAAACATGCGACCCCACATGGAAAAATACACATTCTTTAAAGAGCACGGTGACCTTCACCAAGAGAACCACACTCTGGACTGTTCGACATCTTAATACATTTAAAAGTACGCCTGTCACACGAAGCATGTGCTCTGCTCAGAGTGCGACTGAACTGGAAATCAATAATAAAAATATCTCTTGAAAAATACCCAACTCTTTGGAAACGAAATAAAAAAACTTTTGAATAATCCATAGTTTCAAGAAGAAATCGAAGGGGAAATTAGAAAGCATTTTGAAGTCAATAAAAATACAACCTATCATAAGGGTTTTGGGGAAAACATTTACAGCATCAAACGTGGCTATTAGAAAAGAAGAAAGGACTTGAATCAGTGCCCTCAGAGTCCATCTCAACAAACTAGGAAGGGAAAAGCAAATTAAAATCAAGGAAGAGAAAAACTAATAAGGATCAGAGCAGAAACCGATAAAATCAAACATAGAAAAACAACAAAGAAAATATTAGATTCCAAGAGCTGTTCTTTGAGAAGAGCAATAAAATTGATCAAACTGCCTGACTTGCATGGCTCAGTGGTTGAGTGTCGACCTAGGAACTAGCAGGTCATGGTTCGATTCCATCGGTCGAGGCACATGCCTCGGTTGTGGGCTTGATCTCCAGTGGGGGGCGTGCAGGAGGCAGCCAATCAATGATTCTCTCTCCCTCTCCCTTCCTCTCTGAGATCAATAAAAAGATATTTAAAAAAAAACATTTGATCAAACTGTAGCCAGACTTATCGGGGAGGCGGGTGAATGAGAGAACCCCATGTCAGGAAGCGGAGGGCAGTAGCTGCCTCTGGTTCCGTGCCAGCCTCGAGGCTCACTCAGGAAGAAATATAGAACCCAAACAGGCCTACATCTACCAAAAAATGTACTTTCCAGTTAAAAACCTTCCTCCACACACAAACAAAAGCCCTGCAGGGCCAGATGGGTGCTCTCATAAACTTCTCAACGGAAACACGTTGAGAAGTAAACACCAATTCTATACACATTATTTTAGATAAACATCAAAACAAAGGGGACACTTAAAACTCATGCCATCAGGCTAGAGTTCTCTGGGTTGTCAAAACCAGAAAAGAGAATTAAAGAAAACAAAAGACTAACAGCTCCTATGAACATCGATGTAAAATTCTAAACAAAATTTCAGCAAATCAAATTCGACCGCTAAGTGCTAACCCAGCCTGACCAGCTGGGAGTCAGGCGGCCCAGCACTTGGAAAGCAACCACCGTCACTCCCCAAATCAACAAACTTCAAAGGAGAAACCATGTGCTGACCTCAAGGCCACGCTTTGACCCCGGCCCACCCTGGCCCTGGAGCTGCAAAGGACCCAGGAGACTTCACGCAGGAAGAAGGGGAGGGACAGCGCCGTTCCGGGAGACGTGAGCCGCCCTGGGTCCCAGCAGAGCTCTGGCTCAGAGAAGCATGTTCTCTCACTCGGGCACAGAAATTACACAAGCTCGTTGCGAACAGCTCACGGCTAACAGCTGTGGTGGAAGATCTCTCCCGCACCCCCTCGCACCTCCAGCAACCACCACCAGAGCTCACCCACTCCCCTTCCAGACCTGCGTCTGCTCAACCGATGCTCACAGTCCCCCTGACTCTCCACGTCCCACCGGGCTCCCACCCCGCACCGTGGCCCGCAGCGGGCGAGCTCAGGCGTCGGGCTCGGGTTCCCAGCGGCACGTTCGGAGTGTGGATGCCACGCTGCCTCATCGCTTGCCAGGGGCTGTTTGGTTTTGCTCTTTTAACCAAAGCTGTAGGGAATGTCCTCTCTCCGCATTTCCCTGCACGTGAACACTCCACCAGCCCCATCCCTGGGACAGCAGGACTGTGAGCCAAGGCCACCGCCTATTTCAGGCCCTGCTCCACCCATGTCCTGCCGCTGCCGCTTCCAGAACCGGTCCTGGGCACCCTCTGGGGAGGAGGAGGAAATAATGTACAAATGGGAACAGGAGGCCAGGGGCTCTGGAGTTAGAAAGGAACTCGCCATCTTCCTCTCAATTAGGCTCACTTTGGAATGCACTTTAAGGAAATTATGGAGATGCGCGAAGTCCTAGTGGCAAGGATGCCAGCGCGTCCTCCCATTGCTAAGGCAGCTGTTTCCCACCCGAAACGGCGATGCTGGAACCTGGTGGGCTCAGGTGCGTGGGCTCAGGTGCCAGCCTTTGACGTTGAGTGGGAGGAGGGACGGGTGCCAAGAGAGAGGGGGGCGGCAGGGTTGGCGCCCTGTCCTGGCCACAGGAGTCCCCGCATGGGACTCCAGTCTTCACACAAGCAGGGACACTGTGGGGCCATCTTCAGCTGCTGTGAAATCCTCATTTCAGAGGTCATGCTTTTTAATTCTAGGATTTGCATCGGGTTCTCTCTGGCAGTTTCTGTTTCTCTGCTAAGATCCTCCATCTGCTCATGCACCTTGTCCTTGCAGACCCTGGACATGCTCCCAGGCCGGGGCTTCCATGGTGTGAACACGCTCTTACTCCTCAGGCCTGGTTTTCCTGAGGTTCCCAGAGACGGCCTGACCTCTTGGTCACAGCGGGCCTGGTAGAAGCAGCTGCGTCCGCACGCCGGCTCCCGGGAGGCTCCCTCTGCACCGTGAGGCAGGCGGGTGGAAAGGCAAGTACAGTTTCAGTGCCGCTATGAAAGTTTTGAACTTGAGAGCCTTTTGAAAGCGTCTCAGAGACCACCTCCCGCAGGGTCCCGGGAAGGAAAAAAGAGAGACTGACTGTGTGCTCATGAGGGTCTCTTCACTGCCTGGGCTGGGGTCGCCATTCAGCTCTTTGGTCACCAGTCAGCTGCCACGCCCACAGGTGCCAAGTCCGTGGACTACACAGGCACAGCCCAGCCTGGCCAACACCCATCACACACTCGCCCGTCCAGGTCCCTGTCCCACAACCCCCAGCTGTCACGCAGCCCAGGCTGCCATCGGGGCGAGACCATGAACTGCTTGCAGCCACCGCCCTGCACCCCCACAAAACTCCCCAGGCCTCAGGACAGTCCCGTGGGGCTCCCCTTTCATGGAGGACAGCCCCGCATGACCTGCTGTCTGACGCCCCTACAGCGGGCTCCTACCCCCCACCCAGTTTTGTAAGTGGTGGGCAGCTACCAGAAGCAAATCAGCTTAAAAAATAAGTCTAGACACAGACCATACCCTTTACAAAATGGATCACAGACCTAAATGTAAGATCCAAACGATAAAGCTCCTAATTTAACAAAGGGAAAAACCTCGGTGAGATGAATATGGAGGCGACTCTTTATGTAACACTGTCAAAGGCACCAGCCATGAGAGAAAGAATTGATAAGCTGGACCTTATTAAAATTAAAAACTTCTCCTCTGCAACAGACAGTGTCAAGAGAATGAGAAGACAAACCATAGACTAGGAGAAAATATTTGCCAAAGAAATACCTGATAAAAGTCTATTAACCAGCCTGGCCAGTGTGGCTCAGTGGTTGGGCACTGGCCCATGCACCAAGAGGTCACGGTTCAATTCCCAGTCAGGGCACATGCCCAGGTTGTGGGCTCAATCCCCAGTAGGGGGTGTGCAGGAGGCAGCCTATCAATGTTTCTCTCTCATCAATGTTTCTCCCTCTCCCTTCCTCTCTAAAAGTCAATAAAAACATATATTAAAGAAACGACTATTATCCAATATATATAAAAATTCTTAAAATTTAACCATAAGAAAACAAACAACCCAATCGAAACATGGGCCCAAACCTTCACAGACCCCTCACCAAAGAAGATACACAGGTGGCAGACAAGCAAATGGAAAGGTGCCCCACGGCCCACGTCACTGGGGGAACGCAGTGGGATTCACTGCACACCTGTTGGCACGGCCAGAACCAACAGCACTGACACCACCACGTGCTGGCGAGGACGCGGAGCAGCGGGACTCTCGGTCTGCTGGTGGGAACGCAAAACGATACACTCACTTTGGAAGACAGTTGAAGGTATCTTACAAAATTAAGCATACATACTCTCACCATACAATCCAGTAGTCATGCTCCGTGGTGTTTACCCGAAGGAGTTGAAAACAATGTCCACAGAAGAACCCGCGCACGGATGTTACAGAGCTTTGCTCACAACTGGCCAGCAACTGGAAGCAACCAGGATGTCCTTCCGCTGGTGAAGGGCTAAATCAACAGCGGTCCATCCAGACAATGGACTGTCACTCAGAGCTCACAAGAAATGAGCCGCCCAGCCATGCGAAGGCGTGCGGGGATCTTAACGGCACATTACGAGTGAAACAAGCCAATCTGAAAGGCTAATGCCATGATGCCACCTCTGTGACGTTCTGGAAAGGCAAAACTGTGGAGACACGAAGATCAGTGGGTGCCAGAGGCTGGGGGAGGGCTGGATTGGCAGAGCACAGGGTTTTTAGGGTACTAGAATGCCCTACACGATGCTACAATGATGGATGATACATCTGTCCAGACCCACAGGATGTACAACACCGACAGCGAACCTCATGTAAACCACAGGCTCAGGTGGTGACGCGTCCATGCAGGCTCATCGGTGGGGGTGTTGATAATGGGGGGCTATGTGGGTCTGGGGCCGGGTAGACGGGAAGTCTCTTAATTTTATCCTTCACTTAATTTTGCTATGAACCGAAAACTGCTCCATGAAACAAAACCTTTTTAAACATTGTCTTTGAGAATGCCCACCCTGCCCTGCTTTTTCCTGGTGCTGACAGCACAAGCAAAAGGTGCCCTGTGCATGTGCATGTGTAAGTGTGCTGTGGAGCATGTGTGCACACTGCAGGTAGTGGCGACCTGTGTGTGTGGGCATGTGTGTGTGTAAGTGTGCTGCGGAGTGTGTGTTCACACTGCAGGTAGTAGGGATCTGTGTGTGTGGGAGTGTGTATGTGCAAGTGTTCTGAGTAGTGTGTGTGCACACTGCAGGTAATGGCGACCTGTGTGTGCGGGCATGTGTGCGTGTAAGCATGCTGCAGAGTGTGTGTGCACTGCAGGTAATGGCGACCTGTGTGTGCGGGCATGTGTGCGTGTAAGCATACTGCAGAGTGTGTGTGTGCACTGCAGGTTGTGAGGGCCTGTGTGTGCGGGCATGTGCGTGTGCAAGCATACTGCAGAGTGTGTGTGTGTGCACTGCAGGTTGTGGGGGCCTGTGTGTGCGGGCATGTGCGTGTGCAAGCATGCTGCAGAGTGTGTGTGCTAACTGCAGGCCATGGCGACTGCACGAGGCACACGTACCTCTCTGCACTGACCAGGACACTGTACATGTCTTGCATGGAAACCCAATGGTCACACTCTGTGTGAACCAGATACATCTCACTACAACCTGGTCAAGCAGGATGCCGTCCGGTGGGTTCACCGGACCGGCTGCTGGGAGGGGCCTCCCCAGCCCTAGAAATGGAGCATCTGATGCTGACGATAGAGGACTCCAGTGGGCGGGACGAAGCCTGCAGAGGCTCCGGAACAGTAAGCTCAGTGGGTAGGGAAGTGAGTAGCGAGCAGCACAGTTCTCCTGATGAATAAGATGCATGCGCTGCCCTCGGCCTCGGCACAGAGCCCCATACACGACGAGGCAGCCATGACAAGGGAGCAGGTTTGGACCCGAGAGAAGCAAATAACCACGGACCCTTGCTGGTGCCGCCAGGCAGCGCAGAGTCGTTCCTGGGGCTCTCCTCCTGTGCACAGCTCCCCCCGCAGTGGCAGTTCATGTATAGACGTTTCTATAACCAAGCGTTTTGTCTCAGACGTGGCTAATGGTGAGGGAGCGGTGACCGAGAACTGACCAGAGCTAATCCTGCGTGCTGGCTCGGCCGCAGGGGCTCAGGGACCCACGTCTGCCGGGACGGCACTTGGAGCTCAGGTGAGACGGCAGGACTCTCAGCAGGCCTGATGCGCAGCGGGCCCAGCCCTCCGCACGGTGTTCTTAGGGCTGAGCATGAGCTTTGACCATGAGCCCTGGACCCGGGTGCCCACAGGAGGCCCTGTTGGCGGACCCTCTGCTGGGCGTTGGCTGGCACAGTCAGTAGCAGAGAGCGGGGCTTGGCAGCCACAGCAGGGTTTCTAGAACCAGCCGACCCTCCCTGCACCCCTGTCAGACCACGAACCCCTGTTCACTTAAAAACACCAGGTTGTAGGAGACAAGCCCAGGAGACTCAAGTTGGACGCGCCCTGGAGACACGGCTCATCTTCTCACGACACTGGGATGAGGGCTCCCAGGGCCACAATAGCCCTGCTTTGCACGCACCATGTCCCTGTCCCCAGGAGCAGGGCACAGTCCAGGTTTGGAGGAGTGACCGGGACCTGTGGGTGCTCAGGCAGCATGCAGAGCCACTGGCCAGCGGCTGCTTGCCGACTCTAACTCGGACCCAGGCCCTGGGAGGACCAGGGGAGCACGTAGGCACTGCCCTTGTGCAGACAACGGTCAGAAGCATATGTGAGGTAACGGAAATGATCAGGAACTGATACATTAGTGGAGAGATGGACAACTAGTGAGATGATGGCAAAAACTGGTGTTGGAGCTCCGAGGGACATGCGCAGTGCCATCCTGGAGCCCAGGGTGAGCCGGTCACGAGGACGCGAGGAGACTGGGACCTGCCAGGGCCACGGGGCTGGTCCCCCTGAGTCCGGCCACTGGCCCCACTGCCGAGAGCCCCACCTCTATCCATGGCTGCGACCTCACCGGGAGGTGCTCCTAGGAAGGACGATGATATGTCACTAAAAATCATGGAAGGCCTGCAGCCAGGCCACCCTGGACCCTCCGCAGCGACAGTGCCGCTCAGCCGGCCTGCCCTGGCCTTGGCACCACCCCCCCATCAAGGGGGTGTCTACAGCGCTGTCTCCCCGAGCCCCCCGTCTCCAGGGTAGGACAGAGCAGCCACCGTGACCTTGACCTTGTAAACTGTGCAGACTGATAGAGCTGGACTTCCAGGGCGCGGGCTGTCACACAGACACCATTTCGTTGACACTGGAACCAATCCCTCTCTCCTCTCTTCCTCCCCGTAGGTCTCATCTCGCTTTCCGTTAGCACTTTGCTCCCTTCCCCAACCTGGACTCCTGAGCACAACCCGTGCCCGCTGTCCCGTCAATGCTGCCGGCCGAGGCACAGCTATCTTTCCTTGCACACGTGAACACACGAACACGCAATTATCAAAACTAAACCAGCTGACTCACGTCTCGGCGCCTGAGCCAGTCTGTACCCCCCTTGCTTGGAGGGGGCTCCCTCCCGCCCTCACAGGTACAGGTCCCCCCGTCCTCCTCGGGCTGTGGCAGGAGCGCCACCGCACACGCGGGATCTGTGCCCAGCGACACGGCCTCGTGGGACTGGCCCCGGAGGCCCCGCTCACCGGAGATGATGGAGTCGTTCAGCACCTCTTCGTCCTGGGACAGGAGCAGGCCGTCCGGGAGCTCCGCGTGCACCAGCAAATTCTCCTTGTTCTCCTCCGACGCCTTGGCTGCCGCCCACTTGCCCTCTGAGGCGCCTTCCACGCCCCAGGCCTCCTCCCGCTCCTTGGCCCGCTCCACGCTGGATGCTCGCGACAGGCGGACATCCACCCGCTTCTTCGGGGACCCTTTGCTGTCCCTCCCTTGAAAACTGAATCAGAAAGGCAGTTCAGGTCAGACGCTGTCCCTTCACCTGGGAAAACTGCAAAATGGACAGGCAGGGGTGCTTGTCTGGGCACCGTAATGGCCCAGTACCAGAGCGATGTCTCGGCTTCTGTCCCGAACTCACAGGACCAGAAGCGAGAGGCGTGCACACACGGCACTGAGTCCGCGGCAGGGGCTGCTGAGAACATGGGGCTCTGAGCAGCACAGACACGCGTGTAACAAAACCTGCCTCACCGCCCACAACAAGTGCTCAGGCCAAGGCTCCCGAGAAACGAGAAGGGCACGGTGTCCGGCGTTCCCGCCAAGCTCTGGGGGGCCCATCGCCCACGTTGCCTGCCAACAACTTGCTTCTCCTTCACATGCGACAAACCTCAGGAGATCAAGACCAGGGTGAGCCTCAGGAGCCACCTAGGACCCCTCACAGAGCGTGACCAAGACCAGCCACAAACCAGCTGCAGAGCTGGGTGCAAATGCAAATGCCGGCTCTTTGCCAAAAAAACTATTGAGAACTTCAAGATGGTGACACAGAGCAGTGAGCCAGCCCGACCTCCCAGGTGCACCCCACAAGCGGCCAGTGGGGAATTTGGCACACAGGTCCCTCGGCCTAGGCAGGGCCTACCTGTCCTGACGGTGCTTGGTGGCCAGTGCCCGGTGCAGCTCCTCGATCACACGGCTGGGGGGCAGCGGCCGGTGGATGGTGGTGGGATGCGGAGACCCTGTGGGTGTGGGAAGCTGTCCTCGGAGGGGAGGGTCAGTGTTCTTCCCGCTGGAGTCCTGGAGGAGCACAGCCTGGCCTGGGGAGTGAGAGGCCAAGGAGAAGCCGAGTTCACGGGCAGGGAGGCGACAGGAGCCAAGGAGCCGAGAGGACGCAGGTCCCTGCCGGGTGAGCCCGCCCATGCCGGCGTAGCTGGGGCTCCCCCCCCGGGCCCAGGCCCCACTGTCCACTAGAGCCACACAGAGCAATGCCACCGGCCGAGCTATGCCTTCCCAGGGGACATTTCACCACCTCTCTCTCAGGTGAGAAACTGAGGCCCAGAAGCCAACCCCAGGTCGTTCACCTTCAGGAGGGGGTGGGGACTGGGACGGGAACCTGGCAGGTGACCCAGGTGTAGTTGAGGCCACAGGAGCCCATACAAGGAGCTGACTGTCGCCCGCTGGGTTGGGGCAGGAAAGCTTGCCTGAGGGTTAGGTCATGCGTCTCCAGGGTCCAGGCCAGTCAAGGGGCAATTCATACAGAAGGAGGGTGGGGACTGCAGCTAACAGGAGAGCGGGTCCAGATTAAGGGGGCTGCTGTGACTTGGGGCTGCCGCATACAAACTTTTCAAAAAAAGCCAGAAATTTGGACTACAGGCGAAAATTCTCCTCTGTGTTTATACATATTAATAGCTAATACTTCAATAGACTTTAATATGTTTTAAATGTTGGCAACCCATTTTTTAAAAAATATCAAACACCGTATAAGCCCAGCACAGCACGTCCAAAGGGGGATCAGGGGCAGGTGAGGTTGCCCTGGGCAGGCTCCTGGGTCTCAGGCCAGAGAGCGCCCAGGGGACTGACTGGCTTGTGTGCTGTCCCCTGTGCCAGGTAAGCCCAGGTGAGGGCCTTTCTCCTCCCTGCTGCCACCTGGAGTTCACAGGATGAAGCCAACATTTCTCCAAAGAAAAGGGAAAAGGACCGTGGAGAACATGAAGACCTCTCCCAAATGTCCCTCAGCTGTAAGAGCGCCAGGCCCCAGCTCTGTGGCCACCCTCCTGTCCCTTCTGCTCCTGTTCCCGTCCCCATATCCGTGGGTGAGCGGGTGACGCATCTGATTTATGCCCCGGCTGCTCTTCTATACAAGGTGAACCAACAGGGCAAATGCTGAGAGCACCGTGCGCCCGCCTGAGGGCTGTGGTCAGGACAGGCTCCTGGAAGAAGGGACAGGGATGCACTGACCTGGTGAAGTGAGAGGAAAGAACATTCTAGCAGGGAAAGCAGGGGGTGGGGGTGGGGGGCGTGTGGAGGGTCTGAGCTTTGGCCCTAAACGGCTCGAGTCTCCATTAGCTGGGGGACGTGGACAAGCTGCTGGAGTGCCTGAGCCTCCGTTTCCTCCACTCAAGGCCGTGTGCCCTCAGGGTCCTTGGGTGCCTGGGCTGGTGCACCCACACGCGGTCAGCGGTCATATTACAGGTGGAGGTCAAGGTCTGGGCCTCTCTGCTGTCATCTGCCATCTCTGTCCTCAAGGCCGCCTGGCAGGACTCGCTCTTAAAGCGACCCCTCCTAGGAAGGGCCTGCTCTTCCCGAGACCAGCGCCGCCCCTGTTCCAGGAATTATGGCCCAAGAGACGAACCAGCTTGGAGAGGAAATGTGTCAGCTACCTGCACTTGCTCAGACAGGAGGCCAACGCTGCAGACGGGAGGCCTGGGGCCTCTGTCCGGCCATGGTTCCCTCTGACCACCTTAATATGTTTTAAATGTGGGCAACTCATTTTTTAAAAAATATCAAACACCGTATAAGCCCAGCACAGCACGTCTGAAGTGAGATCTGGGGCAGGTCAGAGATCACGGGAGGGAGAGGTAATCAGTGAAGCAGAAGAACAGAGACAGTGAGAGAGATTGAGAGAGAGAGGAAGGGGAGGGGAGAGAGGAGGAGGGGAGCAGAAAGAGGAGGAAGGGAGCAGAAAGAGGAGGAGGGAAGGGAGAGAGAGGAAGAGAGAGAAACACAGGGCAGACACTTGGACACCCAGACAGACAGAAAGACCTCATCTGGGGGCTAGCTGTGTCTCCTGCACTCAGAAAACCTCAGCCCACTGCAAGGGGACTGCCCTGCTTGCTAGGGGGGTCCTGAGTGGTCTGCTTCTGACAACTAGAGGTCCTTGCTAAGTAAGAACAGCTCTCCTGCCCCAGCTCTTCTCCCTGGACCTGCCCAGAGCCCAAATGCACAAGCAGCCCCCAGAGGGAGCCTCATCAGGATGGATGGAAGGAAGGAAGGGAGATGGATGGGTGGACGGACAATGCATTAGGACCCACCTGTGGCATTTTTTGTGGCTTTGGAGCCTGCCTTGGGCAGTGGGATGGGCAGCAGCGGGGGACTGGGGAGCTGGCCCACGGATCTCTCCAGGGTTCTGGGAGGACTGTCCAGGGAGTCGGACCCAGCTAAGGCTTGAGAGGACTCATCCGTGGTAGGTGGAAGGCTGCTGGTGGCGTCTGCTTCTTCACCTCTGGATGCTGAGGGTGTCTTGGCTGGTTCAAAGACAAAACAGAGAGTTCACAAACCATGGTTCCTCTGACTGGTGACGGTGAGCGAGGGCAGCAAGGGGTGGGTGGGACTGCGACACGGAGCAGGATCCACAGGGGCCACTTCACGTACACACGACCTCCTGTGAGTTCAACAATCAATAGAGCTGCCAGAAGCAGAGAGGAGGAGGGAATAATTTCAAGAGTGTTAGTGGTTCAGTTCCCTTTTCACTCACTGGGTGGTGCCAAAGCTCCCACCTGGCCTGGGGGAAGGAGGGGGCGGGGTGGTCACAATCAGGTTTTGGGATCAGACCCGCCTGGGCTGCAGCTGGTCCTGCACTTCCTCTGTGACTTTAGATCAGTTACTAAACCTCTTTGTGCCTCATTTACCCACGCATGACATCAAACTAATAACTGGGGTCCCTCAAAAGACAGCTGTGATGTTTAAACAAGAGATGACAGGCCCTAGCTGGTTTTGCTCAATGGATAGAGTGTTGGCTTGCAGACTGAAGGGTCTCGGGTTCGATTCCGGTCACATGCCCAGGGTTGCGGGCTCGATCCCCAGTAGAGGATGTGTAGGAGGCAGCCGATCAGTGACTCTCTCTCATCATTCATGTTTCTGTTGCTCTTTCCCTCTCCCTTCTATCTGAAATCAATAAAAATATAGTTAAAATAAATAATAATAATAAAAGAGGTGACGTGTGCCTTCACATTGCAGATGCTCAAATTTAGCAGCTACTGACTTCTCAGGTGTGGCTTTCAGCAGCCCTGCCCCCTGGCACACCAGCCAGGTGAGTGATGGGGAAGGTCAGCCTGCCCAGACCCCGCCCATCCTCTTCTTCCACCTGCATATCCAGGCTCCCCCAGGAGGGACCCCCCAAATCCCTCGAGTACCGTGCTCCCTGCTTTCTCCCAACCCATCAACCCTCCCCCTTCCACTCTCTTCATCCAGCTCAATTTCCACCATCCATCACAGCAGGTCCTCTGCCTGACTTCCTTTCCATTTAAATCTGGAAGATCCCCATCTCTGATGGAGCCTCCGTGATCCCACCCCTGTCGAGGTGCCACACAGGCCCAGCCCCAGCCGCCTCAGGACCTCCCCCAACCCCGCACGCAGCTCAGCCTCCACCCTCAGTCTCTCTGCTTCACACCTTCCTGGCTTTTTCCTGCTCGTTTCCCACCTCCCTCCTGCCATGCAGCCTCACCTCCAGGTTTACAGGGGAAACTGAGGCCATCAGACAGGGGCAACCCTGTCTCAAACATAAATCTACTGTCCCTGCACCCCTTCCTCCCGCCCTTCCTCCCTCCCTGATGTGAGGCAACCTCCTGTGCCCCCCTCGGACCCCAGGTGCCCAGGCCTGTGCAAGGTCCTGGCTGTTTCGTTTTTACAACCACCTGAGGATACTAACATCCGGGAACAACCTTTCAGAGTGAACCCTAAAATCAGAGTGGGCCCACCCATCCACACATCCATGGGACCTCCTCAGGCAGGCAGGCGCGGGGTGCTGTCCGTGGTGCTGAAAGCACGTGCTGCGGGCGGGGTGGGATTCCTGCCCTTAGGGAACGTCCACAGACCCTGGGAGCATGCGTGGTATGTCCCATGGATCCCATTACTTATCACCATTTCTATTATTTTAATGTCCGTGTTGGAAGTGGCAAATTCTCAGGCCAGGCCCTTTCTCTTGTGAAGCTCGTGGAAATGGAGACATTGCCATAGTAGGGCTGGCCCTCCCACTGGCCTCGGAGCACAACCTGAGAAGGAATCCCCCCCTTCTCCCCCCCGACTGCAGAAGGCAGCCTCGGCTCTGCCTCAGAGGGCAGATTTCTAATGGCTCCACAGAGGTGTCCCACCCCACGAGCAGAAGTGGAATGCCTCCCCCCTTCTGCTCAGAAGGCCCTGGGACTCCACACACCAGCAACGCTCAAAGTCCTCCTCCAAAGCCTCTCCACAAACCTAGCCTACATTCACCACACAGAGACCCCATGATCCCTGACCTGTCTGAGGGGCTTGCCTCTCCTCCTCTCTCAGTCTGCCTCTTCCTCTGCATCGCCTATGAGAGTGTGTGTAGCTACCATTATAGTTTGGAATCTTGTGAAACTGAAATGTTAACACCCCTTAAAATTTCAAGTATGGGGAGAAAACCTTAGAAGATAGAGCTCTGGGTATTCTCTGATTTGGGGAACCCGCCCTCAGGGCTGTCTCTGTCCTGCCCTGGCCAGCAGAGGGAGCTGCGCACCCACTGAACACTCAGCAAACCCCAGTGCAGGGCTCAGATCTAGACGTGAAGCCACAGATGCTCCCCTTCTCCCATCACCCTGGGAGGATGACCCCAGACTCAATAGCATGTCCCGCCCACAAAAAGATTCTTAGGAACAAATTTGTGCTCAACAAACCAAGTCTGCTCTGAAATCCATGCCCGAACCATCTGGATAACAAGAGCGCCTGGGGTTAATGGGCCTTGATGGGAGCCGGCACATTCTTCAGAGCCCAACAAGCAGGAAGACCCTGCCATGGAGGAGCGCCGGGTGCCGGCAGCAGGCCGGGCAGCTGCCTCGCAGAGCAGCAGGCTCAGTGGCCGAGGGCAACGCTGAGTTAGGCCACGGGAATCCCACCAACCTCCACCCTGACTGAAGGCTGATGCCTGGAGGATGGCAGGACCCCGGTGCCCAAAGGGCCTCTGCAGGAGAGGCCAGGGTGTCCCACCAGCCACGACTCTTCAGACCCCAAACTCATTGTTTCCCCACGTCAGGGTGAAACTGGGGAGGCACAACCAGCCCCTCTTGGCAGGTGCCTACAAAGGTTGAAGGGCCGCTGTGGGTGGGGCCATGGGGAGAAGCACAGGGAGAGCCTCATTGGGCCGGAGGAGGCAGCCGAGGACAGATGCTCACCCGGCTGTGAAGCAGAAGACCTCGCCATCCACAGAAGCCCTGGTGAGCCTGTCCTCGTGGCCTGGACTCCCAACATCCCACAACTACAGGGACACAATTGAAGTTCCAGTCCTCACACTGTGCCTGCCATGTTTACAGTTGAAGCTTTACTGAGGGACAGGCTTCCTGCTCCACAGTGAAGTCTCCTGGGAGACATCTCTACAAACACTGCTAAGAGGTCAGAGAGTAGGGGGTGGTCACCTCAAAGCACCCACAGGTGTCTTTGCTGGGTTCGTGCTTGCCTTCCCCTCCATTATCCTCTTTGTCTCTCCTTTCTCAGCTGCCAATGACCCAGTCTATTCAATTAAACCAATGATTATCACCACTACAACCATCATTGCCATCACCACCACCACCATCACCATCACCATCACCATCACCACCATCACCATCACCGCCATCACCACCACAATCACCATCACTGCCATCACCATCACCATCACCACCATCACTGCTACCATCACTGCCGCTCTCACTACCACCACCACCATCTCCAGTAATCAGCACAGTTCCTGCCACACTGAGTGAGTCCTTCCCCTGACACAGGCCCCACCATTTGTCCCTGTAACAGAGGGAACCAATGAAGCTTGGAGCAGTGCAAGAAGCACACCTGGTGGAGGAGTGGCGAGAAGCCCTCCCCACTGGAGGAACTGGCATGCTGGGCTTCACCAGCAGCCACCCTGCCAGGGCACCACGCAGCGGGCACTGAAGTCCTGTCTCTGACAGAGGCAGACTCTGTGGAGGCTGCAACCTGTGGAGGATGCTGTGGGCCCCTCCACCTCCGTTCTGCCCTATGGTCGTGGGCTCAACGACGTTGCTCCCACTGGACACTGGCTCCTTGGGGAAAAACTTCCTAAAGTTCCCAGTGAAGAAGCAAAGGTGTCCAGAGGAAGGTGCATAGGGGCCACCTGCGAGCATGTGAGCACTTCCATTTATTGGCTATGCCAGACTTGGGAGAACACAGTCTGAAAATTCTCCGGCAAACATTTAAACCCAACCGCATGGTAGAGTGTGGCGGAGCTCGAGCCGGGCCGCGGTTGTGCCTTGAGGATAGCTCCTGATGGAGCCCAGGCCCAGGCCAATGGCCATCCTGGGAGCAGCTCCACCCCACACGGGCTCCAGCTGGTACCTGCATCCTCTGAGAGGGAGTCTGAGGACAGCGGCTCCTCCAGGGAAGCCTGGTCCGTCCCGGTGTCCGAGGGGGTTCCTGGCTGGGCATCTTCTGGAAACTGCTGCTTGGGAGTGGACGGCTCACTCTGTGTGGCTCGGTGGCCCATTCTGCTTTCAGCATCTGCAAGGAGATGCACTGTTAGCCTAGCCTGTCCTCCCTCCCTGCATGCTCTACATGTTTTCTGGTTAATCCTCACCTGAGGATATTTTTTCCATTGCTTTTTATCAGAGAGTAGAAGGGAGGGAGGGAGATAGAAACATTGATGTGAGGGAGACACATCAACTGGTGGCCCCCTGCACATGCCTGAATGGAGGCAGGGTGGGAACCCATAATCGAGGTATGTATCCTTGACCTGGAATCAAACCTGCGACCATTTGGTGTCGATGCTCTAACCACTTAGCAACTCTGGCCAGAGCTCTGCAGCTTTATCCCTGCCAAAGCCTTGCTGGGCGTGTGCCTGCCTGGGCCCGGAGTCCCTGCGCACACCCTGTCTTCCTGAGGCAGCACCGAGCATCGCGACACCCCTCAGCCTCTGCAACCTGCCTGTGCCCTCTCACTCCGACACCGGTGGAGACTGGACAATGACCCCCACCCATGTCTGCACCTTTGGATGCCTCCCCCCTAACCCTGGACTCTGCCCTGTGGCTTGTTTGGTCAGTGGGACACCAGGAGGTTTGACACAACAGCGGCCTCAAAAGTGATGCACACTCCTGCCTGCTGCTCCTTGTACTGGGCCCACCTCGAGGACACACCTGGCTAGCGCTGGGGGAGGGGGACGGGGACGCACGGCTGGGGGGGCGGGGCTGAGCTGCCTCTATCCTGCCAAACAAGGTCAACCCTGACAGGTGACAACAAATGCCCCCAGGGTCTGGGGTTGTTTGTTAGGTGACATTGTGGCTACAGGAACAGATTCACACCCGCACCCCTGCCCCATGGGTCTCCACTACACAATGTTTCTCAGCACCCACTGTGTGTCCGGCCCCAGGCGGCCCCAGGAGGGCAGAGAGCAATAAGCCATGACCCTTACCCCTTTAACTCACACTCTGAGGCTCAAGAGCCCAGGAATGGGGGGGCTGCCAAGAACCGGGGCATTACAGAGCAGGAGTCCCAGAAGGATGACACCAGGCACCTAGCAGGGACGAGAGGAGGTCCTGGGCTCCCTTGCTTGGGGCTCAGCTGTGGAGCCTTTGAGGGTCTGACCCCTGGCCCTTCAGGGTCACATCTTACTGATGAGGGGCCCGGCGCTCAGGAGCATAGTAACTGGTCCTGGTCCCACAGCCACAGGTAGCAGTCCAGGCTGGGAGACTCGGCAGCTGAAAACGTGCCCCTTCTGAGACACACACCACAGTCCCTGTAGGACCCCCTCGTCCCCACAGCCGTGCCATCGGGCCATCGCAGTGCAGAGCGGCAGCGTGACCTGCATAGGTTCGCGCAGCCTGGAGGCAGCAGGGTGAGGAGAGGGACGTTGGCTTGGACTGGGACTCGAGAGCGTCCTGCAGGCTGTGAGCAATTGCCATTATCATTGTTGATGAGGGTTTAAAAAAAAATCCTCATTCGAGGATATGTGTTTGTTAATTTTAGGGGTGTGGGGGAAACATCGATGTGAGAGAGACTCATCAACTGGTTGCCTCCTGTACACGCCCTGACCGGGGAGCAAACCCGAAATCTAGGTTTGTCCCTGGTGGGGAATGGGACCCACGACCTCTCGTTGCACAGGATGATCCTCCAACCGAGCCACACCACGGGCGACTGATGAGAGTGTTCGATGGGGAGGAGGTGGTGAGGGTCTGGTCACTAGGCCTAGGCCCACGTGCCCAGGTGATAACAACAGGCTCCCTTACAGGGCCCGCCCCATGCCCAGGGCACTGGCCAGACCCATGCGTGCAGTGCACGAGGGATCTGAGCTGCGACACGGCTCATCACATCCCCTCCGCGGCACACCTGTCTCCTGGGGGAGGGGGAGTCTGCAGATGTGCACTAGAAAGCTCACATTGCACAGCCATGTCGCCTGACCGGGGTCCAGGCCAGGGGCCGGCAAGCTTTTCCTAGAAAGGGACAATCGTTTAGACTGTGGGCCATGTGCCATACGGTCCATGCTGCGTTTTCTTCCTTGATTTTTACAAAAATCCTTTAAGTTTAGAAACCATTCTCTGCTCAGGGCCTTCTAAAAACAGGCTGTGGTTTGTGACCACAACTAGAGCTTGCCACGGACCGCTGGCCCAGACAAGCGCCAGCAGGTCTCTTGCCTAGTGGACAAAACTTGATGTCACAGGCTCAAAACTCGCTCCTCGCCCCTCTCAGGACTGGCTTGTCATGCCTGACACACAGTTGTGACCGCCTCGCCGCCGGCTTGCTCGCTTGGTTGGGCCTCGTGAGGAAGAGAATGACAGCAGCACCAAGCGAGGGAGTGAGGCCGAGACGCGCACGGCATCGCAGCCCCGGCTCCCCGGGCCTCGTGCTTCCTGTGGGGCTGCCACCGCCGCTTCCAGACACGGACACAAGTTTTAGAAGGCGCGGCCATTTGCTGCCACCACTGTCGTGCTGTTGTCACAATGACCCCTCTCGCTCCTCATCAACATCAGTGACAAGCCGGTCAGAACATTGGCCCGGGGGGCGCCACGGTCTCGGCCTCCGTAGGACTCAGCGGAGCTGCCACCAGCATGCAGGCCCGGCTGCCCCCGCTTCCAGCAGGCTCTGAGCTGCAGCTCAGCATCTTGTTCAATGAACAGTTTCAGTTCCCAAAATAGCCCTGGTGGCAGGGCGGTTGCTAGGAAACACTGGCTGGGGTAGGGGAGCTGTGGGCGGCCCTCTCCGGCCCCATTTCGACGGCCGCCCTTTCCCTTCTGAGGGCCACAGAGGGGAGCACGAGGCCAAGCCTGTGTCATCCAGAGGAGCCAGAGAGAGGAAACATGCCGTGAACATGCCTGCACACACCTGCACATAAACACACCTGCACAAGTGCACAGGTGCACACATGTGTGCAGGCAAGCACCCACACCGAGAGCACACGCATGCACACATTGGCCCTGGCGTTCAGACAGGCCCGCTGCCCCTGCCCAAGTCCCGAGGAAAGGGCCGCACGTGTCGGGTCGCTGAGCATAGCAGGGTGGCAGCTCCTCTCACAGCCCAGGATGGAGTACGAAGCTGCCTAAGTTATTTAAGAAAATGCCACGTGAACGTGAACAGGAAGATGGAGGACAGTGACCCGGGAACACGCAGTGTCTGGCGTGGAGACACATGTGGGCTCCTGTCCTCACGCCCAGCATTTGTGCGGGGCCCGGTGGAGGGGCTGGGAGGCTGGCCGGCCCTCATGGCAACATGTGGCAGAGAAGAACAGCCACAGCAGTGAAGACAGAGAAAAGGCACCTCCTCCCTCCCCACACAGACCCAGTCCCATCCCATCTGTTCCACAAGCGCACAGGTGGCCCCGCCAGGGCTCAGAGGGTCACCTCATGTCCAGGAGCCAGAGCAGAGGGACCAGAGGGGTCACACACAGGGTGAGCAATATCATAAAACCACCCAACCCCCGTGAGTGTGGAAGGCAGACCGTGTCCTGGACACGGCTCCAGGGTCGGCTCCCACTGTTGCACTGGTGGCTGCTGTGTGGGCAAACTCCAGGTTGACTTACGCCTGTGTGTGCACCGGGTGTGGGGCAGGTGTGCGTGGGGGCACGTGGGGGGTGCGTGGGTGGTAGCATGTGCATGTGGGGGGCACGTGCATCTGTGTGAGTGCACCCCATGTATGTGCCACATGTGTGCATGTACTGTATGTCCATGTGTACCATATGTGTGCATGCACCACACGCCAATGATCACTGTGCGCACTGCATGTATGTGCCACGTGTGCACGCACCACATGTGTGTCATGAATGCATGTACTGTATGTCCATGTGCACTGTGTACCACATGTGTGCACTGTTTGTGTGTGCATGTACCATGTGTGTGTAACACGTGCATGTGCGTACCATGTGTGTGCATGCACTACATGTCTATGTTCACTGTGTGTGCACTGCATGTGGGCACACACCATGTGTGCGCACACACAGTGTGCATGCATGTGCACATGTGCAGGGCAGAGGGTCCCACCTCCCAGGCTTTGCCCTGGCCTTTGAAGCTCAAGTATGAGTTCTTGGGCTGCTAAGGGCTCCAGGCAGCTCTGGGAGGGTCTGTGGCCTGAGCCTGTGGGGACTTCTCTGGGCCCCTCCATCACTGTCATCCACTCAGGCACCAGCCCTGTGTGGAATCCTGGTGACAGCGCAGGGCCACAGGGGGTGCTCCTGGCTGCAGGAATGTCCTCCTGGTTAGGAGCAGGTGCTCGCCAATGAGCGATCCCTTAACCCAAACCCAGGAAACTATACCTGCTTCCTGGCGGGGGGGTACTCACACCACAACTGCATCCGAGGAAGAGGAGGGGGTGCTTCCTCTTCCCACTTGGGATTCCCACTCGGGGAGCCTCGGTGCTCACCACCCACCATTCTGGGCTCAGGGAGATCCCACAGAATCCTACAACCCAGCAGGAGCCATCACCCCAACACCAGCAAGAATTAGGGCCTGGCCGAGCTTGACTCCACCCCCAGTGAGAAAAGGCATTTTCTGAGCAGGTGACAACAGAAAGAACAGGGCGAGGTGCCAACCCCAGGCACCTGCTACATACGTGTCCCCAGGCCCTGTCACCACCTGCGGCCAGGAGAGGCTGAGAGAGCCTCCACTCCCTCCCTGACCACGCCCCTTCCAGAGGGAGTGCCTGGGACAGTCTCACTGCAGGTCACCACCCGCCCACGGCTACCCTGCTCCCACTGAGGCTTGGAGGTGCCTGTCCCCCAGCCCCACCGCTGCCTGGGGACTCGAATTGTCTTGACTCTGACTGTGAGAGAGAGAAGGGGCAGAGGAGACAAGATTATCTACTGGACTCAGACCGCCTTCCCTTTCCCATTTCTGACCTCACTGCACCCACCCACCTTCTCCAGTTTCCTTCACGGGGTGCCCGCTTCTTCCCACCATGGGCCCTGCTCCTCTGGGTAAAGACACCTCTGCCCGCCCCCTCCTTCCTCTCCCCCGACTCCCCCTGGGTCTTGGCTCCTCAACCTTGGCTGACAGTGCCAGGTGGCTTATGACGCATGGCAGCCGCCCCACAGCACTTCAGTTCCAAGCTGCCCGGTGACCCTTGTGCGCAGCGCATGGAGAACCAGCTGGCCAGGGCCCTCACACTCTCCTAGGCCACGTGCCTGCCCTCACCACATTCACCTCAGCGGGGGCTTGGACATGGCAGGCATTTCACAAAGCGGCTCTCACAGCCCTTCCTGGTTCCCGACACCTGGGCCGAGTTACCAACACGGGCTGTTTCTCCCCAGGCTTTGAGCTCTGGGAGGATGGTGCGGGCTCACCTGTGCCCTCGGCAGCGGGCACGCCGCTGCACATAGCAGGTGCCCCTCTCTGAAATGCTGTGAAAATGCAGTTTCAACTCCCGAGGCAAGAGATGGTGTCACAGGCCCCTCTGGTTCCTGCTCCATAATCACTCCCGAGAGAGGAAGACTGGGCTGTGCTTGCCTGCACCTGGGCCCGAGTCCAGCCCACACCTGCTCCATGCCTGAGCGAACAGGGGACTCCTTGCCTTCACGTGGTTGACAAAATAACAAGAAATATAGTAGCCCTGGCCGGTTGCTCAGTGGTTACAGCACTGGCCCATGAACCAAAGGGTTATGGGTTCGATTCCCAGTCAAGGGCACATACCTGGGTTGCAGGTTCGATCCCTGACCCTGGTCCGGGGCAGGGGGCACATGTGGGAGGCAGCCAATCGATGTGGCTCTCTCACACCAATGTTTCTCTCTCACTCAGGTGAGGATTAAATATAAAGAAATGGAGTAGTTCATGAGCTATACAAAATTCAAATTTCAAAGTCCACAAATAAGGGAGTCCTGGCAGCCAGGCCCATGCTGAGACACATCACTGGCTTCTGCCTTTCAGTGCCGTCAGTAGTTGCCCTCTGGCCACGGCCCCAGAGCCTGAACTCTGCTATCGGATCCTCTGTGGGAAAGGTTGCTGGCCCAATGGAGCTGGAGGGGACACAACACATCCACGAGGCCAGGAGCGCCTCCTCTGCGCAACACCGCGCGGTGGTCACCCCGACACTGGCTGCCGCCACAGTCAGCCCCATCGAATCTGTTTTTAGCCGTCAAGCAAATGGTCACCAGACTTGGAGTTTAGGAGCAGCAAGCTGCCCTCTAGACGTTCTTTCCTCCTCATCACCTCCCCTTTCCTTCCAGGAGGCAACAACACACATGTGTATCTAGTCTTCATTCGCCAGCGGCCACATCGTATAACTGATAAATAGGCCTTAACTCTGTTTTACCTAGAGGCCCGGTGCATGAAAATTCATGCACTGGAGGGGGGGGTCCCTCTCACAGTCCGGGAGCCTCAGGGGTGAGAGGCGACCTGGCGATCAGGGGAAGGCGACACCCCATCACACCTCTGCTGCTGCCACTGCTGGAAGCACAAGCCTTGGCCGGCCCTGGTTAACTGAGCCTCGGGCAGCCCTGGGTGCTGGGGGGCTGAGGGGACTGGGGGGATCCAGAGACAGATATGTGCAAGGCCAGGCCCGCAGGCTGAGGGGACTGGGTGCCACCATCTTGTGGCTGTGGGCGCTGCTATCTTTGAGGGTGTGGCAGTCTATTAGCATATTCCCTCCTTATTGGCTGTGGGTGCCAACATCTTTGAGGATGGGACAGTCAATTAGCATATTCCCTTCTTATTGGCTGTGGGTGCCACCATCTTTGAGGGCAGGGCAGTCAATTAGCATATTCCCTCCTTATTGGCTGTGGGCACTGCCATCTTTGAGGGCGGGGAAGTCAATTAGCATATTCCCTCCTTATTGGCTGTGGGTGCTGCCATCTTTGTGATGGCATGAGGGTCAATTAGCATATTCCCTCCTTATTACATAGGATTTTCACTTCTCCAAGATACAAAGTAAGGCTGGTTGGCCACACATTCAAACTGCCTTGCTCTGTCCCATCAGATGAAAACAGTCCCAATGCCTCGCTCAGCGGTGCCGGCCCTGCAGGTCTAGGTCAGAACAGCTTTCCTTTCATGTGCAAGTCTGAGGACCGCTGCCTCGTATGTGCCCAGGTGGGTTTGCTCGGAAACACATCATCAGGACACTTCCGTCTTTGAATCTAAAGAAATGACGACGAGGGGGGAGATGAGTTTTGATAGAACCCCCCACTTACCCCCCCGAGGCCAGGCTCCTTCGGTCAGGACAGAGAGCCGCCCAGCTCCTGAGAATGAGGTGTGTGACCCCTCCCTGAGCCCAGGGGTGTCAGAGGACCAGGGACCCCCGTCCGGGGCCTCAGGCTTTCTGGTGTCAGAGAGGAAGACTAGGAATGCGGGAATCTCATGGATGAACGGTGCTATCCATAATGACCGATGTTTCTCAAAGATGCAAACACAGGTGGCCACACAGACTCTACCACGATGAAGGCCTCCAGACCGGGACTGACGGCGTCTGGGCCTGCGGCGGCATGACCCTGGCGGCCACCTCCGGACCCCTCAGTGCTACCTGCACGCCGGGGGAGGATGCACCAGCCCAGGATGCTGTGAGGACCAAAGGGATAAGGTGGCCCACTGCCCAGCACAGCACCGGGCGTACCGTCAGGGGGGTCACAATGCTAGCGGCAGTGGTAGGTGGCAGTAAAAATAACTCGCCTGAGTCAAGGATCAAATGTGAACATGAAGTAACAGAGCCACTGCTACCCCTTCAGGGAGGAGCCACAGCGAAACCCCACCGTCCAGTGGGGAGCCTCAGCCTCCCAGGGGAGGGGACTGCTCTTAGCTGTGCTCTCAGAGGCCTGGGGCCCACCCGTGGGTCCGGACTCCGGGAATCCTGCAGCCATGGAGCCCACTCAGGTCCAGCAGCCACAGGACGACACCAGACTTTTCCAATTTCCACTCCACCCGACGGGCTTCCTGGGCCCACGAGAGGTGCCCACTTCTGTGTTCCTGGGCTCAGCACTGCCACTTACCCTGCCCCCACTCACCCTGCCCCCCACTTTCCCTGTCCCCCACTCATCCTACCCCCAGTTACCATGCCCCCCACCTGCCCTGCCCTCACTTATCCTGTCCCCCACTCACCCTGTCCCCACTCACCCTGTCCCCACTCACCCTGCCCCTACTCACTCTGCCCCCACTCACCCTGCCCCCAATCACCCTGTCCCCCAATTACCCTGCCGCCACTTACCCTGCCCCCATTAACCCTGCCCCCACTTACCCTGCCCCCACTTACCCTCACTCACCCTGCCCCCCACTTACCCTGCCCCCACTTACCCTCACTCACCCTGCCCCCCACTTACCCTGCCCCCCACTCACCCTGCCCCCCACCTGCCCTGTCCCCACTTACCCTGCTCCACCATCTCGAGCAGCCCCTTCTTGATAAGCTCCTCCCGACCCTGCCGGCCGGCCTTCTTCTCCAGCGCTGCACAGACACAAACAGCCAGGTGAGTCGGGGCGGGGCCTCCAGAAGACACAGGGAGGCCCAGGAGGTGGCGTAAGAGGGCCTGGTCCCCTGGGCCCCCTGTTTGGGAACCCCAAGCTTTCTCACTGACCAGGCTGCCAAGTGTCGCACCTGAGAAGCAACGCCTAGCATGATGCCCTCTCTCAGCTGGCCCCCACTGCCCACTCCGCCATCCACCAAATGCTCCTAATGAACCGCTGGGCCCTCTTCTCTCTGCCCCCATGCCCTGGGGCACTTCCCTGTGGTTCCTACTGTCAGTGAAACACTCCTTGACCACGCTCTGCTCACAGGCCGCCTCTGCTGCCCCAGAGCTTCCCTGTGCACCCAGCCTATGCTTCCAAAGAGCCCACCAGGCGACAGGGAGGAGGAGACCTGGCCGCCCTCCACAGACCCCAGCATAGCTCTCAGCTCCTCCTTGGGAGAGCCCTTCCCACCTGCAGCCCCAGAACAGCACTCAGCAACTCACCCACCTGCTCCCTTCTTTTCTCTAAGTGTCCAGAATACTATCGCCTACAGTTGCACCCAGTTTCCAAGTACAAACCTACGTAATTCTCGGGCCCTCTCTTTAAAAGACGCAGACAGAGCCGGCTGTGAAGCCTGGGCCACAGAGGGCCTGCGGTCGCCCGTGTGTGCAAGCCCTGCCCACGCCAGCTGCAGGGGACCAGAGCCGCCCACCTGTCAGAGCTTGAAGTCCAGCAGCGGTGGACAAACAGGTAGTGACAACAAAGTTATTCAATTTGTTCGCAATTACTGACTGAGCACCTACTATGTGGCAGGTGCTAAACAAGTGTGTGGGGTGTCACTGGGGAGCAGAACCAACTCAGCCCCCCTTCAGGGAACAGCAGTGAAAATGAGGCTCCTCAATGGATTCACACTGAGAAAGCGTTTCCTCAGCATCTGCTGTGTGCCAGGCACAGAGCACCACGGGCATGGCCTCTGCCTGAGGACCAGCGGGTTGGGAGGACAGAGGACCACCTCCCACCAGGACCAGAATGCATCCTGTTCCTGGGATCCCTAGATGCTTGGACAAATGGCCTGAAGGTGGGGAATGCCTGTTTGAAGGTGGGGTCCTGCAGGGTTAAGCTGGAGCCCCTCCATGCCCTTGCAGGGAAACTCAGCATCCCGATGACCTCACAGGCCCCTCTCCCGCTGGCTGAGGGCCCATGGCATGGAGTCCTTATAGCACACAGCTCACCTCTCCAATCCCACAGCTGTGACCATCAAACCCAGAGTGTCAGGGGCTCCCCTGAGGTCACAGAGGTCACCTTGTTTTGGCTCCCTAGGCCTTCTACTGATGCACGGACATGTCTTCCCCAACTCAGTGCCTTTGCATGGGCTGTTCCCACCACTACAATTCTTTTCCCTGCCTTCCTCAAGGGGACCAATGTCTCAGCTCAATGTCACCTCCTCACCTGGGTCTTGTCAGGCCACCCACCCCAGCAATGCCCACCCTGCCCACTTCCTCCCCAGCAGCTGTGCAGCCCCTGTGAGGCCCCACCAGAGTCCTGATGGCTCCCGGTCTGTGCCGGACATCAGGGGAAGCTCTAAGTGGGCGCGCCCGGCTGACCAGCTGCTTTGTACCTGCACTCAGGTTCACTGAATAACAGTGTCTGTTGCTTTCATTCTGGACAAGAAGAATTAGTCAATCAACTTTGTGGCTGGTTAAAAAAATTATCATGTAGGGGGGTGATGGGGGAAAAGGACACATATGTAATACCTTAATCAATAAAGAAAATAAATAAATAAAAAAAATTATTATGTAGCCCTGGCTGGTTGCTCAGTGGTTAGAGCCTCACCCCCCCACACAAAGGGTCTAGGTTCAATTCCTGGTCAAGGGCACATACTGGGCTTCAGGTTTGATTCCAGGTCCTGGTCAGGGCACATGTGGGAGGGAGCCAATCGATATGGCTCTCTCACATCAATGCTTCTCTTTCTGCCTCTGTCTCTCCCTCTTTCCTTCCTTCCCTCCCTCCCTCTCTCCCTCCCTTTCTCCCTTCCAGTCTCTCTAAAAATCAATGGAAAAAATATCCTTGGGTGAGGATTAACAAAACCAATAATAATCTATACTAATAAAAGGGTAATATGCTAATTAGACTGGGAGAGCTTCTAGACGTCCTTCCGGACAAAGCCATGGTGGCAAGGCCAAGGAAGAGGCAGTTAGGGGCGATCAGGCCAGCAGGGGGGGCAGTTGAGGGCAAGCAGGCCGGTAGGGGTTGGCAGTGGCGGGAAAGCTGGCCAGCGGGGGGGGTGCAGTTGGGGCCAGCAGGCTGGCAGGGGGGGCAGTTGGGGACGAACAGGCCAGCAGGAGGGGGCAGTTGGGGGTGATCAGGCTGGCAGGGGTGGGGCAGTTAGGGGTGATCAGGCCAGAATGCGGGGCAGTTGGTGGCAATCAGGCCAGCATGCAGAGTGGTTAGGAGTGATCAGGCAGGCAGGCAGGTGAGTGGTTAGGAGCCAACAGTCTTGGATTGCGAGAGGGATGTCCGACTGCCAGTTTAGGCCTGAATAAACAGGCAGTTGGACATCCCCCGAGGGGTCCCAGATTGGAAAGGGTGCAGGGACACCCCCCAACCCATGCACAAATTTCATGCACCAGGCCACTAGTCTATATTAATAAAAAGGTAATATGCTAATTAGACCAGAGACTTTCCGGACGTCCTTCCAGACCAAACCATGGTGGCAGGGCCGAGGCAAAGGTGTTAGGGGTGATCAGGCCCGTGGGGGGGGGCAGTTGGGGCTGAGCAGGCTGCAGGGGGGCAGTTGTGGCTGAGCAGACCAGCAGGCAGGTGAGCAGTTAGGAGACAGTAGTCCCGGACTGCGAGAGGGATGTCCGACTGCTGATTTAGGCCGGATCCCTGTGGGTGGAATTGGGCCTAAATCCTCAGTCAGACATCCCCTGAGGGGTCCCAGATTGGAGAGGGTGCAGGCCGGGCTGAGGGACAGCCTCCACCCCTGTGCATGAATTTCGAGCACCGGGCCACTAGTAATAATAATAATGTTTACATAAAAAGTATAAAAAGGTGAGAGGACCAACTGCTACTATGAGCGGTCCCCCCACTGGCTTTGTCTCTGCCAGCCTCTGAGCCCTGGGAAGGAAATGGGGACCCTGAAACCGCAGAGGCAAGTCCCCAAGGCCCAGAGCTGATTCCACATGAGCAACCCGCTCACTAATGGTTCTCAGCAGAGCTGAGAGGTGTGCCCAGAGAGGGCCTGTGTGTGAGATGCTGTCTCCCCTGGGTTTGCTTCTCAAGGCCGACCGTCCCTTCACCAAGAATACTCTGTGGTCCAGGGGCCGGACTGAGCAGGGCCTCTGGGCTATTCCCAGCCCCCCACCCCCCACCCCCGAACTCCGCGCTGCCTGGCCAGCGAGCGTGACCTCCCTCGGAGCCTGTCCTTCCCTAAGATGGGCAGGTCGCAGCAATAGCACTGGCCACAGGTGGTGCTGAAGTCTGTACCCCTGCAGGGAGCCTCTTCAGGAAGAGCACAGAGCTGAGGCCCGCCCTCAAATCTCCAGGGGGCTCCTGGGGACCCCGGGCCCAGCGTTGCCAATGTGGGTTCCTGTGCAGGAGGGCCGGGTGCCTGTTCCTCAGGGGAGAGGGGTCAGCCAGGAGACCTGGTGACAAGCCAGGGTCTCTTTGCAGCCTGGCCCTGCCTTTTCACAAGGTCCCGGGTGACGTGTGTGCCCCTTAGGGTCTGGGTGGTAAGAGGGTCATGGTGCTGACCTGTCCCAGCAGGTGGATGGGCCTGAAGGCCCCCTGGAGGGAGCGACCCAGGGAGGCTGAGCGGCTCCTGGCTGTCAGAGGCCACGGGCAGCCTGCCCCATGTGGGGCTGGGGAGACAACATCGGCCACAAAAAGCACAGCAACAATGACACCACCACGTTCCCCGGCTCACCGGACGTCGTCTGCTTCAGTTTTTCATTTTTCTTTTTCCTCCATTTCCAGGGTTTGAAGATCCTGCCCAGGGTGGCCAGCCTGCTGTTCCTCCTGGCGGGGGGTGTGCGAATCCCTGAGACCAGATATTCGGAGCGCGCTGGGGGCGTGGGGTCCATCTCATCTGTAAGACAACACCGAGGGGGCTCAGGGGTCACCAACCCCATGTGACTCCCTGAGGAGCCACTGTGATTCTGCAGAGCTGAGTGTGTCCCGGGTGGCCCGGGCCGGCCCTCAGGGGGCATGTTTCATTTCCCTTCTGTGAGCCCTTCCCCTGCAGGCCTCCCACAGCCCGCTGGAAGCCCTAGCCGGGCTCTGCCTGCAGCACAGCAATCTGAAGAGTGAGTTCCAAGGCAGAACCTCTCCCGCCCCAGGGCCTTTGCTTGTGCTGCGCCCTCCACCCAAGCCGCTCGCCCTGCCTCTGCTTCTGTGCTCTGTGCCCTTCAGCTGCTCAGCTGAGCCTGGCTTCCTCAGGAAGTCTGTCTTCCTCCTGTCCCAGGTGAGGTCCAGCCCTGACCCCTGCTCCTGAAGGGACCGGCGCGGCCACCAAGGAGCCGCGATGATCTGGCACCTCCCTCTCCCCCCCTCCGCCCCCGCGGCCCTGGCTCAGGGCTGGCCATGCTCCTCGTGGACAGCGGAGAATGACTAAGTCCAGGAGTGGACAGAGCCAAGCCACTGGCACGCTCAGCAGGGAGCAGAGAGACGGGCCGAGGAAGCGCACGGCATTGCCGCCACACAGGAGACTGGTGGCCACCACATGCCCGTGGACAGGGTGCAGCTAGGTCATCGTCCCTCCTTCTGTGAACCACACACAGACGTGGGAAGATAAAGCAGAGGGTGTGAGCAGACACCTGCTGTGGCTCAGGGACGGTCTGGGGGGGGCGGGCTGGGAGAGAGGATGGCGTGGGCTCCCCACAGGCCGTGTGGGAGGCGTATTTTTTTACAGATAGAATGGAAAACAAAACACGACTAAAGCAATGGTGAAAGGCGGACCTCTGAAGGCACAGTGCTGCCTGTTGGCTCACGCACCCACTGATGGGCAGAGCCGAGCCGAGTTCAGGCGTCGCTGTGGCAGAACTGAGAAAGCAATGCCAAGCTGCCCCTAACCCAGCCATGGGCAAACTACGGCCCGTGGGCCGGATCCGGCCCGTTTGAAATGAATAAAACTAAAAAAAAAAAAAGACCGTACCCTTCTATGTAATGATGTTTACTTTGAATTTATATTAGTTCACACAAACACTCCATCCATGCTTTTGTTCCGGCCCTCCGGTCCAGTTTAAGAACCCGTTGTGGCCCTCGAGTCAAAAAGTTTGCCCACCCCTGCCCTAACCCCTGCTGGGACGGGGCAGTGGCGAGGACCTGAGGCCCCTGCAGGCTCTCAGATTTAACCCCCCGGGTCATCGGCCAAACGAGGCCACCTGCAGCCCGAGGGGCAGGGACCCGTGATGGACCGTCACTGTCGGGCCCAGCGCAATGCCCCATGGGACAGGTATTGTATTCACACTGTGAGTCTATAGGGTAGACGCTGTCATTACATCCACTTCACAGATGAGCACGCTGAGGCTCAGAGCAGGGAGCCATTGTGTCGACTCAGAGCGGAGGAACACTGAGGAGAGGTGTGCCCTCGGGCAGCCTGACCCCAGAGATGCCTCTCGGGTCTCTAAGCTGATCCTAGGGTGACCGTGTCAATGGATCACCAAGGGCGGGGTCGACGATGGGACACCAGCCAGGATGGGCCAGGCCAATGGGGGCCAGGCCACAGGTGTGTCCTCTCTCTCTCTCTCTTAATTGAGCATGAATCGTGTGTGCGGGGGCTGCGGCCACAGCTGGTCCATAGAACAACCCTGGCCGGGTGGGAGGTATTTCATCCAGGACAAACTTGGGCGTCTTATTTCAGAACCTCTCCCTCCAGGCTCAGCAACCAGGACGGCACCAAAGGAATGACATTCTCCACTTGTTTCCGCTGTAATCCCGACGCCCTGCACCCAGCAGGAGCCTGGGACATGCAGGTGAGGGATGATGGAGCCAGGAGGACCAGAGGGTGCCGGGCAGGATCCCTCCGCCTTCCTTGCCCAGCTCCACGCCAGGCATGCAGGATGCAGCCGGTCCTCCTTTCCTGGAGGCAGTTTATTCCCTGATCCACGCCGTTCCTTCCTGCGCCCACAGGCGCCAGATGGAACGGAACGGCCAGTGCCACCCGTTGCAGGAGCGCTGGCAGGCTGAAGGCATGTGGGCACAATCTGCAAAGACCTGGCCAGGTCTCCCCAAGCCGGGGCTCATTTGTAGATGAAGACAAGACCCCAGAGATGAGCTGGGAATGATGGGGCATTAGCACCCCTTTCTTTATACCACCTCGCCTGGTTCCACTAAGGAGGGTGGCAGGTACGAGAAACACACGCCGAACAAGGTAAAATGAACATCGAGGAAATCCAGAGAAAGGGGATTTGGATGGGGCCGCAGCAGCCAGGGGTAGAGACCTCACACGGCACCAGAGGAGGGCACACATGCAGCTCTGAGCTTCCTGGTAGGCAAAGCGAAAAGGAGCAGCACGAAGAACAAAACACAGATCGGACCACAAATCCCACCCCACCTGCTACCTGCATTGCTGAGACCCTGGGCCAGGTCACCAGATGCAGGAAGGGTGAGGTCAAGCACTTGGAGGAAGAATGCAGCCTCGAGGGCCCTGGGTGCAGCTGGGGAGGCAGGCAGGGGCTGGAACTTGATTCCACATTCAGGAGGGCCATGGGGACCTTCCGTTCCAAAGGCCTGACTCGTTCACGTGCTGGGCGTGCAGCATGCTTAGTCTGGGGGACCGGTAGGGGCCTGCTCTCATCAGGGAGCAGAGCCCCCAAGCCCACGGGCCTGAAGGAGGACACACCTGCTCCCCACCTCCCCAGGTGGCTCGGACCAGGCCAGGTGGGTGAGGGCTTCTGAACACTGTGATTCGCAACCCAAGAATAGAAAGTTCAGGAGCCAGGCTGTGACATTCAGTGAAGGAATTCCTTATAAACACCTGAGAGCAGAGAGGGCACGAGTGTGTCAACAACTGTGGGTATGGCGGTCCCAGTGAGCAGAGGTGGGCATGGGTCCTTCTGGGCATGGAGTGGGCTCCGCACGTGTGAGGGTGGGTGTGAATGTGGGTGGGTGAGTATGTAGGAGATGGGTGTGTGGGAATGTGTGCACCTGCATGGTGGGCATTTAAATGTGTGGGTGAGCATGTCCATACCTGGGTGGGTGTGCATGCACCTCTACCTGTGTGCCCAGAGAGAAGGGCGGGCTGGGCATGCTCCTGCTTCCCTCTGTCTCAGCCTCTGAATCTCTGTGTCTTTGGAGTTGCCAAGGAACGCCCTGCCCTTCCCACCCTGGGAGGATCCGCGGGGCAGACACATTAGCAGGCCCTCTGTCCTCTAAATAGCTCCGGTGCTAAGTTCCCGCACCTCGTTGCCTGTGATACATTAGCAGTTAATTAATGAAAATGTTTCCCCACATGGGCGTGAGGAGGTACAACACACAGCCATAGGGCAGGCGGGGCCCAGGGTGCCCAGGCGAAGGATGGGGGCCAGCGGAGGGCGCCTGCTGACATTACGCTCGGAGCTGAAGGCGCAGGTGCCGCTCCTCCCAGCCCCCTATCAGGCTCAGGGCAGCTGGAGCTTGTCCCCAGTACCCAATTCCACCCACCTCCCCATCGATGGATCCAATAAACCTGCAAGTCAGGCACATTCTAGAACAGGCAGCAAGGAACACCAATGCCACAGCCTCACTCACTGAGCTTATAGCTCATCTCCAAGCCTGGCACAGGGCCAACTCCCTTATTCATAATATTCCCTTCCATCCCAGCCCTGGCCACTCTGGTATCATCCTGGGTGTAGGGCTTATTGTTACTTTTCCAGAGCACAGGCACTGTGGCTGCCTTGCCCATCGCTGTGTCCTGGCATCTTCACTGGTGCCCGCACCCACGCAGTGCTCCAATAAACACGCCTGCTCAGACTGTGAGCCTGGGATGTGAGTGCGGGAGCCAGGACCTGGCCCCGTCCATCTGAGTCCAAAGTCCACCCCTTAGTCATGCCAGGCATTTCTGCTTTCTTGCCTCCTGACCACTGACCCATCCCTGTCTCCTCTTTCCACACCCCCGGGACACCGGCCTTACAGCACAGTGGAAGGAGTGAGGTCAGGCACCAGGCCCTAGAGGACAGGTGACTGTATTCATTGCCCACATTTCAAAGGCAAAAATGGAGGCAAAGAGAAGTGAAATCATTTTCCCAGGTCACGCCGCCAAAGTCCTTATCCTGACCACTGGTCAGAGCACAGGGAACAGATACTGTCATCAGGGACACAGGACGGGGGAGGAGAAGCAGGGAGGGCTGAGGTCATTCAAGCCACATCTGGGTAAAGTCAGGGCATTTTGGGTCCAAAGGCCCGTGGCGTGTGTCCCGGCTGCCAGACACAGCTTGACAGCGTCTACAAAGCAAGTGCTGGGCGTTCCAATCGCCCCGCCGCCAGGATGGGTCTGTCTGGACCTCCCGAGCCACATTTTCAAAACAGATCTGAAGTCTCCAGATGTGTAAGCATCCCTGCCTGGCCTGGCCCACTCCTCCTGGGAGATTCTTGAGCAACAACGGGAGAGGGGATACTTTGGGAGCACTGATCAATATGAACAGAATAGGGCTCCACGTGAGCACGTCCAGGAAGGAGCACTGTCGCTTCTCAGCATGAAGGAACTGAACTGGGCGGGGCGGGTGGGGCGGGTGGGGCAGGCGGAGGCAGCAAGAAGGGCTAATTCATTCAAAGGGGAGAACTCCTGGGGGGCTCTGCAGGCTGTCCTGGGCTGAGAGCACACCCATCAGAACCCGAGGTCAATAACGGGCCATGTCAGAAGACGGCTACCTTCCCGGTGCCGAGGATCCGGACCCGGACAGCACCTCTCCTCCTCCTCTGGCACCCAGCACAGTGCCTGGCACATGGAGTGGAGGAATGAAGGAGTGAATGAATGAGAGAGACTCATCCTGAAATAGGAAAACTGAAACAAAATCGAAACGCAGGTCCATGGTTATCAACAACCACCTGGGCTCACCTCTGTGCCCCTCAATGCGGAATAGATGCAATTCCTAAGCAACCGCCAGGCCTCCGGCTGACCATCACCTCTCCCGGCAGCCACCTAAGCCGCCCTTAACTCGAATGGCATCCCTCTCCCTTGCTCATTAGTGGAGGTGCTAAGAAACACAGAGGAAGCAAGGCCCTGGAGTATGGTGGGTCGGGATGCTGCCTAAATGCAGATGAGATTTTTAAATGTCCCAGGGGTGGGTGCTGAATTCTTCTTCTAGCTCAAGCAGACAACCCTAGGGGGCAGGGATGACCTTTTCCAATCCATCTCACAGTCAGGAAGTGGAGATTGAGGGCGGAGCCACACAGCTCTTAAGTGGCGGGTTTGGGACTGGCATCCAGGCTCACTGACTAATGTTCACCATCTGGGCATGGCACCAGCGTTCCCCAAAGTGTGTTCCATGGAACCCTATCATGAGAGATGCTTTGTGGATGGAAAACACTATCTACTCTCAAAGCCTTCCCTGAAGAGTCCCACCACATGTATCAGAGGAAAGGCTCTGAGAGGTCCTGCAGTGAGCACTCCTATTCATCCGTTGAGCCAGCTTTTCCTAAACAGATGGGCCAGGCAACCCTATTCACACCTTGGTGCCCAGATAGCAATAACCACACGAAAGCTGTCAAACGCAGCTGGCACAATAGACCTGAGGAACGCACTCCCGCTGAGCAGTGTTAATGACGACCGACGACGTAGTTTTGGAATATTCAAGATCCTCCCCGATCTCTGTTTTCCAAAGGTAACAGGATTCTCCAAGATCGTAGCAGAGGTTGGGCCTCAAATTTTCCCAAATCCTTAAGCTTCTTCCAGCTGTCTAAGTGCCCTCCGCCCCCAGCAAGGATGCTGAAACTGGGACCAGATAACGACATCATTTGTGCCTGTACACCAGTGGAAAAATCAAGACGTTATTAAAGTGATTAAAGTGCCTTCTTTTCCCTCACATGTATGGTGGAAAAAACAGCGCATCTCACTAGAAGGCCCATCTGCTTAGTATCAACCCCGTGATTCTGCCAACGGGCCCGGGTGCCTGCCAGACATATGGCCATTTCTCCAAGTGAAAATCAGCTTAGCTCCGTAAATAAAGCGGTTCTGAGGCACAGTGCAGAGCTTCGGACCAGGAGTTACACATGAAGAGGCCGGGTCCGGCTCTAGCTGGTTTGGCTCAATGGATAGAGCGTCGGCCTGTGGACTGAAGGGTCCCAGGTACGGTTCCGGCCAAGAGCACATGCCTGGGTTGCGGGCTTGATCCCCAGTAGGGGGTGTGCAGGAGGCAGCCAATCAATGATTCTCTCTCATCATTGATGTTTCTATCTCCCTGTCCCTTCCTCTCTAAAATCAATAAAATATATTTTTTAAAAAAAGAGGTCGGGTCCGGGAAGGGGGGACCTGGGAAAGCTGCCTTGTCATTGCATCATCCCAGCCCTTTGATGCTACACGGCCTAGTAGGACGCCAGGTATTTGCACGTACACGAATTCTTATACAAATGCTTTTGGGGCCCTAGCCAATTTGGCTCAGTGGATAGAGCGTCGGCCTACAGACCAAAGGGTCCTGGGTTCAATTCCAGACAAGGGCACGTACCTTGGTTGCAGGCTCCTCCCAGGCCTGGACCCTGTTTGGGGCTCATGCAGGAGGCAACCAATCGATGTGTTTCTCTCACATTGATGTTTCTTTCTGTCTTTCCCTCTCTCTTCCACTCTCTCTAAAATCAATAGAAAAATATCCTCGGGTAGGATTAACACACACACACACACACACACGTTTTTGGGAGATGCCCAAGACTCTGCAAAGACTTAAAAACTGCTTCGACAGACATCCTCCTAGAGCCCCTGTTTGACAGTGAGAAAAATGACTGCTTCAGGGAGCCGATTAACAGCGAGCAGTGTCAGTTTAGACAAATAATATCGTCTGACTTCCTCAATGCCCGAGTCCCGACCCTGACTTTCTCTTTTTTTAAATTTTTAAAAATATGTTTTTATTGAATTTAGAGAGAGAGGAAGGGAAAGGGAAAGAGAGAAGCATCGACGTGAGAGAGAAACATTGATGGGCTGCCTCCTGCACTCCGTGCATGTGCCCTGAGCAGGAATTGAACAGGTGACCTTTTGGTTCATGGGATGACGCACCAACCAACGGAGCCACTCCGGCCAGGGCCCAGCCCTGACTTTCCAAAGCTCAGGTGTGAGATGAGGTTCTTCTAGCACATCAGCCAAAGCGTAAGGACAGACAAGTGTTGACTTTTTAGAAATATGCACACTTTCGCATTTTTTAGAGAAATGAAACACATTTTAAACGCTGGGAAGATTCTGAGCCAAAAGATTCGTATTTTGAAACATGCTCTACACTCGGGCAGCTGAGGTCAGAAACAGGCACGTGTTTTCTGCGAAGGGCCAGAGAGTAAATAGCTCAGACTCCACGGCCACACGTTGTGGCGACGCCCCCGCTCGGCTGCTGTAGGGGGAACGCAGCTGAGATGGCGTGCCAGTTACTAGGCAGGGCTACACTTCAATATAACTTTTTTTACAGAAACTGATGGCAGGCAGATTTGGTCTTCGGGCCCTCATTTGCCAACTCCTGCCTTAAGTGGTCCCTTTAGCAATGTCTTCAGGGAAACGATTCCAGTGGCCGCTCTAAGAAGGGAGAGGGAGAGCAGGAATGGTTTCTGATCCTGATCCCTTTCCCTGTCCCCCACATTAACCTGGGCCAGGCCAGCCTCAGTCTCCCCCAGCAACTCGGCAGCCGCCTGCCTCCTTGGTTTCCCCACGTCTGCGATTCCAGCCTCACTAGGCAAACAGGGTCTGACGCCACTTCCACACTTAAAGTCGCAGTGACTCTCAGCACGAAACACTAAACCCAACTGTGACCCCAGCCTCCCGGCCTCTGCTTTCTAAGCTTACCTCACACCATGCCCTCCCCACCATGCTCTAGTTGTAGCTCTTTCTTTCCTGCTCAGACTCATCAAGTTTCTCACACCACAGGGCTGCCTCCCAGGCCATCCCTCTGGAGGCAACACTGTTCCTCGACAAACTCCTATTCATGCCACGTGGTCTCATCCTCCATACCCATCTGTTAGGTTTGCTGTTATTTTTCCATCATAGTCTTCAGTGCAGTTTATAATTAGCTATTGATGCGTGTGTTCATTAGTTTAATGTCCCTCTTAGCTAACTGACCATGAAAGCAGAGACCACGGGCGTCCTGTGGAACTCGCTCCCGGGCTCTGAAACAGAATCCAGGGAGGCCCCACAGGCGTCAGCCAGCATTTGAGAACCGGAGGAAAGGCGCTGCTCACGTTCCCTGTCCCTAAGCATGGGCAGCTGGTCCAGGCACATCGGGGACGATGACCCCACAGAGCAAGGCAGGTGCCCGGGACTCATACGCTGGCTGCTTCCTGACTGGGTGAGTCTCTGCCACCCGACACCCTGCCTGGCTCCCTCGTTCTGGCTCCGAGCAGTGGATCTGCGGCGGCTGATGGAGAGCTCCACCACAGAGCGGAGGGTGCTGGGCTCCATGCCTGCAGGTGTCTGTGCTCCCGTCACCATCGTGGCACCTGCCTCACGTGGGCCCTGGCCTGGCCCTGGCTCCACTGGCGACTGTCATGGAAGCGAAGAGTGAGATGGACACAACCCAATAAGCCACAAGTCCGCAGGGCACGCTTTCTCTGAAGTCACACGGGTGACAGGCCAGCCTGGGAACTGCCCTTCGACGGAGCCTGTCTGCTCAGAACGTCCCTGAAGCTCCCGCTGTTGTGGCAGCTCCCGCGGCAGCATCCACCCTGGTGTCTCCCTTCCCGCCAGCCCAGCCCTCTGCAGAGCTGGAAGCCTGGGGTGCAGGGGGAGCTGGTGCAGACACTGCACGACAAGATGACACACACCAGGACTGTGACTCACACAGACGTGCACAAGCCAGGAAAACAAAGGTTCGCTCAGTGTGCAAACTTTGAACTTAGCCTTAGATTAGAAATTTGGTAAAGGTGGTGTACTTCACAGCATTCTGGCTGTGGGAATTGTAAACGTGCTCCCGTGTCCACCAACGGATTGTAGCTGACGCTTCAACACCGCCCTGTGTCGGAGCACATCAGGAATTGTGCAGATTTTGAATGAGGTGGCAGCCCGCTCCTCCAGGCGTGTCTGGGCGCCGAGCAGAACACGGGCCCTGCACTGACCCATAGCAGGCACAGAAGCTGGCCTGAGCCAATGACCGACATCACACAAGCCACGCCCGGCCCCCTGGCCTCTTGTGGGACAAACTCTGAGGAGCTGCTCTCACTTGAGTCCCCCGTGTACCCGGCTGCAGCTGCCCTCTCACCCCCTCACCTTGGCCCTGGCCCCTTCCCTGTGTGGCTTTCCCTGTCCGTCACCAGTGTCTCCTGGGAGCACTTTCCCTCTAACCCTTGGCCTGGAGTCACCTTGCAAAACCCCCAAACTAATACAGCCATCTACTCGGTGCTGGGTGCTGGCGGGATGCTGACGAGCAGAACTAGATATGGTGCTTGACCTCCCTGGGCTCATGGCTCCCTGGGCTCACGGCTCCCTGGGCTCATGGCTCCCTGGGCTCTCAGATATCAATGAATGAATGGAATGCACAGGTGCATCGTGGCAGCCAAGGAAATGTTGGGGGACCAGGAGAGAGCACAGAATGAGGGCTGGACACATTTCCTACAAGAGGTGACTCGAGCTCAGGTGAGAATGAGCAGGGCCGAGCACTTTCCATTGGAAGGAAAGGTGCACATCCCCGGGAAGGGCCATTCACACCTCTCTCCAAAGAGCTTCACTGCCATTCGTCTCGCCTGCCTCTCCCTGGGCGCCACGTGGTGAAGAGACAAGTACAGTCCAGAAAGGCTCCCCGTGGACAGGAGCCTCTCCCTGGGTGAAGGAGGGTTTCCAGATCCACTGCTCACCCACCCACGGGTGCCTGGCCCAGAATGACAAAGTGCCACAGTGTCCACCTGCTTCAGAGGCTGGGCCCCTAAATGAGCCCAGCGTTCCCCCTGAGATGCCTCTTTAAATGTCGTTACTCTCCAACTCCCTCCATAAACATGAAATGGTGGAAGTTCTTGGTCACAGTTCCCAGCCCATGAGGAATCCCCTGTGGTGGTTTAAATGCATTGTTAGCAGTGAGTCCGTGGGGACTGCTTGGGTCTGGCCCCATCATCCCTCCTGGCCCATTAAGTAATGAAGTTACGCCCAGGGCGCGCTCAGGGAGCACCGCAGGGAGCAGGAGGGTGCTGCTCCGACTCTGCACGGCCCTGCTCGCGGGGACAGGAAGTGTGGTGGGTGCTCTTGTGGGCACCTGCTTTGTGACTCAACATGCAACTGCTCAGAGCAGTGTGACCGGGTGTGTCAGAGACGTTCGGGATCATCACGAGAGTGGGCGAGGGTGTGGGCACCGGACCCTCACGGGCTGGGCTGGCGCCGATCCACACAGCGCCATGGCACAGCCGGGTCCCTGCACTTGTTGCTGGAATGACCCCATCAATCAGGCAGAATCCCACACAAACTGAGTGCTCAGCCAGGACCTCCTGACGGAGCGGCTGTGGGCTGGTTCTGTGCAGCCCGGGGTGGTGCTGCCCAGTGGTTCCACGGGCTAGAACGTACCGGCTGCGAACGCAAGTCCCCACGCACTAACGGGATGGCGTTAGCACCACTGGGAACGGCCATGGTCAGGACTGAGCGTCTGCGGGCTCATGGGAGCCCCTGCGGTGCCTGGCCACGTGCCATTTAGCCAGCACAGCTGCCGTCACCTCGTCGGCACCCCGGGTCCCCAGCGGGCTTCCTGTGTCGCCGTCTCTGGCCGCTGTTGGTCTCTCGGTGAATATTGTCAGTGAGTGAAGACATCACGGAGGCCCTGGGCAAAGTTGCCGTTTTCAAGGGAATCACAAAAAGCCAGCCCTTTGGTCAAGTCTTTGATTTTCAACAGAACGGGTTTTCCCTTCCGACATCGAAACACACGGAGAATGAAAAACCACCAGGGGCTCCTGGTGGCACCTGTGAGGTCTGAGTGAGATGCTGCCAGGAGGGGTGGCCCAGGGCAGATTCTTAAGATACTTGGAAGAGCCACAACCCTGGTCCAAGATCTGGAAAGAAATGCACAGCAAGGATATTCACAGATCCCGCGTCCTGAGATCAACGGAGATGCAGAGAAGCGTGTGCGGCCCCGGCTCCTGCGGAAGGCTCTGTGGGAGGGCTGGGCTGCAGGGGGAGCCTGGCCGGGACCCAGCACAGTGGGGACCGGAGCGCGGCCTGTGCGAGCGATGTGTCCGCTGTGTGTCCTGGAGGGTCCAGCCAGAGACAGCACTGCAGGACACGCCACGGTGCCCAGCCCAGCGAGCAAAGGGGACGGAATGAAGACACAGAGGACGTGGCCGCCGTCTGTAGCCCGTGGCTCCTCAGGGTGGTTCCATGCTGACTGACATGTCTGTGTGAGCACCTGGGCCTCCAGGAGCCGCAGGTGTGGTGAGGACCCCTTGGTGCGGGGCTCCCCCAGGGAAATGGGTGTCCCGATGTTGGCCTCCCGTGGAGGCTGTGCTGCCCTTCAGCATGTGCCGCTGGAGGGGGCGGGCGGTGCCCCTTCTCTCTGGAGAAGGCCGCCAGCACAGACCGTCCTCTGCCTGCGTCGGTGCTGCCGGGGAGACCGGGAGGCCGCGGCGATTCGGAGAAACACAGCCCGGCCACTTTCTCAGGGTGCGGTCTCACTGACGATCAGAAACAGCCCAGGCCTCCGTGCAGGGGACGCAGCGGGCTCCACCTCACACCAGGCAGGAGCGCGGTCAGGCCACATCCTCCAGGGCTCTCAGGCCCCCCTGTGACCAGGTCACCTTCTCTCAGGGACCCTGTGCCCGGGTCACCTTCTCTCAGACCCCCCTGTGACCCGGTCACCTTCTCTCAGGGCCCCCTGTGCCCGGGTCACCTTCTCTCAGACCCCCCTGTGACCCGGTCACCTTCTCTCAGGGCCCCCGTGACCCGGTCACCTTCTTTCAGGGCCCGCCTGTGACCCAGTCACCTTCTCTCAGGCCCCCCATGACCAGGTCACCTTCTCTGGGGCTCTCAGGGGATCCCAACTGTGATGCCAGCTCAGGGGATGCCAGCTCATCGCAGACTCTCAGTGTTCACAGAAGCTCAGTGCCCACCTTGTTGGAGTCAGCTCGCACGTGTGACTTGCTCATGTTCACGTCGGTCACACCAGAGATGACACTGGGGGAGAAGCCAGACACAAAGTCCCCCCAAGTCTGTTTGGATCTCCCCAAACCAAGGCTGAGTTGGGAGTACTGATTTGATTCAACCATTTCCCCTGGGGGAGGGTGCTGTGTCCTTCGGGCTAAGAGCACAGAATCCAGTTAAAGCCCCCCAGCACCTGGCGGACTTGAGGTCACCCCAGGAAGAGAAGTAAAGGGAGAAAAGTCCCTTTAAAGATAAGCTGCAAATAAGGAAAAGTGACTTTCGCCCAGTGTGCCACCTGTTGCCCCAGTCCCTGGGGCCCATCGTTAATGTATTCCTCTGGCATTACCGAGGGCTAAACACTCATCTATTAAAAACCTCATGAACAACACACTCAACACATTACATTTTCACGAGATCTAATGGGTGCTTATCTGGGTAAGGAGTGGCACTCTCGAGCGGGGAGGTCCCTGTCACCAGGCTCTCTGGTGAGAACAGGAGGCCACACAGGCAGCCGCGGTGGCTTCACGCACAGCTGCTCACGGCACGTGACAGAACGCGGCTGAAAGACGGGGCTTCCTTTTGAACACAGAGCTGTGCCAGGTGCTGATTTCCTCAAGGTTTAACCCCCAGGCTGTCTTCGACCAGACCATTTGAAACTGCCAATATGCGGCTGTCACTGACTTTCAAAAGCATCCACTTCCTACAGATGACCCTGCTGTCGGTTAAAGCTAGGTCTCGCTGTATAATGAGAACAAAGAGGGAACACGGCTGGACCGCCTGGGGGAGACTTTCCTACATCCTCACCCCCACACTGAGTCCATGCATGCCACCATGCTGCTCCCTGTCCCCGCCTTCCTCCCCCGAGCTGCGCCTTGCAGATGGCCCGGCCGGTGGAGGCGCTGGCCTGGGGCTGGGGAGCGGCTGGCGCTCGGCCACCCCCACAGTGTCCTCTCCCCTTCCCGATGGGACCAGATGGAAGCGCTGGGCAGAGGAAGCGTTCTGACCCCGCGTCCAAGACAAGGCGACGCACCACGCTCTTCCCTCCGTAACAGCCAAGCGATGCGGGAGACGCCGTGCAGGTAACGCGGAGCCTCGGGGAGGAGAATCGGAAATTCGAGGGTCTGCAAGAGGGTCGTCGTCTCTGACCACGAGGGCCACACGCGAACAGGACGTAAAGGTGAGTCGCTATACAGATCCCAGACGATGAGCCGTAGGCAGTGACTGGCTGGGGCTTGGGGTTGTCTCCCCGGGGAAGGGGTAGGAACTAAATATTTGGGGACCGGCAGGCCAGCTCATCGCAGACTATTAGTGTTCACAGACCCTCACGATCTATTAGTGTTCACAGACCCTCACGAGCCGCGTTCCTGTTCTTGAACTCCTGTTTCCTGCCCGTGGCTGTGCAGGCGGGTGGGGGTGGGGGGGCGTGTAGGGGTGGAGCACCTGCCAAGCTGGTGCCATAGCAGTGTCCTTTTGCTGCCTGTGCTCAACGCACAGCACAGAGAGGAATGGATGTCCCGGAGGTCACAGCAGCAGGAGCCCAGCTCATCCTGACTAATGCCCCTCCCCCCACCCACACCCCTGCCCGGTGTACAGACACAGGACCCAGCCTTATCGAACCAGAGCAGCACTGCCCAGCCACAGTGACGGCCCTGGTGGTGGTGGGACTCAGCTGGGCCCAGCAGGCGGAGCTCCAGGACTTGCTAGGAACCTGGGACTGACATGGTCCCACAGAGGACCGCTGGGCTTTCGGAACCCAGCCTGGGCTCTTCCCAGCCACTTGCAGAGCAGGCCTTAGGGCAGCGATGGCGAACCTTCTGAGCTCGGCATGTCGGCATTTTGAAAAAACCTAACTTAACTCTGGTGCCGTGTCACATATAGAAATTTTTTGATATTCGCAACCATAGTAAAACAAAGACTTACATTTTTGATATTTATTTTATATATTTAAATGCCATGTAACAAAGAAAAATCAACCCCAAAAAATGAGTTCGCGTGTCATAGGTTCGCCATCACTGCCTTAGGGAGAGATTCCTGGGGACATGGTCGGCGCCATGAGGCGACGCAGCGCCCATGTGACCCCCTGGGCACAGCTCTGCGAGGCCATGAGCCCTCTGCACTCACCCACTTCAGTCATCTCTGCCCCGCACCTGTCACTCAACACTTGGATTCTGCATCTTTGTAGGAAGAAAACCGGAGCGGGTTTGAGAGAAGCCCCAGGGAGGGCCCGCACACCATCTGAGGCACCTCTGGGGGCTGGACCCGGCAGAGAAAGCACCCAGCTCCACACCACACCGGCCGGGCTGGGACGTCCCCACCTGTCGAGCTTGGGTTGCCAAATGGAGGGGCCGCTAGTCGATCCGGCTTCCTGTGTATGTGTGTGACCCTGTGTGTCCACTTCCGAAGCAAAAACAAGCCCGGAAGGGGCAAGCAGAACAAACACTTCTTTCCCCAATTACCAGCTCTGGGGAAAGGCTCCATTACTATTATCTTTCCAGGCCCCAGTGGAACGTCCATTAACGCCAATGGGACCTGGGCAGGAGCCCACGGAGCGCTGGCTTCTGGGAGCTGGGAACGCTGGTCTCGGCCCTGGGAGGGGCCATGTGAGCATCCTGCAGGCCTGGCCACCGGCTGGGGTCTGAGTGTCACTGTCACGATCCCCATGTTCACAAAAGCCTCAGGAGGGGTAAATATTTCAAACATGCTGCGGTTTGGGAACCCAGCCATGCCATTTCCTCATAATGATATAAAATTATAATTAATAGATAATACTAAATATGTACTGAGGGAGGCTAGGTGGTTGCATATAAAAGGAAGCTGCAGCTATTAAAATCCAGAAGAAGAGCTTAGTGTGAATAAGAGAAGCAGGTCTACTATGAAGCATGCATTTCACATCTGTGGCAACAGTGACTGTTTAAAGGCCGGGCGGAGTTTCTGACCTGACTCCGGAGGTCAGGGTGTCATGAGACGAAGGACAAATATAAAGATGAGGCCCTAACTGGTGTGGCTCAGTGGATGGAGCGTCAGCCTACAGACTCAAGGGTCCCAGGTTCGATTCCAGTCAAGGGCATGTACCTTGGTTGCAGGCACATCCCCAGTTAGGGGGTGTGCAGGAGGCAGCTGATCGATGTTTCTCTCTCATCAATGTTTCTAACTCTCTATCCCTCTCCCTTCCTCTCTGTAAAAACTCAATAAAATATATTTAAAAAAATAAAAAATAATGAAGATAAGAACCAGAAAAAAAAAATGAACGAGTAGCTACTTCTCTGACTTGGGGATGGGGACGACCATCTAAGAGAGAAGCAATTAACAAAGCCTTAAAGAAAAAACTCATACATTTACCTAATAATCCTATATAATAAAGATGTAATATGCAAATGGTAATTACTCCATGAAACATCACAACTGACCATGTAATGACTGGATCACGTAATGACCAGATCACAGATCAGCAGAAGGTGGGGCAGTGAGCTACAAGCGGGCGGAGGAAAGCTACAGGAGGGGGCAGGGCAGCAAGCTATCGGAAGGGGTGGGGGAGGGGGGTGGGGGAAGCTACAGGAGGGCGGGGCAGTGGGTGGAGAGCTACTGGAGGGTAGCAGCAAGCTACTGGCACACGGATTCATGCGCAGGGCTACTGGTCTTTAAATAATCTTCTGACCATGAAAACACACCATCTAAAGAAGAAAACAAACAAACCAGGATGCTACTCAGTGGAGAAAGTACTTTTAACATTTACAAGAACACATCAGTCCAGTAAGTGGACCCAGCACCGCTCTTTGGGGGGGGGGGGGCGGGGAGGGTGACTGGAGGAGACACTTCACTCTTTGCTGATGAGATCGAAGCTGGGCATCTTCTCTCTGAAGCGTGACTTAGGGGAAGCGTGTAACAGCCTGAGTATGTTCGGGCCCTTGCACACGAGAGCCCAGGGCCTCAGGCTGACTGTGGAAAGGAAAGAAGATGGCCTCAGGTCCCAGTGGGAAGGGGTTCCCAGCATAAGTTTCCACACAGCGAAATAACACTCCCCATTAAAAATCACGTTTTTAAAGAAATCTCTTGAAAATGAGGAATTTAATGAAAAAAAAAAAGCAGGATGCAAAACTAAATACAGAGAACCACCTGCATTTTGCTCCCAAAGATGCGATGCACATACACACAACTTTCATGCACCTGCTCAGGGCGGACACACCGGAGGGCAAACAAGGCAGGGAGGGCCTGCCCGGCTGGCATGTAGGGTCTGACAAGATCTCTCTCTCTCTCACACACACACACACACACGAGGAAAATACACCACAAGGCTAACGGTATTTAAAGAACTAGGGGTAACGATGTTCTTTCTTACATTTAAGTGGAAACGTTCCCATCACTCACTTGTCCTATTTTTGTGGCTGGAAATGAGACTCTGGTTGAAACCCTCTCCGCCTCCTACCAGGACACACTCCGTCCCACGAGCACCTGGCCGGTGTGTGCCGAGAGCCGGCCCTCCTGGGCTGCTTGGCGTCACCTAAATCTCTCCCTGAAAACAATTCCCTTTGTTAGAGGCAATACGGGGCGAGGGGAAAGAATCTACGGCAACGATCCACCTACTATATTTGAAAAACCGAAATGACCTTTCGAAAGACTTGGACCTAAAATAAACCTGACTCAGAAACAAGTGATCCTAGTGACTAAATGTCCTCGTAAAAATACCTCCAAACCTTCCCCAACTGTGGTAACTCACCACAAAAAGGCCGCCTGCTCCGAAGTACCGACAAGAAGATGGGAGTTATGTCGGCAATTTCAAGACCTGTTCTAAACAAACGTATTTATGGTGCTCAGCCACACTCAGCAAGGGAGACTGTCCGGGTGGGACAGACAGGGAGGACGGCGAGGAGGAGCCCTCAGAAAGGGGCTCACTGAACGTGATCCCTGCAACACGCTGGTTTAGGACGGTCCGACACGGACGGCTCCACCCTCGTCCGGAGGGAGGAGGGTGCACACTGACCTCCAGCAGCAGGTGCCTGGCAGCATGTTTTGGCCCCGACCACGCTGCCCGAGTGCGACCACGCCCCCCACACCGCGCTCTCCGTCTCTCCTAATGGAAGGACGTGACCAGTGTAGGGGAAGGCCGTCAGCTGGAGGAGCATCAGCATGGTCACTGAGTCCCTCGCTCACCACACAGTCTGCAGAGCTCTGCACCTCGGCCCAGGCGCTGTCCGAGGCTGGCGATGGGCCAGGTGTGGTCCCTCCCTCGCTGCAGAGGTGGGTAACAAACGAGCAGACAGGACCATTTCGAGGGGTGAAACACCCAATAAAGAAAGTCAAAGCAGGAGTTTGTGAAGGGCAGCTGCTGGGCAGTGTGGACTCCTTCCAGGAGGGTGCAGGGAGGTCTTCTTGGAGGAGGTGTCACTTGAGGTAAGAGCTGGACAGTGGAAGCCCTGGGCTCAGAGCTTTCTGGACAGAGGGAAGAATAAGCATGAAGGTGCTGAATGCAGGACCTGGGTGGCATGTGGGAGAACAGGAAGAGGCTGGAGTGGCCACAGTGGGAGGGAGGGGACGGGATAGAGGAAGCCAGACAGTCTGCAAAGCTCTGTCTGGGCTTTGCAGTGAGGGCAGCAGAATCCAGGCCACTCGGGCCCCAGGTCAGGGGAGCCTCTGGGATGAAGCGCTAAGTGCAACGAGATTTATGTGTGAAATCTAACCATTCTGAAAATATGTAGAAAGGCTACATGTCAAAAATCGGAAGCAACCAATTTTTAGGATGAGATGTCTTTTAACAGGTAAATGGACAAATTGTGGTGCATCTAGACAATAGGATGCTGTTCAATGACACTGAGAAATGAGTTATCAAGACACGAGAAAAAGGCATTTCCAAGCATCAAATCTAAAAGGCTACATACTGTATGATTTCAACTATGACATCCTGGAAAAGGCAAACTATGGTGACAGTAAAATGAGCAGCAGTTGCCAGGGGTTTGGAGGGAGGGAGGGATGAAGGAGGGGAGCATAGAGGACCGTAGGGCAGTGACACCCTCTGTGAGTTACTGCAAGGGTGGACGTATGACACTACCTATTTGTCAAAGCCCATGGGAGGCACAGTGCCAGGAGTGAGCCGTGACGTAAACCATGGGCTTCAGTAAGCAATAATGCATCGACATGGACTCATCAGCTAACAGAGGTACCAGAGCCCTGCAAGATGCTAACTGTGAGAAAAACTGGGTGGAGGAGAGAAGGTTATGGGAACTTTGTGCTGTCTGCAATTTTTTAAAAAAATTTCTTATTTTTATTGATTTCAGAGAGGAAAGGAGAGGGAGAGAGAGGGAGAGAGAGAGAGAGAGAGAGAGAGAGAGAGAGATCAATGATGAGAGAGAATCATTGATTGGATGCCTCCTGCACACCCCCTACTGGGAATTGAGCCCACAACCCGGGCATGTGCCCTTGACCAGAACCAAACTTGGGATCCTTCAGTCCACAGGCCGATGCTCCATCCACTGAGCCAAACCAGCTAGGGCTGTATAATTTTTTTAGTAAACCTAAAACTTCTCTATACAATAAAATCTATTTTAGTATAAGAGTTGCTCACCGTAACCGATTTGGCTCAGTGGATAGAACGTCAGCCTGCGGACTGAAAGGTCCCAGGTTCGATTCCGGTCAAGGGCATGTACCTTGGTTGTGGGCACATCCCCAGTAGGGGGTGTGCAGGAGGCAGCTGATCGATGTTTCTCTCTCATCAATGTTTCTAGCTCTCTATCTCTCTTCCTTCCTCTCTGTAAAAAAACAATAAAATATATTTTTTAAAAAAAGAGTTGCTGTTACAGTGCTTGTACGAGCCATTGGCAGGTGTCCTGGTCTTCCCCGCCCACCGGGGCCTGTCTAACCAGACCCTCCGGTGACCAGTGCCCAGGGCAGGGCGGGCAGGTGGCATTCAGGGCAGCCACTGGCACAGGGACGATTGGCCACAGGCAGGGACGCTTCACTGAACCTGGGTTCTCCGGTTCTGCCACCCACTTAATCTCTCGGGCTCTCTGTTTTCCCTTCTGAGAAAGGGAGCTAAAGCCATCACCTCTCATCTCGCAGGGAAGCCTGAGGAGAGCGGTGACCGGGCCAGGTTCTTAGTCTGCTGCCCACCACACCTCAAGCTTTCACAACGTGCAGCAGGCAAGTTAAAGTGTATCGTAAGTTACTGCCCACCTTTTCATGGGGTGGGTGAGATGGAGACACTGTCTCACCTCTGACTTGAAAATGTCTGTTCTAAAAAGTATAGGCCTGGCCCCGTGGCTCAGGGTTGGAGCGTCAGCCTGCGCACCAGAGGGCTGAGGTTAGATTCCTGCCCCCAGTTGGGGGAGGCAGCCAACCAATCGATGTGTCTCTCTCACACTGATGCTTCTCTCTCTCCCCCTCCATGCTCCTTTCCACTCTCTCCAAAATCAATGGAAAAACACCCTCACTCCTAGGGTGAGGATAGGAAATAATTTTTAAAATTTTTTAAAAAAGTATAAAGAAATCAATGCTTACAAATGAACAGGCATGAAAACATGAAGTGCCGGGACCCCTCCCGTCCCCGAGGCCTCCCAGTGCGCTGGTCTCTGGCGCGGACCCCCCACTCCCCCTCACGCCACTGCATCATTTTGAAGAAAATACCAGAGACGATACCATTTCAATTGCAAATATGGCCTTAACTTAAACTCCAGTGCCTTCTGTGTTCAAGCACTGCTCTTGCTGACCGTCTTTAGAACCGTCAGGGGCGGGCCTGGTGCGGGCCGAGGAACAGTGTCCTCACCGCCTTCCGTGTGACTGGAAATCGGCCTAATACATGTTCGCGTCAAATTTCCCATCCACTCAAACCTAAAATGCACCTAGCAGTGACTCAGCGGTTACAGTCACAGAGCATGTTTCACATAAACTTGAACCTGAGAAAACAGACGCGCTCCCAGGTGAAAGGCTTGCTTACGGAGACCTGATGCTACGACAGATGCTTGTAGAGAGCTCGGTCTCCGCCGACAGGCGATGGAGAACACTTTGCTGCCTGTTGTCCTTAGACTGTCAGGCCCCTAAAAGGGGTGCGGAGACAGGGAGAGACCAAGAAACCCTGGAGAGGAAGGACAGGTACAAACCCGCATGCGCGGGAAGCAGGAACATAGGCACCACGACACACACAGGTGTGCGCACTTTGAACGATTAGTAAGTCAGTGTTTACTAACACACAGTTCATTTTCAAATTTTAAAAGAATCTAATGAAATGAAGATTTTTTTAAAAAATCAATGCCTGTTTTCAAACTGATGGCCGTTCTGGTTCAGGCGCTGCTGATAACGGGAAGCAATGGGATCACAAGCACCAAGAACCATTTCCTCTGGTATTTGCACGCCCTCAATCCATCGACTGTTGCCGGTTCAGTAGCATAAACTCTATCTTTTCTGTATCCCCCCCCCCAAAATGTCTAGTGACACCGTGAGTTATCAGCCGTGAAAGTGTGCATACATCCTGGGGACACCTGTCTATGAAGCATGACTTGAATACCTCCGGGAGGAGTCCCAAAGAAGGGGCTTGTCCCAGGGGCCGCCTCAGGGGGGAGAACTGGATGATCGGAGAAGATTAGGAGGGGCACTTCCCACTGTGCAACCCAAGTGCTGATGACAGTCACGGCGTCTCCGCGACGGCAAAGGGCACCTTTTCGCGCTGCTGAACTGTTTACCATATGCATGCATTATCCCTTCAAACAGTTGTTTTAAATAAATGGAAGGAGGAAGAGGGGAAAAAACATTTGCCAGACTAAGCATGATGGCGGGCCCTCTACGGAGACTGGAAAGGAATCGTAACATAGGGGAGGCGGCTGTCAACACAGCAGGGCCTCCTCTTCAATCACGTACAGAGGAAATACCCGGTCCACATGCCACAGGGCACCTCAGGGTCAGCGGGACCTCAAGAATCGGTGACTGTGGATTTGAAGTTGCTGGCTCAAGCCATGTTTGCTGTACCTCCTGGCCTTGAATTTAGAGGATTTAGCCGCATTGGTTCCAAGACTTAAAACCAGCCAGGGATCTGGCTGGTTTGGGTCAGTGGATAGAGCGTCCGCCCACAGACTGAAGGGTCCCAGGTTCAATTCCAGTCAAAGGCATATACCTCCGTGGCAATCTCTGGCCCTGGTCAGGGTCTGTGCAAGAAGCAACCAATCAATGTGTCCCTCCCTCTGGCCCTCCCCCTACCATCCGCTCTCCCAAAAATTCAATAGGGAAATATCCTCGGGTGAGGATTTACAACAACTTAAGAAAGCTGTCTGCGCCCTAGATGGCGGCCAGGGGCGGGCACCTCCTAACTTTCCTGACTTAGTTTGGGAGGCTTCTCTGGGCTTGGCGTCCTCCGGGCCGATGAGAAAGAGGAGACATCCCTTTCTACCTAACGCTGCAGGAAGGGGGGACGTTTCTGTCACTGAGACGTGGCTTCCCTGATTTGGCCATGGGACTTGGGATTGGCAGAAGCCCGGGAGCCTCCGGGGAAGGTCCTGCTTCTTCATGTTCCTCCGAGGCTCCGCCTGCTCGCGACATCCCATGGCTGCAACGGTCAGAGTGGGGCGATGCGGATTCTTATCAAACACAGAAAACAAAAGCAAACAAACAACAAACTCATCCAAGACAAACTCACTCAACTCCCAGGCCTGGCAGCTGACGAACCAGCACCACAGACAGTTCCGTGGCCTCTGCACACGCCAGGCAATGAGCAAGACATTCTCTGGGAGGTAAGTCAGATCAGACCTTGAACTTAAAATACGAATCTGCAGCTGCCCAGCCTTCTCCGCCCCCCTCTACGCCTCCCCCAATAAATCTCTTTTTTTCAAAATTTTTATCTAATTTCTCTGAATAATTTTTTTAAAATTAAAAAGGCACAGAGTATGATATATTGCACCAAACTTCTGTCTTGGTGTGTGTGTGTGATTATATGTATAACTTACATGAAATGAAGCATTACTGATAAAGCTGAGCTCTAGCCCTGGGCTGGTATGTGTCTGTCCAGGCCTCTCCCTGGGCTGGCCCACACTCTCCCCTCCCTGCCCTTCCTCACACCACACTGACATGATCTGCATGGTATTTAAGTGTGGGTTTAGGTTTACAAACATGGGATCACATTGTACATGTTGTCTTGCAACCTGACCTTGTCACAGAAATTTAGTTCACTGCTTTACCCATTGCCTAGCGTCCCTGGGTCGGGACACACTACCTTGGATACACCTGGGCCCTCCCGACAGCCATTCAAGTTGTGTTCAGTTTTCTAAGGTCACATATGATGTCCTTGTCGTAACGTCACCCCAGCACATGCCTCCTTGCCCACCTCCACCCGCCTGGAAACAGACGTGGGAGCCAGCACACCCCAATGTGACCTGGTGTTGCGAACGGCCACTCCGAACGGCCACGCTATGCACATCTGAAGTGTGAGCACTGTTTCCCCACATTGTTTCCAACACTTGACATTGTCAAATTTAAAATTATTTTGTCAATCTCGTGGGTGGAAAATGTCCTGCCCTTTCTTTTTTCTCTCCCCTCTTCCTTCTAATCTTCTCTCCTTTATAGCCTGTGCAAGGCCTAGGACCTCCCCACAGTGACGCCTGCCCCACCCCCACGGGCCACTCACGGTGACGGCCACCACCAGAGGCCAAGGGCAGGCAGGGCCTTGCAGCAGCCCCCTGGCGGAGATTGGGCTGCAGCCATGCCTCCTGGCTCTGCCTCTAACTGTGTGTGAGGACAGGGATAAGGGAGGCCTGGGCCACCGTGGAGGGTAAGTGCCCTTTCCTATTTGCACCAGGATTTCTGAATCCGGGCTTCCAGCAGCATCAGTGACACCCTGGCAGAGAGCAGGCAGGGAAGCGCCCCACCAGGTACCATGTGCCCACGTCCTTTATCGCAGAATCTGGAGAAGGGCTGCTGGCTCCTGCCCACAGCAGGCACTTTACGCCCACCCTCTGAGCCTCAGTTTCATAACCTGTAAGTGGGGCAGCACTAACCTCCTCGAGCGCTCGGAGAGTCGTTACCGATCTTCGCTCACTGTGTGACCCAGCCCCTCCTCCCTCTGCCCAGCACGGGGCCTCTGTGCAATCCGGGGGCAGTTTCTGGAGTAGCTCACAGGCTCAGTGTCCATCTACCTGGTGAGCCAGAGACCACACACCAGCACTGACTGAGGGAGAGCCGGAATGAGGAAGCACTTTGGCCTCTGAGGTCTCCCACAGGCGGATCCGGGCTCCTGAGGGGCAGCTGTGGGTCCTGTCAACCCCGCGTGGCTGAGAGCTGGCCCCTCTCCAAAGGCAGGGGCTGAGCTCTCCACAGGCAGCTGCCCAGGAAGCCGGGCTCCGTGAGCCAGGGCAGGCAGCTCCTTAGCAGCCGCTGGAACTTCTCAGCGAAGTAGTTGGCATACAAATGCCGAAGCCCAAATGCACAATACCCGGGGCGTGAACCGCATCCCAACGAGCTGAGGGGGCAAAAAGCAGCTGCAGGCGCGGACCCGCCACACTCGGCCACATCGAGGGAACGGGCAGGGCCTCCCTCAATCGGGTCAACCCACACGAAGTGGTGATGTGGGCACCTCTCCTTCTCTCCATCGATGTTGATGCCACTCTTTGGAGGCTTTGGGGGCAGGGCCATGTTTAGAGCCAGGGGCAGCGCCGCAGGCCGGGTCTGTGACTGACAGCCTGCGCGGCAGCATGAGCACTGCAGCAGGAGTCCATCAGCCCTGCTCTGGCCTCCGTGTATTTCGTTCTGTGCTACCACCAAAGCGGCCAAAGCATTTCTTTCCATGTCTGACCTTCCAAGTAACCCAGCACCCCACTCTCTCCCCAAATGCGTAATAAACATGTAGGGGTGATGGTTACAGAGCAGGCCCACTGCATTTGCTTATGGAGGCATCCCCAGATCAGAGCAAAATAAACCTCTCTTCGAGGAAGGTATTACCATTCTCCCCATTTTCTAGATAGAAATTGAGTGCCAGAGGTAAAAGGAAAAAATGCCAGGCCCCGAAATGCTGTCAGTAAGAGAGTCAGATAAAGGCATTCACAAACTGACACCAGGTTAAAATAGAGGCTGCGTGGATGGCAGCCATAAACAGCCTGACTCCAGCTTCCGTCTGGAATCTAAGCTGCACACACATGAACAGAGCTAGTATGTTGTGAGCCAGACCAGCATGTCCACAGTGCTTGTCTCTGGGTGGTGGGCTCGTGGCTGATGTTTTTACTGTCGTATCTCTACATCCTAGCGGGGCTGTGGGCAATTGGTGGCTCTGCCGTCCCCTCCACAGTGCTCGGTTTTCTCATCTGTAAAATGGGGATAAAAATAGCACTTCCCACAAAGGGTTGTTTGGGGGCTAAAGGGTTAACCTGTGGAGAGTGCAGAGAATGGCATCGGCACTGTTCGAACACGTGGGTTGCTAACAGCAACTGCATCCATTGTGGTCCACCTCCCTCCTCCCGGAGGTCAGAGACCCATGGCGGACTCACAACCAACCCTCCAGGCCAGGCCTCTGGTAAGGGCTCAACATCATCACTGGGCCGCTGGCCAGATGCTATTCTAAGCCGATGCTAACCCGGAACAGCACACAGGGCACCAGAGCCGAAGCTCAGGGCCTTCGGGGTCTCACTCAGTTCTGCTTCTTTTCATTTCTTCTTTTTTAAATTTAATATATTTTTATTGATTTCAGAGAGGAAGGAAGAGGGATGTGATAGAGAGAAAGAAACATCAGTGATGAGAGAGAATCAGTGATTGGTCACCTTCTGCATGCCCCCCACTGGGGATCGAGCCCAAAACCCGGGCATGTGCCCTGACCGGGAATCGAACCGTGACCACCTGGTTCATAGGTTGACGCTCAACCACTGAGCCACACCGGCTGGGATGATTCTTTGTATTTCAGGTTTTTATTACAAAAATGTGCTACAAATTTTTAATTGTTCTATTTCTTACAATATTTGAAGCTTAAGAACATGGCTAAGATTTCCAGGCTATGTTAAGACCAAGGAAAGCAGTGTTACTAATACAGCTATAAAAGGTTTTGACTAAAAAAAGAAAAATGCAGATAAGAGTTTCCTAATAGGCCAACTAAAAAAGAAAAGACGGGAAAAGACATTTCCAGACTGGAGCTCTCATGAAACTGAGGGTCTTTATGATTTTTGATTAAATTTAGCTTTAAATCCTAACTCTAGAAATTATCTCTCTTTCCAGGCCCTTCAGAGACCTAGCCTTTCCCCTGGATAATCAGCAACCCCGAGGCAGCAGCAGACAGTAGCTGGACCTGGGGTCACAGGTCTGGACCTCTGGCGGCTAAAGACCACATCTGGGCCCAAGTTATGTCTCAGCCCCAGAGCCCTGGGGTGGAGAGATCCCCTGGCTGCTTCCCCATGAGACCAGATGGAGGGACGCTGGGGTGGATCTCACAACTGTTCTCAAGGCCTGAATAAATGACTCACTACCCCGACTTCACTCCTACCAATAAGCTCCCAGCACGACCTCGAACCCCTAACCCACAGGGCCGTATGGTTTTGCCTCCATCATCTGTAACCTGCATGTATCAGGGATCGGGCGTTTTTTGAGCATTGGCTCCCATCCTCCTGGGCGGCGCCATTCATAATGAAATAGCCCATCTCCCTCACGGCACGTCTGGGTGCTTGCCTCTCTCTGTTAGATAACACTAAGCCAGTGACCAAATAACGTACTTTCTCCCATGGGTTCCCACGGTGGAAAAAGCACTTATTCGTTGACGGTTCAGTTCCTCAGATCGATTTTTGCATAGTGTCAGGCATTGTGCTAGGTCTTTAAGATGCTGAGATAAGACAGAATCCTGGCTCTCCAACAGCGGCCAGTCTCCTCTGTCCTTAGAAATCCCTTGACTTAGTCCTTCCAGACCATATGTAGGAGTCAGCTCCTTGCTTGGAAACAAATGTGTGTGTGTGTGCGCGCACACGTGCACGTGCACACGTGTGTGTATGTAAAAACAAGGCCACAGTAAAGGTACCCCCGTCTCCCCCCACAAGTCGACCACCGCTGGGAGTTTGCAAGGAAGAGGGGCATTCTGAGTGGGTGGGAGTTGCCAACGCCCCACAAAGTGCTGCCTCTCTGAGCCTAGGCCCCGGACTCACGGCAGGAAAGCTGCGGGAAGAAGGGAGCCCTGGTGGCCCCAGAGCCCTGCAGCGCCAGGGGGCGAAGACTCCTGAGTCACCGCCTCCTCCCAGTTCTGTTTCTCACGCTCCAGTCCATGGCCCGCTGGGAGCCGCTGGGAGCCGTTGGGAGGCCCGGGTTCCTCGGGCTGGATTACCGCTTGCTTCCCTGCAGAACACTGACTGGGTCCTGGGCACTTATAAGATTCCATCCGCAAGGTCAACACAGCCAACCCTCTGACACAGCTTCCTTCCGAGGCCGAAACCAGGAAGTGGTGCTGGCTCCTCCGAAGCTTTCCTCAGAACACCCAGCAGAAGGACAGCCCAGGCTGCACCCCTGGGCGCTGTCCTTCCCTCTAAGATCAGCATGTGAAGGGGTGCTGGGACTCAAAGGGTCAAGTTTCAATCATGGAGCCCCCGGGTCACCGTGGCAGTGGGAAGAACAGTGGCCGAGCCGGGGGCTCTGGTGGGGTAGGGACCCAGGGGAGGAGCAGGTGTGGGGATTTCACCAGCTCACAGCGTCACTTTGACAAAATCGCCGTCCTCTCTAGAAAATGCTAGGGAAGGGTCTCCAAGCATCCTTCTGGATTTAAATCCAGCAATTCCCATGTCGACAATCCTGCTGAGGTCACCAGCGATTGATAGGACACATAGCAGAAGAGGTGAGATTTAAAAAAGAGGAGCCAGCAAAAGGTTGAAAGAGGGATGGGAATGAGGGGACAAACTTTGTCATTAAACAGCTAAAGCTGTGATAATAACTTTAAACGTGGTTTTGTTGCTACACGACAGATTTCAATGGGACGAAATGGAAAGTCCAAACACAGAGCTGAAACCACGAGGGCTTTAACATGCGTATAAGGAAGGCGAGGAAAGCGGGGCGAGTGAGGACAGTCGGTGGGAAACGGGAGCAGCAGCAGGTTGGATCTGACCATCACATTTCCCACCCGAATCAGCTCCAGACTCACCAAAGCTTTCAGTGCTGAAAAAGGAAAGCATAAAAGGAGTAAGGAGGAACTGAAAATGGAATCCTGGCGTAAGAAGGCCTTTCTAACTATATATGGAACCCAGAAGCCATAAAAGAAAGAAAATCTTGATAAATTCATCTACATGAAAATGTCAAAGCTCACTATGGGCAAAGTTGAAAGACTAGCATCAAAACAAGAAAAAAATATGTGCAACTCCTACCTCAGGAAAGCGCTAAGCTCCCCAAGACACGAGGATATGGGAATAGAAGAGAAAAAGAAGCCAGTGACCGTGGGAGGGGGGGGAGGTCGTCCCTGCGGACGCTCTGAGCAGGATGCTGACGGGAGCCACAGTGACCCTCCATGGGAGGGAGTCAGGCTCTCACCCATGACATTCTGACCCCAATTTGTCCCCCCAGCAAAAACCACCGAGCTACCCCACAGTGGCAGGCCCCTTTCTTGGCCCAGTCCTGGCTCTCGCTTCTTCCATTCCTTCTGGGATCATCCAGCTCATGCCCTGGCTCCATAAGAAGCACCCCCGGCCCTGGACTGGACGCTGCCGAGGCCCCGCTGCCGCCAGCTCCCTGAAACCTAACTGCTCGAGTGACTACAGGACCCGCTGGTGGCCGCTGGTGGCGGGCTTTGGCCACACAGTGCAGCAAGTAGCTAGTTACATACTGACTGTGAGAAGTGTCAGCGCCAAGACCCTGCCAGAGACAAAAGGTGGGGCTCGCGGATGGTGAGCCTGAGTCAGTTCCCTTCCCTGGGGACCCTGGTCTGAAACTCCTCCCCACACGATGCCTCAGTGACCCAATGGGGAGGAAGGGCTTTCTAGCTGGGCGGCCAGGAGGAAAAGCCATTTCCTGCTCGGACCTCAGAATACGAGGTCTTCACAGCACCTGGGTCTCCATCCATCTGCGCGGACTGGCTGCTCCGGGAGGCGCTGTGCTCAGACCTGGGACACGGGCACGAGGTGTGTGAGCCTGGCTTTCCTGGAGTGACAGCTCGTGGGTGAGAGTGAGCGCCACACGGAACCCCAGTGCAGACAGCAATGATTCGGGGTGTCCCAAGGGACAGGAGGACCAGGTGGGGCCTGTGAAGAAGTGGTGCTCGGATGTGGCGGGGGCAGCAGGAGTCACTCTGGGGAAGACGCGTGTTCGCGCATGTTGCTGGGGATGTAGCTCACAAGCTAGAGGTCCGAGGCAGGTGACAGCATGTGCCAAGGTCCTGAGGCTGGAAGGCTCAGGCCAGAGGGGCAGGCCGAGGAGGAGTTGGGCGTTTTGATCTCACAAGTCATGAGCAGCCCCTGAGGGATTTTAGGCAAGATGGGAACATGGCAGGGAGTGGACACAGGATACCGCCTAACAAGATTTGAAGTTTCAAAAGATCACTCATTACCCAGCAGAAAGGCGATGCGGTGGGCCTGCCGGAGGACGCAGGGCGGTAAGGATGCAGCTGCACCCTCCCAGAGAGCCCAGGGGCCTGGGCCTCGTGTAGGGGTGGCGATGGGGGTGCAGGTGAGGAGAAGCAGGCGCTCTGGACAGGGTCTGCGGGGGGACAGGGACATGGCAGGACGCCAGTGGGCGAGGAGGGAAATGGTGAAGGCAGGGTGACTCGGTTTCTGGCTTCGGCAGCAGGTGGGAAGTGGTGCCACGCCCTGGGGACACTGCAGGGGAAAAGGGCATGCACTCAGGCCCCTCCTGAGCCTCGGTTTCCCCAGTGTCCAGGGAGGGGGCCGGGCCACGCAGGGTTCTCCAGCTCGTTTCATCAGCCACATCTGGAGTCAAAACCAATGCACGCAGGCCTGGTACCCAAACACGTCAGACAAAAGGGGCGATGAACACTCAGGGTGGAGAGCTTGGCATGGCCCTCAGTTCCCAGTGGACCCCACGAGACTTTATCCCCAGAACGTGTGAAAAAAAGACAGGACTCAGGGATTTTGCCTGCCCTGCTGTCCGTCTGTCCTGCTCTGCTGTGGGGCAAACCGGCTTCGTCCTGGCAGAGCCGTCCCTCCTGCAGCTTCAGACCTGCCCTGCAGTCCCCCCGGCCTTCTGGCCAGTCAACAACCCTAAGCACGGCCCCGGGACTGAGTTCTGCCGCTGGGGGCCGGGCCGGGGGCAGCCGTCAGAGCAGCTCCCCGCAAGGACTTAGCAGGTTTGCCCTCAGCCTGGACGCTCCCTGCGCGATGGTAATCCTGCGCCCTGTTCAGACGCGCATTTAAAAATACCCCTGGGATGTGTGGGTACAGAGAGAAAGAAGCCGGCACCTCAGCCCACACAGAATGCAAATGTGTGCCTTGAAGAAATCTATGTTGATCTTAAATACAGGCCTGAGAGATGAGCACTACCAAATACCAGAAATTAGCGCTCAGAACAGCCACGACGTCACCCAGCCCAAGCCTCCCAGAACCAAGGCTCGTGTCCTACGACGTCCTGATTGCTCCCAAACGTCTCCAGTAACGAAGTTGCCCCCTAGCACAGTTTGAGGACAGAGTCTCATTATTATTTATTCACTCGCCATTCATTCGTAACCCCCACCTTATTCCAAAAGGGGGTGAGGTAGCTCACAAAATTGCCCGTGGCACTTTAAAAAAGAGAGATAAAATCAAGGAAAGGCCAGAGAGAAAACACGGGGAGGAAAGAAAATACGTGATTCTGGCTTAAATTCACACAACACGTGCATTAGGGTCTATGCAGAGACCGGAAGTCTGAACAAAGGCTGGTACTGAGCTTCCGAGCGGGCCCGGGGGAGGAAGAAACACGACCAAGTGACGAGTCTCAGAATCCAAAGGCAGAGCAGGCTTCCCCAGGACTGCGGAGAGTGGTTCCCGTGGTTTCTTCCTGCTGCCCCCCAGTGCACAGGGGGAGGGGGTTCCCGGGCCAGAGGACCCTCCCGCCCCCTTCTCCCCGCCCCCACCCCGCCTCTCCAAGAGTCCTCCGCAAATCTGTCAGAAATCTGAATACTGCTGTCACGATTCTTGCAATATATGCACAATCAGCTGCATGATTTATTTTTTTCATCAACTGACTTTATGTACCTAAATAAATGTATCTGTTAAAGAAACGTTACCCCTCTACTTTGATAAGAATGTCAGAGTCTATTTCCAGAAATGCTAAGGGGCCACAGTCCAGGCAGAGGTAACAAGTCAGTGTAATTATGTCCTGGCAGCCATCACACCCTGTGAGGGCTCCATGCCTGAGGCGGTGCGCTTGTTAGAAAAGGGAGATGAGCCAGCATCCAGTATCAAAATCCCAGCAGCCACAAACTAAACCTTTCTCCCTGATGTACACAGCCAGACGGGGAACCCCCACTGACCACAGGATGCTGCACGCTCACAGCCCCATCGGAGTTACATGGAAAATGGTGGTGCTCACAGGTGCCCAGGCCACCGGCCACCTGGGAAGTGTGTGCAGCAGGTGGCAACCAGGTAAGGATTGCCCAGGTACCAACCCACTTCAAACTCTTCCCTTAAGGCAGTGGTTCTCAACCTTCTGGCCCTTTAAATACAGTTCCTCATGGTGTGACCCAGCCATAAAATTATTTTCATTGCTACTTCATAACTGTAATGTTGTTAGTGTTATGAATCGTCATGTAAATATCTGATATGCAGGATGGTTTTAGGCGACCCCTGTGAAAGGGTCGTTTGACTGCCAAAGGGGTTGCGACCCACAGGTTGAGAACCGCTGCCTTAAGGGAAAAGGGTCACAATGTTTCTCTCCACATTCAAGAAAGTATCCATTTGCAACCGATTGGAAATTTTAAAACAGGCCCTGCCCCACAGAGGCTGTGAGCTGCATCCCTGGAAGACCCTCTGAAGCCGCTGGGCTGCGGCCGCACGGGAAATAGGTGTCGGCCGGCAGCTTCAGCCCCTTTCCGTTTCAGTGAAGCTTATGAGTCCGAATTCATCGCATTCACTTGCTGGCAAACATTCCCTGTGTCCTTGCTCTCTTCTCACTGACAAAACAACATCATCATGATCACCATCACCACCATCATCATCATCACTGTCATTGTCACCTTCATCATCAGCATCATCACCATCGTGACCATCATCATCACTGCCACAGTCATCATCACCATCACCATCATCACCATCACCATCATCATCACTACCATCATCATCATCATCACCATCATCACCATCGTGACCATCATCATTACTGTCACCACCATCATCATTACCATCATCACCATCACCATCATCACCATCATCATCACCATCATCACCATCACCATCACATCACTGTCACCATCACCATCATCGTCATCATGTTATCATCACTGTCACCATCATCATCACCATCATCACCATCACCATCTTCATCATCATCATCACATCACTGTCACCATCACCATCATCATCTGTTATCATCACCGTCACCATCACCATCACTGTCACCACCATCACCATCATCACAGCAGCTCCCATTTACATATCAGTTACCAGGTGCCAGGCACTGACACTGTTGCAGGACCTTTAAATCCTATATAATAAAAGGCTAATATGCAAATTATCCCCTCAGGAGTTTGACCACCCACTATGATGTGTGCTGACCACCTCGGAGTGGCACATAACAAAGGAAGGACCCGGTCAGCAGCTGGCTGGCAGCCAGAGGCCCTGGTCGGCCCTGAACGCCAGCCAGGCCTGGGACCCTACCCGTGCACGCATTTTATAGGTGAGGAGACTGAGGTGTAAAGGGTTCAAATAGAGTTGGCCAAGGTCATTTGGATAGAACTCAGGGTCACATGTGGGCCTTTAGGTTCCTGACTACCCTTCTCATCCATGTTTGATCTCATTCTGACATCACACTGTGCTCCAAGAGCCAGACACCTTGCCAGGCTCTACCACATGGTATGGAGGCTGGACCTGTGAATTCAGAAGGAAAACCCTCACACAGGAAAAGGCAGGAACAGGATGCAGCCCCACCCCTTGCAGGGTGAATGGTGCAGCCCTCACCCATGCCTTCATTCATTCATTCATTCATTCGTTCATCGTTCGTTCACCTGAGAGTTACCGGTGGTCTGGTCTAGGCACTAACAGTGCAGGAAATGACAGGCGAGTTGCCACAGTGTCTCAGGCCCTACATGTATGGAATTCCATTATTTTTTGGGGGGCGGGGAGGGTAATTCCCCGGAAGCAGGGAGCTTATATTTGGGGTAAGAATTCACAAGTTTTTTAACCCAGCTCGAGGAGAGGACTTCCTCCCAGGAGTAGTAGGACAGCCCATAGGAGACAGGGACCGGTGCACAATTGCATCCCGAGGACTCACTGGATCAATAACCAACAGCACCTCCAAGCCGTGAGTCCACGCACGTGTGGGGCACACCCAGAGCTCAGGTCTAAACACCACGGTGCCTCGACTTCCCCACTCTCAGCACCCACGAGAAAGGAAAGCTGGGTCCGAAGCCCTATCAACGTCTTTTAATGTGCCGATACCATTGTTGGCTGAAAGGCATGAAGAACAGTGTAACGAACACCCCCAGGCTCACAGTTGTTCACACCTGCTGTCCAGGCGTCACAGGTTCATGCCCACTTCCTTCTCTCTCAGACGCGGCCTGCTCACCATCTCCACATTGCTCCCAAGTGGGGAGCCCTCACCTCCAAAGGGCTCAGCCTCCATCCCACTGACATAGCATTAGCTCATCTAACACCATTAAGAAATACCCAGCCCCTATGATAAAATAAAGGTTTTCCCTAAAAATCATTTCTTTTACAATGAAGGGTCTCCCTTTACAGCCATCTGGACAGAATACGCAACCTCTCCGCCTTCGGAACGTCCAAGCTGCCTCTCGACAGGCAGGCTGTCCCACCCCTACATCTCACTGACCCTCCACAGAGGTGACAGCGTGATTCTGAGAGCGCTGCGGGCCAGCAGCAGCACCTGGGCACACGCTAGAACTGCAGGTCCTCACGGCCCAGACCTGCAGAACCAGGACCTCGGTGGGTGGGGTGGGACCCAAGGCAGGTCCTCAGCCCGGAGGGCTAGCAGCTGGAGGAAGGTTCCCCCACTCCCCCCACTCCCCTACCCCCGTGCGCAGAGCCAGCTGGGCAATCAGCACAGAAATGAAAGGAAAGGAGGTTTTATTCTGTCCGCATCTTTGGGAGTTAACTGGTCATCTCTCCACTCCTCACCTGAGTAATAACAATTCCGTGTGCTCTGGCAGGACTTCTGCCCCATAACGCAGATGGCAGAACCTCTGCAAATAGAGGGATTCAGCTGTGACATGTCAAATTACGTCAAGATGCAATGAAGAGAGGGGGCTGGAAACAGCAGCGCACAGCCGAGCAACCCTGGGCCCAGGAAGAAGCTGCCCGCGGCCAGGCCTCGGCTCCCAGACACCCTCCCTCCACAGCTTCAGGCCTGCAAAGCCGAGGACCCCGGGGAGGGGGAGCAGTCAGGTCCTCCTGAAGATGACGTCTTATAGTTTAAAAATAGAATGTGCACGATAGGAGCAGTCTCCCGCAAGCAGAGCATTATGTAACCACGATGTGATTACAACCCGCATCAAGTCGCAGGCTGCGGGTCGATACCACTGACTCAGGGCTCACTGGCTGGCAACCAAGTGAATACCTATGTGTCTGTGCATGGACTGCACTCTCCATTCCTCGCAGGCAGGGAACCGCAGGCAGAGCTCCCGAGGGGTGTGGTGAGGGAGGGAGATTGTCCATGGGGCGGGGAGAGTGGTTTTCAGCACGGGTCCCTGGGCTGGCCTGGGGGAAGCGTGGGCTTGACCCGCAGCCCCTGAGCAGACTCTCCCCGGGACGTTTGCTCCTCCGGCAGAGTGGCGCCAGGTGACAACAATGACAAAGGCTGCAGCACCACTGTCCCTGCTCCTCTCCTCGGTGAGACAATACACCCTGTTTCTGAATGGACCTCAAGCCGGTGTCTTTATGCTGCGTTACATGCAGATTTAGTAACCGGCCACCATCCTGTGCGTGTGCTTAATTCTGTCCGTCATCCTCCGGGAGTAACAGCAGCAACTGCACCGGAGGCTGCAGCGAGCAGCGGGGGGGAGGGGGGGCGCGGCTTTCAGACACCTGTCCTCCCCTCCATTCCCTGTGACACACCATTTCCCTCTGGGTCCAAAACACGCAGCTCAGAAGCACAGCAGGGCACCAGCCCACCCAGAATCCAATCCTGCTTCCAGGACGTTCACGTGACCCTTATTCACACCAGGAAGTGGCTTCCTGGGCTCCCAGCTCCAGATATCCAACCCCACTTGCCAAACCCACAGATGATCCTAAATGCAGAACCCAGGGGGGCAGAATGTGCGCTCCTGCCCGCCCCGCAGGCGTCCGGGCGTCCGTGGCGGAGATTCCCGGGGACAATGACCCAGAGACAATTCTTCCAGCCACTAAATCAAGGCTGCAGCCGCCCCTGTCGGAAACCTCCCCTGCTTTGAGTTTTTACAAACCTGGCTTTGAGCAGGACCGCATGCAGTTCATGGCCCAGCAGCCATTACTTCCTGGAACTGCTCTTACATGCTGGAGGTGAACAGGCACCAAATGGAACTTCCAAATTTAGCCCAGAGGAGCAGGTTAAAAGAACATTCGTGTGGAAACAAAACACTCTTTGGGGCGCTTGGCTGAGGCTCCTGGCTGCCTCACCTGGCTACCCCCCCCCCCCCAACGAGAGAGGGGTATTGGCTCTTCCTCATCCTGGACCCCACTGTGGCCACTTGATTCAAGGTAGGAGAGAGGCCACTCTCCAGCTGCTGGCCCTGCTGCTGTGCAAAGCATTTGCCTTTAAGAGGACCCCGAAAGCACCCCGCAAAGGATGCCGGCTCCCCTCCCACCCCCAGGAGCCTGGGGGATTCCACTTACCCCGTGGTGAAAGGAGTGCTCTGAATTAAGGTCCTCATCCCCTCAGGAAAGGGCGTCCTGGAGGCTCCCGGGTCCCGGCTCCCCAGCCTCCCCCAGAGGTATTTGGCAAAGAGCCCCACTGCTCTCAGGACTCGACTCATGGCTCCGGGAACAACCCCCACCGTGCACAGAACTGCAATTGTCAGGAAGTTCCTGTCTGCCTTTTGGGGCTGAACACCATTATTATCTGTAAACATTTTTAAATACAGACGGTGCAGGAGTGCGGGCTGGGGGTGGGGGGGGATGGGGGTGAGGGGGGCTGCCCAGGTCCTGAGGAGTCAGCTCAGTGCCCGAGCACCCACACAAGTCTCCAACAAGCCCCCAGCTCTGCTCAGGGCCCAGGCAGGCAGCTGGACAGAGCCTGGCAAAAACTGCCAGAAGCAAAGCCCTAAATCCCATATACAACTCCCACCGGGCAAGGTCCAGGAACTAACCACAGGGCGCTCACCCTTCTCAGGCCCCTGCCCCCTGCAGCCATGTGGACCTTGGCCAGAGGGCACCTTGGCCCTGCACAGTCGTGAGGTGGGTACCCCCATCTTAGAGCAGGCGGCTGCCCCGAGCCAAACCCCACGCCACAGCGGGAGAACAGGGTCCTGACGCAACCGCAGAACAAAAGATGTGGAAGGCCCTCACTGCACCCGGAGGGCCCAGCCTGTCCTGCTGATGCAGTAAATTCAGGGATGGGCTGGTCTCCGCAGAAGGAAACTCCCTCCGAATGCCAGGCTCCCCAGGAGGCATTCGTGCCCTGGGACCTGCATCAGGAGGACGGTCCATCTACAGATTCCCCCCAAGAGATCCGGGAGCTCTCACTTTGCCGGAATTTTCCAATATGTGACTAGGTTCTCCCAAGAGGCCACGGAGGGAGGGATCCCAGCCCCATTCTACAGAGGGGCAAACTGAGACCCAAGGAGGCTCAGCAAAGGGCAGGGGGAAGGGAGGCCTGGCACAGCTGGGGACACTCCAGCCACACTGATTAATCATGAGATGACGAGTAAATCAGGGTTGCCCTAGAAAACCCCACGTTTATAAATCATCAAACCATATTGGTTTGGACACTGGGGAGATACAAGAGGAGTAGGGTGCCCTCTGCCCTCTGATCTTTCACAACGCACTGCAACAGACAGGTCTGGTCTATGGACCAGACTCCCTGGCTCAGTTTCCTTCTCACCAACCCCTTGGATGCCAGCCTAGTGACCCGCGCTCACCTCTGGCCATGAGCCTGTGGCAGCCGCCTCCTACCTCCCCCGGCCTTGCCGGCTACCCTGGGTCTATGCACCAGGGTGAGAGGGCTGGGGCAGGGGGACAGAGGGGATATGGGGTTGAGGAGCAGGGATGGTGGAGGGGATGAGGAGAGGCACAGGTGTGCTGAGAGGAGAGCCTCCGTGGGGATGAGGGCCAGATATCCTGTCCCCATGTGACCCCCATGCCCCCCGCCCCCTGTATCTTCATGTGCCATCTGCAGAGTACAAGTCCCTTTTGCTCCTCACACTCAGAAGGTGCGCTCTCCCTCTCCCTGATGTCCAGGGGAGAAAACTGAGGCCCAGCGAGGACAGTCACTGCCGAGGTCACAAGGAACAGAGAGGGGATCCCAGAGCCCAGGTCGTAGCCGGGACCACTGCGCCAAGTCCCAGGTCATCTCATTACCGACCCGCACCTGGGAGAGGCGGGCATTCTCACAGGCTGAGAGGCACCCTGAGGGGAAGCGTGATCCCCCGCCCTGTCTCATCTCCCCCCAACCTCCCATCTTCCCAGGTTGGGGCCACACCTCCTGGCTGCTATTTCTATCCAACGCCACCTCCCCACCCCCACGGTCCACGTGGCCAGTAGCACGGGAGGCTCATTCCCGGGATCCCCACCACCTCCTGGCCCCACCACCCACTTTTCTCATTTCTGGTTCCAAGCAGATAGCTTAGTGGCCGCTGGGGAAATGCCACCATGGCACCATGCTCTCCCACTGCCGGGAGCCGGTCCATCCTTGCTGTTTCTAGGGACCTGGCATATATGGCATACTGTTCTTAATATATTTGATCACCTTCTTGGCACTATGAGTTTTAACCAAGGTCACCTCTCCGAGAAAGGTTGTTTCCCCAGGTAGGGATTTTCCCCTGAAGTTAGGGAGGGAATAAAACCTCTTAACTAAGTGCCAGGTGGGTAATTAATCACTTTAACTACGAACAATCATGCTTAAGCTGCATAATCTTTACTCCCTGAAATGGAGATAAGAAACGCCCTAACCTTTTGAATAGAGATTGATAGGATTGGAATCAACTGGTATAAATACAGAGGTAACAAGACAACAGGACTCAGAACTCACACACAGAACTCAGAACCTACACACAGAACTTAGAACACAGAACTTAGAACACAGAACTTAGAACACAGAACCTACACAGAACCGAGAGACAGAAGAACTTCGCTGGAGAGAGCATGGCAAGGGATCCTGGACGGAAACTGGAGACGGAACCTAGGGACAGAGCCTAGAGACAGGACATGGCAAAAGATCCTGGACAGAAGCTGGCAACAGAACTTAGTCAGAACCTAGAGAGGCAGACCGAGAGACAGACCCGAGACACAGAACTCAGAACCTACAGACAGAACTTAAGAGACAGAACTTAAGAGACAGAACGTAGGAGACAGAACTTACACGGAACTTAGAAGACAGAACCTGGCTGGAGATTCTAACCAGAACTTTGCTGGAGATCCTGACCAGAACTTGGCTAGAGGAACCTGGCTATGATGATCACCCGATGGCTGCCTCCGTGTCAAGAGAACCTGACTAGAACTTGGACAGAACTTGGCTGGAGAACCTAGCGAGGGAACATGGCTACAGAACCTGGCTGGAGATCCTGACAAGAGAACCCAACTATGCTGATGAACTGAACACTGCCTCTGTGCCATTCATTCCTTCTTCACCGACTCCGTCCACACCTTTGGGGACCCCTGGACCTGCTGGGGCTGGACCCCGGCATCCCACAAATTCATTCATGTGGCTTCAGCTGAGCACCGAGCACTTCGGGGACCCTCCTCACCCCAGCTGACTGTCTATCCCATTTCCAGTCCTCGTCGGGGTATTGAAAATGAGCTCAGCCCTTGCGCGTGGCAATCCTGGATTCTTTTCCAGAGGCTTAGAATATTTCCCTCTGAACTCCCAATCTCGGCATCTGTCCTGAGGACCCCTAAATGCTGAGAAGCCCCACGCACAGGCCTTCCTGCTCTTCAGGTTACACTGAAATGCGGATGCTCTGGAGACACCCAGCAGCAGGGACCAGCTAAGTACGGGTTACTGAGGTGGGTGTTCTATTGAAATGCCCGCCATTTTGGACGACATGAAATAAACCATTTTATTTGATTATGAAATTTAAAAAACGTGAACCAGGTGCAGAATGAGGGTTTTATCCTTTTGGGTGGGACGGGGAGGCGAGAGCCAGCGCGCGGTGCGGGTGTGGGCCGGGCACGTTGTGGCGGGCAGGCCCTGCGGCCGGCGGGCCCTGGACAGCACACTCGCCTCCGAGGAGCACGGGCAGAGGCGGGCGGAGAAGGGCAGGTGGCAGGAGCTGCTGTGAGCGAGGGCACCGGGCACCTGGAAGATGGGCTGCTTCCCCTCAGTCACAGAAGAGACTGGAAGCAAGGTCTCAGCGACATTGCCAAGCTGGGACATGCGAGAGGCTGGCCGGCAGCCCTGCGGCCCTGGCCGAAGCGGGGAAGACGGATACAAGCTGGTCAGGTGATTTCGGCCGATGAGGAGCCAGCTCCCTGGCACTGGGAGAGGGGTGTTTGGAGGCTGCAGGTCAAGGCTGAGATCCACTGGACAGTGACCTTGGGACCCCCGAGACCCGGGTGCCCAGGCTAGGTCAGTGAGCGCTGTGCCAGGACATGGCTCTGAGGCAGAAAGCGGGGCTGGGGGACATCCCCAGGGGGCTGAGGGCAGCAGGACTATACCGAGAGTGGCTGCTTGAGTTTAATTGTGGAGGAAGAGCCATTTATCCATGAAAGATCAAGGGTGCGGCCATGGAGGTGGGCTGCCGGAGGGGAGGTAACTATCTGGCCGCCTCTCCATCACTGCTCTGACCGCAGGTGTCAGTCACTTCCTGGCCCCTCTCTAAGGGGAAGCTGTTGTTTTCTTTATCCACTTGCTTGTCATTTATCCATCGACCGCCATTCGCCCGGGCTACCGAATAAAGCATTTCCTTAATGAGAACCTATGGTTCGCTGGGTTCTTCTCTCCTGGGTACTGAGGAAAAGGAGAACCCTCAGCAGAGAACAGGCCCCAGCCAATGATTCCGGGGTGTGGTGAAGGCCGGAGTGGGGTGGGGCTGAGTGGAGGGGGGCCAAAGAGGGGAAATGGGAACTCTGGAATACTGTCATCAATAAAAAACGAGGCGCGTGGCAGGTCCTACAAGCATCGTACAGCCGTGGGCATTCTCCTGTTGATGCAGATGGTAGAATATTAAATATAGTCCTTATACCAACTCCTCCATTAGAAGTAAAAACAGAACAGAAACCAGACTGGCTCTTCACTGGACACTTTCACATTGTAAAACCGGTTCCATACCCCAGTTTCCAGCCATTTATACCTGAAGCTCAGAGACGCTCAGAGGCCTCCCCCAGGCCACACAGCTGGAGAATGGAGCTGGTGGGCGACCTGCGCCCAGGGAAGCCGGGCACAGACAGGCCCCGGCACACATGGGGCCTGCCCTGTGCCAGGTCAGAGGTCGTCACGCTGAGGAACGTGTACAACCTTTATTCACTATGCGGGGCCAATCCTACATGCCAGTGTCAGGGAACGGCTCTCACTAAGTGGAGGTGACCTGAAAGGTTTTCAGCCTCATCCGTGTACGAGAGAGAAGGAAAACAGGTTCCCCTGAGGTGACCTGAGGCTCTTCCTAGGTCCGGTCCTATCCCCCAGGCACGTGCCAGCGAGTGCCCCGCTCAGGGCCCTGATGTCTCTGGTGGAGTCTTCTGTCCCGCACACCACACCCACCCAGAGCCCCCGCAGGCCCGGGAGCCATCCGTAGCCACTGCGCTGTCTCTCGGTGGTGGCCCAGTCTTGTCCCCGCAGTCATGTCTACCGGGACCTCACAATGAGACCTTCTTTTGAAGTAGGGTCTTTGGAGATGTAATTGGCTGAGTTGAAATGGGGTCACCCTGGAATCAGTGGGTCCTAAATCGAGGGACTGGTGTCCTCACAAGGAGAGGAGAGGACGCAGAGCCACAGGCACTGAGAGGGCGGTGATGACAGAGCACAGATCACTGTCACCCGGCGCGAGCCAGGGACGCCAGCAGCCCTGGGACTGAGGAGGCAGAGGGAGCAGCCTGCTCCCCTGGGGCTCCAGGCTTCAGACTCCAGGGCATTTCTGGTCCTGGGACACTCCCAGACCCTTCACGTGCCCTTTGAATTCTCACTTCGGAGGTAAACTAACTCTGGGTTACTCCACATCCCCACCCCACTCCACACCCACAGCCAGGACCAGCCCCCAGAAACTCCTGCCTGGGCATCCAAACAAGCCCCTCCTCCCTCCACCAGCAAGGTCCCCACCAGCTCCTTCAAACCAGAGGGATCCCTGGAAAAGGCAAATGCAGTCACATCACTTCCCTATTTACCAGCCTCTGACTTCCTTCCCCTGGATTTGGGGATAAAATCCAGATCCTGGACACACAGTTCCCTCAGCCCGAATACTCCTGCTGCTGCCCCCTCCATCCCCCCTCTCCCTCCTCCTCTGGAATGTGACTCCTCCTGGAGTCCAGCATCCCCCCTCCCTCCTCCCCTGGAATGTGACTCCTCCTGGGGTCCAGCATCCCCCCTCTCCCTCCTCCCCCGGAATGTGACTCCTCCTGGGGTCCAGCATCTCCCCTCTCCTTCCTCCCCTGGAACGTGACTCCTCCTGGGGTCCAGCATCTCCCCTCTCCCTCCTCCCCTGGAATGTGACTCCTCCTGGGGTCCAGCATCCCCTCCTCCCTCCTCCCCTGGAATGTGACTCCTCCTGGGGTCCAGCATCCCCCTCTCCCTCCTCCCCTGGAATGTGACTCCTCAGTGGAAAGGCTGCTTCCTTGAGGAAACCACCTCAGCCTGGCCCCTACCCCAAGCTAGGTTCAGTCTCCCTGCTGTGCCTGACTGTCCCCTGACCGCTTCACACACTCCATGTGTTATTTCTTGTCCGGTGTCTGTCTCTCCCTCCAGACTGCAAGCACCTGTGAGTAGAATTGTTGCCTCTTAGCCACATAACCCCAGCACCATGCAGGAAGCCTGGAACATGGGTGAGAGGATGAATGAATGAATGATTGAATGAATGAATGAATGAGCGAATGAATGAGAGGTCTGCAGACGCACACAGAAAGCTCTAGAGCAGCGGTTCTCAACCTGTGGGTTGCGACCCCTTTGGCGGTCGAACGACCCTTTCACAGGGGTCGCCTAAGACCATCCTGCATATCAGATATTTACATTACGATTCCTAACAGTAACAACATTACAGTTATGACATAGCAACGAAAATAATGTTATGGTTGGGTCACAACATGAGGAACTGTATTTAGAGGGCCAGAAGGTTGAGAACCACTGCTCTAGAGTATAAGGTTTATGCCTCCAAATGGTCTCCCCTGCAGCACTGAGTACACGTATCACCACGATTCCCTTGTACAGGGGTCAGAAGAACTGATACAACTCATAGCAATCCAACCAGGAGACGACAGGCCCAGAGCAGGCAGGGCTGTGGCTCCTGGTCATTTTGTGGGCGAGCGAAGTCAGGGCAGATTGGCTTTTGCATGGTCTTCCTGCCAAAGGCAGTCATGCATACAGGTCAGTTTCCGTCTTATTAGACAGCCTGAGGCCCCCAGTGAGAGCAGGTCTGTCACTGCATGGTTAGCATGAAGTGCAAGGGAGCCAAGGCCCCAAGCAGGTAGGAAATGACATGTACTGGCTTCTCTGGACACAGAAATAACAGCCCACAGAAGGTCAAGCTGGACAAGTTTCCAACGTGGATAAGAAGATTTGAGCAAACATATTTGCTGACACACGTTGCAACCACAGGGGCTGAAGAACCAAGTCCTAAAATAGGGATCCTGGCAACGTTCCAGGGAGTGTGATACAGGAATGGCCACTTGGACTTGTCCTGACACAGGGGATAACGTTGGCACCACACACCTAGCAACACAACAACAACACAAGAGTCACGCTGGAAGTGGCCACTTTCCCAGCTCAGACTTGCCTGGTCCTGAGCAAAGTCATAGTCTCATCAGCTGCTGACGGCCGATGACATCATGGTAGCCCTGAGCCCAACGTCCCCTTCACTGTCGGGGAATAAGGGGTGCTGAGAAGCTGGACAATCCACTGTCTGCTTTAACATTTTGAAATTTGACAGTAGGAATATGAAGACCATAGGATGAGGAGTCCAGTCATCAGACAGTCCAGCTACCACATGCCCTTCCTTGTCCATCAACATTTTGAATAAGTACAGGCAAACAGAAAGTGTTTTCCAGAGGTGAAGCAATTGTTACAATCTGATTCCCCTTCTATAACTTTACAGGCAAAGGCAATGACTATTGTAGAGTTTCCCCGTTTAGAAAAATGGCTAAATTATAGTTGTTTCATAAAACAACTCCCTCTCTGGCTCTCCGAAAGAACGGTGTCCTTACTGCAGATAGCAGTGTTTGCATATGACTAACACTCGTATGAAATCCAGAGATGGAAATAGAGCGATAGAAACATTATTTCAGGAGTTTGCCAGCTGACTGTTGAGTGGTGTGGGGGGAATCGGAAGGAGAAATGTGCTGATATTTTAATTAATTTGTGACAGTCAGGTGATGGATTAGAATGTGAAGCAGCCCCAGCCACAGAGAGAGCTTTTACCCACTGGCTATGCTTTCCCACAGGCCAAGCAACAAAACTGAATGACCCCTGAAACATGTAGTGCCCACGTGAAAGGCAGCAGCCCTCTGAAAGCAGGGGGCTGATGATGAAACTCAAGAGAAGTCCAACCTGGAGATTCTAGGCTCTCAGCCCCTGCAGTCCGGGCACAGGCGAGAGCTGGAGGAAACCCCTCCAGGCACTGCAAGCTTTCGCTGAGTGTAAGAAAGCTGCCCTCCAAGTCTGGAAGCAGAGTAGCAGGGAGATAAGCTCTCCCATAGAACACCCCCTCGGACCCTCCACCCGCCGGCCAGGCTGTCATGCAGAGGAAGAACTCTTCACGTCCAGGAAGCTGGTACCAATATGTAAAGCCCAAGGAGACCTCTCCGTGCTCAGAGCCCAAGCCATGCTGAGGGAAATCCTGATTCTGCTTTCAAAGCACCTGAAGCTGGTAGTGAACTGAAGCAAAGTAAAGCTATAAAAAAACAAAACCACCCGGACTCAGCGCAGTGACAGGCAAGCTAGACTCAGGGTGCCAACTCTGATGGCGTGAACGAAGAGACACATACTGTTATATGATATAAAATGTCTGACATCCAGCAAAAAAAGTATAAAAGATGTGGGAAAAAGCAAGAAAATGTTATCCAGGATCAAGAGAGGAAACAGGCAATAGGAGAAGACCCCAAAATAGCCTACCCATTAAAATGATCAGATAAAGACTTAAAAATAACTATGATAAAAATTCTAAAGAATTGTGTGTGGAAGGTGAACAACATGTCTGAAGAGATGAAGAACTGAAACACATAGAAAATAGAAAATGATCCAAATAGAAATGCTACAATGAAAGGTGCAGTATCCGAAATGAGGAATGCAGTACCATTGAACTTGCAGAATAATCATCAAACTTGACAAGAGAGAAAAAAGAATAAAGAAAAAAGTCAAGAAAAATAAACAGAGGCTCAGAGAATGTTGGGTCACTGTTAAGGGCACCAACATAGGCATAATGTGAGTACCAGAGTGAAAGGGGAGTGGGAAAGCAGCAGGAAAAACAATGGCAGAAATAATGGCTGAAACTCCCCAAAGTTTATTTAAATAATCTATACATCCAAGAAGCTTAATAAACTCCAAACAGGATAAACACAATAAGACCCAAACCCAGATGAAAAGTTGAAAGATAAAGACACAGAGAACATCTTGAAAGTAAACAAGAGACAATGAGTAGTCAGTCGCATTCAAGGGAAACCCAAGAGGATTAATTCTAGCTTCTCATCAGAAACAGTAAGGCAAGGTGGCAGTGGATGATGATTCAAACTGATATTTTTTCAAAATCTGTCAACCAAGAATCTTATATCCAGCAAAACTATCTTCCAAAAGTGAAGTTGAATTAAAGACATTCCCAGATAAATAAAACAGAGAATTTATTGCTAGCATACCTGCCCTATAAGAAATGCTAGGAAAGTTTTTCAGGCTGTAAGCAAGTGATATTAGACAGTAATTCAAGTCTACACACACACACACACACACACACACACGCCACCCATCAGCTGATTATCCTATCTAATAAAAGACAAAAAGGGTAATTAACCGTACCTCCGCTATGCTTCCCATTGGCTAATTAGGGCGATATGCAAATTAACTGACAACAAAGATGGGAGGCAAAAAGGGAAGGACAGAAGAACAGTGATCGGAAATCCAGGCGGCAGGCAAGAGCCGTGGGGGTGTCACCTCACCTGCGGCCCGGTGGTCACCATGGTGATCGGAGGGAGAGCCGAATCGGGATCAGAGAGCCAGGAAGCAGGTGAGGCGACACCCCGGCACCCCAGCACCTGACATGCAAAGGTCAGGGATGAAATGACTTTTCCCAACCACATCTGCAAATATCCTGGGGAAGGCATCACTGAAAAGTTCACAACTCTCTTACTTGGCAAGGAAGAAAACAGTTGGTAATGGAAACAATCCCTTACATCAAAGTTAAGGTCCCTCTGAGTAAAAAAGAGTATTTCCAACATAAAGAAGGAAGCAGGCAAAAATAATAGGTTCTCATGACTTCCACTGAAGTTTGAGCATATAACAGAGTCAAAATGAACATACAAATTAAAACAGACAGTGGACATTCAAATGACCCGAATCAACTGTCACTGTTTGTCCCAATAGCAGCAATGCTTATGTGATAAGATAGTTTAACAAACATACTAAACAAGTCACATGATAAGAGCGGTTTGGCTTCTAAAGTAAATTGAATATGTCCTTTAAAAATTCTCATGTCCTCCCCTCTGACTATAATTCTTAATTTTCCAATCAGAAAATTACCCCAGGTGATCCAGTAACATGTAGAACTCCAGTAACCTAACTTATTTAAAAAACCAAACATCCCAACCATTTTTAAAATATTTAAATTGATATTTTAGGGTTAAAATTATATAAGATATTTAGATCCAAATACATTTTCTGAATAGAAAATATTTCAGTTTTTGATTTAAAAAAATAAACATAAAAAATATGTAAGTGACACATTTTCCCAAGGAACTCTGAATTAGTGCCTTTCCCTCTAACTTTCTTCAATTAAGAGACTCTATGGAGTTCCCTATACTGCACAAGTTTTAATGAAAGAAAATAAGACTTTCTAAGAGCATCAAATACATGTTTTCTTATTTACAAACATATATACTCTTCTCTCTCTCTCTCTCTCTCTCTCTCTCTTTAAAATATATTCTTACTGATTCAGAGAGGAAGGGAGAGGGAGAGAGATAGAAACATCAATGATGAGAGAGAATCATTGATAGGCTGCCTCCTACATGCCCCGTACTGGGGATCAAGCCCACAACCCGGGCATGTGGCCTGACCTGGAATCAAACTGTGACTTTCTGGTTCATAGGTCGATGCTAAACCACTGAGTCACACTGGCCGGGCTCAATTCCAATTTATAAATTAATTCCAAGGACATATACAGCTTGAAAAGCTTTGGAAGCAGTTTCAAAAAAACTAGCTTTTAAGTAACAAGAAAATAGTTATAGAAGAAAGTTTAAATTAAAAGAAAAAAATTGTTTCAATTGATTCAAGAGTGGGAACATCCTCCATGAAAATGTGTACCTTGACTGTGGATGGCTGGGTAGCATTATCACACCTTAGGAATTCAAATGCTTTTTACAATGATAAGAAAGAGAGTTTCATCTCATTTCTCTCCCAGGGTAGATGTCTGTCAATAGAAGGTGGACATCAATAAAAGGAGGGGCTTGCACAATCAATCCAGAAAGTCAGCAATCTATGAATAATCCAGAACCGAGTATTTATCTCCTCTGACACACACCCTCCCTCCCAGCCAGTGAGCAAGATAATTACTCTCAAGTCAAGCTAAGTGCCCCCCAGTCACAGTGGCCCAATGCTGACATACAAAACATACAAATAATTCTCACTCTGGCATAAAAGTGACAACTTTCTTGGCAGATACTGTAAATTTCTCAAAGTCTTCCTGAAACAGTTTTTAAAGTAATTTTTACTTCTTTAGAAAAAATGCATACATGGCAAACCATCTGTAGTAAAAGGCCTGTTCTATAAAATTTTACCTGGTCCTACTCATATCTGCAATCATAACCATATTTACAGACAAATATACCTATACTAATAAAAGAGTAATATGCTAATTAGACTGGGAGACCTTCCAGGAAACCTTCCAGATGTTCTTCTGGACAAAGCCATGGTGGCGGGGCTGAGGTAGAGGTGGTTAGAGGCCAAGAGGGAAGGGCAGTTGTGGGGGTTCAGGCTGGTGGGGGGCGGGGCCGTTGGGGGTAAGCAGACAAGTAGGGGGCCAGTTGGGGGCAAGCAGGCCATCAGTGGGGGTCAGTTGGAGGTGATCAGGACTGTGGGGGCGGGGGCAGTTTGGAGTGAGCAGGCCAGCAGGGGGACAGTTGGGGATGAGCAGGCCAGTGGGGAGGGAAAGTAGGGGTGAGCAGCCCAGCAGGGGGGGCAATTTGGGGTGATCAGGCTGGCAGGGGGGCATTTGGGGGCAAGCAGGCTGGCAGCAGGGGGGCGGCAGTTGGGGGCGAGCAGGACGGCAGGCAGAGTGGTTAGAGGCAATCAGGCAGGCAGGCAGGCAGGTGAGCAGTTAGGAGCCAGCAGTCCCAGATTGCGAGAGGGATGTCCAACGGCTGGTTTAGGCCTGATCCCTGTAAACTGTCAGTAGGACATCCTTCGAGGGGTCCCAGATTGGAGAGGGTGCAGGCCAGGCTAAGGAACACACCCTCCACTGTGCATGAATTTCATGCACCGGGCCACTAGTGTAGTTATAAAAGAAGCATGAATGCATATTTCTTCTGCTTTCTTCTGACTTAAAAACTGATTTAAAAATCAATTGCATAAGATGACACAAATACACATATACAGACACATATTATTGGGCCTATTAAATATAGAAATGTAATATGTGTGACGATAGCAACACAAAGAAAGCGTGTGGGAACAAACCTGTATTTGGGGTAAGGAAATCACACCAGATGGTAACTTGAATTCACAGGAACAAATGAACAAAACCATAAGTGGTAAATAAGATGGTTAATATAACAAACTCTATAAATATATAGTTGCTGTCCTTTATCTTCGCTTCTTTAAAAGATATAAGTTCATATGCAATAATGATTACAACAATGTATGTTTGTAACATACATAGATGCAATATGAGCTGGCAGCCTTGTAATATGTACTGGCGACCAATTATTCTTGAAATATCATTCTGAAGGCACACCTTTTTATAATTCTCATGCATTCGAATTAATCTAACTAATTACTCTGTTTGATATGCAAGTAGCCCATCTTAGCCATCAGAAAATCACTCAATGTAATTCCTATATATTTTTTGACATAACTCCATTATTTTTTGATACTTTTCTTGCTTTCTGGCATAATAAATTTTGCCAGACTAGGAATCAGTCACTTCTCCAAGGCACTCTCTTCCTATTAACAGAAAATGGTATTTAATGAGTAAAATCTGGGCAATTGGGGGTATTTATCGCCATGAGGTTATTACTGTTTCTAGGTCTTTTCAGTGGATAAAGTATAGAATAACTATTTTTAAAAGCAAAGGATATTATGAATTCATATTGATACTTCCAACACAAATGTAAGATTATAGAACTTTAGGTAACTTAAAAAATATATTTTATCTCTTTTTCATCATGCAAGGAATCATAATTATTAACATTAACATATTACTTATTTACTTTCTCCAAAATTATTCCTATAATAACTTTAAAGTATCAATATCAATATTATAGCTCATAATACTAATTACTGTAGTTTGTGGTTTCTTTATATTTATATATGCATGTGTGTCCTTAAACTCTACCCCACTAGGGATGGATAATTAAAGTACTGGGTGTTAAAGTCACTTGAAAAATTACTTTCTCTGAGGTAAAGCTACCAACTTGTATACAGTTAAGTTCAATTAATACATCTGTTTCAATCTGTTCCTTTTTTAAATTTTAACTTTAAAAATATGTAAAACTAGAGGCCCGGTGTATGAAATTTGTGCACTTGGTGGGGGGCCCTCAGCCCAGATTGCGAGAGGGTGCAGGCCAGGCTAAGTGACCCCACCAGTGTCGATTGAGGCTGGGGAGGGACACAGGAGGTTGGCCAGCCAGGGAGGGACCACGGGAGGGCTCCAGGGCATGTCCAGCCCCTCTCCCTCAGTCCTGATCAGCCGGATCCCAGCAGCAAGCTAACTTACCGGTTGGAGCGTCTGCCCCCTGGTGGTCAGTGCACATTATAGCAAGCAGTTGAGTGGCCTTAGCATATCATTAGCATATTATGCTTTGATTGGTTGAATGGACAACCAGACGACCAGATACTTATCTTAATAGGCTTTTATTATATAGGATAGTTACATGTTTCAAAACTCAAAGTTATGTAATAAAGTACACTCATAGGGGTCTCACTTCTCTATCTAGGCCCCACTCCGGGGGGTCCCTCCCCTATACGCAAGCATCTGTCTTAGCTTTTGCCTTACGTTTCCAGTGTTGCTTTTGGATATTAAGTACACAACACACAAGCACACGTGTGCGTGCACATGCACATGTACACACAGCACACACACACCTCCTCCCTCCTTACATAAAAGGCAGTTTCCCACCAACACTTCAGTATCTTGATTTTTTCCCCCTTCAGTGATATATCCAGGGGATGCCTCCACATGGTATAGGGCAGTGGTCGGCAAACTGTGGCTTGGCAAACCATGGCTCGAGAGCCACATGCGGCTCTTTGGCCCCTTGAGTGTGGCTCTTCCACAAAATACTGGCTCTTCCACAAAATACAGACTTCTGCGCATGGGCCACGAAGTTTCAATCGCGCTGTATGTATGCACCTGCATGTGGTATTTTGTGGAAGAGCCACACTCAAGGGGCCAAAGGGCCGCATGTGGCTCGCGAGCCACGGTTTGCCGACCACAGGTATAGGGTATCCTCACTTGTCCACTGGGTGGATATGCCATTGTTTACCCGACCAATCCACTATCCATGAATATGTGGGTTGTCTCCAACAGAATGACAAGTGAACAGCCTGGCATATGTGCTTTTTCATGTTTTGCCAAGATATTGGGGATAGATTTCCGGAAGTGGGCTTACTGGCTCAAAGGGTACCGCATCCATAATTTTGCTAAATATAGCCAAATTCCCTTCCGTGTGGTTTATGTGGCTAGTTTGTAATGACAGTCTAACATCGTGTTTTAATTGTCCAAATACCTATGTTTACATTTTTTTACTAATTAATACACACTGGCAAGATATTTTGTCAACCACTATGGAGGCAATACAATAGTTCACAATGTGCTACATGCTTCCAGGCTTGATGTAATCTAGTTTCTGATGTTAAAAGAAAATCCACTGCTTTGAAGATGCAATCTGAATGGGTTGACTTCTTCTGAGTAATACACATGCACAGAAGATAAACATGCATGTGTCCAGTAGCCAGAATTAGCAAAGATTATCTCTGCACACAGCTGCTGAAGAGGGGTGCTCTTTTTATTAGAAACAGCAAACATTACAGATGGAGTTTAAGCCTGTGGTGACCTCAGGAGCCCAATGGCACCCTGCGCCTGCCGCCTTGCAGAGACCAGGACTATAGTGAGTGCCACGCAGCTTCCTGCTGGGGTTTCCTATGTCATGGCCCCTCCCATTTTTGCTATCGAATCATTGTCGTAATAAGCACCCTTGCATTTGGCCCTGCTAACAACTCCTGTCTGTGATTTTTCCAGGGCAACGGTCTGGATGGGCATCGCTGGACCATAGTGTTTGCTTTGTTTTGTTTGCTAATCCTTACCAGAGGATATTTTTTCCATTGATTGTTAGAGAGGGTGGAAGGGAGGGAGAAAGGGGTTAAGAGGAGAGAGGAGAGAGAGAGAGAGAGAGAGAGAGAGAGAGAGAGAGAGAGAGAGAGAGAGAGAGAGGAAAACTGATGAGAGAGACATGACTGGTTGCCTCCTATGCTTACCCCAACCCAGGATCGAACCTGCAACCCAGGTACAGGTCCTTGACTGGGAATTGAACCCTCAACCCTTTGGTGCACAGGATGACACTCTAACCACTGATCAACACCGGTTAGGGCTGGACCATAGCGTTCTGAACTCCAGGAGATACTCCACACTGCTCTCCTACGTGGTTACACCCACTTTGCCAACACTGGCGATGTGAAAAAGCTACTGTTTCTCCAGATTTTGCCAACCCTAGCCATTATTATATGTTTTTACTTTTGCCACTCGGATGGGTGGAAATGGTATCTCGTTTTAATTTGCATTGAATGAGGCACCGTTTTAAAACCACAGTGTCTTTCTTTAATGGTAAAATCTGCTTTCAATTGGCTCTTTCAAATTAATTTTTACTCCCACAGGAACAATCGCCATAATGCAAAGACAGAGAACAGCTTTCTGCGTTCTATTTTTTTCCCCGAGAACTCAGCATCCGCATCTGCTACCCTGTGGAAAGCTTAGGAACACGCCACATCTAAGGCTACCTCCAGGTGGTGAATTTTAGGGGGAAACGTGAGCGCGCCCCTGTAGGTCCACTGGGAACCCCTGGCTGGGGTCTGAATCGATGGCTCCCGTGGTGCTTGAGTATTTTTTGTTTTCTATGTTCCCAGCAGAAACACAGGTTTCAAGAACCGTGTCTTAGAAAACATGACCCAAACCCCTCCACGTCTTGTATTATCAACATCACGCTGTGCCCAGAGCCTAATATCTCATTCTTTATAGTTTGAGTTTTGTTTGCTCATTTTCCAAAAGGAAATTCTCCTCACATCCTTTTATATCTGTGTTTTACCTAGAGAAATAAAATATGTGCACATCTATAAATTATTCATCTATAGTCTGACACATGTGCCACATTTACCTTTTGATCTTCGGGGGGAAATTAGGAAATACGGGAAAATACTACTTGCCTTTCAACACTGGAGAAACTGGAAACCCGCCCGTTAGCAAGTATGCAATAAAACCTCCGAATCGGCTCACGTACGGCAAAGGAGAGCTCGTTTGTAAAAGCATATCCTCCCCGCAAAGATAATGTGAAAAACCACATGTGAAGGGTTTTGCTTTATTTTTAACGTGTGAAGGTAAACAAACACTGGGGCCGTGCTTATGGGATGATTTGTGCCTTATATGGAAGGGGGTCCCATTTATCGGTGGCACTTCCACACTGCACGGAATGCCACACTACTGAATACTGCTGAGTCACAAACTGATAAAAAGTCTTCAAAATCACCCATTTATACTGGCATCTGAGTTCTTAACAGGAAAAGCATTTCTAACTGATCCTAATGGAACAATGCTTTTTAATAGGTTGAGGTACAGAGAAGTTCTTCAAATCCCAAATAAAAATAAATAGAAAACCAATAAGACCCCAAATACCCATCACATTACCACAAAATCCATCGTGTATATTTAGCCCCTAATTTACAGGAAATACATAAATTCTCACTTCACATTGTCAATAGGTTATTGGAAACTGCCGCTTTAGCCAATCTGACCACACACAGGCTAATCGACAGCAACAACGGCTAAGATCCCACCCAGGGAGTATGTCTGGTCACAAAAACATCATCGAACCTCTAATGAAGACCTGAGACACTTCTAACATTAAACATTGAGATCAATGTGAGTTATCCATCCATGTAGGAAAGACTCATACAACAAGTAAAGCCATTGTTTTCCAACCCACTTATTCCAGGTGAGGGTTGTGGGTGACCAGAGCCTCTCCTGGCAGCTCAGGGTGCAACAGAGACAGGGCACCTTTCATCACAGGGTCACTCACGCCCACACTCACCCGGACTGGGAGAACTTAGCACACATCAACCCAATTAACGGGCACGTCTGTGGGATGGGGAGGAAGCGGGAAACCCACACAGACATGGGGAGGATGAAACTCCACAGACAAGTGGCACGGATGGGAGCGGTGCTATTGCAGGACCTGCTGTACATACAGCCCTGCCGCTGGTTAACCCTTAATTGAATTTACTTCACTGATACATGTGACTGTGTAGGACAGAGACCCTAACATGTGTGCCTTGGAAAACTGCTGGGAGCCGGTCCATCCTTGCTGTTTCAAGGGACCTGGCATATATGGCACACTGTTCTTAAGATGTTTGCTCACCTTCTTGGCACTATGTGTTTTAACCAAGGTCACCTCTCCGAGAAAGGTTGTTTCCCCAGGTAGGGATTTCTCCCTGAAGTTAGGGAGGGAATAAAACCCCTTAACTAAGTGCCAGGCGGGTAATTAATCACTTTAAGTACGAACAATCATGCTTAAGCTACATAATCTTTACTCCCTGGAATGGAGATAAGAAACGCCCTAACCTTTGGAATAGAGATTGATAGGATTGGAATCAACTGGTATAAATACAGATGTAACAAGACAACAGGACACAGAACTTAGATGAAGATCCTAGAGACAGAACTTAGAAGACAGAACCTACACAGAACCTAGAGACAGAAGAACTTCGCTGGAGAGAACATGGCAAAAGATCCTGGACAGAACCTGGCTACAGAACTTGGTTGGAGAACCTAGACAGAACCTGGCTGAAGAACCCAGCTACAGAACCTGGCGACCGAACCTGGATGGAGAATCTGGACAGAACCTGGCTGGAGAACCTAGCGAGGGAACATGGCTACAGAACCTGGCTGGAGAACCTGGCAAGAGAACATGGACACAGAACCTGGCTGGAGAACCTAGCAAGAGAACATGGACACAGAACCTGGCTGGAGATCCTAACCAGAACTTCGCTGGAGATCCAGTCCAGAACTTGGCTGGAGATTGTGGCTAGAGATCCTGGCAAGGCTGCTGATCAACTGAACGCTGTCTCCGTGTCATTCCTTCTTCGCCGACTCCGTCCACACCTTTGGGGACCCCTGGACCTGCTGGGGGTGGACCCCAGCAGAAAACCTTTTAAGAAAAGTACATTTCTCCATCTTAGCCAGATCTCTACAACCACCAAGCAGTAAAGAGTCGTTTTGCTATCACCATTACCATGATAACTCTTCTTATATCAGTTTCATAGATGGGCTATTTGCTATTTGCTTTTTAATATGCTGGACATAAAATTTCAGTCTCATTAGCCTTTTTCTGTTGTGAGGCCAAGTCATAGAAATAAAACCCAGAAGCGAAGTCAGCTAAGTAAACGCGTCCGCAGCACACACTCGGAAATCATTTGTCTCCTTATCAGGCTCCGGAGTCAGCCACGCTGAACCGGACGGAGCCAGGGGAGCCGGGGCTTCCACGCGCGCACTTCGTGCTCGTCATTTCCACGCAGGTGTTCCCGGCAGAGAGCACGAGGCCTCCCTGACACTGGCACCGCTCAGAGGAGGCGGGGCCGCCATGCCAAGCGCTCCCGCAGGGGAAGCAGGAGGTCCGCCCACTCGGAGAGCTTCTCTCTCTCCCTCCCCCCACGATGTCACACCACCCAACCCATCACTTTCCTAACCCAAACGTGTCCTCTCTAATTAGTGCAGGATGTGACAGTGACGGATGGTGGTGAGCAGGGCGAGGACAGACCCCGGTTCAGCACCAAGGTCAGTGCCAGCCTGCTCTTGGAATGGCGTCCTCAACCCCAGAAGTCCAGCCTTCAACTCCCTCCCCACATCCTGCCCTGCGCCTGGGCTGGGATGGCCGGCCTGGGATGACGGACCTCAGCATCTTCTTGCTGGTTAAGGAGTCCCTGGGTCGTAGTGAAGAAAAACTTCCCTGCAGACTCTGAGGTGGGCTTTTCTTCCCTCCCAACATCAACACCCCTTTCAGGTTGCAGCCCGGGGTTGCACCCTTCACCCACTTGGTCCATATGATTTGAAAGAGGCCGACCACTTCCAGGCCAATGAAACACGATTTCCTAGGGTATTGGTTTGAACTAGTAGAAAATAGAAAAACTTGCCTCTTTCCCCGAGTTGGCCAGCTGGCGCCCGAAACCCATGAGGGTCCCCAGAGAAGAGGCGTGACCGAAGAGAACAGCCATGCATGAGGGGAGCCTGCGTCTCCTGCCCCGACTAAGCACATGGGTCAGTTAACAAATCCCTTCTACGGTGAAGCCAGTGGGGTTGGGTTGTCCCCAACAAATAAAGCCCCGTGCAACTCAAAGCATCTTGACTGATGGATGAAGAGCTTGCTGACGCGAAGGTGCCCAGCCCACATCACCATAAGTCAGTCAGAAGAATGTAATCCAACGTCCACAGTCTGCATGAGACAGAGTCAGACAGAAAGTTTCAAACCTGGGAGGAACCGGAGAGATGGCACCCAGACCCCAACGTCACAGACGAGAAAACTGAGCCGAGAAAGTCCACCGAGGGTCACGGCCCATCAGCAGCAGACAAGGACCCAGATTCTGGACCCTAATTCTTAGTCATTCGGGACCCAGTAGGAATTGGGACGAAGTGGGAGACGATGTACTGTAGGGCGTGCGACGCACATGGATGTGTCCCAGGGAGCCGTAGGAGCTGCCGTAAACATGGAATAAGAAGCAGGCAGCCCTCCTCCCTCCCCACTCCAGCAAAGCCAGCGCCCTCTGCCTCGGCACTCTCCAAGCGGGGTGCCAGCATGCAGACCACACGGGCGGGCGTCACCTGCCATCACACTGAGACAGGATAAGGCCATGTCACCGCACCGTCCAAAGCAATAGCTTCTAGCCGCGGGACACTGTTTAAAATAAAATTCATCAAAGCCAAATAAAATGGAAGATTCAGTCGGCAGTCACACCGGCCACTTTTCAAGCACTCGTTCACCACGTGTGGCCGGTGGCTGCCACGTGGGGAGCACAGCACAGGCAAGCACTCGCCCTCCTGGCGAGAGGTCTGACAGCCCTCAGCTCTGGCAAACCTCCAACACGGAACCAGAGGCGACTCGAGCAGGAGCCCATGGCCCCAGAGCAGGGGCAGCACATTTTTCCTGCAAAGGGACAGAGAGTTCCTATGTCAGACTCTGTGGATGAGACATCTCTGGGCAACTACTCAATTCTGCCATGATCCTGTGAAAGCAGGCAGACAGTATGTAAATGAATGAGGGCAGCTGTGTGCCAATAAAACTTTACTTACAAGCACAGGAGGCAGGCTCACAGGGCACCGTTTGCTGGTCCTTGTCCTACTGAATCCTAGTGCTACTAGTATTACTATCATCACTAGCAGCTGACGCTCCTAACCATAATATTGCCCTGTGTTGGGTACTTAAGTGCTCTACCCGCATTTTCTCACTTAATCTCCACTCCCCCCCCCCCCCACCCATCCAGGTTAGTCCTGTTATTATCCTCATTGAACAAAAGAGGAAACTGAGTCACAGAGGTACATTAGCCAACACAGGGAAGGGGCTGGGTCCGCCCCCAGACGCGTGGGCCTGAAGGCTGCACCTGTAACCACAACCAGCCCCTCAGGGGAGTGACATGAAACCTCCATCAGATTCCGGCACCTCAGGCATGAAAACAGCACCTCGGGCAGCAGCCCCTCTGTGGGCATCACAGAGGCCGGATCCACTGTTTGTATCTCACAGGCAATGGGATGAAGACCCACAGCTCTGCACTGAGCAGCTACGGAATAATAAGGACATTAGCGTTTCAACCTGGCAAAGCAATAAGGTAAAAGTTAGATGCTTCCCAATAACTATGTACCACTGAGTGGTTTTGGAGAAAATACTCTTTGGGAAATTGAAAATGATAGTTAAGGTAGGAACCTATTAGTTAACCAGTTACAACACCTTTGGTTTTGTAAGAACCTCCTGTCTCCATGTCCTCAGTAATCAATTGTGTGACCCACTAACCCTAACTCTCCCTCAGCTCAAGGACAGAATCCTGAGCATGGGTGGGGGAGGGTGAACGGGGGGGACAGGGGGGCGCATCACTAAATTTAAATATGTTCTGAGCAGCTCCAGATGCCTTCTCAGGGACTTACAGAGCCTCTGGGATGCATAAACCAGGCAGTATAAAAGTATCCAAGCAACCCCCACTGTTATGAAAAAGCCCGAGCCCCTGGCACCCCAAATCCTTCCAGCACCGAGGGCACCCACAGACGTCTGCTCTCGCCCCCTCTGCTCCCACAGCCCTCAAGGACACTTTACTTCCAAAACCCTCAGGAACCACAGTTGGGCAGCACCTGAAGACAGGGGGGGCCTGGGCTCGGAAGGAGAGTGATGTGAGGGTGCAGGTGGGCGTTGGGACTCCATGCGTCCTGTGATCTGGGCAGAGCCACCTGCTTCCTCTGAGCGCCTGTGATGCCAGAGCTCCTAGCGGCAGGCGGCGGAACCCCAGTGGGAACCAGCGGAGGCATGAAAGGGAACCTTTGTTGAACAAGAAGTCCAGGCACGCGGGCCTCACACAGCTGATCCAGGGCTGGACTCCCCAACCGGGAAGTCGGCCCTCACGTCCCTGCCAGCTTTCCTCTGCGCCAGATGCATTCCCAGGAAGCGCCCTGAGCAGGTGAGGATGGGCACCCGCACTGCAGGCTCACGCCCACCAGCTCGTGACCTCTGCATGGACAGAGAGTGCCTCTTTCCCAAGCTCCAACCGCAGGCCTGGGCTGCACTCTGCTCACCTCAGTCCTGTGCCATCCAAGGACCACCCCACAGGGCAGAGGGACACAGGTGAGGCAGGTGTGCTCTTCACGCCCAGATGGGGGGCAGGTGCAGAAAAGGGGTGCACTCCTAGGGCCGCCCCAGCTTTGGTGCTCAGCCCCACACGTCCTGGGATGGAGGCTCGGGAACTGGGGAGACCGAGTCACAATGCCGGTGGCTCACAGATGAGAGGCCCGAGCTGGTGCAGCGCCCAGGGGGGAGGGGAGGGAGGGCAGGGAGAAGGCCAATGCCTCCCCGTCTCACAGCCCAGGCTGCTCCCCCCAGGAAAGGGTGAGTGGCCACCGGATGCTGCACGTGGCTTCCAGGAACACGAAGAAACCTCTGAGGATGTGGCGTCCCCATCCTTCCAGTCACAGCCCCACCCGCAGCCGTGGCTCCAGGCCAGCCGTGGTGTTATCCCGAGGCCCCAAAATGGGCAGCACAGCCGGGGCCGGCTCCGCACCCGGAGAAGCTGGCCTCTGGGAAGACAGGCTCCCTGATTGTTTGGACTGAAATTCCATTTCTTTTAGGAAATAATAGTTGGATGTGTCTTTTGTTTTTTTCATTGGCCTTTGGTTTTTAAACATCCTTATTCGACCCGAATTTAAAAGGTGGCCAAGCCATGCTCACCTTCCTTTCTTGGTTGAGTTGCCTTTAACAAAGGGACCAGGATAAATGCTCCGTCCCCTCTCCACCCTCCACTTCTCTGCAAGGACTCTGGTCCTGGCACTGGAGAGGGGATGGCAGTGAGCGGGTGTGGGGGTGGGGCGGTTGGGGGGGTAGGGGGGACTCCAGTAGCTGCGTTCCCTGGATGCTCGTTGGAAATGCAGAGTCTCGGGCCCCAGCCCAGGCCCGATGAGTCAGAACCCCATTCCAATCTGATGCCCAGGGGCCCTGCACACAGAGAGGTTTGAGAAGCACTGGACTCTCCTTAGCCGAGGCCTCTCCTTGCTCACTGTGCCACTGGAGGGCCCAGAGCACAGCACATGGCCCGGAATGGTAGCTGGAGACCACGCCTCCCTGACGACTCTTCTCCCCCAGCTTTTCTACAGCCACACCTCACTCCCACCCTCCGTGCGGCCAGTCACAGAGCCCGGGAGGAGCAGAGCGGCTCTCTCCCCGAGGGAGAGGGGCCCAGCCTGGAGCCTCCTGGCAGCCGTGCACAGCTCCTGCGGAGACCGCAGACCGCAGACCCAGGCACAGGGCTCCTCTCTGTGAGACACCTCATCTTAGCTTCTAGGCCTCGTTCCCTCTGCCAGTGTCCCCTGCCTGCCTCAATGGCGGGCCTTGTCCCGGGAGCACAAAGCCGCCTTTGCCCCGAGCCCAGGAGGAAGGCTGCAGCTGAGACACCGCTGACTGGCCCGTTCTGTTCTCGGGCTGGAGCGGGGCGGGTCTGCCAGGGAACAGGCCCTCGCCCCAGAGCCTCCCGGGGCAAGTGGGAGTGTAAACACCGCAAACACACCTGGGGAGGAAGCCAGAGGAGCACACTCGGGGACCACACTGGGACTGGAAACTCCTAAGCAGATCTTAAGGGGAGGGACTCACTGTCACCTGCGGCACTGAAGCAGGGACAAGACTAACTGGGCAGGAAGACTCAAGAAGGGTGGAGGAAGGCAAGTGATGGAAGGATGGATACATGACAGACAGACAGATGGCTAGGATAGAGACAGATGATAGATAGTAGATAAATAGATACAGAAAATATGTAGATATAGTAGGTAGATAGATATAGATAAATAGATGATAGACAGATAGGTAGGTAGATAAAGAAAAAATAAGAGGAAAGGAGGGAGGAAGGAAGGAAGGAAGGAAGGCAGGCAGGGAGGAAGGAAGAAAACAGTACCTATTTCTTAAATAGAAAAGCACAGCTGAATTGCGGATGCGGGGGGTGGGGGATGGGGGAGAGGGCCCTGACTAACCAGCGCTGACAGTCCCAGGTGTCCATACACACCTCTCCCCAACCTCGCACCGTGCCCACGTGGTCTGATAGGTCTCCGGGCCACAACCTGTCCAAGCTGAGGGAGTGCGGGCTGGCGAATCCCAATGTGCTCGTCTCCAGGTGTCCCGGGCACCGCTCAGAAAGCCTCCTTCTCCCAGGTGCTCCGGCCAGACCCACGATCGTCCTTGATCTCTCTCTCCCTCTTCCTCCATCTCTGCACCCACTCAGTGTGTGTGTGTGTGTGTGTGTGTGTGTGTGTGTGTGTGTGTCACACACGCACACACATGCACATGTGCAAACACACACACACGCCCCACAGATCCGATTCTTCAGCAAATGCCTACCTTCCTGATATACCCAGACTGTGGCCACATCTCACCATTTCCAGCGCTACTGCTGCTTTGGTTTTGGTTGGATTTCTCCTGAAAATAGAGCTTGAGGTGGACTTAAGTGCAGGCAGTTTATTTGGAATATGCCAGAAAGCAGGAGTGAGGGAGTAGGGGGGCGGGGGAGGGAGAACCAACTCGGGCTCTTTCTCAAGGTCACTGCTCGGGGGGAGGTGACTCTGTAAGAGCTCCAAGAACTGGCCTCCCAGGGGCAGGCTGGGACGGTAACCCATCCCCAGGCCAGGATCTCGGGCAGCAGCTCCCTGGTGCTCCCGCACTGTGCTGTGCGGGAGGAGGTCGGGCACCTGGCTCACGCCGAGTCCAGGCCCTGGTGGTGTGAGCTAGTAAGTCTCTAACAACCACCTGGTGATGGAGGGAAGCAGGGATATAACACCTGCCGATTCCATGGCGCCAATTTCAAGCTTCCAACATGATGCCCACCAACTCGAACCATTCCTGAAAATGCAGGCGCGGCTCTTGTGTGCCAGGCTGAGCCACGCCCACACGTCTCGCCCCTGTCACCCAGCCTGCAGAGGGCTCGGAACCACTGAGGACAGGCAGGGTGGTCCCAGGGAGTGGGACACAGGCATCATGATGCCTGCTGCAGGCAGGTGCTCCCAGCCACCACCATGGGAGGACATGACCCTCCACCCCTGCCTTGCCGGGTAGAGTCCAATCTGTACGCTGCAGCCAGATCACACCCTCCACGTGTTAGCTCCGGGCATGGCATCTCCCCGGCATGCCAATCCCCAGCCCCAAGCACAAATTCCACAGACAGAGCTTGGATGGATTTCATGTTTAAGCTCCCATGAGGGTTACAAGGAGCACACCTGGCTCCACATGCCTGGGTTGAACCCCCTTTAAAATCTGGCCCAGCCCTGGGCCCTCGGTGGGCCGGCCACTAAGCCCAAAGACCAGCTGTTGGCTTTCCGAAGCCCCCTGCACTCGCCACGCTGCCTCCCCTCCTGGCCTCTGCACGGGACATTCCCTCTGCCCAGCACGCCTTCCCTTCCCACTTGGGCTCTCAACTCAACCACCTTTTGGCTCTCAACTCAAGTGGCACTGCCCGTGGACCCTCTGTCTGAACTCGCCCAGCCCCTTCACAGCCCTTGGTGGCCCTCAGCTGGCAGGGGTGGGCATTCTCCTGTGCAGCCCTGTGGCCCAAGCCCATCCGCACGGGGCTGCTCCATGGATGGGGCACCGCTGCTGCACTCTGTGGTGTCCCTGGGCCTGGCGTCACCGCCGGTGTGAGAGAAACACTGTTTGCTGGCGGGGTGGAGAAAGGGGCAGGAGGAGAGGAAGAACCACACTTCTGTGAGAATAAACAAGTCATCTTTTCTGTCAAAGAATGGAGTTTCTCAGCTTAAGCGCAGCCACTTTGATTCACATGACTTGGCAACCGCCATTTTGACTCCGAAAATATCAACCCTTCCCTGTCCTTTGAATTAGCCAATAGCACAAGAATGTGAACCTAAGCTCTGACCAATCAAGAGTGAGGGACAGACATTGTACATCAGGGATAAAATCTGAGCTGGACTTCCCATTCAGTGTGCTCACATTACCAGCCCCACTCACCAGCTTAGAGGTGAGGGAACTTAAGAAAGAGCTGGAAGAACCACACAGCATAGCTGACCAAGTAGATCAATTTCTAGGCCCACACGTATAGACATGGGCCATTTTAGGAATCCTATTCTCGGGGGAAGAGAGAGGAATGATTTGAAGGTCAGCTATGGCAGTCTGGGAGTGAGAGCACCCAACTGGCCCTGGAGCACTTCCAGCAGACGGTAAATTCCCAAACCAGGAGCCCCCGTGGGATCATAACAACATGGCCCATAGAGGGCACATGAGAGGCCTTAGGGAGCTAATCATTGAAGGAATTAGGGAAGCAGTTCCTAAATAAAGCCTTTAATATTCAGCAAGGCAAAGAAGAAGGGCCTCCCGAGTTCTTATTAAGACTAAAAGATCAGCCCTGACCAGTTTGGCTCAGTGGATAGCGCGTCGGCCTGCGGACTGAAGGGTCCCAGGTTCGATTCCAGTCAAGGGCATGTACCTGGGTTGCGGGCACATCCCCAGTAGGGGGCGTGCAGGAGGCAGCTGATCGGTGTTTCTCTCTCATCAATGTTTCTAACTCTCTATCCCTCTCCCTTCCTCTCTGTAAAAAAAAATCAATAAAATATATTTTTTAAAAAAAGACTAAAAGATCAAATGAGAAAGTGCTGTGGGTTAGACCCTGAGGATCCATTGGGTCAAGGAATGTTGAAATTGCATTTTGTTACCAATAGTTGGCCCAACATTTCAAGAAAATTACAGAAATTGGAAAATTGGAAAGACAGAGGCTTAGGGAATTATTACGAGAAGCTCAGAAAGTATATGTGTGAAGAGGGATGAGGAAAAGCAGAAGCAGAAAGCGAAATTGCTGCCGTCCACAGAGGAACAGGCAACTCAGGGAAAGGCTGGTCCCCGACTCTCAGGGCAAAGAACAAGTCAAAGGTGGAATGCAAAGGGTTCAAACCTATGCTGTGTGGGAGGAGGTCAGGGCCCTCCTTTGCCCGGCCTAAGAGAGACAGGGGCAAAGGGAGTCATAGGTGCTACTAGTGGGGAAGAACAGGGCGTTTCCAAAGAGTGTCCGGCTGGGGAGGGGGAGTAAGGCAGTCCTGCTCATGACTTCTGACCAGGACTAGGGAAGCCAGGGCTCTTACTACTCGGGTCCTGCCAGGAGCCCCGGATAGATGTAGAGGTGGGGCCACTAGGGAGGAAATAGCCTTCCTATAGACTCAGGTGCTGCCGCTCTTCACGGACCCATATTCCTACAGGGTTACATTTATCAGAGTCAAAATTATTCATCTCAGTGGTAAAGGGGGAAGGATTTGAAGTTGCCATCTTTGACAAAACACCTCTAAAGGAGAAGGATGAATATGCTGGAGTTGCCTTCCTCTCTGTGCCCGAGGCTGACCTATTAGGGAGAGACCTCATGATAAAGCTGGGGATTGGCTGGGAAGTAAATCAGAAACAGATACTAGTTACTTTAAACCTCCTTTCCGAGGAGGATGAGCATCTAATTCAACCGGAGGTTTGGGCTAAAAAGGGCAACAGAGGGGAACTTAAGACCCCGCCCATCCACCCTGAACTTAAGAATAAGGGGAAAGCGTTAGGAGAAGACAATACCCCATTCCTCTGGAAGGCAAAGGCAAACTAGGTTCACAGCCGGTTCCAGAGGAATTGACTAGGGACCGGTTACTTGAGCCCTGCACGTCACCCTATAATACTCCCTTCCCGTCTTGCCAGTAAGAAACCAGACGGCCCTTACAGGCTGGTGCAGGCCTTAAGGGCGATCAACCAAATCATCCAAAATAGGCATCTGGCTGTTCCAAACCCCTATCCTCTGCTTAGTACGACTCCTTATGAGCATAAACAGTTCGGTGAAGTAGACTTAAAAGATGCCTGTTGGGCCTGTCCCTGGCTGAGGAGAGCAGAGACGTGTTTGCCTCCGAATGGGAAGACCCGACGACAGATCCGAAACAGCAGTGCAGGGGGACAGTCCATCCCCAAGGGTTTACAGAAGCTCCCAATTTTGTTTGGGCAAATTTTAGAACAGATATTAGAGAATTTGAACCACCCATCATAGGACTTCTCCAATATGTGGATGATCTATTGATCTCAGGGGTCAGAAAGGACCAAGTCACCGAAGCAACGATAGGTCTCCTAACTTTCCTGGGATGAGAAGGATCATGAATCTCCAGAAGAAAATCACAATGTGTGAAGGGGAAGTTAAATACCGGGGTCACCTGATTAGTGAGGGGAAAAGGAAGCTGAACCCTGAAAAAGTTTGGGAATAATAAACATGCCTCGGCCTAGAACAAAGCAGATCTCGGGAAATCTCTGGGACTAGTCAGGTACTGCAGACTATGGGTGACTCATATGCTCTTAAAACAAAAGACTTACATTCCAAACTCCTGGGTGAAGGACCTGGCCCCCTTCTTGGGGATCCCGAGGGAATTAGGCAGGGGGATATCCTAGAGCAAACTCTTATTACGGCCGGCCCGTTCTGTCTCTGCCCTCCCTAGAAAAGCCCTTTCATGTTTGTCACTGTGGATCAGGGAACCGCTCTTGGAGTTTTAACTCAGGAGCATGGGGGACAGAGACAGCCAGTGGCCTTTCTATCCAAACTGCTGGACCCCGTGTCTAGGGGATGGCGGCGTACATTCAGTCGGTCGCAGAGACAGCTATTCTAACTGGAGAGAGTAGAAGGTTAACTTTCGAAGGGGCCTGATCATGAACGCCCCTCATCAGGTCTGGACCATCCTTAACCAGAAGGTGAGAAGATGGTTGACAGATTCCAGGATCTTGAAATATGAAGCAATCCTATGAGAAAGAGATGATTTGATTCTTACCACAGACAACTGTGGGAACCCTGCCAGTTTCCTATTAGGTGGAGAAACCTCAGAGCCGGGTTTACAAGGCTACCCCGTTCCACACAGGTCCTAAACTGCTTGATGGTGGGTCTTCTAGAGTACAAGGCAAAAGACACAACGGCTCTTCTGTCGCAGACGGAAGTTCAAGCGTCCTAGAGGCAGGAAGGCGATCAAACAATTGATCAGCTCAAACCTGTGAACTCTATGCTCTCAGTCAGGCCCTAACAATGCTAGCAGGAAAGGAAGGAATGAGTCACACAGACTCTAAGTGCGCCTTTGGAGTGGTATGTACCTTTGGAAAAATCTGGATGGAGAGGGGGTTAGTCAACAGCAAGGGGAGAGATCTTGTTCCTAAGGAGTTAATAACTCAGGTCCTGGACAGTCTGATGATGCCAGAAGCAACTGCTATTGCCCATGTAAAAGGGGGGAACCCTGGAAGCCCGGGGAAACAGGTTGGCGGATGAGGCCATGAGGAGGCAGTGCAACAATCTGAAACTCCTATTTTCACTCTGGTCCCAGGCCTGCCTCCGCTTGAGGCTATTCCCCAGTTTAGCCCGGAGGGAGAGAAAGTTCATCCAGGTGGGAGCTGTGAAGGGTAAGGAAGGAAAGTGGAAACTGCCTGATGGGAGGGAGATGGTTACAAAACCCATCATGAGAGAGCTCATGGCCCTCTGCACAGAGGGAGCCACTGGGGCACAGCTGTGTGTGATGTCATTCTAAGGACTGCGGCAGACAGGTCCAAGGGGCTGCATTGCTGCAGGACGGTCATACCCAGGCCTGAGGAACAATCCCAGGGGGAAGCCTGCAAACTTAGACCCTCCCAGAGCATCCAAGTGGATTATACAGAAACCAGAGGCCCAGTGCATGGGATTCATACACTGGTGGGGGGCATGGTCTGCGTGGATCGGCCTGCTGTGGGAGCACCGCTCATCCCAGTCAACTGAGCAGCTGTGGACCCACCCTCTGAGCAGCTGCTCCCACTGTGGGCATCATAGCGACTGGTCAACCGGTCGTTCTGGCTGTTCCACTGCTCGGTCACTGGGCTTTTATTATATACTATATAATATACAGGATGCCCAAAGTCGGAAGACAGAAATACTCACTAGTGACAGTAGATCACTTGACACATTGGGTTGAAGCTATTCCACTGCCTAGTGCTATGGCCAGAAGCGTAACCAAGGTGATTTTGGAACACATTATCCCAGACATGGTCTTGTTGAAAACATAGATTCTGACGACAGGAGCCATTTACTGCCACCATTATTAGGGATGTTACAGAAGGGCTGGGTGTACTATGAGAGTATCATACCCCTGGCACCCATGATCCTCTGGAGAGGTAGAAAGAATGAACCAAATGCAAAGAGAAGGATTACCAAATTGATACTGGAAACCAAGCTTCCTTGGACTAAATGTCTCCCTATTGCACTTCTCAGGATTAGAACAGCCCTGAGGAAGGATAGAGGGCTGTCCCCTTAGGAGATGCTATATGGCCTTCCGTCCTTAGGAAGGCCTCAAGATCTTCCTACAGTGGAAGCTAAAGGTCAATTTCTTAAGAACTATGTACTGGGTTTCTCTTCTACTCTAATCTCTCTCAGGTTAGAAGGCCTCCTAGCTCAAAGCCCTCTTGAGTTTTCGGCTCATCGCCATCTATCGGGAGACTAGGTTCTCATCAAGATCTTGAAGGAAAACAAGTTGGAACCCTCCTGGGAAGGACCATCCCTTGTCTTGCTCACCACAGAAACCACTGTTTGGACTGCAGAACGAGGTTGGACGCATCACACATGGGTTAAGGGGGAACCACCAGCCTCTCCAGGTGGGGACACCTCAACTTGAACAGCCATCCCTGGACATAACCCCTGGAAATTAACGCTAAAGAAATTATAAACTGTCTTAGCGGTTACCATGGGCTGGGTCAGTTTATTTGGCTTGGGTGCTTTGTGACCCAGGTATGAGCTTTAATCAACCAGTCAGATTAGTAACAGCCAGAACCCCATCGCCTCAAACTATCAGGATTGGCGCCGGTCAGGTCTGACCCTGTGGGAAGTTAGAAAGTCAAAGGCAACTCTCAGCAGAGGGCAAGCATCTCTGTCCTGAGCCAGACCGGTCCCTGCCCCAGCTGGAATGACATGAGGTGGACGACTAAATACCAGGGGTGGACCATGAGAGACTCGTGGGCACCTCGTTCGTGGAGACCCTTAAGGCCAAATGCATTTATCCAAAGGTATCCCATTGGACAGCTGCAAAAATGAGAGTTTGGCCCTATACTCCTAACTATCACTGATCCGGCTGGCCTGCCCCAGTCGCCTGAGGTAGCCACTCGAGTATAATGGCTAGGGGCAGACATCACAGGACGAGATCCCTGAGGGAGGCTCGCACTGAGATGGTAGCCCCACCCAAGAGCATTGCCATTGCCACTACCATTGCTACCTCTACTCCTAAGCCGGGGGAAATCCCTTCCTACCACACAATGACCCTACAGAGGTGACCCTAATTAAAATCAAGAATCTAAGACAAACTTTGCAAACAGAAGTAGGTTATAAGGGAACAAATGCCTGTGTGGAATGGTTTAGCTATCCTGTACCCGCCCTAAATAAAAGGACTGTTAGGCTTGCGCGGCAGGAAGGCCAGAGGCCCCATTGGTCCCATTCCCATTCGGATGGACCTCAGACAGTAACGGGATGGAATGTGTGCTTGCCTTGTCCCAGGAGGAAACTGCCTGGGGAAACACTTCCTGTAGGACTCTTGCCCTGTTGTTCCCATTCAACAGAGGTAACAAGCAAGGACCTCCCAAAACTATCCGGCCCCGTCCTCCAACGTAAACTATACCTCCTGCCTCTCAAGGGGGAAGAGTGCTCGGAGTTTATGAGAAAATTATCCAGATGAGAAATGGCCGAGCATCCTCAAAAGCCCATCGTGCTGCACTGTCGGTGCCCTGTGCTGATGTCTGGTGGTGTCATGGGGACCCTGACTTGGGCCTTGCCCAGCAAATGGAGTGGAACTTGCACTCTGATACAATGGTTATCCCTTTCCCTTCAGCACATCCTAAACCTTTTTCAACAGACAGACTAGGAAGAGGAGAGAGGGTCCAGGGGGCTCCTTTGATCCCCATATACACACAGATCCCATTGGGGTTCCAGGAGGGGTGCCAAGGAGTTTAAGGCTAGAAATCAGATTGCTGCAGGGTTCAAATCTGTCCTGTGCTGGTGGCCACTGTGAACAAGAATGTGGGTTAGAATAGTTATATTTCCTAGAACCAGCAAAGGCTTGTTAACTACACTCAAGATGCACTTAAAGGGATAGTGAGTAGCTAGATGTTCAGCGTTGTACACTCATCCCCAACAACACAGCCAGACGGACCATCACTCAGGCCCTGCAGCTGATAAGTGAGCTGGAACCTGGGGTTGAGGATCCTTTCTTGGATTCACTTGAGTGATGGTTCTGAAAATGGGAGGGGATGATGGTATCTATATTCACCTCTTCAATAATCAGGTTACGACAGTGATAAGATGTTGTATTATCCATGTATGAGGGGTCTTATCCAAAGATTAATTGAAACTGCATTGACCAAACAGACCCCAGTCTCCAACAAAGTAATCTCCTTCTCCTAGACAATGCAGCGCATGAAAGTGAACGAATGCTAGCCGAGTTTGAAGAAAAGGGTTAAATAAGAAAAGGGGGGTTGTGAGAATAAACAAATACGATTTTCTTTCAAAGGGCATTTCTGAGCTTAAGTGCAGCCACTTTGACTCCACAAATGCCAACCCCTCCCTGTCCTTTGAATTAGCCAATTGTGCAAGAATGTGAAGCTAAGCTCTAACCAATCAAGAGTAAGGGACAGACGTGCGTCAGGGATAAAACCCTAGCAGACCACAGGCTCAGTGTGCTTGCATACAGACCCGTTGCTGGCTGCACACCGTCCTACAGGAGGAAAGGTACTGCCTTGCTGCCTGGCTCCCGAGTAGCCTTTGTGTCCTACCAGGACTCCTGGTTTTGGGGCTCGCCTTCTAACACTTCCAATACGCTGAATGTATGTCGTCTTCCTTCCTCCCTTCCTCCCTTCCTTCCTTCCTTCCTTCCTTCCTTCCTTCCTTCCTTCCTTCCTTCCTTCCTTCCTTTGTTGTGTTAACCTTAACCCTAGGATATTTTGTCCATTGACAGAGAGTGGAAGGGAAGGAGGGAGAGAAACATCAATGTGAGAGAGACATTGATCGGTTACCACCTGCACATGCCCTGACTAGGGCCAGGGCGAGAACTGCAACCCAGGTAGGTGCCCTTGACTGGGAATTGAACCTGGGCCCACACTCTAACCACTGAGCAACACCAACCAGGGCCTATGTCATCCGTCTTTGGTGTGACTTCTTTTCTCCCACCCAGGCTCTATACTCCTTTCAGGGCATACATCAAATAACACCCCCTCTCCAACTAGCGCTGGCTCCTGGGATGTCACCCCAGAAATGTTAACGGGGCCCCCAGGTGCTAATGGGAAAAATGACCCCACAGCCTCCTGGCTGAAGAGTTCACCAAGCAAGAGGCTATGTCCGCTCTGCCCAGGTCAGAACCAGAGATGGAGAAATTCCAGACAAGTCATAGGGCAGCTGATCCTTTGAGAGAACAGCTGCTCTGTGCTAATCTCTTCCTGGAATAAACTGTTACTAGTTAATTTAAAAACTGCATAGAGACCAATTATTAACAAATTTGTGGGCTTATTTTTAGCAGACGCTCTTCCTAATAAGTCTCGCTCTGAGCTCGTGCCCTTCTGGCTGCTCATTTGCTCCCGGAATTTCCCACAGGGCGTGGCAGGCTCCCCTGGAGTCACCAGGCTCTGTCGTTGCTGTTGGGGGGATTTCCCTCAGTTCTGCTTTCCTGTGGGGACACACGAACAGGAATGAGAAGGGGCCGGGCATCATCTCCGCGTGCCCAAGGCTGAGCCCCTGCCCTGAGCCCTGCCCTGAGCAAGGCTGCTCTGGAGCTGAGGACTGAACGTGGACAACACAAACCCCTAAGGCAGTGGTTCTCAACCTTCCTAATGCCGCGACCCTTTAATACAGTTCCTCATGTTGTGGTGACCCCCAACCATAAAATTACTTTCGTTGCTACTTCATAACTGTAATTTTGCTACTGTTATGAATCATAATGTAAATATCTGATATGCTATTTGTGTTTTCCGATGGTCGCGACCCACAGGTTGAGGACCGTAGGATACAATTAAGAAACCATGAGAAGAAGACCGTCACTTTAAAATGTCGACGCTGTTTGCAATAATTATCTTAAGGGAAAGGCACATTCCATTAAATTCAAGGGAAGGGGGGAGGGCAGGAGCCCCCCACCCGCAGGGAGGCTGCCCAGCCAATGGAAGCCAAGGCTACGCTCTTCGCTTGCTCCATGTTGTATGTTATTAAATGCCCCCGCTACCCCTCCTGCTGAAAAAAATATGAGATAAAACAAAGTATTCCTAATCTTTTGCTATCTTTAGCCAGCTACTTGCGAGGATTAGGGAAGAACGAAGCAGAGAGAAAGCTGGGGGCTGCCAGCTTCGCCCCACGGCTCACTCCTTCCTGAGCCCCAAACCCACATGGAGGAGCCCAGGAGCCCGTGGCAGCTCCGGGCGGTCACCGGGCGTCCCAGCTGGAGCAGACTCAGCCTGCAACCTCGGCCTCTCACTTGGGTCTGTTACCAACCTTCACATGCCTCCCGCCCTCCCCCAGCCCAGCTCCCTGACTAGAAACGGGCACAGTGCCTGGAGAGCAGCCCACTGTGCACCGTCCCAGCCGCTGTGCAGGGGGAAGGGCGGAGGGGCCCACAGGGATGCCCACTGCACCCGGCGGTGTGACCTCAGGCAGAGGGACCCTTCTTTTGGCACCAAGAGGACACCAGCAGAAGGCATGGGCCTCTGGGAGCCTCAGTACTGCACAGGGTCAGATCTCCCACTGTCACGGCCAAATGTGCAGGGGCCTCCAAGAGGCCTTCGCTGGCCCTTCTCCGAATGATGGGAGATGGCTAATAGCAGCTCGCAGTCACCGGGATCTGCCCGCAGAGCAGGTGCCGTGCTCGACGCTTACAGAGACCAGCCACCTGGCCCTCACCCCCTTCCAGGTCGGCCCTGCAGCAAGCCTCACTGTACAGCTGGGAAGCCCAGGCTCAGAGATGGAGGTGGGTCTGTCAGCGTCACACAGGCCCAAGTGTCGGACACAAAGCGCCCACCGTGTTAGAGGCAGCACGAGGTTCTAATATGGGCCTGACTGAGCCTTAGCCCTGGGAGGCCCTCCTCTACGAGGGTAATAGACCTGCTGTGCAGAAGCCCATGGCCCCTGCCCCTCCCTCCCCCCCCCCCCCGAATATGTGTGTGGCTTCCCTGCTCTTCCTGGAGGGGAGGAGCCTATCCCCCCTTGACCTGGCCCATGTACCATTCTCGTAAAACTAGACAGAACAGGCCCCAGCCCTCAGAGGTCCTGCGCATTTCTACCACTGCCACAGGCGGTGTCACTGGGGCCCAGGAGGATAGGGGCACGTGGAGATGAGCCACCCTGCTGAGCCCAGCCTGGCTCTTAACCACATCGGCAACACCATCAACCTGCCGACACCAGGAGGGTCGCTCAGCGCTGCAGACCCCTGAGGTCTGGAGGTGCCTTTGCAGCGACCGACATGCCTGGTGGACAATGAACTGGACACAACACAGAAGTGGAGACGTGTGAGCATCTGGCACTTATTACAGATGTGCCCTGTCCTTTTACTTGTCCACATGGTATGTCCCCACCCAGACTGCGAGCGGCCAGGATGAGTGGGAACGTGTACATCAGCCCTGCACCACGCTCGCCGCACACAGTGGTGCTTAACATGTGGGCAGATGAATGGAGGCTGGCGAGGTCTCGGCCGGCCGTGCACACCAGCACCCTCACTTCGCTGGGACCGGCACCACCTCTGTGACTTTGCCATGTCCCTGTCCTTTCACACTTCAGTGTAGGACCACCACCCTTTATTAATACTCTAAGCCCATCTTCACGTGCACATGTCCCCAGTCATACATGAGGATAAACAGGAAAATAAAGTGCCAGGGGGCCCGGCCCAGAGCCCCGGTGCTCAGGCAGCCCGACGCTGGGCACACTGCAGAGCGTTGCACACAAGCGCCTGCTGACGAAGGCGCCCAGGCCAGCAGCAGCCTGGCTCATCTGGCTGCAGACACGGACGCTGCCTGAGACGATGTCTTCCTGCCACAGGGAGGGGAAAGGTCACTGTTGGCACAGTTTCCTGACTTGATTGAAATCCCCTGAGCTGCTGGTCACAACAGGACAAACATTTCATCTGCCCGTGGCTACAAACTTCCAAGAAGTAGGCAACCACATGTAAAAAGCACTAACGGTGTAACTCATCAGCAGTAGGGAGACCGGGGCTGCCTTTAACAGTGTCACCTGTAAACAGCCCACCACAACGTGTAACAAATGTATTTGCCAGCACAGCTCTCACCCTCCGCTCTTGGCAGATTCATGTCCTGGCTGCCAGCTAATCAAAGTTGTCTGCTTATGTCGTCATGCCCATGAAGTCAGGGGCGTGGCCAAGTTCCCATCCAAGTGACTGGCTTTAACAAAGAGACACCAGCCCCAGACCATTAAAGATGGGACCTTCGACAACCCTGCTGATTGTCTGCCGCCACCTTGCCTGACTTTCAATAAATAAATCTGGTTCTAGTGGCCATTCTAGTTAAATGAGCTGGGAAATGGAAGACCAGGGCTGTGTCTGAGCGTTTATGACACTGCAGATATGTATACATCGGTGGGATGGATGCTTGAAGCAGGCGTGGGAGGAACCACATTTACTGTTCCCTCTAAAGGACACATGGCTGTCCAGCAAGATGCATGATGTGGCCAGCAGCAGTGGGGGGTGGAGTGGGCGGGGCAGGCAGAGTAGGCGGGGCAGGCAGGGTGGGCGTGGCATCAAACTCACCTGGATTCAAGGCCACCTCTTCATACATATGTGCCATGGCTGGGTTACGCAGCCTCTCTGACCCTCTGGCCCTGGGACCCTAACTTAAGAGTTTAGAGGAAGTTGGAATAAAAAGAAGGATGATGGCCCCAGAGTTAACAACAAGCACCTTTCCACTCCGGCCACTGCTAATTTCCCAGACGGTCAGCTCTGTGAGGGCCAGTGACCTGACCAGGCTTGTTTTTCTGAGAAATATTATGAGATGGGACTCGGACAGACATAACGCTCAGGCTTGAATCACACATCTCAGTACAGCCTTTAGTTTCTTAGTAAAGAAATGCCACGGAGCATAACAGTCGCTTTGGCCTCCCTGAGATTCTGTCTACGGGAGGTCTCACAGGGCAGCCCGTGGGCCTGCAACCGATGTGTCGGGGTTGGGTCAGCTCTTCTGCTTGTGTTTCAGTTGACACGACAGGGACTATCGTTGACAAGGCAGAAGCCACTCTTATTCTCCCTGCCTTCTGTCCCACTCCCGTTAGGGAGCCGTGCACACACCTAAAACAAACAGCCCAGAAACAACAAACAAACGCACATTTCCCACACCTAGAGCTGACTGTGGTGGCTGGACGCCCTCTGGGCAGGGAGGTGTGTTCACTGGGTCGGCTCCCAGGAAAACAAGGTCCTGAGTTGGCAGGCAGACACCCCTGGGCCGGCCACCACCCCCTTCTCCCGCCTGGAACGCGTACTTGTTGCTGGAGCTGCAGAACCATGCCATGTACTGGGAGCTGGCAGGGGCGTGGCCGAACCCTGACCCTGAAACCAAGGCCGGTGGGCTTCTGCACTTCTGATAAAAAAAAACACAACCCTATCTTATTCCAGCCAGTGCTATAGGTTCTCCACCCCATGAAGCCAGACCAATTCCTAACCGACAAACTTGCCAATATTTAAAAATCCCATTTCACACAAAAGTATGGATTTCCAGCATATCTCTGAAAATAGGATGATCTGGCCGCCCTGAGCCTGCATTCCCGCACAGCGAAGACCTGCTTGACACAAACAGCCCGCAACCTGGCTCGCCCGTTTGCGAGACTGCCAGCCCCTGGGGCCCCGCACTGGGGACCCCACGTTAAACAGTGTCCTAGCTCTGGAGTAGATCCCAGCTCTCAAATCCAACAGCAATGCGTCTCAAGTGCTCCCGCACGTCTCGGTTATACCTCAGCTTTTCCCGTTGGCCGTTGCCGTGACATTTACCACCCACCCCAGTGGAGTCACCGGTGGGCGCAGAGCATCCGCCCTCCACACACCCACACCCACGGCCGCAGCCGCAGTCGCCGGGGTTGCTCCACAGGCTCGTGTTAAAAACCTCACCGTGTCCTTCAAGAAGGTGCCCTTCCCGAAAAACACTCACCAAGCAATGCGTGAAGAGTGAAACAGTAAAAGAACACATTCAAATCCTAAGTCCAGCGGTGAGCTAGCCCATAATTACAGGTCCAGGGCCAATAACTCAGAGAAGGTGGGGGCCCTGAAGCAGGTGGGGCAGCATCAGGGAGGAGGTGGGGGCAGAAGCGGCCTGGGAAATGGCACTGATGGGAGCGCACAGGGGTCAGCGTGAAGGTTGGGCAGGAAGAGACTGATAGAGGCAGCGTCCACCCAGCGGCCGCTGCTGCCCTCCGTATGGACCAGAATCAGAGCCAGAACTCAGTCCTTCCCTCTGCTCTCATCACCGGCTCCTGGGCAGGAACCCTGTGGCTGGTGCTGCCCTGAGACACAGAGGGGCGGGGTCCCCAAGTCCTGACCAGCCCCAGGCCAGTGGACAGAGCATGAACCTGCATCTCCCAGGTGGAGGAAACGGCGCCGAGAGGCTGGCTGGCTGGGCGCTGACGGAGCCAGCTGGGGCGGATGGTGATGGACCGCGGGCCGCCCACTGTGCCTCCCACATCCTGGGGTCCACCGCCTCCCGACTTCAGAAGACGGAGCTATGGACGGACGGCGATCAGAGTTCTCTGTGCGGCGTCTCTCCTGAGAGCCCGAGATTCTGAGTGAGGGTGGCCGGGGGCCACAGTGGAGCTGAAGCCCTCGTCCCTGCACCCTCAGTCTGGCCCACTTGATGCTCGGGGCCCAGTCCAGACCAGTGTGACTGTGCCTCTAAGAGGACAGACTATTCTAGATCTACACTCTCCAATATGACAGCCGCCCACCACATGTGGCCACTCAGCACTTGAAATGTGGTCTGGTAGGAAAATTTTTTAATTTTAATTTATTTAACAGACTTAAATTGCCACAGGTAGCTAGCGGCTACTGTACTGGACAAGACTCTCTTGAGGGAGAGACAAATAATGAGCTAGTTTGTCAAATAAGAAGTGAGACCAGTTCAAAGGGAGACAAGAAGAGGAATTCTGCTAAGGTGCTAGGAACTGGTGGGACCTTCTCTGGCCAAACAGCCACGCAGGCCCTGGGAGGGCCCGGGACAAAGCGGTCCCTCCTTGCTGCCAGTTAGGGGACAGGGGGAGGGAACAGAAATTTCAAAAGCAACCAGTCATTTTCTATAACGAATGTGCAGAACTTTCGCAATCAGAAAACACTCTAAGTTTTTTAAACTCCGCATTTTTTAGAGCGTCCAGCGTCTATTTTTAATAGCCCCGAAGAAGATGACAAGGCAAGTAGAGCATAGTATACTGCTAACTAGCCACACAGACACTCTGCAAGGTGCCAGGGCAGGTCCCCAGAACCCAGGACCCTGGGCCAGGGAAGGTTCGAGGAATAGACTGGGAGAGCACCTGCAGGGGGCTCGGGTCTGCCCCCATCGCCCACCAGGCCGGGTGCTGCTCCAGGGCTGATGCCAAGGAGAGACATGACCAGATTTAAGTCTGGAAAACGCCGTGCCATGGGCGATGGGTAGAGGAGAGGCCTGTGACCGGGCAGAGGCGTCTGGGGCAGAAGGTGGTGGCTGAGATGAGCGGAGGACGCACAGCCACTGGGAACACGACTCCGTCCGCAGGAGGAGCATGTGGCAAGGAAGGGACCAGCATGGGACCAGGAGTCGCCCTGGGCTGGCCATGCGTCTGTGTCTGCCTGCGGCTGGGAGGACAGCGGGCTCTGAGCGGGTGTTCCCAGCTCAGGGGTGGACTGTCCCTGCAGGGAGGGGGCTGGCTTGTCTGCACTCGCTCCCAGTCCCCGCTGGCTGTCACTCAGCTGTTTGTCCACAGAGACCTGTCCAGCTGGCAGGAGGGCCCAGCACCTGGCCGGCCCCACACCTGTCAGCTAGAGCCTGGCGTCTGCTGCTTGTGCCCTGCGTTCCCCATACGCTCACTGAAGGCTCCTGCGTGTGAGGTCTGGGTGGGACTCTGGGCCGAGAGGGGACAGTCCACAGAGAATGGGAAAGACCAGGACCCTAGGCCAGGATGAGCGCCATGGGCAAGTCTGAAGCTGGGACAGGGTCAGGGCTGGCTGGGGCGGGGCAGCTGCTGGAACCCAATCAGGTGGACAGGAGGGCCTTCTGAGGTGACATGGGCCCAAGACCTGCAGGAGGTGAAGGGGAAGGCAGGACACCGAGGTCTGGAGAACAAGCCAGGTAGGGTGGGCGGGACTCACATGGACACATAGACACAGAAATTGTCAGAGAGTCCAAGACCACAGCTGTAGGCTCCGTGTGGTCACCTGTCCAGCCCCTGCGGCATCACCTGGTGACTTGTTGGAAATGCACATTATCAGACGCCCCCTCCCCCCACCCCTCGCCCTGGACAAGTTGGGTCAGGACACTGGGCGTGGCCGCCGAGCCTCGCGGGTGGTTCTGATACGCACTCAGGTTTGACCATGAGTCAGCCCCAGGGGACACTGCAATGTCTGATAACGTTTCTGGTTGTCACAACTAGGGGCTAGGGTGCTACCATCATGTAGTGGATAGATGCCATGGATGCTGCTGACACCCCAAATGCACAGATGCCCCTCAGCGGTGCCGAGGTGAAGACCCTGCCCTGGACCAAGATCGAGGTTCCCCCACCTGCTTGTACATCAGACCCTCCTGAGTAGAATCTTTAAAAAGGCAAATCGAAGGCCACACAGAAATGTCTTGAACCCTGTCTCAGGTAACCCCTGGCCCAGTCTCTGGTCCCAGCATCTGGAACCAAGGAGACACCCGGGGAGGGAGCTGGCAGCGGAGGGCCAGGCACTGGTTAGGCAGGGAGCAGGAGAGAGCAGTGGACCAAAGCCAGGGGCCTGGCAGTGAGGGGACAAGACGGAGGAGGCTGAGGAGATGGCAGGGGATTGGACAAGAAGGAGGTCACAGTCGCCCTCTCTGTGCTGGACCCTGGCCAGGGCAGGCCACACGCTGTGGAGGCACAGACAGCCTTCCCAGGGCTGGGAACACGTGGGGAGAGGAAGCAATGCCCGTGGTGAGCAGGAGCCCCTCTGAAGCAGCAGAGGGTGTGGGACGCTGCTTACCTTTGTGAAATGCTACCCTGGGGAGACCTGTAGTGTGGGAGCAGAGTCCTAGTGAGGGTTACGGAGAGGAGCCTGTAGAGATGCAGACAGTCCTTAACGGGGCAGTGACGTAGGGTGAAGGGTTGGCCCTCAGGGACATCTCTCCCGCCTGCCACTCCGTCTGCGGCCACTGAGAGATTGCGTGCACTAATAACAACACGGCCACAAGGTATGCTCCAGCTCACCAGCGATCGAGGAGCCACACATTTCCACAATGAGACAGCATGTGTCACTCTTTGAGCAGGAAAAACCAGATCACTAAACTCAGGTGTTGGCGAGGCTCTGGAGAGAGCGCCCCCTGAGGTTCTGGAAGGAGCCTCAATGGTACCTTTTCCAGGAGGATGCAGTATCACAGAAATAAAACACGTGGGTCCCTGTGACCCAGACATCCCACCAGCCGGGACCTGCCCTGGAGGAAGCTCACAGGTCAGCACAAGCAAGCTCACCTGGGTAACTGCCACCTTGTTGCTGGTTGTGGGTAAAACTAAACACAATGCCAATGTCTAACAGCTAAACTGCGAAAGCACATTCCTTGGGCCACATGTGGCTATTGAACGAGAGAGGAAGGTGGAGGAGTGGCATGTGCTGTGAGCTCCGCCATCCAGAGGGGAGCAGACTCTCCAGCTGAAGAGCCTCGCGTACCTGCACTTGAGCCTGAGGTTCATGAAATGCCTTTTCCCAGAACAGGTAGCTCTCACCTGCGAAAGGTGCAGAGCAGGACTGTCTGTTCCTTGCGTCCCAGGCATTGCCCCTGGAGAGAGAAAGGGGTGCCACAGCTCACCCCCTGACAGTGTTCTGAGTTTTTACTAAGAGATATCAATGCACTAAAATGCATCTGGGGCACGGATAAGTGCCACTGCGGGCTGGTTTATAAAATAGAAAATCATCAGATTCCCAAGTCAAGTGCAACTTGACTTGGTGCCAGGTGAGTGCCCAGCGGGCGCACCGGCTTCAGTTTCCAGGAGTAGCCCTTTAGAGCAGCAGGTGTGCAGGTAAAGAGATCCCACAGGGAGAGCAGGGTGAGGGACTGGGTGACAAAATGACTCAGGGTGGTGCCATAATTGTCCCCAAACACCAGACTCTCTGAGAGAGTCTGAAAGCCCCAGGAACACACAGCAGGAGAGGGTCCCCTCGGGACCGGTGGGCAGCAGGCTCCTCCGAGCCATCTGAAAAAGAACCTTGAGCTAGACGCCCAAAGAGAAGCATGCAGTGCCTCAGAAGGAAGTAAGTCCCCCATCCGAAGGGGTATGCAAGCACATGCCAAGCCAACCAGGCAAGGCGGTTATAGGAAACGCTCCCTCCCCTCGTCCACCTCTCCTGCTTTAAGCATCCAGGTTGCTTCTAACTTGAAGATTCTGACTCCCTTTCCACCAGAACCCCTTTGCTTAACACAGTCCATGAGAACCGCATTGCTGGCTGCTGTTGAGGAAGGTCCCACCACTCCCGGAGTCACACAGACCACTGACTGACACCTCACTCTGCTCTCTGGGTCCAGGTTGACCACTACCCAGAGATGGACTCAGGGGTTTCTCCCTACCCCGGCATCATCTGACCAAGCACACCCAAGCCCCTTCGGCCTCTCTCCTGGTGGACAGGCACCAGCGACCTGCCGGGCTCTACCGTGAGCCCTCCATTCCCACCGACAGAGGCATCCCCTCAGACAGTCAAAAAGCCAAACCCTCCATCTTTTCCTTTTCAAGTTTGCTTCCTCTGGCTGCCAGGGAGACAAAGGAGCCGGGAAGGATTCTCTCGTGATGAGCTACCCAACTTCCATAATTGGAACGATCGTGGCTCTGCTTCGGCCAACACCAACCCAACTGGAGCGCTGAGGGCTTAATCCCGGATTCCTCATCAAAGCGTCAATTAAGCCTCAGGGTCTGCCGTGGCAGCCTCTGCTTGAAGCTCCGACCAAGGGAATGAACTGGCCTCCCAGATAGAGAAAAGCCAGGGATTTCCTCCGGCCGGCACCTTAGTTTGACTGAATGATACAGTGTCAATAGTCCTAACAAAGAAATGGCACAAGCCTTGAATGGGTTTATTGTTTAAAATTTCAAATCGGGCTCTGGTGCCCACAGAGCTGCCTTTAATGGGTTTTTCTTTGCGGTCAGACAGGAAAGCCCCTCTGTTCCAGCGGAGGGACTGCCCCCCCAGAGCCAGGCCCGCCCAGCCCCAGGGATGGGCTTGACTTGGATGCCCACCGTGTATGGAGATGGAGCCCCCATCTGGGGTCAGCGCATTTAGAGAGAAGCCCCCTCAAGGGAAGGCGAGGACAACTTATTGTCAAAACAGCATCTCGGAAGGATGGCACTGGTCCGAGGGGAGCTGGGTCCTGTGTGGGTCCAGAGCACCAGCCTGGTTCTTCTCTGAGCCTGCGCTTCAGAAGCTCAGACTTCTGCCTGTGAAGTGAAAATTGCCTTCTGGTGGAGAAAGGTTTTAATGATCACTTTGCTTCCTGCGTCTCCATGGCGACCAGGCGCGCAGAGCCCACCCCCCTCCTGCTTTATTAGGCCTTTCTTCCTCTCTGGAAAGTAATCAATCAAGACACACAGCCGCCTTTGTGGCCGGATTTATCACCTACACAATCGAGGCTGCCCGGGGTGGGGAGTGGACGAAGTCCATGTAATTTGCTGAACCGGGCTCTGTGCTGGCGCTCGCGCCCCTTCATCGCCGGCTGGCCGCTCTGGGCGCACACCTGCCGGAGGTGGGCAGCGCCCAGGTGCGCCGGCCACTCCATAGCCGGGCGTCCCGAGGAAGCCCCTCCGCGCGGCCCAGCAGCCGGCCTGCCAGGGCGGGGCCGCCGGCCACCGGGGCGGGGGCGGGGGCGGGGGAGGGGCAGCGCCCGTGCAGGCGGCGGAGTCGGCACCGGTCTGCCGGTTCCCCAGGCCAGCCCCCGGGAAGGGCAGCCCCGCGGAGGGCCCACGCCCCCACCAGCCTGCAGGAGGCCGACGGAGCGCCGGGCTCTCCCTGCGAAACCGCTCCTTGGACAAAGGGCTCGGCGGCGCCCCAGCCGCGTGACAGGGGGCTGCGAATTGCGGAGCCTGGGGCCCCGGTCCCGCAGGGGCTCCCCAAACGCAGGCGGGGCGCGGAGCAGTGCCGGGGACGTGCGCTCCGCACCGCTGCCCAGGCCTCCCCATCCACCCGGCCCCGCCCGCGCGTTACCTGGGTTCTCCCCGGCGGCGGCGGCGGCCGCGGTGTCAGCGAGGACGCTGGGGTCACTCTGCGAGCGGCCCCGCGACCCGAGGCAGCTGCTCGCGTCCTCGGACGCAGCCATGGCCCGGGCGCAGGGCAAGTTGGAGGGAGCCGCGTGGAGTCAGAGCATCCGAGGCGGCCAAGGTCACTGCCGAGGGGGCCGGAGGGGGCGTCTTTGTAAAAAGCAAAAGGAAAAAGGCCCCGGAGAGGGAAGGAGCCGGAGGACCGCGCCGGGGCCACGAGACAATAGCCTCGCGGCCGCAGCCAAGCGCATCCCTGCGCGCGGCCTCGCGCTGTTATTTATTCGTGTTTATTCCCATTCTTCGGTCTGTATTCCAGGAAAAAAAAAAGTTGAACCAGGAAATAAAAACTTTTTCTTGTCAGTGTTTCGTGCGTGCTTGGGGCCGGGGGTGATGTCCAGAATTTCTAAGGGCGCCCCCTCCCCCCACCCCACCCCACCCCACCCCCCAGTAAAAAAGGAAAAATGAAGAATCTTTGCTATTGCAATTGCTTTAATCTGAAAGCTGTTCTTGGAGCATCTGTTGGAAAACATTAGGATTCTCCCATCATGCCGCGCGAGAGGAGCATGACGTCACAAGAGAGGGGAGTGAGAAGGAGCGAGGTGCGGGGAGGGGTCTCAAATACCTGGACTGCAAGACGCTGCCCTGGGGAGGCGGGGCTGGATCCTGAGTTAGGGACCGCCCCTCACACCCCAGCGGCTCTAGAACCCAGAGAGCTCCCAGGTCCCCCTCTCTCCCCCACGCCCCACCGGAGGGAGGAGACCCTGAGGGCGCCTCCCCTGGAGGCAGGGCCAATCTCCCCAGCAGCTCCGGCAGCTGGTGTCCTGGGATTTGAAGGCCATTGGTTCCCGGGGCCCAGGCTCCACCAGGGGGGAGCGCCCCACCAGGCCTCATCCCCGCCCACCCCAGTCCCCCCCCCACGGCCCATTAGGAAATTGACTGACTCACAGGCTGCCTGAAGCAGTCATCCTCCAGGCCCTGGGCTCTGGCCGGGGGGAGAGGGCGGGGGCACCAGTGTTCCGGGGAGGCCTCCCCAGTGCCCTCGAGGAAGGGGAGGGCCAGGCAATGGGGTGACACCCCGGGCTGCCACTTCCAGAGGCGCCCTCCCAGGTGCTGACAGGCAAGGCTGGCATTCCAGAGGGTGGTGTGGGGAAGGGGCCGACCCAGCTGTGTGCTGAGCTGTGTGCAGCGGTCCTGTTTCAGCCCCTCAAATGCCCAGGGGACAGGAATGGCTCCTTCCCGGGTGGCTCCTTCCTATCTGGCCAGCATCCGAGAGGAGGGACATAGCCTGGAGGGAGCAGCCGGGAGTGTCGGAGGGAACCCCACCAAGGGCCTGAGACAGGACACGCTGTGGGGAGTAACATGGGCGGTCCAGAGGGTTGAGCTCTGCAGCAGGTGCCCAGAGAAAGCACTCAGTCAGTCAGTCAGTCAAGTCAGACAGCCAAAATGTGCACCGAGCCTCCTGCCGCTGGGCACCACCCAGGCATGGGGATCCCCAGTGAACAAATGCAGAGACCCCAGGGGGCTCCAGGAGGAGAGGAGCCGGGAAGGGTGCAACCACCAAGAGATGCCTTCAAAACATTTCATGACACTTGACAATGAGTTCAGTGAGACAGGGAAAGTAGCAGGGCCTGTCCTCATTCTTTATTCACATTACAGGCTGCTGGTCGGCGTGGGCCGAGCGCTTCAGCCCCACGGGAAACCCCCTCACAGGGCCCTGGGAGGTGAGTGGCTGTCGTCCCCACCTGAGAGCTGAGGACACCTGCCCAGGTCCCAGCCAGGATGTGACGGGGCAGGGATACTGTCCGCCCGGGGTCTGTCCCCACGGGTCCTCGGGCAGGCCCTGGCCCAGAGCTCTGAAGCCATGCTGAGACCTGGCCCCGAGGCGGGTCTCAGAACCCCCACCTCACGTTACCAGCCCCCCATCAATATGAGGAGGCTGTTGGTTGCCCAGCCAGCAGCAGGTGCAAAGGGGGGTCCCGGGGGGGGGGGCGGGGAGGGCAGCCCAGGGCACCTGCAGGAGGAGGAGAGAAGGAAGGGGCACCATGGCCTCCTGCCCTCTGCCACTCACACCCTCAGCTTCTTGGCCTTCCCTCCTCCCACTTGCACTGCCCCTGACTTGAGAATTTTCTTTAAACTAACTCTTTGCACTTAAAAGTGTTTTAAAAGAAACCACCACCAGCAACAGAAATGCAGCCCCCTGTTGTCGACGGGAAGGATGGGAAGGACCATGACTGCGGTGCAGACTGGGGGATCCCCTCTGGGCTCCGCCTTGTTAGAAAGGATGGTGAGTGGGGTGGGAGGGGAGTCCTGCCATCCAGGCACCATGCAAAGTGTTCTCCTTCGTGTTTCCAGGGGCTTTTCTGTGGGAGCCAGTGCTCTGTGTTGTCTTGTCTGGGCTCCGCCTGAAATCACTGCTGTCACTCAGGTGGTCTAGCGCATCCCCCATTCCCAGGCCCCACATCGGGGCGGGGCTGAAAGGAACAGAAGGCCAAGACTCGGGGTTGCCCAGGACTATGGATAGCGAGGAGGCAGAGGACAAGCGACCACAAACTTACTTCTTAAAATATATACTGTAACGAAGTACTGTGATTTGTTACAGCTTGGTACGGGGCTGGTCATCATATTTTTGGGGGGTTTTGAAATGTTCTGTAATAAAAAGTTTTAGATTAAAACAAATAGGGGCCCCCATGCTTACTGATCAACAGAAAATAAAGTCTCCTGGTGAATTTGGCCCATAAAGTCACCCACTGCGACCAGGACCCCGCGCCTGGGAACAGCTGGTGGAGGACAGTTCTCTGGAGGAGGGCCCAGCCTGGAGGGCCCTCAAGGGGCCTTAGTGAATGTCATCACTGTCCCTCCTGACGGGGACGTACACTCTGGAAACCCTACGGGCCAGCCCGGCTTCTTAATGGTCCCGAAACAGAAACTAACGCCCATCAACCAGTATATTGATAAATAAAATGTGGTCAAGCCACCCGTCCACGGTAACCCCGCTCAGCCACAAAACCCCGACACCTGCCACGACAGGGAAACGTTAGCCAAGTGAAAGGGACTCCCACACTTTTGCTTTTTGATGTCTGCCTGGATAAGGGGCAGGGGGGAAGTAACCATCAAGTCTGATATTTAAAGTGGGATGGGAGGATCAGAGAAGGGGTGGTGGGGCAGAAGAGGGGGGCCCATTTGGACACCTGGCATTAGACGTGATGCGGATAAGCCGGCTGTCTGCGTGCCACACCCACCTAGAGTCATGGACACTTTCTGTCCCATGGGGGGATGATGGAAAGGGCACGGGCTTGTCCCACAGACCCGCCGGTACCAGCTGCAGGCTGGTGGCCCCTCTCTGGGCCTCTGATTCCTCATCTTGGAAAGAGTGTGGTCGCCCCTGCCTGGCCATTCCATGACGGCCATCCGGGGTCAAGCGCTGAGCCATGTGGTGGTGGCTCTCACAGAACCTCCTGCGGGGCTCCAGCTCCAGCTCCAGAAGGCCCACCGCACCCCAACCAAACACACTAGGGGGCACCCGAGGCACACGGTGGGCTCTGCATCAGGCGACCGTGGACGTGAGCTGCAATGACAGGACCTGGAGGGTTATAGCGATGCTGGCTCTTGTTCTGCTAGAGACTTCCTTCTCGCCCAGGACCCTGGGAGAGCCGGAGCCGAGGACCTGGCACTGGGTGTGGGATGCCAGGAGTGTTTGTCCCAGAAAACAAGGACTTGCTAACTGAATGAGTGGACGCACACGCGGTGTCTTGTCCCTGGCATCCCTGCTGCAGCAGTGAGGGCTGGGTCCCCAGGCCCAAGTCACCTCCAATGGCTCAGAGGCACAGAGGCACCGAGGAGGCTGGCTGCCTCCCGCCCCCTAGGCCACAGGCCATGTGGCTTCTCCTCATCCGTCAACAGAAACAGAATTAAACCAGCAAACTCAAAAAAATAAAGAAATAACTGCGCTGTCCACACACGCTCTTAGGGAACCAAGTGAGTGGAACAAGAGGGCAAAACCCATTCCAGGAGTGAAGACAAAGCCACGCCCACTGAGTAGGTGATAAGGGAGGGAGCCGCGCCCTCTGCTGGTCACGGGAGAAACTGCGCCCACCGCGGCCACCTGGCTGCATACTTCCTGCCTTTGGGTGTCCCCTGGGGTCTGAAGCTGTAGCCCGCACCATGTGGCTGCAGTGACACTCGTAAGGATGGAATGCCAGCAACTGAGGGCGGACATCTGAACGAGCCCTTGCAGATTTCCTTTAACAGGGGCAAACATCCTACAGCTTAGTCTGAGTTGGCTGGGTATTCATTTACTTGACATGTAGCTCTCACCATGTGTCAAACACTGTTCTAAGAACTTCGTAATTATTAATACGACTAATGCTAAAAATTAACCACACGTGGTAGGTGCTATTAGATTCACGTTCTGCAAGTCAGAGGCAAAGTCCTTACTTGCCCCAGCAGCAGGGACAAGGTCCGCCCAGGGCCCCCCAGGTCCGCCCAGGTCCGCCCAGGTCCACCAGGCCCTCCGCTCCGCAGCTCGGGATGCTACTGCATCACACACATCCTAAGTGGCAGATCCGGTAGCCTCGTGCCTGTTTGGATCCCCCTAAAAGTCAGTGACTTGATGATGATGAGGGGGAGGAGCAGGAGACGGCAGTGGTGGCATTGAAGGATGACTGCATGTTTGCAGCTTACCGAGGATCTTACCTGCGAAAGACCCCAGGACACAGGGGTGTGAATAAGGCAGATACAGTGAAAACAACCTAACCCCAATGGCTGGCCAACAGGATACCCACACTAGGAAATACTACAAGCAGCTTTTCTGAATGACATGAATCTGTGTATTCGAACATCACTGGAACTCCCTACTTCCTGGGCGAGAGGGGACGCTGCAGCATGACATAATGATCGCCCAGCAGTCACAGACACCCACGCGTTCCCTCCGCCCCCACAGGCTCAGGTTAGCATGAAAGCGGCGGCAGGGTCTGGGCAGCTCTGTCCTGGACCGAGGGCGTGTTGCCTCCAGCAGAGAGGAAAGGGCTGGGCCCAGGACGGAGCCATCGTCTCCCACAGGCAATGCCTCTGCTCCGCAGGACGAGGTCCCGCAGCCTCCCACACTCCGAATGCTCTGACTGACTAAGGGCCAACGCGCAATCCGTGGGGACAGCGCTGCTCATGCCGGAGCCCGCTTTCAAAGAAGATAATTCATGTTTCAAAATGGTCTGTGCAACCCAAGCCCTTTCTCCAATGCAATGTGGGCATTTTAATATGTTTATTGGATTTATATTTTAAAGGGATGTCTCTTTTCCCATGGGAGATGGCAGAGCCAGACTTACGGACTCCCGGAGGGGGTTAACGCCACCAGGCCCCGTCACAGACGCAGCGGGCCCTGCATGTTTGCAGCGTCGCGACTGCTCCACAAATCACAGAAAACCCAGCAGGCTCGGTTTACAGGCAGTACTTTCAAAATAAGTCATAAGTCCTGCGGCTGCAGTGATCACTCCAGTGTCCACTTGTTGAGAACGATAAATAACGACGGCTGCGTCCAGACTTTCACAGAGGCTGCGGTCTCTTTTGGGGCCCACGATTCCTTAAGCCGCCGTGCACTTTGCAGCTGGTACATCTCCTGGGGTTCTGTATTGGGGCAGCATGGTTTTGGCAGTTAGATTCTGGCACCTTCGCCAGTCTCTGTTCTGTATGTGATAGCAGTGCCAGGGATTCCAGTTAATATTCGTGTCTGTTACTAGTCCAGGGACGTGGGGTGCAACAGAAATCACTCCTGGCATCTCACACTGCAGCATTCGGAACCCCTGCCCCTCCTGGCTCTCTTCAAGGGCTACTTGGGGGACCCATGTTCACTCAGGCTGTGGTATAAAATGGAGCCCCAGGACTTTAGGGAAGTGGGCCCCGGAGGGCTGTTGGGAGGGAGTGAAGGTACGGAGATCCACATGGGGTGGCTTCGGCTCCTGCCAGAACCTTAACTCTCAGCAAAGCTGAGAAGCTGGCCTTCGTCAGAAAAGGCACGGGCCTGAAGACCACACGGATCCACCAGGCTTGATCCCAGAGAAACGTCCTGGAAAACTTCAGGCCCTGCTTTGGGTCTGATTGATGGACTCACTCCTTCATTGATTCATTGGTTCATTGTTCAAGGAATATACTAGTACATTGAGCACAGAGTATGTGCCAGTCATTCCACAGGGGGAGGAGCCCTGTTACTCAGACAACAGCACATGCAAAGGCCCTGGGGTGAGCAAGCACTGGGCACTTTGAGGAGCTAAGAGGGAGAGCAGCATGCGGTAAGGGTGGGGTGCAGGCCCTGAACTCAAAGGGCCTCAGAACCATGGGATGGAGGGTGGAGCTATTCTAGGAGGAATGGAAAACTCAGGAGCGTCTCCAGCCATTAGACAGAGTGGATTTATCTTCTCTCTCAGAAGGTTCTGTGTCCATGGGGAGTAGAATACAGTGGAGGGTGGCAAGGAGGGGCTGGGAGACAAGGGGGCACATGGGGTGCTGTATTCAAGAGGGAGATGGAGGGAGGCAGCCTGGCCCAGGGCGGGGTAGTGGGAATGCAGAGCAGTGGACAGAACCTGGATATGTTGTAACTGTACTCAGCACCTCCTAATTCAAAGGTACCCCGCAGCTAACCTGCAATCGAGGAAAAATTCCTGCACACAATAACTGTTGAAATTCAGACGATTACCAACTGATTCATGTGCTCTATAAGTTTGAGGGAGGTTTCCGTGTTAATGTCAGGATTCCTCACAGCAGGACTCAGCTGTCCCAGCCCCATGAACTTGTGCAGCTGATGCAAAGAGGTCACATCACAGTGGCGTCACCCCGTGCGTATCGAGCGGCTTGCTGGGGGCAGACCCGGCTGGTCCGCTCACCCACAGTGTGGCCAGCAGAACTCTGATCCCCCAGGACTCCTGGCCCTTCGCTCGGCCAGACACTGCCCGGGCCTGCTGTGAATGCTTTGCTCAGGGGGCTGGCTGAGGTGGGGAGGCCATTATGGAGGCCAGATGGCCCTGCGGAACCACGGGACCCACAAAGCGAAAGGGGAGATGGGTGGGCCGTGGCATCCCACCGGTAGGACGGGCTGCTTTCTGCCGCCAGCCTCCTCATTTCCAAGGCAGGCAGCTCCCGGGGAGCCAAACTGGGGGCATCCAACTGGGTCCCTGAATTAGGCACTAAGAACATCACTGCCTTCCAGAACAAAAGGTAGAGAACGGAATTGAGTTTTATGGCAGGCAGGAGAATAAAATGACTAAGAATCCAGGCTCAGCCCAGGGTCAAATTCAGCCCCAGCTGCGTGGCCTTGGGCAAGTCAGTCCAGCTCTCTGCCTCCGTTTTCTCATCTGCACAATGGGCTCACACCTCACGTGCAGCTGAGCATGGGAAGGAGCAGACCAAGGCCAGGCTCGTCCGTGTCCATCACCGGCTCCTGTGACCACCACTGTCCCCACAGAGACCTCTGGTGGCTCCTCAACGGCCCCACTAGGTGACCCCCACGCACACCCAGCGCAAATGACAACTGAACTACTCTGTACTGTTACTCATGACCATAGTTCTCCACATCTGAAATTTGTCACTCCCACCGACAAATAAGAGGACCATCTCCTTTATTTTTTACTTCCCTGATCTTTAACCAAGAGGCAAAAATAAATAAATAAATAAATAAATAAATAAATAAATAAATAAATGGAGTCAATTTACGATGAATATTAGTGGATTATAGGAAAAAGCACAGACAGCAAAGCCATTGAAATAAAAGTAGAAACTGAAGTTTGCAGCCCGCCTCTACTGCCCCAGGATCCTCCCACCCGAGTGCACGTGGGGCGGTGCTTACAGGGACTTAGTCACCGACAGCGGGTCACACTTGGTCAGACTGCTGTGTGGACATGCAGGCGTGCAGACCTGCAGTCCCTAACGTGCAGGAGAGACCTCATGGAGGGCACGGTCTCTAGTTAGTCCTTCTCCCTGGGAAACCCACCATTCACACGCCTGTCGCCCGCCAGGGCCACCCTGTTGGCAGGAGGAGTCTAACAGGGACGCCACTGACAGATGGCGAGCCGGGCGGGGAGGGTGCGCTGACTGCCAGGCGCCCACGGGATCAGAGGCTGCAAGCAGCTCGAGCGCCCACCTGGAGTCGCACTGTTCACACGTGTGCAACTCGTTCCAAACTGCATGGACGTGTGATGTGCTTCCAGGGGGCTGCAGGCGCCTCCTGAGCCCGCTTCCTGCTATTCGAGAGGGGAAGTGAGGCTGGATTTGGGGTTCTGGTGCTAAACGCTGGGCCTTCGGGGAGAAGCCACAGACTCTGAGTGCAAGAGGGAGGGAAGACATTCCTGTGCGCCTGGGGGTGGCTCCACTGTTTCCATGGGGGGGGGGAGGGGCGAGGGTGAGGGACCGAGGGGGCAGGAGGAAGGGCCTCCACCACAGACCTGCTGCTCATGCTCTCAGCAAGGCCGAGAGATTGACAAAGCACCTACTATGTGCCAGGCCCTGGGCCACATGTGTGCGAATATCTGCAGCATCACTAACAGGCCAGTAAGCAGACGAGTTGTGCAGGGGTCCCCGAGTCCTCCGGTTCAGGGGTCCCAGGACGGACGCCCAGGTCAGACACAGTCATACTCACACTGTGACTGATGGCAGTGAAGGGACATGAGGGCGGCTGGTGCACGGGGTGAAGTTTGGGGGAGCGGGAAGCCTCGTCTCCTCCCACTGGAGTCACAGGAGATGCCCGGGATGCACCAGATGCGCCGGGTGTAAGGCCGTGAGGAGCGCTGTCTCCCGCAGGCACGACAGAGACCTGGCACCCAGGGTGTGCACCTGGGCAGGCCCGCGAGCACCTGCTGACTGGTGCATCCCCAGATTCCAGACTCTGGCAGGTAAGTGGTGTCGGCATAAATTGTGCACTGGGCTTCCCATTGAAGCCCTGCATTCGCATACTGTCCTCGGAAGCAAATTGCAGTGGGTTTGAAAGGAACTTTAAAGAAAAGAGCTGTAAGCTCCTTACCAGGGAGCAGGGGTGGATGCTGCTACCAAACGTCCTGGTTTGCCCGGGACTCAGGTGTGGGCAACAGAAGGGCCACACACGAACCCTGACAAGCTCCGGGAGGCCAGCAGGCGGGCCCTGGGCGCTCAGGACCGAAGCCCCGTGGGAGGGTCTGCACACGCGTTCCCCACGCGTTCGCCCAGGCCTGCAGCTCCCCTGACAAAGGCCAGTCTTTACTGAGAGAGCCTGGCTCTTTTCTGCCTGCATCTCAGAGAACAGACCTTTGCGATGTCAAGGTAAAGTCCTTTCCAGAGCCCCCAGGGCTCACCCCCGCACAGCACAGGGGCCACAGGGCCATGCTCTCCGGCTGCGGGAGCACCATCTCCGGTTGCCCTCCATGTGAACTGCCCTGAGCCCTTCAGCGTAAAAGAGGCGTGTCTCTCCCTCTTGCTTTTCATCCAACCTACGAGGTTCCCCGCTTTGCTCTCCCGCCTCCTTAACCTGCCCCCCGGGGTGTCGTGCACCCCCCTCAGGACTCCCCCTTTGATGCTAATGTATAAAATATGCTGCAAAACTGCCCGTCTCCAGAGCATGTTCTCAGTCCACTGAGATTTTGCTTCCCTGCGATTGTCATCAGTTTGGCTTAAATAAACTCACAAAAATTCTCTAGTTTGGACATTTCTGATGTGGACACAGGGGTCCTTGGGATATGGATGCCCAGAGCTAAGGCCAGGCCATCCTGGGCAGACTGGGAGAAGGTGCCAGAAAAGATTGATTAGAGACACAAAATGATAAAGAAAAAACATGATACATTTTACTGCATCGAAAGTAAAAACCTGGGGTGGAGCGCACAGCACAGTGACTACGGCCAATGTTCTGCGTATTTGAAAGTTGCTAAGAGAGTGGATCTTAAAACCTCTCACCACAAGGAAAACAGCTGTGACTCTGGAGTGACGGATGTTAGCTAGATGCACTGCGGTGGTCACTTCGCAATAAGCACAGGCATCAGGTCCCTGTACCGCACACCCGGAAGCACCCTCATGTTACATGTCCGTTATATTAAAACAAAAACAAAAAACCGTCTTCCAACCAAAGACTCTGTAAACCAAGTCAAAAGGCAAGCCGCAGAGAGACCAAAAACAGCAGCAGACAGGTGAGAGTCCAGGACACATAAGTAGCTATAAACCAATCAGAAAGAGACTAGCAACCTGGCAGAAACAGGCAAAATGAGAGAGTGAAATCCCAGCGGTCAATGAGCATCAGAAAAAGCCCTTGGAGCAACCAAGGGAATGCAAATTAGTCCCAGGAACTTCCCCTTTTCTGCTGCAAGACGGGCCGCCGTGAGAATCTGCACCTTCCAGCACCTGGATGGTTCCAGCACCTGGGAACAGCTGAGCGCCCACGGAGAGCGGTACAGAGGCCCCAGGAGTCAAGTGAGTGTGCGTGCGTGTGCGTGCGCGCGTGCGTGTGTGTGTGCGCGCGTGTGTGTTTTATGTGCGTGTGTGTGTGTGTGTGTGTGTGTGTGCGCGTGTGTGTGTGTGTGTGATGCTCACGTAGGCCCACCCCCCCATGGAGCAGGTCTGAGAACGACCCCCATGGCCACCGGCCTCAGAAAGGCTAACACAACAGTGGAATATCCTACAGCAATTAGCAAGACTCTATTAACCCAGATAAACCTCCAAGACACACTGAATGGAAACAATGCGTTTCAGAACAGGACGTCCTGTTTTCAGATGCCATTTCTTTAAAGTCCTTACAGGAAAGAGTGCTGACCGGCCCCCTGACACCCAGCGCAGTGCCGGAGTCTGGTGGGCACCCTGCACTCGATGGTCACCTGGGGGGGGGCGGGGAGGAGGAGAGGAGGGAGCCGGTTCCAAGAGGTTGGACTCGTTTAAGGTCTTCACTCCTCACTTGGAGACAGTATTCAGGAAACACTTGTGTCACTATCCCCTCCCCCCGAAAAGAAACCAGCTGCCTGAATAGAACACATTAGGAATTCACCTGACAAATATTACGAGTGCCAGCTGTAGGCCAGGCCTGGTCCCACGCCTGAGGATCATTCACATCCCTTAAAACACAAATGGAGCCACCACCTTCATCAGCTAAGCTTACCAGCAGACAGCAGTCCTTACGGTGATGCGGGCGGGCAGATACACCTGGGTGAGGGACAAGCGACAGGAAAAATGCCCAGGCCCCTGGCAGGTGGCTCACAGCCTTCGACTCTGCCTGGACTTGCCATAGGTGACCCCAGCCCGCGGTGTGAGGTGCATTCAGGTGAGCACAGGAGGGCCCCACACTGTGAGGGTGCAGCTGGAACCCTGCTGGTGTTGGCGATGTCCTGTGCTCTCTCTCCATCTTCTGCCAGCACCCCTAGTTTTCTTTGGGGGGTCTCAGGCCTGTGGGGCCAGTGAGCTGGCCCATGAGCTGGGCCTTAGCCGCCCAGCTCCCCCCATTCCCAGGCCACGGTGATGGGGTCAAAGATGGGCAGTGTGACCCAGCCAAGACCGGGGCACACAAGGGGACACTAGCTGGAGCCCCCGAGGCCGCCTGGCCTTGGACACCCAGTTTCCTGAGCTGACAAATGCTCCTTTTGCTTCCAAAGGTCTGGTCACTTGCCACCGGAAAAGCCTGCTGGCCCAGCTGGTTGTCATTAGGATTTCAGGAGAACCGGACAGCTCAGAGCCCACGTGGGTCTGGAGAGTCCCTGGCCTCGGGGAGCCGGGCCCAGCCCTGAGCTGGCCAGGGAACACAGCACCACTTCCAGCTGCCTCAAACAGCCCCCAAGACACGACTTTTAATGAGCATCAGCTGACATGTGTCATGATATCATCGATCACGCCTTTCCCTTCCAAAAATTTAAAATAAAAAAAAACTCATTTGGTGCAGAAATATCCCAGTACGAGTCAGAGCTTCCAATCAGAAGTCGAATTCTGGAAGAATGGCTGGCTGATTTATTCCTAAATTAAAGCAGCGCTGGCCACAGAAATAGCACACGGTCCCTCCACGACCATCCCTCCATGACCATCCCTCCAGGGCTGGGAACTGGGACCCGCCCAGAGAGAGCTCTGGGAAGTGGCGCACGAGTCGGGAGCCAGGCTGCAGGTGGCTGCTGGACAAATCCTTGTGGGCACAGGGGGAGAGGGCCAGGGGACCTCCCCAGGTCCAGCCGTCAGCATGCCCAGAGCGGTGGGCACACAGCTGGGCTCTACCCTGGGTCCCTGATGGCTCCAAACCAACATTTGGATTTGAACTGGGGACTTGCCTGACGCCACACCGAGAGGCAGAAATTGAGCCCCACTCCTGGAGAGGACAACATGGTCCTGAGGGTCCTCCGAGGGCGACCACTGCCCCCAGCTCCAGACTCAGACATGCCCACTCCACAACCTCAGGATGTCAACAGGCCTCTCCAAACGGGCACAGCCTCCTCCCGCCAACCCCTCCCCCACAACCAGCCTCCCTCCTCCTTGGCCAAGCCTTTGCCCCAGGTGCTTAGACACAGCCTGGGTGGCTTCCTGGCTTTCAGGCCCCCAGGGCATCAGCAGCAAGACTGTCTCAGCCACCTCGACCTTTCTGTCCAAAGAGGCCGCCCACTGAGCCCGCCCACTGAGTCCACTGGCCTGGGACCACCAGATGCGCTCTCCGTCACAGACAGCAGGAGAGGCAGGTCCTCCGCCTAAAGCCCGCCAGTGTGAAACGCCCATGGCTTACCCGGGACGGAGTCCAGGCACCCACCCCCTCCCCATGCACACAGGTCTGCAGCTGCAGGACCCTCTCTGCTCCCCAATTCCACCGAGCCAATTCCCATCTCAGGGCCTCTGCCCCTGCTCTCCGCCTGCGGGATGCTTCACCCCCAGCCTCACGTGGCTCCCTGCTTCTCCCCACCCACGGGTGTAGCCAAACACCCGTCATTGCAGAGCCTTCCCTGGCCACCCTGGCCAAGCAGCTCACATCCTCAGTCAATGCCTTGTACTTGCCTGGTCTTCCCTGCACGTCCCTGCACTAATGATCCTTTGGTTTCATTTTACTGCCTTCCGCCCCCCCCCCCACCACCACCACCACCAAGAAAAGCTCCCTGAGGCCAGGAAGCAGACCTGCTTGCTCCCCTCATCCTGGCATCTAGGTCAGTGCCTGCACCCTTTTCAATGATTTATAAACATCTGATGACCCGCAGCCTACACAGCCAGCTTTCTCGACTTGGCCAAAGTGGGTTAGCTGTGGCTCAGCCTGCCACCCTCACAGCCTAGACAGCAGCCACAGAACTATTTTAAAAACTCCCAACAATGGAAAGGAGCGTGTGCAGCAGTTGTATGTCCACGGGCAGACCACACCCTTGCAAGGGCTCTGAATACACCGCGAGCAGCTGAAGGTCAGCATGTGAAACGTCCTTTCTCAAAACCCAACCCCAGTGGGCTGGCGGCCAACGCAGCACCCAGGCATTGCAGGGGAGCTGGGAGTCGGGGGCCGAGGCCCCTGGGGAGGAGGCCAGAGCAGCCCTGAGTATAATTGGTGGCAGCAGGCTGAACCCTGGTGGGGCAGTCTGGTGCACCCTCTGTGCTCGGGTGCTGGGGAGGGAGCTCCGTGCCCAGTAGAGGGTGTGTGTCCTGGGGTCACCGCTGGACCCCAGAGCCGAGGACAGGGTCTTACATTTAGTAGGGGCACAGAAGGGCCACCCATCCTGTGCCAGGGGCCTGGGTGCTCCATTAGTAAGTGCCCGGAGCTTCACCATGGGCGGCTCACCCTCGGGACACCACCCAGGAGCTGGCACACAGCAGGCTCTCAGTGACACCTGCTGGTCCCAACAGCCCCAGAGCCCTCCTTTCTCCTGTGACTCCCTGTATCTCTCCCAGCTCCACACCCTGACTTGTGCCCTAGATCGTTCTTGTCCTTTTTCTTTTTCTTTTCCTCAGGGGCTGTCCTGGTACCTCAGGATGCTCAGCTGCACCCCTGGCTCCTCCCCACCCGATGCCATAGTAACTGGGGGAGCTGCAGACAAACAAAAACGGGGGCAGGCAGAATCGCCCCTGTTGGAGCCACTGGGAAGAACCACGGACTGTGGAAAGCAGAGCTTGCAGACCACCTGTTCTGGAATCACCTGGGGCGCTGGTCAGAAATGCAGATTCCAGGAAGCTGAGGGGCAGCCCGTGAGGCCTCCAGTTTGAAATAAGTGCCCCCAGGCCATTCTCCTGGGCAGGTCTGCAAACACCGCCTCACTCTCCTGCCCACCAGGGTTCAGCCTGCTGCTCACCAGTCATACCCAGGGCTGCTCTGGCCTCCTCCCCAGGGCCTCAGCCGCTCCCACTCCCAGCTCCCCTTCGCTGGACCACGGGGCCCTCACCATTTCCCAGCTTCCTCGGCCTCTCTCCGGAGGTCCTGTCCCTTTAACTGCGGCTGGGCCCGCTCCAGGGCCAGGTGTCTGCCTGCAGGGCTCTGGCACTCCTGCCCCGCACAGTTGGGGGCCCGCTGACAGAACACGCGTGGAACTCTCACTGGGTGGCGAGCAGGGCTTCTGTGATCCCAGGTGCTGCCTCACGACTCAAGTATAAGATCGCCCCCCTTACAGATGCGGAAACTGAGGCACAGAGAAGCCAAATGCCCTGAGCACCCCGTCACGCAGCTGGCCGAGGAGGGGTCAGACCCCAAGGCCAGCGCTCCGGACCGCGGCGCGCACTGCCCTTGTCAGGGGCCAGAGGCGCCCGCCCAGGCTGCGGGGAGCCCGAGCCAGCGGTGCTGGGGGCGCAGCAGCGGGTACCCGGCCACCCCGAAGCGGCCAAGGGCAGGGCGCGGGCTCCCACCGCCTCGCTTACCTTGCTCCGGGCCTCGGGCGGCGGCGGCGGCGTCCCGGGCCCCAAAGGCGCGCAGCAGCGAGCGCACCGGCGCCGGCCAGCGGGCGCGCCCCCCGCCCCGGCCGCGCATCCCGCCGCAGGGCCGCTCCGGCCGCCTCCGCAGGGCCGCCCTGCACCGCGCGGAGCCGGGGCTGCGGGAGGCGCCGGCGGGGAGGGGGCGCGGGGCTGGGGCTGCGGGAGGCGCGGGCCGGCGGGGCGGGGCGGGGGCGGGGCCGCCACCAGAGGCCAGCCCTTCCGCCGGGCGGGGGCGCGGAGGGGCGCCGCGGTGACCTTGATCTCCCCGGACCCGAGACCGCGCCGCAGACCGCGATGCGGGACCTCAGTACCAGGGACGGTCTGCGACGTTAAAGGGACAGCGAGCCGGGGAGGCGCCGGGTTACCCCGCGGTGAGGAGGCTGCCTGGGGCCGCCCGGGACCCTCTGAGCCCCGCGCTCCCGGTGGAACCGGGCTCGGGAGGCTGGAAGGAGGCGCCTGAGCCCGGCCCTCTGTCCCGCGCGGGAGCCGCCTGGTGCCTTACTCACTGCCACCCCTGCGTTCTCCCCCACAAGTGATGTGTGTGCGTCCTTTTCAAACACAAGATAAAGCAGAAATATTTAGCTTAATGAGTACGGCATGTGGGGCCCTTGTAGCCACCAACCAGCTCAAGAACTAGGCCTGTGCCAGCCGCACCCCAAGTCCATGGAGCGCTGCCTCCGACCATGACCCGTCCTCCACCCCGGCGTCGGGGGCCTCGTGGTCCGGGAGCTCGCAGCCTCTGCTGACTGGACGCGGGGTCTCTGGCCGGAGACGGACTCAGTCAACATCCCCGAGTGTGGCCACTGACTGACCGGCTCAGCGTAGCGGGCACAGATCCTCAGAGGCCCAAAGGGACGGCAGGTCGTCCGCCCCCGACCCCTCACCGCCACCCCCCACGCCCCTTCGCTGAGAGCTTTCCCCGGCAGCGCCGCTCAGGGGCCCAGGATCCTCCTGTTCAAACCCCAGCAACCCCGCCAGCAGCGGCGGCATCTCGTCCGTGACACGAGCAGAGCGCGGGCGGCGGGAGGGAGGAGCTGTCCGCGGCCGCCTGGGGCGGGGTGCGGCGCTGGCACTCGGGTGTCGGGCATCCCACCCCCTGCAGCCCCGGGCCCCCCGCTCAGGCATCTTCCGAACTTTGTACCAACAGCAACGACAGTGCTAGCAGCGAGCACGAGGTGGCGCTGTGCCGAGCACGCAGCGCTTCGCTTGCTGACAATTACAGGCGGTGCAAGGAGCCCCGCCTCACAGATGAGAAGATACTCACTCCGGGACAGCGGGGACTTTGTCACGTCCACTGTTTTGGCCCCTGCTTTATCCTGTTTCCTCCTCCATCAGATCTCGTGGGCGATACTGTGATTGTCCCCCACTGTGTAGAGGAGGAAACGGAGGCTCGGAGAGACGAAGCAACTTGCCCCAGGAAGTTAGGAAGGAGAAGAGTCAGGATTAAAACTCCAGTCCATGTCTCAGTACCTTTGCTCTCTGCCCAGCCCAACGGGCACTCCCTGGCGAACTCCTACTCATCCTTCAAGACCCCGCTGAAACATCGCCTCTGCTCCGAGGCCTTTCCTTCGGCCTCCTGCATCCCCTCCCCATGCATTTGGCTCCCCATGTACTGCGACACCGCCTGTTGGTCGCGCACCGCATCACATCCGGTCCCACGCGGCTGCCGTGCTTCTCTGTGCTGGGAGTGTAGGGGACAGCATTGGCCCCGGACACTGCCTTCCCGGCCCACTCACAGTCAGGGAACATGTTTTGCAGCCTCAGTCCTCCTCGCTGGTAACAAAAGTTCCAATTTCCTCTGGGTAGCTCCCTCCCCAACTCTGGTGGAGCCAAGGCCTCGCCCTACTGCTGGGGGTGGGGTTGTGACCCAGTCTGACCAATCAGTACAGTCCATGCTTCTGTTCTCAAAGATGGTTCAGGAAGATGGTCTATGGAGGCTCAACTATTTAAAATCCTCAACACCACAGACATTTTGCCTCATGGTAGACATCCAATAAATAATTAATAAGCAAACGTTAAAAAGTGGCCACAAGGATAGGGGCGCTGCTTTGGAGCGATGGGGTATACCAGTGAATTGTTCACTTTAAAAATGCTTAATTCCATACGACGTGATTTACACCTCAATACATTATTTTAAAAAGAAAGCAATCTCTCTTTACAAAAAGTCACCACAAGTTTACTCAGAATGGCTGGGATGATGAACAAGAAGGTGGAATCTGGAGAAGGCACACTGAGAAATTGTGTGTATGTGACTGGGTGAGTGTGAAGAATGTGTGTATGAGTGTGTGAGTGTGTGTGTGTGTGTGTGTGTGTGTGTGTATAAATGTGCCTGAGTGTGAATGAGTGCATGACTGGTGTGTGTGAATGTGACTGTGTGAATGTGGGTGATGGGGTGTATGTGACTATGTGAGTGTGTGAGTGTGTGTGTGACTGTGAGTATGTAAGAATATGTGTGTGAATGTTGATTATGTGCAAGGGTGTGTGTGCACTGTGTATGTGAGCGGAGTGTGAATGTGAGAGTGTGTGTGAGCATGTGTGTGAATGTGTATGCGACCATGTGACTGAGCGTGGGCATGTGTGTAAGTGTGTGAGTGTGTGACTGTGTGTGTGTGCGCGCCCCTCCCTGGTGACTCAGGGAAACCTGTGTTCCCTTTAGAAAGCTGAGATTCTGCACGTCCAAGGCCGAGTCAGAGGCAGTGAAGGCCCTCAGAGCTCTGGGGCTGAAATGCTTGTTTTACCTCCCAGCACCTCTGGCTCCAGGAGCTGGCTCTTGGCCCCAGCCCCTCCCGATCCCTCAGCCCCTCGCAGGCCCTGAGATGGCCTGGGGCAGGCCCAGTGCTGTGACCAACCCGAGGGGGTGCCTCTGCCAAGCCCAGACCCATTGCACGCCCGCTCTGGTTCCTCTCTCTGCACCATCTTATCTCTCTGGGTCATCATGAGCCCAAGGCCCCACCTGGACTCTCGTCTCCTTTGCTGCTGAGTTTGTGAATCTCTTCAAACGGCCTGTACACACAGTCAAACAGCAAAAGGTAACCAGGCAGCAATGGCGGCCGTTCTGCGGTGCCTACTGTGGCTGTGTGCTGGCCCTATGCCCGCCGTCATGGCCTCGCGTGCCCTCACTCTCAGCATCTTACAGGGGTGGACAAGCGTTCAAGGTCACTGAGTGGCCACAGAGAAGGTTCCAAAGCTCTACTGCTCTGGGTGAGCTTTGCCTGCAGCTGTGTGATACTCCCCAGCTCTGTCTTCCATCCACGTGCTGATTCAGGTTAAGGGTCTAAACCCAACACTGTCCCCTTGAGAAGTTTTGGGGTGAACACAGTGGCTCAGCTCTGGGATAAAACCTCTCAGAAACCCCATTATTTCCAGGAATCTGAGACTCAGGGAGTGGTCCGGGCGCCCTCCAGTGGCCACTGGGGAGCAGGCAGCCAAGCTTGGGCAGTGTTCCCAATTCCTGGAGGCACATCTGAGCCGAGGGTGAGGTTGGCAAGAGCCTACAGTGGCAGCGTGTAGGTGCTGGGTCCCTTTGAGTTTTCTAAAACTCACCCAATTTGGTATTCTAGTCAACACGTGTCCACGTTTCTTTTCACATACAATCAACATTTCCTTTGCTCTTCCCTTTTCCACTGTATTTGAAGTAGGACTTCAAGTTTCCTCAAAACTTCACAGGCTTCAGGTGTATACCACTCGCAGGTCTATGCTGGTATACACTCAGGGGAAGTGGCAACATATGGTCTCAGGGAAAGTCCAGTGGCTGTTCATCATAGCCCCAACGTGCAAGCACCCCAAATGCCCACTAACGGATGGATGGGAAAGTGAGATGCGATCTATCTATGCGGCGGGCTAATGATGGACAGTACAAGGGACCCGGGCCGAGGCGCACCACAGCATGACGACCCCTGACAACACAGCCAAGTGGCAGGGGCGGTCACACAGCCACACGGGGCATGAAGGCATTTACACAAAAGGTCCAGAGTAGAAACAGGAAGTTTGGTCTCTGACTCTCTCCTCTTGTACAGACTCTGTTCCAGCCTTTCCCCCACTGCCCACCCAGAGTCTGCACCCCTTTCCTGCAGCTGATGCAGTCCATCCAGGGGTGCCTTCTCGTGCCCCGCACCCCCAGGAAGCTCCAGGAGGTTGTGATGGATGAAATAGTCTAGTCCCCTCTGGGCTCTCTGTCCCCTGCTTCCCGGGCCCCTCCTCAGACTTGCTTCTCCCTCTTTGCACTGATAGGAAGATGCCCCAGCTGGGGTTTGGGGGGAGCAGCAAAGATGGGGGCACTCTTTCCAGGCTTTCCCAAAACTTAGAATCAGCCATTTCAATCACATACCCTGATGGCTTGAGTGCCCCCCATAATTCCCATGACTTGCTGCTCCTTATCCCCTGAATGCCCCACCTCAGAAAGCCCCACCCCCTGTCTGAGCCTTGCCAGGAGCCTGTCCTTGCCGGACTGAGCTGCTGTCTCGGGCTCTGGCCTACCCATCACCCCCTTCCTGACAACTCGAAAGGGGTGGCCCCCCAGAAGTCGACTGGGGTGGGGGCACCCAGATTCAGGACAAGGGAGGCAGGAAGGGAGGAAAGGGAGCAGATCATGTGCCCTACAAACTGGGCACCCAAAAGGGCAGAGGAGGTGCTATTTCAATGACGCCGGGGCAGCAGCACCCCTGGGGCTGTCCCAGGCCAACCAGCACACGCGGTCACGCCAGGTATAAAGGGCTGAGCAGGCAAAGGACTCAAAGATTTACCCAGTGGCCTTGACCCCCTGGCATGTGGTCATCTGCAGGGAAGCCTGGGCAGCAGCAGGAAGTGAAAGACTTGAACCCTCGAACCCTCGGGGCTGCTGGGAGAGCGGGAAGATGGCGAGGAGGAGAAGGACCAAAACATTCACAGAAACCAGAGAAACAAGCAAACAAGCCCCAAGAGCATCTGGGTTACTTGAAGTTCCCCCAGATGTTTCTTTTTAGAGTCGGGAAACTGTATGTAACCCGTCGGGTTTCCCTCTAGTGGCCGTTGGAAGGATTGCAGCTGAGTGTCTCCATTTTTCCCCAAAGAGGAAGTGTGACTTGCAGATGTTGGGACATAAAAACAAATCAATGCACACATCGTGTCTCTTAGAATCGTTTTTTATTTCAATTTTAAGGGATTTTCTAGTGTACTTCCTATGAATACAAAAAGTGGTAGGTAGATGACAGATGAGAGAGATTTTAAAAGCTTTATTTTAAGAGCTTCGATGTGAAGGACATGGCAGGCATGTCTCCAGACTTTACATAAGCCCAGAGCAGGGCCAAATGCCCTGGGAGGACACACGTGTGCTCAGGACCTGCGGGTGGGTGGCCTGGGCCTCCCTGGCCCGTTTTATTACTGCAGCCTCCCCTCCTCACCCTCTGGATGAATGGGGAGCCTGGTGATGTGATGAGACAGGAGCCTGTGTTAGGTGAGGCCAGCGTGGGAGACGTGGAAGGTCTTCACACTAACGCTGGTAATGACTCTGATTTGATAAGGAACACAGAGGCCAGAAGGTCAGCCACATGTCTGTTTGTTGGTGCCATGTCATACCTGACGAGGTCAGACCAGATGTGACCATGGGAACAAGGAGCGTCCGGAAACTTTGGAAGCAACAAGGCAGTTAAGAGAGATGCTTGGAGGACGTGAGCCTGCCCTCTGGATGGAAGACTGATTAGGGATTGCTGGCAAGGGCAAGAGAGGGGGAGGGCGGGGAAGGTCATCCATTGGATCTGGTCTAGGTGGACACACACTGTCCAGGTCCATGGGACAGGGCAGTGTGAAGGTGTGAAATAGTAATAATAAAAATGGGCAAGTAGATAGTGAAGTAATAATAATAATGCACCAAAAGCAACAATATTGGCCTGGGTGGTCCTTCTCCTGGGCTTTTGTCTGATTATTCTGCCTTTTCTTCCTTGAGTTCCTGGCTCTGGGTTTCTCATAGATGTTTGCAAGTGTCTGTCTGCAGGTGTCCGTCTGCAGGTGTCCGTGTGCAGGTGCCTGTGTGCAGGTGTCTGTCTGCAGGCGTCTGTGTGCAGGCGTCTGTGTGCAGGTGTCTGTGTGCAGGTGTCTGTCTGCAAGTGTCTGCAAGTGTCTGTGTGCAGGTGTCCGTCTGCAGGTGTCTGTGTGCAGGTGTCTGCCTGCAGGTGTCTGCAAGTGTCTGTGTGCAGGTGTCTGTCTGCAAGTGTCTGTGTGCAGGTGTCTGTGTGCAGGTGTCTGCGTGCAGGTGTCTGTTTGCAGGTGTCTGTCTGCAGGTGTCTGCAAGTGTCTGTGTGCAGGTGTCTGCGTGCAGGTGTCTGTGTGCAGGTGTCTGCCTGCAGGTGTCTGTGTGCAGGTGTCTGCAAGTGTCTGTGTGCAGGTGTCTGTGTGCAGGTGTCTGCCTGCAGGTGTCTGTGTGCAGGTGTCTGCCTGCAGGTGTCTGTGTGCAGGTGTCTACCTGCAGGTGTCTGTGTGCAGGTGTCTGTGTGCAGCTGTCTGCCTGTAGGTGTCTGCCAGTGTCTGCGTGCAGATGTCCGTGTGCAGGTGTCTGCAAGTGTCTGTGTGCAGGTGTCTGCCTGCAGGTGTCTGCAAGTGTCTGTGTGCAGGTGTCTGTGTGCAGGTGTCTGCCTGCAGGTGTCTGTGTGCAGGTGTCTGCCTGCAGGTGTCTGTGTTCAGGTGTCTGCCTGCAGGTGTCTGTGTGCAGGTGTCTGCCTGCAGGTGTCTGCGTGCAGGTGTCCGTCTGCAGGTGTCTGTGTGCAGGTGTCTGCCTGCAGGTGTCTGCAAGTGTCTGTGTGCAGGTGTCTGTCTGCAAGTGTCTGTGTGCAGGTGTCTGTGTGCAGGTGTCTGCGTGCAGGTGTCTGTTTGCAGGTGTCTGTCTGCAGGTGTCTGCAAGTGTCTGTGTGCAGGTGTCTGCGTGCAGGTGTCTGTGTGCAGGTGTCTGCCTGCAGGTGTCTGTGTGCAGGTGTCTGCCTGCAGGTGTCTGTGTGCAGGTGTCTGTGTGCAGGTGTCTGCCTGCAGGTGTCTGTGTGCAGGTGTCTGCGTGCAGGTGTCTGTGTGCAGGTGTCTGTGTGCAGCTGTCTGCCTGTAGGTGTCTGCAAGTGTCTGCGTGCAGGTGTCCGTGTGCAGGTGTCTGCAAGTGTCTGTGTGCAGGTGTCTGTGTGCAGGTGTCTGCCTGCAGGTGTCTGCAAGTGTCTGTGTGCAGGTGTCTGTGTGCAGGTGTCTGCCTGCAGGTGTCTGTGTGCAGGTGTCTGCCTGCAGGTGTCTGTGTGCAGGTGTCTACCTGCAGGTGTCTGCCTGTGGGTGTCTGTGTGCAGGTGTCTGTGTGCAGCTGTCTGCCTGTAGGTGTCTGCAAGTGTCTGCGTGCAGGTGTCCGTGTGCAGGTGTCTGCAAGTGTCTGTGTGCAGGTGTCTGTCTGCAAGTGTCTGTGTGCAGGTGTCTGTGTGCAGGTGTCTGCGTGCAGGTGTCTGTTTGCAGGTGTCTGTCTGCAGGTGTCTGCAAGTGTCTGTGTGCAGGTGTCTACCTGCAGGTGTCTGTGTGCAGGTGTCTGTGTGCAGGTGTCTGCCTGCAGGTGTCTGTGTGCAGGTGTCTGCGTGCAGGTGTCTGTGTGCAGGTGTCTGTGTGCAGCTGTCTGCCTGTAGGTGTCTGCAAGTGTCTGCGTGCAGGTGTCCGTGTGCAGGTGTCTGCAAGTGTCTGTGTGCAGGTGTCTGTGTGCAGGTGTCTGCCTGCAGGTGTCTGCAAGTGTCTGTGTGCAGGTGTCTGTGTGCAGGTGTCTGCCTGCAGGTGTCTGTGTGCAGGTGTCTGCCTGCAGGTGTCTGTGTGCAGGTGTCTGCCTGCAGGTGTCTGTGTGCAGGTGTCTGCGTGCAGGTGTCTGTGTGCAGGTGTCTGTGTGCAGCTGTCTGCCTGTAGGTGTCTGCAAGTGTCTGCGTGCAGGTGTCTGTGTGCAGGTGTCTGCAAGTGTCTGCGTGCAGGTGTCTGTGTGCAGGTGTCTGCAAGTGTCTGTGTGCAGGTGTCTGTGTGCAGGTGTCTGTGTTCAGGTGTCTGCAAGTGTCTGTGTGCAGGTGTCTGCAAGTGTCTGTGTGCAGGTGTCTACAAGTGTCTGTGTGCAGGTGTCTGCAAGTGTCTGTGTGCAGGTGTCTGTGTGCAGGTGTCTGTGTGCAGGTGTCTGCAAGTGTCTGTGTGCAGGTGTCTGCAAGTGTCTGCGTGCAGGTGTCTGTGTGCAGGTGTCTACAAGTGTCTGTGTGCAGGTGTCTACAAGTGTCTGTGTGCAGGTGTCTGCAAGTGTCTGTGTGCAGGTGTCTGTGTGCAGGTGTCTGTGTTCAGGTGTCTGTCTGCAGGTGTCTGTGTGCAGGTGTCTGTGTTCAGGTGTCTGCCTGCAGGTGTCTGTGTGCAGGTGTCTGTCTGCAGGTGTCTTCTTCATGTGTCTGTGTGCAGGTGTCCGTGTGCAGGTGTCTGCAAGTGTCTGTGTGCAGGTGTCTGTGTGCAGGTGTCTGCCTGCAGGTGTCTGCGTGCAGGTGTCTGTGTGCAGGTGTCTTCTGCAGGTGTCTGCAGATGCAGCACAGCGATTTCATGAGCAATTTTAAAACCTTATATTTTACAAGAAAAATACCAGCCCTTCACTGCAGTGAGGAATCACAATTCAAAGACCACTTTATAGTGCAACCTTTAGCATTTAAAGTTAGAATTACTTTGAGTCTCTAACACATTTAACCTGACATTTTCCTAGACGCCCAGGAGACTACGGGGTCTCCTGGGGGAGCCTGGGGACCAGGGGACCAACCTTTCCAGACTTCTTGCCTTGTCTTAGGAGGGCATTTATAATTTTTCTTTAAGGTGCCTTGATATTTGTGATCCATCACATAACACCACTGCATTTATTTTGACATTGAACGTATGGGTTTTGTGTTTCAGTGAGAGCGGCCAGCATGCACTGGTGAGCCAGAACCACTTCGCCCTTTTTGGGGGCTCATCCCATGACCTCCTGCTACTGTGGCCTCCGCACCTGCACGTGTGTGTAAACAGGACCCAGCACCCTGCCCCAAAGGACACGGAGAGCTGGCGCAGGGTGAGGACACCTGCACTTGCTGTTACTATTAGCCTCCAGGAGGTGGCAGCACTTCAACCCCTGAGCTGGCATGCTCCCTGGACGTGGTGGGGACCCGGGCTGGGGCAGACTCGAGGCTGAGCAGTGGGAGTTGAGAGATCAATGCCGGGCGGGCAGAGCACACTGAGCCACAGCGCTGCAGCCGCCTCTGCGCTACGCAAACCAATGTGGCATTTCACTCACCTTTCTCACCGCTAATCCCGGGCTGTTGCTTTATTGTTTGTACCTACATAGGCCCTCATAACACATGGTTAGAAGTCACCGATTAAAACGAATTCAGAATTACAGTGAAACTGAGGAAACCAATGGACTCCCTGTGTGGAGGGCCTGCTGCCTGTGTGCCAAGCTCAACGTCAAGTGTCTCAGCCTCTGCCTCTCTCCTCCCAGTGCAGAGGGGAGCTGGCAATACTTGTCCCCATTTCAAAAAGCTGATTCTGAGGCTCAGAAAATTGTATAATCTACCCAGACCTTTGGAGTGTCATGAAGTACTCAAAGTAATAAAAAGCAAGGGCCTAAATCCAAGACTACTGTATCTGAAAGGCGCACCGCTGGACTCTCCGGGCGGTGGGGAGGAGGAGTCTGGCCGCTGGGCTCTGGAATCCCTCCGCGCCCGCTGTAGGGCCTGGCCTATCCAGAGCGGGTCCCAGTGTCCTGCCCGGCTGTGTGGCCGGAGTGGCCTGCAGCGGGCCGAGGGGTGGGGCCAGGCAGCGACCGACCACTGGGGAAGTCGTGGGAGTGGAAGGCCTCACTGCCTGGCTCTTTCCTCCCTTCCCCCGTGGTCGGCTCCCCGCTTGCCCGCGCTGGGGCCGGGGGTCCATGCAGCCCTCGGGCCAGTCAGGGGGGCTGGGGCCTGCGTGGGCCGGCCGCCAGGCCCCATGAGGCACGGCCTGGCCATGCTGCTGGCGGCCTCGGGCATCGGCCCCCCGGCCCACAGCAGGAGCCCAGCGCAGGCTGCCACCCGCCCGCTGCCCCCGGGCCGGGCCCACGTGGGCCGCGTGGACCCCCGGCCCCAGTGCGGCAGCGGGGGCAGCGGAGTGGGGCGTGTGCCCTAGCCCGGGGAGGCCGCGGAGCTACGGTTGGCCGGCCTTGTGGGCCAGGCCTGCTCCGAGCGGATGCTGCTCTCCCGGAGCTGGGCCGCTCCGCCGGCCGCACCCCGTGTGCTGGGTCTGCGCCGCCCAGGCCGCCGCTGCGGGAGTCCCGGTCCGCCCGCAGGCCGGCTGCGGGTGCTGTGCGGGAGGGCCATCCTGCCTTGCGGCGTGTTCGAGCGGCGGCAGCGGGAGCCGGGCGAGGACTGCGCCCTCCATCTTGCCTTGGGTTCTCCATTTTGGGACAGAGCCATGTGTTTCTTCCTGGAAGAAGCCGCTGCTAGCCACACCCAGGATTTCTCTGGACTGACCAATAATAATCAAGGGAAGTGCACGCCATCACTATGACCACATCCTGTACCGACTCACGCCTGGCCAATCGGTGGGGCCCACAGTCCCCTCTCCTGCCCTCACTCCACCCCCCTATATAACCCCCTGTCCCATCAGGCCTCGGTCTCTCAGCCACTGGACTTTCCGTTGTGTCGGTGGGTCTGGTGAACGGGGAGCACAAGCCGGCTTGCATTAAAAAGGACTGTTTGCTTTTGCATCGGACTGACTGGCTCCCTGGGGGTCTTGGGAACCTTGAAATCTGGGCACAACAGTATCCAGCGAGGCTATCATTAAAAATTTAAGGTGAAATAAAAAGCTTTCCAGACAAAAAAAAAGATTAAAGGGGTACATTACCACCAAACCAGCAATGCAAGAAATGTTAAAGTGACTGCTCTAAGAACAGGCAAAGGAGAGAGAGAAGATCATAGGCATAAAGGGCATTACAATGGCAATAAATAAATAGTGCCTTAGGCAGTTTGGCTCAGTGGATAGGGCATCGGCCTGTGGACTGAAGGGTCCCAGGTTCGATTCCTGGTCAAGGGTACATGCCCAGGTTGTGGGTTCGATTCCCAGTAGGGGGCTTGCAGGAGGCAGCTGACCCATGATTCTCTCTCATCACTGATGTTTCTATCTCTCCCCTCACTCTCCCTTCTTCTCTGAAAGCAATAAAAATAAAAATAAATTAAAAATAAATGAATACCTATAAAAAATAACCTTAAATGTAAATGGATTAAATGCTCCAGTCAAAAGACAAGGTGACTGAATGGATAAGAAAATATTACCCATATATATGCTGTCTATAAGAGACCCACCTCAGAACTAAAGATATACACAGACTGAGAGTGAAGGATGGAAAAATATATTCCATGCAAATGGAAAGGGGGAAAAAGCTGGAGTAACAATACTCATATCAGACAAAATAAGACTTCAAAACAAAAGCCATAAGAGACTAAGGAGGCCACTTTATAACACTAAAGAGAATAATTCAGTAAGAAAATATAACCCTTGTAAACATATATGCACCCACTATAGGAGCACCTAAGTACATTAAAAAACTCTTGATGGACTTGGAGGAAGAGATTGACAGCAATACAGTCACAGTGGGGGACTTTAACACTACACTGACTTCACTGGATAGATCTTCCAGACAAAAAAACTAACAAGGAACAGAGGCCTGAAATGACACACTAGACCAGATGGACATTTATATAGAACATTTCACCCTAAAGCAACAGAATATGCATGCTTCTCAAGTGCACGTGGAACATTCTCAAAGATAGACCACATGTTAGGGCACAGAACAAATCTCCACAGGCTCAAAAAGATTAATACATTACCAAGCATCTTCTCAGATCTCAATGGCATGAAGTTAGAAATCAACTACAAAACCCCTGATGAACACACATGCTAAAACCCTCAATAAAATATTAGCAAATCACATCCGGCAATATATTACAAAGATCACACACCATGATCAGGTGGGATTTATACTAGGGATGCAAGGCTGGTACATTATACACAAATCAATAAATGTAGTACATCACATAAACAAATTGAAAGGTAAAAACCACATGATTTATCAATAGATGCAGAAAAAGCATTCAGCAAAATCCAGAATGCTTTTTTGATAAAAACTTAGTAGCATGGGAATAAAGGGATCATACCTCAGCATAATAATGGCCATATATGACAAACCTACAACCAACATAATACTCAATGGGCAAAACCTAAAAGTGTTTTTCTTAAAAACAGGAACATGACAAGGATGCCTGCTTTCACCAGTCTTATTTTGCCTGGGTTCTTGTCCCAGCATCAAGAAGGGTTCAGCAATCTGGAGAAGGCTGTGCATAGATTAAATAAGAGTCCAAAGATGAAGCATAATTTTGAAAGGCATTTGGGGGTCAGAGGAGCTTAGCTATAGGAGCTAAGATCTAAGTTCTAAGTTTCTAAGGTCTAAGGTCTTAAAGTCTAAGGTCTCAGGTCTCCTCGTCGCAGGACCCCATGCTTTTTATTAACACAACTTGTCCTGAGGTGAGGCAGAGATATAAACTTCAAAGGGTATACACAAGCGTTGTCAGAATGGGGGAATTAGCCTATGGCTGTTCAGGTATTTGGCCAGTAGGAGGCAATAACATATAGATTAAGATGCCCTGAACTGTCTGGTAGCCAAGCAATAATCCCTTTTCAGGTTTGGGAAATGCCCTCAGACATTCCCAGATGCAGCCCTGCTGTCATGCTGGAATTGGTTGCCGGCATTATTCAATACTAGAGCCCCAGTGCATGGATTCGTGCACATTGAAAGGGAATCTGATTCAGGGTGAACCAGATTTGGGGCCAACAGGGACCCAGCAGCAAGCTAACCCACGGCTGATTCCACGAGGAATCAGGCTCCCTCCTCCCTCCTCTCTGGGTCCAGGGTGTGAGTGAACAAGATTCAGGGCTGACAGGGCCCCCGCAGCAACCTAACTTACTAGTTGGAGTGTCTGTCCCCTGGTGATCATTGTGCATCTTAGCTACCTGTTGAATGGTTGAATGGTCAAATGGTCAAACAGTCAAATGGTCATTTAGGCTTTTATATAGATAGATAGTACTGGAAGTCCTAGGTACAGCAATCAGACAAGAAGAAGAGATAAAAGGCATCCAAATTGGAAAGGAGGAAGTAAAACTGTCATTATTTTTAGATGACATGATATTGTACATAGAAAACTGAGAAGATTCCACCAGGAAACTACTAGACTTAATAAATGAATTTGGCAAGGTAGCAGGATACCAAATCAACATTCACAATTTGGTGGCATTTTTATACACCAGTAATGAGCTCTCAAAAGAGAACCTAAAAAAGCAATCCCATTTATCATTGCAAAAAAAAAAAAAAAAAAAAAAAAAAAAAAAGATACCAAGGAATAAGCTTAACCAAAGAGGTAAAAGGCCTGTAATTGGAAAACTATAGGACATTGAAAAAAGAATAGAAGATACAAAGATATGGAAATGTATACCATGTTCATGGATTGGAAGAATTAATATCATTAAAATGTCCATACTACACAAAGCAAGCTACAGATTCAACACAATCCCTATTAAAATACCAATGGTACAGAGGAGACAACCAAGATGGCAGCATAGGTAAACACCTGAACTTGCTGCCGTGTACAACCACATTAAAACTACAACTAAAAGACAAAAGGAATAGCATCCAGAGCCATGGGAAGGCTGGCTGAGTGGACATTCTACAACTAGAAGAAAAAAGAAAAGTGCATTGAGTCCGGTAGGAGGTGCAGAGCTGTGGAAGTGTGGAGGTACGAAGGCACCCCGCAAAAGGGGCTGGCAGCTCGTATGACATTGTCTTTTTCAACCGGGAGGGAGATACAAGCTCCCGACTGCTCTAAAATCCAGTTCTGGGCGAGAATCTGGGGACTCAGACTTATACGGAGAGAAACTGTACTGTATGGCATCGGGCCAGAATGTGAGGGCGGCTTTCTCGCAGAAGTGCTTGCAGTGTTCATTGTTCCTGCAAGGGGGGAGGGACATAGAGACCCAGGGACCTATTTGGGGAGGGCCGACAGCAACTATTGCTGATTGCACCACACCATGACTCTCTGAGACCACGCCCCACTCAATACAACCCCACCCAAGCTGTGCACAGAGACTTTTGCATACTAAAGGACTGAACTTTCTCTGCCTAAAAACCTGTCAAACTGCAGCTAGGTCAGAAAAACCCAGAGCTTCCAAAAGAAGGCCTAAGGCTCATCAGCAGCCTGCATTACTTCACAGCTGCACCTCATCTGGGCACCTCCAAACCCCAAACAAAAAGGAGGAATCTGCAGATCTCTCTGTAGCTCTTGCTGGGTGGCCTCAGGCAGTGGGTGACTTTGCACCCCCTTGGAGATCCAAGAGCCAGTCTACCCAGTGGTCAGAGTGAGACCATCCAGATTACAACTCTTCACATCCATAAGAGACACACTCAGGGGCCAGACTCAGTGAGTACCCAAAGCCCCGCTGAAGCAAGTCCTGCCCCATAAGGGTGTCCTCAGCACAGAAGTTCTCCCATTGTAGACACAACGGGTCCTCACAGCCAATTGACCTGGAGGTCAATTCCTATCAGTAATACCAACATCAATCAAGGCTGAATTACAACAAGACTGTGCACATAGTCCACAAAGGGGTGCACCAAGAGTGTCCACCTCAGGTAATTAGGGAGGTTGAGCCACTGGGCCCTATAGGACACCTAGCACACAAAGCCACTCTATCAACACAGGGAAGCAGCCAAAATGCGGAGACAAAGAAACAGGTCACAGATGAAAGAAATGGAGGAAAGCAAACTACTAGATATAGTGTTCAAAACTGGAGTTATAAGGCTACTCAAGAATATTCTAGAAACCACTGAGAAATATAGTGAGACCCTCAAGGATATGAAAAAGGACCAGTTAGAAATTAAGCATACACTGACTGAAATAAGGAATAATCTATAGCGATCCAACAGCAGACTAGAGGATCCCAAGAATCAAGTCAAAGATTTGAAATATGAAGAAGCAAAAAACACCCAACTGGAAAAGCTAAAGGAAAAAAGAATGCAAAAATAGGGAGATAGTGCAAGGAGCCTCTGGGACAACTTCAAGTGTGCCAACATCTGAATTATAGGGGTGCCAGAAGAAGAGAGAGAGGAAGATATTGTGCTGGGGTCCAACCCCAGCAGGTCCAGGGGTCCCCAAAGGTGTGGACGGAGTCGGCGAAAAAGGAATGACATGGAGACAGTGTTCAGTTGATCAGCAGCCTTGCCAGGATCTCTAGCCACAATCTCCAGCCAAGTCCTGTGTCCATGTTCTCTTGCTAGGTTCTCCAGCCAGGTTCTCCAGGTTCTCCAGCCAGGTTCTGTAGCCATGTTCTCTCGCTAGGTTCTCCAGCCAGGTTCGGTCGCCAGGTTCTGTAGCCAGGGTCTTCAGCCAGGTTCTGTCTAGGTTCTCCAACCAAGTTCTGTAGCCAGGTTCTGTCCAGGATCTTTTGCCATGTTCTCTCCAGTGAAGTTCTTCTGTCTCTCGGTTCTGTGTAGGTTCTGTCTTCTAAGTTCTGTCTTCTAAGTTCTGTCTCTGTCTTCTAAGTTCTGTGTCCTAAGTTCTGTGTGTAGGTTCTGAGTCCTGTTGTCTTGTTACATCTGTATTTATACCAGTTGATTCCAATCCTATCAATCTCTATTCCAAAGGTTAGGGCATTTCTTATCTCCATTCCAGGGAGTAAAGATTATGTAGCTTAAGCATGATTGTTCGTAGTTAAAGTGATTACCTGCCTGGCACTTAGTTAGAATTTCATCCCCTCCCTGACTTCAGGGAAAAATCCCTACCTGGGGAAACAACCTTTCTTGGAGAGGTGACCTTGGTTAAAACACAGCGCCAAGAAGGTGAGCAAACATATTAAGAACAGTATGCCATATATGCCAGGTCCCTTGAAACAGCAAGGATGGACCGGCTCCCGGCAAATTCCCCCTTTTTTATTTTTTAAAAGCAGGCATTAAAAAGAAAAACCCCAAATGCTCTCTTATATCCATTTTAAGAGTAGGATTGGCGCTTTTCGCTATTACCTGAGTCCTGATCTGTGTCCATGTTCTCTTGCTAGGTTCTCCAGCCAGGTTCTCCAGGTTCTCCAGCCAGGTTCTGTAGCCATGTTACCTCGCTAGGTTCTACAACCAGGTTCTGTCCAGGTTCTCCAGCCAGGTTCTCCAACCAAGTTCTGTAGCCAGGTTCTGTCCAGGATCTTTTGCCATGTTCTCTCCAGCGAAGTTCTTCTGTCTCTCGGTTCTGTGTAGGTTCTGTCTTCTAAGTTCTGTCTTCTAAGTTCTGTGTCTCTAAGTTCTGTCTCCTAAGTTCTGTCTCCTAAGTTCTGTCTCTGTCTTCTAAGTTCTGTATTCTAAGTTCTGTGTGTAGGTTCTGAGTCCTGTTGTCTTGTTACATCTGTATTTATACCAGTTGATTCCAATCCTATCAATCTCTATTCCAAAGGTTAGGGCATTTCTTATCTCCATTCCAGGGAGTAAAGATTATGTAGCTTAAGCATGATTGTTCGTAGTTAAAGTGATTACCTGCCTGGCACTTAGTTAGAGTTTCATACCCTCCCTGACTTCAGGGAAAAATCCCTACCTGGGGAAACAACCTTTCTTGGAGAGGTGACCTTGGTTAAAACACAGCGCCAAGAAGGTGAGCAAACATATTAAGAACAGTATGCCATATATGCCAGGTCCCTTGAAACAGCAAGAATGGACCGGCTCCCGGCAATATTGAAAACATATTTGAAGAAATAATGACAGAAAACTTCCCCTACCTGGTGAAAGAAATAGACTTACAAGTCTAAGAAGCGCAGAGAACCCCAAACAAAAGGAATCCAAAGAGGACCACACCAAGACAAATCATAATTAAAATGCCAAGGGCAAAAGACAAAGAGAGAATCTTAAAAGCAGCAAGAGAAAAACAGTTAGTTACCTACAAGGGAGTACCCATACGACTGTCAGCTGATTTCTCAACAGAAACTATGCAGGCCAGAAGGGAGTGGCAAGAAATATTCAAAGTGATGAATACCAAGAACCTACAACCAAGATTACTCTACCCAGCAAAGCTATCATTTAGAATTGAAGGTCAGATAAAGAGCTTCATAGATAAGAAAAAGCTAAAGGAGTTCATCACCGCCAAACCAATATTAGATGAAATGCTGAAGAGTATTCTTTAAGAAGAGGAAGAAGAAGAAAAAGGTAAAGATAAAAGTTATGAACAGCCCTAATTGGTTTGGCTCAGTGGATAGAGCATCAGCCTGGGGACTGAAAGGTCCCAGGTTTGATTCTGGTCAAGAGCATGTACCTTGGTTGCAGACACATCCCCAGTAGGAGGTGTGCAGGAGGCAGTTGATC